>OY720394.1:16799173-18205448 GCA_963082905.1 Oligia fasciuncula | reverse complement strand
CATGATGGACTGGGATAATGTTGTGTGAACAAGGAACAAGTTCATGCTAAACGTATTCAAGCAAAAATAAAAGTTCATCCGTCACCAACGGGAAGCTGATTCCGAATGGCCGAGTAGATTATGATAATTAACATGGTAAAAATCAAAATTACATCCTACGGAAAGCTTATAATAAAACTCACCACAATATGGACAAATCCTCAATATGTGAAGCGTCTTCCAGCGCCCAGACCATCGCAACATCGCTCAGCCTCGTGTAGACACGAATCGCTGCAAATTGTCATAGGTATCAAGTAAATGGACCAAATAAACAGGTGAGATCGACGGGCAAAATGTAACCATGAATTCAGGACAGCGTAGAAATGACTAGTTGGTTATATTAAAAAAGTCTGTTGTTTCATACAAAAGTGCAATACCAACATGGTGAAAATGTAGAAAGTCAGTACAGAGTTTCGAAGTGCAGTGAGTGGTAACTTATTGGACAACAAACTTCTACAAAACTCACCAAACTCCACATTCAGCTCCGCTATAGCAGCTTCTCCCATCTTCCTCCATAGATCCACTTCATCCACCGCATCACAGAAAAGCCAAGCTTCGCTGAACCGTCTCAAAGCTAACAACTTTTCAATATGGCGGCGTTGATTCGCTAGACGTTTCTCTGTATCAGCGTCGGCTAGACCACTCGTGTTGTGGGAGTCTAACGCCACTTTTATTACTCTGTGGAGGATATTATATAGGGTGACTGGTAATTAGTGACCGATACTTAAACACGTGATTTTACTCATCATTATGAACAACTTTTACTATGGGACAAAAGCTGAAATCGCGAAAAAAAAATCAGCTGTTCCCTACATTTATGTTCGCATAACCCGTCAAAATGTAGGGAGCAGCTGATTTTTTTTTCGCGATTTCAGGTTTGGTCCCATAGTAAAAGTTGTTCATAATGATGAGTAAAATCACGTGTTTAAGTATCGGTCACTAATTACCAGTCACCCTATATACACAGCAAAGGTTTTGATCGAATAGATCATGCGCTTCTAATGCGCAAATTGCTAGGGATTGGTGTGAGGGATAGCTTGTACAGATGGTTTGTACCAAATGTTGAAAATAGATGCCAGACTGTAGTCCTCAACGGTTATACCTCGAGAGCGATGTACATTTCGTCGCGGGTTCCCCAAGGATCCTTATTAGGACCTCTTTTATTCAATATTTTTGTAAATAAAATCGCCTCTTGTTTCTTAAATTCTAAAATTTTATTATACGCGGATGACATGAAAATTCTGAGTCAAGTGTAACCACCGAGGATGCACAACTATTACAGGAGGATCTGGACCGGTTCCATGATTACTGCGATCGAAACAGGTTGGATTTAAATATTTCAAATGTTATGTGTGTACATTTACTCGTAAGCCAAACCCTATTAGGTATGATTACAAATTATCGAATACCTCAATTGCCAGAGTCAACGTCATCAAGGATCTTGGGGTAATTTTTGATTTTTGTTTGATCCGCACATTGACAATATAGTCAACAAGGCTTTTAAGGCATTCGGTTTTATTTTTAGGGTCTCCTCTGAGTTTAAGAATGTCAAAACCGTGAAAACTATATACTGTGCTTTGGTTGGTCCGTACTCCGCGCTCCGTAGCCATCTCGAATATGATCTAAATTACAATGTTTATATTAATGGTCCTGAAGGTATACAAAGGCAATTTTTAAGGTACACTCAATATCGTTCAAATACTTATCTTCCTGACTATACTAGTTGGTGTAAGAAATTTCATATTCTTCCTTTACACGAGTGAAGAAAAATTGCAGATCTTGCGTTCCTATTTAGTATAATGAACAGGTCTACTGACGTCCCTGAGCTGGTGGCCAAAATTGGACTTCGTGTACTATCTGTAAAGTAATATATCGGGTGCCTCATCTCCTTCATGTACGTATTGTGAGAACTATATATTGGCAAAATACATATACCCTGACATCAAGCAATGGACAAAATTGTCAACATTTTTTAAGCTTGAGTACGAGGCTTTCGACTAGGTTGTGTGTGTATATTTTGTCTTTTTTTTATTTGTAATGTGCGTTTTGTTTGTGCAGAATAAACAAATTTTCTTTCTTTCCTTTTATATATTTTAAGAACATGTCGAATGTTCAATATGGTGTAAAGGGATGTTGAGCTTGATGTATTCACAACTAGTACCCAGAAATTAAAAAAAATGTTAAGTAACTTTTTCTTTGAAGGGTAACTTTGTTCTGTAATGTATTTTATTTTTGTTTATTCTCTTCAGTTGTTTCTATGTTTAACTCTCACGCTGTTTGTACCGTTTTGTCAATTTTACACATAACTTGTAAATTGGCTTTCTTCTACATATTACTTCTGACTACTCGAATGTATTAGCTGTAAGTTTTCTTAAAATTAATAAAATAAAAATAAATATTAAACCCAATGAGATGGAGATTAAGTTGAATATTGTTTAATACATGCGATTAGGGACTGATACACTTCTGAACTGTCTCAAAGCCAACAAAGTTTAATTTCGGCGCTACTTATTTATTATTTATTTTACTTATTTTATTATTTACGTTATTAGTATGTGTGTGCAGGATATAGCAGGATATATAGTTCAATGTTTTATGGCTATCATAGCAAGGTTATTGCCACTTCAGCTTGCATTAGCAGGGATAGGGCTCTCAGGGCATAGAAAACTCCTAAAAATATAGCAAAATAACTTACGATCCTCCATTAGCGTAGCAGTAGACGTCTCCAGAGAACAGTATGAGCGGCACATGCCCGGCCATGAGCGGCGTCGTGCGCACTAGATCTATGTGCGAGCCGTTGATGGAGTTCGCGGAGTAGTAGTAAGTCTCTATCGCCTCGTCCGTGTAGATTATGAACACGTTCCGGTCTGAGAGACATATGTCCCAGATTATGCCCCTGGAAATAGAAATTTTGGGTGTAAGTGTTATGGTTTGGACTTAGAATTAATTTGTGGCAAATAAGTAAGTAGTCTAAATTGAATTAACATTGATTTTCGATTTCAATGATTTTTCGATATATTTTGAATTTCTTGTTAGTATCAAATATCGCTGGTATGTAACGAAGGCTGTGTTAGTTGGATTCCTCTCACGCATACAAACAGCTTAGAAATAAAAAAGTCTACTAATTTACAAATGTCACAATGGAGAGATCTGAGCCTTTCTTGGCCTCCTGGTGTGGTGCTGTATACCTGACGTCACCCGTAGCAGTCCTGGTGAGCGCGCACACGTCGTCGGCGGCGGGACAGTACACGTGCACGCGGCGCCGCTCGTCCGCCACGCAGGCGCGCGCGCCGCCGATGTCGCAGTGCACGCCGCGCGCGCCGCACGCGTGCCGGGACCGCGCGCACGGGCGCCACTCCTCCACGCCGAAGTACTCGATGTGGCCTTGCTGGGGTAGTGGGGGGCGCAGTTATACACTCTTCAAACTAGTAAGTAATGGGAGGAACAAATGTGCAATGGATCTGGGACAAGATACATCAAGTGTCTGCGCGCAAACTTGTGCACTTTAATATCTAACGCACCGAAGGCTAGTCTCCGTTGAGATTGGCCGCCGTGGCCGAAATACGGTCTGGAGGACTTTATTTAATACGATACCCCTTGTTAAGACTGGTTGTCCGTATTTCGGGCTTCTGACGACCCGTAACGACTGTCAAAGATCCACGAATGACAGCAGGGACCAATGGCTTAACGTGCTTTCCGAGGCACGGAGGGGTCTTGGTATGTAAAGATGGTCACCCATCCACGGACCAAACGCGGCAATCGTAGCTTAACCTGATCGATCGACCCGTGCGACTGTTATTACTTAGCCACAAACCCCTCGCTGTTTTGAGAGCAATGATGATGAAATTATTCACACAAAGTAAAGCGCCTGCCTACCTGTAAACCCATAAATCTACTGTAAAGTCTAATCTAAAAAAAAAATTGTATAATTCATCATTTTAATAAATAAATAGTTGAAATTACTCAGTACCGACTTTGACTTTGATGAAAAATAGATGGTACTTACATCAGTGACGAATATGAAGAAGTCGCTAGTGAGGTGAATATCGACAATCTTGGCTCCCTGCATGTGAGGTTCAGGAAACAATATGGCTTCTTTTTCCGGCTGTGCCGGGTCCACTTGATCGATCTGTGTGTAAAAAGGTTTAGAGTGTCACTTTGGTCAGCTATCAGAAATTGTTGGATAAGCTCTGATTCTCCAAGTAAATAACTTAAAACCGTTTTTTTTTGCTTTGTATCCAGTGAAAGATTCAGTTCATTGACTGTAATTCAATGAGACACCCATCCGTTCTCCGAAATATTGATATAAGTTAGCATTAGAACTGAGATTCCTCTTACAGACTTCGGATGTCAGAGGCGGCAGACATAACAAAAATACTTCTGTCTATACCCACCGTATGCAACATAGCCCGTCCCTGAAACAGCGCAGCCGCATGGTCCCCGGCCAGCGTGATGACGTCAATAGGCGCCGGGTACTGCCTGCGCGCCGCGGCGCCGCCCGCCAGCGGGTAGAACCACGCGAGCGCGCCGCTGGCGCAGCACACGTGAGAACCGCCTAGAGCTATCACGCTTGGCTCCGTAGGTAGCGTGTAGGTGGCGAGGGCTATTGGTTCCGCTGGGAATTTGGCACAAACTCTATAGATTCAGCTAGATATACGTTATCTAAACTAGGTCCTGTAGAATATATACAATTTTAAAGCCTGTTTCAAAGAGATTCCAATAAAATATTGAATGAAACAGTTTTGAAATTAAAGGTAAAAGCCTTTAAAAGCCAGCCGTGTCTTGAAGCGGCTCCTGCCCAATCTGGGGATTCAAACGCTTCCTGCCGGAGGCTCTATGCGGGGGTTATGCGGTCCATGGCCCTTTACGGGGCACCGCTGTGGGCGCGTTCGTTGAGGCGGCGACCAGCCCGGCGGCGGTTGAACGCGTTCCAATTCCAGAGTGTCATGGCCGTCTGGCTAGTCCGGGGATACCGCACGGTCTCCGGTGAGGCGGCGAACCTCCTTGCTGGGTTGCCGCCAAGAAGGCGGCAATCCAGCAAGGAGGCTCGCCGCTTCTGGACGCAAAATTCCTCGCCCACGTATCTATGGGGGTGGCGCGAGGAGGCAAAATGCCGGGGCGTAGTCCGCTGACGCGAAAAATCACGGCACAGCGGAAAGAGCTCTGGCGGAATCTCATGACGACATGGAGAGTGCCTCTGTCGCAACCCAGTGCTAGGCACGCCACAATTGTGGCGATAAGTCCCCTCTTTGAGGAGTGGCTAGAGGCGCCACGGCGTCCTCACCTTCCGCATGACGCAGGTCCTCACCGGACACGGTTGCTTCGGGAGGTTCCTGTTCCGTATAAGGCGGGAGGAAAAGCCCGGGTGTCACCATTGTGCGGATCGCCCAGAGAACACGGAAGACCCTTGTCCTGACGGCGGCGGCGATCTCTCGCGTCCAGCACTGGTCCAAGCCATGGTACGGAGCGAGAGTGCATGGGAAGCCGTCACCTCCTTCTTGCGAAGCAGTAACGCTTTCGAAGAAGAGGGCGGAACGCATGAGGTAGAGGCAATCTTTGCGCCCTCACACCCCTAGTCACCGCAGGAGGCGTCGGGAGTCGACCGCCGATTCCCGACCACCGTAGGCGCGGGGTTGCGGACGGCGAGCAATGGGCAGCTTGCCGTCCGGTAAGGACCAGGCCCGGGTCGACGGCGCGTTGTGTACCACACGCGCCTCAAAGAGATGTCAGCACTAACTTACGGGGTCCGCTAGAGCCGATGCCTCCCAGGGTCGCGGGTTGGGAAAGAGATACCATGGCCCCTGGCACAGGCAACAGAAGCAACACGGGTGGGTTTTAGCAGTAAATGTCTGACAAGCCCTCCCACTCGCCCAGAGCCGGAGAAGTTATTTGATAAATTCCAACAATAAAAAAAGGCTTTAGAAGCCCGGCTAGGCTATTTTGGTTAGGCTATTTTAATTGATTTTTCCTTTGCAAAGCAGAGGAAACAAAATAATACTTTGTTTAGCATCAGGGCGTATGATACGCCCAGTTTCACTTACTATTGTTTATTTTTCGATGACCATGTTGAACAGCAACAGGGTTGTCATATCCACTTCAAACTAAAGGGATCGGCACCGTATCGCCTTTCGCCTCGCCGTCAAACAGGCGTCAACCTAACGTAAGCCCGTAACCAAAGCGGATCAGCAGCTCCGATACGTCGACTCGACTACGGCTAGGCGACGCCGCGCTTACGGCTCGCCGACCGCTGGTTGATGGTGCAGAGGGGCAAGAGTGGACGAAGAGACGTAAGCTCGGGGACGACGAGCCGTAACGCACCGCACCGCCGTTCGTGAGCTTGTCCCGAGGCGAGGCGATTACATTACGATTCCGATTAGTGTGCGTTACAGTAGGGAGTTTCATACAAAGAATACTGCACGGCTCGAGTTGATACGTGTGCCTATTATCCTACCTTCTTCTTCTTATCTTCTATACCTTCAATCAATAAAACTTACATTTATTCACAGGCTCCGGCTCATCTCCAACAGCAATACACTGGTACACAGTCGCTTCAGTGAGGCTAGTGAGTGTGATGACCCTGGTGCCGTACGCCGCATATAAAGGTGGTAGAGCAGTCACGTAGACGTTCAGATACGCCCGGCCAGCCGTAGCGAGCAGTCGTCCGTCTGAACTCCACGCGCAACGCTCGGCGCCGCCTGCGGGCATTACTGATCCGGATACCTCGCCGTTGTTCCATATTGCGATTAGTTTTAGTCTGGAATTGAAGAGGGTTTGTATCTGAGAAAAATTTATGCAAATAAAGATTACAATGTTTTTATTGTGATGTAAGATACTTTTGATTTAATCTTTGAAAAAACAATTTTCAGTAGAACGGCTTTACAAATCGGTTAAAGAGTTACCCAGAATTGTTACAAGACTAGAAAACTTCTTGTAAAACTACACTAACTTAAAACTAGTTTTCTTAAGAAATAAAATAAAAAATAAAATAAGCCTGTACAGGATCCTGATTATTGTGCCGTACCAGAACATTGTAGAGTGGGTAAGTACAGGGTATTTTTTTACTCAGCTACAACGGCAACTCAAATATGAAAATTACACAGAATTCTTGTCAACTCACTGTCCATCTCCACACGAAGCCGCCAGCCCATTACAAACCGCCACATCAGTGAGACTCTCCTTATGATTCTTTACTTGAAACAACTCTTCACCAACCTCCTTGATATGGGTGGATATGGATATGATAAACCCAGCACTGAATCCTATGAGAATGTAGCCATCTCCGTACCATTTGTATGAGACTATGGAGCCGTAGCGCTGTTGAAATGCTAGCTCTATTGGGTTCTCTGGGTTCAGGAGGTTGTATAGGTATAATGTTCTTTTACCAACTACTAGGCTTATCTAGAAAGGAGAAATTAGATTTAGATTGAAAGAAAATTAACATTTGAGAAAAGAAGCAAATTAAAAGTCCTCTAGGGCATTGAGACCAGAATTTCTTGGAATAAATTTCACAGATATGGATTAAATATTTTTGTATCATACAAAAATATTTAATCCATATCTGTGAAATTTTATGAGGGAAATCTCGCTGGAGAAACCACTCTGCACCATCAAATCCAACAACCAATCTGCTTATAGTCCAGGGACTGATTGCAGAGAAAAGAGAAGAAGAAAAAAAAAATCCATATCTGTGAGCCACAGTTCAATTTAATTTTCTTTCAAAGCACATTCCAACTTTGTTTTATTCATTGGGCAAACTAAACGGCTATAAAGAGATTTACCAGAAGATTTACTTGAATGGATTTGGTAAGAATTTCAGAAGCCTTTGAAACATTTTCTATGGCTTTCTGATTTAGATCAAAAATGTATGAAACATCAATGATGTTCTTTTCTATAAAGACTCACAGTATTTTCTCCAGCTACTCTCTGATCAGTCTTCATCTCAGAGAACTGCAGATCATTGGGTGCATCCCTGAGAGAGATCATCCTCAATGTGTCACCGTCAGAATTGTTAATAGACAAACTCTTGTCTTCTGAAGCTAAGACTAGAATACTGTCCTTGTTCCATTCTGCACATGTGATTTTCTTTGTGTGCTTACCTATTATTGGTATTCTCCTGAAAATTAACGGTAAAAATCAAGTATTGTGACTAAAAATATAATATAATAATGCTGTATGCTGACAAACCACTTCTTGTCAGCATACAGCACTATTTATTTTTTAAATTTGAAAGGATATTGTTTAGAAGAAGGCAAACATGTTCCACATTTTGCCAGTAGTGTTTAAGCCTTGTGTAATAGGAAGCAAACCTATATTGCCATCAATAGAGAACAAATCCAGACTCTGCTAAGTAGACCAGTATATTAAAATTTTACAGACAAAAATATACATACTTAGTTGTATGATGGTTATACAGTGCCAGATTTCCTTTCTGTGTTCCAATGGCTAACAAAGGCTCCCCGTAAGCCCATGCAATGCACGAGGGTGGCTCACGGAGTCCTGTCTCAATGTTAATGCGCTTGTTAGCATGGCATTCCCATAACAATACCGTGTTGCTGTTTGGTGTAATAATTGCTAAGTAGTCACCATCCTGGTCCCATTCCATGCCTGCGCAGAGACTGAAAGTATTTAAAATTATGGTTTTCAATATTGTACTTTTTTTACTGGGATGTTTATTATTTTTACAAGCTAAAACACTGGGAACCAGTGAGTTGTATCATAATTATAGACATTCAAGATCAAAGTTAAAATTAGTCCATGCATCATCATCTGCCTAGCCTTTTCCCAACTATGTTGAGGTCGGCTTCCAGTCTAACCGGATGCAGCTGAATACCAGTATTTTACTAAAATTAGTCCATGCATATTTTGAAAAACAAATTTTGACTTTTACTTTTTGTTTATCTGCTAAAATTATTCTTCAAACAAGCTAGATCTCATTAGTAAGCAAAGCACAGTCAATGTGTAAATTCAATTTATAATTTAAATCTCACCCTTGCAGCTTCATTCTTTCCATAAGCTGGCCAGCTCTGTCATGTATGGCCACCGTAGCATCTGTCCCAGTTGTGGCCAGCAATGAGTGTGACTCACCCTTCTGCCACAGGAAATACAACTCACCCATCCCATGGGGCTGTTCTATTGTGTATAGCAACTGGAAAATGGTTTAACTAGTATTTTAGGGACACTATGAGGACACCGAATTGGCTGAAAAGGGGTGGACTACCGAGATCACTAATAATAGAAGAAGATGCTGCGCCGTCCCCAATAACTTCGGCTATGGGCAAGAGAATGATGAATAGGACAACGACTTGTATCGAGAGGAGTCACAAATCCTCAGAATATTTCCGCTGTGAAATTCTTAACAGCTGAGAGTTTTAGCTGATCTTATTAGAAAAATAATTAGGTACTTACTTTAGGGGTCGTCATTCTGTGCAGTTTTTGTATCCTCCAATCAACGTATTTAACTTGATGGACGTACTTAATTTAAAGCTACTTGTTCAGCTAAAATGTACGGGAATTCGACAAAAATACATTTTTTTGTTGTCGACTTGTTGTTATTATTTCGTTGCTTGGCAACTAAATCAACTTAGCAAAATGAACGTTTCTGAGTTTCTGTGACTGTGGTCAAAATCTGATTGTGTTTTATTATTTTTGTTTAATAATAGTTCTCTTAAATATTTTTCTAATCATTTCAGATTTTTGAATTATAAATAGGTATAAAATTGTATAAAAATTCAATTAAAAATATTTGATATTTATTTTATTAATTGACTTTAGGGTTGCCAGTATAATGTCGAAAAACCAATACTAGTCCTAGTCCTATTATTATAATATATTGTAGTCGGTTCGGTGATCTATCAATACTATCCATAGGCTTAATATTATAAAATTAAATGCGAAATTGTGTCTGTCTGTTACCTCTTCACATAAGTGTGACCGAATTTCATCTAATTCGTTTCGAGTCCCGGGAAAGGACATAGGATAGTTTTTTAGGATCGAAACATAAGCGGGTAAAACCGTGGGGTGCAGCTAGTAGTCGATAAAGCGTTGTAAATATATTGAGAAAATTGTATGACGTCATTTTGTATTTTGTAAAAACTTGACTGAACAACCTACAGGCCTTGAAAATGAGGAAGTAGCTACAAGTTTTGCCATCTAAAGCCGCAATTATATTTAGCCCGCGCCGCGTGTCGCCACGCGTGGGTAAGCTATCGGTTACATACATTAGTATGGCGTATCGATCTGGGGCACTATCGAATAGGGGGGGCCCCACACCAGGGCCCCCGGTACTGGGGGTTCTCCAAGTCTTGAGGAGCATTTTTTAATGAAATCCCAAACAAGTCAAAAGTTCAGTAAGAAGCAGTATGGAGTTGGAGGCCGTACGCATTTTTTTTAATTTTCTTATTACCTACCTAATGTTCCTCCTGGGCAAAACACTCCTCTCTGTCCAGAGCTGCCAAGGAGTAAGGACCAATATTTTTTATAGGATACCAGCTCATCCTGCCATCTCCGTCTGGGCCTATCAAGATGTCCTTTGCAGTTTTCCGAGTGACATCAGGATATGGAATGGATTGTTGTATCCATAACCTGCAGCACAACCAACCGACACGTTATCGTATATATAATGACACGTTCGACAACCTGATTTTCCTTGCTGGGGCAGCAAACAGATGTCTGAAGAATAGCGGTTGTCTAGAAACTGTACAAAGGGTGACACAATGGGCGGTCTTATCGCTAAAAGCGATCTTTTAAAGACAACCTTTGGATGGATTAAAAAGGGGAAGGACAGACAGTCTATTGTTTTGAACTGAGAAGATTTTCAATTTTTGAACTTGTGAACAGCGTTTATAGGACTCCTACGATAACATTGATTGATGTTATGAATAGCTATCCTGGTGCACAAGTTTAACACCCAGAATACTTCATTCAATAGCTCTCTGGTAAACCTCGAGGAACCATAAGTGAGGATGGAAAGAATACACAACATGTCGATAAGTATTCTCTTGAGAAGTTGAGAGATAGAAAAAAAAACCTTAAATATATTATGGCCCAATGCCCGTACGTATGCAAAATATAAAAGGGTGCTAAAATTTTAGAGCTCGCTTCACTCGCTCTAACATCTTTTAGTGTTTTGCTCCCAAATTTGTTTACAAAGTCGAAAAATGGTCAAAAAAACCTAACGTAGTACACCGAGGCGGTAAGGAGGTAAGGTACGAAAATTAGCGATCCCCTCCCCTCGTGTAAAAGTTTATCCGACTTAAAAAAAGGAGTTTATGCAATCCACGCGTTTTTTCTTCATGTAAGGAAATGTTCACTGATTTCACAGTGATTAAGGTGCCGATTTACGTGTTTTTGAGATATTTTTGAGTTAGCTTCAATCAAATTGAATTCAGCACCCTAATTGTGTAACACGCTATTACTCTCAATTTGAATCATTTTGAAGCTTATTGCTAATCCATTGCTCCATATGTTCGAAAAATGTGTCTGCTGAACCACGTAAATAACGCAATGAATGTTTGCTACTGATAGTGTGTTACGCAATTACCCTGCAGGTGTGTATGTTGATGATATTGTTATTTTCACGTAGTAAGCATTTTTTTTTTTACCTGCTCTTGACCTTAATCACGCCTGATGGAACGCGATGGATGAGGTCTATGATGGAACGAGCGTGCCCAGAAGATGCATAAGGCAGTGGAATTGGCCCACGCCCTGACGAAACACAGCAGGCTGCTTGACACCAGACTCTGGTGGGGATCTCTCTGATGGGGATGGGTGATCGCAAACGAGGCGGATGTTAGCCGTACCACCGTGCACCGCAAGGGAAGTAAAGAGGCCAGTCAAATAAGGTGTTGGGTGTGTTGTGACTGTCCAGGGGGCTTACCATCACCTCTTAAAGCAGGGCAGAAGTTGAACTGCACTACTTTTTTGTACATACTAAGACGTCGTACAAAAAAGAAGTGCAGTTCAACTGCTGCTTTTTAGAGTTGACGGTAAGCCCCCAGGATACGCCGAGCGCTCGGTTCAGTTGAATAACTAGCGGAACAAACTGCGCTACACGAGGAGGCTTCTTCATGCATCCCCAAATAATATGACAATGAATTTGTGTGAGGTACTCCAACAAAAAAGTGAAAAATAAAAACTGCACCTTTTTTACTTCTGGCAAATGGCAGTGGTAAGATAGCAAGTGGCAACATTACTTGTGTCAATGTCAAACTAAATGTCACTTTCATGTTTGGCATTGGCAGGTTGTTCATCAACATCAACTTTCTAAAATAAAATAAATTGAAACTACAACTTTCTATTGTACAGCATTGTAATTGTAATTGCTAACCTTAATTAAACTTCAAAGCGGTTAGCGGAATGAAATCCAAAACCATGTTACTTGACAAGGTTTGTCTGTTTGTCATACAATACGTTAGAAATCTATTAATAATAATTTTAGCAATTTAACTGAAATTACATTAAATAGCCATCGTTCATAACTTCTTTATGTATTACAGATACTTCCACAGAATGTCGATAGAAGTAGCGTCATAAGAAACCTGAAAAATGTGAACATTTTTTATAAACACAATGAAAGTAAATACACTGTTAATATCCTAAATAAAACAGACCCAAGTTACGAGGATACTGGGCAAAATCTAAACAATACTAATAACCTATCTTTTCATGTAGAAAGAGATACATTTATACAAAACATACTAGAAAGTTTTAAGTTACCCGAGCCAAGACAACAAGTGAAACCAAAGAAAATAGTAATAGACTTCAGCTCACCAAATATTGCTAAACCTTTCCACGCTGGTCATTTAAGATCTACTATTATAGGAAACTTTATTGCTAATATAAATACATACTTTGACAATAAAGTTACTAGACTTAATTACTTGGGTGACTGGGGCACACAGTTTGGGTTGCTGCAATATGGTCTAAAATCAAAAAATATTTATGTAAAGGATTTGCAGAATGATCCAATCAAAACTTTGTATGATGTTTATGTTCATGCTAACAAATTAGCATCAAAAGATGACAAAGTACAAGAAGAAGCCAGAAAGTACTTTTCAGACATAGAACAAGGCAGAATGAGTTTAGAAAACTGGAAAAATATCCGCGAAGTTACTGTGCAGGAATTGGAAAAAGTATATCAAAGGCTAGGAATACAGTTTGATGCATACCACTGGGAATCAGATTACAATGGTGGTGCCATTAAACCTGTTATGGATTTGTTAGAGAAACACAACATTCTTCAAACTGATGAATTGGGAAGGAAAATTACAAAGATAAATAATAAAGATGTGACTGTGTTGAAAAGTGATAATTCAACTCTATATCTATCTAGAGACATTGCTGCTTTGTTGGACAGATACAAGAACTATGCATTTGACAAAATGCTGTATGTAGTAGATAATGCTCAGACAGATCATTTTGTAGCTGTATTTGAAGTTGTTAAACAAATTAACCAGAAATGTACCGATCGCTGTGAACACATCAAGTTTGGAAGACTAAAAGGGATGAGCACCAGAACGGGAAATGTAATTTTCTTAAATGATATCCTGGATGAGGCTAAGAGGAAAATTCATGATAAGCAACTTCTATCAAAGAGTAATGTCATATTTATTTTATATACATAATTTCCATTTTGTGTGTATCACCTTTCCGGTAAATACTACGGGCAGGATAGAGCAACAGACATAGTTTGTCTTCGAGGATTACTGATTTCAGTGATCATCATTCTCCTGACCTTATCCCAATTTATATGGGGTTAGTGCGACATGTATTTTACTTTTATACTTTGCTATTTGTCGTCATCACCTTTTTACTTAAAATATCATTGGTCATCATCTCTGTAGTCACCCCCTTTGTATCATCATTTACACAGTCCATCCATAGTTTCTTTGGTCTTCCCCTGCGAGTAAAAAGTTTTAAGTGGAAAGTTACATTCATACACAAACTCACGACTTTCGTCATTCCTCCATATCACATGCCCATACCATGACAACCTATTTCCACACAACTTTAGTATGATTGTTTTAATTACAAAAAAAAGTGAGGCTGATGCAGTAGACCATCCCATACCATGGGAGGCATTTCACACTTCAATCTGTTCATTACTTTCTGTTTTAGTTCATTAATTTATCTATCTTTACCTTGCAATTCATTGCTCTTTTGCAGATACCAGAACTGGAGCAATGAACGAAGAGACATGTGACATATTGGGCACTTCAGCAGTTTTAATCAATGATTTGAAGCAGAGAAGGCAAAAAGACTACACATTTAGCTGGGACAGAGCACTCCAAACTGAAGGCGACAGTGCTATCAAACTACAGTATCTTCACTGCCGCCTTTGGAGCCTAGAACAGAACTGCGGTGTGTCTTTACCCAACACTTGTCACCCTAATCACTTGTCTGAAGAAGTCATAGGCGATGTTATTGCAGAATTAGCTAGATTTGAAAACATTCTTCAAAGGTCATTAGAAGAATACGAAGCTTGTATTCTTGTTAATTATTTATTTCGCCTAGCAAGACATGTCAATAGAATGTTTAATGAAGTAAGAGTCAAGGATGTTAGCCCTGATTTAGCAGCACAAAGATTACTTGTTTTCCATTGTGCTAGAACAGTTGTTAAAACTGGATTACAGATTTTGGGTATAAGACCTCTGAAAGAAATGTAAATCTAAATAAGTAATCTAAGTCACTAGATATTCATTTTGAATAAAGTAGGTGAAAATTGTTGATACTACAATATAATTATAACCTGTTTTATTTCTGTACCTTTTTAGCTATGGGACTTACATAAATGAAATTAATAATGAAGTTAACAGGTATGGGTGCTTGTGCTATACCTAAAAGGTTACATGCTCTGTGGCTATACCTGTGTGCATGTGTGCTATACCAATTACAGGTGTACACCGTGTACAAGACTCTGACTCTGACATATAGCAACCTTCTTATATTATTTAAAATTACCTAGGTACATAACAAATATCAAACCAAGATAAGATGAAAGCGTAATGGGAATGGGATTAGAATTTGAAAAATGCGCCATTATGTCTGCACTCCAAGTAATCTTAATGGAATTTTTATCAATCGATTATGATATTGATTGCAATTGAAACTATAAATTAAACCGCTATTTATATTTCCCTCCAATATTTTATCGATTGACAAAATAAGGTGTATCCGTATCCTTTTATGAATGTATCACAGATAAGATATAAAAAGTTTAAACATTTTTATGGTCTATCAAAAATTTACTCGTTGGGTCTTCAAATATAGAGAGGGTCAGTCAGAGATCGCATTAGACATAGCCAACTAGCCAGGTTTGGAAGGCGAAAGGGAGGCCTTTACCCAGCGGTGGTATGTACACAATAGGCTAACAAAAAAAAATGGAATTAGTATGTACAGTCAACAGCCAAAGTAGATGATCAAAATCAGAAATTCAATACTAATGAACGGAGTTCGCGTCCAGAACTGTGTGGCGTCGAAGTGATTCAAAAGTATTATACGTAGTAAGTATTCTAAGTAGTAGTACTTCGACGCCACACAGTTCTGACGCGAACTCCGTTGATTAGTATTGAAGTTCTGATTTTGATCATCTACTTTTGCTGTTGACTGTACTATAAAGCACACAGAAGTTTTCTTCTTTTTGAGTGTAGAAAACTTAGAGTAAGAAAGCTATAGAGCATCGGATAGCGTGGCCACACATGAGACAAAAAACTAACTTAACTAACATTGGCTACCTATGTAGCTGCCTTGAAAAAACTGACACGCACTGAGAGACGGAAATAGTACATACCTATAGCTGTATCCTTTTCTGTTACTTATAATAACTCAATACTTTATCCTTTTCTTGTGGAAACGAGATGGAGCTACCCGCCGTCTATACTTTTCTTTGTTTATGGTAGAAAATAACATCACCCAGTTAGGTACGGAGTTTTTTTTGCTTTTCATGATGTAAACCTCCGAAAAAAAGTAATAATAACTCTATATATTGAGACAAGACGTGATGTGACCTTAGAGCAACACGGGCCACCGGCGGACCGCGGTTTTACAGAATTGAATTTACGAATTTTAATATTGTTTTAATAAATTATACACATTTTATTAATATTCTTACATCCATACTAATATTATAAAATGTCATAAAATATATATTAATAATATTAACAGCCACAACAAGAACAACACGTCAACCTAGTCAAATGACCCGCCCCTAACTCACAGAGTACTTTTTGATAACTGTTCCCGGCGCAAAGGTGCCCAAAACGCTTGCTGCATTGCCACGTTGTTGGATGGCAATGGCTAACCTTTGCACCAAGAATGAGCCGGAGCGGAAGTCACCCGTTTTGTCACGGAGCTTGCGCCCTATCTCACTAATGAGCTTTCTGGTCTCAGTGCCCCAAGCACCCATGGTCTCCACGGCAATGGGCACAAAATGGTAACGGTCCACCCACGGTGCGTACTTCATCCTCTTCCTTTCAGCGGCACCTTCCGCTGCTGCTGACGGTGAGTGGACGGTGCGACCAAGGTGGCTGGCAGCAACAGTGCTGACGCAAGTTGCGTCCCATATTATGCACTTGCCGTTCCTCCAACGCACCAGGGTTAGCCCGCCCAGCCTCTTGCCGTCAGTCCTGCACAGACGAGGCTCCAGCACGCAGACTCCAAATTATAAATTGAACTTTTTCACAAATAAGATTAATATTTATCTACCAATGGAGAAAGAACTTGTGTCTTCTTCAGCTTTTAAAGTGGTGCAGATTATTGGCCAAGTTTCTTATAAGATAAATTCAAGTGAATTTGCTGACATTTAATAAAAAAAAAAAATCTAATAGGTTTGATTTTTAGCTAAATATTTTAGTGTACTAGAGCTCGAATAAATATTAAAAGTAAAACTGAATGGTTTATGGTGGCCTCTATATCATAAACAGTCTAGAGACACGTCGTATTGATGATGGCCACTCCCGATTTGGAGGGAATATTCAAAAATTTACATCGAAATCATTTTTTTTATCGTTTTTATGCCTTGAAAATGTCATGTATTGTATAGAATAGTAAGATCTTAACTTTATTTAGGTAGTTGTATTCTAAAATAATATCACTTGAACAGTTTTTTAGGTAAATTATGCTTTTACATGGAAAAAACATCTTCGGGTTTCTTCGGCTATGTTCGGCTTTGTACGCCTTGACGTCAGAATAATCGGACCGATCCTGCGTCAAATCGGTATTTCCGGCAGTCACGTGGTATGCGCGGACCAATCAGAGCGCTTTCATATACTCTTTATAGGCCGACATTTTCTGACAAGCGTAGAAAAAGTTTTCATCAACAGCCGCCATTTTGCGCTGGAGAGACTGAGAAGAATTTCGGAATTTGTCGTGTAAATTTTCTGTTTTTTCTTACATCATTTTATCATAAACTTTACCATTCCGTGTATTTTAAAGTGTTAAGTGAAATCGTGTTAATCGATAGCGTAAATAAGTTCCATAAAGTAGCTAAAATCTGGTGATATTGTTTTCATTTATTGTGCTAGTTCCGACGGAAGATGGTGAGAGGGTCTGTGTAGCTCTTCGATTCGGAGCTTTGTAATGGCGAATACTTGAGTGAGAAATTATAATATGTGCCTTCAACGGTGCGAAGGACATCGAACGATCGCGATGTGGGTGAATTACATTATGATGAATGACAAATCGCTCTAAAATGTTATTTCTTGAAGATATAAGACATAAAAGTGTTTTTTAAATCGGCGGGCCGAAATATTCACGACGGCTTACGTTTAGTAAACAGAGCCATGGCCGATGAGCCGCCTAACAAGCGGCCTAAGATGATCCGGGACCCTTTCCAGGGTCCCTCGGACTCCGCGGGTGAGTATTTTATTATTTTACACGGAGTTTGCAGTGTCGGGACAATGTTCTGTCTTATTATCTTTCTTGGATTTTTGACATTTTGCCTTCGTTCTTGTTAGCGCCTCGCAAGTTTTGCGTCGTATTATTGTGTATTAGCTCATGAAATGAGAAAATATTACTTTTAATCGATATTTTGTGACATTATTTTATAAAATTCTAATGTGTTTCTGTTATTTCATTTAGTAATATGAACAAAATGCAACTTTCATGACATTGTTTTAGGGTGTACATTTTGCAATGTAGAGCAATTATTTATTAGATTTTTTCTATGGGTACATAATTTTACAAAAATATTTATTATTCTAATGTTGTTAAATTATGTTCTTGTTTTTTTGCTTGGCTTAGCTTTACTCAGACAAGCAAGACAAGTAAAAATATATTTTGTAGAATAGGGGAACAAAATATTACAAAAAAATTATAGAATAGGAGCAAATAGTTTAGAAAATGTTTAAATTATTTTAGAAATATTGGTTATTAATTCAAAACATTGCCTGACATACAAATAGTATTGGTGACCCACATTATGTTTTGGCAACATACTTTTTTCATCCAAACTGAAAAAAATGTAGATAGAATGCCACATTTGATTGTGTATCCACATGTAATGTTTTATTGAATGTTGTGTAAATTGATAAGAACATAACCTCTTTTTTGCATGCTGACAAAATAAAGTACAAGGCCATAATATAAAAACCAAACATTCTACAATTTAAAAGTATGTATGTATTAATAGCCAAATTTCATATCATATCTTATGCACACTAAATTACCTTGATTTTTAATGATAAATCATTCTTAAACTCATTTCAAAACTTTTTATGTTTTGTATTTTAACTGTAATAAAAGGTGTTGTGTAAAAATAAACTTATATAAAAGCATGTAAAAATACTTACTATCCTTCAAAATGGATAAGTAAATGAAATTCATGTACTGTTAGATATTGTGTTCTGTCTTAGTTTTGCCTTATTTTATTTCTATATAATTTTATTTCTAAGTTATTGTTTATTTAGTATAGGATTGCTGTCATAAATCAACTTCTTTGATAAAAGACTTAATAAATTGCTAATTTGTTTCAGTATCTTAGTACTGTGTTTGAATGGTACAATTTTCCCCAATTTATTATTAGAAGTATAAGAAATACACAATTAAAAAGATCAAAGTAGCCAAATAAATAAAACTCAAAATATAGTAAAAATAGGACTTTTAACACTAAAATAAAACAGTCCTTTGTGCGGCATTCCCTTCTTCACAAACTAAACTAAATTTAAGTTCATTACATCTTTTTCTTTGTATTTCATGAAAAGGACAAGATAAATTTTAGTTTACTCCTGCCAAATTAATCAGCGCCTGACACTACTCCATACAAGTTTAGATGTCATTAAAAACTTGCCTACTGAAATTACGTCAATTAATGTCAGGTGCTGATTATTTTGACAGGACTAAACTAAAATTTATCTTCTGTCCTTTTCTTAATGAAGTAGAAGAAAAAAAATGCACTGAACTTAAATTTAATTTAGTTTGTGAACAACAGAATCAGAACCAATATGCGCCAAAAGAAAGACTAAATAAATTGCTATGTAGTTTCAGTATCTTAGTACTGTGATAGAATGGTACAATATTCCCCAGTTTAGTATCCTTATCCTTACATAGTTATTATATATACTTTGATTTATGTAATTGGTTTGTTAAGCCATGTAAATCAAATAAATAAATAGTTTAAAACACCGAATGACTATACCAAATTGGATAATTCTTTTTTCGTTGTGTTTGGTATTGTCAGGACAAGGTTTGTATGGAGAAAATTTAGGGAATTCGAAAAAAAAAGTTGCACCCCTGCAAAGCTGGGGCGGGTTGCTAGTTAGAATATAAGAAATAATTATACAATTGATAAGATCTAAGTAGGCAAATAAATAAAACAAAAAAAATAAGGGCTTTTTTACACTAAAATAAAACAGTAATTACGCCGAAAGAAAAACCAAATAAATTGCTAATTTTTTTGAGTAACCTTATAGTGTTTACAAAAATACCTACAATTGGGGAAAATTTTACCATTGAACATTTTCCCCAATTTATTGTTAGAAGTAGAAGAAATACACAATTAAAAAGATCAAAGTAGCAAAATAAATAAAACAAGACATTTTATTCTCACCCAAAAATAAAAAAAATCATAAAATAATTATGGGATAAACGTTTTTCTGGATTAAGAACATCAACTTAAGGTAATTCAAATGTTGGATGTGCAAATAATTATTAATAACATAATAGATAAATTTTTCAAAACCATTTTATTTTATTATAAAACCAGACATATTTTCAATTTAACATTAAAATATACATATTATATAGTATATACAAGTATATAAAAAAAAAAGAAAAAGACGAGCTCATTGGGCATAAAAAAATTCGTCCGCAATAATTATTTTAGTGTTAAATTGTAAAATAGTAAAGTTTACTATCTATTACTTAAAGAAATAAAATTTTCAATTTCTCACTTGACACTAATATTTCACTCTCAATTACAACAATGCACTAGTTTCTGATATAAATAAGACCAAAAATGTCTACAGAAACATAAGACACAACACACCAAATTCATAATTTTGGAAAAAATTAAGCATAGTTGTATACACAATATAAACAGATTTTTGCACCTAATTATGAATCTGTTGAATATAAATAAGAATTTAAAAAACAATACTCTAATACTATAGAATTTCCTTCTTGTACAAAATGGTAAACTTGACCCTAAAGTCACTATAATCTTGTCTTACTTTTTTTTTGTTTCAGCAGATGGGTTCTCTAACCTTGACATGTTTGACCTCGAAAAGGACCTCCCAGATGAGTTGATGGGAGGTGCTTGGGGGGAACAGCCCGGGGTTACGGGCCCCAAACCCCCTGCCCAGGGGCCAGGTCCTGGGGGACAAATGTCCCAACAGCAACAGCTCAATGGGGATGACCCAACGGCTGCTATGCACAGGCAAATCAACAATCACCTTATACAACAAGTGAGTACCTGGGACTGATGGAATTGTCATAAAATTATATTTTTTTTTTGTTACTATTAGCTTAGTTATCTAGTAAGATAATTTTAGAACCATTTAAGTCATTGACTGCAAGTGTGGTCACACAGTGTCTGCCAAAAATAGATTTTCTATTGTGTCTGTTGTCTGGCAGTCAAAGCATTAAGAAAAGGTATTTTGTTTAAAAATTCAGTTAATAAAACAATTAAATCCATTTTTGGCAGTTTAGTGTAGTCAAATCAAGTTAAGACAGTGCAGAGTACCTACATAAAAAATATCTAAAACATTGAGGGAAAAAAAACTATGTTTTTCCTTTAATCATTTTATTTCTCTGCTGCTGGAAATAAAATACTATTCACACAGCCTTAATTTAAAAAAAAGTTATTGTGTAATTAATTTGTAATTTTGCAGTAGGCGTACACCCTATGTGTTAGTTAATCCAGGTTATAAACTATCTGTGTGCCAAATTTCATCCAAATTCGTTCAGCCGTTTCTACGTCAATCCGGAACATAATGTACATTCAGATAAACAGATAGACAAAAATTCTAAAAACTAAATTTTCGGCAAACAAAAAAAAAAAGCTGTACTTTTTTTTTTTTTTTGTTTGCCTTAGGATTTTAGAAAAATATTTGAAATAATTAACCAATTTATTAAAAGGCCATATTAATAGTGTATGTTGTGTATTGGTCTTTTCACAGGGCAACAAAGGCTTGGTAGGCCACAACAATCCATTGGGATTGAGTAATTTAGGTAGTAAGAGTCCAAACCTACAGTCACCTCCAAACGTGTCTGTATCAAAGGACCTCATGGGTGGCATGCACCCGCAACTAATGCCAAATACGAGTCATCCAAATCAGCTGCACTCCACAATGCCCATGAGTTCTATCCAAGGAGGAATGAACGTGGCCAATGTCGGCGGGAACATGATAGTGACGAATAGTAATATGACGGGCGCTGGCATGCTTGGGAGCGGGATCATCAACAGCGTGAACAAGCAGTTGCCCACGCTCATGGGCGCCAACCATCACGGGACGCCGCCTCACCATCCGCATGCCCAAGTGAGTTCAAATTCTGTTGTGTTGCATCATGATCATTTGAAAAAGCATAGCATTATGAACTATGTTGATCTTTATTGCCCTCATGGAGTAGTTTAATTAATCCTACTACATCATGTCTGAATTCACTTAATTAAATTAGTTTAGGGCTGATTTTTCAATCATCTGATAATTTTATTCGAGGAATAATTTTGAAATTTTGACAATTATTTCATAGAAAAACTCAATCGTTCATTTTATTCCTCGAATAAAAGTTATCTGGCGATGGAAAAATCAGCCCTTAGTAAAAGGAAATATTTAACTTATCCTTTCAAAACTTATTTTTTATTACTTTTTGAAATTAATTAACCTCTAAAAACTTTTTGCGCTTCTAATGATGCACTTTTTTAAATAATTGAGCCTCTTTTTAACTTTCTGTAATTATTTGAGGTTCACAAAAGACAGCATGTATTTAATCAAACCTTTAATAATTCCCCATTTTTCGCTACTAAAAATATTATTGAATACTCTAATATAATGATTGCGCCTCTTTTTGTGAACCTAAAATAATTCCTTTTTTGGGGTCCTAAAAATACTAAATTGCCAAGTAACTGCGACCAACTTGGATGGCGCGGTTGGTCACCTAACCCATTTAGTTGGGGTTTCCTAGCTTAGTTACTGCAATCAACTGAGAAAAGAACATCGTCATCTTCCTGCCCTTATCCCATGTTACTTGGGGTCGGCGCAACACGTTTTCTTCTTCCATTCTCCCCTGTCAACCGTCACGCTATCATTCACTGCCTTCTCTTTCATATCATTCCTCACATAATCCATCCATCTTTTCTTCGGCCTTCCCCTCCCTCTCCGTCCATCAACATGTATATTCATCACTCTTTTAGACACATGCGTTTCGTCCCTTCTCATCACATCACACCAAGCCAAACGATTTCCTTTCAACTTTTCTGTCACTGGCGCAACTTTCAAACTTCCTCTTTTATACTCATTTCTTACTTTATCCATTGTCGTCACTCCACACATCCATCTCAACATTCTCATCTCCGCTACATGCAATCTTTTTTCATCCGTCTTCTTTACGGCCCAGCATTCAGACCCATAAAGTACGCGACAGGCCTTATAAATTTTCCCATTTAACTTGAGGGGTATCCGTGGGTCGTAATTTGTTCCTGTGACCTGTCGCCATTTCATCCATCCTGAGTTGATCCGGTGCGTTACGTCTCGGTCTACTTCGCCATCTCCTTGGACAAACGACCCGAGGTACCGAAAGTCGGAGCAGATCGATAAGGGCGTTCCGGCGAGAGATATGGGCACAGAACTGGAGAGGCCGCCCAAATCACATCTCAGTTTTGGTCCGACTTACTCTCAGGCCAACGGTCTCGAGTCTTTCCCACCACACCTCCAATCTGCTCTGGACCTCTAAGCCGTTCTCGGCAACCAGCACAATGTCATCGCAAAAACTAAAAAAGAGGCTCATTAATTAAGAAAAGTTGCATCATTAGAAGAAGAAAGAAGTATTTAGATGTTCATTGATTTAAAAAAAAAAGTTCATTATTATAAATTCGCCGTCAAATATTTCCCTTTGAAAAAGATAATTATTTTGAATCAAAGCCCTAGACTGCTGACCACTACGCCTGACATCGAGTATGTTTTTTTATTTTACTAAATACCGCCTGTTTATGCTCAAACCGTAGTCTAATTCACGTTAACGTTATTTTTACCCGACTGCGCGACAGGTTATTTTTAACTGACTTCAAAAAAGGAGGTTCTATTTTTTATCCAAAATAGTGACACAGACTGCTGTGTTGTCCAAACACATTCTATAACCAAAATAATGCTAGATTTAAAAACAAACAATGGTTTCTTGTGAACTTTACACAAAAAATGATGCATATAATATTAAGCAATCCAATTTGGTTCCGATACTATTTCATTAGCCCCCAAGAAATTGCTTTCCAAGACATGGACGACCGTAACACGATGGCACATTGCAGGCGATGCAAAACGGACCGCTGAGCGGGCGCGTCGGCGTCATGGGCACGCCCAACATGCGCACCGCGCTGCAGCACCACACGCGCATGCCGGCGCCGGGCGGCGGGGGCCACCCGCTGGCGCCCTACCAGCCGCCCTACGCGCAGTCGGCGCAGGGGCCCGGCGTGCCGCACGTGCAGCGCGCCGCCGGTGCAGGCCAGGTGGGCGTGCGCTTCGGGCCCCCGGCCGACGCGGGCGGCGGCGCAGCGCAGGCCGTGCCGCCCGCGCCCTCGCCGCAGACCCCGGGCGCGCCCGCGGGGGGCCAGTCCCAGCCGCAGGCCGCCACGCAGGCCCCCTCCTCGCAGCCGCCGGCCGCGCCGCAACCGCCCACCACCGGCTCCATCGCCGACCCGGAGAAACGGAAACTTATCCAGCAACAGCTCGTGCTGCTGTTACATGCACACAAGTGCCAAAGACGAGAGTCCCAATCGAACGGCGAGACGTGGCAGTGCACGCTGCCGCACTGCAAGACTATGAAGGGTGTTCTCAACCATATGATGTCATGCCAGGTATTATTCATAACAAATGCAAAGTGTCAAAGGAGAATGGATAAGACCGTACCCAGACACAAAGTTAACTGTAGCATTATGAACTATGTTGATCTGTATTGCCCTCATGGAGTAATTTAATTAATCCTAAGATAGCATGTCTGAATTCACTTGGAGAAAAAAGTTATGTGAGGAAATTAAATTGATTTAGGGCTAATTTTTCAATCGACACATAAATTTTATTTGTGGAATAAAATTTACGTCTGACAGTTTTTGTATGGAAGAACTGTCAAAAATTCAAAATTATTCTTCCGATAAAGTTATCTGGCGTTGGAAAAATCAGCCCTTAGTAAAAGGAAATATTTAACTTATCCTTTCAAAACTTATTGACCTGCTAATGATGGGCACTTTTTGAAATTAATGAACCTCTAAAAACTTGTTAAATAATTGAGCCTCTTTTTAACTTGCTGTAATTATTTGAGGTTCACAAAAGAAAGCATGTATTTAAACAAACCTTTAATAATTCTCATTTTGTGCTACTCAAAATATTATTGAATACTCTGATATAATTATTGCGCCTCTTTTTGTCAACGTCAAATAATTCCTAGTTTGGGGTCCTAAAAATACTGAATAGCACAGTAACTGCAACCAACTTGGATGCAACACTCGCACGGCTTGTGTGGTTGGTCAGTTCCAACCTCAATTAACCCGTTTGGTCGGGGTATCCTAGCAAAAAGGTAACCAAACCTCGCTGAAGAACTAGAGACCCATCTCATTTCTGAGCCACGTATACAAGCTGGTTACGAACAGTCTCGTCATAAAGACTTGACATGTTTCAGCCACCAGAACAAGCCGGTTTTCGAAAAGGCTTCACTACCGTAGACCACATCCATACTGTTCGGGAAATTGTGCAGAAGACCGAAGAGTACAACCAGTTGCTGTGTATGGCATTTGTGGACTACGAGAAAGCCTTCGACTCCATTGTAATATGGGCAGTTCTGGCCTTTTTGCAACGAAGAAGAATTGATTGGAAATACATCGGAGTATTGAGGTGTTTGTATGACGCTGCCACAATGACTGTCCAGATCCAGGATATGAAAACCAGCCCCATGCAACTATTCAGGGGAGTGATACAGGGGGATGTGATATCCTCGAAAATGTTCACGAATACCTTAGAGGACGTTTTTAAGACACTGGACTGGACTAGACAAAGTATTAATGTGAACGTGGAGTAAATTTCAAACCTCCGTTCTCACACCTTCGTTAGACCAGATGCTGCATAGCCTAAAGGGATCATCTCGACCGGTTGGCCTCGGCATGAATTTTGACAAGACGAAAGTCATGTGTATAATTCGCACGCCTTGCCGAGTCCAAACCACATCGAAGGTTCGCTTCTATAAGTTGTGAAGGCGAATGCCACCAGCTTGCAGAGTAAGCAAGCTGACGTGGCAGTGGACTGGCCATGTTTGTCAATGGCCGGTGGAGCAGACGTGTCCTGGAGTGGAGACCGCGTATCGGACAGCGTAGTGTTTTGACGCCCCCCAGCTAGATGGACAGGCAACCTCAAAAAGTTGGCTGTGACAGCATGGATGCGGAAGTCGGAGGATAGGGTATTGTGTAGGGAGAGGCTATGTCCAGCAGTGGACTGCGATAGGGTGACTTTATTGATTGACCCTAGCGTAGTTACTTCCACCAACTGTTTACAAAAGGCCAGAAATTTAAAAAGAGACTCAATTTTTTTTTTAAAGTGCATTATTAGAAGCGCAAAAAGTTTTTGGAGGTTCATTAATTGCTAAATTAGTTTTTAGAGGATAAGTTAAATATTTCTCTTTATATAATCAAATGCTTTCTTAGGACTAATTAAACTACTCCCTAAGGGCATAAAATGTAGACATAGTTCATATTGCTACAGTCAAATTTTTTTTTTTGGTACGGCGCCCTTTCAAAATTATCTATTGTCTTTTCTCTCCTGTTCAATGTCATTTAATGTGTACAAATTTCAGGCCGGCAAGAATTGTGCGGTTCCGCATTGCTCGTCATCAAGACAAATAATTAACCATTGGAAACATTGCAATAAAAATGACTGTCCGGTTTGTTTGCCGCTAAAACAAGCCGATAGGACTAGAAACATGAACGGTATGTTATGTAAGGAACCTTTTTCACTAGTACACTTTTTTTTGTGATTCTCGAAGGTACATCACTGACGAAGTTTTCCTTATCGTAGCAGCGGCAGTGACTCAACATTCAACAGCGGGTGTGAGTACTGGCAATGTCGGCAACGTCGGCGGCGTGGGCCCCGTGCCCGGAGTGGGCAACGTCGGCGGCGTGGTCGGGGTGGGCGGCGCGGGCAACGCCATGGGGGGCGTGAACCAGCTGGGCGGGCCCGGGCCGGCCGCGCCGCCCGCGGCCCCGGCGCCCGCGCCCGCGCCCAGCACGCAGGGCGCCGACATGAAGCGCGCCTACGAGGCGCTGGGCATCGCCTGCCCCACGTCCGTGTCCAGCATGGGCGGCTTCCCGCGCGCGCCGCTGTCGCGCCTTCCCGTGCCGCGCCCCGGCCTGCCCGACGTGCCGCAGCAGCAGACCATGCAGGCGCTGTTCGCGCAGCAGCCCAACGACATGCAGCAGCAGCAGCAGCAGGCGTTGGTGAGTCACGGTGTCTATCTGCTCGTCTCCTGCGCCTCTTCGACTATTCACTTGTGTTCTATGTTCGCCTCATACTTTTAATCCTCCTGCAGATGGGCGGCGCACTGCAACTACCGAGCGGAGCCGTAACCGCCAACCCAGTATCCGGCACCAAAGAGTGGCATCATTCTATTACGGCTGATCTCAGAAACCACCTCGTTCACAAACTGTAAGCTATATTTTCAAAATGAAATCAACATCAAAATGAAGTCTGTGGTTTTAGACACATTTCAATGACATTGTGCATTTTGACAGGGTGCAAGCGATATTTCCCACACCGGACCCTACTGCAATGTTAGATAAGCGAATGCATAATCTAGTCGCATACGCGAGGAAAGTCGAAGGCGATATGTATGAGATGGCGAGTACGCGATCTGAGTACTATCACTTGCTCGCCGAAAAGATATACAAAATACAGAAGGAACTCGAAGAAAAGAGACAAAAGCGAAAGGAGCAGCAGCAGTTGCAAGCGCAACAGCAACAGGCGGCGCAACAGCAGCAGCAGCAACAACAACAGCAGCAGCAGCAACAAGTTGCGCAACTGCAACAGCAACAACAGCAGCAGCAACAACAACAACAACAGCAGCAACAACAGCAGCAACCTGTGAGCGTCATGTCCGGGGGCGGCGTGCTGGGTGGGGTGGGAGGCCCCAGGCCCGGCGTGGGCGGCCCCTTGGCGCGGCCCACACTGCCCGCCATGGGTGCGCAGCCCGCGCTACCCGCTATGCGTATCCCGTCGCCCGGGATCGCGCTCTCCATGCCTGCCAACCGCATGGCCTTCCAGACCAACCTCGTGGGCCCACCCGGTCCGAGTCCAAACCAATTGCCGCACACGCCGAACGGTGGCAGCGTAGGTGTCGGCAGCGTCGGCGCACCGGGGATGTCGCCGTTCGGCCAGCCGATGACGTCACCGGCACCGAATTACCCTTCGATCCATTCAAACGGGCCGGCGCCGCTCGCTTCGCCGGGTCATCCGGACGCGAAAGTTCGGTTACTGGGTAACGCGGTGCAGAGTCCGTTCGTGAACCACGCGGCGTTCGGGCGCGCGGACGCGGCGGCGGCGTCGCCCGCGCCCGCGCCGGCCTCGGTGCCGGGCGGCGCGCCGGGCACGCCGGCCACGCCGCTGGCGCACCCCTCGCCGGCGCCGGCCCGCGTCGCGCCCATGTCCTCGCACCTCGCCGCCATCACGGCCTCCTCCTCTGTCGATGACAGGTGAGTGCGACTATATTTTATCAAACCGACTTTATTTTTATCAATGACGAGTCATATAAAGATGCATTTCATAGTTCATCTTCACACTTTGAAACTTTGCTAAACTGGAAATTTATATTTTCCGTACAGTCCGCCGCCAGACGATCGCAAACAAGATTCTGATGACGTTCGGATCAAGGATGAACCGGACGAGGATTGTGGAGGCAAGGGTATGCGGGACGAAACACCTGACAAAGACGCAGAGAGACCCGACTTCAACATCAAAACAGAAGACAAGTCTGAGGCTAAACAAGAAATGAAGGAAGAACCGGGAGAGACTAGTGTGGGTAGTGTCGGAGAATCCGCGAGCGGGGAAAGAGGAGCACGAAGAACCTTCGTGTTTAAACCCGAAGAGCTCCGAGTAGCGCTCATGCCAACGTTAGAGAAATTATTCCGACAAGACCCCGAGTCCTTACCCTTTAGACAGCCAGTCGACGCGCAAGCGCTCGGCATCCCTGACTACTTCGACATAGTCACCAAGCCTATTGACTTGTCGACCATCAAACTGAAGCTAGATCGAGGGGAGTATAGAGACCCCTGGGAATATGTTGACGACGTCTGGCTCATGTTCGAAAACGCATGGCTTTACAATAGAAAGAACTCGAGGGTTTACAGATATTGTACTAAGGTTAGTTTCACCTTTATTTACTACTAAAATAAGTTTATCCTGTCCAACATTTGAGTTTTGAAAAAGTGGGAATTGACGCTAAAACCAACAAGTGGTGGAACAAATATATTCCACCACCTGTTGGTTTTAGAGTCAATTTATGCTGATTCAATGCATTGGTGCGGAAAGTCAGTTGATTTCCAGTTTCGCCTTATGTCATATTATTATGATGTTCATTATAAATGACACTTGCAAGTGTGATTACATTACTGTTGCAATATTTTACACTCTGTGATCAATGACGTCAATCACGTCCGTGAATATTTGTTAAGTGGACGATATTTTTACCTTATATTGAAAAAAATACTACACAATAAAAAAATGTACATTATCATATAATAATTATGTATTATGCGGTATCCACTCCTAATATCGTTTCCTGACACAGAAAAGCTCGCATAATTGTATAGTTTTGTCAAGTGAATGAAAATTTTCAAATTATATTTTCTATTACCCATTATAAAAGCTAGAATAGTACGATATTAACAATAAACCATGTTGTTTTAGCTATCGGAAGTGTTCGAGCTAGAGATTGATCCCGTAATGCAAAGCCTAGGCTATTGCTGTGGTAGAAAGTACACATTTAACCCTCAAGTGCTATGCTGTTATGGCAAACAATTGTGTACAATACCACGGGACGCCAAGTACTTCAGTTACCAGAATAGGTAAGCACCCTCACAATATTTTATGAAAAAGATTTGAGTTTTAATTACACACTGATGATAGTTCAATTCTGTTAAGGTGAATGGGTAGTTGAGACCGCGAAATTCAAATTTTCTTACGTTTTTTGCAATTTGTAGGTCAGTATGTATGATTCGCGACAATAACGTACATATTTAGAGAATTATAATCATTAATACATCTTTCTAAGTTAGATTTCTACCATTAACACTTTTCCCTAAGAGATTGGTGGTTGGTGGTAGAAATCTAACTTAGAAAGCTAAATTAATGATTCTAATTCTCTAAATATGTACCTATTATTGTCGCAAATCATATTTTGATCAAGATACAATCAGACACTGACCTGCAAATTGGAAAAAACGTAAGAAAATTTGAATTTCGCGGTCTACCACTATCCATTCACCTTAAGTAGCTGTGTAATTAAAAAATCCTTTACAGTCTGTTCGTTTTAGGATAGTTTGCATGACACATCAAAAAAAAAAACTTTATTTTTGCTTACTTAGTAAAATTATTATTAAAACAGTTTCGTGATAAAATATTGATTATCGAAAGTTATTGAATAAAAATACGGCGTGCCTCATACAACTCATCCTTTCCCGAACAGACAATAGAGAAATATGAATATTTAGGATTGAATATTTGACCAAGATTCTACTAAAACACGGAGTATTAATTGAATGGAGACTTAGCGCGTAAACGTCTTTTCCAATGTCGCCATACCAGTCGGCTTTCAAACATCTGTCAAATTGACATTTCAAACTTTAGTATTCCATTGACTTATTACTCTGTGTTTGCAGCAAAATTAAATTCAATCTCAAATTCTTGATATATCTTCCCCCAAATTTTTAATTGATGATTGTAATGAGTACTATTTTTAAATACATGATACACATACATTATACAACTCCAAAAGCTTTATCCATACTCTGACTAACGCTTTCGCAAGCTTTTTATGTTCTTACTTGACATATATCATGGGAAATTTCACTAAACTACCCTTTTTGCCTTTGTGCTAATAGTTACTAATGAGTGGTTGGACTTTTTGTTATACAAAGAATAAACACAACAGAGAAAAATGTTCTGTTTTCTTTACCACGTACAACCAAAGGTGTGTGCGAACTTATTTATACAAATAATCACATGCACTACTATCGCAATACGGGTTGTGTAAAAATCTTGGACCATTGATCAATATTGCAAGATTTGCAAGTTTCAAAAACCACTCGTAAAATTATTTTATATTTTTTTTTTATTAATTTTAATGACAAGAAAATCGTTAGTTAATTTTTTTTTACAGTTTTAGCTTTGTAGCTAATTTTTAATTTATCTTCACCAAGTCTAACACTACTATAGCCTTATGTGTTCACAAAAACTTAGGTGAATCATGTAATTGCTACAAAAAGTCCCGACCACTGCAGCTTGTGGTGTATATTTAACTTACTTTGTTACAATAGCATTTTCACTGCAATATCAAATCAAAAGACTTTGCTCATTCGTATGTCTCTTACATTGACACAAAAACTAAAATAGATACGAAATAATATCAAATCGAAACAAGTCGGTCAGTTTGTAGTGCATATTAATCTGAAAATAATAAATCGTATTGTATTGACGCTGAACTAATCTTCAATAAGTGCAATAAAATGCATTGCTATCAATAAGTTAGCCAGAAGTTTCAACTCTTTATAGCCGTCGTGGCATACTTGATGAAATGATTGTATCTAGTTGATTTTGTAACTTGAGCGTTGCTTGCTATCCGTCGCGGAACAAAGGAATATGAGATCGGCATTCATCGGTAAATGAACACCCATTTAAACAATGTGTAGGTGCTTACTAAAGTTTTACATATGAATTTGTAAAAATTACAAAGCATTGCTTATAATATAAATCTCTATAATAAATTAGCGACCCAACGAATCTTCGCACGTAATTTAAAACCGTCCTCAATTTATTTTTATAAATAACTAGCTGACCCGGCAAACGTTGTTTTGCCATATAAATTATTTCTAGGTGCCCCGCGCTACTTCGTTCGCGTGTTGTCCTACCCCTTATCCTACCTTACCCCTACCCTACCCCTACACTACTCCTACCCTACTCCTAACCTACTCCTACACTACTCCTAACCTACTCCTACACTACTCCTACCCTACTCCTATAAGTAAATAAAAGTATACAGGGTGACTGGTAATTAGTGATTTTACTCATCATTATGAACAACTTTTACTATGGGACCAAACCTGAAATCGCGAAAAAAAAAATCAGCTGCTCCCTACATTTTGACGAGTTAGACGAACATAAATGTAGGGAACAGCTGTTTTTTTTTTTCGCGATTTCAGGTTTGTTCCCATAGTAAAAGTTGTTCATAATGATGAGTAAAATCACGTGTTTAAGTATCGGTCACTAATTACTAGTCACATCCTATGTCCGTCTCCTGGTTTTAAGGTGCGGGTGAAACCGCGGGGCGCAGTTAGTATATTATAAATGTGACATAGTTACGTACTTACATGTGGTAAGGTAAAATAGAAAACATTAATAATGTTAGGTACTAATCATACTCGAAATAAAAGTTTAAACCAGTAAATACATTGTCAGAGCAGCCAAGAAAACAAAGTCGCAGCTCCCTGAAATATTATATTGTATCATTAGAACTAGCCGGCTTATTGGTCTGCATTGACCTCATAAAAATCAACTAGGAACATATAAACAGCTACAAATTCATTTGACATTGTTTAATATTTTACTACATGCATCGGTTTGCGAGGTCAGGTCCTTGGCGATCAAAATGACGTGGTCTTACCATAACACGGTCACCATCGATTTTCTCAGATAAAAATAGGCATTTCTTTGCAATATTGAAGTGGACTGCAAAGAAAACACCCTACAAACACAGTTGTACTGTGACAACATCGTTTGGCATTGCATTTGTTTCTATATTTACTAAGGCATCGTTTTTATTGGCCATGTTTGGAATTTAAAAAAAAATAATATCACCAGCTTCTCCGTTAGCGTCTTCGCCCACGTGGTATGTCGATAAAAATGTAGCCTCTTTGTTCGCCTACGTTCTTCCCCACGTTTCAAAGTAACCCCGTACCAAATTTCATGAGAATCGGTCCAGCTGTTTCGGAGATTAGCCGGAACAAACAGACACGGATAAACATTTAAAAAATTGTTTTTTATTATAAGTACCTAATATACATACTTAGTATACACCTACATTTTAGTATCATAAAAAATAATTTTCGACAGTAAAATACTTCTCAAATGTTAGACGGGCCATGCTTTATTTTGTTGCTAACTTTATTAGTCAATGAGTATACACGGTGACATTGAATCACAGTTTTGCTAGAACAAACGTTGTTCAAACCATGGTCTACTACCATTCTATAGCACTAAATAATGTTATTAAAACAAACAAATCTAGGCGTTCTCAAATAAGTCTATAAGTTGGTTGCTCAAACGTGTTCAAACATTAACCGTAACATGAAAGTACTCATTTGTGATTGTACAGGATGGCGGACTTTAGCGTGAATTTTAGACACGTCATGTTGTCAAAGTTGCATTTTGGATTTCCCAAAGTAAAAAAAAAATACTTTGGGAAATCCAAAATGCAACTTTTAAATAATGGGTATTAAGATATCAGAAAAGATACCACGGCACTCGAAATGATGGAAATTCATTGTTTTATTGTTCACTTTTGTTAGTGGTAGTGTAAACAAAATTTTCGACGCCCATTGATAAAAATAATTATGCTTTTCATAGTTTGTAGCAGGCCCTGACATAACACTTAGTGGTGCAGACATTTTCATCTGCACTCAAATGTGTTTTACAAAAATAAAAAAAATAAGTGATTACTAAATTTCGTTTAATGTTGGTACAGTCAACAAAAGAGTAAGTATGCAGGATCGTCGGATATAGTTGAAGTTTAGTAAGAAACCGATGGATATGGTGTCGACTGAAATTTAATTTGATAAATGAGCTGTTTGTTTTCTATTAATAAAATAAAATTTTATTCGAGAACATCCATCGGTTTCTTACTAAACTTCAACTATATCCGAAGGTCCTGCATACTTATCTCTTTTGTTGATTAAGAGCCTATACTACCTCAGCTAAAATTCACTCTTTATCTCGCTCGCACGATACTGCTCGCGGACTGTGTGAAAGCGAGACAGAGTGCGGTGCTGGGCGGGAGGCAGCGCCAATAGTTTAGGTATTTGCTTTTTACGGTGAAAATAAAGGTAATTCAAAAAAACTAACTAACATAAGACCTGCTTTATAGTTAGTTCAGTTAGTATGCAAAATTTCATGATCTAATTTGAAGTATTTTTTGAATACCAGCGGTTTATTGTTCGGTTTGGAGGTAACTTTGGATTTTTTTTTCTATCGAGAAAATTTTATGGAATCGTGTTTTCGTCTAACATAAGACCTTACATTAATCCTCAACTTTAGCATATATTTATTTCAAAATTAATGCTGCAGTATTTTCGACATAACGGAGGATCATGCTAAGCCATTTGAGGTAGTATAGGCTCTTAAACATAATAATATAATCTTCACTGATTAAAATTTATCCCTATATAATAGCCAGTATAGGCACAATGCTCTTTTCTCGTGCGTGAGCCGCGCGCGAGCTCGGTGTATATGTTGTAGGGAGTAACGATAATCCCGACTTTTTAAGTTTTTTTTTTTTGTGTGTTTTTCATAAACCAATGACGGATTTTTTTTAATTAGATGCTATAATTATAATGGTAGTAGACCATGGTCTGAACAACGTTTGTTCTAGCAAAACTGTGATTAAAATGTCACCGTGTATAGCTTTATGAAATGAATAGGTTCAGCTAACTAATATTTTAATGGCAGTGATTACTTCACTGCTTAAAACTATACTAAATAATAAATTGAAACTAACTTCACTAGTGACTGGCTGAAACATAAACGATCTTTCAAAAATAAATATTCAAATGTCGCGCAACTAAACTGTGTCTCAGTAATGATTTGTTTTGGTTTGAGTGGCCCGTTAGTCTCAATGTTGCATCGTTTAAATCCCGATAATACAAAAATAAATTAACGCTTGGCATGCTGAGTCTCATCTTTGAAAAGTATAAAGAAACGGCAAAATCTCAATATCCATACTAATATTATAAATTCGAAAGTAACTCTGTCTGAATGTATGTTACCTTTTCACGCCTAAACCACTGAACGGATTTCGATAAAATTTGGCAGAGAGATAGATTTGCATCCCGGGGAAGGACATAGGATAGTTTTTATCGACATACCTCGCGGGCGGAAGCTAGTATTTATATAAAATTAACCGAAAATTAACACATGTCTAACACCAAATTAACTGTTGATTTGGCTATAGTTTCGACAAAAAACATAACATCAAACCGAAATCACAACATTGTCTTACATTAAAAAAAAATTATCAAAAAATTTATCGCTAAACGTTGATAATTACGGCAATATCTTGCTAGAATAACTCTTAGTTACTAAAATTTACTTTGTATTTAAAATAAAGTCAAAATAAGGGACCACGCAGGAATCGTGGCCATAAAATATGTGTTTGGTCATTAAACTAAAAGCTTCATTATTTAAATAAGTACTTTTTAAGTGCTGCTACCATTCTCTGTAATTGTACAACGCTCAATAAAATACCTATAACATCTATGGATCTGTTCATGATGCAGTAAGATACTTAAACTTTGTATTTAGCTTAAACCCTAGTGATTTTGTCAAATTACGTTAAACATAAAATATGAAAACACTTTTAATACAATACTTTTTTTATTTTCGATTTGCTCCAGTATCCCTTATTATAAACAAACATAAAATTACGCCTCAATTCCCCGACGGGCTAGGCAGCTGTTCTAACCCCTTGCTAATAAACGTTGTATAGCGTCTGTATAGTTACACAACGCTTTGTCTTCTTCGAAAGTCAAATTACTGACGACTGAAAGAGAAAAATCGGTGTGTACTCATTTGATATAATACGTTTATTAGTAAGGGGGTAACAAGATAATACACCACATAATTCAGATAAATCAATGTCTGCTACACATTGTATTGCCATGCTATAAGTTTCCTATCTTCTAAACAAACAACAATAAAATAACCAATTTGTCCGATATTTATTATTATTCCGTTTATTAAATTGATGATACTCTAGACCAGTTCAATTACCTATCTATCACTATCCATTGTATAGTCATTGCAGGCTATGTTTATTTACTAGATGGGATACTTAGTATAGGACTAATTATTGTTCTCAATTACATGTATTACACTCATTCTGTGCTCTCTTCCTATTGTCTTTAAATGTCAATTACTGCTGCTTAAACGATTGGATTGTATCATGTGTTTGAAATAACTATTTCTTTTCGATAAAGTTTATTATTTCTCATTCTGAAATGAAAAGAAATGGTTGTTTCACATCAAAATTTTGCTCATAGACATCTCAACAACGGTAGGTTTTAAATATTCGGAATCAAGAAATCTACAGTGACGTGGGAGCTATCCTGCGCGCTCACCCGAGTTCGCGCAAGTATGCGTATGCATTTAACAGGAACATGGTATTTATTTGTGTATGTGGTAACTTTGGAACAACTCTTTGATTTTTGTGGACAGATTTAATTTTGCAAGTAAGCATTCAATAAAACTCCCAACTTTAATACAAAGTTGAAACAGATTTTTACAATGAGAACTACCGGTTGATATGTCTATGTGAAGGGCTGCTGTCTCATGTCACGGGCTTTCGATAACCCACGATATGCGCCCCGCCCACTGTCTAACTATTAACCCCTTTTATGTTCTCATTGCTTACTAAATTTTTTTCGCCCTGTCCACGCACGTCCTTGCCTGCACACAATGTTCCTGTACACGCTCGCTTCACATCACTGCTGCTACATGGACGTTATGAAATAAAGTCTAAAAGCGTATGGGGTTGTCTCCGATAGATATACCTTCTGCCAGAAATGCTTCAATGACATCCAAGGAGACACTGTCACGCTCGGCGATGATCCGTTGCAACCACAGACGTGAGTATCTCTATCTATCTGAGTTTCAATGAAGTATCAATTTTGTAAACAAATAATCTAATAATTGAAAAACACCTTTCATTAAAGAACTTTCACGCGAAGAATGATATGCGGTGAATATTTCAGTGCAATCAAGAAGGATCAATTCAAAGAAATGAAGAATGATCACTTAGAACAAGAACCATTTGTTCTATGCCTGGATTGTGGTAGAAAGCAACACCAGATATGTGTATTGCACCATGATTCGATATGGCCTCAGGGCTTCTGCTGTGATAATTGTCTGAAAAAGAAAGCTGCTAAACGGAAAGAGAACAAATTCTCGGCTAAGAAACTTCCTACTTCCAAACTTGGCATTTATATTGAAACAAGAGTCAATAATTTCCTTAAGAAAAAAGAGGCTGGCGCTGGCGAAGTGCATATCAGGGTGGTTGCTTCGTCTGATAAGGTAAGGGGCATCCAAAACATGTACTTTATTTACTCTTACATACAAATTGCTGAACCTTTCAATTGTCTCACTATTCCAACTAATCTTTGCATCATTGTTATGAAGCTTTTTCACGTTTCCTACATTCTCCTGTTGTGATGAGTCTGGCTTAAATCTTTCGCTGTTTGTTACCTAAAATACTTTGTTCATGTCATATCATAAATCACAACTTGCGTTTTTCCTCGTGTGGTGTTCATGAAATCTTTTGATTTCCCAAAAATGTTTCGTTACATTGTAGGTGCAATATATATACACAAATCACAACTCATATCTGTTGACCAGTGACTAAAACTTTCGTATATTTCAGATGGTGGAAGTGAAACCCGGGATGAGATCAAGATTCGTAGAATCTGGTGAACTGTGCGCCGAGTTCCCGTATCGGGCTAAAGCGTTGTTTGCATTTGAAGAGATCGATGGAACCGACATTTGTTTCTTTGGTATGCACGTGCAGGTGAGTCATAGACGTCATCAATGTTAATTAATTACACAAGAATTTCAACTATTGTTGATTGATTTTATTTGTTGGGTTTTTTTTTTCTTAATTTTCTATCAACTGTTACTAAAATTGTGGGTTTATTTTGCCGTTCATTTTAAACGATAATTAGATTCTTGCATATATTTTATTGAAGAAACTTGTTAACAATGAAAACTTGCAATATCGTAAAGAAACTGTAATGTCTGTTTGTCCTATCCAGATTTGAACATAAACCTTTCTCTTCCAGGAATACGGCAGTGAGAGTCCGTCACCCAACACGAGGCGTGTTTATATAGCATATCTAGACTCTGTACATTTCTTCCAACCGCGGCAGTACAGAACTGCCGTCTACCACGAGATTTTATTAGGATACTTAGACTACGCCAAGCAATTGGGCTACACGATGGCCCATATCTGGGCGTGTCCACCCTCAGAAGGAGACGACTATATTTTCCACTGCCATCCACCCGAACAAAAAATTCCTAAACCTAAAAGGTTACAAGAGTGGTATAAGAAAATGTTAGATAAGGGAATCATAGAGAGGATAATACTAGATTATAAAGACATACTCAAGCAAGCTATGGAGGACAATATCTCGTCAGCGGCGGAACTGCCTTACTTTGAGGGTGACTTCTGGCCCAACGTCCTTGAGGAGTCTATCAAGGAGTTGGATCAGGAGGAGGAGGAGAAGAGGAAGCAAGCCGAAGCCGCCGAGGCAGTGGTCAGTATCAAGTATATGATTGTTGGAATGGTTTTTGCACGTTGTGAATAACACCAGGCCGTCAAATTTTGTTACTAAATATTAAGAGCCTATACTACCTCAAATGGCTTAGCATGATCCTCCATTATGAAGAAAATACCGCAGCATTAATTTTGAAATAAATATATGCTAAAGTTGAGGATTAATGTTAAGTACTATCTTAGACGAAAACACGATTCCATAAAATTTTCTCGATAGAAAAAAAATCCCAAGTTACCACCAAACCGAACAATAACCCGCTGGTATTAAAAAAATACTTCTAATTAGATCATGAAACTTTGCATACTAACTGAACTAACTATAAAGCAGGTCTTATGTTATTTAGTTTTTTTGAATTACCTTTATTTTCACTGTAAAAAGCAAATACCTAAACTATTGGCACTGCCTTCCTCCCAGTACCGCACTCTATCTCGCTCTCACACAGTCCGCGAGCAGTATCGTGCGAGCGAGATAGAGTGAATTTTAGCTGAGGTAGTATAGGCTCAAGGGGTTTATTTATAAATGTTGCTTAAAGTTACGAGACGTTTAAACGTCAAAAATGTTTGGTTAAACTCTCTAATTATTACTTAACTTAAAACAAAGTTTATGAATAAACCCCTAATAGTCAAGTCCTAACTTGTGTGTGTTTGAACAAAGGACCAATTTTTTAATCAATAGATAACTAAGTGAGGATTTCACCAATGAGACTGAACGAGATCAACACTTCTTAACCGCGTTCAAGAGCTGCCAGTGTCAAAATCTATGTATTAGTATTTATTCTTGTATTTTATAGTCATTTCCTAGCTATTTATCCCGTATGTTGCACCTGCCATGATCTCTGCATCACCCTAAGGTTGACTGGTAGAAAATGCCTCAGGCATTAAGTCCGCCTTTGTACAGTATTAATTCTTTTACTTTTGCATAAAGTTTTAATAAATAAATAAGTAAATAAAATTGTTGTGGAATATTGACACAGGCATCTCTTGAACGCGGTTTAGATGTCGTCACATCCACGGCAAACTTACGAATCTGCAGAAAATGAATTTTACAGGGAATGATAAGTTTTTTTAGTAACAGGTATATAGGTACCGTGGTACATTTGGTTTGGTTTGTTTGGTAAGAATTAATCTTAAAAAAGTAGTATTTTTAAAACCAAATGTACCACGGTACCTATATACCTGTTACTAAAAAAAACTTATCATTGATGTTTGTTTTCAAAACGCTCCCCTGTAAAATGCATTTTCTGCAGATCCGTAACTGAACGCGTTCAGCATTTCGTCACATCCACGTAAGTTTGCCGTGGACGTGACGTGTGACGATGTGCTGAACGCGTTCAGTTTATTGGTGAAATTCGCCATGAATGGTTAAATACAGCAAAGAAACCGCACAGATATCTAACAAGCACGAAAGAAGAGTTTTTGCACTTTAAAATCAATTGTAACTTGCACCGGTTTTGGTATTGGATCTGTTAATCTACGCTATGGTATAATTGCTTGGGTTTGGCATGAGACAATATTTTCTAACATGTTTTTTAGATATTCCAGTCCTCTGAGGAGAATGAGCAAGGTCCTGATGGTAAGAAGAAAGGGCAGAAGAAGGCGAAGAAGTCCAACAAGTCGAAGGCAGCGCAGCGTAAGAATAGTAAGAAGCAAAGTGACCAGCAGCAAGGCAGTGATCTCAGTGCAAAGATATTTGCCACCATGGAGAAGCACAAAGAGGTGTTCTTCGTTATTAGGCTACATTCCGCACAATCTGCTGCCAGCTTAGCGGTGAGTTTCATTAATTATCTAGCTGACCCGGCAAACGTTGTTTTGCCATATAAATTATTTCTAGCTGCCCGGCGCTACTTCGTTTGCGTGGTGTCCTACCCCTTACCCTACCCTACCCCTACCCTACTCCTACTCTATTCCTACACTACTCCTACCTTACTCCTACCCTATTCCTACACTACTACCCTACTCCTACACTACTCCTACACTACACTACTCCTACCGTACTTCTACCCTACTCCCATAGAAATATTAAATTTTTCTCTGCGTAAGAACCATCCTCTTACTTCAAGGAATATTCTAAAAAAATAATTAGCGAATTCGATTCAGCTGTTCTCGAGATTTGCGCTTAGCAACACATTCAGCGATTCATTTTTATATTATAGATAATTAGTATAAACTGCAGGGTCAAATTAAATTAGCTGGCGAAACTTCACACACGCGATGGGTATCAATAACTAGTATAAAAAAAAATATAAAACTTATAATTTTAGGTTACTACAGCCGCAGCGGGGCCAACGTCCGTGAGATGCACTAAATTTGAGAAATTATGCAAATTTTTGTTTTATCTAGATTGCATTATTGATAACGATGACGTCTGTTAAGTTTCACCAACTAATTTAATTTGGCCTTTTATAAAAATAACTCGGATAGTTTAACGACCAGTTTTTTCAGTCAAAGTAACTTCACAAAAGTCAATATAACGGTTAAATTTGTTTTTTCACTATTTTAGCTGTTACTTGAATGAAAAAAAACATTTGCCGTAGTATCAGTAAAGCTCAAGTAAAAGTCAATACTTGGACTGATTACTTTAGTTGTTGATGAAGAAACTAACCGTTTGTATTGTAAAATCAAATTCTCAAATAAAATAATATTTTGTAAAAAAAAAGTTATTATATCTTGAGATATCCATTTGCAAAGCGTCTTCCTTTACGCTACGCTCGCATGTAAAAATAAATAGCGCATCGTGGCATACTAATACGAACGCAAACAACAAACAAAAATTGTCTTAACTTCATGATCGAAAATGTGTATTTTTTTTTATACAGCCGATCGGAGACCCGGACCCGCTGATCAACTGCGACCTGATGGACGGGCGCGACGCCTTCCTCACCATGGCGCGCGACCGGCACTACGAGTTCTCCTCCACGAGGCGCGCGCGCTTCTCCACGCTGTGCATGCTGTACGAGCTGCACAACCAGGGCACCGACAAGTTCGTCTACACCTGCAACAGTTGCAAGTCGCACGTCGAGACCCGCTACCACTGCACCGTGTGCGACGACTTCGACCTGTGCGTGCCCTGCCACGAGAAGGAAGGCCACCCGCACAAGATGGAGAAGCTCGGCCTCGATATCGATGTAGGCTCCTCGCCTGGCGATATGAAGCAAGCCAACCCTCAGGAGGCCCGCAAACTGTCTATCCAGCGATGCATCCAGTCTCTGGTGCACGCCTGCCAGTGTCGCGACGCCAACTGCCGCCTACCGTCCTGCCAGAAGATGAAGCGCGTAGTCACGCACACGAAGATCTGCCGCCGCAAGACCAAGGGCGACTGTCCTATCTGCAAACAGCTCATCGCGTTGTGTTGCTACCATGCGAAGCACTGCCAGGAGACGAAATGTTCCGTGCCTTTCTGCAGCAGCATCAAGCAGAAGCTGAAGCAGCAGCAGGTCCAACAGAGAGTGCAACAAGCAAAGTTACTAAGAAGACGTATGGCGGCCATGAACACGCGAGGGGCGGCGCCGCCGTCGCCTCCGCCGCAGGCCTCCCTAGCCTCTCCGCCTCCCTCCAAACCTGCCACGCACGCGTTACCGCACAATGTGCAGAAGGCGTTGCAACAGGTAAGTACTTCGAAATTTGAATACTATACTTGTATCTTCTAATTGTCAAAGAATAAAACTGATTACGAGGAATTTTTGTCCGAACTGTTATGTTTTTGTCAAATCTTAGCTTATAGCGTTTTAAATAGAGGCATAGAACGACCAAAGCTAGAGCTAGTTCCTAACATTCGTATGAATACCTAAATTTGTAGGATGATATTTTACCGAAATATCCAATAAAACTGCTAGGAAGGATGGGCTTTTCCCTAACAACCGACCATACAAAAGTTATGAGTGACCGGGGTAACAGAATAATTCCCTCCACCACAGGTTCAAGAGGAAGCGGCGCGGCAACAAGCACCTTCGTACGGCAAGCAAGCCGCGATGGGTCCTCCGCCCGGCAGCGTCGGGGTCGGCGGGGTCAACGTGGGCGCGGTGGGCGCGGTGGGCGCGGTGGGCGGCGCGGGCGGCGCGGGCGGGCTGCGCGCCGACTGGGCCGCGCGCTACCGGGCGCCGCCCCCGCTGCACCACCCGCCGCACGCGCCGCACCACGCGCGCCTGCAGCACCACCCGCAGCCGCAGCAGCACCACCCGCACCCGCACGCGCCGCAACAGTTACAGGTAATATAAACTTTGGAAATGCATTCATATAATACCAGTTCTACTAACTCCAAATAATACTCAAAGCGAGGATTTCGTTTTCGCCGGCCAACAAGCCGAAGCGTTTAGACCATCTGCGACGTTAAGCTCGCGTGGGACTGCCGGAGCGCTGCAGCGCCGGAGCCGTGACAGAAGCCATGCTTGCTTGCATGTTGCATGATTGCAGCATGCTTGTTTTAAAAAAAAATCAAAATTAAAATCATTGATTTTTAATGTACAATCAACAAAAGAGATAAGTATGCAGGATCGTCGGATATAGTTGAAGTTTAGTAAGAAACCGATGGATGTTGTCGACTGAAATTTAATTTGATAAATGAGGTATTTCCTGCAACAAAAAACATGTTGCAGGGATCACCCCCTTCATCATGTTTTTTGTGACCTACTTGAGAGTAGGAAACCTACTCTTAAAAAAAACCCAAAAAAAAAATTTTAACAGTTCAATTTTGAAACATTTTGGAACAGTGAAAAGTGATTAAACTAAAACAATGGAATATTCAAGTGACAAAGAAATTATACTCTTGCCTAACAAGAAATTTGTTGAAGAAATATTACCGCCGAAATCCAAGCAACTCTTAACTCAACGCGTACATTAAAAAAAAAAACAATTAATCAATCATATAATCGCAATTAATTCGCAAGCTATAATGTTTTTAGAATTCACACTTGATTGACGGGAATTTTTTAGAGTTCCGTACTCAAAGGGTATAAAACGGTACCCTATTACTAAGACAGTCAGACACTGTCAGTCTGTCTGTCTAAATAATAATAATAAATTTATTTAGCACAGATTAGGATTCCCTGTGTTGTGAGTTCCAGGCTCCTTCTCTGTATGTCACCAGGCTGTATCTCATGAACAATGATAGCTAGACACTTCGATCAATAATAGTACTAGATGCCCGATAAGCGCTTCAAAAACGGCCCGAAAAATACGAGCACGAATACTTTTGTGCTCTTATTTCAAATTAGTATGGTCCAATCATAGCCAATGTTAAGACGTCAAAATGCCTCAGTGCGCGTTCAAAAGTTTTGTAAATAACCACCGTAACACCAATATTTTGGAAGGAATATCTTTTTTTCGGTAAGTTTTTATCATTAAATGTTTTTCATAAAATAGTAACACAATTAAATAGTAAATATAAATCAAATATCAAATATTATGATTGTTTGGCCAATGTTTGCGACAACGCGCCAACTACTTTAACAAACATTGAAGCATTGTAACGTAATTCCAAGAACTACGTCTAGTTCCAAATTCGAGTAAGTACGAAATTGTCAACAAAATGTTTTTAACCTTATTGCTTAGACGTTAAGTTTCATTTTAGAATAAATATTTTTGTACTTATTATAAAAATGACTTTTTATTTTCAAGTGACATTTTAAATTTATTGCTTCGATGACAGAAGGACTTAAATATTAATCATTTGCAATCGTAATTAAACATTATGTTAGAGTGTTAAGGTTTATAATAATCTGAAGTTGTTAATATTATTAAACTTTTTTCTATAGTTCGTAGTAAGAAATATAAATGTTTATCTGTGTGCAAACGTGGCCACTTTAGCGACTTATTTTTGTTCCTAATCATTCATCTAGTACTATTATTGATCGAAGGCTAGACAGTTTAAATTTTCACAGATGTATGTATTTCTGTTGCCGCTATAACAACAAATAATAAAAATAAAAAGCTTAGTTTTATAAAAAAAATTGTATGTCTTCCTCAAGTATGTAAATAAATAAACGTACTATTCATATTCATAAGTTGCACTTACATATTTTTTCATAGAGGGTGATAAAAAGTAGTGTCCACCTCGGGAGCAACACTATTTTAAGCTCGAGTGACATACTTTGAATCCCTCTCGCCTTCAAAATAGTTGTTTGCTACCTTGGCAAACAATCTACTATTTCGATCGTAAAGCACTTTCTCTAATGCTTCGCATTAAGAGTCGTGCAAAAATAGATTTATTTGTCACAGAAACACGTGCATACAAAAAGATAATAAAATTAAAACACATCGGGACCAGGGGCAGCTGTCAAGTCGCGGTGTCATTCATTCGAACTAATCTTATGCCGTAACTTAAGTAATACGGACTGTTAAACTTCCGTAATTTCGGCCGAAACTACGCATTTCTTGTTTAGAGAGTAGACCCCCAGGAACAATGTTGTGCAACTCTTTATTTCCATAAATACCTTAGGCGTGTTGGACTTCATGAACATTTTCCCTTACAGCAAAGAGCCCCCGCGCCACAGCAGCAACAAACGCAACCTCAAGTCCATCAGAAGGCGTTACAGCAGCTCATGGCGACGTTACGCTCTCCCACCAGTCACAACCAGCAGCAGGAGATCCTACAGATACTCAAGTCCAATCCACCGCTCATGGCCGCCTTCATCAAACAAAGACAAGTGAGTGGTTACTCAACTTTTTGCTTACAGAGACAGCATGAAGTTTCAATCCTATAGGCCACTTATCGAAGATTTCCCCCTTTTTTTAAGGCGATTGAGTTTTCTATCAGATTTTTTATGACTTTTATAGTTAGTTACTGCTGGTCTTATTCAAATAAATTATTTGATTTTCATTATTGAACCACACATCTATAGTAAAAGTGCGCAGTGCTGCACACCCCTACCCTATTTCAAGTTAAACAAATATCAAGTTTATTTCAATGAAAATTAAGTTGATTTCAGAGTAACTAGCACTATTGACAAAGTTATAAAAATGTTTGAAGTTGTAGCGTAAACTGAACTTTATTGTGTAGGAATTAAAGTAATTTTTCCATTAATTTATATTTGTTAACATTTTTGGCAAATAAATCGCGAATGCACGGTAAATGTTTTTTTTTTATTGTTTACAAACGAAAATTGCAGCATTTTTTATGAACTAGCTTAATCTTGAATGCGTTGTCGCGCCTCAGCATATCTTTAAAACACGTTTCTTTGCGCCTTATCCAGAACGCCCAGAACCAACAACAAGCGGCAGGCGGTGTGGGCGGTGTTGGGCCTGTGGGTGGCGTGGGCGCTGTGAGTGGCGTGGGCGGCGTGTGCGGCGTGGGTGGCGTGGGCCTGCCGCAGCAGCAGCCGCAGCTACAGCACATGATGCAGCCGCAGCAGCAGCAGCAGCAGCGGTTGCAGCAGATGCACCAGATGCTGCCGCAGCAGGCACAAGTAAGAGCATTTCAGTCTGTAAACAATTAATGTAGACTGCTTGCAAAAAGTATAATATTGTTGAGAAATACTCAGCATCAAGTGTACTATTGTTGTCCATTTACATTGGCTAGGTATTGCAATTATGTTAGAATGGTTTTCGAGTGTTATTTGAATCGAGTTTCGAAACGAAATTCTGGTGACAAACAAATTCAGTTTACTGGGTTACGAAAATCAAGTTGTATGGTCTCATCAACCTTACATTTACTTTTTTAAGCAATGCACATCGAGTCCAACAATAACTGTGGAATTAACAACTTGTCTCTTGATAACACAACACACACAAGAAAGAATTGCTACCACTTTAACTTGTTAACCTTCTACATTTTAATATAACTTTAAACTTAGCTTGTGGTTCTTTCTGTGTACTCCATAACTAAATCAACATTAACAAAGTGGCTCCTCCACAAGTAGTAACGAACCCCTTCTGCTGCCAGGGCGTGTCCGGCGTGGGCGGGCCGGGGGGCGCGCTGGGCGCGGCCGGCATGGCGCACGGCGCCGGCTGGTTCAAGGGCGGCGTGGGCGGCAACATGATGGCCATGCGCGGCGCGTACGGGGGCGCGGGCGCGGGCGCGGGGGCGCGGCTGGCGGGCGCGCGCTACGCGTTCGGCGGCGTGGGCGCGCGCTCGCCGCCCGCCACGCCGTCGCCGCGCCCCCCCACGCCGTCGGAGCTGCTGCTGCTGCGCCAGTCGCCGGCGCCGGCCGCGCCGCTGGCGCCGCCGGACGACCAGCTGCCGCCCATGACGCCGCAGGACCAGCTCACCAAGTTCGTGGAGCAGTTGTAGTGTACATAGCCTCGGCGCGCGGCCCTGTACATATAGCGTAGCGGCCGCGGCGCAAGCGTGTGACCTGCCCTCGCTCGTCTCCCCGCCCTATTTATTATTGATCGAGTTGTCGTTAGCGACGCGAGGGACGTAAATTAAGTATTACGATGACCGAAACGAGCGCTCAATGTACAAAATGTAAATATGAAAGGAGTATGTCCTGTCCGCTTCTGCGTAATGTAAGTTGTTTGTAGCGTAGGTACATTATGATACTTATTCTGTTTATTGTAATTAAATCATTTTATAATATAATTATGTGATCATTATAAACTGTTGTTTCTATTTACCAAAATACCTCGAATCCTCTCCTGTTAATTGCCAATCTGATTAGCAAAAAGTAAAGGTCCTAAACCTTGCTGGACGTTAAATTATGGAATTTTTATGACATTGAATTATGAACCTTGCTAACAGTGTGAACAAATACGCATGTGTTGTTTTCCGTCGATGTTCAGGCAATTTGCACAATCTAGCATTCAAATCTATTTTAGTTGCACCATTTTCAAATGAAATATAATAGATTTGAAATGGTATGCACTGGTGTCACTGACTCTGGCGGAGCCACCATCAGGGATTTTAATTTAGATAACAAAAAATTAGTCGAAATTTGTCGCCAAATATCAGAATTTGTCGGTCACCTATTACACACAGATTTCATCGGGTCTTAGTTTAGGGAGATATAATGAGTTCAATTAGTAAGGTATAGTCCAAGAGCTAGTCGAAGAGATTTTTCGTGAACTCGTCGATCTAGCTCTTGGACTATACCTTACTAATTATTGAACTTGTGGCGGAACAATAACCTATTGGACCACCACCTTACATTTTAGAGCGGAATCGCTCCGCTCATGAATCTTGGGCCAAACACAGAAATCATACGATCGGTTGCACCGAGTGACCGCACGCTTACACGCGCCGCGCGCACTCAAGGTGCGCGTGATTATTGTACTGGCGGCGGCGTCAACGACCTTGGGCTACGAGGGACTGCGTGCGCGCGCTACGACCGGCGCATGAGCCGGGCTGCGCGCCACCAGTCGTCATTTGATCGCCTACCGAACCATTCGGGTCACGCCGCGCTAACTATAGTATACTCTTGTGTAATTTGCTAATTTAATTGTCCTTGTAATTTAATTTAAATATACCTAGTTTTCTAATTGCTTAATAATATCCTTCATTTCTTCATCTGTACTCGCAACATTATTTCATCCTTCCGCTTACGCTACGCCTTACGCTTTAAAGCTAAAATAATCATAATTCATCGTACGGGTTCGATTCCCGATTCAGTAGAAATCGGTGACCATACTGATTTTCTACATTGGTGACCCACGACTACCGCGCATATTGAAGACTCGAGTGCAGCAAGGAGCAAGCAGTTTCAGTGAAGCAAGAACAGTGGTGATTCAACTGGTGCTAGTATTGTTTACATCGAAGCGAAGAAAAAATAGGCTGTGGTCCAAAACATAAGCGGTGAGCGATTTTATATTTTGTTGAAGGATGTCCGATACCGAGACTTTTGCTGATGCAGACGCTAAAGAAGCAGTCACTGCTGTCTCTGGAGAAGTGTCGAAAGTAGGACTGCCATTACGCTGTCCACCTTTTTGTCCAGAGGAACCAGCTTTATGGTTCGCCCAATTAGAGGGCCAATTTATCCTGTCAAGGGTATCCAGTGACACGACAAAATTCTATTTCGTGACTACACAGCTGGAAACTAAATACGCACTTCAAGTAAAGGACATCATTACAAATCCACCGGAAACAGACAAGTACGACAAATTAAAAAGTGAACTAATTAATCGCCTGTCTGCCTCACAGGAAAAGCGGATACAACAACTTTTAATTCATGAGGAGCTAGGCGATCGCAGGCCATCGCAGTTTCTTCGGCACCTGCAAAACCTAGCTGGACCCGCTGGAGCTTCGGATTTTGTGAAGAGTCTCTGGACTAACCGCTTGCCACAAAATATACAAACTGTTATTGCTTCACAGATTGCCGACTTACAGGTAGAGAAACTAGCCGAGATAGCAGATAGGGTGTACGAAATTGTACCATCCACTCCACAAGTTGCTGCCACCTCTGCCTCTACCAGCACTTCACCAGACTTGCTCAAGCAAGTAAGCGAGCTCACAAAGCAAGTGTCACTACTGACATCGCAGATGAACAGTAATTGGAGAGGACGTTCCCGCTCACGCTCGCAATCCCGGCGTAACCAAAAAAGGTATAATCGTGATCGCTCTAATAGCTTTAGACCACAGCAGCCACCACCGAATCACCCACATTGCTACTATCACTTCACCTACGGGAGCAAAGCAAACAAGTGTAAACAGCCCTGCACATTTACGTCGGAAAACTCAAAGGGCGGTCGCAAGTAGCGGCTAACGACTGCCTTACTTCAACAGGCCGTTTATTCATAACCGACCGGACTACGAAAATGCAGTTCCTTGTGGACACTGGCTCAGACTTGTGTGTTTTCCCTCGGTCGGCAGTAAAGACGCCTGTCAAACAATCAAAATTTGATTTAGTCGCTGCTAATAATACAGTCATACACACGTACGGACCAACACAGCTGCGACTTAACTTAGGTCTTAGAAGAGACTACACCTGGAGATTCACAGTAGCAGATGTGTCACGACCTATCATAGGGGTCGACTTCCTCAGTTTCTACAACTTACTCGTAGACTGCAGAAACCAGCGGTTGATAGACAACATAACGACACTATCAGTTTCAGGAGCTCATTGCAAGTCAACGGATGATATTGCATCCGTAAAGGCTGTAGTTGGTGACACAGACTACCACGAAATCCTTCGCGAGTATCCAGAAATTACGCGACCACCAGGTACACACTTACCAGGTAAGCATAACACGTTGCACCACATAAGGACAACTCCAGGTCCACCAGTAGCAAGCAAACCACGACGCCTTGATCCTGCTCGAACTCTAGCTGCTAAGAAGGAGTTTGAAGACATGCTAGCGAGTGGCGTGGCCAGACGATCGGAGAGTGCCTGGTCTGCCCCACTACACCTGGTTAGGAAGAAGGACGACGGATGGAGACCATGCGGCGACTACAGGGCACTAAATGCAAGAACCATACCAGACAGGTACCCCATCCGCCACATACAGGACTTCTCCCACCAGCTATCAGGGTGTGCAGTATTTTCCACCATAGATCTGGTCAAGGCATATAACCAGTTAGCGATCAACCCAGACGACATTCCAAAAACTGCCATCACCACACCATTTGGTCTTTACGAGTTCCCCTACATGACCTTTGGTTTGAGGAACGCTGCACAAACTTTCCAGAGGTTCATCGACGAAGTTCTGCTTGGTTTGGACTTCTGCTACGGGTATATCGATGACATTCTCGTATTTTCACAAACTCCCAACCAGCACAAACAGCATTTGCGGCAACTGTTCGACCGCTTGAAAAGCTACGGTATAGTAGTAAACACATCAAAGTGTAATATAGGACACTCAGAGGTAACTTTTCTGGGATACAGTGTGTCAGCCGCAGGCACAAAACCTCTCGGGACCAAGATACAGGCTATCCAAGAGTATCCAGTCCCTAAGACAGTCAAGGAGCTGCGACGATTCTTGGGTATGATAAATTTTTATCGCCGATTTGTCCCAAACGCAGCTAAACTCCAAGCCCCATTGAATGCTATCCTTGCTGGCCCCAAGTGTAAAGGAGCACATCCAGTCGACATGACTCCTGAACTCCTACAGGCTTTCGAAGACATTAAGACTTCATTATGCAACGCAACTCTCCTCGCTCATCCAAATCCATCAGCTGAATTGACTATAGTCACTGATGCGTCTGATACCTCCATCGGCGCGGTGCTTCAACAGCGAAAAGGAAACGACTGGGAACCTCTAGCTTTTTACTCACACAGACTCAGTGGTACTCAAAAGAAGTACAGCCCATACGACCGCGAATTGTTAGCGGCATATGAAGCTGTAAAATACTTTCGGCATATGGTCGAGGCTAGGAACTTTGCCATCTTTACCGACCATAAACCACTAGTGTTCGCCTTCAAAACCAACAGAGACAGCCATTCGCCAAGACAATTCAGGTACCTAGATTTCATAGGGCAATTCACTACAGACATACGGTACATACCGGGCAGAGAAAATGTCGTCGCTGATGCATTGTCACGGGTTGAAGAGGTGTCAGCGGCAATAAACTTTGAGGATCTTGCAAAATTTCAGGAAACAGATCCAGAACTGCAAGACCTGATTCGAAACGGCTCTTCACTCAAGCTGGAAAAGGTCGCTACACTGACGGGAAACGCGAACATTTTATGCGACACTTCAATGCCGATGCCTCGCCCATATGTGACACCACAACTAAGGAAGCAAGTATTCCAATCGTTGCACAACATACATCATCCAGGATGTTCTGCTACAGTGCGACTGGTGACACAAAACTTTGTGTGGCCGGGGATCCGCAAGAACTGTAGAGAGTGGGTCAGACAATGCTTGCAATGCCAAGCAAGTAAAATTACCCGCCATACCGTAACTCCTCTTTCCCCTTTCCTTACTCCGTCTTCCAGATTTACCCACATACACCTCGACATCGTAGGGCCCTTAACCATTTCTTGTGATTACAGATACTGCCTAACTGTCATCGATCGATTTACTCGGTGGCCTGAGGCGTACCCGCTAAAGGACATAACGGCGGAGACCTGCGCAGCTGCCTTGGTGTCCGGCTGGATAGCTAGATTCGGCTGTCCGGCAAGGGTGACCACAGACCGAGGTCGCCAGTTTGAGAGCCACTTGTTCAAGGCCCTTGCTACCTTGGTTGGTGCACACCACTTCCGCACCACCGCCTACCACCCAGCTGCGAATGGCATCGTTGAGCGGCTACACCGGCAGCTCAAGGCAGCCATCATGTGCCACACTTCTTCGCAGTGGACAGAAGTCCTACCGCTGGTGCTACTCGGCATGCGTAACTCTTGGAAAGAAGATATCCAAGCCACGCCTGCTGAGCTTGTGTATGGTGAAGCTCTCCATTTACCTAGCCAGTTTCTGTCTGCTACAGACTACACTGCAGCCGACGTCACACAGTACGCAACCCGTCTTCGTGCACACATGGCCAAACTCACTCCCAGGCCGACCTCCTGGCATACAAGTTCTCCCTTCTACATACCACGAGATCTGCATTCCTCTACACACGTCTTTCTACGCCGAGACTACGTCCGAAGCCCACTTGAGCAACCTTACGCCGGCCCCTACAAAGTGATACAAAGGCATCCAAAGTATTACACAATAGAGGTAAAAGGAAGGACAACTAACGTCTCTGTTGACAGATTAAAACCCGCCTATATGATGAAAGAAGAGGAAAACCAACCAGAAGCCAGATCAACACCAACGGCCGCTCCAACAGCCACTACAACACCAGCAACAACAGACACAGAAAAGAGGACAAGAAGCGGGCGGCGAGTAAAATTCCCCGATTTTTATCGACCGTAGTTACGGTCTGGCCGGGGGGAATATGTGGCGGAACAATAACCTATTGGACCACCACCTTACATTTTAGAGCGGAATCGCTCCGCTCATGAATCTTGGGCCAAACACAGAAATCATACGATCGGTTGCACCGAGTGACCGCACGCTTACACGCGCCGCGCGCACTCAAGGTGCGCGTGATTATTGTACTGGCGGCGGCGTCAACGACCTTGGGCTACGAGGGACTGCGTGCGCGCGCTACGACCGGCGCATGAGCCGGGCTGCGCGCCACCAGTCGTCATTTGATCGCCTACCGAACCATTCGGGTCACGCCGCGCTAACTATAGTATACTCTTGTGTAATTTGCTAATTTAATTGTCCTTGTAATTTAATTTAAATATACCTAGTTTTCTAATTGCTTAATAATATCCTTCATTTCTTCATCTGTACTCGCAACATTATTTCATCCTTCCGCTTACGCTACGCCTTACGCTTTAAAGCTAAAATAATCATAATTCATCGTACGGGTTCGATTCCCGATTCAGTAGAAATCGGTGACCATACTGATTTTCTACAAACTCATTATATTATCTCCTAAACTAAGACCCGATTAAATCTGTGTGTGTGTCAAGGGTGGATGGTAGTGGGGTGATATCGACCAAAAAAGGGCAAAAAAATCGCGTTTGTTGTATGGGAGTCCCCCTTAAATATTTATTTTATTTTGTTTTTAGTATTTGTTGTTATAGCGGCAACAGAAATACCTACATAATTTGTGAAAATTTCAAATGTCTAGCTATCGCGGTTCTTGATATGATACAGCCTGGTGACAGACAGACGGACAGACAGCGAAGTCTTAGTAATAGGGTTCCATTTTTACCCTTTGGGTACGGAACTCTAAAAATTGAACACTAGATGGATATCTAGGAAGCTAAATGATCCAAATAACATTTTAGTCAAAATCGAGTATAGGTATGTGCATTTTGGCTTTTAAACTCAAACTTGAAAGTATTTATTTGTAATAACCAATTACAGGCTTATTTTTTCATATAAATGTACATATTATTATTATTTTAAATATTAGCATAGTTTATGTAAATATTATCGTTATATTTAAAAAAACTACAGGCAACTTTGAATTCTCAAGGGGTCGGGCAGTCAGAAAGATGAAGCTAGTTGCCCATTCCAAAGCGTAGTGGGTACCTATTATATTATATTTTTTCTTACGTACATGATGTTTTCATAGATATATTGACAAGGTAAAGTCATGATGTGTGTGTGTTTGATCTTTAAACAATTCCCTCTCTGATCACGGAATAGAAAAAACAAGTGGAAGTGCCCTTGGACTTCCTTAGTACGGGAACCAGTGTCGCCAAACTCACACAATTGCAAATTAAAATAAACATTTCAATACTCAGAAAACGATGATATAATTGGCTACTAAATATAAATGCAACTTTGTAGAAAAGTTTATTTATTGTTGTTCAAAATTAAGTCTTATTACAACTACTGAATGTTGTTTTTATTTTACATGTCAAAATCAATGAAGTACATTTTTCCATGTATCAATCAAATTCGAGCAATCCCCAACGAGTTCAGCTACTCAACGCTAGAGGGCGCTGTACTAAATTACTCTATTTAGCACGCTAACATCATTGAAATAGATGTCATATTCGTATGCACCTGTTATCTATTTTTCTACTCAGCTAGGGATGAGGACAAGATATCTATAATTAAATTGAAATATCTCGAAAACGGTGCGTCCTAGGCAAAAAATAACCAGAATTTAATCCCCCCTGTGTCACCCCCGTGCAAGCAGTATCCCAACATGAATTAAGGAAAAAAAAAAATTTCGACCGACAAAAAATTTGAAAATTCTCAACGTTTTTTTTTTTCAATATTTCGCGGGTTTTTTACATCAGTCCTCATGGTTTTCGACTAGATCAACAATTTCTTTCCAGAAAAGATTTTCATCCGAGCCACCAAAATTGGGAAAGTTTTGAAAAAAAAAAACGAAAAGTTTTTTTAAGTCATCGCGGCAGTGCCCCTGGCTACACTTCAACCGGACCCAGTTCTTTACCTGAATTAATAACAATAGAAAACGTATGATCTACTGGTTATTGAGAATGTTCTCCTTGTTTTTGAAGTCTGTTAAAAAGGAAAATGAATTCAATTAGTGTACTCTATTATTAACATTAATATTAAATGTACTTAGGTGATGTCCCAAAACCCCGCCATTAGTCCCGAAAAAAATATTTCAGTCGTAAGGAAGTCTCAGACTTTCGTCTATGTTCTTCGAAGTTTAGACAAACAGGCACTCCTATTCCTATCACTGTTTATTAGTATTAGTTCTTTTTGAGGCCTACGACAACGACAACGAGTACATAATATGTCATGGTAGCGTATAACGTTTCACTATTTATATAGGTACACATTTTATTGTTTTATCGATACAAAACTATTTGAATGTGTCCCATCCCTAATCGAGTAGCGTCGAATTTTCTAGAATGTATACGATGATATTCAAGACAGCGAGCAAGTTGATTTAGACTTTGAACAATGGACATAAGGTAGTTTTTAGTTCGCAACAAAGTAATAAATATGGTTTTGTCAATAAAAACAATTATATTGAAATATATCATAGTTTTATACTTACCGGTGATACGATACACCTCCGCAAGATACATTTTTTGTCCTGCTATCGTTTTTGCATGTAAAAATTGCACAATAAGGCATGTTTGTAATATTTTTCGTTACGTTCGAGACGTCCTATCACAGCAAGTAGCTAATCGCGACTGAGCCGCCTCAGAGCCGGTGTTGCGGAGCTCCGCATAATTGTGACACGCGCGATAGCTGCGTGGCACTTCCACTTGTTTTTTCTATTCCGTGGCTCTGATGGCTCTGCAGAATAATAATATCTGCAGCCCGTCCCCATAGTGAAATACCGTAAGACATGATACTATGAAAGTAACTAATAGATCAGCCTTGCGGTATCATCATCTGCCTAGCCTGTTCCCAACTATGTTGGGGTCGGCTTCCAGTCTAACCGGATGCAGCTAATACCAGTATTTTACATGGAGCGACTGCCTATCTGACCTCCACAACCCAGTTACTGGGTAATATTATACGATATACCAGCCTTGCGGTATCTACATTAGTAAATTGACGGATTTTTCTTACAGCTTATGCTGCTAAACTTAGCCATCCTGCAAGCAATAAATAAGCGGTAAATGAGGACCCCATTGCAGCCTTGAGTCGAGTGCGATCTCCAGGAAAACAGTTTTATCGACGAATTCTAGTTTCTCATTATTCAATATTATGTCACAGCCACTACTTTCAACATTCGGTAAAGCAAATCTCATGCATTTAGTTTTTTTCCTATTGAATACTAAATTATTAGCAGTGATGCAATTTTGCAGCTGTAGTAGGGCCTTATTTACGTTGTCAAGATTTGATGCACGTCTATATAACTTAAAAATTACGGAAGTGTCAGCAAATAACACTGGTTGGTTTTTTAATTAAAGTTGGAGATCATTACTAGGTACAAAAGAGGAAAGGACCTAATATCGAGCCCTGTGGCACACCCATTTTTACTTTTAAGACAAGTGAATTGACTCCATTTATTTGAACTTTTTGTTGTCTATCATATAAATAAGATTTTACTAAACTGAGCGCAAGTTTACCTAGTCCGTAATGCTCACGTTTCAAGAGTAAGGTTTCGTGATTAACGCAGTCAAATGCCTTGGAGAGGCCGCAAAAGATGCCCAGGGCATCTTGGGTCTCTTCCCACGCTGGTGTTTTAATAAGGCGTCAGTCTTGCATCGTCCTTTGGTGAAACCATATTGCTGAAAAGAAATCAATATCGTTGTGTAAAAAAAACATTCACCTCCATTTTTAACAACTGCATAACATCAGTTTTCCTACCTCTGTATGAATAGTGAAAAGAAAAAACCTATCTGAAGAGGCGTTCGCTCGCTCTGGCATTCTACTCTTAGTTCTTGAGTTTTTCTTCATAAGTCGACAAACTCAGGCGTAATAATTTCAAAAGAAAGTTAGGGGGAGGGGGGTATTTTAAAAGATTGGGAAACCCTGCACTAGATAATTGTTGTCTGCTTAGGCATCACGATGCAGACCAGAAACCGGATGCCAAACCGATCTTAATCTGCGTCTGACCACAGCGACCCGTGTGTGGCGAGTTTTAAAGTTGTCATGTCCTGTGACCTGTCGACATTTACGTAACATGCAGTTTCAGTATTAGAGAAGCTTAATTAATAAAACATAAGAAATATGTAAAACGCTTTAATTAAATTCATGTGACAATGTTAAAATAAACATTTTAGGTATTTTAGTTATTAGTAACATATTGCAGTGCTGAACATTATCATACTCCACATTTTACTCTAAACCGATATAGGAATAACTTCCACCGACATGAAGATTTTAAACTAGCCGCGAAACTATTCACTGATCACTCATTGCTATAAAATTCTAACATCTTTTATATTTTTATCTTACGAGAATTGGGACCAAATTCTAAACGACGGATTTCCCAAATTCTTTTGTTTGTTCACATCCATTCTTATAATAAGGCCCAAAGATTCGGTGATTATGAACGTGTTGCTATCAGCTTTCACGGTTTACCAACTGAAACGGCAGTCTTTCAGTGAGACCATAATATGCAACATATAGATTGTAAATGTTGGTAGCAACATGCCATTTCATCTCGTTAGGCCTGAAGGCAGTTCGTAATTTAGATGCTAATCTTACGAGACTGTCCATAAACCGAGTAATATCACTTTAGTTTTTTTAATTTCCGATGAAGACAGTAAAACTATTGAAAGCATAAAAATAAATACAGATGGCACATGCATTTGCCTGGGTGTTCATCGGCTTTTTCTAGTATCTTGTTGCATATTTGGATAGAAAATTGCTATTGTTAATCTAATAATATAAATATTTAGAATCAGAATTATCATACCCATCTTTTTACAAAAATATACACCTATTCCAGGGTTTATAAGCAGTCTCCTGTACAAATATATTTCTCCATATAGTCTTAGCTTCATAAATGCAATCTCCAATCCACTCTCAGCACATAAAGCTTCCAATTATAAACGAATGCGTACCAAAACATAAATAAAGCTTGTTCGGATCTAAGTAGCAAAAAATTCATATTTTAAAATGAATGTTTTTTTAAAAATGCTTTGGAATACTGACCATGTTATTATTGTTATCTCTGATTTATTAGCACTGCTCTAAGCGTTACTGACGCGTGCTTTACTTTAAAATCTAAATTAGTTTCAATTGACGACGCACTACAATCGTAAAGATATAGAAATAGACACATACTCCATACGATTGATGTTAATTAATAAAGAAAGCATGTTAATAACATATTTCTAAACATCTTTGGCAAAGCAAAATAAGCCTCACTTTTTAACTTTAATTTAATTTTAACATCAGTTTTCCAAAGCATTTTTAAAAAACATAGGTCTAACAATAATAACCATAATCCCATTCCAATATAATTCATACACCAGATGATCTTACAAAACTAAAACAAACTAATAAAAAACAATGAACAAGTATGATTACAACAAAATAATTTAAAAGCGAAAAAGATATTTGAGGCAAACCATACTATTTGTACTTTAGTAAAATAGAACGCGACGTTAGTTGAACATGATGATTGCCAACGAACAATTTATGCGACAAAAAAATAAAATGATATTGCCTAAAATATCCCATCGATCTCGACACTAAAGGAACGAACTATTAATTACACACACACGTCATTTTACCACAAATAAGTATTTCATTTATTTAGATCCTTAATTACACATATTATGCACATTTCCTTATTTATTTTTTGTATTTTTTTTCTTCGCTTGCAACACACAATTTATACCGTGTTACTAATAAGTACCGAATATCAGGTGGGGTCCATTAAGGATCGCAGTCGTCGCTGTAGCCAATGTATCATGTGACGGTCCAACAACCACAACGCTATTCAGGCAAGGCGTTCGCGTTCTATATTGACAAATAATTTTAAGATCTGTCCTAAATCATAGTCTTGGTTAATAAAATTAGACGTTGCCCGATCCGGCGTTAAATAGGCATTGGACAGTCGACTCCACGCACATTCTTTACAAAACATATAAATGCACAATCAATACAAATTATAAGACAATAAATTTGGATGAAATAAATCTTTAAAATTTGGAATATTAGTATTATCCAGCGGGGAATTGCGTAACACACTATCAGTAGCAACGGCTTTCATTTTGACAGTTCAACAACATTATTTTTATGTTGTTGAGCAGACACATTTTTCGAGCATAAAAAGCAATGGAATAGGAATATCCTTCAAAATTATTGAGATTTATAGTGTTACGCAATTAGGATGCAGGTCGTTTGTTTACAGTCCCGATTTTAGCTGTAAGGTTTTCCATGATAATTACAGCTGTTAACGAAAAAAATATTAATTAAAGGACAGCATGTCGGAAGTGTTAAATAAAATTTTAAGGTGCCTACAAATTGACTCGTTCTTCTATCGATCAACGAAAGTATTTTTTCTGGCGAACGACATAATTGACGATCTATTTTTAATTATACTAGGCTATTTGACAATGTAAAAAATAAGGTCATAATTATTGACACTCGTATAGATTATCGCTTTTAAAATCGATTTGCATTAATTTTACTACAAAACAATGTATTATTTATTAAAAAAATCCCGAATAAACTTCATCTTTTTAAATCTGGCGCCACGTAATCGAAAACGGTCTGGATTGGCTGAACTTAAGATGACGTCATGATTTAGTAAATTTCTGTCTATCGTTGACAGAACAGTGGCCTTAGTGTGAGTTTTTCGACTCACGTTCGATTGCGAGCGCGTTAGAATTTTGTATGGGAAATTAGGTTTCTCCTAGTGACCACCAGGTGGCGCTATAACTTTTTACCATATAAAATTCTAACGCGCTCGCTATCGAACGTGAGTGAAAAAACTCACACTAAGGCCACAGATGACTTTTGTCTAGTATCTCGACCGTTTCAACGTTTGTTTACGTGAATCGTGACGTCACGACGCCATATTGTTAACGATAGCGTTTTGGCGGCTTATTTAAACAGTACATTTTTATTTACTATTTTTTAAAAGAAATACATTAGGCAATTTGAAGTAATAGGTTTTTGTGGGCTCGTTAGACACCATTAAATAATCTGAGATGTTTATCAGAAACCAGTCAAATAGCCTAATATCGAACATTTTTGTAGGCACCTTTTTGCCGTAAAACTTATGTATGATTGACAAGTAACAAAAAATTTTATCAACTTATAAAAACAAACTCATTGTCGCCACACGTGTCGCTCCCGCGACTATTATTAATTTAAATACTAATGGCATCACTGCGCGCGCGCAGCCTCTTCAACATCGGTTGGCACAAAATAAAAGAATTTGCTGTCCAAATAATGTTGGGAATGTGCAATAAATGATTAGATTTCCTTTACATCATTCATTTTAAATTAATATGCCATCACTCAGTCTTTCAATTCGTGAAACTGTAAATATATAATAATATATTCAAAAATCTGCAATAAGCAACAGTTATAAGTGAAAATGATACAATAGATTTCATATATACAGTAAAATCACCTTCTAATTCTCCAAGGCTTGTTGTTTTGTCACAGAAGCTATGACTTTTAATTCTTTTAGATTTTAGGTCCGTACAAAAAGTTTATCATATTTGAACGGGATATAATTTGGTAAATTTAAATGATCTCTAATCTTATCAAGACAGACCCAATACGACCATATTCTATCACAACTAAGTAGTATTTTACCAAGTGTGCCGTGGCCGAAATACGGTCTGGAGTATTTTCTTACATGCCGTCATTTTAATTAATGTGAAAGAATTAAAATGCCTAGCTTCATCGACCAATTCTGCAGGGTTCAAATTTTTTGGCAGCAATCAAATGTTTATGGCGAATCAAATTAACATACCACTATCAGTAGATAATTTTTGAAGGATGTGTTGAAAGAAGAAGGGATTATTCTACAACTTTTGGACGAGACATCAATATGATGCAATACTATACTATTTAGCTATGAGTATATTATCGATTTGACTATACATTTTGGAACTTATAATAAACCCAAATGTTTTTTTAAAAGTTAAATTAACCAGTTACGAATCATGAAGTGAAAGGAGTCCTCGCTATTGACTCTAGTCGAACATTAATTTAAACTCGAGTATTTTCTTTCTTAATCTCTAATGTGATGTTCGCCAACAATGTACGCAGTAGAACATAAACAATAAAATTCACAATGCTTACATAAAATTAACTAGCCCTTAGCATTATGGAAAAACAAATCCACAATAAATTTATGACCCAGCAAATGTCAAGGTACAGAAAAAAAAATTGTAACCTATGAGAAATGATTAGAAAATGTGCCCAAATCACATAATTACAGAAGAGAACTACTGGATTAGATGAGTTTAGGGAATAGCGATTTTTTTTCTTATTTCACCAATATAATATTTGATTGCTGTCCAAACTGTTTGATTCTTAGTAAGTTGAAAAGTTATTCAGTAAATTTATTGTTCCTTCTTGTCTTCTGTCGGCGAGGGTGTGGAGGTGTCTGTGTCTTCTGGCTCCTCATCTGAATAGTTTATAGGCTCTTCACCCGGCTTCAATAACCGCCCTACGAGGTCGTACTTCTCTGAAAAAATAGAAAGAACTGAGTTTAACTTCTGGTTTCTAAACTTCTACGTGTTCATGAAAAATATTCTATACTGTGTTCGCAATTTAGTTTCCAAAAACGTAAACAAATATGAGTTTTTGGAAAAATAGCTATAAAGTTCAGTTTGCGCTAAAACTTCAACATTGTTTATTACTTTTTCAATAGCAGGAGTCGTGCTAAAATCAATTTAATTTACAGTAGCATAAAGTTGATATTTGTTTAAGTGGAAATAACATTCATTGGTTGCAAATATTTTTGGGTTGTAGTTTAGTTAGTGAGTATGAAAAATCTCAGACCCGTATTACAGAACGTCACTCAATACTCAAGCACTACTTAAAACTAGTTTCAACTAATCAAATGGCTTGAATGTAGTTTTAAGTAATACTTGAATATTTAGTGACGTTCTGTAATACGGGCCTTAGAATACCTATGGAGAAATGCTATCCAATCTATCAACTCAACCCCCACAAAACCACTAAAACCTGCAAAAGAAACCACTAGAGCCTGCCTGAAATTTACAGAAAAGATTTACCATAAAATCGATCGATCATACGAAAATAACCGTACATTGCAAGGTTGAATGTTGAATCTTAGAACAAGAATGCCGTATCATTCGTACTGATTTGTTAATTATTGACTGGCACACTGGTCTACTGTTCTCATGCTCGGAAAGGTTTAGTAATATAATAAGAAACGTCGCGGTCAAAAGGTTAATAAACCGCTTACACTCGGTTGTAGAACTTTTAACTTGACTTACTAACTAGCTGGTATTTTTATCATTGCTGTTCCATCCATATCGAAGAACTTACAAAACATTGCGCCTAATATTATAAATGCGAAAGTGTGTCTGTCTGTGGTATAGATATAGTTTGAGTCCCGGGAAAGGGAAAGGACACAGGATAGTTTTTATCCCGATATTTCCACCGACACTTATGCGGAACCGCGGGGCGCTGCTGGTTTACTAATAATTTCCATGTAGGTTAGTAGTTAAAATCAAAAATCCAAGGAGCTACTGAGAATTTACCAGCTGCCTCGTCACAAGCGTTACTGCTGAGCATGAGGAACTAATGAAGACTTATTTCGTACGACGACGTATTTCTCATGTATTCTGTTTGAGAAATAAATGTCAAAAAGTGTGTACTTTGTTAAAAACTGTTTTAACGGTTTCGATTCCGGGGTCGGACAAGCTGATGGGTTTTGCCATCTGGAGTTTCTCAGTAGCAGTCCGAAGTCAGGATTTGTGCCCGGTTGATGGCAATAGGATCGCCCCCTATTACATAGGACTGGCGAAATGTGGGTGTACTATTTAAGTACACTTCTGCCCAACTCTTCGGGGACATTCGTTGTTATGTTTTGTTGTAAAACCTCAATAACCCAGAAGTCAGGAAACAAAGCTCAGAAGTCGCTTGTACCCCTAGACGGACGACGTAGTACAAAAACACAGGGCAAGCTGACGACTACGAAGAAAAAAGTTACTACAAATAGAATGCTATGATTTAGTTCAAGTCGCTTACAAATGTGTGTCGGTCGATTTTTATGATACTTAAGTGTTTAAGTGACCAAGTTCAGACTTGATGGTCTCAAGTGGTCAACAGACACACTTACAATTTTAGTTTTTATTTATTTGATTTTAAAACTGGACTGCGACCCAGACATGAAAGCATTATGAAAATAATAATGTAGTAAAATAAACAATGACTGTCTCATTGGTTTAGCAGCCATGCGAATGCTGAATTTTGGGTTTTATCTCCGTTATTAGGAATTTCTCAATTCTCAGTAGCTCATTCTGGATTTCTGCTCGATTTGTGGCAATGGGCACGCCCTCTATGGGACTAAAACGTAACTGGCAAAATGTGGGTGTACGGTACACCCACCGTGTACACCGTACACCGTGTACCTGCGCACCCTTTCGGGAAATACAAACGTACAATGAACGATCCCATTGTTATGCATTAAAACCACCCACATGGCTTCATTCTATTTTCAGATATGAATAATCGATTAACGATTCAGACAATGCATGCGTGAATATAAATATTTTGTTCAGATTACATGTGTTAGGATGTTTAAGATTAAAGCACCCCGGGGCTTGTGGTTAAGTAATAACGGCCGCACGGTTCGATCGATCAGGTTAAGCTACACTTGCCGTGGCTGGTCCGTGGATGGGTAACCATCTATACATAGACCAAGATCGTCCGTGCCTCGGAAAGCACGTTAAGCCGTTGGTCCCGGCTCGGCTGTCAGAAGCCCGAAAGTCTAACAACCAGTCTTGCTAAGGGGTATTACCCAGTAAATGGGTTGTGGAGGCCAAAAAGGCAGTCGCTCCATGTAAAATACTTGTAATCAGCTGCATCCGGTGAGACTGGAAGCCCAACATAGTTGGGAAAAGGCTAGGCAGATGATGTTTAAAATTAAAGCATCTAATATGTGGTGGATCTGTTTTCACCATTTCTCTATGTTTTTCTTTGACATCGTTGTAAAGGTTGTTTTCCTTAGAAAAACCTTGTTTTGCCTTGGAAGCCGTTAAAGCAGAGTGCTACTTTAATTTCTTTCGCATCGCCAGATGGCACTATAAAACTTGTAGTTTGGCATCTGCGTATTTATCTATGGGATAATTATTTATATGGTAATCTTAATTTTTAACCATTAAATCTGAAGCTGGATACCGCTTTCTAAAAACAAGCCACAACTAAAGCTACGGTTTCCTATGACAGCGGCGGCCGCTACATAACGGTCGCAGTGACGATCGTCATGAAAATTAGCACCAGAAACAACTTACTTTCATAAATAACGTTTCAGTGACGCTGGCCTGTTGGTCTAGTGGTCAGTGACTATGACTGCTATGCCGGAGGTCGTGGGTTCGATTCCCACCCAGGACAAATGTTTGTGGGATGAGCATGATCATTTGTTCTGTGTCTGGGTGTAATTTATCTATATATGTATGTATTTAGAAATATATAAGTATGTTTATCAGTTGTCTAGTACTCATAACACAAGCTCTGCTTAGCTTGAGACTAGACGGCGTTGTGTGATAGTTGTGGAATATTATTATTATATTATATTATTATTCGACGGTAAATTGCGGACGCTATGTGGTCACCGCAGTCTTAGGCAACCCTAGCTCAAGAGAAAGGGGAGCGCCTAACGTTAAAACCTTTCGCTCAAAATCATACAGGCTTTACTTTTGAAAGAGGAACACCAGTGAATTGTGGTATCGTTACCGTTACACTGTAGTGGACCGAACATGACCTACTGAAACCGGCTACCATAGACCTAGAAGTGTAATAAACTAATAAATAAGTAAGTAATTAAAGAAGTGAAGTGGGAAGTGTAGTATGTAATAAGTTGTTATTATTAGGTTAGCTTCACTATTGCATTAGATTGTACCTGTAAAATTGTTGTAAGTGATTATTATATAAATAAATAATAATAAATAAATTATAGCTACAGCAGTGTAAGCAGCCACGTGTATTTCGTAGGTTGAACTGAACAATATCGAGTACGTTTTTTCAATTACTTTTTTATTAAGACTGAAATGTTATGAGATTTCTATATTAATATTTTTTCATGTAGCTGTATTGATGTCCTAGCATATACAAATTTTTGTTTTTCGTATGAATGGGAAAGGACGAAGGCTGAACGTCGGTGGTATGTGGCTAACTCCGGTTAGACTGGAAGCCGACTCCAACATAGTTGGGAAAAGGCTAGGCAGATAATGGAAAGGTCGAACACAATACAATATATCAGGCCCAGAAAAAAATTAATAGCATGGTATGTGGACTACCGTCTATCGACTACCGTGGAGGGGCCCGTGGCTGAATAATAACAGCCGAGACAAAATCCAAGCGTTTTCCGTGCACGCGTTTTCGATCAGGTTACGCTACGCTTGCTGCGGTTGGTCTGTGGATGGGTGACCATCTTTACATACCGTGACCCTTCCGTGCCTCGGAATGGTCCCGGCTATCATTCGTGGAACTTTGACAGCCGTTACGGGTAGTCAGGAGCCCGAAAGTCTGACAACTAGTCTTACCAAGGGGTATCGTATTGCCTAGTAACCTGGGTTGTGGAGGTCAGATAGGCAGTCGCTCCATGTAAAACACTGGTATTCAGCTGCATCCGGTTAGACTGGAAGCCGACCCCAACATAATTGGGAAAAGGCTAGGCAGAAGAGATGGTATGTAGAATTGTAGACTACCGTAACCTTGTTTAAACAAAATCAGTATTGCAAAGTATGACTGAAAACTGCTTTAATGCCCTCTCATTTGCTCCTTCATTTACAAAGGTATCTAAAGCGACGAGCAATTACCCAACAAAGTAAACACTGACGGCACTGAAGCAACTTCACAATCATTAAACAAAGTGATGTTCTCGAGTAAATCTTATTGTCCAGACCGAATGAATGCGCGCACGGATCGCGAGCCGATGCGTCAGTAGTTTTACGCAATATGCTACAACGCACTGCGATTAGAAATTAGTGATTGTAGGCCTTCCCCAATAAAATATTGTTAACAAAGATAATGCTGACCGAATTTATGTGGGGGCAAGGTGCTATTTATCTCGACGAGTCATTGTAGCAGGCAAGAGTAACACCTAGGAATATTATGTCGAGACTAGCTGCGTCCTGCCGTTTTACCCGCATAAGTATCAATCCCGTGGGAATATCGGGATAAAAGAACTCTATGTCCTAATCCAGGGCATGGTGTACCCATATGCCAAATTTCATCCAAACCCGTTTACCCGTTTTAGCGTGAAAGCGTAACAAACAAATTTAATATAAGTACAAAAAATCAAATCTTTTCTCATCTATAATATAAAATTCAAAGCCCAAACTGACTGATAGGATTGATATATCAACGCACAGCCTAAACAAATGGTCCCAGAGACATGAAATTTGGAGGTTGTGTCCTTTGTGAAGACTAGGTATTCACTAAGAATGGGTTTTTCGAAATTCCACCCCTAAGAGGGTGAATGGAGGATGAAATTTCACGTGGACGAAGTCGCGGGCAGAAGCTAGTTATAATATAGTTTAGATTAAGTAAGACCATGATAGAACCCTGCGTTCCCCTGCTGTCTAGCAATCAATGACAAGTTCACCAGAAGAAAAAAGGTTTGCAAGCGTGGTCAATGCTTGTGCCTTTCCGGTTTGAAAAGAGGTCTTTGTCCTGGGGCCTATTTCGCCGAAACCTTCAACGAAGTTACGGCCGGGTCCGTCCTAAAGTAGTTCGAAACTTAGGAATGATCCCTACTCCTTTATCAGTCGGCTAATGACACGAATCAGAATCGGAAGTAGAGAAAACTGTCAAATCGTCTTCTCATTCATTCTTAGTTCAGGTCCCATCCTAATCTTACATCCGTAGGTGTTACGGAGTAGGAAAGTCAGTTACTTCGGCCGAAACTACGGATTTAGACCTACAGCGGGACAGTAACAGAGGCTCAGGGAGACATAACATTAATATTATATGCAATATTGGATATTAGATTCTATATTGTATTAAGCTGCATTGCAGTACAAAATATAGTAGGACAGTTAATTAGTAAAAGCAATACATACAGTACTCTGAAATTATGAAAATAATTACTTAACGGGTAACTTCTGCGGGGTACCTACATACGTAACACACAGCAGTAGCAATGGCTTTCATTTTGACAGTTCAACGACATTTATTGCGTTATTTAAGTTATCGAGCAGAGAAATTTTTCGAACTTATAAAGCAATGGATTAGCAATATCCTTCAAAATTATTCAGACTGTGATTAAAAGTGTATTACGCAATTAGGGTGTAATGTGTTACGCAAGAAATTATCCGGCTGGTCATCAAATCAGCAACATATATTCCCTCATTACATAATTTAATGATATCATTAAAATTTACCTACCTAAATATTATGCATTACTACTACTACTGATACTGATAACAGGCGCATAACACTGTGAAGCCAAGACTTGGCAATATTACAAAAAAATTACATAATAAATAAACAAGAGTACATAATATTGCCCTTATTCCTGGCAAAGATAAAGAAAACTCATTAAAACATTGTACTACTGACCGAAATCGAGTTCAAACAGGTCAATACTCTTTTGTATTATGGTCCACAGCACATTACTCATACAAAATGTATGTAAATAACTTTTTGTTGACTATTTTTATCTTGAGTATGCAGAGCCTTCACGTGTGGAAGCACGTGTAGACATCGTATTATTATCTGACAAAGTTTGACAGATGAGCTTGTATTCGAAACACGTTCTGTTTTGAATAATACATTTTGTTAGTATCGCAATAGCAAAATTTGTTATCATAATAATCCGTTTGCCTCTGCTGCTAAAACTCGAATGCTTTTTTATAAAATTTATTTATTTATTTAATACTTTTCACACACGCTTCCCCCTTAACTTTACTCGTGTGTACAGATGCCAGCACATCAAGCTACCACAGTCTGTCAATTTTCTTTAATAGATTTTCAACTTTATCACTAAAGGTTCAAAGTTGATTGGGAAAATTTGACAGCTTCAGGTAGCTTGATGTCCTGGCGTCAACACATTAACTACTGCAACACAGTCAAAACATTATATCACCACGCCATACAATCATCAACTTTCACTTAGTGTACTCTCAGGGGCAGCACTTGGCTTTGGTCCGTGTTACCATAAAAAACCGGCAGATCAGTGCCGAGACACAAAAATGTATATCAACAACAAAATAATAATAATAAATTTCTTTAATCGAGTAACAATGACTCCATTGTGCTTAACTTAAGAACTATGTTAGACTATTTTATTTTTTTTCCATCCCATGGGAGATGGCACTGGAGCGATTGACGTATATGCAACAACTACCAACGACAATCTGAACATTTCAAATTAATATCAACCGGATCTGTGCCACATGTTCCTTGCTATAAAACTAAGCTAAACATGAATCCCGTCAAACACGTGATGAAATCTGTTCGTTCTATATTTAGAGGGGGCGCTTATTAGCTGATAGATAACACGCTGCACCTATCCAATACGCAGATAACGACTGTTATTATGAATATTTTGTGATAAACTCACTTGGAAAGTGTTGATGTTTGGCGTGTAATTTGGAATTCTCTATTCGAGAAAATACTGTGTCATAATCAGCCTATGTTCGCACCGCGCCATGCGACTCAGGCTTCCTCTCTTTGAGAGGATATGAGGGATGTCACAAGTATTCGTTTGTTTATTTTTTTGTTCTGGAATATGCGGCGTTTCACGATTTTTTATTATTTGTGTCATCGCACCAGAATATTTATTTACCACCTTTTGTTACTGCATTTAAATCAAATAAACTATGTTGACTTTGACTATTCTTTACTACTGGGCATTTAAAGGTATTACAAGCTGAATGGTAGCCAGCCATTTATCTTCTTGGGTGCAATATACAGGGGGCCAGATCGGCTATTCCGTTTATCCACAACAAAAAAACCAGCCTTAGGTGGATACACGGAAACGCTTGTCAGAGAATCCACCCTAGGTCTAGTTGGATAGACAGAATTTATAGGCATAAGATGGATTCGTCAACATACCGACCCGAACCCGGCCAGATCCGTATACAGTAGCCAATTCGCTAAGCTGGTCTACTGCAGTCTCGAGATAATGTGCTCTCGCAAGGGTCGAATCTCAATACTGTCACGTAGAAAACAGCAACTTTTCGAATGAAAGAGGAAGGCCTAAAAGAAGCCAGTCGCAACCCGCACGTGGCTAAGGACTGGATCTGCCAGTGCAAGCGTGGTGTGACGCTACGCGTCGTGTACGTAGCGCGGTAGCGGTCAATCAGAAGCTAATGCCTGTCTAGCCTTTTCCCAACTATGTTGGTGTCGGCTTCCAGTCTAACCGGACGCAGCTGAGTACTAGTATTTTACATGGAGCGACTGCCTATCTTACCTCCATAACTCAGTTACTGAGTAATACGATACCTCTTGGTAAGACTGGTTGTCAGACTTTTGGGCTTCTGACGACCCGTAACGACTGTGAAAGATCCACTAATGACAGCCGGGACCAGCGGCTTAACGTGCTTTCCGAAGCACGGAGGGGTCTTGGGTAAAGATGGTCACCCATCTACGGACTAACCGCGGCAAGCGTAGCGTTTAACCTGATCGATCGACCCGTGCGGCTGTTATTACTTAGCCACAAGCCCTTTTAAAGAGCCAATTAATGATTGTGCAGTGAATAAGTCAAGCTGATATCGGAGGAAAGTCAAAAAGATCAAAATAAGGAGAACAAAGTCTAACAGGTTCAATATCACTTGTTTATGAATGAGTGATTCTAATGCGAGGGGAGGGCGTTGACGCTATGATCAAGAGAATTAGCATTACCACGTTAATTATACGTAACATTGATCTCTGATCCTCCACATGTTGCTACGCGTGACTTCCTGGTGCTGTTTTCGTATAATGGTTGAGTAGATAAAGCATTCCGAGATGAAGTAATAGATTTAATTAGACTTCAACGGAACAGTTGTCTAGGCTTCAGTACTAAGACCAGCTTAACAACTAAGCTAAGCTGTGATTCAAAAACTAAACTCGCGATTGCTTATTACTCAAAAGCACGCTACAAAATTTATGACAGCTCTCTCATTTATTATGTTATGAGGCCCTTCTATATAGACTCGTAAATTATTATGTTATGAGGCCCTTCAAGAGGTGCGCAATGCGCAACGTCCAGGCTATCAAGGCGTGCTCAGGTCCTCAGCAGCCAAAAACTGGTAAAGAGGTGAGGCCTTTTGCAATGGATGTAATGTATTATCAGAAAACCTACAGGTATTTCATACCAAGTCCTACTTGCCTTAATTTGATGACCTAATGCATTCATGGGATTTATCGAAAAGAAAAGAGACATATCGAGAGTGTGGTCTTCGAAGAACCACCACCACATCATCTTTGTACTTATTTTTCTGTTCTGTTTTTTTTTCTTGTCTGTATACATAACTGGTAAAATAAAATAAATATGAACTAGATAAAGGGATGCTTTTTCCAAAATGTGGGACAGGACAAAAAAGAGCTGTCGAAACCCTAGCTGACGACGAACAGCACCGAACGCAACGTAGAAATTAGGGGTGTGGAGAGTGTTGGCTTGAACTTTTCGACAATAGTTGATAGCGTGACTGAATGTTTAGGGTGTGCCGGACGACCGTTTATTAGACCGTCACTCGGCTATTTTAATCCACCATATCCTACGTTACTCATGGGGAATTACATGGCTTTCCTCATGCATCAAAGCCTCAACTAAACAGTTTTAAATAAGTAAATAGGTTACGCCTTTTCAATCAAAATTCCTAATTGGAAGCGAGCCGACAGTCCGACACACCTATTACGACCTACTAAGTTCTGACCTTCAACAAACCTATTGATTGTGAATTATTTGTTGTTTTATGTTCCTTTACCTGATTACTTATGACTATTTTAGTACAGCTAAACACGCTACTGGCCTAACTGGAATCGATTCAGTTGGTCAGCGCCTAAACTAAGCTGAAAATATTGAAGTCTTTGACTTGGAGGAATAGCAAGAAGTATTCGAAAGAACTTTAGAACTCACGAAGAACACAGAATCTTCACTCGCCTTTGGTAATAAAGTTATTTCCATCAGAAACCTAACATTGTTTCAAATAAAGACACCAAAAACAAGTGGATATTCCACCAAAAACCACAACATGTACTTAAATTAGTTTCAAATGCAAGACATTTAGGTAGGTAGGTACTTACTTAATTTTTTTTTTTTTGAGTTTGTCTAGAATTTTATCAAATTATTCTTTCTATTTTTATTGGTGTTCAACTAGATTGGCGACCAACAGATGTCAGAAAATAATATAAAATAACTAATTGAAGTGATCTTTATCTTTCCTAGATTTTGTACTGCCATTTATATCTTTCTGTGCATACATTTAAACACGATATACACGGTTGTCTACAAACCAAGGTGGCCTTGAAGTTGTTTTTGTTGCGAGATGCCTGCTACAGTGTTTAAAACCATTTTTTTTTCTGCCACTGGTTTGCAACGCAGGCCTTTCTACCAAGGACGTTTAAAGGTCATACGAATTTGGTTTTAAACCACTGTCTACATTGTTTTAAACTTTGGTTTGAAACCACCGTTTTAAACCGTGTAGATCATGCTTTAGCCGATATTCTAGCTAGCTATGTGCTATGGGGGTAGCTGATCGACTGACTGATAAGGTGATAAGTGTGATAACACGAACATTACGATAACCTCGTTCCTAGCGAGTGCGGGGTTCAAACGGTAATCGGTCGGATCCCTTTGGCATCCATACCAGTATCTAGACCCTAGCCCTTACCATAATCAGCCTATAATGTTCCCACTGCTGGGACACAGGCCTCCTCTCGGTGAGAGGGAGTGGGCCGGAATTCACCACGCGGGCCCAGTGCGGATTGGCAGATGTCACGTGTCTTCGAATTTTTGGTTCTAGGACATGCCGGTTTCCTCACGATGTTTTCCTTCACCGTTTTGAGAGCAGTGGTGATGAAATAATTTACACAAAGTAAAGCGCCTGTCTAACTTCGAACCTACGACCTACAACTCGGTAAGTCGCGGCCGTTACCACTTGGCCACCACTGCTCTCTTCCCTAGCCCTTAGCTTAGAATAATAAAGAACATGTTTCCACACAAATTAAATGTATAAACGCAATAGAGCTGTTAGCACAGCACAGATACAATTGAGACCTTTAGGTACAATGTTTGTAAAGAATGAATTTTGTATGTAAATGCGATTTTACTGTTTTATTATCAAACAACACTAGAGCGCTATGTAAATTGCCGTTAACAGTAACTGTCTGGAATATAATTTATATTCACTTTAGACATTAACTCTGTGAACGCCGCGCTCATACGTATCATTTAGTGAAGTGTAAACAAGACAAGTTTTCAGGGCGTGTTAAATAGATTAAAATTTATTGCGTGTTAACAAGGGTATTTAAATGACGTAAGAAGCAATGAAGGTGCGTCTTTTGCGCTAGCATCCGCTTTTCAGCTCTGGAATTTTCAGTTCAACATACCCACTACTCTTTGCTATACTTGAAGCCGTATGCTTACTTTTTTCAAGCGAATGATCGCGGTGTGGACGCACCTTAATACAAAGTTTAACACAGATACATAATAATATCACGTATTCATCGCAGATACATCCTGATAACCAAGATACTGATTCGCGCATTGCAAACGGACGGAAATTATTCAGTTCTTAGTCGGCGAAGTAAACAAATTATCAGTTTACTCGTGCGAGCAATTCACGCTTCATTAGTTGTTTCTCCGTGAGGTGGGTGACTGAAGGATATCACCCACCTCACTCAGTTACAGTGTGTTACGGGTACGGGTCACGGCCATCGGGATAAGGGCCGTCCGAGCTCGTATTTGTTTACGTCGCGTCGTGAGAGCAGGCGCTAACACTTAAGGGCCAAAATTGCTTGTAGTTTGGTCGGTGGGACTAGTTCAAATCTTTGACGGAACACTGAGCTTGATACCAAAAGACCTGAAATCCATCTTTATCTTTCTGTCCAATGTTACTTGGGGTCGGCGCAACACGCTTTTTTAATCCATTCTTCTAAATTAGCCGTCACTCTATCTTTAATCCTTTTTAAGGTTCCGTACCTCAAAAGGAAAAACGGAACACTTATAAGATCACTTTGTTGTCCGTCTGTCAAGACCCTTTTTCCCAGGAACGCGTGAAGTTATCAAGTTGAAATTACTATCAAATACACAGGGCTGCAATCCTTTGAAGCAGTGAAAAAATCAAACTTCTAAGTCAACGCAACCAAAAGATACAGGCGTTTGTTGATGTTCCGTTTATACCTATAGGGTACTTCCCGTTGACCTAGAATCATGAAATTTGACAAGAAGCAATGTCATGTAGTTGCACAAGTGAACGAAAAAACCCGAAAACCGTAAATTTGTAGTTACATACCTACAAATTAGTACGGAATCCTCGTTGTGCGAGCGACTCGCACTTGACGGGTTTTTTCTTCATATCATCCCCCACACAATCCATCCATCTTCTCTTGGGTTTTCCTCTCCCTCTCCATCCATCAACATTTATATTCATCATTCTGTTAGTTACACACCAAAAGACCTGAAGGCAAGATCCTAATATGTATTGATAGAACCATCGAATTCCATAAACCCTTAGTTGTTTGAACAGCTCTATAGAATTTGCAAGAATGGAAAATATGGTCATACGGACATAAATAAAATTATGTTCCATACAACATAAATAATGCACTTCTATGGATTTAAGTAGCAACATTGCAAATTATATTGTATGTACTTTTCCTTACAGGGTAAAATAATCTAATTTTTTCAGGTCTTAACGGGTTTAACAGGAAAATTATGGTTGTTGATTTGTTTATCACTATTTCATTACTTAAACACACATATTTTTAATATGGCAATATGTATTTAGTTTTGTACAGACACTAGTACATCAAGCTACCCGAAACTGTCAAATCTTCCCAATCAACTTTGATCCTTATGCTTTAGCGATAAAGTTGAAAATCTACTAAAGAAATTTGACAAATTGTAGTAGCTTGATGTGCTTGGCGTCTGTACAAAAAGGCATTAGGAAGTTTTTTTCTGAAAAGATAGTTACATTTTGTATGTGGGTTGTGCCATGGGGATGGCTATTATTTTTACTTCTAGGAAATTGGTAAGTATAACGGACATTTTACATCAAAAAGAAATCTGGAGCTACATGTTAATTTTTTTGTTTCTGAAATTACTTTTAATTGAAAGATTATTGATATGTTTAAGTCCCATGTAACAGGACAGGACATATGTGCCATCAACCGTGGACAAATCTAGACTCCGGGCTGTTACTGAGAATTTCCAGCTGGAAACATCCAATAACACTTGGCTCGAATTGGGGATAGAACACAGGACCTCATGCTCAGCAGTAGCAGTTGCAACCACTAGACCACGAGGCAGTAATACACATGTGATGTTATGACATGTGTATGTGTCCTCAATTATTATTTTTTTCAAACCTGGGATACTAATTGAAAATTTAATGAGTCATGCTTCTCTATGGGTATTACCATGGCATGGATGTCATGGATTCAGTACATGATTCGGAATCCTACAGCGTAGAAAATTTTCATCAGTAATTTTTTTTTTTAATTAACTGGTCTATACATTTTGACCACACAGGTATTGCACTTTTCTATGAAAACAGCTGTTTTTTTTCGATAACAAACGAAAAATTTCTACACTAGGGTCTCTAAAATCATTTACAGAATTCATTGTTTCAATTTGCGCGTCGATGCCCATGCCACTATGATTGCCGAATGTTTGGGTCACCCAAGAATATGGCATTTCGCAATATTAATATTATAATGAGGTTATCAGAAGATACAAGATACTAGGCATTTATGGTGTTTTTTTTTTTATTACTAAATGGGCCCGCTCTTGACCCCGATCACGCCTGATGGTAAGCGATGATGCAATTTATCAATGAAGGCATGAATGAGTTCCTGTGATTGGTCCATTCATTAATATTTCTTAATTGACTAGAGTAACTAGTTACACGTACCTCTGAACTGAGCTTCCCACTCTTTCACAGATTCCATTTCCATTGAGTTCAGGTCACTGAGGTCATCATATTCCTTGTCTGATGACGTCACAGAGAATGTGGCAAGACCTCTTGATGCATCTTTCCCTCCAAATGCCGCATAAGGTCCACCTACAGAAAATTGTTTGAGTTATGGATGTTTGTAATAAATGTTCGACCCACTGACCGTTTTAAGTAAATTGTTATATTTAAATTTTTAATAATTATAGGGTTTATCTGAATGTAAGTCTTGTACAAACATAAGAAACATATCTCTAATGGCCTGTATCAATATTTATAAGACTTAAAAATTATGCAAGCAACACATGAACAATGTTTTTATAATGCAAAAGGTTACTCAAGGTGCATAGTCTGCATCTTGAATGGATAATTAATGAGTCATGATAATGTCAACTCTATTTATAAACAGCGGTGCGGATGCACTCACCGGGCCCGTAGAAGCGACGTCCTCGCGTCACGTCGAATATCCAGCCGTTGACCGCCACCAGCACCCTGCCATCAGCTTGGTTACCATCGTATTGACGCAACTCTGCAACTGTCATATCCTTACGAATTTTTGGCAACTCCACCGCCGGTGTTTCTGCAGGCACCTTTGTAAACTTTGCGTATATTTTATACATCAACACAAAGATAATCGCAATTATAATCAAATTTACGGGACTGTAAAACTCATCTAAGAAACTAGAACCCGCGTCTGGGCTGTCGGTTTCCGGCAATTTCGTTTCCGGCGCTGATGCCATTTTCGATTTTACACTGTGTTAACACGGCGCCTCAAATATAGGGGTTAATTGTATAAATTTTAGAAAACTATTTCCATTCGCAAATGTAAAATACTAAAATCACTGACGTCAGCGTTCCGGCATCGGCGAGGCGACAACTTAAGTGTTGTCGCACACAAAAATATTAAATAAATAACATTTAAGCAATATTGTTCACCAAAATAAAAATATTCAGATTTTATGCTACCACATAGAGCAATAGATAAACCTAACAACTCTACACATTTTCATTACAAAAGGCATCGTTTAAAAGCCTCAAAATTTTCAAAACAGCAATTAAATGTTATATTGCTGTCAACACTACCAGATGAATGTCAAACTAAAAAAATAATCTTTCTTTTAAAAATAGTCTTTATTGCATTCTAATAAAGCTCTAAGTAACTTAGCACACAGGTACTTTAGCTTTTGGAATCGCGTACCAGGTTTCTTAATACATACTTCTCTGGATTTTAAGCTTAAATCGACTCCTTCATGTTATGTTTTACAACAGTTTAAAAAATTGAGATGTATGATATTGGGAGGTACTCGGATAATGCGATTATATGACTTATTGTATTTTGGGTATGAAATAAAACAGTTATGGGTATTGAAACTATCACAAAATCGAACAAAAAAAAAACACTGCGTTCCGAGTTGGGAAATAAACGATTTGAGCGTGCTTAAACCATTTAACCAGTACCGAAATAGCGATAGCGCGATAACGATGTCCCGTGAATCGTCATAAAGTCAAATTCAAAGTCAAATCATTTATTTCAAATAGGCACATTAAAGGCACTTTTGAACGTCAAAAAAAAACTAAATAGAAATGATTCTAGTCGCCCATTCGAAAAGGTAGTTTTCGTATGGAGAAGAATGGGCAAGAAACTCCACCGTTACTCATAGATGACGTCATGACGTGCGCCATCTTGCGATAACGCCGGCCATGCCTAATATCACCATGAGCGCTGTCAAAAATGACAGTGTGTCTGTGAGGATGTGTCAGTGTATGTTTTGTGTTGCAAATGCTTGCTTGCTTTTGGCTGACAGACTTCGCCACCTAACCAAAGAAGAAGAACTGAAGAAGTCCAAGGCCTAATCGTAACATCTAAGGCCGCATTCCGAATTAGCTATAATCGCTCACAGCGTTCACATCATCTCACATGCGATCCGATTTAGATATTACGATTATGACAGCTGAGAGCTATCAACAATTCGGAACACTCGTGAACGCGCTCACAGTGCTTGCTCAATGTAAAAACGATAATTATTACAATATTTCTTTGTATAAACACCACATTTCTTCTTCTTTGGTTAGGTGGCGACTGTCAGTCAGAAGCACAATATCGATAATGCCACGTTAGTTTAATTTAAAGATGATGCTACTCAAAACAAAACACACACTGACACATCCTCACACACACTCAGTCATTTTTGATAGCGCTCACAGTGATATTATTCTAAGGCATGGTCGGCGTTATCGCAAGATGGCGCATGTCATAGCGCTCACGCTATTATATATATTCGGTACAGGTTTATGTAAGCACGCTCAAATAGATTATTTCTCAGCTCGGAACGCAGGGTAAATCGGAAACATGAAGGTATATGAATCGGAACGCATGTGAGATTGTGGGGCGCTTTCCGAATTAGCTATAATCGCTCACAGCGCTCACATCATCTCACATGCGTTCCGATTTAGATATCACGATTATGACAGCTGAGAGCTGTCAACAATTCGGAACGCCCGTGAGCGCGCTCACAGTGCTTACTCAATGTAAAAACGATATTATTACAGTATTTCTTTGTATAAACACCACATTTCTTCTTCTTTAGTTAGGTGGCGACTATCAGCCAGAAACACAATTTCGAAAATGCCACGTTAGTTTAATTTTATGATAAGATGCAGATCAAAACAAAACACACACTGACACATCCTCACACACACACTGTCATTTTTGACAGCGCTCACGGTGATATTATTCTAGGGCATGGTCGGCGTTATCGCAAGATGGCGCATGTCATGACGTCATCTATGACGATTCACGGGACGTCGTTATCGCGCTCACGCTAATTCGGTACGGGTTTAAGCACGCTCACATCGATTATTTCCCAGCTCGGAACGCAGGGGTGATATGTGAGCGCTGTGAGCGATTATATCTAATTCGGAATGCGGTCAAAGTGTGATTGACAATATAATTTGACACTGGATTGACGTGACGTGCCCGCCCGCGTCAAGCAGTTCGTAAATAAATTCGTGTTCGCACTTTCGCAGTAGGCGGCTTCTTTCTTATTTCATCTTATTTTTCAATAGCTTCTCGAAGTGTAACATGGTCTACAGAAAAGTAAAATAACTTCTACAAATATACAATAATTAGTCACAATAACTGCAGTTAAAATGAAGGACGGACGTTCAGATTTATGTTCAAGATACATTACGATTTTTATTGTGGTTTCTTGTTACTGGTTTGTATTCAAAATTGTTTTAAATATTTCCCTGTTACTAGTTATCTGCTGGTAATTGATAGATAATTCATGTTTCATTCGCCGGCTGAATCTGTATAATGCGTGCCATCTACACATTACCTGGCCGGTCCGACCTGACCGGTTTTGCAGGTCGTAAAAATTATATTAGTATTACTTTAATACTGACCTTATTTTCTGCTACAACAATACCTATTAAATTTGTTTATAAAAATACATAATGGATTTAAGTATTTTAGTAATATTTTCTTATTAGTTGTCTATTCTAATTATTTTTTACAGGGTTGTGTCAATAGCAACAGTATTCGTCAATAAAACTTTACTTAGCAGCCAGGAGGTTGCATTAGAAGCACCATTATTTATAACATGGTTCCAATGCATTGTGTCCTTCAGTATATGCTACACATTAAGTGGATTTGGTGGAATACCAGGTGTATTTGCATTCCCTAAGGGTACACCATGGAGTCTGGATGTTATGAGAAAGGTAATTCTAAAAGTTTATACTACTTAATTCATGTGATCTTTTTAAAACTGATAGATCTGATGTAAATTCCATTTTACCGCATTCAGTCCTGAAATTTTTTATACTCGAAACATTTAGGTTTCAATTGTTAAGTTGTAAGTGTAAGCTGGGGTTACCTGTAATCGAGTGTGCATTACAGGATAACATATTTATTATTATTGTTAAAGATAAATTCTAATGTATCTTGTTGGTAATCCTTGAATTAAATAAATAAATAGTCATGATAGGTACAGTCAACTGCAAATCAGTGTCATTAATCACTACGAAAATTACCTTTCTGCTGCAACATAAAGGTAATCTCAATGTTACCACTGTTAAGCTGTTGATATACATACCTACAATATAAGATTTTATTTCCTTGTATGTTGATTGTAAACCACTCAAAATAACTGAGCTTATCAGATTGTACTTAATTTAACACTTATATTCTACTTAGATACAATCTTGATACCTATCTTTTAAGATTAAACACTTGTATTTTATCATAACCAAACATATTGGAACCATTAATAATAGAAACGCTTGATATATTCAATTTATACTAATGCTCTAATAGTTATTAGTAAAACATATTTAGATCTTTTTAGATCTATAAAAGATATGAGATATTCAGTTAAGATATGAATCAGTAATTGTGAAAAGAAAGTTTCAAATAAAATATAATAAAATAGAAAACGCTAATTAATTCAAATTTTCTTACTTAAATGATTAATTTCATCATTCCATTTATTATTTTTGATGCTCAAATTTTTATTCCACGATAACTATCAAGGACACTGTATAAACATATTGTTTTGAAGCCGTTAATTAACAGTACTATAATAGGCACTGTTTCTATATCGAAAAAACCTAAACCTGATCATGCAGCTGTTTAATCAGTTTTTTTTAGGGTTCCGTACCACAAAAGGAAATACGGGACCCTTACAAGATCACTTTGTTGTCCGTCTGTCATGACTCTTTTTCTCAGGAACGCGTGAAGTTATCAAGTTGAAATTAATATCAAATATTCAGGGCTGCAATCCCTTGAAGCATTGAAAAACATCAAATTTCTAAGTCAACACAATCAAAAGATACGGGCGTTTATGTTCAGTTTATGCCGTGTGTTTTGAAACTCGCAAGGGAATCAAAACTATGAATAGAATCATGAAATTTGGCAAGAAGCAATTTCATGTAGCACAAGTAAAGGAAAAAATCCGAAAACCGCAAATTTGTTGTTACATACCTCTAAACTTGTATGGAACCCTTGGTGCGAGTCCGACTCGCACCTGACCTGTTTTTAACTGTTATTTTCCCTGGTCATTTAAATTACTTATCGGCTAATTAACAATGTTTTTTTACTGATCTGACTATAATATTTAATGATACTGTGTTGTAATTAAAAAAGTTCAATTTTTTTCTATACTACTTATATTATAAAATTAGTTTGTTAGTTTGACTACGAAGTTTGTTAGTTGAACTACGAGTCGCATTTGAACAATTATGTTTGCATTTGATAGCCCAATTCTTGAGAAAGGCTATAGGCTGTATAACATCACGCTAGGACCTTATGGAGCCGAGCAAAAAGAAAAAAGTCTGAAAGAAAGCGAAAACAAAGTACTAGCGCGGGTAGGCGATGCAATGCGACGGGGTGGGTCGGGGAACAACAAATTTCACGCCAACGAAGTTATCATAAATGTGGACTTTCTGGAAAAAGTCTCCATCTGTGTTAAAGAGCTTCTATCCAATGATCCCCTATATTAATCAAATGTTACTATTTTCAGGTGATGCCACTTTCGATAATGTTCACGTTAATGATAGCAACAAATAATCTATGTTTGAAGTACGTCGGAGTGCCGTTCTACTACGTAGGAAGATCTCTAACCACAGTATTCAATGTTGTATTCAGTTGGGTGCTACTGGGTCAAAAGACCTCTTCCAGGTGCATTTTATGTTGCGGGTTCATCATATTTGGATTCTACCTTGGAGTAGATCAGGAGAGTTTATTAGGTAAATATTTTTATTTCAGTATGCACTTCTATGATATAGGTACTCGCAGAGTTTGCGGCTTCGCCTGCGTGTTGTGTGTTCTCATCAAACAGAAGGCCAATTCTCGTAATTTAAAACGTTCAAAATCTAGCCGTAGTCTCATCTCGGCGACAAAGAAATGTCAAAAATGTAAGGAAATTAAGAGGTATTTTTGACAGATTGAGTCTGAGATCAGACTGTCTGAACGTTCTTACAATTACGAGAATTGCCCCCTCAGATCAGCGGAATGATTGCATAACACACTCACAATCCCAATGCCATTTATTTTAACAATTCAATTCAACAACATTCATTCCATTAGGTAAACTATTTGCGGGATATTTGTCTATGTATCTATTATGATTGTTAAGAAGTACATTCATGGCCAGATTAAACCATCTAAAGGCCCATACATGGGCAATATAATTCTAGGGGTCACCTATCTAACAGTTCTTTAATTGAACTAAATTTTATTGTTGTATCTACACGATAACGGTAGATGCTCTTTTTTGCAAATGTTTTTTATTTCTTTTGGCTTTGTATTTAGGAAGTAAATGTAAAAAAACTACACGCCGGGTATTTATGTGGGACTATCCACTTCAGAAGAACGCGGAATAAATTGTCTAATTGTTTTTATTAACACGACGGAAATGTCGTCTTCAATTTCCGCAAGATCGCACGATTTGACCCTCCAGTTTTTTGTACAAAGTTTTTTCTTAAATTCTCTGAGAGTAAGCCAATGACCTTGGCAGCCATAAAAGAAAACATTAAAGAAGTCAGGTTTATGCCAGATGGGATCCTAACATCGACCTGGCTGACCAGCATCCAAATTGCGTACACTTTATATCAAACCCCCCAAGGATTTTGAAGGAAATTCATAATCCATTTCTTAATAATTACTTATTTTTTTTAACTTCGTCTGTTCTACAAACGTAAATACCTAATGAAATCAGGTCAGTGCTGCCTTTACTTAAAATTAGAGTATTTAAAAAAAAAACAGGTCAAGCAGCTGAATTGGCAATAACGGTATGGCGCTGTCCTAAGTTAGCTCCCCATTTTCCGCATTGCTCGTATTTACCGGCTTCGCGATAGGAGGCATAGATAACTACAATCTAAACGCGAAAGTTTGGGAGGATGGATGTTTGTTACTCTTTCACGCAATAACTACCTGGACGAATTTTGAAGAAACTTTACAGTACTGTAGCTTATACATCAGAACAACACATAGGATACTTTTTATCCCGATATCCCCACGGGATCGACACTTATGCGGCTGAATATAGGCAGACATTTATCCATATAATTTTTTTTTTGTTTCAGGTTCATTTTCGCTAATAGGCACAGTATATGGAGTAATCGGATCTCTAATGTTATCTCTATACTCCATCTACACAAAAAAGGTTTTACCCAGTGTCAACCAGGAAGTTTGGTTGTTATCCTATTATAATAACGCCTATTCTATAATATTATTTCTGCCTCTAATTACAATAAATGGGGAATTGTCCGTCTTGTTGAATTATACCAACTTTGATAGTTCCTATTTTTGGTTCCAAATGTTTATTGGAGGGTTGTGTGGATTCGCTATTGGGTACTTCACGTCACTACAGATAAAGGTGAGCTCTATTTTACTCGTTTATACTCCTTATCAACTCGTTAATTTGCACACCTGTAGTGTAACTGTAATTTATTTCTAGAACAGCCTTATTTACTTCGAGTTTTCAGTAGTTTAACACAGGCTAGGCTATTGTTTTGTTAAGTATAATATATAGTATAATCAGCCTATAATGTTCCCACTGCTGGGATACAGGCCTCCTCTCGGTGAGAGGGAGTGGGCCGTAATCCACTACGCGAGCCCAGTGCGGGTTGGTATCCGGATGGTGCGACATCCGAATTGTCGAATTGTCGGTTCGAGAACATTGTTTTCCTTAACCGTTTTTAGAGTAATAGTGATGACACAAATCGTTAAGTGCATAATGCTAAAACAGCAAATGACATCAATTTCAGGTCACCTCCCCACTGACACACAACATCTCAGGGACAGCGAAAGCGTGCGCCCAAACCGTGATAGCAACCCAATGGTACAACGAGACCAAGAACATTCTCTGGTGGACATCGAACATGATCGTACTCTCCAGTAGTTGCCTCTACGCTAGATTCAAACAGCAAGAAATGGAGCAAAACTCCCGAAAACCATTGCTTGAAGAGAAACAGAGCACAGTATGATGTTTTCTTAAGCTATATCAAAGACTGTATCTATAGTGTTTTTAGGTGATGCTTTGTAGCAGTTTTTGTGTGAAGCGAAGTTTTGATTAGCAACAACACTTGCAGCTGTTGACTTCCGCAAGTAATTCTTAGAAAATTGATGGAAGTGAACTTACCGTTATTTTTTACACGGTAAAGCTTTGCTTTCGTAGAAAAACAGTTCCGTCTTTTTATAACGGCAGTCGTGAAAATGTGTCATTTACATCAGTAGGTATATATATGACATTAAGGCCTGTGCTTACCAAGATTCAACCCACCGGTTAGGTATTTAAACAGTTGGTTTATGTCAAATTTCCAAAGGAAATAAAAATAGAATATAGAACATACATCATTAAATATTGAATCAGCTGAATTAAATGTTGGTGAACACAAGGCTAAGTCAAACCCGCCCAAAGCTTTAAATTGCTAGATTTGCCCTCACCGTACTTAGTCACGCGACACAGTGTCCATACAGTTTCCATGAAAATCAAATCTGGTCACTGCCTAGTGTCATGATCATAATTTATTCCCTTGTAAGTATTTACTTTTGTATGTTACATAGACTTAGGTATTAATGTACCAATGTGCCTTTTCTCAGAGTTGTTAATTAATTATTTTTATACTTACCAGTTTTATTTAAAGATTTAATGCCCCAATTTAATTGAAATGTAAAGTTTTGGCCTGAAACACAAGTTTGAATAAACCTAGTTCGGGCGGGTCGCTAACTAACACTTTAATTACGAACCATCATTACTTGCACCTATAAAATAAATATATTTTTTAATTTTTAGGCACTATAATTGTATGGAAAATTTGCTACTCTTGGCTAAGTGTAGGTACACCTTTTGTAAACGTTTTTATTAAATAAATGATCATTAAATTGTGTGTCAGACAGAGCTGTCAAAACGAAACAGATATCTTTTGACGCGGTTGGGCGAATCATAACGATTTAAATCTTTGCCGCTGTCAATATTTTCATGACACCCGTCACTACGGTCGTTAAGTGCGGCCATCACTCTTCTAGGAAACCTAACTAAAGAATTGCTTGCATATAAACTTCGCTGTATATATTGTTAGACATTACGTACCATCGAGGTAACTTACATCTGCCCAATTTGAAAACAAAATCCCGTGGACACGATGACCACATCTGTTAGCAAGCGGTACTATAGCGGCCGAGCGCTGCAAGCAAGAATAGTCTTTACGCTGTATATATAAGTAGATGTAAATTTCGAAACTTTCATCTGCCCAATTTGAAAACAAAATCCCGTGTACACGATGACCACGTTAAGTTAGCAAGCGTAACTATAGCGGCCGAGCGCTGCAAGCAAGAATAGCCCTTACGGTGTATAGATGTAAGTTTCCTCGATGGTACCTATACCATAAAATTGTGTAAAACGAAGTGTTTTGCTTGAGGATCTGATATACATAACGATACTGATTACATTTATTTTAAAGGTTCGTAGCTAATTGGTTGACATGCTGATCGATTGATTATCTATTTCATGGTCAGATGAAAGGTTAATGTTTGAATGAAATTACAGGAATCATAATTATAGGTCATACAGTATTTATTTCGAATAATATGTATTTTACGATTTAAGCTATTTCTTCAAGTGTGTCTTCCTAGTTAATTTAATACTACTTATTTAATTACAAAACGGTAATCTAAATAACATTCCATTATCAACTGTACTTATTGCCTCATTAACATTTATGAAACAAAATGCATTTAAAAGGGTTAAAATGGTACATATTAATTATTAAACAGAAATGAGCAATTTAAGAAAGCCTGAGACAGAATGCTGATCCAAGCTATTAGCGCTCGGTTTTTGGAACGAAAAACATTAAAATCAACACAAAAATTGTTTACCTCCCAAATGGTTCACTGCGGTGATTGTTTGAATGAATTCAACAGCCAATCAGATCACTTGACATGCGATAGATTTCCGTTCCAGAAACCAGCAAAGTAATTGCGTAACACAAATACATTCATTGCGTTATTTACGTTGTTGAGCAGACAAATTTTTCAAACATGTGCAGCAACGGATTGGGAATTTCTTTCAAAACCATCGGATTGAGATTGAAAGTGTGTCACAATGAGAGTTCTGGTGTATCTGTTGAACGAGAACTGACAGCATTTTACACGCATTAAAAGATAAGATTTATCTATTTATACAAGTTATATTATTATTATTTAAGGTGAACGCAGACGAGCTACTAAGGCTGCACGACACGAACGCGTCTCAGAAACATTCAATGCAGAATATATACGTTCATCGTAAATGAGAACCAACGAAACTACGTTAACTTTGTTCTTAAGTAAATCGTTATTTAATATACCTACATAGTTCATTTTATTTTTAATGTGTCTGTCCTGTGAATCCTTTAAAGTGCCGATGTCTTAAAATCTGACAGAAAAAAGAAATAGAAAACAAAAAAAAAATAACTTGAAAACCAATTAAAATCTTTGCCGATCTAAATCGCTATGTGCTGCTACTATAGTTATAAAAATGAGACTAAACCGGGTTATTAAAATACTAGTACAACAACATGTCAAATTAAACTTATTTTGAAGTATTTCTATTGGCCGTTGTTATATCAGCCAGCCAATCACAGAAATTCCCATACAATACTCACTGGTTACCTACATAAAAAAACCGGGCAAGAGCGAGTCGAACTCGCGCACCGAGGGTTCAGTTTCCGTACCATCATATGTTTTTAAATTTTCATTGGCGAGGCCTATATTCGTCAGAGAATTTTAACACTGTGTAGTGCGGTGTAAAATATTGAAGTTTTATGTCAGTGCCATCTCATGACTGATAGTGGAACTAATGTAACTTGTTGATGATTTCTGGAAAAGGGTGCTATTTAGAGACTTCGTTTTATTTTTCCTGTAATCTTTACATAAACTTCTATCACATAGAATAATATTTTCTCTATGCAAACTTCGGAGATAAGGGGGGGACGGTATTTTTATCAAAAGTCGAAAACTATGCGGCGTAAAAAAAAAAAAATGTTTGAGAATGTGCAACTGCGCTCTTTCATATGATACCCCACATGCCCTAGTAGCCCCACTTCGAATTTTTCAGACCCCCTTTCAGTCCCTTTTGCAAAAAATATACATATATTTTTATTTCTTTCTTATTTGCAAAGTAGTTGGGCAAACGTCATTTAAAAGTATTCCAAATTTCAAGTTGATAGCATTAGTAGTTCTTGAGATATCCAGCAGTGACAGACAGACAGACTTAGTCTCACCATAAGGGTTCCGTTTTTACCATTTTGGTACGGAACCCTAAAAATTACGTACAGTAAATTTTTTGTGTAGGTAATCCTTACAGAAACCGGCTGATAATGTGCCGAGTGTGCGTTCACCTTTATGGTATTTGTGCAATTATTGGATTATATGATTATATAATCATAACTTAAATAATTTTAATATATTTAACACTAGTTCGTATAATTTTTGTTAATGTGTGATCTTAACAACCTAGAGAGATATTGTTTAATATTTTTATATTTATGTACCAAATATAGATTATTTGATTCGTCTGAATCTATTATGTGATCGTATAGTTCTAAGCCATATAATTTGTTCCAATCGACTGTAAATAATGTGTTATTAAAAGAAACCCATTCTGTGTACCTGTATCTTTTTGTTCTTATACTGTAGCCCATTATTTTGATGTGGTTTAGGCGGGGCTTATCAGAGTTCTTCTGAGGGTAAACGCTCGGTCTTGGATACTGGCTAAAGGCAAAATAGTTCCTAAATGATTGAGAATCATCCATCATTAGTGGTTTCAAGCTTTTGCCTTCAAAACACAGTAAAGATTTATCCTTATTCCCACATTTTGGTATATCATGAGACAATCCACTAAGGTGTACCAAAGTTGGGAATACGTCAATTAATTCAACAGGAGTATGGATGTTCCTTGAAGAGATTCCTGGCGCTGAGAATATCAATGGAACTTTTAAAGCTACGTCAAAGTTGCTGTACTTAGCCCATAATCCGTTTTCGCCTAAAGACCACCCTGGAACCAAAGTACAAAAACAAGTAAGTATTTAATATGATAATCATGATACACTAAAGAAAATTAAACACAGTCTGGAATACTAACCATGATCGCTTGTCAACACTACAATAGTTTTCCTTTTATCAACGTAATTCATTAGTTCGCCGACCATGTCGTCTACATACAATGCAGCCGCATAGTAACTCTGCCTGATCTTTATTGACCAGTCATAAGGCATAATGCCGAATGGAAAGGATATATTGAGCCTGGCAATGTCGTCTCTACGCCGAACATCCGTCCATGGATGCCAAGATACCAGAGGTATGTCAGCAGACATGTACGGATTTTTTTGAGGCCTCACTTTGTTTATTGGTATCCTTTCTGAAAATTTAAGACACTGTTACGTCATAGTTAATGTAGATGGAGGCTACATTCACCATTATCTCAGCCTGTATTATTATTTTCCCAGTATAGGGTTTCCAATCAACATGGATATTCTTAGAACCTTGTGGGGAAACTGCGTTTTCTGATAGTAGTAAAAGCCAGCTGCTTATCAGGAATACGACCAGGAAAACACAAAGATGGCATGTGCATCTGGATTGAGGGCCCAATTTTTTAATCTTTGCGATACGCAATAAGACTAGGTATAGGGAAATTAGTTAAAAATAGTAAAAACTTAAAGCAAAGGGCTATGCATTTCTTAAACGTGAACTAAAACTTTTATGATTAAATAACTTGGGCCCTCAATCCAGACGCATGCATAAAGTGGCATAGCCTAAATCTCAGTACCTAAGTACTATCTTTGGGTTAATAAATTTTATTTAAGAATTTAGTTAAGAATTTCTTAAATATTTTAAGAAATTCCGAAATCTGTAGAATAAGACATTACAGATTTATGGCGGTATATCTAGGGCCCTCACTTCATTCTTGTCTGTACTGAGGAATCTGCAAAACATGAATAGGCTATTTGACAATGTAAAAAATAAGGTCATAATTATTGACACTCGTATAGATTATCGCTTTTAAAATCGATTTGCATTAATTTTACTACAAAACAATGTATTATTTATAAAAAAAAACCCGAAAAAACTTCATCTTTTTAAATCTGGCGCCACGTAATCGAAAACGGTCTGGATTGGCTGAACTTATGATGACGTCATGATTTAGTAAATTTCTGTCTATCGTTGACTTTTGTCTAGTATCTCGACCGTTTCAACGTTTGTTTACGTGAATCGTGACGTCACGACGCAATATTGTTAAAGATAGCGTTTTGGCGGCTTATTTAAACAGTACATTTTTATTTTTTTAAAGAAATACATTATGTATGCAATTTGAAGTAATAGGTTTTTGTGGGCTCGTTAGACACCATTAAATAATCTGAGATGTTTATCAGAAACCAGTCCAGTTGGTCCCGGCTGTCATTTGTGGATCTTTGACAGTCGTTACGGGTAGTCAGAAGCCCGAAAGTCTGACAACCAGTCTTACCAAGGGGTATCGTATTACCCAGTAACTGGGTTGTGGAGGTCAGATAGGCAGTCGCTCCATGTAAAATACTGGTATTCAGCTGCATCCGGTTAGACTGGAAGCCGACCCCGACATAGTTGGGAAAAGGCTCGGCAGATGATGATGTTTATTAGAAACCAGTCAAATAGCCTATTTATCTGAAGAAATACATAAATACGACTTTAACATATTTTACTTAGATAAGTTAGATACCTATGTGAATTAGTTAAAAAGAAATAATGACACAAAAGTTAATTGTTAAGAAGTAAATGAAAGTCGAATTTGACTAAAACGTCTGAACTGTGAGCCCAATATTTTCGACTAGGCTCAACCTCATAGAATAACGCAAATTAGAATAAGATTTTTAACTATTTCTTAATTAAATTGTAACATATCGTCCGTTCTCCTAAATGTCATAGGTGATTTTCAACTTTTTCTACTAGAAAATTTTGTAGGGTAGATACGATTTTTTACTTTTATGGACTGATCAGTATGTACCCTCATACAAGCTATTTTTAAGCGAATAAGTGTTGCTTGAACTGTCGGAAGCGATTGTGTTTTGTGTGGTGCAGTAAATATTAATAACATCAGTGTTTCCGTTTTGTGATATCGAAGTAAGTACCTAGATCACTTTAATATTGCCTATTTCATTTGAAGAATAACATGTCATGTATTTTTTTTCCTATGTTAATAATGTTGCTGATTCATCGTTATCGAGAATGGCAGGTTACTGGGTTTAAACTTAAGCGTAAATTATTATATAAAAAAAAAAATATACTTAGACATTAAAAATAAAGAAAACAAAATTGTAAATAGTAGGTTTTAGCTGCAAATATGACATTCCGACTGCGCTTTACAAAATGAGGTCACCCTACAAATTCTCATAAAAAAAGTTGAAAATCAATTTTCTCTTGAAGTATGACATTTAGAAGAACGGACGATATGTTACAATATAATTAAGAAATTGTTAAAAATCTTATTCTAGAGCCTAGGCTCTAGAATAAGATTTTTAACAATTTCGACCCCAATATAGAACAATTTAGAACCCAATATTTTCGGCTTTATTGACTAGTCAATAAAGCCGAAAATACTGGGTTCTCAGTTCAGACGTTATAGTCAATTTCGACTTTCATTTACTTCTTAACAATTAACTTTTGTGTCATTATTTCTTTTTAACTAATTCATGTACTTAGGTATCTAAGTAAAATATGTTAAAGTCGTATTTATGTATTTCTTCAGATAAATTCATGTTTTGCAGATTCCTCAGTACAGACAATAATGAAGTGAGGGCCTAGATATACCGCCATAAATCTGTAATGTCATATTCTACAGATTTGGGAATGTCTTAAAATATTTAAGAAATTCTTAACTAAATTCTTAAATAAAAATTATTAACCTAGAGATAGTACCTACTGAGATTTAGGCTATGCCCGTTTTTGCATGCGTCTGGATTGAGGGCCCAAGTTATTTAATCATAACAGTTTTAATTCACGTTTAAGAAATTCATGGCCCTTTGCTTTAAGTTTTTACTATTTTTAACTAATTTCCCTTTAAGTCTTATTTCGTTTTGCAAGGGTTCAAAAAATTGGCCCTCAATCCAAATGCACAGATGGCTTATCAAAAACCTGTGACGTGAGCTTTGAACATTAGGTCAAAGATTTTGTAAAAAAAAACATGCTGATTTAAACTTTAACTATGTACAAATAAAGTTCAAAATAATTTCAGGACTCACCCAGATACTGTTCAGGAAACTTAATTGGAATGTGAGGTTTATAAAACCCAATAGCAAGTAGGAATGGTTGACTGCTATTTCTATTTGACAGGAAATTTACTGCATGTTCCAAGGACTCTAAATCTGGCAAGGTTCTTTTGGGTTGATCCTTAACATTTACAGGACATACAAGGTTTTTTTGAAGTTTCTTAGTCTCTTTATCTTGGCAGACGGCAGCATCTTTATATTTCTCCGTTGGAGGATGGAAAGGGTACTCGGACCAGCTATAAGGGTAATCGTCTGAATAGTTCGAACTGATTCCAGGATGGAAGACTTTCCCGATGGAATAAGTTTCGTAGCCGTTTTCTTTGAAGAATTGGGGCAGGGTAGTAAAATTGCCTATGGTGTCTCTCCAGTAGTTGTAGAAGTCATAAAGACGGAGCGTGTCGGGTCGTCGACCGGTCAACATCGAGTTTCTGCTGGGGGCGCATAGCGCTTGCTAAAACAAACTACCTTGTTATAGGCGAAATATACAACAACGCAGTATGCAGAAAATCGATCCAAAAATGTCTAAAATAATGTACTCATTCAATAATGTTGGAGTTACCTGCGCAAAGGCGTTTTTGAAATTAACACCTTCGCCCGCCAGTGTTTTGATATTTGGTAAGTTGATTGTTTCGTCCGAAAGATGGCGCAAGTCATCCACGCAAATAATTAAAATGTTATACTTTGTTGCACTTGAGTATGACTGAGAACGTGTTAGTAAAATTAAAAGTGAAATAAATAAAGAAAACACTGTAAACGACATGATTAGCAAATCTCACTTTAGCAGTGTTCAATAACATTGAATGAATTATCGTAGAACGGAATGTTAAAGGAGCGTGAAAAATAACCGTAAGGGTAAATTTTATAATTTCCTTTATAATTATTTTTATCAAAATCTTATCAATGAAATATAAATACGATAATCGAAACATTAAAATATATGGATCACATTACTAGACTTTTTGAAACTACGATATTAAAATTCTGCTAGAAACGGAACATCCCTTTCGAGTACTTGTCAAAGAGTAAGTATTTTTTGTAGAAGGTAAATATCTCAATCCGACCAAACACTACAGAGACCGAGATTTCGTTAAATTCTAATGTTTCCAATTCTATTAATTGTTATCTTTGATAAACTAAACAAGCAACTTCTGATTAATTGAGCTGTATATTGTACACTTTGTTTGGTTAATTCAATAAATAACTGCTTGTGTCCCAGTATCCAGTATTGTAATATTTTTGTCGCATCTGTAAGTGACATTGTGTTTGACGTAGTGTTTTTCCACACAGTGACAATATGTGAGTGTGTGCATTTGTATACGAAGAATGGAATGAATGCTTTGTCGTACGATACACACACACACATCTACAAACGAACAAGTGGGCGTTAGGGTATTGTCATTCAAATCATCTGTTCCGTAAATTGTTGTATATTTTGTACATAAAATCTAATTTATTTTTGATTTATTTATTAAATGAGAGTTGTATTAATTAAATAATTGCTTGAGTGCGCGAGTGAGTTATGTTTGTTTAGAGTTTTTGTTTTTATACGTGTGACGTCATTGTTTTCGACTGCCAGTACGACGCAATAGCATTTTACTCGAAAATGGATTTAAAATGAGAATTGTTTTCGTAAACAAGGTGAGTGTGTTATGTAAGACGCATTTTATGTTCCTAATACGCATTAATATAGTTAGATTTGGCCACAACGTAACCAACGTAGGGTGGATAGACTTCATCGATTTCCTTTGTCCTCGGTCCCCTTTTATGTTAAAGTATATAGCTAGTGTGTACATAGTCTAGTGCTACCAGCTGTTTCGAAACAACATAAACATTTTGGTGTTGTTATTTTGATGACTGAATAATCTTTTGGTGTTGTGATATTGTTTTGTGTATACTTATGTAATCTGTAATAACGATAGTTTTTTTTCGATCCAATCGCGCGTTCTTCCTTCAAAATATGATTTATCTATTTTGTTTCTCTTGCTTTTTGTCTAAATTTCTAAAATAATAATTATACCTATAAATTAATGTTATTATTATTATTTGTAAATAAGGACTTAATTTTATTATAATTACTGATCTTTTTCAATCAAATTAAACTATTCAATTGTTAAAAATATCATAAACCTGATCATAGCATTCAAAGTAGGTACATAAATAAAACATGTTTTTAGTATAAAATGGTCAAGGTCACTTTACATTCAGCCTGAGGTAAGTTTGTATCTAAATAAAGTTTTCCTTATCTATTGCATCAACTCCTTTTGTATTGCATCTGTCTAATGCAATAATGTAAATATTTGTCAGTATTACACATTCATTCTTTTGTAAGATTTGTAAGTAGATACAATGAGATAAGTAGGTACTTATATATTTTTTTTGATAATGTTATTGTTTTCTTCCACACAATTGTTTGTTTATGGCCTTGTCCTTTATCATTTATCAGTTTCAATAACAGCCAGTTTTCTTATCATGAATATTCGAAATTTTCAATTTCTGGTTGCTCACCAGGATCATCAGTAGATTTAATTTTTAAACAGCTCTTTGGCCGTTCTTTACTTCTAAAAAATTTTATAAAATGCCTAATTTGTTCTGGAATGAAATATTATATTTTGTCATCACTAAAGGGTGTATGACCAGAAAAAAAAAAAGTTACTATTGAGCTTGAATGGTAGCACACTACTGAGCTCAGCCCTCAGGGGGCCTAAAAGGCCACTTTGGCAGAATCATAAAAGGATCACATTATGAATCATAATGGACAGACTTGATAAAGACAGACTGTAAAGTTAATCATATTTTAATCCCATTGGTGAAGGATTTTTCAGTTATTTCTTTTTGTCTGTGCTAAAATACCAATCAATCCAAATCCAATCCCAATCTCTTTGATTATACCTATGTAGTGCAGCGAAAAAAAGAAAAACACTGACTGTCTTCGCCATATTATGATTCATAATGTTACCCTTTTATGATTCTGCCAAAGTGGCCTTTTTAGGCCCCCTGTATTCATGTTGTAGTTTTTTTTAATGCCCGCATTATATGCAAAGGCCTACCATTTATGGCAAAGGCCTACCCGCTGTCCTTTCACTTCTGTCTTGGAATTCAAGGACCAGTTTTGAATAAAGGTGGACTGCTTTATTAAAGAGCTCATCTCACCACCCACCAGTTCAGCATTAGCCAGCAATAATTTCTATCTTATTTCTGCAGGCGACGCTCACACAGCATGTCAGCGGAGTCGCCGCGGCACGTGCGGTCTGGGGGGCCGCTCACAGTGCCGTCTCAGCCGCCGAGCGACCGTAGCATTATCGACGCGGTCTCGGGGTTCATTAACGACGTCACGCTCTCCTCCTCGTCGACCGTTGATCCTAAGGATGTTATACAGTGGGCGAGGTAATATGATTAGAACATACAATAGCTTTGGGGGCATCCATTAATTACGTGAGGCGTTTAGGGGGGGGGGGGGGGGTCCTGCCAAGTATCACGTAATTTTTTTTTCCGCAAGAAAAAATTGAGAGAAAACTAGGTTGAATTGAGCAAAACGTGTTTCTCTATTAAAAAATATGACTAAATTCTACACAATAATATTTATCGCGGTCATAGATATAATATGAAAGGAGGAGATATAACCGGTAGTGGAAAATGTATCAGACCCCGATGACCCTAGGTTGGCCCCACCACCGATTCTAGACTATGATCTTAGTACTTAATCTACTAGTCATGAATAAAAATACTTAAACAAATTTTTTTTTATAATAAATCTAACGCAATGAAGCATAGATCAACGTATTTACACTGAAAATACGCATTTTGAACAATCTCACGTGAGATTAGAGGGAGGGGGGAGAGCCGCATCTCACGATATCTCACTAAATTGGGTCTCAAAAAATGGCTTTCAAAAATCACCAAAATCACCTAACGTAATTAATGGACGCCCCTCTTTTAATTAATGGACGCCCCTCTTTCAGCATACAAAGCAGTGGTCGCCCAGTGGTGGCCGCGACTTACGATTACGACTGTAGGTCGTGTGGGTCCGAACCCAGGTAGACTACAAGTGGTTTGCGGAACATTGGTTCAGAAACATTTAACAAGAATAATCTTTCTAATCTCATTCTAATTACCTATTAATATCATACTTAAATCATTAAAAAATAGGGCCCTGAGTGGCAAGAGTATTATTATTAGAATGATATGCCTTGTTGCTTTATAGTCTAAATCTAAACCATTGTAAAGAAATAATAAATTGCTAAAAGTGGTATATTATAGTTGTGTGTTATTGATTGCAGTCTATAATTTCATGTTCATGTGAAAGCTAGCAGGTGAATTTTGCCAGCGTCACCCCTTTATAATTTTTTTATATGTGTAGGCAAAGGCAATGTGAGGCTGAGGACTTGTAATAAATAAGAATAGGAACATTATTGACTTGGTAAACCTTTGCTCAATTTGATGAGTCAGCACATACCATTTCGCCGTACTACGCCATTTAGCTGTATAAGTGTCTGAAACTCACGAATATGAAATCAAAACAGTTGCGGTTTCGAAAGCAATCTGAACCCTTTTGGGGTCGCTCTGAGTAATACGTAATACTCTTTTATAACTACCTACATATTTATTATACCTACAAACAAAATAAAAGAGGAATAAACTTTTTTGCAAGTTAGCCGCCAACCGGCTAGTATAACCTTGTTTAAACAGGTAGGTTAGGCACGTTTAAGATGTAGGTACATACGCCAGCACATCAAGCTACTGCAATCTGTCAAATTTCTTTAATAGATTTTCAACTTTATCGCTAAAGCATAAGGTTCAAAGTTGATTGGGAAAATTTGACAGTTTCGGGTAGCTTGATGTGCTGGCGTCTGTACTATATTTTTTTTTTTTTTTTTTTTTTTTTTTCCTACGGGGAATATAGTCCCTGATGAATATGTTATGTTTGAACAGGTTCGAAACAGCGGACATAAACGAGCCAACACCAGAAGGAGACAGCGACAGTGACGTCTCCCCATTACTCCTTATACTGGGTTACGGGTCCGGTGTCCAAGTCTGGCTGATCCCCCCTACTGGGGAGGCCCAGGAGGTGTTGTCATGGCGACAAGGCACAGTGAGGGTGCTCCGTATACTGCCTACTCCGCAGCACGGCGACTGCTTCGCATCGAAGAGGCCCCTCATCGCCTTGTGTGACTCTGTCAGCCCTGGCCCGTCGTTTTGTTCGCTCAGCTTTATTTCTATTAGGGGAGGTGAACAGGTGAGCTATAAATTAAGTCGTAGTACCTATTGAAAAACACCTTGCTTTGGGTAGTTTTGCGACATTTGTCATTTCGTAAACTTAAGTAACTGGCGGTCTTAACTTAACTGGCGGAAACACACTTATAACACACCACGTTATGCGACATCAATGAAGCTTACTCATTGGCCACATTTTTAGGGTTCCGTACCCAAAGGGTAAAAACGGAACCCTATTACTAAGACTTCGCTGTCTGTCCGTCCGTCCGTCTGTCTGTCACCAGGCTGTATCTCAAGAACCGCGGTAGCTAGACAGTTGAAATTTTCACAAATTATGTATTTCTGTTGCCGCTATAACAACAAATACTAAAAACAAAATAAAATGAATATTTAAGGGGGGCTCCCATACAACAAACCAATAATGGCAACAGACAACTTGAAATATTCACAAAATACTCAGTTGTATTTTTACTTTAATAATAAGTAATAAAATTAAAATAAAATAAATATTTAAGGGGGGCTCCCATACAACAAACGTGTTTTTTTCGGCGTTTTTGCGGTACGGAACCCTTCGTGTCCGACTCGCACTTGGCCAGTTTTTCATCTCGTTGAGCTATTTTCGTCATTTGGCCAATAAGTAAGCGTGGGATGGCGTCGGGTGTTACAAGTGATGATGATGATGATGCCGCCTTTATAGTGTAGGTCAGGTACAGACGCCAGCACATCAAGCTACTACAATCTGTCAAATTTCTAACTTTATCACTACTACATAAGGTTCAAGGTTGATTGGGAAAATTTGACAGTTTCGGGTAGCTTGATGTGCTGACGTCTGTACTTGGATAGAATCAACAGCGTGACAATCAAATATCGTAACATCAATTTTATGAGTCTGTTTTTTTTTTATGATTTATTTTCGTTTAAAATCACGTCTTACAGCACTGAACAATTTTTATACTTTTGCCATTATTCATGTTCGATTTACAGACCGATTCAAACTTCTCGCTGCGCAGTACCTCACCCCTCACCCCCGCTGACAGACGAATTTGTTGCTGGCAGTGATTCGTTTCATATTCCAAGCCGCCATAAAGTTTGAATCAAACTTTATGGCGGCTCTAAAGTGCGCCTATCGATGCGCAGTACCTCACCCCCGCTGTCAGGCGAATTTGTTACTGGCGCAGTGCTTCGCTTCATATTGCCAGCCGCCATAAAGTTTGAATCGGGCTGTGACTTAACTAACTTGAACTCATTAATCCTATTTAATATTCAGTCTGAATAAATAAATAGGTAGATAAGAGTCGCTTTAATGACCTAGACTTACACGTGCAGGGTTCCGATATCAAAGTAGGTAGTCATAATAATATACTGATTGGCTGAATACTACGGGAAACAGAACATTATCGCCTCTACTACGGTTACATTAGGGCAATAAACTGAATATGATACGCTTTTATCAGAAAACGGTGGCAAATGAGTAAATCCTCTTTTAATGATGTCATTATGGGGGCGTGTCTTAAAAATGTGAATAAGAGCTCTATGAGATTCTCTTGATGTTCTCCGAATCAGTCATGATGCTAAAGAAAAAGACAGCAAATAGCACAACTCCGCCATTGTAACTTTTTTGATGAATACATAATTATGTGAACGGCAATTGCATCGCCACCAGTACACCACCCAATAAATAGTTTACCACCCCACCAGGTTTTAGTTTTTCATTTGAACTCTTGTGCAAAAACCACTTTAATAGGCCAAATGCCCCTCCCAAATGTCTCAATAATTTCGCTAATCCCTTGACCATTCACACAACTTATACACCACCCTTCTTCCAACAGGTAAAAAGCATAAAATTCAAGAACCCCATTCTCGATGTGTTGGCAAACAAGCGATCCGTGGTGGTTTCCTTCTCCGAACGCTTCGCAGTCTTCGATGCCGCGACTCTAGAAGACCGAATGGCCGTCACTACTTGCTACCCCTGCCCATGTCCTTTAGGAGGCAGTCTACCCATAAACCCCTTGGCACTGGGTGATCGCTGGCTGGCTTACGCTGATAAGAAACTTAATCAGTCGAAGAGGAGCAGTGGAGGGTGCGAAGGTATGATTTTTTTTGTTAATATATATTTTTTTTTTAATACAAAAATGTTTATTTCTTTACAATAGTTCTTTTACATTTTGTTGATAAATGGCGCCTCCTTTTAAGCAGATAATGCCTGTGTTAGAAGACGCCGCTCTTACTTAGGTAGGCTAAAAAAATATGCAACTATAGGCCGACTGCTTAACTGAGGCGTTGCCTGAGGTAGCAACGCGGTGCGGGAGGGGTGTGGTGACGTAATGCGAGAGCTCAGTGGTTCGTCAACTTGTGACAACTACCACCCCTCCCGCACCGCGCTGCTACCTCAGGCTACGTCTCAGAGCGGTCGGCCATGTATAGTATTTAGGCATTTAGAAGCCACTTGTTGCCATTTTATATCAGTCTAGTATTGTACTGGATAAGCCTTGAATGTATTCATTTGAACGTTACTAGCTGCAACCTAACAGGGTCATACAGTACAGTCAACAAAAGAGATAAGTATGCAGGATCGTCGAATATAGTTGAAGTTTAGTAACAAACCGATGGATGTTTTCGAATAAAATTTAATTTTATTAATAGAAAACAAACTCATTTATCAAATTAAATTTCAGTCGACAATGGCGCCGATTCCCTTGTTCACAAACTAAACTAAATTTAAGTTCAGTGCATCTTTTTCTTTCTATTTCATTATGAAAAGGACAGAAGATAAAATATTAGTTTAGTCCTGTCAAATTAGACAGCGCCTAACGTAAATTGACGTATTTTTAGTAGCCATGTTTTTAATCACGTCTAAACTTGCTATGGAGTATCTTAATTTGACAGGACTAAACTAATATTTATCTTCTGTCCTTTTCTTAATGAAATAGAAAGGAAAAGATGCACTGAACTTAAATTTAATTTAGTTTGCGAACAAGGGAAGGCGCCAATATCCATCGGTTTCTTACTTAATTTCAACTGTATCCGACGATCCTGCATACTTATCCATTTTGCTGATACATAAGTAGTCATTAGTTTAGTAAGCCTATATATAGTCTGGCCGTCGGGAGACTGCGTTGCTGACACCTGTCAATGTAACAATTCTAGTAACTATTAAACATCAAATTCGCAAAACACATTATTCGTTTGTATGAAACTGACAGTTTTCAAGAACGTATTCTCTCGTCGGCCGCACTGTAGTCTTCATTGGGCAACAAATAAATATAATTATTAGAAATATTTAATAAGCAGTCATAGTCCAACGGTGAAGGTGATGAGCTGGCCAGCAAAGTGGTCGTGAGTTCAAACGTGGCTATACTTTACGAAACCATTTTCCATTTTACCTTGGTAAGAACGCTTATAAAGAACACTAAAACAACTATTATAGATCAACAACATCGTACGATATAATTAAGTTCAGTGACACATACCTACCTATTGTTGTTAGGAGACGACGTCGAACGATTAGAACATACATAGGTAGCTATAGTATCACTATAGTATTATAGTATACATTAGTCTATATAGTATACGATAGCTATGAACCCATACAATAATAGACAATTAGGTATCGCGTGACAGGGTTTGCAAACCTTTTTAGATACACATGTCATAAGGGAAATTTTCTTATGACTTGACAACAACCTATCGACAAAATATTTTTGGCATCAAATAGCATTTCTTAATAGTTTTTGTTTATGACTTCTATTGATCCCACGCCGACAAAATTATATTCTGTGGCGTGCCATGGGTTTGCCAATTCTGCATTTAGATAGAAAGCATAATTAAATTAAAAATACCCTTGAACTGTCATTAATATAATAATTACAAAAGTTCGATTTTGTAGACCAGAATTTTAGTTCAATGTAGTTTTTATCGTCGCCGTTTCGTCGAATAACAAATTGCATAATTATTAAGTTTTTTTGCCAATAATTCAACCTGCAGTTCTTGTTCCATATCTAGTTTTTTGTTTTCTTTATTTTTTACAGCAAGAGTTTGGTATGCAGGTAGAAATGCCGAGCGATACCAAAGACTTGATTATGCTGAATATAGTTTTAAAAATAAATGGTAGCTGACCGCCTGCATACTCATTCCTTTTGTCAACTGTACATACAGGGTGGTAGGGACATCGACGCGCAAACTGCCGGTGGATTCTGAAAAAATCTCACCGTGAAAACTGAGGTGATGTGAGTTTGTTTTTGCTAGGAAATGCTACTATTGACTGCTCACTCCACGCTCACTTCACCTAAGATTTCACGGTGAGATTTTTACAGAATAGCGCCGCTGTAACCATGAATTCAGCATATGATTATACATGATGACCCCTAGCGTAGAAATTGTTCGTCGGTTATCCATAAAAAAGTCAGCTGTTTTATAACCGACTAACATTTTCAACGCAGGGAGTTCAGAATCATGTACTGAATCCATGGTAACAGTTGCGCGTCGACAAAAAATAAAAATACAGGGTGTCCCTGCAACCCTGTATTTTTGAGTTTTTAGGGTTCCGTACCTCGGGATGCTGCTAGTACATAGCTAAAACTTTCGATAACTCAACGGCTAGTGAACGGATTTGGATGAAATTTTTTAGGTAGATAGATTAGGACCTAGATTAACATATAGGCGTTATACACACATACATATCCCGAAATAACGCCAAAGTAGCAGGCAACAGCTAGTGTTTGATGAAAGTCGTTTTTCGCTTAAGGCCTAGCTCACGCACGTAGAGTGCGTGAGCTAGCTAACTGCTTTGTTAAGTGGACTATAAGTAATTCTTCAATACTGTCGATTTTTCTAGGGTGGTCAAAGAAGTTTCTGGGGTGGGCACTTCCCATCCTAGCCTCCCCCCTAGCCCATGAGTGTCAGTAGCATGCCGGTAGTCAAAATATCATATTGAATCACACTGATATTGAATCGTTCCATCAGCGAACTTATTAATAATTCAGATCGCATTGCAGTCACGTATCAACCTAATTACTCATATCAACTCAATGTCACCGACAGAGGGGTAAATAATTTATTAGCACGTTCACATTCATGCGGCATGGACAGCATGTTGCTAACTGCACTGCACTTTGTACGATAGACCGTTCTAGAACAAAATAAGCAGTTTAGAAGTTGTTTTATTTGTTTAATTGTCACACAGAGGAAAGAAACCTATAGTTTTATTGGCAAGGTTCATGACAAACATTTGCTTTTATATGTTATGGATACAGCCTTTGTGCTTGTGCACAATGCAAATTACTAGTTAAATGGTTGCGGGAGAGGTCTATGTCCAGCAGTGGCAGATGGCAGTGTATCTTTCGGCTGAAATGATGATGAAATGGTTAGTTTTCCGTGCATACGGACTATTCTGACTTTCAAATAACGCGATGCATATAGAAATGTAGGTAGGATGGATGGAATGGATGCAAGGTAAGTACAATACGACCGACGTAACTGGCGGGTCTGAACTTTGCGCAGAAGGCTGCGCAGCAAGATTTTTTAGGAACCAAATGGTGACATGAGGCGAGTGCGAGTGAGAGAACATGCGCGAAAGTTCTTAGTGCCTATGGTCAGGCCCGCCAAGTGACGTCGGTCGTATTGTACCTTGTAAAACAATTGAAACCCGATCAGACCCGTGAGTTGAGCTACACGATTACTGACAAATGCTTGCACTGACTGGACTGGACTGGTCCACTCAAATCTGTGTGGTACTTTCCTCCAAAGACCATTTCAGACATCAATCTATAGGTAATGGTCTTCACTTCACATAATCTGTCAAGATTATGTCTGGACTTTAAAAGTGACTGTGACCTCTGAGTTTGCTTCTTTCTGCCTTTCTGCTCAGAGTAGTCAGATAGGAAACGCCGACCTCATCTAGCTTATTTTTATAATATTACGTGTAAAATTAATTCTGATATACTATTTACAGAATAAACAATTTCATTTTATTTCATCTTGGCAAGTAAACACGAGGTAAAAGATATAAAGAAGGCATCAGACAGAATAGTTTACAGTCAAGAGATTAATTACTAAATAGCACACTATAATGTGGGTTATCTAATTAAATATAAACTAGGTTCCATTTAAACCTCCATTATAAGTAGCTATTAACTCGAGCACGCGATGCATAGCGTGACTATTATAGACCTTAAAATTATTTATACAGAACTGACCTACCCCAAAGTCATCGTAGTACTTCCGTGTTTTAGTTTTAATGAAAACATGAATACGACGAAAGTTATAAATATTTTGTTTTTACATGAATTTAAAACGAATTGGTATAGTTCATGTAACAAAGACATCAATAGAATTCGATCTATAGGTTTTCACATGTGCTATTGCCTGATTTGTTTTTGGTTTGGGACTCCATCGAATCAAAACAACCAAAATCTTATACATTTAAAATTAAGAGAACTTGCGAATTAATGTGAGTGTACAGTCACGAGCAAAGGTATGTATACACTTGGCTTTATTCAAAGGCGATTTTCTGCTTTATTTTTTAATGAAATTTAATATTAGTAGGAACATAGTATTTTCGAACCCATAGGTATATGTAAAGTGTCGTATTTCAACGTTGCATTCGTTATTTCGTGAAAAAATCGCAATTTAAAGTTGCCAAGTGTTGACATATTATTGCTCGTGACTGTACTTACTAGTCACAGCTAGCCCTTTGAGGAAAAAAGGCGTGACGTTTTGTTATATTAATTACTGGCTACTGTCCTAAATAGAGTATGGTTTAGATTAGCTGTCAGCATATGCCTTACTAGCTCCTGCCCGCGACTGCGTCCGCGTGTAATTTCTTCTTCCCCCGACGGACCCCGTCGCATCGCATTGCCTAACCGCGCTATTAGGTACTTCGTTTTCGCTTAGCGATGTTTATGACTTTTTTTTTTCTCGACTCCTAAGGGTCATAGCGTGATGTTATATAGAATGGGCTACAGCTTCCTCAAGAATTGGGCTATCAAATGCAAAAATATTTTTTCAAATCCGATTGGTAGTTTCTGAGATTAGCGCGTTCAAACAAACAAACTCTTCAGCTTTATTATAGATGTATCTAATCAATTCTAGAAGATTTATATAAAGATTGCGAACTTTAGGCACCAGTACACCATCACCCCAAAATTAAAGAATAGCGATAATTATTTCAATAGGTACTCAAATATTTCAAAAATATTGCTTAACTTACCTTGCCTTCTTGAACAAACATTAATTAAATTCTTTTGTTTTTACGAGCGGCTGTTGACTTATTTACAATGTATGTGTGTATTAATTTTGTTGACCTTAACGCTTCATATTATCATTGTTTTATATTATATGCTCGTGCGTGACTAATCGTTTGAGCATGTGTGAGTGCCTTTGTGATAGTTTGTAACGAGTGTGTAGCGGTTCTTTTCATAATCTTTTTTATTTAAAGAAGAGGTACAATGGAGGCCTTATGGTGTTTAGGAGGGGGTTCTGAAATGTTCTATTTTATATGAAAAACTGTTTTTGTGAACCATAAATATGTCTTTTCTGAAATAAATAAATTAATTTACTTTATTCAGAACTAGGCATTTCTATTTTTCTTTCAAGAATTTCTAGAATGATTTAACTTTAGCTTTTTTATACATATATATAATTAACTATTTCACAATTTAACTCTAAAATATACATATTATATACAAGTATATAAAAATAAGGGAAAAGAAAAAGAGAGGAGCTCATTGGGTATCAAAAAATTCGTCCGCATCGCTGTCAATGGCATAAGTGCCCAAAACTGGCAGCATTACCACGTTGGATGGCAATGCTTATTCTTTGGTCTAAAAATAGGCCAGCCCTCTGGTCACGTGATGAGTCAACCAACCGCTTGGCGATGTCCCGAAATATTTGATAAACTTTTAAATTTTTATTTCGATATTTTTACCTAGGACAATAGATTTTTATTTAACTGAGCCATGTCGAATAAGTATTTCGTTACAAAGTGAAGGCTATTTTACAATTTTTCAGTAAATAGTACTCTCACTAACGAACTAAACATAGCTTTTAAGGCCTTGCTAGTAGACAATATTATTATTGCTCCCTTTATACATATAGTTTAGCTTTAATATAGAACTAAAGGCTTAGCTAAGGCTTTAGGCGTAATCTAAGAAACTATCATAATATAACACCACGTTTGTAATCCCCGAAGGGTCGGGCAGAGTGACTTATACTACACCTAAATTGAAATCCATGAAAAATTTGGCACTTTTAGTGACCCATTTTTTTGATAACAATATTTTTGACACCATTAATTCTAGGCGAAGGCGTAACCAGCTACACAGCAACAGTGCTGCACGCTGCAAAGTCCCTCAGTAAAGGCCTACGAGGCCTCGGAGAGAGCGTGGCACACAGTTTGGCTGGAGGGCGAAGCACCTCGCAGTCTCCTTCACCGCCTAACGCTGACATACAACAGCCAGGAGTTGTTACTATATTGGATATTGAGGTATGTTCAATGAAAAGGAAAATTTTAATAGGGTCTCAAAAATGTTATGTGTAGAATTACACAGTCTCTCAATGAAGTTAGCAATTTCAGCTGTATGCAGAAGATAGTAAAGTTGTGTTTCATTTGTTACCAAATTAGACTCTTTATAATCTACCTGAAGTCTGTGCCGATTTGAAATTACTTTTGTGCAGACTTGATTGACATTTGTTGGATGTTTGATTATTTGGACTAGTCTTACCAACAACTTTATTTTATCCGACGGACCAAATTCTGATGAAAGTTCTACAGGATCAAATGCATTACTTATGCTATACCTTTGTTCGTTAAAGTTCTTGTCACCCTGACGTATTTATTCCAAATATCCGGCCACACAAAACTATAATAATAATAATATAATAATATTCCACAACTATCACACAACGCCGTCTAGTCTCAAGCTAAGCAGAGCTTGTGTTATGAGTACTAGACAACTGATAAACATACTTATATATTTCTAAATACATACATATATAGATAAATTACACCCAGACACAGAACAAATGATCATGCTCATCACACAAACATTTGTCCTGGGTGGGAATCGAACCCACGACCTCCGGCATAGCAGTCATAGTCACTGACCACTAGACCAACAGGCCAGTCAATCAACCACACAACAAAGTCAAAAACTCACCTACAACTTCCGATCAAATAACCTAACACAACTAATTTATTTCCAGGGTAACGAGGAAGAAGACGGTCAAGACAGCGAAGAGCCCTGCGACCCAATCGTAGCTCACTTCATAGCGCACTCGGAAGCGATCATCGCCCTGAAGTTCGACGCAAGCGGCATGCTACTGATGACGGCCGACCGACGCGGCCACGACTTCCATGTGTTCAGGATCAACCCGCATCCCTGTGGGGCGAGCTTAGCGTCTGTGCATCATCTGTATATACTGCATAGAGGGGATACTACGGCTAAAGTGCAGGTAGGGATCGTTGTACAGGGTGTATTTTTTTCTTGCCGGTTCTAAAAGTGATACTAAAATGTATTTAAAAAAAAGTTGTATTTACAAAGATTATTTTCCTTTTTTTTTAATATCCTGCCTCTACGTCACATTAAAATCTAAATCATGAAGGACAACGAACATAGGTCTAAAGTTTCTAGAAGTTATCCAAAATATTAATAAAAAATATTAACTGTTCGAAGTGGTCACTATTCATCGTCCACTCCGACCGAAGCAATCGTCGCCCTATCTATGAAAGAATTTTGTAGCCGGGGAAGATCAGCCGGTCGATTCTGTAGAAATCTGACCGTGATAACTTAGGTGAAGTGAGTTGGTTTTTGCTAGGAATTGACACTATTGACAGCTCACTCCACGCTCACCTCACCTAAGTTTTCACCGTGAGATTTTTACAGAATAGCACCGCAGAAAAAGGCTTCCCATGAGGGTTAAACTTTTATATTTTCGCCATACATTTTACATTATAACGTGCCCATGTCGGCCTCTTGGCAAAATCTTGTGTCATATCTGTCAACCTGTCAGGGTGCCACATTAGTTACAGCCCACTACGGAAGTTTGTACGGATGGAGGAGTACGTACATTGCTATAATGAGTTTTTTTTTCATTACCAGGATATCGCAATATCGTGCGACTCCCGCTGGGCGGCCGTGTCCACGCTGCGCGGCACGACGCATGTGTTCGCCATCAGCCCGTACGGCGGCGCCATCGGCGTGCGCACGCACACGCAGCCGCGCGTCGTCAACCGCCTGTCGCGCTTCCACCGCTCGGCCGGCCTGCCCATACACGCGGCCGCGCACAAGCGGGCCTCCGCTGCTACGGTAACTAACACTTATAGCAGGTTTTTTCAATTCAATTTCTCGAAACATAGAAAGAAATAAGACACAATCATTTATTTTTCACACCACCTGCTCGATAATGTCAATAATATGCCATGCTATCCTAATCTAAAGTTAGTCATTATAGTCCAAGGGTAATAATAAATATTGCACTGAATTTTATTATAAGTCGCTGGTCAAAAATGAATGATTTGAATTTTGAAATTCAACAAAAAAAATAGAAAATAAAAAAAAAGGTCGAATTGCTTTTATTACCTCGCAAAAGGAGTGAAAATTATTCTTCTCGGGAATAAAGGTGGTTTCGTCTTGGGTGAGCTTGAATTCTTCGCTGCACTCGGGATTTTAGTCTCAACTCCCTCGCTTTGCTTATGAGTAAACTTTGAACTACCTCGCTGCGCTCGGGAACACTTAGTGCTCGGGAACAGTTCGCATCAAGCTTTACGGCGGCTCTAAAATGCGCTACTCGTTACGCAGTACGCCACTCCTCTTACGGGTGACACATGAATTTGTTACTGCGCAGCGACTCGACTCATGTTCCTGTGATATATGTATGTCACAACAAGAAATTTCACGCGAACGAAGTCGCGGGCAGAAGCTAGCCTACTATAATAAGAGTATCCCCCAGGTGGGCGACAACATGTCGCAAGGCGCGTGGTTCCCCAACCCGCGCCTGCCGCCCTACCCGCTGCCGACCACGCTGGCGCCGCTGGCGCAGCTGCGACCCACTGCCAACATACCCACGCATACCATCACTAGGAACAGTTCTGGTGAGTCCAATTACATACTATATTATGTACAAATATAAGATTACTTGGAGTAAAAAAATATTTCCAAGCTCAATAATTTTTAGTACTCACGGAATCAACAGCCTGCGATAAATTATAAAATAAAAAAAAAAAAACTTTTTTTTTGGTTTTGATTTTTGAATTTCTTGGAAACTTCACAGACATGACAGTTTCCCCTAATCTTAAAATGTAACCACCATGTATAATCAAAAATATGGAACTGCCCATTTGCCAACAAGCTTTCTTACCTTTCTGAAAATACGAGAACTGAGGCCGTATAATTAATCACTATTTTACCAGTGCAGGAGACAGACGGCGCTATAGCTCCATCCCTTTTTCGCAACGGTATCAAGATGGCTTCATAATACAGCTCTTGGGCTACTTATCAAACCGGCTGGCTTACCTTTCTATGTTTATGTGATACTATTAAGTTTGTGTAATAATAACAATCATCCTATGCGAGTCCCTATTAGTTATTTATGCAACTGTTGTATAATAATGGGTATTAAAACACGAATTCGCCTCGTGTGATAATAGTATCACATGAATATTTTAATACCTAATTATGTACAGTGGCATACAAGACTTTATCTACACCCATGCTAAGAATCCTCTATATATAAGGCTCTGAAACAGTTTTTTGCAATACTAATATCGAACAAAAATGGCGACCGGCGGGATACGACGTCAATTTGAATAACCTATAAGTTCTTTTTAGGCTAAAAACGGGACCTTATTACTAAGACTTCGCTGTCTGTCCGTCCGTCTGTCTGTCATCAGGCTGTATCTCAAGAACCGCGATAGCTAGACAGTTGAAATTTTCACAAATTATGTATTTCTGTTGCCGGTATAACAACAATTACTAAAAACAAAATAAAATAAATATTTAAGGGGGGCTCCCATACAACAAACGTGTTTTCTTCGGCGTTTTTGCCTTGTGCTGCGTAACCCTTCGTGTGCGAGTCTGACTCGCACTTGGCCAGTTTTTTTAAATTACGGCGCTGTGGTGTGGTGTGTATGACAATGTTCTTTTTTTGAAAAGGAGTTGCATAATGACAAGTACAACATTTTAACACTCGTTTGGATGATATTATGGTTACTATGACACTGGTTGTTTTAATGTTGGCAATAAGCTGTTTCAGAAACTTTTTTATAGAGGATTTATAGCATGTGAGATTCTTTATCTTTCTTTATTTTTCAAACACCCAGCTTATTAGTACCCTTCTCTCGCAGGTCGTCAACGCCTATCATCTCTGTCAGAGGACAACAACGCGGCCCCCTTGCTAGCGCGCGCCCGCTTCGGCCCCGCCGTGGGCGGCCGCGCGCCCGCGCCGGTGGCCGCCCTGTACCTCATGACGGCCAATGGGTCGCTCTTACATCTGTTACTGCACCCGCGACCGCTGTCCAGTAAGTTATGGATCAAACAGCCAGAGAATGAGAAGGCACCTTTAGGTCAATTTTTACCTCCCCAGGGATGTGCCTTTCAGGCGTTGCACGGGGGGGTTCCGGAATTGGTCTTTTAAGAGGAACCGGGACCACCCCTATGTGCCGATGGTGATCACCGGGGTGGTTTTAGTGAGGTAAAAATCCCACACTCCCCGACCCGGAGGTCGGGTGCCTTTTGAAGGTTTCACCCCGACAACAAAAAAAAAAGGGTCAATTTTTAAATGCGTTGACTGCGAGAATTATTTTTCCAGCGTGTGTTGTGTGGCAGAAGTCAACTGACACACAACGCACGCTGCCATTTTGAATGAAAATGACAGTTGGAACGGAAACATGAACATAGCCTGTTAAAATTATAGTCTGGTTTAGCTTGGCCGTAGTCGGGGAAAAATGGCTGAACCTTTTCATTCTGCTATAAATTTAATAATTTGATGTGTAATAGTACTTGTTCAAAAATATAGTTGATTTCAAGGATTATGTTTAAGGCGGAGATTCCTTGAAAACGGTCAAAAAGTTGGTTTTTTAAAGCATCTCTTAAAAGGTAAATAATTTTGACAAAAAAAAACTCAAATCATAATTAAACAGACATTAATGCATCAAAAAAATCTTCAAATACACCTATTGATTGTCTTTAAAAGCAATTTATCCCTTCATTAACAATTTTAATTATAATTAAAAATATGCCATTAAACTAATGCCAAACTGCATTCAGTGATGGATTATTTATTATTAAATAGTTTTTGTAAATAGATAATTTCTTCATATTTTACAATAAATTACCAGTTTTGTGTCATCGCGCTTCTCTTTCTTTTCTATGCAGTCCGACAGTGACCGCGCTACGAAAAACGCAAATTTCAAAAACAATAAAAGTATATGATCAACTACAGTAAACAAAATCAGAAAAATATATGATATTCTTCAGGATATATGATAGGTAGATAGTGTGTTGAAAACATAATACACCAAAAATATCATGAAGATACCTCTAAAAACTTTCTTTTTACAATAAAAACCATACTAATATACATACAACCATTCTGATTTTTTGTCAGATTATTCTACAAGCAGTATACTAAAGAACTGATGTTTTAATTTTTTTATTCAAATAATATATTTTTTGTAAATACATAGATAATTGCTTCATATTTTGCAATAAATTACAAGCATTGTGTCATCGCGCTTCTCTTTCTTTTCCATGCAGTCCGACATTGACCGCGCTTTGGTCATGTAGTCGCCTTAACGCGAACATTAAACGCAATTCTCGTAAAACGACTGTTTTTCAAAAAATAATTTCGACACTGTTTTTATGCAAAACACGCACGCATATACGTCAAAAATGGCACTAACTATCGCCAAACCAAAAAAAAAACGTTGTTTCAAATTACAATTACAACATTATGACCTTACCGTACGTCAAATAATAAAGAGTACATAATCGTTATTATTTGACGTACGTATGTTACGTTATCCAACCATTCCGCGTTCGAAACATTTAGAGGCCTGTGTCCCAGCAGTGGGATCGTTATATGTAGGTTGATTATGCTATGCTTACGCTGATTAGATAAGTGGTAATGGTACAAAGATAAAAAGGTAGTAGCCAAGCTTGTTGCTTCTTTAACCAAACTCCGATTTTCATTTCTTTTTTGAATTCGTGAATTCAAATTTGGAACAATAGTGATACCGAAATAATGGCCAGTATGTTAGCTTAAAAACTGCATAAAAACTTTTTCTCTGACTTGTCATTATTTTGATGTTTAAGGCCATTAAACATATAAAAATGCACGGTGGAGTCCGGGAGTGTATATTAGGGCCGGCTTCGAGTCTAACCGTATGCCGCATGGAGCGACTGGTTATATGACCTCCACAATCCAGTTACTGGGTAACACAATAGCCCTTGAAACAACTACTTACTATAACTACAGATATTGTGTGTCCAGGTCTATCGAAGGAGAAGATCTGCGACGACTCGAGTATCGAGCTGGAAGTGGAGCCGGTGTCGCAGTGGCCCCTGCAGCGCGCGGGCGCGGCCGCCGACCTACTGGCGCCGCTGCCGCCCTCCAACCCGCTGCTGCAGCCGCAGACCTGCAGGGTAACTATACTACTGTAACTGAAGGCTGATTACCCTAATTAAAACCGTTCAAAATCTAGTCACAATCCCATCTCGGCGAAAATATTTTTTTTTTTAAATACATTTTTGGTTTTTTTGCAGCAGATTGAGAGTCAGATTAGAATGTAAACGATCTGAAACATACGAGAATTGCCCTTCTGATACCCAAGACTAGCAGTCGCGGTCATAATACTTGCGAGCACAACAGAACATGTTTATACCGGATTTTTCTTAATTAATGGGGATTAAAACTGCCACTTGCTCACTTCAGATGTCGCTACTATCCAGCGTCTAAGAATTCAACATGTAGCTGTCACTATTCATATTTCTTTTTTGTAAACAAGCTACTTCCTTTACGAAAAAATTCTTAAAAAATACGGGGACCCATGTATTTGCCAAAGATGTTAAAAAACGAAAACTGTGGGACAAAACTCTCCGAAAAAAATTGGAAGACCGATATTTCATCGACACTATGTGCTATTTAAACCTGAAGACTTTTGGGAGAGATTCAGGACCCACCGTTTTACACAAACATTTGTTGCAGAGATGCGCAGACATATGTATGAGCGAAGAAGAGCGCTGGCTGTCTCAAGTAGAGATCGTGACACACGCGGGGCCGCATCGACGACTGTGGATGGGCCCGCAGTTCGTCTTCAAGACTTATAATAGCACGGGGTGAGTTTAGAGTTGAAAAACTGGCCAAGTGCGAGTCGGACTCGCACACGAAGGGCACAACCACAAAGCAAAAACGCCGAAAAAAACACGTTTGTTGTATGGGAGCCCCCCTTATATATTTATTTTATTCTGTGTTTAGTATTTGTTGTTATAGCGGCAACAGAAATAAGTCATCTGTGAAAATTTCAACAGTCTAGCTATCGCGGTTCTTGAGATACAGCCTGGTGACAGACGGACAGACAGCGAAGTCTTAGTAATAGGCTCCCGTTTTTACCCTTTGGGTACGGAACCCTAAAAATGTAATGAGGACTATTTCAAAGCACTAACCTAGACATTCATAATCCCTACAAGCGAGCAAATAATCAAGTGTTAACTCGAACTCGTACGTTTAGCAAAACATGTCCGTATACTGTTTGTAACGCGCCTGAACACGCGTTGTATGTGAACTAGGGAGAACAAGCTTATCCTGTTAGTGGATTTAGTGCTTGATGATTGCAGTACACTTGGCGTATTTGAGCAAATATTCGCGTAATACAAAATTAACTTTGTTACAATAAGAATAGGGTTTATTTTTTATTATAACTTTATTCTACTGTTTTGAAAAATACCAGGACAACAAGTAAAGTGCCAGCATACATTGCGGACCCACCATACCAGTGGCCATACCCCTAGTGGTATGGTGGGTCTAAAACTATACCACTGAGAAAATAGTGTTTTGGTAAACTAGTTTATTACAAATAAAAATATGTCACATACATAAGTATTCGTACGCGTGTTCCCCATTTACAATCATGTTCGGAATTTGTCCAAGGCATGGCCTACTTATTTTTTGTACCAATGATAACCGAAAGAAAATTCCTAATATTAAAGAATATTTTGGAGAGGGACTGTAGCGGTATCTACAACGCCACATGCGAACAACGCGTCATACTGACGTCACGCAAATCCTGCATCGCGCAAGCAGAGTTTACCGCGCAACTAGCATAGATACAACGGCCCGACATGAGTCATCGGGCAGTTGCCCGCCAGACACAACACCCGTCTGGTTGAAGGATTCTCCCTTTTCTATAGAGTGTGAGTGAACTTTACACCCTATTCCTCATACCCCTATAGGACCTTAGCTGTTTAATGCTGTTCTGTAATTTTTGCATGAGTCAAGGATCAACTGATTTTTTATTGTGATTCTTGCAGATCAAAGGCGCTACTGCTCGCCATGTAACACTCGTCATGATTAGTTATCCTTTTTGTCATAGCTCAAACTCGTCCCTATCCGAGGCGGAGACAGTAGAAGTGGACACAAGTGCAGCACGTGGCGTCGCTCGTTCTAATCCGGTCAACATGCCAGGAGTGAGACCCGTCGTGCCTGTACTCATCGACTCTGGGTCAGCCAGTGAGTAACCTTATAGTAATCTATCGTTATTATTCCTGCTATTTTTTTACAACGGAATACACAATTTTTTTATGGTAAACCCTCCATATTGGTACCCAAGATACAGAAGTATAATAAAATAATGGTCAGACTTCAAAAGTTTTCGATTAAAAAAGGTTTGACAGCAATTCTATTATGACTTGGGGGATTAAGGAGGATGCGCTAAGGTGGCCCTCGAAATTAAAATAAAAAAAAACGTACGAAATTTGGAATTTCGCGCGCTAACCTGACGCTTTCGCCTTAAGGGGCTTACATGACCTAAAGCGCGGTCACTATCGGAATGCCTAGAAACGAAACAGAAGCGCGATGACACAACACTGGTAATTTATTGCAAATTATGAAGCAAGAGAAACAGAAACTTTTAATAATATATTATTATTTTTTTCATGGTCTGGCAGTTTGAGTTATTTATGTGGCCTACCCAAATGTCCTTTCTTTGGTATTGTTCGTCGAATCGTTGAGCTCCTTAAGTCTTGAGTTGAACTGCACGATTTTTGACAAATGCGTGCACTGACTGGACAGGTCCTCTCAATCTGTGTGGTTCTTTCCTCAAAAGACCACCTCAGACATCGATCTACATGGTCTTCATATAACCTGACCAAGATTATGTCTGGACTTTAAAAGAGACTGTGACCTCTGAGTTTGTTTCGACCTTTCTTCTCAGAGTAGTCAGATAGGAAACGCCGACTTCATCTAGTTTAAAAAAAAAAAACATGATTGACGTGTAAACGTGTTTGTACAAACCTACTTACAAAAAATAAAATCATTTCATCATTTCATTTCATTTCAATAAATAATCCATCACTGAATGCAGTTTGGCATTAGATATTTAAAGGCATATTTTTAATTATAATTAAAATGGTTAATAAAGGGATAAATTGCTTTTAAAGACAATCAAGAGTTGTATTTGAAGATTTTTTTGATGCATTCATGTATGTTTAATTATAATTTGAGTTCCATCACTGTATTAAAATAAGACTTGAAAATATTTTTTTTTGGTCAACATTTTTCACGGTTTAAGAGATACACTGCTTTTAAAAAAACAACTTTTTGTCCGTTTTCAAGAAATCTCCGCCTTAGAGCGTTTACGCCGAACGGCATTTCATACAAACTTTCAAGCCCTTATTTTTCGAAATTAATCAAAAATTAACTGCGGACAAGCTGAGGAACTGATTATTCAGGCCGAAAATGAATTGAACCTGGCTAGAACAATGCTGAATTGGAAACCATGGGAACCACTTGTGTCTAAGCCACCCAAGGGCCAGTGGGATTGGCCTCCTACCAAGGCTTAATATTGTCAGAAAGTTCTTATTAGCACCATTCTTAGTGAATATAAGTAATGATGTAAATAACAATTTTGTTAGTTAATTCCTCAAAACATAGTCAACTCAAATAATAGCTACACTGGGGTTTATTTTAAATGTAATGATGATGAGATGATGAGATTTTAATGAAACTTCATACGCATAAGCAGGATACAAAGGTCTAAAAAGTTAGTAGAGTACATTTTCGAAAAATAATGTTACAGCTAAATTAGACCGATTTTGAATTTTCCATAGAAACAGAGATTTCCAGTTATCTTTTTTTAAATAAGACATTTCGAAAATGTTCTCTACTAACTTTTTAGACCATTGTATCCAGCTTATGTGTATGATGTTTCATTAAAATCGGTTCATAAATTTAAAAAAATAGGGGCTTGAAAGTTTGTATGAAATGCCGTACGGCGTAAATGCTCTTAAGCAGAAAGTTATATGCTTCGCTTTATTGCTCCAAATGACGCAGAAACAAACTCAATTCCTAGCGACACTTAAGTCCACTGCAGCGGTGATGCGTCCCGTGATTCTCACGTTATCTTAAAACCTAACTACAGCATAGCGTCTTTTGCCTCCAGGTTCTCTAGAACATTCTCCGTCGGACAGTTTCCGTCGCAAGTCGTTGCTAGCTGAGAGTGGACGTGCAGCATCCGTGTGTGACGTGCAATTGAAGGAGGACCTGGCCGAAGCTATGAAGGAAGACCACGGTACGTTGTGTGTTACGTTTAGTTGGAGGCGGGGCAGTAAACTAACTGAGAGGTCTTTGTAGGGAAAATTTGCGTGATTTTGGTAATTTTCAGTACAATATAATAGGATCGCGTGGTGGATTACGGCCCACTCCCTCTCACAGAGAGGAGGCCTGTGTCCCAGCAGTGGGAACATTATAGGCTGATTATGTGTTATGTGTTATAATAGGATCAAAATAAATTAGTTAGCGAAACTTCTCAATGTGATGGGTATCTTAAATATCATAAAAGAAAAACAAATTTTCAGTCGTCATTGCCTGCGGTCGTTGACTCCAAAAAATATTTAATATATTTTTTTGTTAAATCATGTTTACATAACGACACCCATCACGTCTGAAGTTTCGCTAGTTAATTTAAGAACATGTTAGGTAGCAGTGACAAAATATGATATCCTCGTGAGACTACCGATGACGGCAAAATCGGGGCAATAAACTACCAAAATTGGGTGTATTAATTGCCATTTATCGCTATTTATGAATATACTAGCTTCTCCCCGCGACTTCGTCCCCGTGAAATTTCTTGTTCCCCGACCCACCCCGTCGCGCATCGCCTGCCAGCGCTATTACTTCGTTTTCGCTTAGCGTTCTTTTTTTCATTTTGCGCGGCTCCTAAGGGTCCTAGCGTGATGTTAAATAGCCTATAGCCTTCCTCAATAATTGGGCTATCAAATACAAAAATAATTTTTCAAATCCGACCGACTGTTCCAGAGATTAGTGCGTTCAAACAAAAAAAAAACTCTTCAGCTTTATTATTAGTATTAGTATATAGATATAGATTTACTATTGGCATAAATATGATATCTGCCCATTGTTTATTTCGATGCTTTTACTGCTTATCATATCTTCTGTGTTGTCTATTTGTTTACTGCTCCGTCTGTAGAAAATGAGAACAGAATAGTAAAAGAATTTAAATCAACACATTAGAAACGTTATTTATACATTAGGTTTAAGAATTTGTTTAATTCCATAATTTTTAAGTAGATTTTTTATATTTTCTTGACTTTTCGAGTGGTGCAGTGTGGCGCAGTTTTTATAATTTTCCGTCTATTCTTATCGAATCTTACATTTTGCATCTATTTAAACGGGATCAAAATAAATGAACTACCGAAATTTCACAGATTTGACAGGTATCGATAAAAAACAAATATAAAAAATAAGAGTATGATTTTATAAAATTATTATTTTAAGTAATTACAGGCGCATGAATTATGAGATAAATTTTGGAAAATTAAACTTTTTTTGTTTTATCTTGAGATCTTGATTTCTGTGAATTTTTGCCAGTAAACTTAATATTGTTTTGAAATATGGTACGCAAGAGTTTAGTATTTTTGTTTCTTACGATTTCAAACGTCGCGAACTTAATTCTTCTTTGAACTCTTAGAGAAATTTCGTATCTTTTAGGGAACATTAGTATGAACGTATTTAGGGATAAGTGGAAGGAGGGAAGGGAGGCCTTTGCCCTGCAGTGGGATAGAAATGGCTGATAATAATAATAATAAAAGTAGTATGAACGTATTTACGCGATTACGCCTATTAAAATGATGTCTCGCGAGTGTAACGTTTTTGGAATTCGTTTATTATCGAGTGAATATCCAAGAGCGAAGTTTACAAGCGGAGGAGCCGCCGGACGGACGCCGCGTCAGACTGTCGCTGGCGTCGGCCCTATACTGAAGCCAAAGGCACCGCGAGATAACATCCTCTATGGCTGCACGCTTGGCCACGTCTCTCCTCTGACGCGCACCGACCACTCAGTACGTAGGTACGGAAGGCTGGCTCCATACATCGAGCGAAATCTGGCGCACGCACACATACATACATATGCACAGTGATCTTAAACTATCTCAAAGTCCTGGGTGCGCTCGCACTCGCCGTACGTAGACGTGCGCCTATGTGTGCGTGCGTTTTCGCTAGCATGGAGTCGTCCTGCCGTAGCTATCTATTGCGTGCTCCGACCTCCTCCGCACATGTAGTAACGGTTGCCTTCGGTTTCGTATAGGGGCGACGCGCGACGGCAGCGCAGAGCGCTCGCCCGCGGCGCGCCGGGCCGGCGTGGCGCGCGCCGTGGGCCCGCTCGGCACCGTGGTGCAGCCGCCGCCCGCCGAGCCGCCCGGCGCCTGGCCCGAGCCCTACGCGGCCAGCAACTGCGACGAGGCCACGTTCCGGCCCGTGCTGCGCGCGCCCGCGCCGGCCGAGCGGCGGCCCGACGACCCGCGCCCGCTGCCGCGCAGCACCACCATCCCGGCGCAGCGCGTGCGCGAGCCGCGCGCCGCGCCCGCGCCGCGCCTGCGCGCGCTGTCCACGTCCGTCGTCATCCCGGCCGCGCTGAGCTTCGACGACTGCCCGCCCGCGCTGAGCTTCGACGACTGCCCGCCCGCGCTGAGCTTCGACGACTGCCCGCCCGCGCTGAGCTTCGACGACTGCCCGCCCGCGCCTAGTTTTAACTTAGATAAGTATAGCGTAGAGGAGGCGACGCGAGAGGTGACGGATGCGAGAGCGAGTGCGAGGGGCTCGGCGCCTGCCGAGCGAGCCTGCGAGGCGCCTCCCGACTCACTGCCAAATCGGCCGTCGGGTGATATTCAGCCGGCCGCCCGACATAGAGTTAGGCGATCTCCCACCCCCAAGTCGGATAGCGAAACACGCGCTAGCGACTATAGTTCTAGGGATAAGAAATCTAGTAGAATTAGAGAGAGCCCTCAGCGTCGCGATGAAGACGCGAGGGCTTCGATGTCAAATGAGGTACGAGAGCGTAGGGAGTCTACTCCTAAACTAGAAAGGGTTATTAAGATGGAATCTGTTCAGAAAGAATTTGTTCCAAAAGAACCTTTTGCTAAGACAGCTGGTTCAAGGGAATCTGTACCAAAAGAGCCTATTGCTAAGACGATTGGTTCAAGGGAATCTGTACCAAAAGAGCCTATTGCTAAGACGGCTGGTTCAAGGGAATCTGTACCAAAAGAGTATGTTCTGAAAGAACCTGCTCCAAAGAAGGCAGCTGCAAGAGAATCTGTCCCTAAAGAGGTTATTACGAAAGAACCTGTTTCGAAAAAATCGGCTTCAAGGGAATTGGTTCCAAAGGAACCCGTTCCAAAAGAGCCCATTGTTAAAGAACCAGTTATGAAGGAGCCTATTATGAAGGAACGTGCTCCAAAGGATCCAATTCTGAAAGAGCCGTTACCTACCGTGGACACTCAAGAGGAAGCACCCTCAATGGCCGTAACTTTAAAATTATCGTCTAAGAAAAAATCTTCAGAGTCAAAACCTGTGAAAGAAAAAGTTGTAGAACATATTAAAACTGAAGAGCAAGCTTGGGATATGCTCCTGAATGAGCCTGAGAAACCTGTGTTGTATAATATTCCACCGGTCGAAGAAAAAACTGTTGAAGAACCCAAACCGAAATCCAAGAAAAGTCGTAAAGGTAAAAAGTGTCAAGATGAAGCTCAGGTGAAAGATGAAGATACATTTGTCGAAATACATGCCATAGATGACAAACCACAGCCTTCCAGTGGCGACCTAGTTTCAATCTCAACACCGTACGAAGATAATGAACCTATGTCTTACTTAGCTAAAGCTAAAAAATCACGTTCATCTAAAAGTGTTACCCCAGAAAGAAAGAATCTCTTTGATCCCAGAGATAACTGGCCTTTTGATGAACCTGAAATTACTTCCGTACCTAAAGCTAAAATTATTGATGATGATGTTGTAAATGAGTTTATGCCTGAACCCAGCCCTAAAATTAAATCTAAAGAATTAGCAGCAGATGTGCCTAAAGCAGATACTCTTAAACTATTTGAAGGAACTGGCGAAAGTATCTCGCCATTGAAAGAGTCATCAAGAACCAAGAAAACGAAGTCTCTATCGCCTTATGCTGACCGTAAGTCAACAGAAAAACGTTATGAAACAGAAGTTACAGATGTGTATGTGATAGATACGATGAAAGATGACTTCCCTGAAATTCAAATTACTAAGGGCACCAAGATACGCAAGAAGTCTCCTCAGCCTGAGAAAAAGATTCAAGAGGTAGAAATAGTGGAGAAACCTATTCATTCTTGGAGTTCTATTGCGGCGTCTAAGAATGTTAAAAAAGAGGAAAAGCTTGTTGAAGAAAAAATTGAAATAAAAAAGAAAGAAAAAATAGAAAAGGTGATTGAAACTGGAGATTTAGACGAAAAAGCAGGGTCTTCTACACAGGTGTCGTTGCAAGAAAAACTAATCGAGCTCTGCAAGAGAACTGATATAATGGTAGCCGAATGCGATGCGCCTTCAGAGTTAAACTTCGTTGAAGAACACCATTCAGTCCTCGACTTTCCGCCACTGGAACCTTTAGACTTCGGTATGGACGACTTCAAACTAGAAGTCATGCGAGACAGCCTTCTAGACATGAACGATGGAGGTATCACAAGTCCTATATGCAAGATAAACATAGATAATATACTGTCAACCATTAAAGAAACTACAAATAAAGTAATAGAATCAAGCGCGTTCAACCTGATTGATTTAGAAAAAGTTCCGTCAAAGAGGGAGAAAGGGTTTAGCGTAGTTGAAAATGATAAGATAACAACTCAAGAAGTGAAGATTGAGGAGGACAAGTCTGAGGATAAAGAAATAGAAATAACGGATAAGTCCTCGGACGATGACAATACATCACCCATAGTGTCCACGGATAGCGACAAAGATGACAAAAAATCAACTAGTGCTTCTAATATAACCTTGCCTTCGACAAAGCAATCGTCTAAATCTAAAAAGTCGCGTAAGAAGAAGAAGTAATAAAATGTGTTCAGTGATATTAAAGTTCAATGTTTAAATTTTTGCAATATTTATCGTAGTTTAAATTGACGACATATTCAGCTCGCGTTACGCCATTTTACAGCAACCTTTTTTAAACCTGATATCAGGATTATTCTTTAGTGTATAATATTTTAAAATAGTAAACAACTTTACTTTTAACAACATTACATTATGGTATCTATTAATAAACTATAAGCTGACCCGGCAAACGTTGTTTTGCCATATAAATTCTTTCTAGCTGCCCGACGCTACTTCGTTTGCGTGGTGTCTTACCCCTTACCCTACTACTACCCTACTCCTACACCACTCCTACCCTACTTCTACCCTACTCCCATAGATATATTAATTTTTTTCTGCGTAAGAACCATCATTGTACTTTAAGAAATATTCTAAAAAAAGAATTAGCGAAATCGGTTCAGCTGTTCTCGAGATTTGAGCGTAACAACACGTTCAGCGATTCATTTTTATATTATAGATATAAATACTATCATAATAAAAAGTTTTGCGCAGAATATTTACTTAAAATATGTTATTATTATTGTAGTTCTAATTTCTAACTTTCTTTGCGTGGTTTCTATAATATTATGTGTGAAGTATACTAACATTTAAGTTTTATAAAAATGTTTGGTTATTGGTTATTAATGTTAACCTGTAACAAATGAAGAATATAGTTTTACATTACCTGAAACTATGTTCTGGGATAGCTCCGTAGAAAATAATACTTATTAATTTAACGCTAGCTGAATATGTCTAGTTAACGCGAATAGAATCAAACATTTGCTGCTGTTGTAGTAATCTTAGTTAAGTAATGCAATTAATGTGATTAAGCACAGGTAAAAGACAAAAAAAACTTAAAATGTTTATAAAAAAAAGTGATTTTAAAATATTTGCTACTAAAGCCTAACAATATTATTTAGGCAATGACCTTTTATCGTTCAGTAGCGGTATTTATGTCATATCAAAAAAATAAACATAAAAATGTAAAAACCTAGCAAAATACACAAAAAATATACCATATGAGATTTTTTATGAAGACTCAAAATTCCTACAAATTCTTAAAGTATTAAAATGAATTTATACTCGTAGTTTTAGTTTTTGTGAAAAAAAATTGATATTATCGAATCCTGACTCGGTGCAGCTGTCTTCATAAAAAACCTTATATATTCTTTTGGTAAACAGTACTCTTTTTAGTACTTATCTCTTGTTTATTTAGTTATTAGGTGTAGAAGAATAAAATTGCATACTTTGTGGAAACGAAAAGCTGAAAAAAAAAACTAAACACTTTTCTACGCGCCACGCAAGATCTTTTATAGGGCCAGTATACACAGAACTTTTGCTTGCCTGTCTTATAAGAATTAAAGCTTGACCATAATATATGGATACAGTATATTAGATATGTATTTTGTGCAATCAGTTACATTAGAGGTCAATGCTTTTGCAGAACTTAGAGGCGTTAATGTTGACCTTGATATAATTGAGGCTCATTTTAAGGATTAAAATGTAATTATATTGCGATCGTACCTCAGTATTAATTTATTGTGTTGCTTTTTTTGCCTCAACAGCTGTTTCTGGATTCGACAACACGGTATTTCGATAAGCCAAAGAATGAATAAATAATATGAATGTTACCTAAATTGATTACCATGATATTTTGGGTGGTTATTCAAAAACTCGTTCAATGCAAATTGTCAATTTGTCTAGTTAAGTTAATTGAGTACATTTTCCAAAAAACCTCTATTAGGTTAGGATTTGTCGTGCTATAAATTAGATTCATATCTATTACTGTGCGGCGAATTATGTGCTTGGTTAATTTAAGTGCTGTTAGGCAATTCAGTGAGGTCAAATTCAGAAGCAGCTCAACGCTTATGACTTAGTCACCCCGGTATATGATACCTTCTCACATGTACGGCTGTCTTCGTGTACAAATATATCGTAACTATCGACAAGTATTATTTATTAACCAATGTTTTATTCTAATTTTATTTAGTTTTTAATATGTTGAATCATGACAAATATTTATTTTTTATATAATTTACGCGTGATCATTTTTTTTTTGGTGAAATTATTTCGCTTAGTTGTAAGTGTAACATACGTAGCTGGTGCATAATACTATAAATTTATTTGACAATGAATTTTAGTTTTTAAGGGTAACGCTTTATTCTTAGTTTTCATGGACATATAACTTTTTTGGTCGTATTGGCCCTCTATCAGAAATACAAATTCATTTTAGTAAGTGAATGAAATTAAATTATGAAATTATTGTTGTGAATGAATTGGTTATTACGATCTCCAAAATTATAATGTAGGTATTTCCAGAAAAGATCTAAATTAGAAACTTGTTCAAGTTGTAAGACTATTTATTTTCTTGTGAAGTGCTCTAAATCATAGACATCTCTGTGGGTAGAACATATTTCAGTAAATAGTTTATTGGTCTGACTCAATCTGACCATAAACAGGGTGCGAATAAAATAATAGTTTAATCTTTTTTCTGATAGTTAGTACTTATTTTGGTAATTTTTAATTATAGTATACAGAATTGAAATGTACCACTAATTTTGGTTGCTACATAGTCTGGTTATTATTTTTTTTTTTGTTTATATTTTTAGCCAATTACTAACGGCAGCTGATGAATCTAGATCGCTGCAAATCAAATAATATTGTCGATTAAAACATGTATTTGTTTGAGAAGAAAAAAATGTTTCCTTATTTTCGGATATTATATATTTTTTTATTGTGGGATTTTAAGCTTCGTAGGTAGTCAAAATTCTTTCTCATCGTCTTTATCTTGCCTATTTGTTTACACGCGGATTTAATCTTTTCTTTGTTATTAATATATTTTGGATGATTTCTCTTGATTAAATTGACGAAATCACAAATCTACTAAACTTTTAAACGATAAATCAATGTAAATAATAGTTCAATTTAATCATTCTTTAGACCTTGTATTTCATGAAGATCTGCATTGTCAACTTTTTTCTTCAGTAATATTTAGATGCAGTTTAAAAATATTGTATAACTCAAGCATAATAATATATAACTTCTTGTACATTTAATAAAAATCGTGTTAAGTGCAGGAAAGGTTGTATGAAAGCTATTAATGTAGGAAGCCGTTAAGAAAATATTATAAGCAGAATATGTACAGTCGGGTTCGTAAGTGCGAAATAACTTTCGCATAGATATCCCTCACGCGCAAGCTAGTATAGTCCGTATGGACTGCACTTACGGCCGCGTCAATACCTATCTTACTTATAGTGATTTTATTATTTTTCCAGAACCTTACAGACGATTCTATTTTGAATATTATTTTAGATCTTAAAAAAAAATTGTTTTTTTTTTTAAATTGTTCGAATTACGAAATTTTATAAGTAAAAATAAAAAGTTCATTAATATGGCTTGAAATGTGATCGTCTTTTAAAATAACAATAGGATGTATGAGACGGGTCAATTTGAATATTATTTTAGATCTTAAAAAAACATAGTTTTTTTTTTTAAATATTGTTCGAATTACAAAATTTTATATGTAAAAATAAAAAGTTCATTATATGGCTTGAAATGTGATCGTCTTTTAAAATAACAATAGGATGTATGAGGCAAGTGACCCACTTCCCAGGCTGTCATGTAACGTATGCTAAAAATGTCTTCGGCTTAAATGTTCGCGCGTGTAATGTACCTTTACTTTGGCTGTATGGTTTTGTTGATAATGTTAAGTGTTTTAAAAACAGGATATAGTATCAAACATAATAAAGATGAGAATTCAAAAACAACATTTCTGCAGTTTTATTTTGGCACCTGAAACTCTACCTAGGTAAAAATTGGTAAATCAAATTACAGTTGTACATACATATACTCAGTAGGTTTGAGCGAAGTTAGTTCAGTAACCTGCAAATATCATACAACTGGTGATTCATAATTTCAATAAGATAAAAACATTTCACCCATAAGTTAACTATACAGGTGGTGTAATCGACGCGCCAACAGTTACCATGAATTCAGCACGTGATTCTAGAACCAACAGCTTCGAAATTTTTCATAACAAAAAAAAATCTGCTGTATCATACAAAGTGCAAAACTACACGATCAAAATGTACGCAACTGCTGATTTCTTTTTAATAACCCTCTATTTAATGGAGTAAGTTTCAGTACTGTTTATCCTTAATTTCCAGCTGTCACAACAACCAGCCGCTACGAAGCGGAGCAGGAAGAGCTAAGCTCGAGCAGCTTCAGCTCAGCTTCGCGCGCTTCGCTCGACCCGCCCTCGTCGCCGACGCCCAGCTGCGGCGGTGACAACCAGCTTCATTTCCCAGGCGATTCCAGTAGCTCTGTGTAGAAGATCTGAGGATATGAAACAATGTTCTCATTGTTTAGTGATGGCACTTATGTCTTATTTGGAGAAGTAAAAGACTAAATGGTAACAGAAAACTACGCGACTATTCAAGGTCAAATTAAATTAGCTAGCAAACTCCACAGACGTGATGAGTATCGATAAACATGATAAAACTATACTCTAACTGTAATTTAATTTCACCCTGTTTAGTCATAGCTCTAAAATGTTTTGTACGATTGCCTACATAAAAAAAGGTTTTATGTCAAAAGAGGTTAGTTTGTGTGTCAACTTGTTAGTCTTCAGTCTCAGTAACAAGGCAAGACTTAAGTCAGGCAGCACTTTGATGTGAAGCTAGGTAGTAGAGCATGCCTTCTTGCGTCATTGCAGTCGTTACGCGACTGTTTTCAGTGTGTACCATCGTTAAACAATCTTGCCACGCAGGTATTGGATGAGTTTGGGGACCCCACGGGGAAGAACGCACTTCGCTTCATCAGCAAACGGAACTTTTCTCTCCAAAATTAGTCATGGACACTTTGATACGGATCCAAGGATCCAACCTAATTGATAAAATTGTGCGTCGGCAAATGAAGTTTGTATTTTGGAAGTAACGCGGTTTAGTGGGACTGGGTCTGGTTTCATGAGGAAAAAGTGGTGCAATTAGAACCTTATTTCACCGGAATACAGGTTACAGAAAGCGTCCTGTGAATTACTAATTTATTATGGTTTAGTGCGTTAGGCTGCGCTTGAACCTAAGAATTTTAATACATTGGACAAAATCCTAAGTCACTTTTTATCATTATTATGGCTTACAATTCTTAAATTCATATAAAAATCATTTATGACTTGTCGATATCGAGAGACCGATATAAAGTTTTATAGTGAGGGGAACTAACTGTGTATGCAAATATCGACTTTAAGTCTTTGTAATAAAGTTGATATTCGTAGACACGTTTAGAGAGGTAAGTTGTTGACAATATAATCGACACTTCTGGGCTCAAAGGGCGTATAGCACATTTAGATAAAATGTGCTATACGCCCTTTGAGCCCTATAGATTTGTTTGCGAGATTATGACTAGAAAATAATAGAAATGTATTTAGATTTGGCTTAAGCGTGCTAGAAATTGGCTTGGAAAAGAAAGAAGATAATTTAAATAATCACAAAGTTAGAATTATATAGCAATTTTATAATGATCTTCATACTTAAATCGATATGTTATTTATATTATTAATATTTGATGTAATTTAGAGTTAAGTTTTTTCACACTTAAAATGTTAGTTTTAAGAGTAGTTGTCTGAATGTATCAGTTTTTAAAGTGTTTAGTGAATTATAAAATCTTTTTATATGCTTCTTGTTGTACGATTTAAATGATTCAAACATTGTTTACTTAATAACTAGATAGTCTGTGCATGGTAGTATAACATTCGCATCACAATAACAATGTACTGCATTTCTATTAAGTTTTATGACCCCGTGCAGTTGAAGATTGAGTTATATTGTAGGTCACACGAGCTGAACTTCTGAGCAGTATAAAATGTATAAAAACATACCATGTCTATCAAGAGAATAAGTATTGCGGAGTTCAATATCATCCCGCCATATTTAATTTATGTGAAACATCTCTAGGGGGTGGGTACCAAGAGATGCAAAGGTTTCCTAAAAGAGCGGTGGCCGACATGAAAATCTGTCATTTTCACCAGTATTTGACCCTACGGTGTCAAAATACGTTCTGCATTTGGACAGCCGTTATTGTGTGACCGTTCATCGCTTTCTTACGGCCGAACCCAATAACCTATTGACAGATAGCTGTAGCGGTATCTACAACGCCACATGCGAACAACGCCTCATACTGACGTCACGCAAAATCCTGAATCTCGCAAGCAGAATTTACCGCGCAACTAGCATATATACAACGGCCCGGCATGAATTATCGGGCAGTTGCCCGCCAGACACAACACCCGTCTGGTCGGAGGATCCTCCCTTTTCTATGGAGGATGAGTGAGTCCTCATACCTCTGTACACCTACTGATCGTAACCAGTATAATTATAACTGTCAGTATAATATAATCATACAGATCGCTACTGATATAGATTATTGGGACGTTAAAACCAGAGATAGATAGGTTTTTCTACCTCCAGTATGCCAAACCTGGTGACAGATAGGTAATTGGGTTCTGCCGTTAGGAAACCAAAGCTTAAGACTGGCTCGTATGTTATGACGGCAAACGGCATGACGCTCTCATATACTGCCATACCCCCTTTCCGTCACCGATCTTTACGATGTTTTATTATAATGCCATTCTTCAACTGCGCTTAGAATAATCATCTATTTAATTCAATATTTGGGATCGTGTGATTCAACATTATTGCATTTGTTTACCGTGACTGTGATATTGTAGAAATTAAAGAGCTTGCATAGGGTAACCGTTGGAAACATTATCTGTTATGAGTCCGAAGACTCCTTGAGGTGCTGTTCCGAATGCGACCGCAACCGCGAACTGCAGGCGGCAACTTCGCCCAATCGCAATGATAGACATAGATACATAATTCCCTGTTAGAGCCGCCCAGCCGAACACTCCCGTCTATATTTCCCGCCTACACTACACCACTAAGGCCGAGGACATCGTGGAATACGTGTGCCAAAGGACCAAGTACAGACCGAGAGTGCAGTTGCTTGAATCGCGCCGCAACGTCAACTTCAAGGCGTTCGTGGTGCGAGTACCTACATGCTACCTGCACCTCGTCATGGCAGAGGACTTTTGGCCGTAAGGTGTAATGTTCCGTCGCTTACGCGGACAAGTGCCACACGATCGCACAAAGACAGTGCTTGAGTGAAGTGAGTTTTACTAACATAGTTTTAAGTTTATACACTAACACACATTGTATTATTATAATATATATGTTAGTCTGTAAGGTATTTATCTATGGGCCAAAGTAGCCTGAAAATAAAGGTCTTATTATTATTATAATCAGCCTATAATGTTCCCACTGCTGGGACACAGGCCTCCTCTCAGTGAGAGAATGATAGACGGCTGAAGAAGCGAAATGCCACTGCCATCGAAGCTGTGATGCCGCGTTCGGAATTAAAACCACAGCGGAATGTCAAGTCGCTGCGGTCTGTTCGACGGGCGACGTTACCGCATGCGGTTTGCGGGTGCGGTTCGCCTACTGCACAGCACCTTTACACTCGCATATTTCGTTATTCATTCTGTTATTTATACATTCCATGGGGCCTTAATATGAGCCCTAATAGCCCGGCAGTTGGAAGTCCTAAAAGCTGCTAACGCATGTGACCTTTAACTAAATGGAAATTAGAGCTCATATTAAGATTAGATTCATGAAATAGTTTGACATGTTAATTTTGTTTGGGAAGTAAATTCTTTGACGTCAGTCTTTCTTTCTCAGTACAGTCATCAGTAGAGTGTCATCCATCGCTCAAGCACATGCTTGCTTGCAGTGGTACAAACTACTAAAAAGGGGAGACATTATATGGATATCCTTTTTAGTCACAGTTTACTGACTCAGAATTAAAGCTGATGTCTTTTGGCGATGACAGTGACTTCAAATAAAATGTATGTATAACGTAAGCTTTAAGGTCGACATTTGTCTGTCTGTATAAGTCCGGTCTGACGTTAAAGAATGAACCTTTCTCAACGAAGCTCATCATTACAAAATCGACATAATGTATCAGATTTGAGTAGGATCGAATCGCTTCCGTTAAACGTCTTCCTTATATATTGATTCCTTGGTAACAAAAACTTTCCATTCGGCTTAATGCGCGTATAAATGTATTTAATTAATGTATGCCGCTTCCATGCTGTATTTGCGAAATTCTGTTTTGTTAAATCGACGTCAGTATCAGCCCAGACCAACGAAGCTAACTCAGTAACAGTTGAAAATCAATCTTAACTGCTTTTGCATATGGTTGAAATTGGTATAACAATTTCGAATAAAATTTTAAAAATTAGTTTAAAAGTTCGATTGTTTGGGCTCCAACTAACTTACATAATAAGGTCAAAGTAATTTTGATTATTTAGTAGTGACTAAATATTAGGTATAAGTTTTTTGTAAGTAAACGGAGTATTTTACTGTGAGAAAATTCAAAATTAGCAGTTTAAGCATATTTTAATGAATGTAGCAGAAAAACAGTTTTTGTATGATATTGGTGATTTAATTTAATGCAGGTTTTGATACCTAAACAAAACAGAATAGCTTCTGAAATACTATACAAACAAGTGAATTTTATTATAATTAAATTCTGACTTTATCAGAACCAAGCGCTAGTTTATTATTGTTATAATTGGCTAACGATTAACAGTTTAGTACTTATCTATTTATATTGCTGGTTTATCTAGTTGTGTAGTAATTTGGGGTATTAATGCAGCTGATATTTCTATGGACCTGTTCGAGTGAAAACTACATGTGTATAATATGGCTCAGGCTGTCGGGTAGCCGGTGCCTGTTACTCGGTCGCCAATGTATTAGTAAGGCAGTAAAAAAGTGCTGGTACATACGAGTGAAAGCTACCCATGCACTTCGCCACCGGCTACTCAGCCGGATAGTGTAAAAAGGGGCTAAGTAGTGAATAAAGCTACGGTTTGCTTGAAAAGCGGTGACAGCACATAACGGCCGCAGTGCTGGCTGTCATTAAAACGAAGACAGCGGCAAAGATTTCAATCGTTAGATCATCAAAAGATAGTCGCGTTTCTGTTTCGTTTCAACATCACACACTGACGCAGTGACGTGACTTGATTGACATGGAAAAGCTATATAATAATGTGTGAGCTGAGCTCACTCTTCTGTGTGGACACTTTTTCGCGGGACTAAGTACGGTGAAAGCAAATCTAGCGATTTAAATCTTTGGGCAGCGGGGTACGGTGTCAAAAACGGTGGCTAGGAAAACACACCAACTTACTTTCATAAACAGCATTTCAGTGACGCCATTCACCGGTGAATTGCGGACGCTATGTGGACGGTCACCGCTCTTCTAGGATAGCTTTATCCCCTTTTCACACGCCTCTTTTGGTTCGTTGGTAGTCCATAGATTTATTAGCTGTGTTACAATTATTTTGTTAGGGTAGCTTAATGGGTAGGTTGAAATAAAAAGATTTTTATATGAAATTATCTAAAACTAGCGAATGCGTGTGCGATTATGAAACTCCCAAAAATTAGACTGACATAATAAACGTTTTGAATTCCACCGGGTTACACTTTGTACATCCGAAACTTTAAAGGAAACAATAGTTATTCTTGGGATTTTAAATATTCGTTTCAGTTTAAATATTTTATTAAAAACGCGATATTATTCGTAATTATAAATATTTCTTTATTAATCGCAAATAATTGTTTATTTACACTTCGAATTGCGTTTTACAATAACTTCACAATTTTCTCGATTATCATAACTACAAAATAGGGTTTAGAAAAGTAGTTTTTTTGTTCAATAGTTGCCTAGAAACTTGCATAAGTATATAAAATGCTTACCACGCATAATAATATAGGAACATTTTATACAGGAGATTGAAGTCACATTTGTATCGATAAAAATATGTCTTCAATCGTTTTAATATAGCGAGTATTGCATGAGAGCTTTGATGTTGTTTTGAATTGTGTTAATTAAAAAACTTTATTAGCTCAGGTTACCATTACTGTGTGATTCATGGACGCACTAGAGGCTTTAGGATCGAAACTGTTATTAAAAACTACGTTGTAAAAAAATCAAGCACTTTTGGTTATATGTAGATCAAGTTATATGTAAGAAAAGTTTTCGTTCAAAACATTTTTATCCACACCTTCAAGTTTTTCAAAAAACAAACAAGGGCTGGGTTTTTTTCAACGTATATTTCGTAAGAATTATTCTTGCGCACTTATTTTTTGTCGTAGAAGTTTTTTTTTATAAATTGAAATGTGAAAGGTACAGTTCGATACATGTTCCTTTATAAAACTGAAAAGAATATCTACTTATCTGCATTTTTATATTGACCTAAGTTGTTATTTACTCTGTACTTGTGTCTTTATTATTTTATACTTACTTGTGAATTTAAATCAATAATGTATCTGACTGTACCTTAAAAATAATTTAGTTTTTTGAAGTGAAACTTCTTAGGCGGCGCGGCGGTTCGATAATTGAACGAGAATTGTGAGTGAAATTTCAAGGACGCGTCACATTTAGGCACATTTCGTTACATGAGAGAGAAGAAAAATATAATCTCTCTTATTCTTTATTTTTTTAAGAAGTTTCACTTTGTCACGTGTACGGTCCTACACGCGCAATTTTTTTAAATAAAATATGTTTGTTGAAATTATTTTGTTTGCAGTCGAGGGTAGTCTTGTTTTCAGGCCATAACGAGGTAGTCAGTACTGTAAAATTATTGTAGGTATTTGGTATATACTATAATATGGCGTGTTTAAATTATTTTTCAAATTATGATGATGATTCAATAGTAATTCGGCAAAAGTGTAATAGTAATAGACGTTACTGACAGAAATCATTATAATAATTTACCAAATTATGACTATAGGCCGGCCGCTTAACTAGATACGTTGCCTGAGGTAGCAGCGCGGTGCGGGAGGGGTGTTGTGACGTGATGCGAGAGCTCAGTGGCAGTGATTCGTCTGTGACAATTATCACCCCTCCCGCACCACGCAGCTATCTCAGGCAACGTCTCAGTTAAGCGGTCGGCTTACCTTACTAACGAGTATAAGATTTAGTACTAAATAATTTGACATCTCTAATTTTGACTAAAACTTGAGAGCTAACTTGTTTGTGTAATAACACAAACTCCGTATTGTTGACCAGTAAAAGTGAATTTCATTCCTGTCAGCGACTAGCCTAAAATCAGAGTGGATATCGCCAAAATTATGAAAACCGTGTGAATTCACTAAAGTGACAAATTAATGTTTTTGGGAGAGAATTATTGTGATGGTTGGATGTGATAAGGCTATAAGTTAGCTAGCCGTAGAAATATTTACAAATGTAAGCTAAATTCCTATATTTTATTAAGACAATTAGCATGTAAAAGTTTACGTTTGTAAGACATGAATACCAATAACAATAAATTGATTCTCAAATATTTGTTTGGTTTTTTTACATAGCATAACATCACGCCTGTATTCCCCGAAGGGCGAGGCAGAGGTGTATCTATACACTCTGTCCACTAGGTAAACCATTTTTGACAGATGGAACTAGTGATTGCAGCAACGTAACATTTCGATTATTTACACTTTAATTTGTATGTAGTATCGATTTTTTGCTGTCCAATTAAAAATGGCGCAGTTTCTATGCCTGTTCTTATTATTATTATTAAATACAATATTTTTTTGATGTACAAAACCCGTAATATAAATCCATTGGATTCTTTTCAAAATAGGTTTTAGGATTGTTTATTTCTTATAATTATATAATAATTAAAAGATTGTGTAACTGTATAATGCATTTGTATTTTTACTATTTTAAACAAAATACAATAAGTTATTTTAAGGCACCAGTCTCAGGTATGAATAAATATAATGTGTAAAATAAAAGTATACAATGCTAAAATACTAAAATATGTTTAAAAAAGTTTAGTTGCTCATTTTATCACAATACATGGAATGTAAGTACATGAAAATACTGATTTTCGAACTAATAGATTTCTAATAATAATATTTTACTTCCGTAAAATAAGTAATTTAGAAATAAAAAAGTTATATAATATCTTTCCTTATTAATTAGCTACTTTTAAACATTATCTGGGGCGTGGACGGAATAAATTCCATATCGTGTAAATACATAGCGTTCTATAAGTACTGTATAAAATCGAATATTTAAGTATGTAGTATGCGGTAACACTATAGCAACACTATATATATATAAATATTAGATTTTATAAGTACCGTATAAAATCTAATATTTAAGTACATAATAACATGCGGTTACACTACTTTATAGCTCATGTGACCTAAACCCGCACTTAAGTCATGCTTTTCTGTGACTAAGTATGTAGTTCATTTTTACACAGCAAAGCGTCACTTAGGTGCGGGTTTAGGTCACACGGGCTATAAAATAGTATACGATACTCGTGACTTAAGTCTATTAATTTACCGCCGTGCAATAAATCGTAATATACAATTTTCTTTTAACTTACGTAATATTTTAATACAGATTTTTGGATATTGAGATTCTTGTTTGTGTACAAGATTCATAACTTTTATCAAAACAATTTTTCCGGTAGTTGAATTAAGTGTTATTACTTTAGTGGAAGTTAATGGACGGAATGCAGAAATACAAAGATTCTAAAACAAATAAATAACATAACAGACTATTACAACTTTTTGAGCTGATACAGATTCATAAATAATACTGTTAAATAACAATAAAGTACATAATCGAGGTTTAGGCCGTTTCTTAATAAATCATTCGTGAGCAGTGTAAAATGCCCAATGTTATGGCATTCTTTGACTCAAGAACTCATGAGAATCGATGCCCATAGGATCATAGAAAATCCATTACGCTTAGAGGTATAGTCTATCCCAAAAGCATCTGATGGATATGTAAACAAACGGATCCGAGAAAGTACCTGTGGATTCCATATGATTGCGTAAGAATTTAATAAACATGAACAGGGTTTGTTTACACTTTCATTCGTTACCATTGGAACATACGATAGAACGATGATCAAAATCTTAGATGTGATGAACACTTAAAAAAAAACTGGTTTTTTTTTCAAACATTGGGTAATTTCGTCCAGTCCACCAAAAAATCGTTTAACAAAACAACTACTCCTCCTGTCATACACACCGGATACTGACTCTCACAATAAGGACATCTTCTTTCACAAACCCGTTCCTTATAACCTCACTGACAACAGCATACTCCGTATAGCCAAACCCTCTTACACAAATCTCTGCTGAGGGCTTCCTAAAGGCTATTAATGAGGAGTTTGACATCATAGTATCCTTCTGTGTTAACTCTGGGTTGTATTGGTTGATCATGGAGAAGGATATACGTCCGTTGAACGGCCAGTCGAGACAGTCATCGTTTTCTGTCTTCATTAGATGCACGTGGAGAGCAAAGCAATGGGGGTTCTGTGGTGAGATGTTGAGGCGGACGCAGAATCTGTTAAACAAATGTTTTTGAAACTAGTTATCTTGTTAACTGTGGTAGCCTGGCGTCTGGAGTCTGGAGTCCTCGCGTGACTCCGCAAGGGCCTCAGGGGATCCCTCCTGAGGATCGCCATACCATAATCAGCCTATAATGTTCCCACTGCTGGGACACAGGCCTCCTCTCGGTGAGAGGGAGTGGGCCGTAATCCACCACGCGGGCCCAGTGCGGATTGGCAGATGTCACATGTCTTCGAATTTTTGGTTCTAGGACATGCCGGTTTCCTCACGATGTTTTCCTTCACCGTTTTGAGAGCAGTGGTGATGAAATAATTTACACAAAGTAAAGCGCCTGTCTGGGTTCGAACCTACGACCTACAACTCGTAAGTCGCGGCCGTTACCACTTGGCCACCACTGCTCTTGTAGCCACCACTGCTCTTGAGGATCGCCATGCCCTTTAAAATTTTGTAGTATGTCATTCACTTCCCTGCATCGCGCATTGGGCCAAATAAAATATCAACTTAATAAACCATAGGACGGACATTTTGTGAGCTAGCTCCGTAATTTTTGACCTTCGATAAGTGCTGCGGGGTAATTGCCTAACACACTATCAGTAGCAATGGGTTTCTTGTCAGTTCAACAGCATTCATTGCGTTATTTAAGTTGTTGAGCAGACACATTTTTCGAACATATGAAGCAAGGGATTAGCGATAACCTTAAAAATTATTCAGATTGAGAGTGTGTTACGCAATTAAGGTGCTGTTGCTATCCTAATTTGAATAATGAATACAGTATGCAATCTTACCTGTATCCATTAGGCGACGTATAAAACCCAGGACTATACAGCATCTTATAGTGATCCTTCAACATCGCATCCAACCTTGCCTTAAAGTTATCAATCTTCCACACATAGTTGCCCATACAGTATCGAAGCAACATATCGTTGTTCTGCTTCATCTTGGCTACGGCGAAGGCTGCCAGTTGTTTGGACATGTTGGCTATTACTATGTCTTGTTCGCGGTTCCTTTGTTCTAGCACTACTACTCTTTCGTATAGGGCTCTGGAATAGATTTTATATGGTTAAATGCTATATTTGGATGAGGAAGGCGCAGGCGCACGGTACCTCCTATGTAGGTACAAATAAATTACTTGGACTTTGAACTAACTGCAATTTTTGAGGCCTTTATAAGGACTAATAGGCTGTGTTTATTGATTGTACTAAGAGAACTTCTTGTCGCTCGGCCGACCTTTTGACGTCTAAAAGTTTTTTTTTAATCACATATATTCAAAAAGAGCTAGTGTATTCTTCGTAAACAGAGACTAAAATAGCTCTTTAATCCCTAGGGGCTAAAAGTGATTTGAATTTGGAATGTGGATAATGTTAGTAAAAGTTCCAATTAAGTACCAAAGAGATCAATCACGAACATTGTATGAACAAGAAACAGACTGTATATAAAGAAAACGCGCGCGAGCCAGATTAAAAAAAAAAGTTCGTGAAAAAAATAAAAAACGCGCGAAAAGCATTTTGCCTTCGTTCGTAATAGTTAACTCAAATTAGGATTTTACTAAGTTTTATAAAAAATTAGTATGTCTTCCTCAATTAGTTGTAAGTAAATAAATAAACATACTATTCTTATTCATAAGTTGCTCTTACTAATTTTTTTTCTAGAGAGTGATAAAAAGTAGAGTGTCCACCTCGGGAGCAACACTATTTTAATATCTCTGCGCTCAGGTTTCTACTTTAGAAACCCCTCGCTGCGCTCGGGATTCAAAGAAAGACTCTCGCCTTCAAAATAGTTGTTTGCTCCCTTGGCCAACAATCTACTATTTTAAACCAATTTACAAAAAAAAAACAATATCTTTCATGCAGTTATTTATCACCTAACCTAAATCTGCCACAAAGTAGCATTGCTTAAAAAAAGGAAAATAAGTAATACTTAGTATAAAAGCAAAACTCTCCCTGCTATCACGTTCTAAATCACACTATTACGCGTAAGGTACGTATTATTGGCGTAAGATTAATTACCTTATAAGAGCACTAGTGTTGTTAAGCGGCGCACACGCAGCTTGGTTGCCGTCCTTATCAGGCGCCTCCCACAACGTCATCGCCTCTTGTTCTTTAGCGTCGATGCTCGCGTTTGACATGTCGTTGTTGATCTTCATCTCGGAATAGGCATTCATAAGGAGCTGAAAATATTATTGTAAACCAGATATCAAGGAGTACGAAATATGAAAAAAAAAAACGTGAGATAAGAGTGATGGCAGGATGAGCTGGACTCCTTCAACAAGAACTGGTCCTTAGCAGCTTTGAACAGAGAGAAGTGGAAAGAGAGTAGGGAGACCTTTGCCCTGCAGTGGGACATCACAGGCTAATAATAATAATATGTTTTTATATTTTTATATCCTAATATTTAAAAATATAATTTATGTGTAAATAATGAAATAAAGGAATATAAATAAGCAGAGATTATAAATACTGCGTTCACAATTAAGTTTCCAAACAAATATATAGTATCGCAGAAATAATTTGAATATTATGAAATAGTAGAGTGACTAGAACTTCTTAACATAGCCCTTGTTTAGGTGAAGCAGTAATTGGGTCACGGTGATCTTCTGAGTAGGTATGCCTATAGCCCTGTTCATGACACGCAAAGCAAACATGCAAGAATAACAAAAAGATGTTCTAAGCTTCTATTAATTATTATTACAAAAAGTTTTTAAAGATTGATTTTAATTTGTTTACGAAAATAGTATACACAATTATTTACATGTATCTTACAACTATCTTCTTTGGCATTAAAGACACTAAGTTGATTTATGATTGTCCATTTGTGAAATGGTCCTAATTAAATTCCAGTTGCAATGGAATTTGAGTTTTGTCATGTATGACATTAAGTCTTTGTTCCTAAAACAAAGATTTTGAATTCAAATATAAAAGCAAGTAAGGGAAAGTAACTTACGCTCATATGTTTCTGCACATCAGTCTGAGCATGCTGGTTCATGTCTTCCTGGCTATCAAACATCTCCTTGCACCCCACAGATTGGAAAGAACATGGCACTTTGATCTCTGGCTGCGTGGATGTCTCTGGTTGGTTGTACTCACAGGTTGCTATGTGGGCGTCTAGATCTAATGGTGTTACTTTTACTGTGCAACCTGGAAACATAATTATTTTAATTAAGTATTGTTTGATATCTGTTGAAATTCATGGACACAATATTGTTCTTGTGGCTAAGTCATAACAGTCGCATGGATAGATCGATCAGGTAAAGCTACGTTTGCCGCGGTAGGTCCGTGGATGGGTGACCATTTTTACATGCCAAGACCCCTCCGTGCCTCGGAAAGCACGTTAAGCCGTTGGTCCCGGCTGTCATTCGTGGATGTTTGACAGTCGTTACGGGTCATCAGGAGCCCAAAAGTCTGACAACCAGTCTTATCAAGGGGTATTGTATTACCCAGTAACTGGATTGTGGAGGTCAGATAGGCAGTCGCTCCATGTAAAATTCTAGTATTCAGCTGCATCCGGTTAGACTGGAAGCCAACACCAACATAGTTGGGAAAAGGCTAGGCAGATGATGAATATTGATGTTTAAATGATCTTTAATGTTCCCCAGTGAAAAAGAATTTATATAATCATATTTTTGGCCCATGAGTGATGGTTAAGCCATGCAAAGTTTGAATATTCAAACCATGAATTTTATATAACTTTTGACAAAAGAAATGCCTGTTTAAACCACCCACAAAGCAAGCAGAAAATGTTTAGAAATATCATTACTTTGCTTTGCAGACATTAATAAAATTCTAGGTTAAAACAAACCTTTAGTAGAGAATGGGCAGTTCATTCTTTGTTCCTGTATCTCCCGTTTAGTGTAGTTATCAGGGAATATGTCCACCTTCATACTTAGGTTTATATTGTCGATGGGGCAGTGGCCACTGTTCCTGAAATTCAATATAAATGTGTCACTTAGTAACTGAAAACTGTCATGAAGAAAGATTCTTCACAACTTTTTCTTATTGTAATAAAATCTTTATTTATATTATTGACAGCTTAGTGTTTGACCACTATATCCTGCTCTTTGAAAAAATGCTTTTGATTGTTATTAATTTTCTCCTTAAAAAAACCAAAGTGTTTATTTTAAACTGCCAGTTGATTCTGTAAAAATCTCACTGTGAAAGCTAAGGTGAGGGTAGTTATTTTTTGCTAGGAATTGACACTATTGACAGCTCACTTCACCTAAGTTTTCACGGTGAGATTTTGACTACTAATTTCATCATGCAATAGTTTATTTATTTATTCATTACCACACATATAATTGTTTTAACAGGTGATACCCAAGCTAACAAAAGTAGTCATGGATTGCTAATTGACTAGTCCCAAGAACGGGTCTGGATAAAAGTACAAGTTACACAGTAGTTGAATGCTTATTAGGTACTACACATTCCGTCACAAAAAAAAACTTAACATTGGCAAAGAGCCAGCTCCATCACAGTCACTTGACAAGTACTTAATTGATGACAAATACACAATGTAGGGTTTATATAACTTTCATTGTTACTTTAATTTTTTTAAATAACATTCTCATCATGTTTTCCGTTCTTTAAACTATAACATGTTATGCTTACAGCCAGGTGTTGGCTCAGTGAGATCAGGAGGAAAGCTGCAGAGGTATGGATAAGGCTATTCTGATGGTGATGGAGATCCCACAATGAGACCTATACCTAGTAGTGAGTGAAAATAGGTTAGAGATGAAGAAGATATTACTGAAACTATTTTTTCCAGGAAAGCCAGGAAAAGGTGGCCTTTTAAAAGGCCCGTCATAGTAAAGGGGACATATGCACATATACGTTTTAGGGTCTTTTAAAAGGCCCGTTGCAGGATCTGGGTTAAAAGGCAATTTTGAAGTTGAGGTAGTTAAAGTTGAAAGTGAAAATATTATTTTTCACTTAGTGTCTTATTTGTTAGATATTTGGTAAAGTACTTACTGCAACCATGAAGTTATACAGCTTTTGCAGAACTTATGTCCACAGGTTGTGATGACAGGGTCTCGCAACCAGTTGAGGCAAACGGGACACTCATAGCGAGACTCTGGCTGATTACTGAGCACTGTCTCATTCAGTGCCTGTATGCCTATCGGCTGTAATGATTAAAAATGAAATGAACTCATTAATTTAGTCTATGTTTGTAGAAAAAAACGTATGAATCAGTGAATGTTTAATCTTTACAATTACTTACCATGGATGTTACATTAATATGAAACAATGGACAACGAATAACGAAGGATTAACGCTTCAAGGAGAGAGGAAACAAGAAGTGTTAAATAATTTCATAAAATTAAAACTTCTATGGGTTTTTACATGTTCATTAGGGATCTTGCAATCGACACACCCAAACATCAAAATTTAAATGAGTATTGGATTCAACGGTTCGAACTTGACCTTGATCTTATAAAAAACACCTCAATAATATGTCACTAACAAATTGCTGACCATGATGAAGAAGTTTTAGTCGTGTTTGCAAATCAAATTTCAGTATAATGTTACACGTTGTACTTACCGCAATTCCTTCAGAGGCATCTTTACTCCTGTCGCGATCCATTATCACATTTAAACTTATTAATAACTTTTATTTAGTACAGTTTTAATTAAAATTACTTCCATGAAGTGGTAAAAAACTGCCAAAACATCACGCAAATGAAAATGACATAAGCATGACACTGACACTGATGGATGGATGACACTATTGTGGTTGTGGTTTTGACAGAACTTTGACACTAAACAACAGATTATAAAATATAGTGGTCAATTAAAAAATTGCAAAATAGAGAATTCTATGAGCTTTGCTTTCTGTATGTAGTCGTATCGTACAAGCATGTTTCTATCTTAGATTCCACAGTCTGTAGCCGTGGCGCGGAAAAAACTCCTGACAAAGACGGGACCTGCGCAGCGCGCATTCAGCGGATTCCCGCGACCTTCACCGGTTCAGGGTCCACTGTCCACCTCGTGGTGCTATCCATGCTGCCAAATACACAATATCAACACAGAATAAATTGATTTCTACTAAAACATAAAACTGTTGAAATCGGAAGTGATTTAAACAACCATCAAAACGTGCATTGAACTTCTAAACTTATGACATTCCGATCAGTCACCTAGAAGATACTAGTTGGTTAACGATTTCATTGTATGCTAATGTGTTTGGAGACACGAGACCGCTGTTGCTCAGATATCTATCTTCCGACCGATGGTGTTGCGATGTCAATAACCGTTATATTCTTTAGTGAGTAACTATTCCCTTGAGGATATAAGAAGGCGCTGTTCCATTCAGAAGTAAGACTTTCATAAGTGATTTAATGTTTATGTAATAGGTAGGTACAGTCGAGTTCTTTAATATCTGAGCATGTTCATGAATCAAAAATATATAGGCAATGGTAAGATTCATAAAACTCTAAACAGCTTGTATTGCATGTACATACATGATTATAATTGTCACAATATTATTAACTTTTTTAACGTTCATATATTTTTGAAGCCTGAAAGGGTCAATATATTAATGAACTCGACTGTACATGGATGGACAAATCAAGATTGATTGTAGTACCAAAACAATCTAACGGCAAGTAGATAAACACCACAAAGGTTACATGCTCTGTGTACACCACTACCAGCGACCATCGTCATTAAGGTATCATAGACTTAGGTACATATTGCCACAGTATAAAGATATACAGTATTTCGACTTCATACAAAGGGACGAAACGCGAGCTATACCTACGCGCCTCGACCTCGGCATGCGCTTGGCATGCAGACAGTCGCGACTGTGCCGCAGTGACGAACGGACGGTGTGTTGTTTTTTTTTAACAATAACCGCGCAAAATAAATTGAAGTACATATTTAATATGACGAGTAGGATATATTGTGCTGTTTTTGGTTGCATGAATTCGTCAATAACGCATCCAGAGATAACATTTTTTAGATTACCTGGAAACTCTGAAAGGTAAGACTATAAAATAATTTTACTTACTAGTAGGTAGGTACATAATGTGTGTCTTTTTAATGGATAAGTATTTCCTTTTATCTCCCGAAAAAAAAGATGTCTGGATTAATAAATAAAGTGAATAGAGTACCTAAAGGAAAGTGATAGACACGAGTGAAATAGGTAGTTATAGGCGGTTCATGAATCATTATAGGTACGCTTGTGTTAAAACCTCGGGGCATGTGTGTTTTGTTTTGTTAGTTTGTAAAATTCAAAGTAAAGACGTGGTTTTTATTATTAATATTTATGTACACACAGTAAAATACAATAACAAAACTAAATGGAAACACAAAGTAGGCAAATGTAATTAAAATGCTGGAGGCGGGCAGCCCTATCGCATGTTTACGTACCGCGCGGCTGTAGGCATTTATTTCAAGGTTACGGCCGAGTTACAATACTGTATGATCTTTATACTGTGATATTGCTTACCTAGAACTACCAATTTGGGTGGTCCTTATGTAAATTCTAGTCGAATATGGTTTCTATGTGTGACGTGTGACGGTGTGAATTATACTTACCTACACCCATACTATCAAATAATACAAATGAAAGTGTGATGCAATATGCTACTTCAGCTATGTATTACTTAGATTAACTTATCCCTATTATTAAGTTGTCTGTCTATAATTTACAGTTGTACACCTAATTATATAATTTAGCGGTGATTTAATTAATGCGCAGTTGTTTTATTACAACACGTTACATGTTGAAAGTAATTAAAAATGTTACATTTTCTCGTAATGTTATAAAAGTGTGAAGAATGTGCAACACAATATTAACGGCACATAATATTTTTGACGTGACAACGTCTTAAATTAGGTTGCGACTGGGAGTCACTTATGAAAAAGTGTAACGCTCGGTAACGTTACGATGAGTCACCGAACGAGAGAGAGGCCCGCCGAATGCCTTGCGTCTCTCTCCCACTCAACTATGATCGGATGATCGGTCGTTGTCACGTAAAATCTTCGCCCGTAAAACCGACTTTACAGGCAACCATTTTTTTTATGCATTACATATTGTGAAGACAATATTCCAGAAGAACAAAACAGAATTTGGTCTCTGACAAATGCTGCAGCACAAGTTTCCTTTGCGCGGTACAGTGGCGTAATTACCTACTATCCCACCAAAAACATAAATGTAAAAAAGGAGAGCCAAGTTCAATACAAAAATGATGCTTGGCTGTGGGCTTCGCCGCAAAAAGAATGGAGATCTAAATGAGTGCTTTCTTTCCTATATTGGATACCTATAACAATTACTGTTATTTAACGATTCCTTTGTAGAGGAGACTGCTTAAAGCATTTGTAGGTGATGGTGTTTGACTATTATTGACTTTATCATTGTCGATTACCAGTGACACAGCCACAGAGCGTGTAAGGCCCGTAATCCACCAAAGCGGAGAGGAGAGGAGATGTGTCATTTTTCTATAGAATTTCGTGCGAGCAAGCGGGCAAGCGGCACGAAATTCTATAGAAAAATGACACATCTCCTATCTTCTCCGCTTTGGTGGATTACGGGCCTGACACTTGACATGGCCTTCTGTGGTTATGGACGTTGTAAACTGGAGTCAGTGTCTAGGTACAATTTTTTCAGGTTTAGGTATGAAATGCCTTGACACATTTTTTTCGCATAAAATTGCGCGACAGGAGTTTATATTTGATTTGCAATACAAGACATCGCGCAGTACACAATCACATAAAAGGTCCTAAGCATGCTTAATGCTTACCGTTTTATAAACAAAACGATACACGTTCAGATACACCACCAAGTTCAAAACAATAAGCCTTAAGTCTAGCACATAAAGACCAAATTCCATTGAGTAATATCTTGGATCATTATTGCCAAATCAGTCGCATATCAAATTCACGGCGGTTAGCGTTAAGCAACTTGTCATAGCCTTACATAAGGCTATAGTCTCACTATTATAATTCCAAAGATAACGCATAGAGAGGTGCCAACGATTTGTGTGACAGAATTTTCTGATTGGTCTGCTACAATGAGGTTACAACGATTTTGAGATGGGAAGTCATAGCCGTGTTTTTCGTTTTTATGATGCGCCACCTGTTAAGGGGGAAGCTCTAAGGTAGCCCGCGAAATTCAAATTTTCTTAGGTTTTTTGAAATTTTCTGATCAGTATTAAGTTGTACGTTGAATAAAATATGATCCGCGGCCGTAACAAATATGTATTTAAAGAATTATAATCATTAAAGTCATCAACAAGACTAAGTAGTCCCCAAGAATGACTATTTCATGAAATCTTGGCATTTGGGGGTTATACTAACTTAACAAGTTGTATTACTGATTGTAATGATTATAATTCTGTACCTGATGATTTTAGAAAAAGAGATTTATAACAAATCGGCACCGCTTGAGATGTCAGCTTCGACTAGAACTACACGGCTCCCTACCATTTCAAATTAAATTAAACGTCTATGGATTATAACAGGTCAACAAGTTACCGTTAAAATCGGTGAGGACACCGACAAAATTATACTGCGCGAACACCATTCTGCATTGCAGTGCACATGTACGGCTCGAATTAAAGTCGGCGTTCTGACATTAGTTGCTGAGCGGTTAGAACTAGTCGTAAGATGCCAATGGCAAGTAAAGATGTTTACGATGATGATTCGTAAAATGGCTTCCTCAATAGCAATTCTAACCATTACACCTGGCTAAGTGAGGCATGACTGATGTAGACCTGTTTTTATGAAGATCTAGTTAACTGCCTCTCATGCATAAATCTTAGTTTTAAATGTAAATTGTGCTTGTAAATTGTATAAATTACTGGCTCATGTGAGAAGGAAGAGGATTAAATGTGTTTAAAAATAAATAATAATATAATACAGATTTGAGGTGTTTCGTTTGCATTGTTTAGAACGTGTTCCGTTATTCGAAGATCAGCCGGTCAATTCTGTAAAAATCTCATCGTGAAAACTTAGGTGAAGTGAGTTTGTTTTTGCTAGGAATTGACACTATTGACAGCTCACGTCACCTAAGTTTTCACGGTGAGATTTTTACAGAATCGCACCGCAGCTTTGTAAGCTGTGTATTAACCAATAAATAAAATAAAAAAACGGAACCCTTATGGATTCGTCATGTCTGTCTGTCTGTCCGTCCGTAGGTATGTCACAGCCACATTTTCCGAAACTATCAGAACTATACTGTTGAAACTTGGTAAGTAAAAAAAAAAAAACAATAACAATACTTAGAACTGAAACTCAAAAATTTTTTTTTCATCAAACCCATACGTGTGGGGATATCTATGAATAGGTCTTCAAAAATGATATTGAGGTTTCTAATATATTTTTTTTCTAAACTGAATAGTTTGCGCGAGAGACACTTCCAAAGTGGTAAAATGTGTCCCCCCCCCCCTGTAACTTCTAAAATAAGAGAATGATAAAACTAAAAAAAATATATGATGTACATTACCATGTAAACTTCCACCGAAAATTGGTTTGAACGAGATCTAGTAAGTAGCTCGCCGGTGAAAATTTAAAAACATAATATGATGGTACGGAACCCTCGGGCCTCGGTGCGCGAGTCCGACTCTTGCCCGGTTTTTATTCAATGTATTAAAAAAAAATCATGTCTGTCATAATGTTTGTATCTACCTACTTAATTAAAATGCTTCCTGAAAATTTATCCTTCAGTCTTTATAGTTTCACAGCTGAGTAAATATAGATGACCTCTATTTCAGGCAAACTTTTTTGGTCCTATCTTCACAGAACTTCCATTATAATTCATAATGTTATCCTTTTATGATTCTGCCAAAGTGGCCTTTTTAGGCCCCCAGATGTTTTAGGTATCCAGTGTAAATTAAACAACCCCGAGATAATCTAGACAATCAAAATTAAGATGTATTTAATACTATAATAAATACAAAAATGGTTTTTATCTCTTTTTGTATTTATTATAGTTAAACGTTTAAACATTTTTATCTCTTTTCAATCATGTAGGTATGTACGTAATTACTACCACACTTTAATTTAAAATTCAAATAAAGGCCCTAATTCACAAGCTCTATAAGTGACTACTACAAAATGCATATTTTACTACAACATAATTATGTAGGTACAATGCTAATAAAGCTAAATAAAAACAGCGGTCTTGTCGTATGCGACCGTAAAATCTGTTCTAGCTTGAGAATGCAAAATTGTTTACTTACTATTTAAACTCGATTGTTTCTCGTGCACTAGAATGGCCTAAATTAGATTTTTTTTTTCTGTAAGTAGGTTTAATAACTAGATGAGGTCGGCGTTTCCTATCGGAACTCACACTAACTCAGACAGAGGCCACAGTTTCTTTTAAAGTCCATACATACTTAATCAGATCATGAGAAGACCATGTAGATTGGAGTCTGGAATGATCTTTTGAGGAAAGAAGGAAACAGATATTAATGAACCTGTCCAGTCAGTGCACGCATTTGTCAGTATTCATTAATCATTATTATTTATACTTACTTAAGGTTAATTCATGATTTTTATAGTCTTCAACTAAGGGTTAGTATTTCCCCCCGGTGGGTTCCCGCATTGTCGAGGCAGGGGGGCTCAGTAGCCGTGGCTTGGTCACCCACGGTGAAGCGAAGAGGAACCCGAGGAGGGGCCGCTCGTCAGGGCTTTTGCCTGTAAGTCGACGACGACGTAGCGGCCAACAAGTAGGTTGCGGTGCCGCTTGGGCGACATCGCAACTGAGGCGGGCCGCGATGTCGTATGGGAGGCATCGCGGCTGAGGGTTGGAGGCCGCAGGGGAGGAGGAGTGTCGGTATGACGTTTTCCGCTCTCCCTATCCTCTGCGGCCGAAAATTGGCTGGCGGCGGGGCCAATGACCTGACCCGTCGCAGGGGGACCAAGGATGCCCAGACACGGGGTCGTCTGGCGCCCATGCGCTGGCCTGGTTCCAGGGGTGGTCACGGCGTGCTATGTGTTCTGGTGCGCCGGTGATGGGGAGTACTCCCCAGAGGAGGGTCCGGTGATGGGCAGCCGCGGCGGGTTCACGGATGATTGCTAACGCGTGCCCGTGTTCCCGCCGTAAGCGGCAGAGGAGGACACCGTGGAGTTTTAGTGGGTTAGAGTCCCACATAACTGCACTATCTCCCCGTGGTAGTGCAGAATGCATGAGCATTTGTCCAAGATAAAAAAAAAGGGTTAGTAGTTGATACACATGCCACTGATTTTTTAACGTGAATAAGGAAACTGATCCATAATCCTTTATTCATAAGGTTTGGCATTTAGAGACAGCTCAGATTCTAATAATGCAATGAAACAACACAAGGACAAAATTGAAAAGATCATAATTTACAGAGTTAAATATGTAGATACTTAATAGTAAAATTGCACTCTAATTTGCAACGGACAAAGGCTATGAAGAGTATAAGAAGCCCATATTTCGTCACGATGTTATCCTTTCGTAAGTATGTGAGTGTTGTGTCTCAGTCTTAGATTTATTTCGAAGACAACATCTAAAAACTTAAATGGTCCGTTAAGATACAGCGAACTGGAATATAATAATAAGTTGGACCGTAAACCTCTTGGCCTGCACGACTGTTGAAATTATTTATATCTCAACGCCGCAAAATGTACGAGCATCTTTGACATTATCTATGTCATAATGTCAGTCTCCGAGTAGAAACGCAGGCGCAGGTAGAAACGCGTTACGGAAACGGAGGTCACAGATACTAATCGCATATTAAACAAAGTGTGTTTATGTTAACTTTTAAGTATTCTCTCCACAATTTGAACGTTGGCGATAAACGGGTGTTGTTTGACATTTTAATGGGAGGTTGATAATATCTAATCGGGTGACGGAAAGAGGGCTTACCTTCATTCTCAATATAATAGGTTTTAGTTTAGGATTAGGTACACCCATATCATCATCATCATCATCATCAGCCTATAATGTTCCCACTGCTGGGACACAGGCCTCCTCTCGGTGAGAGGGAGTGGGCCGTAATCCACCGCGCGGGCCCAGTGCGGATTGGCAGATGTCACATGTCTTCGAATTTTTGGTTCTAGGACATGCCGGTTTCCTCACGATGTTTTCCTTCACCGTTTTGAGAGCAGTGGTGATGAAATAATTTACACAAAGTAAAGCGCCTGACTGGGTTCGAACCTACGACCTACAACTCGTAAGTCGCGGCCTCCACACACCCATATATCAATACAAAATACTTCTGAAATTACTTGTGAACAAATTAATAAAAAAAGATATATTTGGGTAATTCCGAAATTACTTGTGAATAAAATTGATCCTTCAAGCATCAGTTTTTCAGTTTTAAGTCTTTTTTTTCCTAAACATGTTTTTAGTGAAAACTCAGACGTGACTGAAGATGACATGAAGTTTATTGTCATGGAAAATATGACTCACAATTCTATCGTAAGTATCTAAGCTCCGAACCAAACCGAATTGAAACGTCACCCGATTCATATCGATTCAAAATCGACTTTCCATAGTAGCGGCCGGTATGGTAGTAGTTTTTATATGATAGCGGTCGATCAACTTGGTTTAACGGTAAACCAAGTCATGGGCACCATGCACTACAAACTGGCTTACATCATTCTTGATAACCGGAAACTGATACAGCTAAAGGTTTTTTGTAGTTACGGTTTTTTCTTGATAGGTATTAGTTCTGCTCTAGTTAAGTCGGTTTTTGGAAAAATGATTGAGTTTTTCTCGAGTCTAGGTAATGATCTGTGCAGTAGATTTTGCGTCCTCGCTTTTCCCGGAAAGTTAGGTTACCAATTATTAATTTAATTTTATTATAAACCACAAGATTTTTTTTTCTTGAAACGTTAAAGATGAAACCTATGAATTTTTCGGGCAATTAAATTAAATTCTTATGATTTGTTAAGACGGTGAAGGAAAGCATCGTGAGGAAACCGGCATGTCCTAGAACCAAACATTCGAAGACATGTGACAACTACCAACCCGCAGAGGACTCACAGAGAGAAGGCCTGTGTGTGCAGTGGGAACATTATAGGCTGCTTAGTGATTATGCTACTAAGATCTCTAAGTATAAGTATATAATGAAAATTTTAGTTTTCCTGTAGGAAATTCTCATTTTAGTCGTTAGCGATCAAATCTGAAAATTATAAATCCTAAGTGGATTTCAAAATTTCTTGGTTATAATTAAGTAGGTAGATAAAATGTTTATTTAAAAAAAAAATCTGTCCTCTTTTTGTTAAGGGGATATCATACGAGTATTTTGAACACAAATATGCACCCGATGATGACAGGGGTAATTTTAAAAAGACAAATATTTAAGTATTTATGGCGTGTACCTACACCCAAAAAAGTTTTTGGAGTCAAAAACAACAATGTTCAGAACCATGAGATATCATGGTTTAAGTATTTAAAAACAGCTCAATGGACGTATTACGTATTCGTGAATCGCTATTCGAAGTGAATTTATTGCTATGAGAAGTCACTTCATCAAATTAATAGATTTCGTGACAGTTTTGTGATTAATTTATTTAAAGGGTCGTTTTTAAAACTTAGTAAATTATTATGTAGGTATGTTTCCTTTTAAGAAAGACATAATTCCTGGTATTTGCTGTTGAATTCTTATAGGAAACCATTTTAATCTAAAACAATTATTTTAAGTAAAACAATACCTTACCTAATGTCAATAAATAAGGGCTCAATGAATCAGTATTATCATAGCAAATTGTAGCTATGGGCGTACGTAGTGGTGCCAAGGTTGTATCGAGTCAGAAAGCTCTAAAGCCTTTCAGTTGTAATCGAGCCGGGATAGAGCGCGGACAGCCGCCGCAACGTAAACGCGCGAGTTCGCGTTCGCGGTTTAACTCACCCCCGAATGTTCAGTGTTTTCTTAGGATTTGTAACTTAAAAATTATGGTTTGCGTTTTTTAATTGTATTCAATTAGAGACTAGGTAATTTTTCAGTTGTTTTGTCATGTTTCAGGAAATTAAAAGTCAAATTAGATACTTACACACGTTAATTTCCAGCAGTACGGTACCTGTGTCGTGTTTATTTAATATGTGACTTATAATAGTATCAATTGTTTCTAATTTAGAAAAAAAAAAACTATAAATCTGCTATTTGCCAAAATCGTGGAATATAAATGTTAAGTTTGTTTCAAATCGGAAAAAATCAAGCAAATAAAAGTAAAATACGATGCGTTTTACGATTTTTAGTAAGTTAAGTACATTTTACTTGAATGTTAACTTTCGGTATTGAATGACATCGCACTTCTCGTATTTTATAGAGCGTGCTAACATTTAAATCAACCCGAGACGTTAGATTAAATTGGCACTAGCTCTATTTCTACGACATGTCTCATTTAAATATTTTCACCAGCAATGCTTCCGAACACATAGATAAATGTACAAAGAGCTAGACAGCTGTAGAGAGCTGAGCTGCTGAGTGCTGTGCAGTGTGTAGAGAGCTTAACATATTAGTGAGTAAATAATGTCTTACGGGGATAGACAAAATTTGGAATTGGAAACTCCTTGATTGGAATTCATTTTATATAAATAGCAGACACGGCGAAGTTCGTAACGCCTCTAAATCAATAAATACAAAATGTATGAGAAAATTTATTATATATTTTTTTTTGTGAATTTTCTGTTTTTATAGGTAGTAATTCTGCTGCTATTCGGGGATCAAAGATCATAAAAATCGGTCCAGTCGTTCTTAAGTTATGAATGGTGTAACTAACCCGACTTTGTTTTATTTATATAGACTTTAAACAAGGATGGAATGGCTAGGAAGGAAGTGATAAGGACGGCTATATGAGAAATGACGTGATGAAATCCCGAACCTTTTTATCTTACTTATATCATAAAAACAGTAATCTACACACTACGACATCTTGTTTAACACTGTGGGACACTAAACGCCCCAGACGTAATAACAATAAAACTTCGATTGTGTCTCGTTCATTGTCCTTTAATGGGTTAAGTATTACAAAATTAAAATTAACTGTACATAAATAACAACGTACATACATATAATAAATAAATAGAATAAAAATTTAATATTCTAACTTGACTAAACATCTTAGATAATGAGCTGCTCAATTTAATACAAGGTGCCAAATAAGCTCTAACGAATGCAGAAAAATGAATATGGCCAATACCGTCTTTCCATTTCCTGCCTTCACTAATTCTATAAGTTCCGATTAATTTTGTAACAATCTCCTCTCAGCATCCAACAGTGCATATGTCGTTAAAATCTGGTGCATCGAGACGCCACGGTGTTACACAACAAATAATTTCAAAAGCAATTTGTCTGTCGTCTTAGATGTAGGCTTTTCCTAAATCATGCTGTAATGCACTTCCGTCTTCCTAGATATATCTCTACCGGCATCCATCTTCAGGTTTCTTAGGGTTGACCAAAATAAAACCCATGGTTTATGGTCGAGCAGGTCATAAACATCAAAATGTTAGCAGTAGTCAATAGAGTCACAGAGTCTACGGATACAGCAATCTTCGTTCAAAATCATTGTCCTTTGATTAACATGATACACTTTAATTTTACCAATTGGCCTTGGGTTTTCCATTACATAATGGACTTAAAGAAGTATTGAAGATCATCAAACATCATTGCAATAGCATGATGCAACGAACTTCCCCTGAATGTCAGATGTGCAATAATTATTACAGCCTTGCATCTTCAGTGAAAACTACAAGGTTGAATGTCCTTGCTTCTCGTGCTTATCTCGTGTCGGCACGACAATAGCTCATGTCGTGCCTATAAGATAGTCAGCAAAATTGCTAGCGGAACTGATTGCCAGAGAGTGTGTAGGGCAATTCACTCCTCTTTTGTGAACTGATATAGATAAATAGTTAGTCGAATTAAAATTTGGAGAGAGACTCTTTTATCTAAACAACAAATTTCGTATTTGAAAACTGTTATATGACCAAAATATGTGACTTCATAATTTTAAAAAAGTATGTAGGTATACATAATGAAAATCGCTCACAAAATAAATTGCCTTAAGAAGTATATGACCATAAATGTTTTAAAAGCAGAGCAACTAATACGGTAGCAGAATCTATTTGTCTACCTTTCGCCGAAAACTTGAAACTTACATAATGTACACATTGTTTTTAAAAATCTCTCGCGCTCTATGGATAATAGAATTTGTAAACGAAACTAGCGTTAGGGCTTTGAAATTCGCGACAAGAATTATGTTGCGTCATCGTGGATGGCCGTCAAAGATGTGTTACGTATAAAAAGCACATGTTTAGGAAGGTCACTCTAAATTAGCTCAAGAACAGGCCAACCTTGGAATAATCACAAGTTTGCTAATCTTTTCCACGTCTTTTTAAAGACATTCTTCTTAAGTATTGTAGTTATGTAAGTTACGATATTCTCCGGTTTCACATTGGGGTTAAATTGGGAACGTTAATATTAAAAAAGTGGTTCAAAATTGTATTCAACCAGGATTTAACGGATTCGTAACAATTGAAGTTGTAAAAAAAAGTGCTTACTTATTTGCTGTGCATAAAAGAGCTTCTTTGAGTGAAGAATAAATAAACATATATGAAGCTAAGGGTGCGTTTCCACCAGAGATGAGCGAGGATGCGTAGCGAGGGATGTGTGTGAAACCAGCCAATAACATCGCTTCATTTTTATAGCTTGAACTAAGTTAGCGTTAGTATTCCCGTTAGTTATCCCTACAAAATGGTTGAGCTGGATGGTGCTGATCCACGCGTCATGTTCGTGAACGGGCGCCGTCGGTTGAGACTGGTCATCTCTTAACTGCCATGGCTTATTTTTAATCTTATGTCTTGAATTGTTTCTTCATTTCTGTCTTTTTTACATTGTTCTCACATATAGAAGCAACAAGAATAATGTACCCAGGATTTTGTAATATCTTGATTTAAAAGAGTGTCCATGGAGTTTCTTGCCCGTTCTTCTCCATAGAGATCTACGCTTTGGAATGGGCAACTAGCTTCAACTTTCTGACTAACTGACAGACTATTTAATTTTGACAATTCAAAAGTGCCTGTACAAGGTTTAATTGAAATAAATGATTTGAGTTTGAGTTTATTGGTTAGTTTTACACACATTCCTCGCTATGCATCCTCGCTCATCTCTGGTGGAAAACCAGCCTTAAAGTTAAGTAGTGATTACCGACTGTTTAACCGTTTGAACGGCACTAAACTTTAATCGTCATTTATAAATAAACCCCTATGTCCAGTGCTGAGCACTTTGACCCGCTTAAAACACGCTATCTGGCTAATCCTTTTACTTTGCCATGACCTATCCTCGAATAGGCCGTGGTACAAGAGATGGATAAGTCCTCGCGGATTTGTATTCCGCCCCGACACATGAGTAGACAAACGGAAACCGAGTAAGTGCATCCCGAAGACAGCCGAACACATCCGAAGCGGGTATTTTTTTCATCGTCTTATAAACAAAATACGCGCGGTGTCGCTTTCGCTCCATGTAAAATACTGGTATTCAGCTGAATTCGGTTAGACTGGAAGCCGACCCCAACATAGTTGGGAAAAGTCTAGGCAGATGATGATGAGCTAGATGGAGACGTTCCTACCTGACTACCCCTGAGAAGAAATGGCTAATGTATATCCGATATGTCAATGAGTGATTCTGTTTGTTTTGTTTTCACTTCTGTCAGCACTCCCGGAATGCCACTGCCACTGTTTTCTATTAAGCCCTGGCTGGAGGCCTTAATTTATTAAGGCATCCACAGGCAAGCCCGGTTAAGCATACGACAACCTCCTAGGTTGCGAGATGCCATAAAAAAAATACGGATTTGTATTCTACCACCGCTATTTTCGAGACCCCATCTTAAAACCCGGTAACGCAAAAGTGCACACAACAAAAAAGATTATCCAACATTTGTTTAGCAACTGCCCAAGAATGCGGCCATTATTAAATCTGCCACACAAAAAGGTCTAATTAGAACATGGAGCTCGTTCACAAAAGTTTTAAAAAGCCTTTTTCAGCAGACGCTTTGTTAAGTTGAATAAGAACTGGCAACACTAATGACCTTTTCGTTTAAATAGTTAGTGGACATTATCTTAAACGGTTCTAGTTTGGAGATAGTTTAGTGGCTATTTATGTACGGTTGATAATTTTTTTGGCGTTCACATTTTACAGATTACTGTCAAATGCGCTCACTGACTGGACAGGTCCACTCAATCTGTGTGGTTCTTTCCTCAAAATACCATTTCAGATACCAATCTACATGGTCTTTACACGATCTGACCAAGATTATTTCTAGACTTTAAAAGAGACTGTGACCTCCGAGTTTGTTTCGGCCTATCTTCTCAGAGTAGTCAGATAGGAAACGCCGACCTCATCTAGTTTAAAAAAATATGTTTGACATGTTAAAATGTTTGTACAAAAATAAATAAAATCATTAATCATTTACAACAACCGCATTGTTGTTTTTTGTATGCTGTGCCTAAGGACCAAAAACGGTAAGTAATAGTCCTTCTTGCTAATTTTGAAGTTCCAACATTTCTTAATAATTTGCGTAAAGATGTTGTCTAAATTGTAAGGCTTTCAGCTTGACAGTTCAACAACATTCATTGCGATATTCACGTTGTTGAGCAGACAAATTTTTCGGACATATAAAGCAATGGATTAGCCATATCATTCAAAATAATTCAGATTTTGATTGATAGTGTGTTACGTGACACTGAAGTGGCAGTGGGCTGGCCATGTCTGTCGAAGGACCGATGGCCGGTGGAGCAGACGAGTCCTGGAGTGGAGACCGCGTATCGGCAAGCGTAGTGTGGGACGCCCCCCAGCTAGATGGACGGACGACCTAAAGAAGGTGGCTGGGGTAGACTGGATGCGGAAGGCGGAGGACAGGGTGCTGTGGCGCAGTCTGGGAGAGGCCTATGTCCAGCAGTGGACTGCGATAGGCTGAGTTGATTGATTAAGTGTGTTACGAAATTAGGGTGCTCATTTGGCCCATGTATTGCAGTGCCCGCTGTTCGCCTGTAGGTGAAATTATGAAGTGATGTGATTAATTACGCATTGTAATAGTAATGTATGAGTGTGTATGATAAATTATCAGTCATACATTTTGCAAGCAACACACTGACCCGATTCTTAGTCGGCCCATACTCCTGACGCAAGAAAATAAACAGCTGAAGCATTCGTCTTTTGTCATTCTCTATTTTTATAATAGTTGCAATACTTATGTCACTCTACACGCTTCCGTACCGTATCGAACATTAATCAGTGTTATCATAAGAGTCCTATATATGGTGTTCACAATTCCAAATCGCCAGATAACTTTTATTAGAGAAATAAAATTTAAGTTTAACAATTTTTAAACACATGTATGACACGTGTATGACATAATTGTCAAAATTTCAAATTTATTCCTCGAATAAAGTTATCAGATGACTGAAAAATCAGGCCTAAATCAAATAGACGACCGCTATCCTTCCGACAGTTGTTTGCTGTCGGGGACAAGGTAAATCAGGTTATTGAAATGTGCAATTTTCGATACGATAGACTGTCGGATGGTTGCGACTAGCTATGCAGCACCAGTTTTCGATACGATAGACTGTCGGATGGTTGCGACTAGCTATGCAGCACCAGTTTTCGATACGATAGACTGTCGGATGGTTGCGACTAGCTATGCAGCACCAGTTTTATTCTCTAAGTGCTAGTCTCCTGCACACAATAGGTAGTGTTATACGAGTATACTCGGTCAATGTCTGTTGTTCCTTATGTAAGGTCCATCGAAGATGTTATGTTACATAGTATACAATCCTTGATGCTTTGTAGCAGTTTCAATTCGTGTAGAAATACTTCCTCAAATCACTTTTTGGTGGTCAACAGTATATGAGATCGGTGGTTATAATATCAATAACAGAAATCCGATCTTTTTGTGTTATTTACTAGTGTTATTTTTACAATAAAATTATTTCCTCTTGCGATTTGATTTATGCTCAACAGGAAAAGCATTGTATCCTCAGTATCCTATGACATTGTATAGATTCTTTCTTCTCCAGTGCTAAGAGGAATGTTCCGATATTCACATGGGAGCTAGCATATGTATTGAACCTCTGGGGAATTCGGTAATGATAAGGACACGACTGCGTTGTTAAAGATCCAGGTCAACCAAAGAGATAAGTATGCAGGATCGTCGGATATAATTGAAGTTTCAGTAGGTCGAAGTGGACGTCTTTCGGCTGAAATGATGGTGATGAATGATGATCTTCCCTTCTTCGCGGCTGGGTTTACTCCTAGGATTTACAAATCCTCGTATCTTAATTAATTACGTCGTAAGATTCTTTTTGTTCTACTTCAATTAATATTAGGCACCGAACGAGAGCAAATATTACAAATATGGTATCACAATCTGAAAGACAGTATCCGATGTTTCTAGGTCTTAGACTGCTCTCAATTTCAAAGTTAATATTTGTGGACTTCTTAGATTGCATCAGGAATATTACAGTTGATTACACATCAGTGCTTTTAGTGTTAAGCAAGAAGCAGATTAGCATTCACTTAAGACAGAGCAATCTAATTAGAGATACAGAAAATTATGGGAAACATACTCGTTTGGTTAGGGATCCGTTTACATAATTTTGTAGTTAACTTCTCTCATAGGTAGATAGATACGGAATCATCTTGATAATTTGATCTCATTTACTGGGATGATTGATGATTCTTGGGTATAATATATAGAGAGACTGTAAAGACTCTTTTAGATTTATAGTTGTAATACTTGCAATGCATGTACGCACGACGACATATCACGCTATGAATTCCAATATAAGGCGACTTCTCATTGTACGAAAAACCTATAAAATACGAGGACAGCTCAAGCTGGAAATGTATATCTCCATAATATATCGCTGAGTGTACCAACCTAGTTAACCGGTTTCCCTGGAGTTCAACAGTTTTTAAAGATTTCTTAGTAATTTAACTTGAAAATTCCTTTTCCTGCTTTGGCTACAATGCAAGAGTATTCTAAAGGAAATGCTAATTCGATCTACCTTGCCTGTTTTGCTTTTTCCTCAAGATTTCGCTAATTTCTGCTATCTATCTTCCAAAACATATAACCAAAAAAAAGCCGATCGTGTGTAAAAACTTATTTACTTGTAAAAACAAAAAGGCTGATATCAACGGAACTCACAAGATAGAATGCACGTTACCTTTGCTCGCGTTTTTTATTCTCATCGCCATGCTTGTTAGTTTTTGCTATTATTCTCACGACTAACGGTTGACGTAACAGCATTTTGTATCAACACCTTTGCTAGTATTACTGTTGTTGTCGCGACTTTAAATGGTCTGATTAGGGTTGTGACTTGAATTAGGATAATTCGTTTTAGCATCTTGTAATATATATGTTTTGGGACACCGTTAGAGAACCTTTTATGGTTAAGGATAAATTCTGCTTCAGCTTTATCAATTCCCAAATCTTTTCGCGGCTATTCTGTGACAAAAAATCTTTTCTTTCCTAAAAATGACGTGACTTTAGATTTGCATGGTTTTCAATTAATTCTGCTTCAGCTTTATTATTTTCCAAATCATTTTACGGCTATTCTGTGCTATAGGTACTATTTAAACAAAATGCTTATAATCAAATCAATCTTTCCTTTTTTTAAAAATGACGAAATTTTCGTATTTCTGTTACGTATCTTGTATGCAGTAATATAATCTTGTCCCTAAAGAATTTCAGTAGGTTTAAGTACCTACTAAACAATAAATTGCTTAAAAAGGCCTGTACCCAAGACAAATACATTGAATGAAGAAATCAGATACATTGCCGGATGAAAGTAATATGTTTTTTATAATAAATTTCACTTACTGTCACTTGTTTTAGCAGTAAAACCTTCTTAAAGGATAGTAGGTACTGTTCATTGTGAATAAGCCTGAAGTTTCGTCATTCTGTAGGTTTATTTTCGACTCTTAGGACCAAACTATGGATATTTCCGATTTTTGAAAGAAATGGCATAGAATGGTAATCTCGTACTTAATGACAAATGAATAACTGACTTAGGCGTTAATCTGCTAAAATGTTTACAGTTCCTTTGATCAGAGACCTACCATTAGAACGTCATTGTGCAGTCATTGCTTTTAATTCGTTACGAGTATCGTCTATGTTCTGTGCCAATAATAAAAAAACCGACCGACCGACCAATAATAAAAAAAAAAAAAAAAAAAAAAAAAAAAAAAAAACCACCACCACCATTACCACCATTATGAATTTAGCAGATTACGAACTTTTAGCAAAATGACAATGGGATCGTGTTGGAATGACGAATTTATAAAAATAGCAGACTTGGGCCCCAAGTGTGTTACTTATATTTTATGATTGTTAATTTGTCTATTATTTCAATCAATAGCTATAGGGCTTGTTACTAACAGCGGCCCGGGTCAATTGATCAGGTTAGCTACGCTTGCCGCGGTTGGTCCGCGGATGGGTGACCAAGACCTCTCCGTGCCTCGGAAAGCACGTTAAGCCGATGGTCCCGGCTGTCATTCGTGGAACTTTGACAGTCATTACGAGTCGTCAGAAGCCCGAAAGTCTGACAACCAGTCTTGGGTATCGTATTACTCAGTAACTGGGTTGTGAAAGTCAGATAGGCAGTCGCTCCGTTTAGACTGGAAGCCGACCCTCATATAGTTTGGAAAGGCTAGGCAGTTGATGATTTCAATCAATAACTGGTCATCTTATATAAAATAAGTAGCATCTAATTTTCCACAATTGAGAAAAAGATTTGATGTTATCAGGAAAGGTATTTTGAGAAAGACAATGACTTTTTGTAATAATAACTCAAACTCACACCACAATATCAGTCGGTTTAATCCATAAACTTAAGCGGGCCGGTGCGATGCCTGCGGTGCTATTCTGTAAAAATCTCACCGTGAAAACTTAAGTGAAGTGAGGTGTCATTCCTTTAGATGCGTTGGGATCACTGACCTCTATAATACAACTTGTATTATAGAGGTCAGCGATGCTATTCTGTAAAAATCTCACCGTGAAAACTTAGGTGAAGTGAGCGTGGAGTGAGCTGTCAATAGTGTCAATTCCTAACAAAAACAAACTCACTTCACCTAAGTTTTCACGTTGAGATTTTTACAGAATCGACCGGCTGTGGTTGGGATTGACACTATCTACTGACAGCTCTCTTGAAGCTAACTTCACCTTACTTTTCAAGGAGAAATTTTTACAGAATAGCACGGCTGTTTACATAAACCATTAGAGTAACCTAAATGGTACAACATGTTTGTAAGATGTTAATTTTGCAAGTTAATAATAAAATAAAAGTCCTCCAGACCGTATTTCGGCCACGGCGGCCAATCTCAACGGAGACTATAGCTTTCGGTGCGGGAGATATTATAGTACACAAGTGTGCGCGCAGACACAGGTGCACTCCTTCCCCCCTCACTTTCATAGTCCCATGGGATGGCAATCCGACACGACCGGAGACAGATCAGGCGCAGGACTAACGGCTCAACGTCGAATTCGTAATTTGACAAGTAGTACGTATACGAAAAATGTTCTTATCTTCTCCAGCTTTTATATGTGCATACTTATGTAATTTTTGTTTCTTAGTAACTATAATGTTTCCTAGAAGAGCGGTGGCATTCTAACATTTGACATGAAAATCTGTCATAAGACATTAAGGTGTCAAAAACGCTCTGTATTTGTATCTATCAAAAAGTACTCTGTGGTATTTGTACAGCCGTTGTTGTGTGACTGTTCAACTCTTTCTTACGAAACCGAAGCTTGACACTGAGAGTGAGGGCAATTTATTTGAGGTCCGCGCGATATGTCTTTTTTCTTCTATACTTCTCTATTAGTTGTCATGTCGGTAGTCACCCCTTTTCTAACCATATCATCATTCACACAGTCCATCAATCGTTCCTAACAAATTAAAGAAACGAATACAAACAAAATAGAGCCGTCTTCGATACCATATTCTCCCCGCTACCGCTTATAAATTACACCGACATTACAAGACGTAATCTTAGCCTGTAAGTGGGTTAAAAATTATAGGTAGTTGTTTCAACATTTCGGCGTAGGCGCAGACACAGCGAACGGTAACAAAGACCGTTACTTCGATCCCCGTTGTGGTAAGATTACGAGTAATGGCCGCCCGTTATCATGTAATGGAAATAACAGATTTATAGTCTAAAGACATTAACGCGAGTTAATTTGCTGTAAATTGCGATGATTTTTAGAATTGTATTGGATGGATTTACTGTAAGCAGTAATGAAAATGTTTATAGTAATAAATCAATGCAATTAAAAATCTTTGCATGCATTACTTACTAATTTAATGAGTGTAGTCGATGGATACCTAATTAAGAGCGTTTACGCCGTACGGCATTTCATACAAACTTTTAAGCTTTTCGAAATGAATGAACCGATTTTAATGAAAGTTCATTAGTATAAGCAGGATTCAAAGGTCTAAAAAGTAAGTAGATAACATTTTCGAAATGTCTTATTAAAAAAAAGATAACTGGAAATCTCTGTTTCGACGGAAAATTTAAAATCCGTCTAATTTGGCTGTAACACTATTTTTCGAAAATGTTCTCTATTAACTTTTAAGACCTTTGTATCCTGTTTATGCGAATGAACTTTAATTAAAATCGGTTCATTCATTTCAAAAAACAAGGGCTTGAAAGTATGTATGAAATGCCGTACGGCATAGTCTTTTAAAGATATGTCTTTCCTTTAAGGGGTAAGCGCCAGGGCCGCCCCGAAATTAAATTGTTTTTTAGGTTTTTTGCAATTTACAAGTCAGTGTCAGGTTGTATGTTGCAAAATTGATTGATTATCTGTCTTGCCTTTTCCCAACTATGTTGGGGTCAGCTTCCAGTCTAATCGGATGCAGCCGAACAGCAGTATTTTACACGGAGCGACTGCCTATCTGACGTCCACAACTCAGTTACTGAGAACAAGACTGGTTGTCAGACTTTCGGGCTTCTGATCAATAAAAAAATCATCAAAATCGGTTCAGCCGTTTGAGAGCTACGACGGCACAGACAGACACACAGATACACAGGTACGCAGATATAAAATAGTGTGATGATGGTAAATAGCCTTCCACAAGAATTGGGCTATAAAAGGCAAAAATAAAGTTTCAAATCCGACTAGTAGTTTCAGAGATTAGAGCGTTCAGACAAACAAACAAACTCTTCAGCTTTGTATTACTATAGATAGATTATTTATAAATTACTAGCAGCGCCCCGCGGTTTCACCCGCGTAAGTATCGATCCCGTGGGAATATCGGGATAAAAACTATCCTACGTCCTTCCCCGGGATGCAATCTATCTTTCTGTCGAAATCCGTTCAGTGGTTTAGGCGTGAAAAGGTAACATACAGACAGACAGAGTTACTTTTGAATTTATAATATTATAGTATGGATAGGAAAGACAACAATTTATAATAGTCGTGATCGTATTTCGTCTTGATGGCTCTTCCGAGGATTGTAATAAATGCTACAATATAGATATTTGTGACATAAGGAAGTAAATATTTGACCTATAGCATGTCCTAGTGACTGAGTCTATATCTTAACTCTGTTATACAAGCGATAGACTATAATTACACTAGTTCAAAGTTCAATTTAAGCCATATTCGAATTTCGAAACTTTTTTTATTACTGTAACCTTGATGACATTTGACATATTCGTATTATTGTGACATTTTGACTGTAAATCAAACAATTTGACATTAATTTGTATTTTGTAATATTTTATTTTCCTAACTGTTATTTAAATAATATCTTTTGTGTAGGTAAATTAAATTATAATATGATTTGCATGCCCATGGGGCAGTAGAACATGGAGGAATCTTATAATAAAACATCTTTATATTAAATACCCATGTTTGCAAACCAATAAATGATATTGATTTGATTTGATAGAGTTACACTAATTAAATTGTTGAGTGTACCCCTTTTAGCATTGACTTCTGTATATAGAGCTAGAAGAGCTGTATATAGGGCTTGTGACTAAGTAATAGCGGCTGCACGGGTCGATTGGCGCAGTCGGTCCGTGGATGGGTGACCAACTTTACATATCGATACCTCTCTGTGCCTCGGAAAGCTTGTTAAGCCGTTGATCCCGGCTGTCATTCGTGGATCTTTAACAGTCGTTACGGGTGGTCAGAAGCCCGAAAGTCTGACAACTAGTCTTACGACGGAGTATCGTAGTACCCAGTAACTGGGCTATGGAGGTCAGATAGGCAGTCGCTTCACGTAGAATAGTCGTTTTCGGCTGCATCCGGTTAGACTGGAAGCCGACCAACATAGTTAGGAAAGGGCTAGGCAGATGACGATATAGACGCACGTAGAAAAATAGTGGGAAGAAATCGGGGAGATTAGATTAATGAAGTTATTTATAGATAACGTAAAACAAAAGTAGGTAAGTATCTTAAAAAAGTTCTGGGTGATTTGTTTAGGCTCGGCTGTGAGAACATTCAGAACGCCCAGTGATAAGCAGGTTTATTGAAATAACTGTAAACTGCAACCGTCATTTAATATCTCAGTTTTTTTATCTCAGATAGCTATCCTATTACAGCAGTTCCTATAAAACATTCCATCTATAATATTCCAATAAAAACTGTAACAAACCACAGCTATTAAGCAGAACTAATAACAGACAGAACCGCAAAGAACGCCTAGTTATTACAAAACAACGTAACATCTTCTCAGTCTGACGCACGGCTGCACATTAATACTCCAGACTCTAACCGACTGAGCACGGAAAAATAGATACAATATTTTATCGGAAAAGAAAATCTAGTACAGTTATCTACATTGGAACGAAAAAACTGTGTCACACTGAAAGTTATGAGACAATTATATAATTTAAAAATCACGTTTTTTGCTTAAAACTATAATAACGATTGCTACAGTTTCGCGACAGGCGATAAGTGACTCTGGTGGATACATTTGCATGGAAACTTCATGAAAACTGTTCTACTGGAGTCGTGTCGCGCCTGTATGCGGGAGCCTTAAAGCAGTTTAGTGTCTTTAGAGCAACTAGGGGTAATGGTAAGGTGTGTATCTAATCGAAACATCATTCGTTATTACAGCTATCATCTTTAACGATGTGAAAAAAGTACAATAGTGTGTGTAACTGACAAAAAAGTGTTCGTTAAAATGTTTCATCACTATGTTCATTAATTAAGTGAACCGTGTAAGTTTTTGTTACTTAAAAGCTTCAGTGATCATTAACAATAACTGACTTTTTGTCTTCCTGGATATAGACTAACTACAGTTAACATTAAATAATGGAACAACAGTGTTTAACTGTAAAAAAAGTGTTAGTGATAAAAACCTACAATGAAAACTAGGTCGAATGAAGAATAAAACTGTAACAGCAAGTGAAAAAAAAAATGAAAAGAATTAAAAAGTGTTCAATTTGAATTCGGACTGTTCTAAAATGGCGGCGTGGGTGTGGTTGGCAGCATTGCTGTGTGGCTCTCAGGCCGCAGTGCTACCACCACCATGGGCTGATGTGAAGAGGAATCCTTGCGCAGCATTGCCCAGAGGATGGCTCATGCTGTACTGGCCTAAGGATGGGAAATGTTACACCATTTACAAGGTTAGTAAATACTTTACAAAATCAGTATCTTTATCCCTGTGTATATTTTCGACGAAATCGTGCACCTGGAACAATTATTATTTTAGAATATGACGCCTGTTGTATTTGACATACCATTCCATATATCATGGGCACCCAACCAACCCCCATACTTACCAGGAATCAAGGAGCTTTTGAGTAGACTGCTGCAATCAATTAGCTGTGGCAAAGTACCTACAGTTAATTCCAGGGTGCGCCGAATGTACCAGTATCTCCTGGGCCCTCGGCTCATGGTACTGGAAGGAACATTGAGGTTTTAGTCGGTAGGAGTCATAACCCTCCGTTCCTTCCAGATGGAGGGTATTCAAGAGTATTTCACCACGAAAAAAAAAAGAATATAGTTAGTTAATTAAGAGTCGTTTATCAACAGGCAGACAGGCGAGCTACAGAAATTTACGGGCAATGAACTCTCAAATATTCACCTATTAACAATTTTGGGGATCTTCAATCCCAAGTTCCCAATATGGCACCGGATGTTAGAGAGTGAATGAAATCTAACATTTTAAATACCTACAAAAAGTGTTAGACACGACATTACTTAACATTTAACGGTTTCGACACACTTGCACACAGGTCAGTATTGTTCATTGTCCTGTGAAAAAAACTAAGATCGCTAAGCAAATTAATGATGTCGAAAGAAAAACGGTATTCAAACCTTAATAGTTTTTTAACTTCACCTCCAAGATTGTAATGACCGATAATTTACCAAAATGTGTAGGAATTTGGAACCATAGAATACCGTATGAAATGCTAGTTTTTGACAAGGAGTAAAGAAGTACAGAAGGTTGCCTCTTAGAGTTTTTTGAGATTGTAGATGAAGTTACCGGTAAAAGGGGAAGGGGAACCCACTTTATTCCCGTGGATTTCTTATAGGAGGCTGAGGGAGAAGACAAGAGGATAGATGAAAAAACATTCGTCTAAGCAATCACAGCGACTGTGTTTTGCTTTAGTGGATTGTTGAAGACTACTTCACTATTCATCATTTCAGCCGAAAAACGTCCACTGCTGGACATATGCCTCCTCCAAGCACCTGGAGGTGCTTGGAGGAGGTTTTGTGCTTCTCGCATCTAACGGGTTCCTGCGGCCTTCACAAGGTCGTCGGTCCACCTTTTGGGAGGCCTTCCAACACTATTCTGGTACGCGATCACCACTCCAGAACCTTTAGGCCCCATCGGCCATCTGTTCTGCGAGGAATGTGCCCTGCCCACTGTCACTTAAGTTTGGCAATTCTTCGGGCTTTGTCGGTTACCTTGGTTCTCCTGCGGATCTCTTCATTTCTGATTCGATCACGCAGGGAAACTCCAAGCACAGCCCTCTCCATTGCCCTTTGGGTGAATTCTGATAAGGCCCATTGTTAACGACATCACTGGCAGCACGCACTGATCAAAGACTTTCGTCTTGAAACACTGCGGTATGTGGGACGAGAAGATATTGCGTAGCTTCCCGAACGCTGCCCAGCCAAGTCGGATTCGACGACTGACCTCTTTCTCGAAGTTGGACCTACCTAACTCGACAGTTTGTCCTAGGCAAATATACTCGTCCACGACTTCGAGTGTAGCGTCTCCGATCTTCATGAGAGTGGGTGTTACATGGGCATTTCTATGACCTTCGTTTTGTCCATGTTCATTTTAAGACCTACTTTTTCAGAGGCCCTACTGAGGTCATCGAGCATTGTACTGATATCGTCGGCAAACCGAAAGTGAGTTATGTACTCGTCATTGATGTAAATACCAGCCTCTTTCCAGTACAGAACCTTGAAGACATCCTCAAGTGCAGCGGTGAACAGTTTCGCAGAGATAACGTCTTCCTGTCTCACACCTCGCTGCACACTTCACTATTGGGATCATTTAAATAAATACTGGTATTCAGTTGCATCCGGTTAGACTGGAAGCCGACCCAGCATAGTTGGGAAAAGGCTAGACAGATGCTATTGGGATCATTTCAGTATTCCCGTTAGGCAATCTTACATAGGTTATTGTCATAATATGTGTTTTGAGTATCAAACTAATTCAAAACCTTTTTTAGTTCATGCTGAACTTAATGCAACAATTTAGGAACGTTCGACACCTAAAAAGTCCAACTTTCGCAGCTTCCCATGTTTTATAATAATAATTTATTTATTTAACTTGACAACATAGGTCCAGTGGTTAGTACAACAATAACTTATCAACTAAGGGTTAGTAATATTAATTAATTAAAACATTATTCATCTTAACTATTTGTTTTATCTGGGAAGAAAACGGTTGGGGCGCAACAAACTCTCCAAACTTATGCCACTTTACTGTGCTCATGCACCGTATGACATTATCTTGATACGACTCTATGAGACTTCTGATTCCATCTATTCCGTGTTCTCAGTTTGTCATTGCGCAACCTTAACCACCAGTGCTACGACCTCAAGACATCTCGCTCATCTTAAACGACTTAGTTTTGGGAATACATTGTAGTTGCGCAATACGTGGAGCTTTTAGTGCCTCTGTTGAATAAACAATTAAGCCCTATGGTCATATTCCCATAGAACATTCCCGTTGTGTAAACTTGGCGCATCGCCTAATGAAGTTAGATTGAATACGGCGGAGGATGAATGTTGATATTGAACTTGAAATTATATGGATGACAGTGTGGTGTAACATAATGCGGTAAGTAATCGTATACCGTTCTGCCTTTTGTGGTTGGCTGAATAGATCTTCCGTAAAGTGAATACTAATTAATATTTCTTCTGGTTTGATAAGCAACAGAGCATGCAGTCTTTATACTGAAATACTGAACGGTTGGTACTGAATTCGGAAAATCATGACAAATAATCTTGGCATGTAGTACTGTCATACATATGTAGTGGTGTTGTGGGTTCGAATTCAGACAGGCATTGTGATTTGTGCAATTTGTTTCATCACTATTGCTCATAAATTGGTAACGAAAACATTGCGAGGAAACAGGCATGTCCTAGAATCAAGTTTTTCTAACTGAACAGACGGCTGTACTGCTGAGGAGTTTTTTTGCGCCACTTCTTCCCAGCGAAAGCACTAGGAAGTGGTGAAGGGCGGGCGTTTTGGGGGACTGTCATACGTAATTTTGAAGTTCGAAACGTGCTGATTCTCCGCCTAATTTGCATAAATGTCTTTGGATTATGATTTTCTAGAACCAAAAAATCGAAGACAAATGACGTCTACATAGCTCCCGCCAGCCAGGCAGCGTAGTGGACCGTACAATTAAGAACATTATAAATTCAGCCTGATTATGTAATATTGCAACGCACTCGCGTTAATTGCATATTTATCTTTGTGTCATAATAAATTAGAGTACTACTGCACTACAGTATCACTGAACACTTCACGGTGACCACTTCAAGGAGTTAACTAATTAAACAGTCTAGACACATAATCGTCGTTCGAGATAAAATGGTATAAATGCTGGTCGTTCGACATGTCCGTATTGCGTAGTGTGCTGATTAATGGAATATGTGACAGTTGGTTGGCAGGACATGGCAACACATTTTATTCGAGTATGTGTACTGTATTGGATAATTTCCTATAAAGTTTGAAAGTTGAGATTTTATTGGCAGACCGGTCGATGTCCAGCAGTGGACGTCTTCCTGCTAAAGTGATCATAATAAAAAATATGATTTTTTGAACACATTATAAGATCGCTTGAACCTCTCTCTAAATATATTGTATTCGTCTTCAGTAGGTACTCAAAATATGTGCATTGACGTGGAGTTGCGGACACCAGTCCGTATTAACCGTCTTTTCCACCTTTCATTCATGTTTGACAGGAACTTGACAAACTATGCAGCTAGACAATTAATATAAAGCTTTTACAACTACCTGAAATTCTAATAGTATTTCAAAGACATATTTAATTCTGTTTTGATGAATTTACGATTGAACTATGTTCGGGCTCAAAAGATAAATTAATCATGTGCCAATTCATACTGTGTAAGTGAATACTGAGATGACTGACGGCTAATAGAGATGTTTTTAAGAAATGTACATAATATGAATTGGGATAAAAGTAGGAAGGTTATCAAATTATGTTTGTAGAATTATGATGATGTGTCAATTAAAACTATCATCAGTTCAATAGATTATGTGAACTTTAAATCTCACATATTATTTTGATGGCAGGTCTTACACATACATACACATACCTACCTACATATAATAACAAATTACCAATCAGAAAGGAGACTCCTAAAGATCGCAATTCACTTTTCCTACTGGCGCCAACACCATTTTTAACTTTGCTAAAACCTCAAGGCCAAATCTGCCGCGCTAATTAGAAGTGCAGTAAGGAGGTTATTCGTAGTTTCGAGTAAATGGCGCCTAAAAATTTTTAATTTAATTTTGATGTTTTGGGTATAATTTTGAAGTTTTGTAAATATGTTTTGATTTACATGTATAGCTGAATATGCTTTGTTTCATATGAACTAACCCAATTCTCTATATGTTTAATAGAACTAATTTAAAACAAAACTAACTTTCCTGTGGCAACACTACAGCTAACAGCTGTTAAAAATTTGTTCTTGTAATTTTAATCTTAAATATTTAATTTCGTTGTTTTTTAGGCCTATTTCCAACTACTCCTCAAGTAAATAGGATAATAATGTGTATATTGTGTTAGATTCAAATAGCTAGTGCAAATTAAGTGTAAATATTTCTATGTAAATCGGTGACAGTTACCGGCGTAAGTGAATTTTGCATTGTCATCTTGATATCAGGTACAATACTCTATATTTTACTTGCTATTAGTTTGTTTACGTACTACAATTTAACCAGCACTTAGTTTGTTCATTTTTAGTAAGACTTTATTGGTGCCATTGACCTTTGAACGTAAACATAACCTTGCATTGGTTTGGTGACAGAACTCCTTAGAATTACATCTAAATTTCATTTTTCCTTTTAAACTAATCATCTTCTCTACTGCTGCCACAACTACCATCTCTCTTCTAATTTCTTGTCGCTTCCTTACTAGTTTTAATCATGATTATGACTCGCAGCGCCCGTGCTCGCCTCGGAGAGTCCAAACTCAATGAGGCTTTGAGCGCCTTAAAGGCGTCAAAGGAGTCCTGTGACCAACTAATTAAGGAAATAGATGACAATGAAAAGGTGCTCTTTGATGCCCATGAAAAGAATAGGAAGTTAAAAATTGAAATGGCTCAGATATATAATCAATACACTGATGCCATAGAAGAACGGGATAGACTTCAACTTGTTGTGGACGGGTTCAGCCAGTGTAGCACAGAGTATGAACAAGCTCTTAGTCAAAAACATATATTACAACAGCAGCTACATGAGGCTCAAAGTCAAATAACACAACTTGAGACGACCAATCTTAACATCACCGCCTCGCTGAACCAAAGTCTGTACAATGAGTTGATGCCTATTGCCCCGTCAATGGTTTCTACCATAAACCCCACATACACTATGGATTTGACAGCTGATGATGAATCGAAATCATATAATTCAGTGAGGGTAGTAAGCAGTAAAAATAAACTTAAAAAATACATTAAAATTAATAAATACATTGTTAAAACACAAAAAATGGTAAAAAGACAAAAGTTCTTTATCAAAAACGTTAAATTGAATAGAGAAAGGTTGAATTTAATTAAACAATTAGACATGTATTCTTATAATTTGGAGCAGAGTACTAGGAAGTACAACATTGACACAGAGACCTTGCAATCTGAACTTGACCATCTACAGGAGAAACTTAGTTCAATGACCAACAAATATAATACCTCTGAAGACCTAATGAGGGAATATGTGTTGGCAATGAATGAGCTGGTAAACTCACAAAAAAACAACTGTGAGCATTGTCAAACACCAACCAATGTCACACCGGACCATTCATTGACAACTTGCAATACCACCTTAGTGCAGCCCTGTGTTGATTTGATAATTCCTTCTACTAATAGTTCGTATAAACAGTGTAAACAAACTTTAAATAATGATATTGTGTTATTTTGTGATGAGATCGGTAAGGACTTAGGACACTTGTTAACAGCTGAATATCCGGGACACTCAATAATAAATTACTGTATGCCTGGTTGTTCTTTGTTTCATATTATGAAAAAAATTATTAAATGTAACTTTACCCAGGATACAACTTTATTAATTTTTATGGGTAATAGGGGAAATGTAAACAAAGGAGAACTGCTCCAGTATCATAGAACATTATGCAACCTTAGTTTAAGAAAAGTTGTATTGTTTACATTCCCTTATAGTAACAGTTTGCCACAGGAAGAAAATAGCTTAAGATTTGAATTGAATATGACATTGCATAACTTGACATTTAATAATAACATGTTCCATTTAGTTGATATTAACAATTATGTTAGTAATAATTTCTATTTGACAAAAGATAGATATAACATTGTTATGTACTATCTTTCTGACTATTATAAAAGACAGATAGCTGTGTCGCTATCTTATTTTTTTTCTATTACAGCCAAAAATTTGGCTAAACAACTTGCTTCTTTTGAGCAATGCAATGACATTATAAATAATTCTGCCAATAATTTGGTCACTATTAATGACATTGCTAATAATTTAAATTAGAAATTAAGACAATAGAGGCAACCTCTAGCTATAATGTACGCAAAAAAAGCTTAAAATCAGTCAATAGTATCAACCTAGTGCATCAAAATATTCAAGGATTTATGAACAAAGAATTAGAAGTAGAATTATTTATGAATTTTAATAGTATTGACATACTTTGTATAACAGAACATTGGCTGAAAAGCCACCAGTTCTTGTTCAATTTTAATAATCACCAGGTTGGTAGTTCGTTTAGCAGAACAAATGCTATACATGGTGGCTCATTAATTTTAGTAAGTAACCAGCTCAAATTTAAAGATCGTATAGATATTGTGAGCCTATCAGTTGAGCGTATGGTTGAAATTGCCTGTGTAGAATTGGAGCACTCTATTGTATTAAGTGTGTATAGACCCCCTTCAGGATTGTATGACTGCTTTGAAAAGGTAATGGATGAAGTGTTACACAGGATTTGTAACTCAAACAAGTCCGTTATCATTTGCGGTGATTTTAATGTCAATTTATTAGAAAACTCAGGTTCTTGTAGTAAAATTTTAAGTCTGTTTCAGTCCTACAATCTTCTAAACCTATTTTTGGAGCCCACAAGAATAACCCCTACTAGTGCCACATGCCTAGATAATATATATACAGATATTATACCAAGCCACAAAGAAATTATAACTTTACTAGATTCTGATCATTGCGGGCAAAGGATTACTATTCAAAATCAAAACAAAAAAGTGGCTAAAAAGGATATCACTGTTAACCCCAAAACTGCAAGTCGCTTGGAGGCTTTTAAAGTTAAACTCATTGATAAATTACCAGTTTTGTCTATTCATGCTGATCCTAATCATCTTTATGATAATTTTTTTAATGTATACTGTAAACAATTTGATTCCACCTTTATTCCCAAGACTATTTCGGTTAATAGTAATGCATCGTTCAGTGATTGGGCTACCATTGGTATTCATAAAAGTAGAACACGGCTTTATGAACTGTACAGTGATAGGACTTATATTAACACTGATGAATTTAATTTGTATGTTAGAAATTATTCAAAATTATTTAAAAAAGTTTGTTATATGGCCAAGTCACGTTATTTGAGTTCAAAGATTAAAAACAGCAGTAATGTAATTAAAACGACTTGGAATATTATTAATAGTGAAACGGGAAGATCTAGTAACCGAAATACTGACTACAGCCTGTCTATTAATGACAACATAATAAAATCAGACACACAAGTCGCCGAGGCATTTGAAAACTTCTTTTCAGATATTCCCGTTTCAACTACTAAATCACTAAACTCATCACCTTCTGTTGCTGAGTCTTTGCTTAAAGAAAATGTTAATGGTTGCGATTCAGAATTTCATTTTGAATATATTACCTGTAGAGATATAATTAAAACCTTTCACACTTTAAATGTAAAAAAGACTGCAGATCTGTGGGGTAATTCTGTAGAAGTAGCCAAGTCTATTATTGACATTGTGGCGCCTACTCTAGCTATTATCTTTAATAGTTGTATTGACAATGGGGAGTTTCCTGACCTTATGAAAAATAGTAAAATAATACCTTTGTTTAAATCAGGTAGTACATCAGACCCCACAAATTATAGACCTATTTCTGTACTACCTACCTTTAGTAAAATTTTTGAGAAATTAATTTTAGACCAAATGCAAAGATTTTTTAATAAACATAAATTATTACATAGCAAACAGTTTGGTTTTACAAGGGGTCGTTCAACTACTGATGCCGGCGTTGAACTATTAGGACATATTTATAATGCATGGGAAGATAAATGCGATGCCTTGGGCATCTTTTGTGATTTGTCCAAGGCATTCGATTGCGTTCTTCACGAAACGTTAATCAGGAAACTCCGCCACTACGGGATCTGAAACACTGCTCTGGATCTTCTTATTTCATACTTGAGTAAAAGGATTCAGAGCGTTGACGTTAATGGAAAAAGATCACCCGGATCTATAGTAACAATGGGAGTCCCACAGGGCTCAATTCTTGGTCCTTTCTTGTTTCTCATTTATATTAATGACTTGCCGTACCTCATAAAGGATCATCATGATATAGTGTTGTTTGCAGATGACACTTCTCTTTTGTTTAAACTTAAACGTCAGCAGTTGGTTACTGACGATGTAAATAGCGCGATCTCGAAAGTAGTCCACTGGTTCAATGTTAATAATTTGCTTCTAAACGAGAAGAAAACCAAATGCATTAAGTTTACGCTACCCCACGTAAGGCAGGTGAAAACTAATGTGTTGATAAAGGGCGAGGAATTGAATCCTGAAGACAACACAGTATTCTTGGGCATAACTTTGGATGCTAAGCTTCAGTGGGGTCCACATATAGATAAATTGTCAAAAAAGCTAAGTTCTGCAGCATACGCTGTTAGAAAAATTCGAAATTTAACTGATATAGAGACTGCCCGTTTAGTGTACTTTAGCTATTTTCATAGTGTAATGTCGTACGGCATTCTATTGTGGGGAAATGCCGCCGATATTCAGACTATCTTTGTTTTGCAGAAGCGAGCTGTTCGATCAATTTATAAATTAAGTCCGAGACACTCTCTCAGAGACAAATTTAAAGAGATTAATGTAATGACTGTGCCTTCTCAGTACATTTATGAAAATCTTTTATATGCCCATAAAAATATAAAATTGTTTAAAAAATACAGTGATATCCATAATATAAATACTAGAAACAAACACAAATATGTTGTACCTACAACCAGGCTCAAGAAAATAGGTGGCTCGTTCAGATGCCAATGTATACGCTTTTACAATAAACTACCAAGCCACGTTCAAGATCTAAGCCTTAATAAATTCAAATCTTTCATTAAACGTAAGTTGTGCCAGAAAGCCTTTTATACCGTTAAAGATTATATTGAGGACAAAAAGGCTTGGGATTGAGCTGCTTCCAATTTCTGCATTTTGAATGATTTTTTTCTTTTTTATATACACATTGACATTGATGAATATTTTTTTTTTAAACAATGACATTTGCTTACTTTGTAAAGTATTATATTATTTTTTCATTGTGAATGTGAAGACGATGTGGGTCATTTTACATACTTATATATATATTTTTTTATTATTCTCTCTGTTCTGTTTTTTTTTTCTCATGGTCTGGCAGTTTGAGTAATTTATGTGGCCTACCCAAATGTCCTTTCTTTGGTATTGTTCGTCGAATCGTTGAGCTCCTTAAGTCTTGAGTTGAGCTGCACGATTTTTGACAAATGCGTGCACTGACTGGACAGGTCCTCTCAATCTGTGTGGTTCTTTCCTCAAAAGACCACCTCAGACATCGATCTACATGGTCTTCATATAACCTGACCAAGATTATGTCTGGACTTTAAAAGAGACTGTGACCTCTGAGTTTGTTTCGGCCTTTCTTCTCAGAGTAGTCAGATAGGAAACGCCGACTTCAACTAGTTATAAAAAACATGACTGACGTGTAAAAGTGTTTGTACAAACCTACTTACAAAAAAAAAAAAAAAAAAAAAAAAAAAAAAAAAAAAAAAAAAAAAAACTATTTATGCTTGGCAGGGTCTTCAAGACTAACTCCAGTATTACAAGCTGTAACAGCAGTAAGTTTGGAGTTACTGCGCTGTCTACTAGCTAGTGGTGTTCAAAGTTGCTATAAGGCAATCACTTGCTTAATGCTTAATGCTTTATATTTTAATCATGATTTTTTATATGCTTTATTAAAGCAAACTTTTTTTATACGCGTAGGTACCTGATACTTGACTTGTTATGTTACGGGCGGGCGCGAATAAAGCAAGCGCGGTGACTGACAGCATGATAAAGATTATTACATCGCGTTTATGAATTACGATAAAACAGATACAATCAACTCAACCAACAACAACAACAACTCAACAACAACATCAACAACAACAACAACAACAACTCAACAACAACATCAACAACAACTCAACAACAAAATCAACAACAACAACTCAACAACAAAATCAACAACAACATCAACAACAACTCAACAACAACAACTCAACAACAAAATCAACAACAACTCAACAACAACATCAACAACAACAACTCAACAACAACAACCCAACAACAACAACATCAACACAACAACAACAACAACAAGTTCAACTCAACAACAACAAAATGAACAACAACAATTCTACAACAACAACATCAACAACAGCGTCAACAACAACAACTCAACAACAACATCAACAACAACAACATCAACAACAACTCAACAACAACATCAACAACAACAACTCAACAACAACTCAACAACAACAACATCAACTCAACAACAACATCACATCAACAACAACAACAACACAACAACTCAACAACAACAACAAAATCAACAACAACAATTCAACGACAACAACAACAACATCAACAACAGCATGAACAACAACAACTCAACGACAACAAAATGAACAACAACAATTCAACAACAACAACAACATCAACAACAGCATCAACAACAACAACTCAACAACAACAACAACAACTCAACAACAACATCAACAACAAAATCAACAACAACAACAACATCAACAACTCAACAACAACATCATCAACTCAACAACAACAAAATCAACATCAACAACAACAACAACATCAACTTTCCTTCATACTTATACATATCATCATATACCTCATACGATATTTATTAATATATATTTAATTTATTTATTTACACTAAAAAAGTACGAAGCAAAATAATCACAAAAGTAAAAAACACGAACCAAATAGCATATCATAATAATAATAATAATATAATATTCCACAACTATCACACAACGCCGTCTAGTCTCAAGCTAAGCAGAGCTTGTGTTATGAGTACTAGACAACTGATAAACATACTTATATATTTCTAAATACATACATATATAGATAAATTACACCCAGACACAGAACAAATGATCATGCTCATCACACAAACATTTGTCCTGGGTGGGAATCGAACCCACGACCTCCGGCATAGCAGTCATAGTCACTGACCACTAGACCAACAGGCCAGCCTAATTATTAATTATATCATATAATAATATTACGTAATCTACGTAATGTGTTTTTATTTTTAAATTTAATATTTACATAATTTATGCTAATACCTATTTAAAATAATAATAATATGTACATTTATATGAAAAAAAAAAATTGCAAAATGATCATAGGGCATCAAAAAATTCGTCCGCATCGCTGTCAACAGGAACAGTGCCCAAAAGGCTGGCAGCATTGCCACGTTGTATGGCAATGCTAATTCTTTGGCCAAGAAATAGGCCAGCCCTCTGGTCACGTGAAGAGTCGACTAACCGCTTGGCGATATCTCGAAAAACCAAGTGGGCACTCGGACCCCATGGCCCTAGTGTTTCAACCCCAAACGGCTCGAACATATAACTCCCAATCAGGTTGGAATATTTTCGCCGTTTGAGGTTTTCTGCACCTGCAGCAGCCGCCCCAGCACAGCCCACCGTGCTAGGAAGATGGGATGGCGCAAGGGTGTCGACACATGTTGCATCCCACACCAAAGGTCTGCCTAACTTCCAGGGCATTATGGTCATTCCGTCTGGTCTCTTCCCATCGTCGCGTGCCAGGCCGTTGGGTTCTAAAACAGCTGGCACCCCGGCGGTGACAAGAGCACGGCGGATCTACGTAATATAATCTTACGTAATCTAATCATTAATTATATTACGTGTTTACGTGAGCCGCCCGAGATCGCAAATCGCACGCGGTGCTTGCTTATAACGATTTATTATTATACTAGCTTCTGCCCGCGACTTCGTACGCGGATCCTGTTGGTTATGCCAGCGACAACGGGGTAGTCAAAATCGAAGATCTGAAACGTCTGATGTCGAATTCTAAGAACCCGGGGACTGGATAACAACGGGATGCGCGAGACGATTCGAGACGTCATTTTCAGGCAATAATGAACCAATAGGGTGGTAAACTTGGCCTTGCACTTTGAATGTTGGCATAAATGGGCCTTCTGAAATCTGTTTCGCAACAAAAGATGTCATTTGAAAGGCATTATTGTACGAACGTATGTTGTCCAAGAAATGTTTTGACTGTGATGGTCACCGATTAGCAGTGATCTTAATATTTCTGGAGGATTTTGTAATATTGTAATATGTACTTTCCCACCTGAGCAACACATACCGTTTGTTTCTTTTTGCTATTTAACAGCTTCACAAAAAGTAAAATTTTTAACCATACCTCCGATGGCGGAATATGTGGCGTAGTCAATCATAGGAGTATACGTAAATGCACTCCGTTCCTTATCAACCCAAGGAAGGTCGCCATGCCCTACGGCTATATCTTGAGACACATCCGATTCTTCAGATGATATCGACATTCTGTTCAGAGAATGTCGAAGTCGCTCAGAATTCAAACGTTCGTTGCGCTCTTCTTAATCTGTCTCTTCATGCCGTACTCCAGCAATTCTTTCTTTCTCACTTTCTGATTATGAATATTTTGTTGTGTGCTTGTTCGGAACAATGTATGATAATCTCACCGTATCAGCGGTCAGTCGCGCATCATATTCTTCACTGGTCTCTAGAGATCTGGATGTAGATGCGTAAATACGCTGAAAACGCAGGCGTGCTTCGCGATCCAAAGAGGTTTCCACGGAGCGAGTTGCAGCCTGATGTTCTCAAACAGCATCAAGTCTCTCCTGACGCTCTTCGGTAGATTCTTGGGATCTTATGATCCTCAATCTTTTAGCTCCTTTGGAACATTGGGAAAGATTTGACCTCTTTCTAGGCATGGTTATAGTTTTATTATGAAGATACCTGATCAATTAAAATCTAAGTGACTGCTCCCCTACCAAGGGTGCCCAGACACGGGATCGTCTGGCCCATGTGCTGGTTTGGTCCCTGGGGTGGTCACGGCGTGCTATGTGTTCTGGTTCGCCGGTGATGGGGAGTACTCCCCAGCGGAGGGTCCGGTGACGGACAGCCGCGGCGGGTTCACGGATGAGTGCTAACGCGTGCCCATGTTCCCGCCGTAAGCGGCAGAGGAGGACACAGTGGAGTTTTAGTGGGTTAGAGTCCCACATAACTGCACTATCTCCCCGTGGTAGTGCAGAATGCATGAGCATTTCTTGACGTTAAAAAAAAAAATGGGAGTTTTGGCCAGTAGAGTCAAATTTTCAATGATATACCATCGTCATCGAAAATCAGTCCTAAACTGTTACCGCCTTCACCGCGTGGAGGTGAAATTAGTGATAGCTTAGATTTCCACATCAGATGTTTCTGATCTTCGATATTTATAAGTCAACAGGAAATGCCCATCAGACCGAATAACTTTTACTAAGACGTCATTCCTATATGTGTTATGGTGTAGCTGGGCTCTTGGAGTTCCCCATCAGGTGTTCCAGATCTTCAAATTTATTCTCTCAGCAGAAAATCCTCATCACGTGGAACAATTTTTGCTATGGTACCATTTTTGTATCTCTTATAGTTAAGCTGGTCTGTTTCGGTTCTGCATCAGGTGTTCAAGTTTCCAAGAAACATTATAGCCTGAATGTTGTCCAGCCATAATAACTATACAACAACAAAAAAATCATTCAAATCCGTCCAGTAGTTCCGAAGATCGGACGCGCAGGCCCGAGGCGTGCACGTACTCTGATAGAATACCTTAACAAATGTTCGCCGTGATTCTTTAAATTGACATAACTTTTTTATTTATGAACCGATTGACATGAAATAAACACTAAATGTTAAGTGAAGCCTACTACAATATATTAGTGAAAACCGGATCTAAATCGAATAAGCCGTTTCTGATATTAGCGTGCACAAACAAACAGACAAACCGACAAACAGACAAACAGACAAACCGACAAACAGACAAAAAAAAAATTAATTACAATTTCGGGTTCGGCATCGATATAATAACAACCCCTGCTACTTTTTTTTAATATATTTCCATTGTACAGACACCACTTTTCTACAAATTTATTATATGTATAGATTCATTGCTTAATGCGTTTCGCGCGATATCAGAGACAGAGTGCGATGTAAAAAAGCAATAAGCAAATAGCAACTTGTGAGAGCCACGATAGCGTTTGCTTTATGATGTGTGTATTAAGCAAGGTGCTTTATTTTGCTATATGATATATTAACCACCACTACTACTAGCAAACGCAGTTTACTGCGTTTATTTTATTTTATTCATTTATTATTATCACTCCGACTACAAACTATAAACGCAGTGCCATACTGACTTAAAACTATTAAAAATAGGATTTAAATGTGAATTACTTGGTTATATTCAACTTAACCACTTTTTAATTAAATAAACAACGTATATTTAATAAATTACGTTATTTTAAATAGCAAATAAAACATAATATTGAAATTATCTTAATCACAGACAATTACTGCCTTTATTCTTAGTAATACAATATTTTTATAAAGTTATGCTTAGCCTGACTACAAACCATAACCGCAGTAAAAGAGCGACTAGTAGCTTTGAAATTAGTGTACACACGTAAAAAACCACAATAACTTGGTTGTACCTATTAAATATCAAGGAGAGATAAATAATACAACTATTTTAATGTATTTTTACTAAAAGAAACAAATAATACTCAAAACTAAAAATTATTATAACCACAGTCAGGTGTTATGGCACATTATGTTGAGATCAAAATCATAGATAAATATTACATAAGTCGACAAGGACTTATAATGATCACCAATTACACTGAAATAATAAAAGCTAGTAACAATCTCTAGAGTCTTTACAAAATCTAGGAATATTAATATAAAATAGGTCACACTTATTTAAGATCAGTTACATTAATCAACTTCGAACATTAAAATTTTAATTACCTATCTTAATCACAGCTAAATAATTATATATGTCTATGGCAAATACGCAGATCAGTCAGAGTTAGAATTATTTGCATGTCTGAGAACTGAGCAAGATCTATCAGTCTTCTTATACTACAAAAAAAACTATAAAAAACTTGAACATAATAATTCAAATATTTAAAAAGTAATAAAGAACTATCAAGCTTCTTCGATATCAGTTTCATTATTATTATCGAAGGACAAATTCAGCCAAAATTCCTGCCTTGTATGAGGCATTAGATTTAAAAACTATGGCTGATTTAGTTGTCGCCTTTATACCCCTAGGACCGCGTTTTTGTCTAACCTCAGGCAAACTTTGATTCTTCATAAATTTAATTTGAAGAAAGTCTAGGATTTGGGTAGGTACTCATTTTCATCGTGGCTTGTTTTAAAATCTAAAGTGTATGTGCCCCTTTTTGCTACAACAACCACGATATCTTTTAGGTAAATTCTTGGAGTAATTTACGTACTTTGTGAATTGAAGAAAGATCTGAATAAGAGAAAAAAATCGGATACTTCCATAATTTTAACGTCGACAGGGTTTTGGACTTGTTTCACAGCATCAATAAAATCGTGAAAGTCGTAAACTTGTCCTTTTTTTGTAAAGAGTGTTCGACTCTGTGATGAAAACTGTCAGCGGACATAAATGTATGTAGTTCGAAAAATGTAAGGGTTATTGTCTGCGCAGAAATCAAATTGCTGTTAATTATTGTGCTCTTCTTTCAATTGAAATGGAGGCTTAGAAAAAAAATTGTATCCAATATTACTGCATTTTTAAGTAGTATCCTTAAATTAATCATTAAACATAATTTAAAAGTCATAACAGCAGCAAGTGTACCTTACTGCGTTTCTTGCTAGTAAAATAAATTATGTTTAAACAAATACTGGAACGCAAAGAGCAGTAATGTGTCTTACTGCAGTTGTGCATAGTAATTTACTTCTCAGCAAGAAATATACTGCGTTTTTGCTTATTAAAAATACCACTTCCCTAACAGCTATCAAAATAAGGATCAAATCACCATAAAGAGCTCATTATGAGGATTCAGAATCTATAGGTAACTCAATTTTCCAAAAATCCTTCCTTACTGCGTTTCTAATTAGCGCGGCAGAAATGCAGAATCAATTAATCAAAAATACTGACGAATCATTGTGTAATTCGAAATGTACGAATATAACGCGAGTGGGTCAGTGTGTGGCATAACAAGATCGATCGGTCACGGTCTTTCACAAATGCAGTCGAAACCTCGCCGAACCGGAATAAAACTGATTGGAAGTCATAAATTAAAGATTTGGGGATTATAAGATGTTGTGTACAGACTTTTACGACTGTTTCATCTCAGTCAAAACGGTGTAACAATTGGTCGGAATATCAATATGGTGTCCTGCGTGTCCTGTCACGTCTGCACATTACAGGAACTAATGAACGCTAGTGATGGTGCCAAACATGGTCTATTTAGATTGCCATCGACACGCTAAGAAGAATAATTGTTCGGAAAATGTATATCAGTTATTATTCACCATTCACCTCTTCTTTGAACTTATTCGGGATTGGCGCAATCTATTCTTAGCGATATATGTATGTATATATACCTACGCAAAATTATGAAAATCAGTGCAACAGTTGTGATCAGCACTCTTGTATTATTATTTTTTTTTTTTTTTTTTTTGTCAACGGCTACCTACTTTCCTAGCTCTTCAATCTCTCTTCAATATAACTTACGCGCCAGTAAATTTTAATCCTGACAACATACACACATCAAAAGTGTCTAGGGATCAAGCATTTTTATGCGGATTTCTTGAGATTGAGATGTGGCTTTGTAATAAATTTATGATTTTATAAATTTATATGGATCCTTTTTGGTGCATTTCATAATTTGAATCAGGAACTGTGAATCAAATTCGAGTAAAAGATGAAAATCAGCTGTCAATATTTTCCCTATAAAAACATACAACGCATTGAAGACATTATTAGTGCTACTGTTTCCCTACTACTGATTAAAACCAACGTTATTATGGAGCGGCGACGTCATTTAAGCAGGGAAGAAATGCTCAGAGCCGTGGGAATGATAGAAGCTGGTTCCCGGCAACGTACTGTGGCTTTAGCTCTGAATACAAGTCAGAGTGTTATCAGTCGACTTTGGACACGTTACCGAAGCACTGGTACCGTGGCTGAGCGCCATGGAGGACGGTATCGCTGCACCACACGGAGACAAGACCGATACATTCAAATCTTAACTCGAAGAGCTCCAACAATAACCGCCATGATGTTAGCCGTGAGGCTTCATCACTCTTCAGGGAACTTAATTAGCGACCAAACAGTCAGAAACCGCTTGCATGAAGTGAACCTTCATTCCCGAAGACCGCTACGGGTACCACCTATAGCAATGCACAATCGTAGGATTCGATATCAATGGGCTCTTGAACACAGAAATTGGGCAGAAGAACAATGGCGTTTCGTGTGCTTTTCTGATGAGTCTCGTTTTGGTATGAGACCGGATACAAGACGTATACGACACTGGAGAACCCCTGGACGCCAACAGCGATTAAAATCCTGCCAGGAAGTCCATCCTTATAGTGGTGGAACCATCATGGTATGGGCGGGTATTTGGATCGGCGGAAGAACTGAGTTGATTTGGATCAGAGGCAACCTCAACGCTCAAATTTATGCTGAGACGATTGTATCAGACGTCATCGTTCCTCTACAAGTGCAAATCGGTCCCTTATTTCAGTTAATGCATGATAATGCACGACCGCACACCGCAAGAGTTGTAAGACAGACTCTCGCCGCAGCTAACATCAATGTCCTGCCCTGGCCTGCTCAGTCGCCAGACTTGAACCCGATTGAGCATGCATGGGATATGCTACAGAGAAGAGCTCTGCCGAATATGGAGGGTATCCAGTCGCAAGAAGACCTTTTTTTGTTGTTGCAACGAACATGGGCGGCCATTCCACAGCGTGATTTGGATGAACTCATTTTGAGTATGCCAACCCGATGTTCTTGTGTTGTTAGTGTTCGCGGTAGAAACACGGATTATTAATTGTTTAAGTTACCCAATAAAATTTTAAAGAAAACTGTTATTTCAGTCTTTTTTTCGAACTTTTGTGTTAGTGGTTCAAATGTCAAAAATCCCTTTATTAGGAAAATGGCAAATTTCTATATTAATGCAAAGGTGACTTGGTTTATCGTTACTGTGACAAACGGAAACACTTTATTTGATGAATCCTTAAAGAAAATTTTAATTAATATCAATCAGGAGAAAAGTTATTGCAAAAATATATGTTGATCCCTAGACACTTTTGATGTGTGTATTTTGTAACTAAATATACCGAAAGCTCAATTCAGAATTCAACTAAATGTTTTGTTCTGAAGAGATTATGAATTCTGAACAATGAGATTTCCAAATTAGCAATGTAGGTAGAATTTGGTTTTTGGACAACGTAATAATCAGCCGGATTCACCACTGTACGGTATTGAAACTAGCGGAATAATCACGCAACAACAATCAGAATCAATTAACATTTAGAACCGAATGTCATACGAAACCGATCGGTGTGAAAATCTAATGATTCGATGAACGTTGACCGTAGCAATGTTTGTTTGGCTATCAATATTGCTCTGTCAAGTGTTTGCGTTTACGTTAGCTTTAGCATCATTTAAGCTATTGTGTTTAAGCATGGTGGATTATGGCCATTCTCTCTCAGAGAGAGGAAACCTGAGCTTCAGTAGTGGAAACATTATGGGCTGATTATTATAAAATAACATCACGCCTGTATTTCAAAAAGGGTTAGGCAGAGGTGTACCGTTATAGTATATCCACATTTCGGCAGTTATGTCTAAGTCGTGTAACAGGGGGCGAGCAATAGGCTCGCCCCCTGTTACATGGGACTTGGCATGGCAATCTACGGGCACACACACTCCAGGCGGCTACTGAGAAAGTCCAGATGGAAAAATCCACTGATTGCCGATTATGTTATGTTTTGCCATGTTGCTAATTAATTGTTAATAGTCCGGGATTTATTATTAGTTATCGTTTTCTTCTCCTTCTTCTTCTTCCGTAATGTCTGTTTCACCAAGGTGAAATACTCGCGGCACTACTTATCCGACTCGATCTTGATTTAGTTCACTTACTCTTCGCATTACTTTCTATCCACTTCCTCTTCAAGGTTACGCACCTCCTTCAACCTCTTTGAATACTTTTGGATGATCTGCGCATGTTCTAACATAGAAATTTCTATTCCGTGCGTATGTATCCCTGCCTACAAGATCGATAGAGCCAAAAAAACACATATTCATTATATTATCTTTCTGTGTCGAATGACTACTTACTTACCTTGTTCACCACAAGCAAAGAAAGTGATACCTTAGTCATAACAAAAAGTTAGGTAAACAGTGCTAAATGCTTCTACCTACCTACGTATATTTCAAGAAGTTCTGTGATTTCTATGTAACACACGACTTCCTCAAGGCCATAATTATTATGAATGATTGAGAAACTTCCAATATTTCACATGTGTAATTGTGTACATTTTGTAAATAATATACCTACGGTTTGTCCGTATCGGTCACGACTCTCCAAAATCGTGATCTTCTAGCTGAGGTGAGTAGTGTCGTCATGTACCTATGTTGGTTTATATGAACAGCTAGCTTCTGCCCGCGACTTCGTCCGCGTAAATTTCACCGTCCCTCCATTAGGGGTGGAATTTCGAAAAACCCTTTCTTATTGGATACCTACTCTTCCCAATTCCATGTCTCTAGGACCACCGGTTTAGCCTCTGCGTTGATAAATGAGTCAGTCAGGACTTTGAATTTTATACAGGTATGTACTCCTTTGATTTTTTATTTGGCTCGAATTATCAGTTACCAGCGAGAATTATTCTTCCTCTAGAAATCCTATAAACTCTATCGTTTAAATAAGTCGATACAATTTTTTTGGTTAAAATTTAGTTTAAGCTAGGAGGTGCGGCGAATGTGCAAGTATCTCCCGGACCCCCGACTTATGATAGTAGAAGGAACTGTGGGTGTGGTTTTAGTCGGTAGAAGTCCCGACGTAACCCTCCGTTCTCCCCTGATTAAATTTAAAAAATAACCTTACCTTGGAAAAAAGGTTGAACCAAGTAATAACTTAAGCTTGCCTGTTACAGTTGGACAATCTTACAAGAGAGTGCAGTTAACGGCAGCAAGTCTGACCCTGACCTGTTTAAAAAGAAACTTATAATCTCCCTCATCATTATGTTCTACACTTATGTCAGTAATTTGAATAATAACACTTAATTAGCCATAATGTACGTTATATAACCTGTTACTGGGTCACAGCAACATTTCCCCATGATATACTTAATTACCGCGTGTACCAGGTATGACGTGAGATGACGGGTTTGACAGTAATTTGTAGTTAGCAGGTTAATAGAGGTTCGTTAGATGATGCTAGGTCAATTGACAAAAAGGAGAGTATAGTGCGAGATGTGTGTGTGTGATGTGTGGGGGTGTGTGTGTGTGTGTAGTGTGTGGGGGTGTGTCTGTGTGTTGTGATGTGTGTGTGAGTGCTGTTAAATAGATAGACAGATAACTCTTTATTGTGCTTATTATAAAACAAAGTCGCCCCGTCGCGCCGCAACTGTCTGTGTGGTATGAACGCGATAAACTCAAAAACTATCGAACGGATTTTCATACGGTTTTCACCAATAAATGGAGTAATTCAATTATTTATTTATTATTCAGAAAGCTAACAGTCTAATATCTAGATAAATAATGTACAGGAAGGTTTAGGTGTATAACTAGCTGACTATGACGGTGATTCTTGAATATGTCGGATAAAATAATGCCAACTGGGAGCTTTATTGGCGTGCGCGTCGGAAACCAAAAGAGACAGCCAGACGGGCGAAGCCGCGGGAAAAATATAGTACATGATCTGACGCTCATTGTACTTTTTTTCTTTTTTTTTTTTTCTGCCAGGCAATCTCTAGCTGAACACAAATGTGTGCATAGTATATGGTTGCAGAATGCATCCACGTAAATCAGAGTCAGTTTTGTGAAACATGGTTAGAAATCTCATGAAATGACTTGGAATGTCATAAATCATGTGAATCTTTGATTCCGATTAACGAAGAATAGACTTCTTACCAATTACGCTCACCTATAATATCTCTCTTTTTTTACGAAATGAACAGCACAAAGTAGAATAAAAGCGAACTAAATCAAAATGTTCGAAAGCACTAACCATTCACTATGTATTCTTTAAACCGAATTAAACGATGGCTCCAGTTCTAAGTGACATTTATCCAATTAGACATAATCGATTTCGGTAATTTCGATCATGCGTCAAGCTGAAGACAGGGCGCTATGGCGCTCATTAGGGGAGGCCTATGTCTAGCAGTGGACTGCTATAGGCTGATGATGATGATGATGATTTCGGTAAAGCTAGACATCTATAATTATTAGGAGTTTCAAGATTTTAGCTTCTTTCGTTATTAAGCGATATCTTGTTTAAATAGTTTGACTTTAGTTACTTCGATTTCTTTTTATTGGATTTTGGACACGAATGACTAAGCTGATTAATATTTTGGAATTAAATTTAGGTGAATGTCATTAACAGTGTTTAAATTTCGTAATAGTTATTAGATAAGGATCGTAGCGGTCAGTAGTTGTTGACTTCCATGCGCAGATCTTCTTTTTCGTCGACTTGATGATTCCGTTTTATTAATTTTAACTAGCTGTGCCCGTGGTTTTTCCTGCGTTAATTTGGCGAAAAAACCTACTAAAATATTCCATTACTTTAAGAGTACTAGTGAAGCTATTATAGATACATCCCGCTATGATCAGTAAGAATGGAACCATAGTAAACCCTCGCAGAGCTACGGCCGTGCGGAGTTATTTTAAAACTATGAATTATCTTCTAAGATATTCATTGAAATCAAACGATGTCAAGGGCAATTTTGTTCAAAATTAAATATTTGTGATGAATAACGTATTTAAATAACTAAATGTTATAAAAACACCTTCGCAAACAATGCATTATTTGAGAACCATAAAGAAGGTTATAGCTGTTGCGGACTTTTTTTTAGAACTTTTAAAGGGGAACAATTCCGTCATACATGATTTTTGCATAACTTTAACCGTTTACGCAGCGTACGCAACGGAAGCTCTCAAAAGGAATAATTTATTCCGTTTTTGCAACATTTTCCATTGATGCTCCGCTCCTATTGGTCGTAGTGTGATGTTATATAGCACATGACCTTCCTCGATAGATGGAATTTTTCAATTCAAACCACAAGTTCCTGAGATTAGCGCGTTCAACCAAACAAACAAACAAACTCTTTAGCTTTATAATATTATAAGTATAGATTAAGGTTTGACCAGAATTCGGCCACTTCCACAGCGTTAGCGTTGGCCTCGCAAAGTTCTTCCATAGTGCAGGTTTTTACGCAGAGGGCACGACAAGAAGTGAGGTATCGCCTGGGATGTGGCTCCACAGTTACACTGAGGCTCATCGGAGTACCCCCACCTGACTAAGTTGTACCTGGCTTCTTAGTCAGGTAAAAAAAATCCAGTAACTACTCTGAAAACTCTACTGAAATGATAACTATGCAGATATTTATCTTCTGAATAAATTTTATGGATCAGTTACGAAGGGAGAAGGAGAAATCACTAGCTGAAGCTATTTTGCACAAGGGTCAAAAGTCAAAAGAATTGGGCCTACGTGCTAACTGTTCAGGACTACGGGCGAACTGACATTGTAATTCAAAAGTAGATCATCTCCACTAAGGCTAAGATTAATAAGTTAGCAATGCAGCTGACTCATAAAGCCACAACCTCCTTATATCAAGTCGGGGAAAGCGCCAGACAATATTTAGGTTACGATGTCATACGATATGCATACCCACTTTTCGCAAGTCGAAGTCGCCTGCATAATTTCACATGTATAATATTGATAATATGGAATTTGGTGTGATACTTCCTGGCCGCGCCACAGTGGAAAATTACAGAAACACGTTTCTAGATAAATTGTACCCTTAATGTACTTTAGGGTACATGTAGTGAAAAAAATTGTACCTCAACGAATAATGAAATATAATGAAGTTTTGGTGGCGCGGCCAGGAAGTATACTTCCCAGCCGCGCCACCAAGTTTTATTAGGCGTACCCGAACATAGTATACGCTAAAGAATTGTACCAAAATTGTTCTTATCCGTACGCTTTATAGAGATTGGAAAATTTTATTACTTTAGAAATTATAGCCTTGTGTTGGTGGCGCGGCCAGGAAGTATACTTCCCAGCCGCGCCACCAAGTTTTATTAGGCGTACCCGAACATAGTATACGCTAAAGAATTGTACCAAAATTGTTCTTATCCGTACGCTTTATAGAGATTGGAAAATTTTATTACTTTAGAAATTATAGCCTTGTGTTGGTGGCGCGGCCAGGAAGTATACTTCCCAGCCGCGCCACCAAGTTTTATTAGGCGTACCCGGACTTAGTGTACGCTAAAGAATTGTACGCATTATGTACTACCTAAAAACATAATAATATTACGGAATACTGTAATATATTAAGAGAAAACATCAAAACAAACTTTAGCGCATCAGCAGACTTGCTGATCTTTGTACCTACTAGATGTGGCCTCCAAATTAGAAGTAGCTACTGGAATTATCTCGGTGGGATGGTTGTATAACTTCACAGAAGGGCGAGAAATAAGCAAAACAATACGAATCGATATGCATAACAAGAAAAAAAAAAACATACAAACACCCGAACATAGTACCTCCTCCTTTTTGTGAAGTCGGTAAAAATAGACCATCAGGAACAAGATAAGAATTTGGTAGGTAGGTACTTAGGTATTAGGGACGGTCAGCAACGAAAATCGTCAACACTGTTACTTTTACGTGTGTCAATAATTATGATTTCAAAAACTGAAACGTTGATTTGATTGATATAAATGATATTCCAAACAGTTGAACTTTACAGCAAAAAACATTTTTGGAGGCCAATGTATATAAAACAAGTTCAGACTTTTATCTAGCGCCACAATTTTTAACCGACTTCCAAAAAGGAGGAGGTTATATGTTCGACTTTGTTTTTTTTTTTATGTTCACCGATTACTCGAAGACGGCTGGACCGATTTCAAAAATTCTTTTTTTGTTTGAAAGGGTATACTCTCGAGGTGGTCCCATTATCATCAAGTTGGAATCTGATTAGAGGATCCCATAGAAATCGAGGGAAACCCTCAAATTTTATAGGCAAACCTATAACTTGAGCATTTGCTCTCGGAAATCTTCATTTGGTAAAGTGGAGCTGATGATGAAGACAACAGATGGCCATCGGGACTACTCAATGACAAATATTTTTCACGGGTTGCAATTCGATTACTTTAATATGATTGCTAAGCAATTTATGCTCACCATAATGCGTATGGTGAGTGGTTGATGAGGAGTTCTCCTGGTTAAGAACCAGGAGAACTCCTCAACAATTAACGTCCCAGCATCGGGAAAAGCAATATTTTGTAACATGTGATGACCAGCTGACAATATGCTATTGTAACTTAGATAAATTACAAACTAACCCACTAAAAAGTGAAAAATAAAAACTTTTTACAAAAAAAACAACCGACTTCCAAAAAAAATTTAATTTAATTTCGGAAGTCGGTGTCTTTGGTTCCGCATTTTCGTTTATTGACACCGACTTCCGAAATTAAAGTTATTTTTTAATTTATAGTGTTTTTTTTGGAAGTCGGTTGTTTTTTTTGTAAAAAGTTTTTATTTTTGATTAACTTTTTGTAATGTAGGTACTTCGATCAATAATAGTACTAGATGAATGATTAGGAACAAAAATAAGTCGCTAAAGTGGCCACGTTTGCACACAGATAAACATTTATATTTCTTACTACGAACTATAGAAAAAAGTTTAATAATATTAACAACTTCAGATTATTATAAACCTTAACACTCTAACATAAAGTTTAATTACGATTGCAAATGATTAATATTTAAGTCCTTCTGTCATCGAAGCAATAAATTTAAAATGTCACTTGAAAATAAAAAGTCATTTTTATAATAAGTACAAAAATATTTATTCTAAAATGAAACTTAACGTCTAAGCAATAAGGTTAAAACATTTTGTTGACAATTTCGTACTTACTCGAATTTGGAACTAGACGTAGTTCTTGGAATTACGTTTCAATGCTTCAATGTTTGTTAGAGAGGTTGGCGCGTTGTCGCAAACATTGGCCAAACAATCATAATATTTGCTAATTGATTTATATTTACTATTTAATTGTGTTACTATTTTATGAAAAACATTTAATGATAAAAACTTACCGAAAAAAAGATATTCCTTCCAAAATCTTGGTGTTACGGTGGTTATTTACACAACTTTTGAACGCGCACTGAGGCATTTTGACGTCTTAACATTGGCTATGATTGGACCATACTAATTTGAAATATGAGCACAAAAGTATTCGTGCTCGTATTTTTCGGGCCGTTTTTGAAGCGCTTATCGGGCATCTAGTACTATTATTGATCGAAGTGTAGGTAGGTATAATTAACGACGAAGTAGATCAACGTTTCAGTTTTTGAAAGCATAATTATTGACACGTAAAAGTAACAGTGTTGACGATTTTCGTTGCTGACCGTCCCTAATACCTAAGTACCTACCTACCAAATTCTTATCTTGTTCCTGATGGTCTATTTTTCTTGTTATGCATATCGATTCGTATTGTTTTGCTTATTTCTCGCCCTTCTGTGCAAGTTATACAACCATCCCACCGAGATAATTCCAGTAGCTACTTCTAATTTGGAGGCCACATCTAGTAGGTACAAAGATCAGCAAGTCTGCTGATGCGCTTAAGTTTGTTTTGATGTTTTCTCTTAATATATTACAGTGTTCCGTAATATTATTATGTTTTTAGGTAGTACATAATGCGTACAATTCTTTAGCGTACACTAAGTCCGGGTACGCCTAATAAAACTTGGTGGCGCGGCTGGGAAGTATACTTCCTGGCCGCGCCACCAACACAAGGCTATAATTTCTAAAGTAATAAAATTTTCCAATCTCTATAAAGCGTACGGATAAGAACAATTTTGGTACAATTCTTTAGCGTATATTATGTTCGGGTACGCCTAATAAAACTTGGTGGCGCGGCTGGGAAGTATACTTCCTGGCCGCGCCACCTACACAAGGCTATAATTTCTAAAGTAATAATTTTTTTGAATCTCTTTATAGCGTACGGAAAAGAACAATTTTGGTACAATTCTTTAGTGTACACTATGTCCGGGTACGCTTAATACTTTACAAAAACCGTGGTGGCGCGGCCAGGAAGTATACTTCCCAGCCGCGCCACCAAAACTTCATTATATTTCATTATTCGTTGAGGTACAATTTTTTTCACTACATGTACCCTAAAGTACATTAAGGGTACAATTTATCTAGAAACGTGTTTCTGTAATTTTTCACTGTGGCGCGGCCAGGAAGTATCACACGGAATTTGTAATTCAGTTTATTTAAATGACATCAAACTTTGGCCACAAAAGCCTGCTTTACAAACATATACCTTGATTTTTAGGGGTTAAGGTTTGAAATAATTTGTGATGTTTGGCATAGGTTACATGTTTCTCTAGCTAGTTCAGGGGTCATGAGGCAAGTTATCCAACGCTTTGGATGCGTTCAGAGTATAATAATAAAGGATGTTTATTGTGTGTATGCGGAAGAACACATGAATATACTTGATTTACTGTGTTAACGTTAAGTTATACAAGGGAGTACAATAGCAAGTGATGAATAAAAGGAAAGAAAGAATTAAGTTGGAGTTGCTTATACATATTGTTGTTTATGGTACTGCAAAAGTACTGATAAATATTCATTCACAACGATGACCCGTATTATGCTGCTACTGAGAAGGCCGTAAACCATTAAGAAAATTTTGAATTTGGGTCAAGTTCCGTAGAATTTGTTTAATGATTGCACTAGCTTAATATATATATAGCGGCATATAAAGAGCACAAGGGATGCGAAGTATTGAAAGAATAGTACAACAATTATCCATACGTGTGTGTCATATGTAAGTAGGTGAGTTGATAGATCTATAGGAAAGTATCACAAACCTTTAAACGAAGACTGGCACTCATCCGTCAGACCAAGTCTAATATAACACGTACTAATATCACTTTTACGGTAATCAAGTTTAATCTATGCAACCGTCAGGTCTTCACGCTATTGCAGCCATTAGCAGATGTAATGGCGTCTAAGCAGTAATGGCGACACTTAACACGAATGTGACTTCTAGTGGAAGAGGACATATTGTACTAGTTATGGAAAGTTTGAGTGTGGTTTTAGTAGTCCGGGCTAACTTAGAAAACGGAATGATGATGAAACTGACATGGAAGATAAGATTTTTACAGTCAAGGAGTATCGTATCTATTACCCAGTAACTGGGTTGTGGTCACATAGGCAGTCGCATCATGTAAAATACTGGTATTCTGCTGTTAAACTGGAAGCTGACCACAACATAGTTGGGAAAAGTTATTAAAAAAAAGTAAAAAACCCGACTGCGGTAAAAAACTTAAGTTAAAAGAACTGAAAAGCTAAAAACAAGCCCATTTTAAATTAAATAAAAGTTTCAGGCGGGACCCATACCATTTTTTTATTATATTTTCAAATTCAAATGGGTCCCGCCTACTTCCAACTTTTATTTAATTTAAAATGGGCTTGTTCTTAGCTTTTCAGTTCTTTTATCTTAAGTTTTTTACCGCAGTCGGGTTATTTTTTTTTTTTATTAATAACTTTTTTTATTTCCAGCTTTTTAGTTTACAAATGTGAAAGATTTCGCTGACGATTTAGTTTTTGGTACATGTTTTTTACGATTTGTCACTTCGAATTACTTTTAACCATATAAGTTGTTTATATTTTTTTAATCATCTTTTAAAGCCCTTTATTTTGATACCCCACTCGATAGGTTTTGAGAAAAAAATTTTTTTTCGAAGACTTAACATTGCGCCAATAATCGGCCATTTTTAATTTTCACTAACGTCATGTCTTTAGTGACACTCGCCGGACTAAGAGGAATCGATTGACGTGTGAATCATAAAAATCGGCCCAGGCGTTTGGTCTGTATAGTGCTTCAAAGGAACATACAAACATACATACATACATAGGCTGATGAACACATTACCACTCCTTTGCGTCGCGCAGTCGGGTAAAAAGGCTAGGCGGGCAGATGATGATTGAAAGAAGAAGCGCTTTTTTTTTTAGTTAATTTTAATTAGATTACATGATGTGAGCAGCAGAACAGGCTGTGCAATAATCTATCACAAAGGTCACTTCTTACGACATTGCTACTGCAGTTGGTTCTACTCCGCAATAGTATAAACATAATAAATGTGACTTCAGCTCACATTAAGTCTACGTCCCACATTTGATACCTGCATCTTTCTCTTGCAGTTGCTTAAGTGTTGTGATACTTGACATTTGTCGTAAATAAAGTTACATTCGACTAGTTTTGACAATATTATATATATTTATCCAACTTTTATGTAACATACAATGTTGTGCAATATGGTTTCTTTATTAGAAATCTAGAAAAATTATTAATTGACATTTCAAATGCATTTTTTTTTGAAGAAGGTTTGCGTCTTTTACGAAATGTTGCCAACATCATGGATATTAATTACTTAATGAATGTTCAAAAATTTATTTGAATTATGTGAACTGCTAAATAATATCTAATATCTTCTGATAAAGTCACTGAAAGAAGATAAAACAAACATTCTTGTTCAAATATTGCGGATAGTGCTAATTATTGCCAAAAGTTATGAAGGTAATTCCTAAACTGCACAGTTATTTCATACGCTCGTAAAAAACTAAAGAATTCCACATAATGTTGCCTTAAATATTCATAATTAGCGTGTAAGATAAAAAATTTGGGCTATAAAATATTTTATGACAACAAAAAATTAGATTGCATAGTGTTATTGTCTAGAACATTACGATGTCTAATGCCGGCCATCCACGATACTTCCTATCGTCCAATCGGCATGACGCTACCGATTGGATCAGTTAGAATTGACCATGTGTGGGAGTGGATTGGCATGACAGTTATACTTGACGGCACAATCGAATTTCGATTCTTTTGGCTTGATCATTCCGATTGGATCATGCCGATTGGACCGTGCATGGCGGTCTGCCGATCGTCAGTTCAATTTGGTCAAGATTTGTCACCGGTGACGCCATGGCTTCAACTGAACGTCGCTGCCGATTGGACAGTTTAAACTGATCGTGTGTGGTGTATATAGACGAACTGCAGATTGAATCAAGCCTGCAGCGTCATGCCGATTGGACGATAGGAAGTATCGTGGATGGCTTAAACAGAGGCTTGCTTGTATCAAAACACAGTTTTTTTTTTTTATTTTAAGTACTCACGCAACTCTAACAATGATGATGAAGAAAAAAGAAGAAGTTAAAGAACCATGTTAAGAGATCAGTCATTTCATGTCAGTCACGGGTCTGTCAAGAAGGTACAGACGCCAGCACATCAAGCTACTGCAATCTGTCAAATTTATTTAATAGATTTTCAACTTTATCGCTAAATTATAATGTTCAAAGTTGATTGGGAAAATTTGACAGTTTCGGGTAGCTTGATGTGCTGGCTTCTGTACTTCAAATACTTCGTCTACTCCACTTTCATCCCAATAGAGCTAGAAATAATATTAACAAGTTTCGAATCACTACTTAGTTTAAAAGACTTCAAGTTGCTGCTAATAGGCATATAAAAAAAAGCGGGCGAGTTCGGAGTTGGGACTATGGATCAGTATGGACGAAGCCTTCGAATTATCCCTAAATTGTAAAATTATTATATTTATTGTAACAGACTGTGACACCTCACTTTTTGAAATCAGTGGATCAGACCGGAATAAATCCTACAAAATACGTATAGGTATGCTCTCTGCAAAATATGTAATGAGCTGGAATGTTCCTCTGCTCTCCTGCAAAATATGTAATGAGCTGGAATGTTCCCACGACAGCGCGTAAGAAGTCGTGATTTCGATAACTTATTGAGCCTAGTTGAGGGGCCCGTGGCTAAATAATAATTATAATCATTTTATTATCAGGCTACTAAGGCCCATAGATAAAATACACAAAATAATCTTATACAATAAACTAATACATATTAAAAACCTTAAAACTATGAACTATACACGTAACATTGTCGGCGTGGTGTTCCGCTGCGTGGTGTCGCGTAACCGTCCACGGAAACGTCGATATACGATACCTTTCGGCCAAAAGTCCTCTTTCAGACAGGTCTGTAGATGTTGGGTTGGAACTCGTACCACGAATGACTTGAAGTTGATGTTGTGGCGCGATTCCAACCTTTCGACCCTCAGAGTCCAGTTGGTCTTCACTTTCAAATACTGCACGACTTCCTCAGTTGTCGTGGAGCGTAATAACAGCCGCACAGGTTGATCGATCAGGTTAAGCTACGCTTGCCGAGGTTGGTCTGTGGATGGGTGATATTTACATACCGAGACCCCTCCGTGCCTCGGAAAGCACGTTAAGCCGTTGGTCCCGGCTGTCATTTGTGGATCTTTAACAGTCGTTATGGGTCGTCGGGAGCCCAAAAGTCTGACATCCAGTCTTACCAAAAGGGGTACGTATTACCTAGTAACTGGGTTGTGGAGGTCAGATAGGCAGTCGCTCCATGTAAAATACTGGTACTCAGCTGCATCCGGTTAGACTGGAAGCCGATCCCAACATAGTTGGGAAAAGTCTAGGCAGACGATTAAGCCTAGTTGGAGGGGTAAACTGGAATACCAGTTATGTAGAAAATGCAACAAATCTTAAAAAAAAAATTGTGACGAAAAATAGCAAACGCATTTGTAAAGCAACAACTGTCTTCGAGTTACAAAAAGCTGACACAGTTACATCAAACTGTCATGTTGGTACAAATTGCTGACAATAACTGGTTGCCGATTAGTTTTCCCACGTAGATCATAAGTCGGTTAAGTTAAACTGGGGCTGCTGCATGCTGTCATCATCGTTACTATAGTCGGACTTTTAATTAGCTGCAGTAAAATTACAGCTCATGTGTTACTTAAATGACTGAAATTGGCGTATTTTTGTTTTTTCGCGGCCATCAACCAAATATTGTTTTTCTAGTACATAATAGAGTAACAAAAAAAACTTATTTGACATGCATATCTCTAAACTCAGTCCGAAATGAGTGTGACTCCGAGTGAGTGAGTGAGGTGAGTCCGAAGCATTACTTACAAGCATTATTTTACTGCAGCTAATTCTCTACTTCAGTTACTTCCACAGTATTATGTCATATGGCATTTTACTATGGGGTCGGGCTGCTGACATTGAATCCATTTTTATTTTACAAAAGAGAGCTGTCAGAGCCATTTACAATCTACGTCGTCGCGAATCTCTTAGGGAACTATTTAGAAAGGTTAATATCATGACGGTACCTTGCCAATTCATTTATGAAAATATTATGTATGTAAGAAAAAATCAACATCTTTTTAATAAAATAAGTGATAGGCATAATTTTAATACTAGAAATAAAGATAAATTAGATCAACCTTTTTTCAGATTATCTAAAGTACATACATCTTTTATGGGGTACTGTGTTAAATGCTACAACAAAATACCTTGTGACATATTGCAATTAAATGAAAGAAAATTTAAAACTCATATTAAAAGTACACTTTCTAAACAAGGATATTACAAATTAGAGGATTATATCCAAGATAAGAATGTTTGGAAACATGCTGGTCCTGCTCCATAGGACAATCTAAAAGTCTAGACAACATCAAACTTGTTCCTAATTTAATTTATATTATATATATATACAGGGTGATTGGAAGATGGGTGCAAAGCTTTAAGGCGAAGATAGTACAGACAATTTAGAACCATTTAAGCCATGGTTGTCTTAGACGAAGTCTTACTACTTTTTTTTTACCAATTTATTAAGATTTTTTTCAAAAATTCCTAAAGTTTTAACTAAACTATTTATTTATGGCCAAATTGAATGATAAACGAATTCATTTTTATTGTATTTAATTAAAGTAATGTGTAAGCAATCTAGCAAAACATGTTTTAGGCCTCTGTGTCGTTAGACATTTTTTTTTACAGATATTTAAAGTTCATAACAAATTTTAAAATTCATAAATACTTATTGTAAACCTTATTTTAAAAATAACGGAGCGTGCTTTTTTTGTTCAAACCTTTTTGAAAACATGCTTGATAATCGCTCTTTCTTTTGAGGTAACATTTACGCAGATATCTTACAAATTATTGAAATTAAAACCTAAAAACCAATTTAAGGGAGAAATTTTAAATTTTAGGCAGTCTAAATAAAACAACATTTGAATTAAATTTATTTATGTTTCATGGTCAAAATGTTGTCCGTGATTCCTAATACAAGCACGGCTCCGTCTTCTCACTTCTGTTGTTGTTATTTTCAACATCATATCACCAACTTCATTGTTTCAAACTCTGAATTCATTCTCTCTGTCAGTTCTTCTCTCGTGTTTATTTCCACATTCGTATACACTAGCTCCTTGGCCCGGCCCCACACGAAAAAGTCCAGCAGGGTCAGATCTGGTGAGCGAGCGGGCCAAGGGATGGGTCCATCTCTGCCAATCCAGCTGTCAGGAAAGCAATTATTTAAGTGTTCCCCATGTGTTGTGTGGGTTATGAAAGTTTGTAATGCCCTCCCTAGAAAATTTGCTTTCATTCGTCCACAAGATTGATTTCAAATTCAAATTTTCTAGGGAGGGCATTACAAACTTTCATAACCTTCATGAATGGGCCGCCAAAGACAACAATCCGCATTTTAAGAAGCAGGTGTCGTTTCAGAGGAAATTCTCTGTCAATGTTTGGGCTGGAGTAATTTGCAGGACGTTGATTGGGCCCCACTTCTTACCGGAGACTTTCAATGGTGAAAATGATTTGCACTTTCTACAAGTGGATTTACCAGAGCTGATAGAGGAAACCGGTGTCCCGATATTCGCAAGAGACAGTACAGTCATCTTTCAGCAAGACGGCTGTCCAACGCATTGGATGTTAAATGTAAGGGAACACATAAATAATTGTTTTCCTGACAGCTGGATTGGCAGAGATGGACCCATCCCTTGGCCCGCTCGCTCACCAGATCTGACCCTGCTGGACTTTATCGTGTGGGGCCGGGCCAAGGAGCTAGTGTATACGAATGTGGAAATAAACCCGAGAGAAGAACTGATAGAGAGAATGAGTTCAGAGTTTGAAACAATGAAGCTGAAGATGATGTTGAAAATAACAACAACAGAAGTGAGAAGACGGAGCCGTGCTTGTATTAGAAATCACGGACAACATTTTGAACATAAAACATAAATAAATTAAATTCAAATGTTGTTTTATTTAGTCTGCTAAAAATTTAAAATTTCTCCCTCAAATTGGTTTTTAGGTCCTAATTTTAATAATTTGTAAGATATCCGCGTAAATGTTACCTCAATAGAAAAAGCGATTATCAAGCATGTTTTCAAAAAGGTTTGAACAAAAAAAGCACGCTCCGTTATTTTTAAAATAAGGTTTACAAAAAGTATTTATGAATTTTAAAATTTGTTATGAACTTTAAATATCTGTAAAAAAAATGTCTAACGACACAGAGGCCTAAAACATGTTTTGCTAGATTGCTTACACATTACTTTAATTAAATACAATAAAAATGAATTCGTTTATCATTCAATTTGGCCATAAATAAGTAGTTTAGTTAAAACTTTGGGAATTTTCGAAAAAAATCTTAAGAAATTGGTAAAAAAAAAAGTGGTAAGACTTCGTCTAAGACAACCATGGCTTAAATGGTTCTGAATTGCCTGTACTATCTTCGCCTTAAAGCTTTGCACCCATCTTCCAATCACCCTGTATATATTTTTTTTTTATATGACATCTTATTTTAATTCATTTTTTACAATCTGCGACTACAGTGGCTCACACACTTGTTAAAGTACTACTTTTGCATTTTTTTTTTTTTAAATAACTTGTAAATATGTGAGCACCATGTATCTATCACTTATTTGATTTACCTGTCATTGCTTAATTTTTAATTCTTTTTACCTTTTGTGGTAGACTAATTTTATTATGGGTGCATCGTGTTCACATATAATTTTTATTATGTATACAAGACCTTGTAAAACATTTTAAAAGAGTAACGGTGGAGTTTCTTGCCCATTCTTCTCCATACGAAATCTACCTTTTCGAATGGGCGACTAGAATCATTTCTATTTAGTTTTTTTTTGACGTTCAAAAGTGCCTTTAATGTGCCTATTTGAAATAAATGATTTGACTTTGACTTTGACTTTGACTTTAAAAGTCGGACTATAGATAATTGATAGGTACTTATGTTGTTAACTTGCCAGGAAAAAGTTAGCGGCCTGCTTGTGCGGTTCTGTCCAACTTATCGAACAGTATGGATGTAATACTGAACAGCAAATTGGTTCTCGTTACTAAATCCTTTTTGAAAACTGGATTATTTTGGTTGCTTCTGGTCAAGTCTTGGCGAGGTTCGGCCCTTGAGAAAAAAAAAATGAAAAAGTGTTTATTCACAGAAATATTTTTTTACAAAATTACCTTTACCTTTTTTTTTACCTCTGCCAAACTGCAAAGCAGTATTTTGACAGACGTAGCTCCTTTTTGAATAGCTAGTACAGATGTACTGTACTAGCTATTCAAAAAGGAGCTACGTCGGAGGAATAATTTTGAATTTTTGACAGGTCTTCCATAAAAAATCTGCCAGACGTCATTTTTATTCCTCGAATAAAGGTTATCTGGCGATGGAAAAATCAGCCCTTAGAAGTGAGATCTGTCTATAGTTGTTCCTTTTTAGGGTTCCGTACCTAAAGGGTGCCAACGGAACCCTTTTACTAAGCCTCCGCTGTCCATCCGTTCATCTTTCAGCGGGCTGTATCTCATGAACCATAATAAATAGACAGTTGAAATTTTCACAGAGCCGCTATAACAACAAATTTAAAAAAAATGAAGTAAAAAATCACCACCAACCAACTCTGAAATCACGAAAAAAAAAACAGCTGTTTCATACATTTTGGTCAAGTAGAGTATTGAACTTTTGTATGAAACACCAGATTTTTTTTTCGTGATTTCAGATTTGGTCCCATAGTGAAAGTTGTTCATATTCATGGGTAGAACAGTTACCCTGTAAAAATTTGGATGGTGATAAAAAAATCTTCCTGTATTAATATTTTGGTCGTCTTCTGCTAACTTTTGCTTTCGACTATACCACAAACTCGTATAATTTTATGTAAGAACTAAATTGCTACAACCTTGTGAGCTAACAGGTTTTTGCTTCAGTCAAACACTATTAACGTTTTTTGACTAATTACTAACATGCAAATTAAGTGTTAAAGAATAAGTTTCGTGATTCATGATAGTAAATAACAGGTTTTTAAGCTTTGTAGGAATTGAATACAAAGGGTTTGCGAAAAAATATTAATTTTAAACATTGTATTAGATGTTTACTCACGATTTCGTTGATCTTGTATGAGATTGAATCTCTTTATTGTATTTGCATTATATTATCTGCTGCTCCTTTCATGCTAATCTTACTTTGACACGGAGGTGGCAGGTAAAGAAGGCTACATACAATGTTTCATAATCTTGACCGTTGTTAATTCCGTTGTGTGTTTTACCTTTCCTTTTTGGTCTTCTGGGAAGGACCTCTTTGCTTGAAGCTAGCCCTTATGAACTGGGCCCTTGTATACCTATATGTTACGAGAAATCGAATATGAGTTTTTGATTCGCATATACTTACGAGTTGTTTGTTACCGTTAGGATTAGTTGATCAGCCCAGGTCAATTCGCAATTATTGTTAAGTACTTTTTTTTATCCATGCCCTTTTTTACCTTCTAAAATTTTCAACTAATTCATGACTATTTTTCCGTTTCCAGAAAGGCCACCCATGCGCAGACACTCAAGAGCTAAGTCCAGGCCGCTGGGGTGGTCGCACCATCGCAGAGTGCAAATGTCCCCCAGGCACAGCACAACTACCTAACACGAACACCTGCCACAAACTGTTCGAGCGAGGACCCTGCCGTCCAGGGGAATACTTCGCGCCAGTCGAGGAGTCTTTCAACAAGAGAGGGTAGGTAAGCATCTTGACGGCTCATCTTGTTAGCTGAAAAGTTGGATAATTTCTTCTACTTTCTGTCCGCGAATGTGCAAGGGCCTTTATTGATCGATTTCACTAACATTAGGAAATACCTATTTAATATTATTGCACTGTTGCATTTTGAACTCTTGGCGCTGCGCCAAGCGTTGAGAATCCAACAGATTTTAATTAGGAATTCATTTAGGTGTTATCTACTGTTAGTGACAATGGGCATAAGTTTGATAGATTTCTGCCAAGAGTAAAGTGAGGAACCATCATGGTTCATATTGGAAACATTCTTACATTTAGTTCTTTGAAACCTTTTCCACGAGAACAATTCAGTAGTAAGTACCTACTCGTATTTTAACTATGTAGTCGATGAACCTTACGATATTTCAGTCTCAAACAGTTTCTCACCAAGATCTTAATCTATCCAGATCTTGAGTTTAAGAGCTTTTCCACTAGTAGTAGATAGTTGAATTTCCATTGCAGGCCATTAAATATATTACAGATACAGACACACAAATATAGGCCTATTAACCCCTGGGACGTGACCATTATTTTAACTTCCTCTACAGCATTACCACCTGGACGCCATTAAAGCCGTTAAAACAAACTCAACACTGTTGTAGACTTTCACTAACAAAATACAGTTAAAATAAATTTAACTTTGATAGTTGAGCTTGTTGTGGAATGTCGTAAGAGCCCAGGCTCTTACGACATTCCACAACAAGCAAGGAAGCAAGGAATTGGGTCTTAAACCTCCAGAGGTTTAAGACCCAATTCCTTAGCTACGGTTACAAAACCTGGCTATCGGACTTTTTCGGATTCACTGGTAGCTTGAGACACTACTATCTACTGCAGTCTACTGACCGTTTTGCGCGGATTTGGCATATTTTACCCTAACTTGTTCTTTCTGTGTTTGTTGTCTTTCTCTGCGTATTTCTTTCCTTTCTTTTCTTTCTTTTTTCTTTTCTTTCTTATCTTTCTTTTCGTTTTTTTCTTTCTTTTATTTTATTTTTTTCTTTCTTTGCTTTATCATACCATAATATCACGTCTGTGTTCCCCGAAGGGTCAGGCAGAGGTGTACCTACATAGTACACCCACATTTCGACAGATGTAATATTGCTAGCGTGTATTACCATCGACCAGGCATCGAGAAAAACTTTTATTCAACCCTATAGCTGTAGAATTGGGTACGATACTTCTAAGGTGGCCGATCGATATCGCGTTGTTGTTGTTGTTGCGTTGTTGTTGTTTGTTCAGTGTTATTGAAAATCAGATAATGTCAGAGGGGCTCCTGGCTAAGTAGTAATAGCCACACGGGTGAATCGACCAGGTTGAGCTACGATTGCCTCGGCAGTCCGTGGATGGGTAACCATCTTTATATACCGAAACCTGTCCGTGCCTCGGAAAGCACGAATGACAGTCGTTACGGGTAGTCAGAAGCCAGTCTTACCAAGGGGTATCGTATTACCCATTAACTGGGTTGTGAAGGTCAGATAGGCAGTCGCTCCATTTAAATTACTGGTACTCAGCTGCATCAGGGAAAAGGCTAGGCAAGGATTGATTTTGAAAATCAGATAATTTCCTTAAATCAAAGTTATATTTTCTCTGTAGACATAAATATAATTATCATAATACAATCTTCCGTTAGCTAACACCCGTTTATTCAAATTTAACACCTACCCAATTTCAAAACAATCGCTTTTCATGCGGTTTTAGGAAACCATTATTATACCATAAAAGTCCATATATTTCCACGAACAAAGGTTTACGATGTGGTCATAATATAAAATATTCAAGCAGCCCAGTGTTAAACATTCCTATTCAAATTAAGTATAATATACTAAGAAATAACTGTTACCTAGATTATTGCAGCATCTTTAAATCCTAGAAGTAGTAGGTGCTTAAGTTAGTATGTAACGACTTGCTGCGAAGTAATGAGAATTGGACCTTATCTTGATAGACATAAAATTGGTATTCTCATGATTAGGGCTGGGATTATTTTGAATTTAAAGGAAAAGTAGGTCTTGGGTTGCGAGAGGCTTAGAAGGTAAGGTGATGCTGTAAGCAATAAACGTATTATAAATAGTATCTGCTGGCTTATTTCCAAGATCTTTACACTTATTGGTCTTGAATTCAGGTTGATCTGATTATACCTATATAATTCTAATAAATAATCGTAAAATACGATACAAGTTAGAATTTTCAGGTGTAGATCGTAGAGATGTGGTGTATGCTTTGGATATATAGTCAATTCTAATTAATTCTTAATCCATCCTTGGCACCTTGTTATGTTTTACTTACCTGAGAAGAATATTAATAACAAAAAAATGGTTGCCTGTAAAGTCGGTTTTACGGGCGAAGATTTTACGTGACAACGTCTTTTTCTCGGTAGAATATTTATTGATATGAATATAATTAAATTGCACAATAGGAACAAGGAATTAAATGAAAATAAGAACGTAACGTTACCGAGCGTTACACTTTTTCATAAGTGACTCCCAGCCGCAACCTAATTTAAAATAAGAACGTAACGTTACCGAGCGTTACACTTTTTCATAAGTGACTCCCAGCCGCAACCTAATTTAAGACGTTGTCACGTCAAAATACACTCGTATTACGATGACTAAGTGGAACTTTTGAAGAATTGTTTTATCTGTACTCTAGTTGCTATTCATGATTGTCTCTGTGACCGCTTTGTTTTTCGAAACCACGCAACGGATTTTGATACGGTTCACCATAATGCAGATAATTTATTACGAAAGGTTTGTGTACAGTCAACAAAAGAAATAAGTATACAGGATCGTCGGATATAGTCGAAGTTTTGTAAGAAACTGATGAATGTTAATTGGCGACTGAAATTTAATTTGATAAATGAGCTGTTTGTTTTCTATTAATAAAATTAAATTTTATTCGATAACATCCATCGGTTTCTTACTAAACTTCAACTATATCCGACGATCCTGCATACTTATGTCTTTTGTACATAATAAATTAATATTAAACTTACATTATAATAAAGAAATAAAACTGTGCGAAGCAGGAGCGCGTAGTAATCTATATAAAGAAAAGTCGGGTTAGTTACACCATTTATAACTTCAGAACGCCTGGACCGATTTTATAACTCCAGAACGCCTGGACCGATTTTTTTCTGATATTTGATTTGTTGGGTTTGTTTCCGCCCCGAATAGCAGAATAACTATTAAAACATGGAAAAAATTCACGAAAAAAATTATGATGAAGATAATAAATTTCCTCATACATTTAGGCGGTTCGAAGTTATATAATATGATTTCCAGTTATTTAAATTGCACCATAATAAGCAACATCTCTACAAAATCGCACATTTCTGAACATATAAATTTTCCTATCACGAACATTGCAAAATCAAGAAACCCCACGAACGACTTACTAAGAAACCCATTACAAATTCCAGTGAACGACAAGGCATGTGCGTGAGACCTCAACAATGTGCCGACGAGACCTTGGTCTACTGGCCGGCTGATGGCAAGTGCTACTACAGAAATACTCAGGGACCTTGCTATCCTGGTTCGGTTTTGGATACCGGAGAGGATGGGGTCGCGAATTGTTCGGTAAGTAATCCCCTTCATAATAAAGGACTATACATACAGTATGGAAACCACGTATTATACAATAAATTATTCCACATACCTACTTGTTATCGCTTTTTCTGACGATATACAAAAAATTAACGAAATCGGTCGCGAAAAAAATCAGTAGTTCCCTACATTCAGGTATGTTCGCAGAACTCGTGAAAATATAGGGAACAGCTGATTTTTTTCGCGACCGATTTCGTTCATTTGTGTATATGTTTTGGGATTTGATGAAGATAGACTTGGAAGTTACTGTTGTTGATGAGAATACACTCTATTTGGATACTGGATAAAGTTGACGCTTGACAGGTGACAAGTTGCACGTGTGCGTCATCACAGAAGGTTTGTCCTTAGAGTTCACTGATAGTGTGATCTTGGGCTTGATCTTGGGCTAATAACTTGGCTCAGTTGTTTGCGAAATTATGGCACACGTAGCATGACCACTTACATCTCTACTCTGCAAGACAAAGTAACATTTCTTTTCTTTATTTTTGACAATCCTTCTACAAACTATATTTTCTTTCTTTTCCTCCGTCTCAACGGTTCTCGTGCTACGCGTGTTGGTCTGTATTTTGAGCATAAGAACGTTAGATGATACAAGCTTATTATAATATTTAAGAAAGCCAAGATCATGAAAATCGTCACCATGTTCTATAAGTATTTAGACATCGTATCATTCCAGTGCGCAGTCTCCGGTCCTCACTACTGGCCTGCTGATGGTAGCTGCTACCCACACTACACTCGAGGTCCCTGCGAGAAGGGCCAGCTGTTCCTACCTGGTCCGAAGTGTGGCTGTGACAGCCATCTTCCTCATTATCATAATGAGACTGGATCTTGCTATGAATTAGGTAAGGACCTTTGTGTTTTGCTAATTACTACGGTCAGCAAGCGTAGTGTGGGACACCCAGCTAGATGGACCGGTGGCTGGGACAGACTGGATGCAGAAGGCGAAGGACAGGGTGTTGTGGCGCAGCTTGGAAGAGGTCCAGCAGTCGATTGTGATAGGCCGAGTTGATTTTTCCGTCGGCATAACTTTCTGGCATTCCAAGTAGCGTGCAATTCCCTGGAAGGTCAGCCCTGCTACCAAACTTTTTGACTGACAAATTTTTCTCAACGGCTAGTCCAGCAGCGGTCCAGCAGTGAATTGCGATACGCTGAGTTGATGAACTGTGCTGGTTAACATTTTTAGTTCTGCCCTTCGATATGTAGGTAAGTTCATTGAAGAAATTGATTTCTATGTCGCTGTTGTAATGTAGGTAGCTATATGTCATTCATCACATTTATATTTTTTGGTCGATATTTTTTTGCAATTAAAAATTTAACAAATGTGGAGTTCTATTTCTTAATTAAAAAACCAGCTCAATGTTACACAAACAGCATAATACGCGAAACAAAACCTCTGGATAATTAGTGTTCAATGATTGATTCGCCAATGTGTGTAAACTAGTAATTTTACAAATTCGTGAAATTACACCGAAAACTCAATATTTCTTACGGTCCAAATAGCAGATTGGGCAGCATTTGTACATAAACGTTTAACGGCTAATTGGGTAGGATTAGGCACAAAACTAGAGTTGTGCAATGCAAATAAAGAAATTGCATGTTCCAATTGTTGCTATGCAATTTGGTTAAAGCATATGCTTCCGCTCTTCATATGGGCAGTAAGGCGTCACTAATCCATTTGCCCAACGTGGTGAATCTGTCTATATTTCTTCCCGACAGTAATTTAGTTTGTTGTCCAGTGAGCCGATATTCGAAATTGCTGATACAAAAATCAAGCTGAAGTGGCGATGGGCCGGTTATATTAGCCGTAGAACCGATGACCGTTGGGGTAGACGTGTTCTTGAGTAGATATCGCCTATGTCTTGTAGTGGACTGCTGTAGGCTGATGATATTTAGTTAAACAGATTTCTACGATAATTTTACTGATTCAACCTTACTAAACGACCCACTGTTTTTAAAACAAACGAAAAGTTGGAGATATCGATCTCGTGTTGGTACCTAAATATGATCTCTTGCTAAATATCTTTACAGATAAATGATCCTACAAATTAATATATAAAAAAAAAAAAAAATATTAGAAGGACTCGTCCTTCCACGTATTTCGATGGTCAAAATCTTTTGACTGTTAAATAACGTCTAACTGATAAATTGGCGCCGATTTCCTTGTTCACAAACTAAACTAAATTTAAGTTTAGAACATCTTTTTATTTCTATTTCATTAAAAAAAGGACAGAAGATAAATTTTAGTTTAGTCCTGTCAAATTAAACAGCGCCTAACGTAAATTGATGTATTTTTAGTAGCCATGTTTTTAATCACGTTTAAACATGCTATGGCGTATCTTAATTTGACAGGACTAAACTAATATTTATCTTCTGTCCTTTTCTTAATGAAATAGAAAGAAAAAGATGCACTGAACTTAAATTTAGCTTAGTTTGTGAACAAGGGAATCGGCGCCATTGTACTTGTTAAAGAATTTGTTCCCTTTCAATTTCCAGATTCGCTGGGTGCATGTCCTCGTGGTCACATATTCTCCATCGCCGAGGTGGCTCCTCACGGCTCCAGGGCTGAATGTAGATGCAAGTCGTTCCATGCTCGAGCTGCTGACGGGGTGTGCTACAGGCTGTATACCAGAGGACCCTGTGGCCAAGATGAGATGATCGCTAGAGGCGGTCGATGTACTAAGGTAAAGGTCCCGATTTTAAGAATTAATGTTTCCGTAGGCATGTTTTTAAGTTTAAGACTGATAGTTAATGCTTCCATGCGTTTCTCTCCTCCGTGATGCATACGGACAAATATATGTCACTTTTAAGACAAAATAAAAGTTATAGTGGACAATTCAAAAAAAGGTCTTATTTTTGTGTCATATCAGACGGATGAATTCGCATACAGGGTACTTATAACCATCCTATATATCCGGTATACCTGCTGCAATTTAACTGCAAAAAGAATTAAGGAATATTTGAACTTCTTAGGAGAACCATGCTACTGATTGCGGATTGCCGTATCAAAATGCTTTGTATTCGAGCAACAGCTTATGCTTTGGACGGATAACTTCCATTTATGCGCTTTATACTTGTGCTGAAGATAACCTAAAGACCATTTTTATATTAAAACATTCCAGGTGCCATGTGCAAGAGGTCGTCTGTACGTGCCGGAACGACGTCGTTGCTACAGGCCCGGCACCGCGGAGCCGTGTCCGGTGGGAGAGGTAGTGGCCTTCGACTTTGAAGCGAGACCTGCTATAGACGGTCTTAGCCATAATGGAGTGTGTGCTTGTGGGAACGGCGCTTGTAGTAGACGAGAGGTATGTGAAATAGTCAGTTTTTTACCTTGATCCCATCTTGATTTACAATAGTTTACAATCAAGCAGCATGCAGCCATGTTTATTAGACTATGGCATGAACGTTGTATCCTCTCGTTTATCTCCTGCCGAGACGACGAAAGAAACTTCCCTGCTATTAGTTTTTATAAGGCGTTTGCGGTCGAAAGGTTTATGGACACAAATGTATTGTTATAATAAGTCAGCGTCGAGTGTGACTCTAAAAACTGGATGAGCAGCTCATTCAGTTTTCAGAGAAAGCAGATGCATCAGATGTAAATCCGGAAGTATATCTGACTAATTAAACTGTTATGTTCATTGCTACAGTTCTCGTAGCTACGTATATAAATAAATAAATAAATATTGACGGTAGGCACTACGCTTAGCTGACAGCTAGCCCTGTCGTACAGTTACTGTTAGCCTGCATCATCCCATGACTTCCAGCTCTTTCGATCCAGGGCTAAAGTGGACCACTGGTCGTTTGTTTTCTCCAGCTCGTCTCGCCATCTTCTATAGGGTCTACCGCTTAGAATTAACTACTTATTGTTTAAACAGATGATTACGAAATTATTTCTCTATTACAGGTGGAAGCCTGCATCACTCGCAGAGGTACAGCTCCGTATAACGGCACTTGCCATATCCTGAACACGCAGGGCCCCTGTCCCGAACACTCCTGGCTCATGAGAGACCATACAAACAATATCAGGTGCAAGTGCAGACCTGGGAGGGCAGCACCAGATTGTGAAGAGGATGTTAGGGTGGAAGTGAAGAGTTGATAATGTGAAGTAGTGATAAACAGACAATGAAGAGACTTTTGAATATATAGTGTGTGATGATCAGAATGTAGGCAATAGGCAGAAAACAGATCAATTTGAACAGACTAAACTGTGCCCGATCGCGGTCTGTCCAGTACTCTAATTGCGTAATACACTATGATTCATTTTGAAGGATATTGCTAATCCATTGCTTCATATGTTCGAAAAATGTGTCTGCTCAACAACGTAAATAACGCAATGAATGTTGTTAAACTGTCAAAATGAAAGCCATTACTACTGTTAGTGTGTTACGTAATTACCCCGCAGATGCGTGCACGAAATAACCTCATTTGAACAAACGATACCCTTAAGGGAGTGGTCACTTCGGAACCTGTTGGTGTGTAACCCGTAACAGCCACCCACGATACTGATTTTGATGAGGACAGACAGAAAGTAGAACTGCCATGTACAGACTGCAGCACATCAAGCTACCCGAAACTGTAAAATTTTCCCAATCAACTTTGAACCTTATAATTTAGCGATAAAGTTGAAAATCTATTAAAGAAATTTGACAGATTGTAGTAATTTGATGTGCTGGCGTCTGTACATGACACAAACATGGTTTCCGTAAGTGTAATTAAGTCTGTCGATGTTAGCCAAACCAATGTGCCTGTAGGCCTATAATACAGAATGGCAGGGACACCACCGCGCAAACTGAAACCATGAATTCAGAACTCTAGACACCCTAGCGTATACATTTTGCGATTATCAAAAAAAAAGTAATTTAAAAAAATTAAACCGACTTCAAAAAGAAATGAACTCAAAATTATGAAATAACTTTAATTTCGGAAGTCGGTGTCTTGGGATCTGTATTTTAGTTTTAGTTTTTTGCCACCGACTTCCGAAATTAAAGTTATTTCATAATTTTGAGTTCATTTCTTTTTGAAGTCGGTTTAATTTTTTTAAATTACTTTTTATTTGGTAATTTTTTAGTTGTTGCACTAGAATTTGACCAAGGTTTTGAGATGTTTTCGCTTTGACACTACACCCGTAGCTCGTATCAATAAGCCAGGCCGTCACACTTTCACGTCTTAGTCCATATCTTGAAAATTACTGAATCGATTTTGATGAAACTTGCACTGTTCCCTAAGTTGAAGTAAATGTAAGCCAATAAAAAAAGAATGGTCACGATCCGATTAATAGTTACGGAGATATGCGTGGACAAACATACATACATACATACATACATATATACGTCTATAAAATTTTGTATATTTGTTTGGAAGCCCTAATAGATTGTCATATGTGAATATAATGCAATTCCAATAATATTACATACATACGTATCGAATTGATAACCTCCTTTTTTTTGAAGTCGGTAAAAATCAGCTGTTTCATAGAAAAGTGCTATGGAATAGCATTTTTTTTTAAATAACCGACGAAATATTTCGATACGGGGATTCTGAATCATGTACTGAATCCATGGTAACAAGTTGCGCGATGTCCCTCCCACCCTGTATAAGGGCCTTATCACACTGACGATTTGCAAGCGAGTCCAAAGCGAGGCGAGCTCGCCGCGAATAGCGTCGTCGAGGCCATTTTGTACACTCTGGCGTCGACGGCGATATTTGCGGTAAACTCGCTGCGCACTCGCCTCGCTTTGGACTCGCTTGCAAATTGCCAGTGTGTTATGGCCCGTAAGCTATACAAGTATCTAATAAGAAAGAAGTTTTTTTTTTTAAATATTTTTATGAATTTTGATTGGCAGCAACAGTCGGATTGTCACGAAATGAAATGATTTATACATATTTTACTAAGGGCTGATTTTTCAATCGACCGATAATTTTTGTTCCTGGAATAAAGTTGGCATCTGACAGTTTTTGTATGGAATCTGTCAAAAATTCAAAATTATTCCTCCGATAAAGTTGGCGAAATCAGCCCTTAGTTATATTTAGTGGTAAGACTGATGAGACTCAAAGTTATTATATATTTGTAAATATTGGATAAGTAGATAAAAAAAATATTTATGCATAATATACCTAGTTATATGAGAAAAAATACGATAGTACAGACGCCAGCACATCAAGCAAACTGTCAAATTTTCTTAATCAACTTTGAACCTAATGTTTTAGCGATAAAGTTGAAAATCTATTAAAGAAATTTGACAGATTGTACTAGCTTGATATGCTGGCGTCTGTACATATTAAGGTAGGTAGGTAGATATTAAATTAAATAAAGGGGTTTTACTTTTATTTAAAACCTTTTTTGTGAATAATTAATATTCTTATGCATTTACAACTGGCATTCCTTTTTAAACTTTCTTTTTACAAACAAAATGAAATATAAAAAAAAACCAAATATATTTAAGTATATACGAGGATGAATAAAAGAATAAAATTATATTTTATACAAATTTGATTTTTATTTGTACATAATAACTTAACGTTTACATTTCCTTACATTTAATTTATAGATAATAACAGTACAAAAATAGTCAAAAGTTATAACTAATTGCGTGATGTCTGACTAAAACTAAATAATTATACACAACTATAGCTCAACACTAGTCTTTTTCATGGATCATTTGTCTTTTAATTTCTTCTGTGATTGTCCTGTGAAGAAAAAATAAAACGTTCAATACATATAATATAAAATTACTAGCTCAGCCCGCGGCTTTGCCTGCGTGGTATGTCGATAAAAAGTAGCCTATGTCCTTCCCCAGGCTTCAAAGATTCGGTTCAACCGTTTAGTCCAGAAAGCGTAACACAATACAATGTGACAATTTTATAACGATGCATGGTCGGATTGATAGAACCACCGAAAAGAAAAATACCCTTGGTCCTACTAGTAGAACTTCTCGATCGGACTACGGGCAGGTGAGATGAGGTGAGAGTTATTCCGTTCTTATCCCTGAACCTCCCTCCCCCCCTCCTCGATCCCCTGCTTGTTCGTCTTCTGTTTTAATTTCTGTCTTATCCACTATAAACTTTCTCATTCCGGTTTGACCCGCTTTTTCTTTTGTTTTTGATCCTGAAGGATCGTCAGCAACAAAAATAAGTACAGGGTTTATTTATATGATATGATATTTCAAAACAAAATGTTCAAATGAAAAGTTTACTTTTGCTTACCGAAATATATCCTATAGACTTGATTGAAAGGCATCTCGATGGCGACCGTCGCTAATATTGATATCACTGTCACTACAAACAGTTCTGGGACGTGCACCTGAAATGACAGAAATAATAACATTAATAACATCAAGAACTCGTGGCTAAATAATAACAGCCCCACAGGTCGATCGATCAGGTTAAGCTACGCTTGCCGCTGTTGATCTGTGGATGGGTGACCATATTTATATAACGAGAAAGTCCCCTCCGTGCCTCGGAAAGCACGTTAAGCCGTTGCTCCCGGCTGTCATTCGTGGATCTTTGACAGTCGTTACGGGTACCTAGTCAGAAGCCCGAAAGTCTGACAACCAGTCTTACCAAGGGGTATCGATCTAGTAACTGAGTTGTGGAGTTCAGATAGGCAGTCGCTCCATGTAAAATACTGGTATTCAGCTGCATCCGTTAGACTGGAAGCCGACCCCAATATAGTTGGGAAAAGGCTAGGCAGATGATGAATAATCAAGAGTATACAGAGTGGCAAGGACATCGACGAGTAGGTATCCTGTTACCATGGATTCAGTACAAGATTCAGAACCCCTGCGCTCAATTTTTTTTACCTGTTCCATACATTTTGACCGCGTAGTTTTACACTTTCACTTTTGAAACAGGATATTTTTTTTTATAACCTTTGAAATATGTCTACATGTTCCTGACACCCTATCTATAATTATTTTGCATCTTTTAAGGTCTGAGAAGTCTATCACCCTAAATCTTTTGGCAGTTTCTTTATCCAGTTCTTAGACTTGGGTGATCTCTGAATCAGGTCAACACTTCATATTGCTTCTTAAATCATTACTAGTGAAACTGAAAAACGAGATACCGACGTTTTAGAGTTGGAATCAAAAAGTTTTGTTACACCCCTATTAAAATGTAGGTAGCTACTTAACGATCACAAAGTGCAGAATAAGTTACATCCTGTATCATGTAATCAGTCATATTATAGTTGCTGACCATGATGTCAACAAAGCATGCATATCATATCAGCCTATAATGTTACCTCTGCTGGGACAGGTTTCCTCTCTTCGAGAGGGAGTGGGCTGTAATCTACCACGCGGGCCCAGTGCGGCAGTCAGCCATATTATAGTTGTTGACCATGATGTGAACAAAGTATGAGCTTAGGTATAAAACTTTTCAGCTGCCAAGTAACGAGGAGAAAAACCAATGATACTTACAAGAAGTAAAGGCGAGTAGTACCCTGGATTTCTCTGCACCCCCACGTTGTAGAAGAAGATGGGGAACTGCGTCAGGTACACGCTGTACGCGATCTTGTTGAAGAACTTGAACACTCGCGACTCAATGAATGAGGTTCCTATGCCTGTGGATATAAAGGTGCTTATTAAATACACGTTTGGACGTTCAAACATTTGGTAACGTTCTTGCTACCGTCCCTGAAAAATAAAATGAAATTGTATCCTATCTGATTACTCTGAGAAGAAAGCCCGAAACAAACTCAGACGTCACAGTCTCTTTTAAAGTCCACACATATTCTTGGTCAGATCATGTGAAGCTCAACGACTTGACGAACGAAAACAAAGAATGTACAGTCAACAAAGGAGATAAGTATACAGGAGCGTCGGATATAGTTGAAGTTTACTAAGAAACCGATGGACGTTCTCGAATAAAATTTTATTTTATTAATAGTATACAAACAGCTCATTTATTAAATTAAATTTCAGTCCAGAACATCTATCGGTTTCTTAGTAAACTTCAACTATATCCGACGCTCCTGTATACTTATCTCCTTTGTTGACTGTACCAAGTTTTTATTTTTTTTCTTTAAATGTTAAGTAAACTCCACTTACCAGCATAGTCATTAGCGATCGCCCAATGTGATGCGCACATGAACACCCCCCATAATATAGGCGATAGTGCTGAGAACATAGCCGCGCCGTAGTTCTCGTACTGGTACCCCTCAAGACCCCACTTGTAAGGAGTCGCGATGGTCGCCGCCATCAGAGCCATGCAGAAGGCCCAGAGGAGTCTCGTTTGAGCCTGGAAAAAGGAAAAATGTGCTAAAATTCTCTCTCATTATGAAAGCTCTCATAGATTTCATAGAAGTGTGTATCATTTACGTCATCAGTAATCATTAGCCACAATACATCATCCTCTTGACCTTTCCAATTTAATAATGGGCGGTGCAAAACGTCTTCGTCTTCCAAACAATCATGATCATGATGAGTCATGTATATATCACTTATCAGTAATTTTAATTTTAGTTATTCAAGTTATATGGATAGATGGCCAAAGATCGTCACTCACTGGACGTCTGGGGAAGGACATCGCTCTTGAGGTAGACCATGAGGTAGGTGGTGTAACGATCTGGGGGCCTAAAAAGGCCACTTTGGAGAATCATAAAGGGAAAGACAGGAGCAAGAAGACAAGGACAACACAAGACGAGGGAAGACAGTCCGTGTTTTTCTTTTTTTCGCTGATCTACGTAGGTATAATCTAAGAGATTGGGATTGGATTTGGATCGGATTGATTGGTATTTTAACACAGACAAAAAAAAAATTACTGAAAAATGATCCACCAATGGGATTTTTCCATATGTTATACTTTTATGATTCTGCCAAAATGGCCTTTTTAGGCCCCCTGAAGGTTTGCAGGGCCAACATCGCCAGAGATCGCACAAGACAGGGACTTTGGAAGGAAAAAGCGGAAGCCTTGGCCCAGCGTGGGACACAATAAACTAGAAAACAAAATAAAAAAAAGGAAGATAAACCAACTAGATATTATTATAACTATATTTTCTTAGAATATTTCACAATTAAAACAATACATTGCTTTATTTTCTATTTCATCCGCCCCTCTTGTTAATTAGATTAATCAAAATAACGACCAATTTGTGTAAACAGGTTTCAGACTAATCTCATGTAATGTTTTGTTTTACATCCCATAAACCAGTGTTATGCAAATAAATGCTAATGAAATAACAAGCCACAACCTAGTTATAGGATTTGATTCCTGATTCCGAAAACAGATATGAATATGAATAAAATTCTTACGGTTGAAAGTGTGAAGTTTAACTTTTTGGTTTTCATTAGATACGCCATGACGACTCCTATTAGGTAGATGGTGGCTCTGTGTGTAGGTAGGATGTAGGAGTAACGGGCCGCGTCTAGTAGTTTCTGTACTCTGTAAAGTAAATAGATAAATTTTAGAGAATTTGTTCCTAGGAAAGTTAAGTTCCTAGTCATGAATAAATAACCCATCTCCTGTCCTCCAAGGTATCCAAAACGACAAATAAGAGGAATTATTCAAGAACTATGATCTATGCTCAGTCTTAGCTCATAAACCCCGATTTTAACCTTGTACCGTCATTTATGATTGATTGATCTCTCTGGAGGACTCACAGCCTGTTTTATTGACTCCGGATAAGTACCGGTAAAATTATCTGGCAGTTTATTTAAAACAAACTGTTTTCTAATTGAATTTATCAAGAAGATGCAATGGTACATGCACACAAAACCCCCCCTGGTTTTGTGTGCATGTAGGCATTGCATCTTCCATCATCCTAAAAAGGCCACTTTAGCAGAATCATAAAACGATAAAATTATGAATCATAATATGGCGAAGACAGTCCGTAGGTATAAATAATCAAAGAGATTGGGATTGGATTGATTGGTATTTTAGCACAGACAAAAAAAAAATTACTGAAAAATCTTTCACCAATGGGATTTGATACGATTAACTTAACAGTTAACTGTCCATTATGATTCATAATGTTATCCTTTTATGATTCTGCCAAAGTGGCTTTTTTAGGCCCCTAGATCGTCACAAGTCTACTACTCTAAGTCTAAGATTACCTTGTAGACTGCGCCTACAATATAGCCAAAGCAATGCAGCACCAGTAATAGTGTTTGCTGCTGCAATCTGTCATCTTTGATGTACGATCTGTGGTCTCAGCTTCGAACAGGACCTTATAATATATCAGCTGTGTGGACAGCGGCATCTATCTAAACACTTAATACATCATAGGTGTCTTCTGTGAAATTCTGGGCGATTGGATGATGTCCAGTGCCGGATTAAAACTACTTGATGCCCTACGCAATCCACGCCTGTAGGCCTTCCTATCCACTAGTCACCTCGTATTTTTCCAAAACATCGACGAGCGATTTGTAAAGATTGGCGCACATTTCTAAAGTGACTTTTGGGTCTTGTAATATCTTGCTGATAAACAGCCTTGCCTTTCATGTGCTAGCAAATACTGTTTAGGTGCTGTTTCTGCCTTATGGTGCCCCCCGAGACGTGATGCCCTAAGCAATTGCTTAATTTGCTTATGGGCTAATCCGACACTGATGATGTCTCATGAATCCAGTAAGGCAAAATGTTGCATAGTTGGTACGTGTTTGCTTAAAAGTGCTAGGCGTTTAGGCTTGACGATTTCTTTTAGATAAAATGATCTTTTGTTGTTCATATCTAGTATTTATGATAACTGCAAAGTAATTGCTTAATACACTATCAGTAGCAACGGCTTTCATTTTGACAGTTCAACAACATTCATTGCGTTATTTACGTTGTTGAACAGACCACTTTTTTTCGAACACATGAAGCAATGGATTAGCAATATCCTTCAAAATCATTCAGATTGTGATTGATTGTGAAAAATAGTAATCTAGTGTTGCCAGACATTGGGTGCTGGAATCATTTTAACCATGGGTCGTTTTAACTCAAAATGGACGTATTAACAAAATCGTTCCTGTAGATAATTTCCAAATCTGTGACCAAAACCCTCTTAGTGTGGCCTAGAAAAATGAATGATTAAAAAACATCTACTTATTTTCTGATATATAAAAATCTCGTGTCACAGTGTTTGTTATCGAACTCCTCCGAAACGGCTTGACAGATTTTTATGAATTTTTTGTGTATATTTGGTAGGTCTGAGAATAGGTCGTAGGCTATTTTTTTGATTTTTTATTTTGTGCCAAGAAACTTTTGCGGGTCAGTCAATATTAACATTTGAGACGGAAATTATGAATGTGGAAAAAAAAACCATTGCTATAACTACCTATTTTATCTATTGACGACGATTACATTATCAAAGTTTGCACATTATGTAAAGAAACAATACCTACATATCAAGTTTCAATACTTACATTCAAGAGAACTCAACAAGTGACGGAATTGACATTAAAACAAGTACCTAAAGTAGCTACTTTTCAAGTGTCTTCATTAGCAGTTACAAATGTGAATACTTAAAAACTTAAACAAAGTTGGTACACGAGGACTTACAACTAAGTACTGTGTTGTATCAAGTAATGGATTGTCAAGAAGGTACCTATCTACATAGTACAGTCACGAGAACTAATTACGTCAACACTAGGCAACTTTAAATTGCGATTTTTTCACAAAATAACGCATGCAACGTTGAAATACGACACTTTACATAAACCTATAAGTTCGAAAATACTACGTTCCTCGTATTATAAAATTTCATTCAAAAATAAAGGAGAAAATCGCCTTTGAATAAAGCCAAGTGTATACATACTTATGCTCGTGACTGTACCCACGGCTACACATCATGACATCAAGCTATAGATATAGATTTCCAGTTTTAGGTGACTTCACATTGAATAGGGTTTTTGTACAATCAGCCGGACGATTCTGTAAAAATCTCACCGTGAAAACTTAGGTGATGTGAGTTTGGTTTTTGCTAGGAATTGACACTATTGACAGCTCACTCCAGGCACACTTCACCTAAGTTTTCACGGTGAGATGGTTACAGAATCGCACTGCAGAAGGCTGCTTATACTGGTTATGTACCTATAGTTTGATGTGTAGACATGCGTACATAGGTGGGGTTTTTACTAGCAGGTACCATGGGTGGAGGGGTACTCTTGTTAAGTCATGTTAAGTACACTCTGTGCCTAAGTAAGTGTTTATGAGATGGTCAAGGAGTCTGGGACTTGAAGTATTTGCTTCTGGAAGATTCTTGGACTTTGTAATTCCTCATTCCTTCGTTCGGAGGGATTATCCAATAGTGCTAAGGAGCTGTTTGCGTAAGACCATGTTTTCTTAATTCTTCGAGTAAGAGTGATGTACGGCCATATTTCATCAAGTAGATTTTAGAATCATATTGACGGCACGGTTGGCGCAGTGGTTAAGCGATTGACTGCTGCGCTGCGTGTCGCGGGTTCGATTCCCGCACGGAACAAATATTTATATGACCTACAAGTAGTTGTTCCGGGTCTGGCTGTTTGTGTACGTGAATTTAAATGTTTGTAAGCGCACCCACAATACAGGAGAAATTCCTAGTGTGGGGCAAAGTTTAAAAAAAAAAATATATATATATATTTGGGCACGTGCACATTTTGTGAACTATGTAGTTTGTGAGACTGAACTGACTGATAATTTATTATATTAAACGAAGCAAGCTTAATAAGTGTATAACGAACATATTTCACAGATTCGGTGCAGTTGACGTAAACCTTTCTTTTTCTAACATGTCTTATTTAAATAAGTAGGTACTTGAAATGGTATTGCAATACAATTAGTAATATCGTTAAAATTATTTTTTTATTTATCATAAAAAAGGTAAAACCAGAGAAAGACTATAAGAAATGGTTTAACAAATAGATATGGTTGTTGATAATATGATTGGTAAATAAGTAGTACATAAGTAAGTGCTCGGGTTTTTGACCGGATTCGACAAGCACATTCATTATAAGATTATTAAATTACTCATACAATCATTGACATTGACACACATACTATACTACTTTTCCTTTCAATTTTAAATTTACCCATTCAATCGATAATTAAAAAAAAAAAGAGTATGATTTTCATTCTTTCCAAAAAAAGAGATTGACATTTTTTTACTAACTCGTCAACTATTTATCACTCTATTACTTGATAATTAGCCTTCTTTACAGATTTTCTTATCATTTACTTTATTTTTATTCTGGCGTGCTTTGATGCCAAAAGATTTGATGAATCAGACATCTATTTTATATTATCATGGTTGTGCGTTCCGTAGTTTATACACAGTCATCAATTATTTCTAACCATAACAAAAGACAGTCAAGATCTTCGTCGTTCATCACTTCGTAATAAAACCGGAAATAATCAAACTGCTACAAACAAAAAATGCAAGCTCATACAAGTTCATTGCATGAACAAAGGTCAAATACCAACAGAACCTATTTTCAATGGACTTTGAACCATTAAAATTGTGTCTAAAAAATTACACGTGCGCTTCTGGCCAATTTCTGTAAACGTGAAAATACATTTTAAAATTTAAACTGCGATTAACCTTCGTACCAATTTTTCTGTTTTTTTTTCGTGTTTATTTATTTATAGTATATGTGTGTATATAAATGATTGACGTGGGGATTTGATACTTTCAGGGGGGGGGGGGGGTGGTATTGGAAGACCCCAAGAAAATTATATATCCTATTTTAAATATAATCGTGGAAATAACTCTATAAGATTCGCAACAGACGGCAAGATAAAAAAATTGGGGGCTCTAGAAAACAAAAATCTCAAATTGGGCGGTGGACAAAATAAGGTTGAGAACCTATGGTTTAGACGATGCAAGTAATTTGCTGTTTCGATTTTATTATATACCACAGCCAAGAAACTGGCATCATGTAAATGGGGCTTAATGTACCTATTAGGCAATTTCGGCCACTTTAGTTGAGCAAATCCACCAAATAATTAACGCCTTGATTTCAATCGGAATCGGAGGGTTAATCTAACATGTGTAATTGAAAGCTCCACGACACATAATAATTATCAGCTCTTATGTAGGTAATTTGACTTTGAACAATGTTCAGAATAGAGGCCGAAATCCAAGCAGTTTTGGATCTATTTTTTCTTTGTTTTTCCAGACTTTTTCATTAGCCAGTAAGGATCGTCACCAAGAAAATTGGGTTGAAAAAACCTATAAAATTCGTATAAACAGAAAATTTGGTGTAGTAAAATATAGTCTCCACGAGTGCACCCTGAGCAATAACAATCGGCCAATATTTTTAGCACAGCATGGATTATTGACAAATAGTTATGTAAAGAAAGAGCTTTTGCTGTGAAAATGAAAAATTCTTGAGCATACGAAGTTCAACCACTCAAAAGTACCAAACTAAGTAAAAAAAAAAGTGAATTTAAAAGAAAATACTCACGAAATTCCGTAATACACGAACATACTGATATCGTACCAGTATATGGCTAGGTATCTTAAAGCTGTAGATGCTACTGCGATCAGAGCCAAGACGGACCAGCCCAGGGACTTGTACTTCCAGATGAGCAGCATCAGGGGTAGGGTAGCCACGTAGAGCTGCATGTCCATGCCGATTTGATGCGTGTGGGTTAGGCACTGGAACAAAATGGCGCTGGTGTTGTAGTTATTGAGGTAGAAAAGCAACTAACTTTCGACGACCTAGTAGATGAGTGAGGCATCTTTTCGGGTCATTGAATAAAGGGCATTAAGAAAACCATTTAGTAATTATTTCAAACTAGCTGTTTTTCACGACTTCGTCTGCAATCCTGGATGGAGGTTCCACATCCAAATCCGTTAAGCCGTTTTCTTAGCGTGAAGGCATAATAAAAAATAATACTTTTCTCTTTACAATATTAGTTTAGATGCTGATGCTAAGGAGGCTCTTATACCTATTCCCACCGCTTGATGAATTGGAAGTGGTTACTGCAGACCGTCCCAGAATTAATATAACCGATGTTGTTTTGAAAAGACACAATGTAATGTGTTTGTAATTTAATTTACACCCAAGCATTACTCTTCGAACTGAGACACAGCTCCAATGCTGCAGAAAAACTTATGGTGATAGTGTCTCCCTACATTTTTACTTTCATAAGATTATTCTCAATAAGAAATTACAAGGATTTCAACAACTTTTTTTTTAAATTTTTCATCAAAAGTCGAAAACTATGCGGCCTAAAAAAAAAGGTTTGAGAATGTGCAAACTTTGCTCTTTCATGTGATATCCCACATGCCCTAGTAGCCCCACTTCGAACTTTTCGGAAACCCTTTCAGTCCTTGTTGCAAAAAAAAAACTACATATATTTTTATTTCTTTCTTATTTGCAAAATAGTTGGGCAAACGTCATCTAAAACTATTTCAAATTTCAAGTTGATAGCATTAGTAGTTCTTGAGATATCCTGCTGTGACAGACAGACAGACAGGCTGGTCTCACCATAAGGGGTCCGTTTTACCATTTTGGTACGGAACTCTAAAAATGCTGAATGGGTCCGCTCTTGACCTCGAACACGCCTGATGAAAAGCGATGGATGAGGTCTACGATGATACAAACGTGCCCAGAAGATGCCTGTTCACTTTAACGGTAGACAAGTTAGATGTGGAAGGGAACACAGTCGCTGGCAGAGAGTTGAGAACTTAAAATCTCTGCTAATAACGTGGTGATTTTGTGATCGAGAACTCGAGACAAATGAAACCAAAATGCAGATAAGAAAGGTAAACAAATGATTTAATGAAAATCTAATAGTATGTCGTAAGGTTGGAATCGCGCCACAACATTAACTTCAAGTCATTCGTGGTACGAGTTCCAACCCAACATCTACAGACCTGTCTGAAAGAGGACTTCTGGCCGAAAGGTGTCGTCTATCGACGTTTCCGTGGACGGTTAGGCTGAGTTCACACGGTATTGTCCTGCACGTTTTCTTTGTATTCGTTTTTTTAACGTACAATCACCCGGGTGTTCACACGGTAGATATTCATTCGTGTAAAAAACGAATAGCAGCAGTCTTCACACAGTTGTCACAGTGAGTAGGTAGACGTCTGTGATGGATCCACGCTTTGTTGTACTTTTATATTTGTTTATGGTATAATCGAAGGCGCCAACGGTTTCGTCGCCGACAGAGCAGAAGGTTTTGGGTACATCCTATTAATGAAGAATCAGGGCGTACTAAACTATTTGAGAAGTTATATGATAAACTTAGAAACGGTGAAAATAAGTTTTTTAATTACTTTCGGATGTCTATTTTGGATGGCTATTCGATGAAAAACGTATGAACATCGTGTCGTGTGAACGAGACAGAGCTATACTATGTGCCACTGCAAGCCGAATACGTTAAAGTTCATTCGATTTGCTTGACAAGTCCGTTGAGTATTCGTTTAAACACATAAACGGTGTACGATTTTTTTTTGCAGTACAAACGACATGTGAATGGTTCTATGTACAATGTATGTGCCACTATTTATTCGTTAAGACGTATCCTGCAAAAAAACGTGCAGGATAATGCCGTGTGAACCCAGCCTAACGCGACACCACGCAGCGAAACACGACGCCGACAATGTTACGTACGTGTATTGTTCATAGTTTTAAGGTTTTTAATATGTATTAGTTTATTATTGTATAAGATTATTTTGTGTATTTTATTCATGGGCCTTACTTGCCTGACAATAAAATGATTATTATTATTATAATAATCATTTATGATTATAATTATTATTAAAGAAACGGGACAGAAAACGTTGACTCGACGTAGGGTAATAGAAGCGAGACAATGGTTCTCGGCTCGACGTAAAGGGACTCGACATAAAGCGAACCATTCAGGATTATGTGTATAGGTAATACATTCTTATTTGACCGAGTTATAACAGCATGGAATAGGCTCCTAGCCTCCTACATTGATTTGCTTCAAGAATCGACTGGACAGATTAAATATCTCCAAGCTATACGGTACACACAGCTAATTAGCTGCTAGGGAGTTTAACCAAATAATAATAATATTTAATTAAGATGTCGCCATATCAGGAGACTGCACCCGTGCGAAGCGGGGGCGGGTAGACTCCAATAAAACGCACGATAAAGATCAATGTAACCTCGTTACTCACGATTAACGATGTTAGTAATACCTTGTTATATAAGAATCATGGGAATTTGATTTACTAGATCACCGTGTCACCCCGCATATTGCTTTCATTCATTGTTAGCATTAGTAAATGCGTACTACTCATTTATGAAGAACTAAGAAGTTTGTACTGGGTTTGTGTAAATAATTTCATCAACATTGCTCTCAAAACGGTGAAGGAAAACATCGTGAGGAAACCGACATGTCCTACGGCGTGGTTTTTTCGCCGTGTGTACGCACGGTCGTCAGTGTTTGTATGGATTACTATGGAAACTTGTTGACAAGCCGTTTTTTTACGGCGTGGTCTACACGCCGGGTGCAAGCACGGTTCTTCAGTGTTGTATGGATCTCTATGGAAGCTTGTTGACGGACACTTTTTGAAGTGAAAACTTCTTTAAGCGTGTTGGAAATTTTTTGAGATGGGAAAAAACCATTGAACTCGCGTCACTGTTACAGTAAGCGACACCGCGCGTGTTTTGTTTGTAAGACGATTAAAAAAATACCCGCTTCGGATTTGTTCGGCTGTCCTCGGGATGTACTCAGTTTTAATGTATCCGATATGTCAGTGAGTGATGGCAAAGTATTCTGTTTGTGTTTTGTTTTCAATTCTGTCGGCACTTACGGAGTGCCACTGTTTTTTTTTTGTATGGTACGATTTATACGCTGTATCGTAAAGAAACCGTACCGTGTACAAATGGCCTTACTTGAGTGAAGTGTCTAATATCGTTTAATCACCCGGGAGACAAATTAGTGATCGTCAATCGGATTGGCGACCACAGGGGTCATCCCTGCTCGTTACTACAACAAAGACAGAGCAACTAGCCATCTTCTTGATGATAAAAAAAAGATTATTTTACGTGTGCTCCTTCATTTACAGACCACAGTATTGAAAGTACATTTGAGGCTTTCCCATAGTTATTTGTTTTAACATAACATAAAATCATGCCTTTAACCCTCACAGGGTTCAGGACTCAGGACCTCATGCTTAGCATTAGTACTTGCGACCACTAGACCACCAGGGAATCATTCATTATACGTAATACTAGCAGCGCCCCGCGGTTTCACCCGCATAAGTGTCGATCCCGTAGAAATATCGGAATAAAAACTATCCTAAGTCCTTTCTCGGGACTCAAACTATCCCTATACCAAATTTCATCTAAATCGGTTCAGCGGTTTAAGCGTGAACAGGTAACAGACTGACCAGGCCAGAATGGCCAGGGAAGTAAAGGACCACTCCATTCGCATACTCTCAGACAGAATGGCCGTTCTGCAAGCGCTGAACAGTTACACAGTTGACTCTGGGCTAATATACGAGTGTCACCAGCGCCTCAATCAGGCGGGTAACCTCAATAAAATAACCATTCAATGGATCAAGGGACACAGCGGCTCGCTGGGCAACGATGCAGCCGACGAGCTTGCCAGGAGAGGGTCAAGCATGGCACCAGTGGGACCTGAGCCCATCGCGCCACTCCCCTTTGGGTTTTTACGCACTCTGGTAAGGAAACGCATCAGAGACCAGCACGACAAACTTTGGACGGATCAAGGCGAATGCAGGCAGGCTAGGGAAGCACTTCCCACATTGGATGCCCGCCTCACGAAATAGGTTCTCCGTCTAACTAAGCAAAAGCTGCGTATAGTTACTGCAGCTTTAACTGGCCACGGGTCATTTAATAAACACCTCTATGTCATAGGAGTAACAGACAGTCCGCTGTGCAGGGCCTGCATGGAGGATGACGAGACAGCGGCACATGTGGTCGCCACGTACAGGGCAAAGTACTTCGGTAACCCAGGTACCCTACGTGAGACGGTCAGTAACATCAAGGCGTTGCTGGCCTTCCTTGAGGAGCTGGGGTGGATCGAATAATCGATTTTCCCACCCGTACGCAAAATACGCGCATTGTCGTGGAGTTGCGGAAACCAGCCCGTATTACCTATTACAGGTAACAGACAGACATACTTTCGCATTTATAATATTAGTATGGATTTATAGTATGGATATTAATGGTCCACTACTTAATAAATAATTGATAACCAAAATATATTATATTTTGGTTATTTATTTTGTAATGTTATTACATACGCCTATCAAATTAACATATTTATCGCCATAAGTTGATTACCGCGCATTAATTATGTTTATTTGTGGATGAAGTGGTGGCATTGTGAATAGTTACTGTCAATGAAATAGGGTGTAATGTTGACTCAAAATCATTAAAATATACAACATTAGTTTTTGTTAATAATACACCCGAAAAGGGGTCATTGTACTCATCATTTTGAACCACTTTTTCTAAGGGACCAACCTTGAAATCGCGAAAAAAAATTCTGCTGTTCCATACATTTGTGTGCACTTAAATCGACAAAATGTATGGAACACCTAATTTTTTTAGCGATTTCAAGGTTGGTCCCATAGAAAAAGTTGTTAAAAATTATGAGTAGGTACAATGACCCCTTTTCGGGTTTAGTATAAACAAAAACGAATGTTGTATAAACTTCCCAAGGGAATGGGATATTGTTGTTGTAGTTTAGAAAAAGCTTTTGCGATAGATACCTACTCGAAGGAGATGCAGTAAAACTAAATTGAATTCGATACTTTTGACTTTAGTTTTGAACCGAATAAACTAAAATGTTTAGAAGCTGAATTCAGCCAGGCTTTTCAATTTACTCTGCTAGGTTATAGTTGAAATAAAAAACCGTTTTCATAGACATCTCTGAAACCGGTGTTTAGATAAAAATGCTGAAAATACGTAAAATAAATATTGGGAAAATGTACGAAATATTGGTACTGTTTTCTAGGCTTTTAAACACGTCCAATATAAAGATACACATACCACATAAACCGCCGTGTGATTATTATAAATATAAATTAAGTGTTTTCTAATGTAATGTAATAACGGAATGGACTGGTCTGAAAATAAATGAATTATTTTATATATTAATTATTATATCTAAATTAACGGCGGTAGACACAAGCTAAGGACCACATGCTACGATTCTTACATTCTCTTTCTTTTTACTTGCATTTACTTTTTGCGCTGGCGATGGCGGTCAAAATAATGTTTTGCAACATCCCCATTCCATCCAATCCCCAAGATTGGCAAACGAAACAGCAACAAAAAGTAGTCGTGGCTATCCATTACTTTGCACCATCCTGTAGAAATTGATGGCTTCCAGATTACGATTATTATAACTGCGGTACAGGTAGACCATGATTTACCCATCTATTCTGTTACAATCTCACCGAGAAAACTTAGGTGAAGTGAGCTTGAATTGAGCTGTCATCCCACCAGCTCCCTAATTCCGTAACACATTATCAATCTCAATATTCAACGTTGTTGTTGTTGTGTCTTCAATGTTCCATATAGGTACGATGGGACACTTAATATCGTGTCGTGCTTGTCCTGTCAGCTGCACGTTACAGGAACTAATAGACGCTGGTGATGGGACCAAACAAGTAGCCGAATTCTGGGCCGAGTCTATTTACGAGTAGATTGCTATATCTTCTCCATACGAAAACTACCTTTTGGAATGGGCGATTAGAATCATTTCTATTTAGTTATTTTTTGACGTTCAAAAGTGCCTTTAATGTGCCTATTTGAAATAAATGATTTGACTTTGACTTTGACTTTATAGAAGAATCTCAATCTGAATCATTTTGAATGATATCGCTAAACCATTGGTTCATAAGTTCGAAAAATGTGTCTGCTCAACAAAGTAAATAGTTGTTGTTGAGTTGTTGAACTGTCAAAATGAAACCTATTGCTACTGACAGTGTGATACGCAATTACCCCGCTGCGCTGGTGATAGGAATTCGCAATGTTGACAGCTCACTTCAACTTTTTTATTTTTTTCACGGTGAGATTTAGACTTTAAAAACTTTTTATCTCGGTAGTAGGTACGTTCCCGTGGGGTAATTTCCGACTTTCCGTGGGCGAAGCCGGTGGCATAAACTAGTGCCTCATTGAAGCTCGAGGATATTAAAATAAACATACCATATCTTCAAAGCCGAAGTAGTTATGTATGAACAGGAAGCTCTTCCACATATTCTTCTCACATACTCTGCTGTGCTCCCCGACCACCAGGTTCCACTGGGGCCCGTTGTTCAGGTCCGGTAAGATGTACGTGCAGAACAGCATCAGACTCACGAAGAGTGGGAACAGTCTGGAAAAGAAGCAGGAAATTAAATTGGGACAAAGTAAAAGTCAATTATAGGTTGTTTTAATCATGATCTGGCAGTTTGAGTAGTTTATGCGGCCTACCCAAATGTCCTGTCTTTGGTATTGTTCGTCGAATCGTTGAGCTCCTCAAGTTCTGAGTTGAGCTGCACGTTTTTTGACAAATGCGTGCACTGATTGGACAGGTTCGCTCAATCTGTGTGGTTCTTTCCTCAAAATACCATTTCAGACACCTATCTACATGGTCTTCACACGATCTGACCAAGATTTTGTCTGGACTTTTAAAGAGACTGTGACTTCTGAGTTTGTTTCGGCCTTTCTTCTCAGAATAGTCAGATAGGAAACGCCGACCTCATCTAGTTTTAAAAAATATGATTGACGTCTAAAAGTGTTTGTACAAACCTACTTACAGAAAATAAATCATTTATCATAAATCATTTATTTCAAATAGGCACATTAAAGGCACTTTTGAACGTCAAAAATTACAACTAATTAGAATTGATTCTAGTCGCCCATTACAAAAGGTAGTTTTCGTATGGTCAAGAAACTCCACCGGACAAATTGGTCATCTATCTAATTTTATGAAATTGCAGGTGTGCTTGAATTCTATGCACTTGAAAACTTTTAGGAAGATCTATAATGTAGTCGGTTATGCAGAGGAATAAATTGTTGAAGACAGAATGTTAGAACAGCCGGATAAATGCGTAACACACTAACACTAGGAATGGCATTCATTTTGACAGTTCAACAATATTCATTGCGTTATTTACGTTGTTGAGCAAACAAATCTTGCGAACATATGAAGCAATGGATTCGCAATATCCTTCAAAATTATTCAGATTGTGATTGATAGTGTGTTACGCAATCAGGGTGCAGGATGACACTACGACACAAGTCACGATATTCTATTGACTCTGACAGATGAGGTATCTGAAACGTTTTTGTTCCATTCAAGATTTTTGTCAACATAGGTTTATTTTGCAGAGAATTAGTGCCTTCACAAATATTTGACTTGGACAAGATTTTAATGACGTTTTTTTTATTTAATCTTCCCGCACACAGTAAGGTACAGCAGAGGATTCTCTACCTGTCAACCAAGGGCGGTGAAGAGATAAGGTGCCCTGTTTGAGAGGAGATAGTAATATTAAAAAGACAACTTATTGAATTATAAACAAATTAGGGACACGGGGGTGGGGGTTGACAATTATTTTTCCATGATAAATGATAAATGATTTTTATTTCTGTAAGTAGGTTTGTACAAACACTTTTACACGTCAATCATATTTTTTTTTAAACTAGATGAGGTCGGCGTTTCCTAACTGACTATTCTGAGAAGAAAGGCCGAAACAAACTCAGAAGTCACAGTCTCTTTTAAAGTCCAGACAAAATCTTGGTCAGATCGTGTGAAGACCATGTAGATTGGTGTCTGAAATGGTCTTTTGAGGAAAGAACCACACAGATTGAGCGGACCTGTCCAATCAGTGCACGCATTTGTCAAAAATCGTGCAGCTCAACTCAGAACTTGAGGAGCTCAACGATTGAGATTTGACTCATGAGATTTGACTTATCTTTAATGAGATGACAACTATTTTTCGATTTCCATTGCGATTTTCATAACACTGTCTGTCTGTTACCTCTTCACGCTTAAACCGCTGAACCGATTTAGATGAAATTTGGTATAGAGAGAGGCTTTTATCCCGATATTCCCACGGGATCGACACTTATGCGGGTGAAACCGCGGGGCGCTGCTAGTAGCCAATAATCCTATTATCAACTTCCCCGTACATTAAATATCGATTTATTAATAACAGTGGGCTTTTCAACCAAGAGGGGTTTATTCCTATATGTCCAAGATAATCGCTTTGTAACGACCTTCCTCGTAAACCGTAATATCCACAAATTTTGGACACGTGTGCGACTTAGATAAAAATCCACGCGCCTCTTGATTATGTTTTAAGTGTTGAGATCATTAAGAATTTAATTACATATTTGTATTAGGATGGTCTGTGACCTACGGCCGGTTGAAGATTGTTTCAGTTTAGCAACAAAATCCTGGATCTCGCAAGCAGAGTTTACCGCGTAACTAGCATAGATACAACGGCCCGACATGTATCATCGGGCAGTTGCCTGCCAGACACAACACCCGTGTGGTCGGAGGATCCTTTTCTATAGAGTATGAGTGAACTTTCCAACCTGTTCCTTAAACCTCTCTAAACGTATAGAAAAGGACGAAAGAATGACTAAAATCCAACCCCACTTTTATGTAAAAAAAAAAATCAAAATCAAAATATTTATTTTAATATTATTTTATAAATCCTGGTTTCTACCCAATGTTTTCCTTCACGGTGAAGGAAAACTATCATAGTACACTCTGCTTACAACTTCAACTAAAAACAAAGGATGAAGACCGAATATTTTTCAATTCCGTACAAAATCTAGATTAATGACGAAAAGGGGGGGATTTAATGAATGGACTCGTTTCAAACAAAGGATATATTTTCTGCACTTCAAAGTGTAATCAATCTCTTGTTAATGATGATGGCATCGATAAATGTTTCAAGCGCTTACCTAAACCATCTGGCGATAAGACGATCCTTAAGGTTGATGGTTCCTTTCTTCTCGAGGTCTGTGAGTAGATTGTGAGCATTAAGGAACCCGCTCAGATATAGGAAACTGTCTGTGTAGAGGATTGCGGAGCGTCCCACGACAGCCCATGGCATGCCGAATACCTGGAAGGAGGGTGAAAGTTAATATGTTTTTACTAATAGGTTACACACCACAAACACAACTGACGAAATGTGAGAGTACTATAGGTACAGTCAGCCACAAAAGTCGATTAATACTTTAGTTTTTTTTATTTCTGTTATTGAGAAAAATATTTGTTCAAAATTGCATTGTGCTCCTGTTGCAATTTTAAACAAATATGTTTCTCAATAACAGATTAAAAAAAACTGAAGTGTTAATCGACTTTTGTTGCTGACCGAACAACTGCCCAAACCTACGAAAAATACATGCGTGATGATTTATGGTATTTATGGTCTAAGGATTTTTACTGAAATCTGGGCAGCAGCCTCTTTCTGTGTCTATTGTCATGATCTCTGGTAACATCAGCTATGCGCGAATTGCTCATTAGTAAGAATGGTAGCCAATGCCCTGTTTGTGCCATACCTACATACTACAGTATTTACAGTATCACTAAACAGGGTTATTGGTAAAACATTAACAACCTCTTAAGAGGTCATTGTACTCGTCATTATGAACAACTTTTACTATGGGACCAAACCTGAAATCGCGAAAAAAAATGATATTATTCATAATGATGAGAACTACCTTACAAAAAATTCTGTGTGGTTTTGAAAAAATGGTTGATATCGCACAGTTTTTATTCTGTCCGCGAATTTCTGAATAAAAAATCTTGTCAGTCCTACCACTTCAGAAATGCATTGTAATATTTTTTAAATGATTTATCTTCCTTTGTTAGTATAATTAACTGTACGATATTAGTATGTTACTGCATGTTGTTAACACATACCTACTTCATGTATTAAATATTTGCATGCCATTATTACATGGCGGAATGTGTCTTTGCACTATACAATTTTATATTATCATCTTTTGTACCTACCACATTATATGCAAAAAAATGATTTTGATTTGATTTTACAATGACCTCTTAAGAGGTTGTTAATGTTTTACCAATAGCCCTGTATAACTACGTTGACAATAACATGATAATGGCCGTGTCCCTTTGTGGTCTGAAAGCAGTGACTCTGCGCCATCTCTGCGGGAGGGAGTATCGCGATGATAGTGACACCCATGACGACAAATTCAATAGAAACGTATGGAGCAATCTTCACACTCCCTTCCGCTCCACCCAGAGCGGGAGGGATCATTTGATGACTTCCCATCCGAAAAAAAAAAGACTGTGAATCCAGTAAAAAAAAATGGTTAAATAAATAATAAATAAATAAAATGATGCCTTGTAAAAAACTATTTTTGTTCTATATTAATTCAAGTTTTCCATTTATCCAATTAATAACAGTCTAAATAAAAAACAGTGACTCATTTTTTTTTAAATGTATTTCACTATCGTAAACATGACTAACCAAACAAATTGCCTAATAATTGCTTCATACATTAAATTCTCTACAGAGTTGATACATTTCTTGTCAACACAAAAGCCTTGTAAGTACCTAGGTACTAAGAACATTCCTCTTAATAAAATCGGCACTTAAAGAGTTAGACAGAGTCTTATAAAGTCTAAATTACTCAAGAAAGTGTTAAGTGCTATGATATAAAGGGTTTCAATACTCATTAAGTGACTTGATTGAATTTTCGAAACTTCGTTAAGAGGTGTGAGTTTCGCTCAAAGTTGACTTTGTGTCAATTCGATACTTATTAAACCAAAGAAGTCGTTATAATATTGGCTGGGAGAATTGTGTAAGTTGATATAAGACTTGAGTTCTAACCGCTAAGGATGAGGGAATTTGGTTAAAGAGAATGTTTATGTTGCAAATACACAAAAAAAATATTTTGACGTTGACTGATGTTTTGTATGCAGATTGAAATCAAAAACTTCATTTATTTGTATAGTTTTTAAAAACTTGGCAAACGGACTAGATTGCAGTGGGTCGTTTCCAGAATCTCATACCTACCTACAGCTGCTCATTTTCTTGCATAATCCCTTGCACACATACCTATAATACCTACATAATTTTATTATTGGCTACCGACCAGAAATCTGAGGGGAGTAATTTTAAGAACGTTCACAGTTTCATCTCCGAGAATTGTCTCGTAATTTTAAGAGCGCTCACAGTCAGAAGGCCAATTCTCGTAATTTAAAACGTTCAAAATCTAGTCGCAGTCTCATCTCGGTGACAAACAAATGTCAAAAACTTGTCAAAAATGTAGGGAAACTAGAGGTACTTTTGACAGATTGAGACTGAGATCAGGGGGCTTACCATCACCTCTTAAAGCAGGGCAGAAGTTGAACTGCACTACTTTTTTGTACTAAGACGTCATACAAAAAAGTAGTGCAGTTCAACTTCTGCCCTGCTTTAAGAGGTGATGGTAAGCCCCCTGACTGGATTTTGAACGTTTTAAATTACGAGAATTGGCCTTCAGATATGTACAGTCAACAAAAGAGACAAGTATGCAGGATCGTCGGATATAGTTGAAATTTAGTAAGAAACCAATGCATGTTGTCCACTGAAATTTAATTTGATAAATGAGCTGTTTGTTTTCTATTAATCATATTAAATTTTATTCGAGAACAACCATCGTTTTCTTATTTATTTTTATTTAACCATTTATGTACACACATATATAAACAGACAAGAAAAAACAGAACAGAAAAATAGGTACAAAGGTGATGCTTATTTCATAAGAAATCTCTTCCAGCATACCTGCGATAGGACAATAAATAGAGAGATGTAGACAGCGTGTGAAAGAGTAAAGGAGACAAAAATAATAGGTACATAAAATCTAAAAACAATTCACTTAATAAAACTAAACAAGTATTATGAGAATATACTTACATACATACAAACAAACATACATTTTTCTAAAATAAATATCACTAAACTTCAACTAGGTATATCCGACGATCCTGCATTACTTATCTCTTTTGTTGACTGTACAATTGCCAAAAGAATATCAAAATGCTTTCAATACTTACAGCAGAAAAGCTGACTTTATTAACGAAAGGGTTGTGCGCCATAGCCATAGACTTGTGCGCTATCAGCAGAGCGAACGCGTTCATCCCCCTAAATGCATCCACTCCTTTCACCCTCGTAGGGGAGTCGGTTAAGTCGAACACTTTCCTAAGATTCCTCTTCAGAGAGAACGCATTGAGAAGCTTCTCGAAGTTTGTGACTCCTTCCTTTCCATCGTCTAGGATTGTGCCTAGACTGAGAAGCAGGCATACCGCTAGGAAGAATGTGCTGGAAAGAAAAGAAAATGTTGTTAACAGCGGTGTGTAAACGAAAGTTAAATTAAATGTTTTCTTGCGAAAGATTGATATACAACAATCGTCATCGCCTTTTCCCAACTATATTGGGGTCGGCGTCCAGTGTAACCGGATGCAGCTGAATACCAGTATTTTGCATGGAGCGACTGCCTATCTGACCTCCACAACCTAGTTACTGGGTAATACGATACCCCTTGGTAAGACTGGTTGTCAGACTTTCGGGTTTCTGACTACCCGCAACGAGTGTCAAAGATCCACGAATGACAGCCGGGACCAACGGCTTAACGTGATTTCCTGGTCCCGGCTGTCACTATATACACATCATCAGCCATCACATACCCGTGCCAAGGCACGGAGGGGTCTTGGTATGTGAAGATGGTCACCTATCCACGGACCAACCGCGGCAAGCGTAGCTTAACTTGATCGATCGACCCGTGCGGCTGTTATTACTTAGCCACCAGCCGCCCCAATATGGACCTTATTAGGTCCATATTGGGAGGGGCTATATTAAATTATTATTTACTGCCCATGTTTTGTTTTATTAACCCTTGGTGGTTTAATTTTGCTATCCAACCATTTACAAACAGGATCGCTTTTGAAACGGTGTCCCGCTTAGATAGTACAAATGTATAAACATCTATTGAATTCCTCAGAATATCTTAGAAACTATTAGATAGTTAGATTGGGACTGGATACGGTTCATAACTAGACTGAGGCCGAACTTAGGCTGCCTGTCCAGTGTGGCGGAGCGAAACGAAGCTGTGTGGAGAGCTTGGAAAACGTTAAAAAGTTCAAACAAGTCCCATGGAGTTTCTTCAGCCCAATTTTATCTATAGGAAACTACGCTTTGGAATAGGCAATTCTCAGTTCTCTTTATTTTGTATTTTTTTACTTTCTCAACTGGCTAATAATGGTCTAATTGAAGTAATATGGTTAAGTCAGTAAATCAGCCTATAAAGTTCCCACTGCTGGGACACAAGCGTCCTCCTCTCTGTGAGACGGAATGGGCTGTAATCTACCACGCGAGCCCGAGTGACGTGAGCTCGACAAATGGATGAGTTACGTGAGCTCGACAAATGGATGTGCGAATAACACTTGTGCGACAAAACTGTACTGCGACTCACCATAGTTCGAATGCACGCTTGTGTGAGACACTGAAGCTCGACATCGCGTTAGTGCGACAGATGTCATATGCTCTCGATTTTTTGGTCCTAGGACATGCTTCACCGTTTTTGAGAGCAATGGTGATGAAATAAATTACACAAAGTAAAGCGCCTGTCTGGGTTCGAACCCACGATCTAACTCTTAAGTCGGGGCCGTTCTCACTGGGCCACCAGTGCTGTCTAATAAGACTTGACTTTGTAATATCCACAGAGTTTCAAATAAATCTCGTCTCCGCTACGCTTAGCTAAGCAAACATGGATACCTACAGGAGAATGCACATTAGTTTTATAAACTACCGCGGAATATATGTAACACCTTAATGGGCATTGTTCATATTTTTTTAAATGTTGTAATTGAAAAACCATTTCGAGGAATAGCGTTACTGATCATTACGGACTAATTAATTACGAAAAATATTCATATTTTATTGATATTTTTGATAAAATACGATTGACCTTGTTTGCCCTTTGGTTTGGCTGTACAGTTTTGTATCGTTACCTCGTTATCGTTAAAAAGTAAGAGGCAAGTATTGTCTACAATCTGTCAAGTGTCAAATTATATTTATTATATTATTATTTTTGCTCCCCTTATTTCAGCTACGCTATGATGGCTGCTAGTAGAAATATACTCTAATATCATAACGGTCTCAACTTTAGGCAGGTTTCGCGAGTCAGCTTTAACAAAAGTATCGCTCATTGTAGTCATTTGTGGTTTAGGAAAACGAACAATAAAATTATGTCGCCGCGTGCGTTATTATTCTATTTCTAAGTCGCCGCGTAGATTGTTCTAGTGACGACAGAGAGTAGTATATTCCTTGGACGACACTTACTCATAAAAAAACCATTTGTAAACAAATACGATAATAGGATAGGATTCGAATTCGATTATATAAGACAGTATTTGAGTATTCAGTATTGACACTTTGACAGATGTGATATGGATGACGTTGTGTTGACAGATTTAAATTTTTAATTATGTACTAGTGAAGCAACGGCACTTAATCTATTTAAGCCAAAGATGACGTCACCTACCTTAAAAACTTAAAAAAATTAAATATTTTTTTAAAAAATAACTATTGAGCCAATCATCAAAATATTCAAATTAGTTTCTCAAAATGCTCTAAATTTTCAAAAAATAAAATAAAATGTAATGGTTAGAATTTTTGGACAATCCCCATTACGTAACACTTTCAGACACAATTCGAAGGATTTTCAAGAAAATTGGTAAACCATTGCTTCATACATATTAAGCAGTTGCATAAAAAAGGTAATTAATGTTGTTGAACTGTCAAAATAAAATGCATTGTCATTATAAGTGTGTTTCGCAATTACCTCATTTTCTTCGCTTAGGACTATTTATTCTTCGCTTAGGTATCATTTTGGCACTGCGCCTTAGTGTATGAAGGTTACGCTACACTGCCGCGCTGCATCGCTCCTATGGGCAGGCAGCCTTAACTGGGTGTTCGCTAGTCAGATGCATCCAATCGAAACGTTTATGTTAAATACTGGCTGTATATTATAGCTTTATGCTATTCTAGATTATAGTTTAGTCTTCTCCAATTGCGTCTTTAAGACGAATTCAAAGATTTGATCAAAATCAGACTTAGAACTTGCTTTGTATTTCATAACCATCATATTTTTCAATTGCGTAACACACTTTCTATTACAACCGAAGTCATTTTAAAGGCTATTGCTAATCCACTGCTTCATAAGTTCGTAAAAATAGTCTGTTGAGCAGACTATTTTTACGAACTTATGAACGTAAATAACGCAATGAATTTATTGAACTGTCAAAATGTAAGTCATTGCTACTGATATTGTGTTACGCAATTACTCCACTGTTTGGGTAAAAGAGGAAGTTTATCGGAGGATGCTACAAATGGATCACACTGCCTATTTTACTGACTTGTTTCTTATTTACGAGTCGTAAGTATAATCTATAACAGTTTGTAGAATATTGAAACCCAACAAGTATATTACTTAGGTACGCACGACGACTTAGCAAGCTATACATTTCCAGTATAAGCTGACTTCTCATACGACGTAAAACCTTTCCAATGCCAGGTCAACTAAAACTGGAAGCTTATAGCTTGATATGTCGTCGTGTGTACCTATTAAAGACAAAGAAACCATAATTTTCCTTATAAAATTTAACTCTTTATAATATTTACATAATTTATGCTAATACCTATTTAAAATAATAATAATATGTACATTTATATGAAAAAAAAAATAAGCAAAATGATCATAGGGCATCAAAAAATTCGTCCGCATCGCTGTCAACAGGAACAGTGCCCAAAAGGCTGGCAGCATTGCCACGTTGTATGGCAATGCTAATTCTTTGGCCAAGAAATAGGTCAGCCCTCTGGTCACGTGAAGAGTCGACTAACCGCTTGGCGATATCTCGAAAAACCAAGTGGGCACTCGGACCCCATGGCCCTAGTGTTTCAACCCCAAACGGCTCGAACATATAACTCCCAATCAGGTTGGAATATTTTCGCCGTTTGAGGTTTTCTGCACCTGCAGCAGCCGCCCCAGCACAGCCCACCGTGCTAGGAAGATGGGATGGCGCAAAGCATATTGCATATTTTCCTTATTATGTCAATACTTATTTATTCACTCAGTGTTTTAGATGTTATCGTAAATATATAGGTATCTAAAGTGTATAAGGTAACTATGAATCATATTATTACTGGACTGTCATATTAAGTGGCTTACAAGACCTAAACACAAAAAACGCAAGTTTTAGAAACAATAACAGTATCTATATGATCAACTACAGTAAACAAAATCAGAAAAATATATGATATTCTTCAGGATAAATATGCTAGGTAGATAGTGTGTTGAAAACATAATACAACTAATTTGATACGATAGAAAAAAAATCATGAAAATACCTCTAAAAACTTTCTTTTTACAATAAAAACCATACTAATATACATACAGTCATTCTGATTTTTGTCAGATTATTCTACAAGCAGTATACTAAAATACCTAGTGTTTTAATTTTTTTGTCCAAACAATAGTTTTTTTTGTAATTAAATAATTGCTTCATATTTTGCAATAAATTACCAGCGTTGTGTCATCGCGCTTCTCTTTCTTTTCTATGCAGTCCGACAGTGACCACGTGAGTCATGTAAGCCCCTTAATTATTTCCCCCACATTATTGTTTCTAAAACTTGCCTTTTTTTGTGTTTAGGTCCTGTAAGCCCCTTAAACTATAACGTCGTCTTTATAACTTTAATTTGTTTTCAATAAGATTATTATTAGGCTTCTATACACAAAATAAAGACAGGAACGAGACAAGGACATTCGTTTGTATCAATCGCAACCGTTGATCAGCGAACGTTTGACAATTGGTATGCACCTAATGAACGTCCGATATGTTTCACAGACAATGATTTAAGGTCATTAAAAACCCCTAATAAAAAAACTCATACAAAAAAGACAAAATTTTAAGATTCTGTTCACGCACGAAATGCTGTACTGTACACACGTGAATTAAGCAACTATAGCAACTCATCATTTGCATTCGTAACTTTGTTGGGGTCGGCTTCAAGTCTAACCTTATATGATGATGCAGCAGTATATTCGTATTTTACATGGATTGACCGACTATCTGACTTCCCCAACCCATTTCCTAGGTAGAACGATACTCTTTGGCAGGTCGCGTTGTCAAATTTTCGGGACCATGACAACTCGTAACGACGAAGATCTAAAAGAGACAGCTGGGACCAGCGGCTTAACGTGCTTTCCGAGACAGACGAGCTGTAGCAACTATTAAATAATAATTAAACATACATACCTATATCTTCTATGACATCATCAAACCATAGCTGGAGGTCACTAACTGCAATTATGTGAATTGAGAGCATGCAAATCATCCATAATTAATAAGCTGCTCAATCATTTCGCTTCAATACACTAAGTGTTATCGGTAATTAGTCGTAAGATAAGGTGTGTAACAAATTATTAAAGCGGAAGACCGTGTAATTAGATAAATTATAGTCTATTTTTTTCATTAGGACCCAGAATTTTTAATTATATCAACCTTAAGCCTCTCCCCCATAGGTGCATATTATCTGATGCGTTATTGCGATGTCTGTTTTCAGTATATTTTGTGTTAGGACGACCACGAAGTTACACACTGCTGCGATAATAACAACACAATAGAATTAGGACGCTTGCGTTCCTCCGTCCTGCGATATTCCGATATGAGTTCTTAGAACATTTTGTATTAGAACGCATACGATCTTACACGCAGAAACGTGTAGTGTGGGCGGGGGTGCACCTATATTGTTGGTTACACGAACACGCTAGAAATATTGGATGATAAAAACGCAGCAATGTGGCAAGAAATCGGGATACATTATCGCAATAAAAAAACGCACCTGTGGGGAGAGCCTTTATTACTTACTTACCGTGGGTGATGAAATGAGTCATCTTTGTAATAAGCGAGACACCTCATAACTTACTTTATACACTAAGCTTATTCAACAAAGTAGGTAGAATATATTTGCTGTATAGCGTTTGCTTAATTAAGCAATTGTTTTAAGAATAAAATAGTAGTACGTGTGTCTTACTTACTAACCCGTATCGTATACTATTTTATAGCTCTTGTGAACTAAACTCGCACTTATATCACGCTCTTATATGTCAAAATGGACTACTTAAGTCACAGAAAAGCGTGACTTATTGCGGGTTTAGGTCACACAGTGCTATAAATATAGATTAATAGCAGGGACTTGAAACGTTACTCAAAATAACGTTACGCGTAGTTCCGGTACCGATAATTTGTACCGTTCCACCAGGATCGTAACAACAAATTAATTTCTTGGCTATAACGATAATGACAAACGGAACAAAATCTTAAACTTAGAAGATGACGTAAAAGTAAGTTACAAATTAATCTTTAACGTTTCACCTGTAACGTTATTACAAGTGGATAAGCTTAATGTTACTGATACCTATAACGTTACTTATAATATTGTTTTACGAAAATTATATTCTATAAAGTTTTTTTGTGTAACGTTATACGATATAAAATTAGTGGTAACGGAACAAAATTAATTTCGTTTTCATGTCCCTGATTATTAGCAAACATTCTTAATGTGACCTGGGGGCCTAAAAAGGCCACTTTGGAGAATCATAAAAAATTAAAGACCTGCCTAACATGGTTCGGTCCCCTACAAAATAGTTGAGCTTGATGGTGCTGATTCACGCGTCATGTTGAGACTGGTCATTGTTTCTTAATTTTTATTTACATTTTTCTCACATAAAGAGGCAACAAGAGTAATGTACCCAGGATTTTGTAATATCTTGATTTAATACAGTGTCCTCGGAGTTTCTTGCCCGTTATTCTCCATAGAGATCTACGTTTTGGAATGGGCAACTAGCTTCAACTTTCTGTGGTGGTAGGTTTATTTAGTTAGAAAGTTCAGGAAGTTCACATGTGGAAGCAATAAATATATTGAGTATTGAGGGTTTATTAAGTATAACTGATCGACACTTTGACAGTTCAAAAGTGCCTGTAAATGGTTTAATTGAATTAAATGCTTTGTGTTTGAGTATGGTTTTTTTAGGTCAAGTCAACGCTTATGATCTATCTACTTCGTTACTAATAAACGCTGCATAAAGTAACGATAAGCATAACGTCGAAAAAAAAATTAACGCTTATTGGTAATAGGACTTGTATTTATTTGAGGGGCTTGTGGCTAAGTAATAACAGCCGCACGGGTCGATCGATCAGGTTAAGCCACGCTTGCCGCGGTTGGTCCGTGGATGGGTGACCCTCTTTACATACCAAGACCCTCCGTTCCTCTTGGTCCCGGCTTCGTAGATCTTTGACAGTCGTTACGGGTCGTCAGAAGCCCGAAAGTCTGACAACCAGTCTTACCAAGGGCTATCGTATTTCCCAGTAACTGGGTTGTGGAGGTCAGATAGGCGGTCGCTCCATAAAAAAATCATGTAAAATACTGGTTTTCAGCTGCATCCGGTTAGACTGGAAGCCGACCCCAACATAGTTGGGAAATGGCTAGGCAGATTGATTTATTGTATTTATTTGCTACATCACTTACATAGAAAGCGTCTTCCCAAAAGAGTAAGGTCTCTTAATATTCTTAACTGAGCACATATTGTTGTGCACTTTCACTGATATCCCGAGACCTGTCAGTCGTTGTGATAGCTCTTCTTCCAAATCATAACTGCTGCAAGAGCTGGGGATGCAGACTCCCCACATCAGGCTTGAGTATCTTGGGACTCGGTGACCCATCTGGAACAAAAGAATACCTAGGTCAGATAAGTGTCTTGGAATAGTGTTGATCCCGCTTTTGGCAAAAAGATCACCACCCTTGATGATGATAACATCATTATTATCCCCTACAGCCTAACTTCACCCACTGGTAGGTAAGCGCCTCTCTCTGATTGTGACAATCTCCACACTTCTGTGTTAGCTTTTTCATATGCCTCTTGACTGTAAAATCCTTTATTAATGTAATGCGCATGTTCACTATAATTACACCACCGATGGACTCCACGAGACAGGCTCAACCTAGTGTGGAGTTCATAAGCAACATTTATTTGCGTCTTAGTTTTTTTTTTTTGTAAACCTAGCTATTAAAGTAGACTATAAGGAAATGTAAAAACGGTTTTTGGCAAATAAATATTATTATTATTATAGCTTTATCCACGTTCTACCTGCGACAGCAACAAAGGCGCCTGCCCGTCTCGCTGCTGGACATCTGGTACTTCTACAACCAGTTCTTAACCCACGTGAGTGTCGTAAAAGATAACTCAGAGATAATACCAAGAAACTGGACATAGATGATCACGAATCCGGACAGTGATTATGCTAATTTGTATTTTGGCCGTTCGTTCATAATTGTAGCGGTTATGGGGAGGTCCATATTTAGGAGCGAGCATTTATGGACTGATATGATTGATTCTCTGCTTAGGCTGTTCGGCCTTGACTATGAACCTAGCGATAAACTGGTAAGACCCATTATAGTTATCATCCACATAAGAGGAATAGATGGAATGCATAGTCATTAATTTATAACAAGGTGAAAACGTGAAAAATCCTTGGCACATGGTGAATAGGAGGGAGCAAACAATTTCATCCTTATTTCATTGTATCAGAGTTTGAGTAAAAAACGTGGATTGAATGCAAATGACCAGATAAAAACTGTGCCAGTAGATTTCTTAAACATTTTACCAAGATTACTGGTGTTACAAATATTGCAATCAAATTAAATAATGCAACGATTTCTGCATCTGAAAGTGCATTACTCAAAAAATACTTAGCAAAGTAATTTCGCAATGGCATTACGGCTACATCAAAAATTCAAGACCCAGATAGAACTGCTACAGAATTTGACAAAGTTATAATTCGAAAAGACATACAGGGTGAAGCTAATAAATAAACTATTAACACATAACATAATAATCATCTAGATCACGAACGCGAAACAATCCAAGGTTTACAACAACTAGTTAATATTCCGAGAGGGCAACACCCGTCTACTATGTATGTACGCTTATTTGGTCCCACTTGATTTTGAATCACAATTGTATTGAGAAACACAATAGCCCTTGACCAAGACAGACATTGCTGAAAATATACAAAGAATTTGTATTGATATCAACCCTTTGTGAAGACAATGTGATCTAATTTTGGCTCGGTATTGTTCGTGCACTCAAAGTTATCGTGATTCCGAGTTCGGCGCGAGCTGTGTTATGAATAATATGTGCTTTATGATTTCTTGGTGGAGTGTTCTTCGTTTGATGTCCTATTGTTCTTCTTTGTCTTTGATTACAATGCTATAGAAATCGTAGTTAATTTGGCCTGATATATTCACTGCTGAGCATTGGTGGCCCAGTGGTATCAGCCCAGACTTACGAGTTGTACGTCGTGGGTTCGAATCCCGGCAGGCGCTTTACTTTGTGTAATTTATTTCATCACCACTGCCGTCAAAAACGGTGAAGGAAAACATCGAGAGGAAACCGGCATGTCCTAGAAACAAAAATTCGAAGACATGTGACATCTACCAACCCGCACTGGGCCCACGTGGTGAATTACGGCCCAACCTCTCTCACAGAGAGGAGGCCTGTGTCCCAGCAGTGGGAACGTTATAGGCTGATTATGCTATTCACTGCTGATTAGTCCTATTATAGAGCCGGTCGGACGATATCTGGGCAAGGATCCATAATAAAAAACCCATACCTAAACAATTAAATATGGTTTTTAGAAAACTTCTCAGGTTATTTGAAACTAGAAAATTTAATACGTTGGTAAACTTTTACTATTCATATTTATGAGACAACGATATAGACATGACAACAGTCCTAGTCAAGTTTTTGTTATATTGTCACTTTATAACTGTTTGTTTTTTGTTTGAATAAAATTTTCTTGTTATCGCGATGACCTAAGAGTGAAATATTAGATTCGTGACATGAATTTATAATAACTTAAACGTCTCCTCTGTAATCATGGGCTTGTTCACAGGAAATGGAATTTGGGAGAACAGCTTATATTTACTCACACCTGTATCAAATAAATAATGTCAAAGTCAAATAATCTATATCTATTTACAAATGCTGAAGAATGTATTTGTTTGAATGCGGTAATCTCTGGAACTGCCATCCAGTTGGATTTGAAAAATTCGCATTTGATAGCCCATTTTTTGAGGAAGGATAGAGGCTATATAACATCTAGCTACGACCCTTAGGAGCATAAGGAAAAAATCAGAACGAACGCTAAACGAAAATGAAGTATTAGCGCAGGCGGGCGATGCTATGCGACGGGGCAGAACGGGGGAACAAGCACGCGGACAAAGTCGCGGACAGAAGCAGGTTTATAAAATTTTTGAAAGTTAAAGTCTACATGAAAACGTAATTAATTCTAATTGCCCCTTCTGGAAGGTAGTTTCGTAAGGAGAAGAATGGGGAGGAAACTCCACAGTTACTATTTTAAAATGTTTTACAATATTTCGCATACATTCATAATTATGAAGCATTCTTTATATAATTATGTATGAAGCCGATGTGCCTCGAGTAACATTACGTACTATTATACCACAAAGGTACGTAAGTGTCAAGTTTATAAGATGCTTTTAAGAGAAAGACGAAATCTATGGAATGATGTCGAAAAACTAACTTAAGCGTCCACCTCAATGCAAAGTATAACCAGCCTATAATGTTCCCACTGCTGGGACACAGGCCTCCTCTCTGTGAGAGGGAGTGGGCTGTAATGTTACAACGCGGACCCTGTGCGGGTTCGTAGATATCACATGCCTTCGAATTTTTGGTTCTAGGTTATGACGGTTTCCTCACGATGTTTTCCTTCACCGTTTTGAGAGCAGTCGTAATGAAATTATTATACACATACAGGGTCGTTACCACTGCACTACCATTGCACCTCAGTGTTAACACCAACTATCTACAATCACAATATTGTCGTTTAGCCAAGTAAGGACTATGGACATTTAAATTTTACCACCCACAGCGGTCATATATGCCATGATATGTTAATTCATGTAATCCAATCCCATTAGAATCCGGATGATAGTTGTACTGTTTTTAATTTTCTTATCGTCATAATAAGAATAATTTAACTAAGAACCAATAACAATGGTAATATATCGCAGTTTATATTATTGGAATTTATCGTTAATTATTTACCATAAAAATGGAGCGGATATGTTAACGGGCTCACCTTGACACGTTAATTTATTAATCACGAACTGGACAAAAGCATAATATTCATTTAAATGACTGTCTGCAAAGAATGGGCTACCCCAAATGCATAATCAAAATGAATGCCAAAGTTTTATACAGCATTTATGCACCTAAATTCACGAGCTCGAGACCGTAAAATAACAGCTGGTTGGGTAGTTTTCACTTCCACAGTACCTACTGCTAATGCTGAAGTTATGTGATTTCTGGTTAATGGTAGGTACTTCCGATCTTCATCACCTCATCGACGTTACATATCAACCACTCCATCTAAGTACACAGACCAGGTAAGTTTGGAACCTCCAAAAGTATTCTGAATTTATGTAAAGTAGTTCAATTAGGATTGTTTTTAATTAAACTGGGTTTAATTTTGATGATTTAAGTTAAGCATCTAATACTAAGCAGAGAAATGTGCTGCATGAACAAGAACATATTTTCGAACTTTTGGTTCTAGGATACACCAGTTTCCTCACGACGTTTTCCTTCACCGTTTTGAGAGCAATGGTGATGAAATTATTTCTACAAAGTAAAGCGGTTCGCACTCACGATCTACCCGTAAGTCAGGACCCATTGAACCATCACAGCTCCAGGAGCTTGTTTACCTTTAATCCAGTAAAAGTACAAGTATCATCTGTTACCAATATAATTATTTCTAGAAATTTAGATAGGTATGGCTTAGACCGTATATCGTATTCCCCAGTAACTGGGTTGTAGAGGTCAGATAGGCAGTCGCTCCATGTAAAATACTGGTATTCAGCTGCATCAGGTCAGACTGGAAGCCGACCCCAATATAGTTGGGAAAAGGCTAGGCAGATGATGATATATGCCTAGACCAAAACGTGTTAATTCCACCAGTCACAGACGCGAGACGTCACGTCGCCTAAAAACTAATTATCATTACCTAATGTAAATTAATGTTATTTATGTTCACACAGAGACAATAAATCAAACTGGATTAAGAAATGATGTAGTCCTTGAACTTGAAACCTGTCATGTCGAAACATAATTATCATTGTATCGCTAAGGCGGACTGCACGCGAACAAGCCGGCAATGTGAATTTTATATGCGATAAACTGCAGTGACGTAGTTGACTGGCAACTGGGGCGCAGTAGCCAGCGGGTAAGCTTATTACAACACACGACCACATTACACACACACACAAACAAGACACACACAACATTTTTTTTAAAGTATTTGTGTTTCCGATCATACATATTTGTGAACATAGGTAATTTTTTATTCAATCCTATTTTATAGCGGATGAACGGATTTCGATAAAAATTGGCAGATAAAAAAAATTATAGATTGCATCCCGGGAAAGGTCATAGGATGGTTTTTATCGACATACCTCGCGGGCGAAGCCGCGGTCGATAAATAGTTTCGAACTTATTCAGCTTCAAAACAATAATTCATCTTCACAAAACTTGGTGAAACTAAAAATAATATTTTTGGAATAGCGAAAATACGCCAGCGAATTAAGCATGGGAGAAACTAGTTGACATATTGAGTGAGTACTGTAAACTTCAGTTACAGTTAGTCTTCTTGTCGATTTTACGTCTACATCATCATTATCTGCAAAGCCATTTCACAACTCTGTTAGGGTCGGCTCCGTCTGAACGGATGCAGCTGAATACCAGTATTTTACATGGAGCGTCTGCCAAAGTGACTTTCCCAACCCAGTTACTGGGTTGTGAAGGCCCTTGGTAAGACTGAAATATACATCGATGACTAAAATATTTTCTACAATTTCTACTTTCAGTTTGTGGCCAACTTTAATCTAAGTTACATAATCCTAATGCTATTGTGAATGTTGGTAATTCTTTATTGTGTAGAGATCAATGTTATTCACCTTCAGCAGGTCAGAACTACGAGTTCATTACAAGAATTAAAAATACTAATTACTTAATACAGTAGCTTTAAAAAAATCTAGACACGGCTACTTTCAACAACACTAGATATTATTTCTATTTGTGTCTAAAAATAGACACAAATTATGTTTCATATTTACTTTAAAATTAAATATGTACTTAACTATGTTACATTTTTGTCTGAAACAAGTTTGTCACAGAAGGTCAGTGGTAGTCAGTATTACGGTCGGGTTCCGTCAGTCAAGTTAAATAACTCTGTGATCACGGGATCAATCGAATTTATTTTGTATCTACCTATTACTTTATGTGTTCCAAAAATGCCTCCGTGTCATCTGTAGATATGTGAAGTCAAATTTATTTTAAGTTGTCTTTCAAGACAACTCAAAATAAATTTGATTTGAATTTCTTTTCTTCAGAAAACATAACGTAGTTTTAATAAGGAGGGGCGGGGGATCAGACCGGAATAACTCATACGAAAGCATAGGAAAGAAACATGAAGAAGAGGCATTTATTTGTTTGTGACAGACAGTGTGCAGTGGTAGAATTTACAGGGCTCTTCACATATTCGCACGGAACCCCAAAAACCCGAAAAATGAGCCATTGCATGCAACGCATGTTTAATTTTTTTTATCATAAAAGATGTCTTGTCTCGTTTCGTTCGTAACTTTAATAGTACGTGGTCAGACTATAAAACGGTTCATCGACCTTGAATCTATGTATAAGTTCCATTCGCGAATTTGACTGCAACATTAGGGTGTGACATCTTCCCTAGGGGACCGAATGCGCATCAATTTGGAATACAAAAGTCACATGGAACGCTTCCCAACAATAGATATTTAGGTAATTGTGTCTCATAAGCCAGGGCTTGATTGAATGAGGTTATTTAGAAGCTTATTTATGATAATTACTAGCTGCGCCCCGCGGTTTCACCCGCGTAAATGTCGATTCCGTGGGAATATCGGGATAAAAAGTAGCATAATACTTAATGCAGGGTGTCAGCTACCTCCATACAAAATTTTATCAAAATTGTTCCAGCCGTTTGAGCGTGAAGAAGTAACAAACATATAAACACACACACACATACACACCCCCACACACCCCCACAAACGTTCGCCTTTATAATATTAGTGTGAAGGACTTGGTTATGAAGGCCGTTTCCTGGCTTACAATAAAGGTGCAAAAATAAAAAGTACCTACATACTTAGTTAAATTATGATTGCCTAGTTGATAACGAGATATACAAGACCCAAATTTACGAGAGTAATGTCAAGGCCGTCAATTTAAATTATGAAGGTCAGTCAGTCTCTACCTAATACTTAGCACTGTAATTGAATTAAGAGCGTTTACGCCGTACGGCATTTCATACAAACTTTCAAGCCCTTGTTTTTCGAAATGAATGAACCGATTTTAATTAAACTTCATATGCATAAGCATCTATGATAAGCAGGATACAAAGTTCTAAAAAGTTACTTAACAACATTTTCGAAATGTCTTATTTTAAAAAAGATAACTGGAAATCTTTGTTTCTATGGAAAATTTTAAATCGGTCTAATTTGGCTGTAACACTATTTTTCGAAAATGTTCCTAAGAGCGTTTTTAGTGTTTTTTAAAATTTCAAGCCGTTATTTTTCGAAATGAATGAAACGGTTCATTCATTTCGAAAAATAAGGGCTTGAAAGTTTGTATGAAATGCCGTTCGGCGTAAACGCTCTTAAATAACTTTTTAGATTTTTATATCCTGCAAGCGAATGACGTTTCATTGTTTCACAAGAGGTGAACGAGGCATCGTTTGTGGCCGAAGGTCGAAGCTTCTATAAAATTTATAAAAGGGAATCGTCAATACGACGACTAAGAAGAAGAAGCATGGTGTTAAATTAACCTTCCTCAAGAATTCGGATATCAAATGCAAAAAGATTTTTTCGAATCCGACTGGTTTAGTTCCTGAGATAGGCACGTTAAAAAAAACAAACAAAGAAACATAAAAAGGAACTCTTCGGCTTTATTACATTAGATATATAGGATAGATGACCACAGTGATGACGTCACACTTCTGTAAACAGTAGTGAGTGATATGGTGTGACCATAGATAAGTAGACTCTGAAAATGTAATGCAAACGTCATTGCAGTTTTAATGTTTGAATTAATTTGAAGCTGTTTTTATGGTCTGTCTAAAAACTTCAAGCCTGTTTTGTGTGTATGAATGAATATATTAATTCAAGCCTGTTTTGTGTGTATGAATGAATATATTAAAAATCCTACTATTTATATTATAGTCCTACTAATATTATAAACGCGAAAGTTTGTGAGGATGGATGGATGTTTGTTACTCTTTCATGCAAAAACTACTGAACGGATTTGGATGAAATTTGGCACAGAGATAATTTATAACCAGGATTACCACATAGAATACTTTTTATCCCCATATTCTTACAGGATCGAAACTTATGCGGGTGAAACCGCGAGGCGCTGCTAGTATATAATAAAGACACAACACAGAGGTACATAGGTATTTATTATGTAGGTAATGTAGTACCTGGGTGGTTACCTATTGGCAAGTAAGCGCACTAGGTTCTAGTTACTTTTAGCCTGCATCATCTTACTCCTGGGAAAAGCTCTCCCTATGGCCTCCAGCTCTTTCGATCCAGTGCTAATGTCCACTGGTTGTTAGTTTTGTCGAGCTCGTCCCGCCATCTTCTATAGGGTCTGACGCGACGCCTTCTGGCTGTGTCATGGTTCCACGTAGTGATTATTTCGGCCCACAGCTCATTGGGCATATGAATTTAGCCTTTATGTTGAAAGTTCAAGAAAAGTCTTGCACCTGTTTTTACAGATCGCCTTATAATTAAGTGTCAAATAATGGGAAAACGGCCTACGTGCCATTTATCACTCCGTTAAATACATCAAGGAGGAAAAACTGACATCAAAATAAAAGGTCAATGATGTCTTTTACCTGCTTCGGATATTCTCACATACCAACTTTTTGCATTCTAGATAAAAAAATATACCGGTAAACGCGCATCGTTCAAATAAGGCTGAGAATCAGCAGTTTTGGAACGTCAAAATTACATAAGATGGTCCTCCAAAACGCCCGCCGTTCATCAGGTCTTAGTGCTTCAGCTGGGAAGAAGTGGCGCAACAAATTCTCCCAAGAATTAATTAATATTTTTTTGGATTTTAAATTTTGAAATTTGAAAAACGAATTTCGAACAGATTAGTATTACGGTTTGTCGAAGTTCAGTTGGTAGGTCATAGTTGTCACAAGTTGACGAATCACTGAGGCTTCGCATCACGTCACCACACTCCCGCACCAAGCTCCTGCCTCATTCAACGTCGGCCTATAATTAATTGAAAAACCAATAAGAACCACATGAAGTACAAACGTATCGCGATTGTGATCAATAGCTCCGCCATAAGAGCAGAATGTGGGGCGGAAATTAGGAAAGCAATGTAACTTTATGCACTACTAATCAGCCTATAATGTTCCCACTGCTGGGACACAGGCCTCTCGGTGAGAGAGAGTGGGCCGTAATCCACCACGCGGGCCCAGTGCGGATTGGTAGATGTCACATGTCTTCGAATTTTTGGTTCTAGGACATGCCGGTTTCCTCACGATGTTTTCCTTCACCGTTTTGAGAGCAGTGGTGATGAAATAATTTACACAAAGTAAAGCGCCTGTCTGGGTTCGAACCTACGACCTACAACTCGTAAGTCGCGGCCGTTACCACTTGGCCACCACTGCTAATAACAAATTGCCTAAGATGTAAACAAAGGAAAAGGAGTATGAGGATGAGGATCGTAGCAGGTGGCGTTCTGTAGTTTCTGCCTACCCTCATGAGAGCGACAGAGGCGTGAATTTATTTATTTATTTAACCATTTATGTACACACACATATATAGGGTGACTGGTAATTAGTGACCGATAGTTAAACACGTGATTATACTCATCATTATGAACAACTTTTACTATGGGACCAAACCTAAAATCGCGAAAAAAAAAACAGCTGCTCCATACATTTTGACGGGTTAAGCGAACATAAATGTAGGGAACAGCTGATTTTTTTTTCGCGATTTCAGGTTTGGTCCCATAGTAAAAGTTGTTCATAATGATGAGTATAATCACGTGTTTAAGTATCGGTCACTAATTACCAGTCACCCTATATAAACTGACAAGACAAATAGGTACAAAGGTGATGCTTATTTCATAAGAAATCTCTTCCAGCGTACCTGCGATAGGACAATAAATAGAGAGATGTAGACAGCGTGTGAAAGAGTAAAGGAGACAAAAAATAATACATAAAATCTAAAAACAATTCACTTAATAAAACTAAACAAGTATTGTGAGAATATACTTACATACATACAAACAAACATACATATTTCTAAAACAAATATCACTAGAATGTTAATAAATATAACGTAATCAAAATAATAAGTACATACACAACTATGATAAAGTGGAAAGATAGTGTATATTATGATAATAAAAAAGTCACCTGACACACAACCGAACCAACTCTCCTCCCTCCATGCGACAACAAGCAAACAGTTAACCTACACAGCCGATTAAAAACAATTCCAATTAAAACAGCTGGACTACGATTCAGCCCCAAACCTGTACGATGTTGCAACCGGCCAAGGCTTTAGTTGAAAAAGCAGGCTTTTGTCCAAGGTCACGGTTATACTGCCCGGGCCCAACTTGAGTGCATTCTTGCAACAGAACTTGCGAAATCACCCCACCTACTGAAATGCAGGTTTCGCGGTAATCGCTGACCAAAATATTGGTTACGTATAGACTATTTTAGTGTTTTCTTGTAACACTTTGGTCGAAAATACTAATGCCAAATATAATAGGTAATGCTTCTAGGTCATTTTGAAACTAAGCTGAAGGGTAGGCTAGATGTGCGAAATCAGATCGGAAGATGAATTTGTGTGGTTGCAGTTTTGCATTGGAATTGTCTCGATGTATTCCAATTATTTATGCAGATGCCATGATAATATAGCCAGCAAACATTGATCAGAAACAAAGACATATAGAAGATCCCATTCATAATTTTGTAAAATACAACCAATTTTTTTTAATTTAAACATTAGATTTTTAGTGTGGGGGTGTGAAGGGGGGGGGGAAGGGGGGGGGGGGTAGATTGTGTTTTCAGAAGTACCTATTATTTAATTTTCTTAGTAAAAAAAGTGGATGAAGCCTCTCCAATATTCTAAAAAACATGCTAATAATATAAGTAAATATCGATTACAAAACTACGTCATTATTGATACTACTAAATAAGCTATGAGCATTGAGCAAGTGTGATCATTCACTTAGCGTGAATTTTATTTGAACACGATCTAACCCACGTCACGAAGGTCTCACTGAAAATGGGTGAATGTAGAGCGTCAAATAATAAAAACAACATAACATGTCATTGCGCATGTATTCCATGTATTAGTAGGCCGGATCTGTTCCACATTCGCCTCACAAAGTTTGTCCAAAATTTGATTTTCCTTTTTCGCCCCACATTTTATTCCTTTTTGGCCTCGAAAATTTTTTGTATCATTTTTTTTTTTCGAGATGTATTGTATGGTACACTCGTGTTTCGCCAGTTATATCAAAATCCCGTGTAATAGTGGACGAGGCTATTGTAGTTAGATACCATGATACAGATAATTTTGTATTGGAAAAACCCAATAAATTTTTGTTTGACTCGGAGTAGTTAGTACAAGTATTTTCTGAGGGTCGTGGTTTAATCCCCGGGATACCTCGTCTTTATGCTCGTGCTTATGACTTCTAGAAGATGTGCATTTCCTTATTCAAATAATTAAAAAAACCAATCAATCACAGTAAGCCTTTAAACGACCAAAACCGAATCCATACCAATATTATACATTCGAAAGTAACTCTGTTTGTCTGTTTGTATGTTACCTTTTCACGCCTAAACCACTGAACGGATTTCGATAAAATTGGGCAGTGAGATAGATTGCATCCCGGGGAAGGACATAGGATAGTTTTTATCGACATACCTTGCGGGCAAAGCCGCGTGCGGAAGCTAGTAAAAAATAAATCAATATTCCGCATACCTAGTGATCCTTAGCATTAAATTAAATTGAACATATGTTTCCAATAAATTTACGACCAATTTACTTTGTTTTTATAGTAAAGTTGTTACGTCATCACTACATTTTCTATTACAGTTTTCCTAAAAAACCTAGAATTCTTCAGAGGTATCATAAGGTTGATATATTAAGGTATTTATCCTACTAATATTATAAATGTGAATGTTTGTGGAGATGTTTGGATGTTTGTTACACAATCACGCGGTTTACGCGTTGAACAGATTTGGATGAAAATTAACACATAGATAGACCATTTCCTGGATTAACGCATAGGATACTTTTTATCCCGATATTCCCACGGATCGAAACTTACGCGGGTGAAACCGCGGGGCGCTGCTATTTGATAATAAAAGGCAAGGTTAGAGGTCAATGGAACCGGTTGTCATATTATTTGCATATTCGGTAGAACTATATCCGTAATAGTCACAGTTATTAGAATATGGATTTGAAGAAACGTGTCCTTGTTGGGTGAGGTTAGTTATTGACATTTGTTACTCATTTGACATTACCTAAAAACTTTGATTTTTAATTTGCTAGACTTAAATAACAGCGGCAGTCGTACTTTTTTTGTCAACATGATATTATACATTAGCTGGCATGTTATACTAGCAAAAAAAAAAAAAAAAAAATTCTACTGGTTCTTTATCATTCTTATGCGCAGTCAAGATATGAATATATTTAACACCTTAAGGATAATTAATACTCACAATTTGTTAGTCTTTTGGCTCCGTATTGCCAAAATTTTGATTATAAATGATAGTTCAAAAGGTGACATGCATCAACTTTACGTTATTGCTCCTCGACCGTACATACCTACCTACCATTCACATACATATAATTTTCCAGCGTCTACCTGGCATGAGTTTTTGAAGTAAAAACTTCTTTAAGCGCGTCGGACATTTTTGAGATGGGAAAAAACCATTGAACTCACGCCACTGTTACCGTAAGCGACACCGCGCGTGTTTTGTTTATATGACGATTCATAAAATACCCGCTTCGTATTGTTCGGCTGTCCTCGGGATGTACTCGGTTTTAATGTATATCCGGTATGTCAGTGAGTGATGGTAAATTACTCTGTTTGTATTTTGTTTTCACTTTTGTCGGCACTCCCGGAGTGCCACTGTTTTTTCCTTTTTTAATATCGTACTTAGTTTTACTGCCGTGAAAAACAACGGTTTATTCGCCGTGTGTAGGCACTATCGTCAGTGTTGTACGGATCACTATGGAAACTTGTTGACAGACACGTTTTTACGGTGTGGTTTATACTACGTACCGTAATGAAACCTTACCGTGTACAATGGTCCTTAGCCTGGAAGCCGACCCCAACATATTTGGGAAAAGGCTAGACAGGTCCGGGCGTCGGGAGCCGCGTGACGACTCCCGGCCACCGTAGGCGCGGGCCTGCGGGCGGAGAGTAATGGGTAGCTCACCGTCCGATCAGGACCAGGCCCGTGCCGGACGGCGCGTACGTGTTCCACGCGCGCCTCAAAGAGATGTCAGCATCGAGGAGGGGCCCCATAGGGCCGAAGCCTGCCGGGTCAGCGGGATTGTCCGAAAGGGTTACCGTACCGCTGGCCCGGAACATAAAGGGCTAAGGAAGGAACACGGGTGGGTTTTAGTCAGTAAGAGTCTGACACTCCCTTCCGCTCCACCCAGAGCGGGAGGGGTCATTTGATAATTTCAAATCCGAAAAAAAAAAAATGGTGACGATGACTACTCGAGTGTCACGTTTCCTTTTCGGTATTAAAAACTGTCGAATACAGTACCTTTATTAAAGTTGGTTATAAAGCAACAGCTGGTCTAAAGATTATAAGTCACGTATAGAAAAAAATCTCATTCATAAGATTTAAGAATATTTTTTCCTTTAGGCTATTTTATGATACGGAATAAATTATAATTTGAGATCATCAATGTTAAATATTGCGAATTTTAGTTTCCTCAATCATGAATGGCGGGCTAAATAGTTACCATAGGGCTACTAAATAGTTACCATAGGGCTACTAAATAGTTACCATAGGGCTACTAAATAGTTACCATAGGGCTACTAAATAGTTACCATAGGGCTACTAACGGTTCAGGCTGTGCCGTAGGCTCTTGTAAATAGCGGGATAGCAATTCATATTTTCTTAAGGGGCTTACAGGACCTAAACACAAAAAAAACGCAAGTTTAAGAAACAATAAAAGTATATGATCGACTACAGTAAACACACTCAGAGAAATATATGATATTCTTCAGGATATATGCTAGGTAGATAGTGTGTTGAAAACATAATACAACTAATTTGATACGATAGAAAAAAATTATGAAGATAGGTACGTTAAGTGTTTTAATTCTAAACAATAGATTTGTTGTAATTAAATAATTGCTTCATATTTTGCAATAAATTACCAGCGTTGTGTCATCGCGCTTCTCTTTCTTTTCTATGCAGTCCGACAACTAAATTTAACTAAATAACTATTGGAGTACTTGTTTCATAATTAAATTATAATTATAGTTATTCAATGTACGTTTAGCATCTCTAGTGTGTTTTGTACTTTTGCATGCCTTCTGGTTTAATATGGCTGTTCTTAATTATATATTTTTTATGTCACCGTGTTTTGTACCTATATTTGCAAAATGTACAAGTAAAAAAAAACTGTACAAAGGCGGACTCAATGCCTTATCTCATCTTAAAGAAAATTGTGCAAAACACAATGCGAAACTAGTCTGTTTAGTTGTTACTTATAATTTTCTGAAAGCCCAAAAAAAAATCATAAAGTTCGAAAAAGCGGTGCTGGTTTTCTGATGTTTATATAGTAACTTAAACTTAATTATAAACAATGCGCAGCCTAAACATCTGGGTCAAAAAGCATGAAATTTTACACAAGAGTTCCCTATATACCGAAAGTGAGCAACAAAGAAGAGTTTTTGAAAATATATCCCCAAAGGGGGTTAAATTTAATGAGAGTTTGTATGAAAGTTCATCATTTCTGACGAGATGGGAAATCCCATAGGACTTGTTTTTTGATAATTTTCAACGTAGCGCAACACTAAGAGAGGAGTTGAAGTTTAGGTTTATAAACCCTTTGCCCAGCAGTGGGACACTATAAATAACTGGATGAAAAAAGGAGAAATTAAGAATAAATTCACTTACATCAGTAATATTACTGCGTATATAATGTCCGCTGTGTACCAAATTGTCGATCTCATCCATATTTTTGTCACCACTGAGGGTTATCTGCAGAGAGGCCAGGCAGTACTTCCCTCGGACTGCGCCATCTATGCTGAGGCATTCGTCATAGTCGCCATATTGGTTCCCATTGCCGCTTAGGATGCCTGCCGGGGGCTTTGCAGTTGCGTCGAACACTGAAACAAAATTAAACCTTTGTAGTGACTAAAGTGACATTCGGTCCCTACTCGGTACCATGGGCGCAATATGTAGTGTCATGGCCATCGATTCGCAGGTAGGTGTAGGAATTATTGTGCATGATATTAATATTTATATTTACTTGACGCTGTAAAATAATTTTAAAAAATTTGCTCCTAAACATGAAAACATGATATTCGCAGAAAATAATATTGTTGTTATTGTGTTATTGGTGTTTCAATAAAGGACTTGCAGATGAGATTATAACTAGATTTTGTGTATTCTAAGTTGATTTTTGAGTGACAATTTGTAACAAAAAGGTCGTAATAAATTTTTGGTTGTCGTAATTAAGTGTTAATATTTCCTCTAAAATTTGAATGAGTTTGATCATAGATATCCGTGAGTTTGATCGTGAATAAAATTATAATTTAGCAAATAATAACGTTATATCATGATCAGTACAATGGATTTTGGTCAGTTTGCAATTCATTGACAATCTGCTCAAAATATCGTTTCGAAATTATTGTGCAACATTTTTTAATTGGTTTTGACATAATTTTGATATTACTACCTTAACACACGGTCTTTGACGTCACTATTATATGTCTATAACCTTCGTGATGAACCACCTTCTTGTGAAAAAACCATAGATTTTGTATTTTCCTGAGTATTTCTCCAAAGGGTCAAACCAACCACGTAGAAGTTTGCAAAACACGTAATTTCGTTAGATGTGTTATGTGTGACCATTATTTAAACGTCGAGAATTCTTGGACAGTGAGGAAAATTTTACACGTGAATGATGATGAATTTATAACCAATATCATCATCTGCCTAGCCTTTTCCCAACTATGTTGGGGTCGGCTTCCAGGCAAACCGGATGCAGCTGAATATCCGTATTTTCCATGGAGCGACTGCCTATCTGACCACCACAACCCAGTTAATGGATAATACGATACTCTTTGGTAAGAGTCGGTTGTCAGACTTTCGGGCTTCTGACGACCCGTAACGACTGTCAAAGATTCACGCATGACAGCCGGGACCAATGCCTTAACGTGCTTTCCCAGGCACGGAGGGGTCTTGGTATCTTAATATGGTCACCCATCCACGGACCAACCGCGGCAAGTGTAGCTTAACCTGATCGATCGATCCGTGCGGCTGTTATTACTTGACCACAAGCAGGAGGATAAAAATTCATGAGATTCTGAGGACAGAATCTCATGAATTTTTATCTCATTCTGAAAATTGTTTCTTTTTTTCCCCTTAGTGTCGTATTCTGTAATAACAGAACGCGACACAAAGGGGAAAAAGAAGAGTAATATTAACAAGTATTCATATAAAATGTTTATAATAGTAAGCTGCTGGGGAGTTTGTTGCGCCATTTCTTCTGCCATGCTAAAGCACCAGGAATTGGTTAAGGGCGAGCGTTTTGGAAGGCTGTATTATGTAATATTGACGTTCAAAAAGTTCTGATTCTCAGCCTATTTTGATTTTGAAATTATCAATTTCAAAATTAATGACAATTTCAGGCTCCGAAGTAAAATATACTACAAAACCTTCAATACTATGCTACCGAAACTTCATCCAATTTGCACGAAACCTAACCCTCGAACGCCACAAGGGCTTTTTCCATACTGACGTCGATCGAATGCCTTACACACTCCAATCTCGTTCGTTGAACCTTGTATGTCAAATGTCACTGGTGAAATGACTGTGGGCAGTGAATACGAAATGTCGCAGCGTACAATTCAAGGATGCCATTGGCGTGACTCGAATGCACGTGCAGAAACGGAGAAAAAAACGTTAGATCGCAGACTGACGGACGGCCGGCAGTACCTACTAGGGTTGTTTTTTTATGAATTCTCAATTCGAGGATTGGGAATGAAAATTGCGTCGATTGATGTGTGCCATGTTTAAATATTCTTCTATTTTTGACACAGGAATCGTATCAACGAAAATATTGGGCTTCAGGGAAAATGTTGTTTGGTTGTGTGGGGTTATATGCATTTTGTATATCGCGATCTAAATAAAGTTTGTCCTTATGGGTTTTGCAAGTTTTTAGTGTAAGCAAACCCGCAACAGTTGCAAGTAAACGTAGTTTTCGCATACAACTAAAATGTAAACAACAATGTTTACAACAAAATAACATATTGTTTATTTAATTGTTGCAGGTTGATCTTCGTGACTCTACAATCAAACCATAAATCATGCCATCATGAGATGTCTGATATCATAATATGACGAGTAGCAGACAAGATTCCTGCATTAAGTTGCCAATTAGATAATTATATTTATTATACCTATTACCTATTTATACCTTCACACCGGCCGGTCTATTCTGCAAAAATCTCACTGTTGAAACTCGAGGTGAAGTGAGCTGTCATTCCACCAGGCGGTCCATTCTGTAAAAATCTCACCGTTGAAACTTGAGGTGAAGTGAGCTGTCATTCCACCAGGCGGTCTATTCTGTAAAAATCTCACCGTTGAAACTTGAGGTGAAGTGAGCTTTCATTCCACCAGGCGGTCTATTCTGTAAAAATCTCACCGTTTAAACTTGAGGTGAAGTGAGCTGTCATTCCACCAGGCGGTCCATTCTGTAAAAATCTCACCGTTGAAACTTGAGGTGAAGTGAGCTTTCATTCCACCAGGCGGTCTATTCTGTAAAAATCTCACCGTTTAAACTTGAGGTGAAGTGAGCTGTCATTCCACCAGGCGGTCCATTCTGTAAAAATCTCACCGTTGAAACTTGAGGTGAAGTGAGCTGTCATTCCACCAGGCGGTCTATTCTGTAAAAATCTCACCGTTGAAACTTGAGGTGAAGTGAGCTTTCATTCCACCAGGCGGTCTATTCTGTAAAAATCTCACCGTTTAAACTTGAGGTGAAGTGAGCTGTCATTCCACCAGGCGGTCCATTCTGTAAAAATCTCACCGTTGAAACTTGAGGTGAAGTGAGCTTTCATTCCACCAGGCGGTCTATTCTGTAAAAATCTCACCGTTTAAACTTGAGGTGAAGTGAGCTGTCATTCCACCAGGCGGTCCATTCTGTAAAAATCTCACCGTTGAAACTTGAGGTGAAGTGAGCTGTCATTCCACCAGGCGGTCTATTCTGTAAAAATCTCACCGTTGAAACTTGAGGTGAAGTGAGCTGTCATTCCACCAGGCGGTCTATTCTGTAAAAATCTCACCGTTGAAACTTGAGGTGAAGTGAGCTTTCATTCCACCAGGCGGTCTATTCTGTAAAAATCTCACCGTTTAAACTTGAGGTGAAGTGAGCTGTCATTCCACCAGGCGGTCTATTCTGTAAAAATCTCACCGTTTAAACTTGAGGTGAAGTGAGCTGTCATTCTACCAAGCGGTCTATTCTGTAAAATGTTTACAGAATAGAGCGTTTGTATTTTCCGAAGGGTTAAGGTATTTTTTAGAACTGCTGCGCTGAAATTCAAAGCCGTTCCTGAATTTTTGCATCATATGTCGGCGTGCGGATATGCGTGTTTAGCTATTGTAATTTTGGTCAACTAATTACTACTACTAGTAATGCTATATAACTATGACTACTAACTAGTCTGAGTGCAGATTAATCTACTTACATTTACTAACTTTATTTGCGATATGATCCTGTGATTTAACTTTTAGTATCAAAAGTTAATGGTAACAACAACAAATTAGTAGTATGATAATATTAATATTGTTTGTGTAAAGTCGTGATCTGTCGTCTCGCGAGTAACAGAATATCTAACATAGCACGTGTTCTATCCCAAGTAGCACAGATTTGCTGTATAACTACTCACTTTGAACCTCTATGCGTATTAAGACTCTTTTAAGAGTACACTGGTGATCCTACAGCTGCACAATAGCTGTTAGTGATATTTAAACAGCTTAGGCTGATTAAGAGCTGCATTAAGGCTGATTAAGACCGACAAAACTACCATTAATACGATAAGAGTGCTATAGAGGTATATTTTCAACGACTCTATTCAGCTTTTAACCTTTTCTAATGCCTTAACCGTAGTAAGGGCTGTTTAATGGATGAAATTACGCCAAAAGCTGTTTAAGAAGGTATTTGTGAACTCCTATTACACTGACTTATTAAATGGTCACATGTGAACTATTATGACGTTAATAGCTGTATAATGGATGGGTTGTGGCCCACATTACAGCTTATTGCTGAATATGTCTCCGCTAATCAGCCTTTATACTGCCATTGATAGTGTCTGCATAGCGGCTGTTTAAACATTCACTAGATGCCTCGCAGCTGCTTCGAGACTCACTAGTGTATCGAATTAACGGCTTCTACTTTAAAGTGGTTCACATAAGTACCTTTAATCAGACTTTATCTAAATAAAAGTAACATGTGGTACTGTAATCAGTCAGTGTAACTAGTTAATGATGGCGATTATACTGACGTATATATTTTATTGCTTTATAAATATGAATTCGACTAAATCGTGGAAAATGAAAGTTAGAACAGGCATTAGAAGAAAATTATCGAAAGAGTAGATACCAAAGAATTATGAAGACAGAAGAAATGAAATTTTCAAGTCGGGAAGTAACGCAAAGCGTGACAAATCGTTTGAAACAGGATGGTTCCGTACAGAATGTTAGTCGCAATAGCTCAGAAGATGTTGCACATTCAACAAATTATGTATGTCCAAGTTATTCTTCCAGTAACCTCGGTGAAAATATTAATTGTTCAATTCTAAACACCCGCAATTATAACTCAGAAAAAATATCGAGTTCTGAAGATGATGACGACGGCAACTATAGCGATGATGTAAATCACTCACTGTTTAGGGAAAAAATTAGAACGTGGGCTGTAGAAAAGAGTATTAACCATGTTGCTTTAAAAGATCTGGCAGCAATTATCAACGAATTTATTCCACCATTTCAGACACCAATCTACATGGTCTTCACACGATCTGACCAAGATTTTGACGTTTGTTTCGGCCCTTCTTCTCAGAATAGTCAAATAGGAAACGCCGACCTCATCTAGTTTAAAAAAAATATGATTGACGTGTAAAAGTGTTTGTACAAACCTACTTACAGAAAATAAATAATTTATCATTTGAAGAATGCCATTATTAATTCATTCCATTATTACATACTTTGTAAATAAAACAAAATAAATGATTGAACTTATACATATTTATTGATTCATTTAGCACTTATAATTTTGGACCAATCAGGACTCGGCTTCGAACGTTCTTCCTTGCTCAGTTTCAAAATGTTTTTATTCTTTGGAGGCCAACTTAATATTCCATTAAACTCCCAAAGTGACGGTACAATGCTCAATCGCTCACCATTCGGTTCTGTAGTACTAACGATCTTAAAAGGCATTATTCTGTAATAAAGAAAAGAAACAATCAATTATAGTAATAAATACATAACTTGTACATAGGTATCATCTGGGTAGGTAGGTCTAGGTAGTATTGTTTGCATAAGCTTTTTACAGTTTGTAGGTACCTGCTTGTTTATGTCAATCGTAAACATTATTGCGAATAGAGGTAAAAAACAGAACTAAGTAAGTAGGTAATACGAGCTGGTTTCCGCAACTCCACGTCAAAACGTCTCTAAGGGCCAATTTCATGAATAAAATACAAAAGTCAGAAATGAGCGTCAAAGTTCTAAATTCAATTACAATCAAACGAAGGACAGTTATCGTTTTACTAAACAATAAAGCGTGACGTCACGTTTTGAGTAACAGCCTTCTTTGCGTATGTAAAAACTAGCAAATTAAAATATGTTGAGGATCATATATTGCATTTATGTTTATGTTGCTGTACAATTTATTTTACAATGAAAAAATAAAATATCTATTTATATATTAATATCTTTCTACCCAATTTGAAAGGTTCGCGCTCGCGTAAAACGGTGTGTTAAATAATATCACTTTGACAATTTTGAACTAAAAGTTATCAATGCGGTGGTTTTAGATATAATACTACGGATCCCTAAAGAGTCTGTATAACAACTGTTTAATTGTTCACATTATAGCTAACGGTAGAGCTTGTGAACCATTAACAGTAAAGAAAACCGCTTATAGCTGCATACAGTTCACATGTGTAATTTTATTCACTTTTTTGCTGATTAACAGCACACTAGTAAACTATTAGACAGCCTTCTGCAGCATATAAGAGTTTTAATTATTCACGTCGCTGTTTAACATTTTATTGTTTAACCTATAAAATATACTGATTCATTTTTCAACTTTTATGATGTTTTGTGTATGAATTAGGAATGTATTGCATTAGTTTTTACTTCCTGATAACATAATAATAACTTTTTATCTTAGAATTCTTTTCAAAGCACTAAAAATTGTTTATTCAAAATTTCATCACGGCTTATTTATATCACAAAATTAATTAAAAACTGAATATTTTCGTGGCGCACTAAAATTTACTTCGACAATATATATGTATAATGTCAGTAAAATTACATTCCCAATCATTTTTCTTTTAATAATATGTAAAACAATGTACTTACCAGGAAATATGAATATTATCCACGAAACAAGTGTTCAATTGGCAGCTATAAGTAGAGTTTATAATATTTGCTTCTATAAATTTGCTACACAAATAATGTTCACTTTTACACTGGCCGCAAGCAGCCTTTCCCGGTTTAAAACATCTATTAAGAGCGTAGATGTGTCATATTTACTGAATAAAGAGCAACTTGTGATCTCTTAGTCAGTCGATATTCAGCGCATAGTACTGTTGTTACCCTTTATAACACTGTTAAATTGCTGCTACACAGCTCCTATCAGTCGATATTCAGCGCATAGTACTGTTGTTACCCTTTATAACACTATTAAATGGCTGCTACACAGCTCCTAAGCAGCTACGTGAACTTAAGGCTGAATAATTTGTGCCCAATTAAGACGTATAAGAGCTGTATAAGGCCGTATACAGCCCTTATGCAGCTTTTTTATTCAGCTTTAAGCATGATGGGAATCCGTTATTCGGCTGATAAGCAGCCTCGGTGTGCTACTTGGGATTAGATTGTGTACTTTGATGCAGTTACTGTCGTGATCTGTCGTCTCGCGAGTAAAAGAATATCTAATATAGCACGTGTTCTACTAGATTGTGTACCAGTAGCGAAGGGTCATTTTTTGTAAGAGGTAAGCCGGAGTAGATATATTTAATATGATTATATTATTTGTCTATAGAATACTGACTGTGCCATTTTGCAAAGGGAAGCCGGTAGGAATCGAGTTGTATGGAACCTTCGCCACTATTGTGTACTGTGATGCAGTTACTGTTAATCATTTTAAGAAAGTTACGTTTGTTTGGTTTGGTTTGGCTTTTTAAGATGACTAGTAGGTAAGATGAAAGACAGTTTCTATAATATTATATTTACTTAAAGGAGTAGGAGTAGGTTTTTATAAATCGACTTTTAATGATTTCCGCGCGATTTTCAACTTATTTTTGGTAAGCAGGGTTTAGGTTAAAGTCACCCAAAGGGCAATGGAGAGGGCTATGTTTGGAGTTCCCCTGCGTGATCGAATCAGGAATCAGAAGATCCGCAAGAGAACAAAGGTAACCGACATAGCCCGAAGAATTGCCAAACTTAAGTGGCAGTGGGCAGGGCACATTGCTCGCAGAACAGATGGCCGATGGGGCCGAAAGGTTCTGGAGTGGCGACCGCGTACCGGAAGACGTAGCGTTGGAAGGCCTTCCACAAAGTGGTCCGACGACCTAGTGAAGGCCGCAGGAACTCGTTGGATGCGAGAAGCGCAGAACCGGTCCGGCCTATGTCCAGCAGTGGACGTCTTTCGGCTGATATGATGATGATGATGAGGGTTTAGGTCTCCATATGTGCAACAAATTGGAGTTTTCGATTCAATCTGTTTTTTTTGTCCACTCAAATTAACATGCGACCAACGTAATCTAGCATATTTATTAGTAAAATTCAAGGTTTCTTAGACATCACCCGCCTAAATTCTAGATGACTAGTATTGGGTAACGGATGTTTTGATCCAAACGGGGGATTTTGGGCGGTTTTTGTACAGAATTTACCTTATGATCTGTTTTGTACGCGAAGTGCGGCGTGAGTTGCTGTTTGGACTACTGATCGAGCGCTGCTTTGTGTCAATGACATGTGATCTAATCTTATGGAGAGCTCAGTTTACGGTTAAGAAAAAATATTCGGTAGGTGAGTTTTTCGGAGATAGTCCGATTGTTCCACGGTAGGGCAAAGGCCATTTCTTGGACTGCCTAATTGGGTGCCTATATATTGTCTCTTGGTTTTTCATACCGCACATCCAGGTACCTACAACGTCTTCACATTATGTACCTACTGGATCCTAACTATATCCATAGGTACTAATATTATAAATTCGAAAGTAACTCTGTATTTCTGTCTGTCTGTATGTTACCTTTTCACGCCTAAACCACTGAATGGATTTTGATAAAATTTGGCAGAGAGATAGATTGCATCCCGGGGAAGGACATAGGATAGTTTTTATCGACATACCTCACGGGTGAAACCGCGGGCAGAAGCTAATAATATTATAAATGCTAAAGTAAGTTCATTTGTTTGTTACGCTTTCACGCTAAAATGGCTGAACGGATTTGGATGAAATTTGGCACAGACCATGACCATGACCTGGAGAAGGACACAGGCTTTTCATCCTGGATCGCAGACGAAGTAGCAGGCAACAGCTAGTACAAAATATTGTGAAATTTTGTCCATACTAAACTGTCTATTGGAATAGGCAACTAGAATCAATTCTATGATCTTGTAAATTAATTCACAAGAAAAAAAAACTTGGTTTCGTTTTTTCTATGTCATCTTATCGCAAATGTTACGTCAACGTTACTGTTTTATTATTGTTGACGTGACAACGTCTTAAATTAGGTTGCGACTGGGAGTCACTTATGAAAAAGTGTAACGCTCGGTAACGTTACGATGAGTCACCGAACGAGAGAGAGGCCCGCCGAATGCCTTGCGTCTCTCTCCCACTCAACTATGATCGGATGATCGGTCGTTGTCACGTAAAATCTTCGCCCGTAAAACCGACTTTACAGGCAACCATTTTTTTTAAACAGGTTCTTCCACTATTTAAAAACGCAAGTCATAGAATACAGTTATATTAAAATAATATCTATCGAAATTCAAATTTTATTACTTGAATAAAAGAAGAAGTTAACCATATTTTTATAGGTATTTGTTACACGTTTTTTTAATGGGGATGCGCTATCCCGCGAAATCCAAACTTTCTCACGCTTTTTGCAATTTCCAGGTCAGTGTCAGTTTATATGTTGATAAAAATATGATTCTTGACCGTAATAAATATGACTTTACAGAATTAAACTCATTAGAATCAGCAATACAACTCCTTAAGTTAGAATTGACCTCAAATGTCATGATTTCATGAAGTAGTCATTCAATAGGGTAATATGAACTTGTTGTTGTCGGTTTGATGATTTTTATAATTATAATTCTTATAAATATTTGACTTATCTGCAAATTGCAAAAACGTAAGAAAGTTTTAATTTCGCTTGTTACCCTGTCGTTTTCGCCTTAATGTTTTTTTTTCATTACCCTCGATGTTCCTTTTTACCAAAGATAATTATATCGTCGTTGCTTTTTACCCTAACCCCCTTACTAATAAACGTTGTATAGCGTGTGTATAGTTACACAACACTTTGTGTTCTTCTTTCGAAAGTCAAATTAGGTACTGACGACTGATTGAGAGAAATCGGTGTGTAACTATTCATCTGATATTATAATACGTTTTTTAGTAAGGGGGTATGTATGTATCTCTTTTACTTACAAAGGACCGACAATCTTTTGTACAGACGCCTACACATCAAGCTACTACAATCTGTCAAATTTCTTTAATTGATTTTCAACTTTATCGCTATAACATTAGGTTCAAAGTTGATGGGGTAAATTTGATAGTTTCGGGTAGCTTGAAGTGCTGGCGTCTGTACGTTTGAGCGAGAAAATCGGAGTAACGTTAACAATTAAATATGAATGTATTAATTATTAAAATCATTAGGCACATATCTAAAAAATCGGATTATTCTGTAAAAAGTAATGCGTGGTCTCCTGATATTATGATGATACTCCTCGACTTGAGAACCTCCTCCGTCCTTTTTCGTCGGTTAAAAACAAAAATTTAATCAGTTCCGTTTCTAAGTGGGTTTAATAAATAAATTACTATAGTCATTAGGTAATCTGTGTATTAGCTGATGATTTCTGAATCATTTCTAAGTTTATTTATGATGTCAGTTCCGTGATAAGTATATGTATTAATGACTAATTTAGTACTAGTCCTCATTTAATTGCGCTAATATAAAAAAACCGTTTTAGGATCATTTTTTTTTTAGGATTAAATTAATTATCCCGGTATGATAGGCAATTTACAGACTTTATTAAAAAAAAGTAAGTGTCTGAATTAGTTTTTATCTTAAAAAAGACCCCTAAGTCAACATAAGATCTATAGTTTTTAATACCTTAATAGGTAATACCGGGTCAATTTATTCTTTAAAGAGAAGTGTGTAGAAATCGGAAATAGGAAATTTTAATGAAGGGTGTACAGGGGAAAATTATAACCCCCTTAAATCAATAATTATTATATGCCACAAATAAGGAATCGAACCGATGGATGTTGTCGACTGAAATTTAATTTGATAAATGAGCTGTTTGTTTTCTATTAATAAAATTAAATTTTATTCGATAACATCCATCGGTTTCTTACTAAAACTTCAACTAAATCCGACGATCCTGCATACTTATCTCTTTTGTTGACTGTACATATTATTATTATTTTTAATATTAGCATAGATTATGTAAATATTATCATGTTATGGATTTGAATTTTTTTTTTAGTGATAGCCAAATCTCTCAATCTTTAGAAGTAGGTACCGTATGTAGAAAACCAAAACGAAAGTAATTATGATTATTCAAACTTATAACAATTTGAATAGGTACAGTCTGATTATGTGTAGGTATTTTTTATTTTTATTAAAATAATAATTCGCTGCCCTGTCACCTGTGCACTTATAGTCTTCAGATGATGATGAGTTTGAATCTGGCTTACAAAATTATATGGCCACACCACGGATATGGCCACACCGTATCTAGGATAAACAGTTACTGAAGTAGATTTTTTACTAAAGTACATCCACACATCCATACTAATATTATAAATTCGAAAGTAACTCTGTCTGTCTGTATGTCTGTCTGTATGTCTGTCTGTATGTCTGTCTGTCTGCCTGTCTGTATGTTACCTTTTCACGTCTAAACCACTGTACGAATTCTGATAAAATTAGGCAGAGAGATAGATTGCATTCCGGGGAAGGACATAGGATAGTTTTTATCCCTATATCCCCACGGGATCGACACTTATGCGGGTGAAACCGCGGGGCGCTGATAGTACTAAAATAATACATTCGAAAGTAAATCTGTATGTTTATTACATTTTACGCCTAAACCACTGATCGGATTTCGATAAAATTAGCTAAGGAGATATAGATATCATCCTGAGGAAGGTCATACACACGTTTTTTCCCGGGAGTACGTTCCCGTCAGATAAAGCACATAGACTACTTTTTTTTCTCGATTGCAGTACGTTCCTGTGGGCTAACTTCCGATTTCGATATAGGCGAAGCCCGGGCAAAAGCTAGCCTACGATAAACGTTAAATTCTCTATAAATATAATTATAAATATAATTTCTTAGGCGCAGTTCAATTACAGTTCACTTACGTAGATTGTCATTATGGTACTTACTCGTAATTTCCAGGAGTTATGCACATTCATGCCTTCGTTTGTCTTCGACCTGATTGCAAAATTACTTCGCGTTTGACGCTCGTTGTTGTATAAAGTGAGTGGGTTAACATATTAGTTAAAATAACTAAATATGCTAATTTATATTTTAGGGCTTTCTCTCTCGATTTCTTATTATTTTGTTTCGTTATATTTTTAGAACAATTTACCTGCCAATTCATTCATTCATATTTAGTGACTAATTTTACAAGTGAACATGATAATATCCGAGTAAGCAAATAACGCGCCTGTTCTCAGCACATTTGTAAACTTCAACGGAACGCCAGTTCATTGCACTTTTGTATTATTTCCATGTAGGTAGTTAAAGTGCTGCTTTTTCTTTATTTCCGAGAATGTAAACAAATTGACAAACGGGCTGTTGGTATCGCCACCGTTGTAAACAAATGAAAATTCTGAAGAGATGTCGTGGGAGCCTAGATATACTGCTGGTGTGTTTTTCTCACATAAAGTCACAATCTATGATTATATGTCTATTATCTATCATCATCAGGGGCTTGTGGCTAAGTAATAACAGCCGCACGGGTAGATCGATCAGGTTAAGCTACGCTTGCCGTGGTTAGTCCGTGGATGGGTGACCATCTTTACATTTATTTATTTATTTCCCACCATACAAATATCTTTACAGGTTTGTCACCTAATGCGATAATGTAGACAACTTACAAACTACCGTTACAAACTAACAATTGTTGATTATATTATGTCCTAAATATAATAATATCTATGTCCCAGTAGGACCATAACTTAGTTCAAAGAGAGCTCTCACTGTGAACCCACCCAGAGTGCAACAAAATACAACATACCAAGACCCCTCCGTGCCTCGGAAAGCACGTGGTCCCGGCTGTCATACGTGGATCTTTGACAGTCGTTACGGGTCGTCAGAAGCCCGAAAATCTGACAACCGTCTTACCAAGGGGTGTCGCTAAATCAATTTAAAAAATAATAAACTAACGCATCATTTGCTTTTCATCATTTTGCTATTATTTGTAATTGTTACTAAGTAGTAAAAAAATATTGTAACATGATCGTAGGTGATCATTTTGAAACTGATTTAGGTCAGCGGAACTTGACGTTTGCTGAATTTATTTCGAGTTAAATGCCTAGGTAGTTTTTTTGGTTTCGAATTAATGAATGAAATACATAAGAGTGATTTTGATGTAGAACTATTTGAATTAAATAATACAAGACACTTGTATTTTCTCTAAACAAATCTTTTGAGCTTTGAGCTAGACATTCAACAGATAATATTATGTCTTTAATTGGCTATCTCGAGACGGGATTACGAAACTTTCTGTACATATAGTAATCCAGTTTCATTCATGACAAAGAGTCCTTGAAGTAATTCGACTGACCTTTCCTTTGAGATCGAAAGTTTTGTTCAAAGTTAATGTTTGGATCGTTTGGTAAATAATATTTTTGGGAAATATTGAAGGTCTATAGGATAAATAGGATAATATTGTAATCTATGTATTTTACGATTGTTATTTTTGAAGTGAAAACATTGGCATTTTTTGAGATGGGAAAAAACCATTGAACTCGCGACACTGTTACCGTAACCGACACCTCTGTTTTAAGTTTTGGCAATAATAAAGACATCAACGCGCGGTACATTTTCTTTGGGAAGAATTAGGTACCTTCAAACATATTTTTAAAATTACTATGGTTTTTAGGGTTCCGTACCCAAAGTGTAAAAACGGGACCCTACTAAGACTTCGCTGTCCGTCCGTCCGTCCGTCTGTCTGTCACCAGGCTGTATCTCATAAACAAATGATGTATTTCTGTTGCCGTTATAACAACAAATACTAAAAACAAAAAAAAAATAAAAAATAAGGGGGCTCCCATACAACAAACGTTTTTTTTTCGGCGTTTTTGCCTTGTGGTACAGAACCCTTCATGTGCGAGTCCGACTCGCACTTGGCCAGTTTTTCTAGTTTCCACTCCTGTCGGCACTCCTGGAGTGCCACTGTTTTTTTCATTAGCCTACACTGCTGAGCTTCAACATTCTGACTAACTGACCGACTCTTTGACAGTTCAAAAGTGCGTGTAAATGGTTTAATTGAAATACGGGCTTTGAGTTTGAGCAAAGGCCTCCCTCAAATCCTTCCAGACATCCTGTTCTAGAGCCACCTCGACCCAAGCCTTGCGGTACACCTCTGGGTCCTCTCTCGAATCTTTTAGTATCCATTAATATAACTTTGACCACATTTTATTAGGTACTTGAATATAATCAAAGAAGAAGAATTATCATAGTCTTGACATTATCACATTTTAACTGTTAATCGTATGTGGCGTAAACTGACTAATATTTTAGGAAAACTATACCATCACAATATATCTAGGGATGGTTGAACAATTTTTTTTTTGCGTAGCCAGACATGCGTCTGCGTCTTAAATTGAACTAAATTACATAAACATACCACTGCTGGGACACGGACATTTAATTTTTTTTAGTCATTAATATCCCATTGCTGGGCAAAGGCTTCCCTACTCCCTTTCCAGCTCTCCCTGTCCAGATCTGCCAAGGACCAATCTTTATTAAAGGAATTCGGTCCACAATTTATATTTTTGTGTAATTATTCCCTTAAGACGACCCACTGACCTTATCAAGCCATGTATGCACTTAGATGGAAAGAGTAGTTGATTGCAAAATGGAATAGTATTTTAAATCGGAAAAACTATAGAAAAAAAAAATAGCACCGCCATCAACCAGCGGATATGCCGGCCGACGTATTTCACATGCGGATATAATTTTCAGATATGGATTATTTCTAAACATTACTATTACAAGGATTCATATTTTAATAATCATGCCGGTATACCTTATTAAAACTAAATTGTAGTTTACAATATTTTCTTCATGAATTAATTAGTGCCTGTCGAACCACAGAACCATAATATAATATTATTAGATTTAGTTCAGAAAAAAAACAGGTATAAAGCAAAGTAAAATTATGATTTACATATTAATTACATTGAGGGAAAGTCAAATTCTAACTGTAATGTAGACCGGCCTGATCTAAGTTTATGAACAACCTGTGTTTCAGGTCATCAATTTACTTACATCAAACATTTAAAAAGAAGACAACAATAAATGTATTAGAAGCTAAATAAAATTGGAAAGAAGGTATAATATTTTAAGTGACTTAAAGAGTGACTTAATATTTGGGTATATTATTTTAAAACTAGATTATGTAAGATATAATAATATGTTTAAATAAATAACGAATAATATTAAAGTAGATAAAGTGGAGACTATTATTAGTTAGGTAAAGGAAGAAACTTATATTAGAGTAGGTTTTATTTTAAAATTTCTAGTAGTTTTTCCGTGTCTGCATAATTGAGTTTTGCCAAATATTCCTGTAGGTATCTACTAGTAAATTACACCTGTTATAACTAAAACTATAAATCTTTAGCACTCTGTTAAACTGGTTATACAAGTAGGGTTCTAAAATTAAATAAAGTCAATTAGCAAAAGCATGTTTAGTCTGCGAGTTAGCACAAACCAAATCTTTTCTTCTCCTAACTGAAGGTGCTGGGTTAAAATAAAATTCATTGTGTTGGAATAAAACTACATTCAAAATAAATAATTGACGTACTTTTAGCACCTTACGTGCCATAAAAAGCTGGTGTGTAGGAAATCTAAATGGACGAAAAGTAGCAATCTTTAAAACTGATCTTTGGGCGCGTTCTAGGTGCAGTAAAATAGATTTAGCAGCACCACCCCAGGACGTTATACAGTTGATAATAATAGATTGACACAAAGCCAAATAAACCTGTCTACTTAATTTAAAGTCGGCAATGTTACGTATATTAAAAAAAAAAATAGTTTGCGCACTCTGGTGCATAATAAATCGATCTGTTTGCGGAATTTCAGGTTTGTGTCAATCGCGTGAGAAAACTGATAAGATAAGGTAAGTTTTCAAAGCTTCCTCTCTCCTACGATTTCGCTGTGCCCGATAGGGGGTCATAATGATTACATAAAAGTAGCAATTTTAGTACCATTGAGTACCTACTTATGATCCACCGTGAAAAAAAAAGATAACAAAAAAGTAAATATTTACTTTTTAGGGCCCATAGCTCCAGCCTGTCCAAGCTGTCCAGGTACTGCTGGCTATCTCGTCTGCACTGCTCGCTCGTCCCGTTGCTGGGCACCACAATTTTAGGGAACCGCTCCCACATTTCCACAATATTAAAACGTCCACTTTCATCGTAACTTTCATTTTTCGCGGTTAATTTCAAAATAGTTCCATTTAATATCGAGTCGGCTAGTAAACTTTTGTCTGGAAGTGTCAATTCGATGCACTCCCGCGCAGCGACGGTTGCGATTGCGAGAAGCAAGACAGCGCATGCGCGCGGCGCCATGATGTTACACTGTATGACGGGCGGCGCACAATTCGCGGGTATATCTGAACCGACCTGAACGAACGTACTTGTCACTATAACCCAATGGATCAGACAATAGCGTTGGGTAATTTTTTATAAGTGTATCACTAATTAAGTTGGGATTTTTCTCTTATATTTTGATTGGTTAATTAATTAATTTGTTTGATATGTGACCTAAACATGATAATTGGTGTCAGTTGTCATTTGTGTTGTTGATGACGTGTTTCGGTGGTGGGTGGGTCCGAGAGTTTGTTGTCGTCATTTGACGCCCGTTTACGGCGTATTGTGACGTAATGAAGATAAAGAATATGACATTGGTATCTTGGTACTTACATAAGGTGTGGTGGACAAAACGTTTGCAAGTTCGTGTTGTAGTACCTAAATGATATACTTCCACGGATCGTAATGATAACGTACGGATCGTAATGACAATTGCAGATATTGTATCATTACAATTTGCTAATGTGGTATTTAAAAAAATCTTAATTACTTTTTGGTTAAATTATCATGTTGTCCAATTGCAGGGTAGGTAGGGTACCTGCATTGATATATTTTTCTTGTATAAGAATCCAAATAACTTAGTGTTTCGAGATCCTAAAATTATGATGACATTATTTTATGTTGACCCAGTAAAGTTTTACATGTTTTTATGCTGTTGGTTGGCAACTAGGCTTATCTGCCATGTTTCAGAGAGGCCCTAGTAGGAAATAATTATTATAGGTGATGAGTGAACGAAGCAAAAGGAGTCGGTATGTAAGGATTATAGGTGATGAGTGAACGAAGCAAAAGGAGTCGGTATGTAAGGATCGCAGTTGCGGTGCTATTCTGTAAAAATCTCACCGTGAAAACTTAGGTGAAGTGAGCGTGGAGTGAGCTGTCAATAGTGAGTGAGTGTCAATTCCTAGCAAAACCAACTCACTTCACCTAAGTTTTCACGGTGAGATTTTTACAGAATCGAGCGGCTGGTGGCATTCTGTAGTTTCTGCCTACCCAAATATGGAGGGGTGAGTTTTAGTGTGTATCTTTTCCGAAACACTCAAGGTGTTGTTGAAGCGTCGGCGATCAAAGCCTTATGATAATAGCATTTGATATCCGTGAGTAAAGAATATTTGTTTACTACACGGATATCACGGATATCTATGATTTACTAACATTATGTGTAGTCGAGTGTTTGACATTGATGTTATTATTATCTGATTAGCATGTAGGTAGTGGTTACGTCGTCGAAGGACTTTCTCACAATTTTGTATGTTTAAATAAGCTACTATAATAATATAGGTAGCAGTGGTTTTATACTTCAAGATTTGGTTGAGGATTCTTTGATCATGTTCGTGAACGGGCGCCGTCAGTAGGGACTGGTCATCTCTTTGCTGCCATGGCTTGTTTTAATTTAATTTAATATTTGAATTGTTTTTTTTCTCGTCTTTTCATTTCAGACCCTTTTAACGTTCTGCATCGTTCTCACGTGCATAATTTTTAACATGAATGATGTAAACTAGACTTTGTAACCATATTATTTTGATTTAAAAGAGTGTCCATGGAGTTTCTTGCCCGTTCTTCTCCATAGGTACCTACGCTTTGGAATGGGCATCTAGCTTCATCTTTCTGACTGACCGACCCCTTGACAATTCAAAAGTGCCTGTAATTGGTTTAATTGAAATAAATGCTTTGAGTTTGAGTTTGTAGGTCGTAAAAATGGGTAAACATTGTTTGTTGCGGGGCATAACCTTAAGCCGGCGATACACACTACGGTCCACCGGAGAGGTCTTCCTGTTCAGGTATGCCTGCGCAGGTGAACCGGAGCGTGTGTGAGAAAAGACCTGTGCAGTTTTTTGAACCTGCGCAGGCGACCGGCGCAAAATCGAAAACCAATTCTTTTGAGTGACACCGTACGGTGTACCTGTAAAAGAACTGAAGAACTGAAGACCGCTTCGGTACACCGGAACGTCCCCAAACGCGCTACCGATGTGTGGTTGACCTGCGCAGGCAAACCTGCACAGGTAACCTCTCCGGTAGACCGTAGCGTGAATGGCTTATATTAGAGCGGTTCTGCACTAAATTCGATCCGAATCCGAGAAATGCCGGTCCGAAGTGACCATAGTCCTATTTGCATGGGGAGTTGCGCACTAGAAAAATTCTTATAGATTCAGGTTACATATTTTAACCACATCCATCTAATATACAATTAACCGGATGCATAACGGCCACTGGCTAAAAGTTTCCACGCAATGGGTGGCTGAAGATGGACGGCGTCGCCAAGGCCGGCCCAGAAAGAGGTCCTGTTGCGAATGGATCAAGATGGCGGACAGACAACCTGGAAAAATATGGACGAGGTCCAGCAGTGGGCCATCCTAGGTTAAGATAATAAATATATATTATTAAATAGCCAATCGTCAATGCGTGTTACAGATTCAACACTCTAATTACATGATCAGCCTATAATGTTCCCACTACTAGGACACAAGCCTCCTCTCGGTGAGAGGGAGTGGGCCGTATTCCACCACGCGGGCCCAGTGCGGCTTGGCATATGTCACATGTCTTCGAATTTTTGGTTCTAGGACATGCCGGTTTCCTCACGATGTTTTCCTTCACCGTTTTGAGAGCAGTGGTGATGAAAATAATTTACACAAAGTAAAGCGCCTGTGTGGGTTCGAACCTACGACCTACAACTGGTAAGCCGCGGCCGTTACCACTGGGCCACCACTGCTCACTGCTCACTGAAGGATATTGCTAATCTATACGTCCGTAAAATTTGTCTGCTCACCAAAGTAAATAACGCAATGAATGTTGTTGAGCTGTCAAAATTAAAGCCATTGCTACGCAATTACCTACCCCGCTAGTAACTACTTAATATTTGTCTAGGATTCGAACCCTTAACTTCGTTTGCACAACCCTTAACTCAGAAGATGAATCATACTTCACGCCGCAAATGATTTAGTTATATCATCATGATGTAGCCTGCTATCAGTTCGATGACTTCGTTTTAACTTTTTTGTCCTAATATTGATAACTAGCTGTTCCCCGCGGTGTCACACGCTGCGCGGCTCCTAAGAGTCGTAGCGTGATTTTATATAGCCTATAGCCTTCCTCGATAAATGGACTATCCAACACAAAAATAATTTTTCAATTCGAACCAGCGGTTCCTGAGATTAGCGCGTTCAAACAAACAAACTCTTCAGCTTTATAATATTATTAGTATATTAGTATAGATATGCTAGTGTTTACTTCTAATCTACGATGCCTTGAAATTCGTCATAATATAACGATTTATTGCAAGATTGGTGTGAATTTTTACGTCACTGTTTACAATGCTTGACCGAGACCTGGAAAAATAACTATTATATTAGTTTGTTTGAACACACTAATCTCTGGAACTAAAAGTCGGATTTGAAAATTTATTTTTGCATTTTCAAGAATAGGGATTTGAAATTATACTACTATTCTTGAAAGAAGCCTATTTAACATCACCGAGATTTTAGGTTGAGTTTTTGTTCTTTGTTGTTTTTACCGACTTCACAAAAAGGAGGAGGTACTATGTTCGGGTGTTTGTATGTTTTTTTTTTTTGTTTGTATGTTTGTTAATCGAATACTCCGCCAATTGTCGACGGATTTTCAAAATTCTTTTTTTGTTCGAAAGTAGATAGTTCTGAGGTGGTCCCATTGTCACCAAGTTAGGATCTGATGATGGGATCTTAGAGAAATCGAGGGCAACCCTCAAACTTTATAGGCTCACTTATTGTTTTTCGCATATTTTATGAAGTATCTTGTGTATTTGTGTATGGTTGTCACCATCTCAGGTAGCTGGGCTGATGTTGGAAGATACAACTCCTTAACAGTAAGAAGTTACTCGAACAGGCAAGGACTGTTTTAGTAAATTGTTTTGTTGTTTGATAGGGCATTTGCCACATTTGGTCTCATGATCATCAAGTCATGACCTGATGCTGCAGTCAGGATAGTCTGCAGAGTACCTAACTCCTCGACAACTAACAGCTCATTGAAAAGGGCTCGATGTGTGGATAAACGTACTGTTACTGAGGAACACCGAAGACCTGATGCTGAAGCCAGGAGCATCAGAAAAAGTACAAACCTTGAAATTACAGCACCGTAGTCGTGTTTGGGCTCATTTTAAACAGGACTAATTTTAAGTTCAATGCAATGTTGACATAAGTCTGGCCTGATGCTGCAGCCAGGATTATCAGCATCTAATCTAAAAACTAATAAAAGGAGAACTCCTCAACAATTAACGTCCCTGCATCGAGAAAAGGAATTATTTTATAAAAAGGCGATGGGCAAGTTGACATTAGGCTATTGTAACTTAGATAAATTATAAATAGACCCACTAAAAAGCGAGAAATGAAAACTTTTTAACAAAAAAAAACCGACTTCCAAAAAAAACACTACAAACTGAAAAATAACTTTAATTTTGGAAGTCGGTGTCTTAAGGATCAGTATTTTAGTTTTTGCCACCGACTTCCAAAATTAAAGTTATTTTTCAGTTTGTAGTGTTTTTTTTGGAAGTCGGTTTTTTTTTGTTAAAAAGTTTTTTGTTTTCTATTATTGTTGATTATTTTTATTTATTTTTTTCTCCTTTTGTAACGTGAATGCTTTGTTTTTTCTTCTCTTTTGTTGTGAATGTTGTGCACGTCTGTAATTGACGTAAACACTAGTCCATGTCTCTGTTCACTGTTATTTGTAAATGTTTGTGTTGTTGATGTGCCTTAAGGCGAAAGCGCCAGGGTAGCCCGCGAAATTCTTAAATAATTTGCTGGTCAGTATTAAGTTGAACGTTGATTAAAATATGATTCGCGGCCGTAACAAATATGTATTTACAGAATTATAATCATTAAAGTCATCAACACAACTCTCTAAGACCATGTAATCCCCAAGAATGACTATTTCATGAAATCTTGACATTTGGGGATTACATGGTCTTAGAGAGTTGTGTTGATGACTTTAATGATTATAACTCTATAAATATATATTTGTTACGACCGCGAATCATATTTTAATCAACGTACAACTTAATACTGACGAGCAAATTGCAAAAAACGCAAGAAAATTTGAATTTCGCGGGCCACCTTAGAGCTTCCCCCTTAATAAATAAATAAATAAATCACGCTAGGACTCTTAGGAGCCGAGCAACAAGAAAAAAAGTCAGAAAGAATGCTAAGTGAAAACGAAGTACCTAATAGCGCGCGCAGGCGATGTGATGCTACGAGGTGGGTCGGGCTTTGGAACAAGAAACTCATGTGGACGAAGTCGCGGGCAGAAATGGTTCGCACGGTATGAAAACAGTGAAGTCGTGAAAAACAGCACTTACCACCAAACGGGGTGAATAGGGATGCAGGAGTGAATTGGGACAAAAATTTTAAAATGGATTTTAGCGTTGAAATAATACAGTTTGTTGCCGAAAAGGACACTTAATCGTTAATTATAATACAATAAACACATTAGACTCTTTTTTGGCAATAAACTATATTATTTCAATGTTAAAAATCGCTTTTAAAGTTTCGTCCCGATTCACCCCTGCATCCCTATTCACCCCGTTTGACGGTACCTACCAAATGCTAACTTCTAGTGCATGTTGCAATGAAGTCCGTAATGTCATAATTCCAAAAGTTTCACGAGGGTCCTAGCAAATTGCAGCCATCCCTTTTCACCGCTTTTTGATGTTTGAAATTACCTATTTGGTCTGTCCACTTGAAGACACAGGCGCGCGGTCCATAGATTTTTTTTTGTGTACAAGACGTGTTTTTGAGGCGAAGAGACCCGCGGTGCGCCGAAAAAAAGTGTTCTGGGACATTTTACATGAACTCACGCGGGGAGCGGGATGCGTGAGTGGATAATATCCCCACTGCTGGGATACTGGTCTCCCCTCTGTGAGAGGGGAATGAGCCGTAATCCACAACGGAAGCCCAGTTCGGCCAGTGATGAGTTGATATGATGCGTCAATTCTGGGTTACAGTCAGGCACGCCACAAAACCCCTACATTATGAGGTTATAACGGTCATAAAGTTGCGGAAATAATGATGCCATTTTTTTACTGCTTAAATAAATACTGTACTTTATTGTTTGCGTAGCTTACCTATTAGGGAGAGGCATTGTTTATAGAGCTCTTTATAAGTTAATTAATATTACCTTTGTTAGTTGTCATAATTATCTGATTGGCTTGGAACGAGACACCAATCGGAAATCGTAAGACAGTGTCATTACCTACTTCAATTCATTATTATGCTCTTGATTACGAGTTAAAAGTGGGCCTCGTGGCTAAACAGCCGCATGGGTTGATCGGACGTTAAGCTAAGCTTGTCGCGGTCGGTTTGTGGATGGGTGACCGTCAATTACATATCGAGACCCTTCCGTACCTCGGAGAGCACGTTAAAGGTACGTGTAAGGTAGGTGTAAGGTAGCACACGTATCAAATCGGAAAGGGATCGTCACCGTATCGCCTTTCGCCTCGCCGTGAACATAACGTAAGCACGTAACAAAATAACAATTTGGGAGAAAACATGAGTCACATCCACGCAAAACGGCCGTCGCTCAGCATAATGCTAAGACCCTATACGAGACGGTTTTCAGCGACAGCCGGCGTTGACGTGATGATGTCAGCCAGTGCAGCGTACGATTAGATTTGATTGAATCTAATTTCCTAATGCTAACTTACCAATTTGGGAAGAAAAATCTTGACATGGAATGCACAACTGGAACTTTAACTTTATAAAACAATTAACTAATTACATATGTACCGATATCGTAAGTAGGTAAGGTAATCTGAATACCTACTGATTAATGACAAGACAATTTAATAGCAGAAAACCGGTCAAGTGCGAGTTGAACTCGCGTGGAGAGGGTTCCGTACGATGAATATTTTATATACCATGTTTATTTAAATCTGATTCAAATTTATTTGTGGTAACTAAAACAAACTAATATTTAATTAAAAATAAAATAAATATAATAAAATTTATTCAAAAATATAAAGACTATAAATACAGTTTTTCTTAAATCTATGTCGAGGAGTGAGTTCACCCATGATTTGTGCCTGAACTAGGTAATCCTGTGTTTCAGACGATTGGAGGTAACATTAATTGATTAAATAATCACATGCAACAATCAATAAAATTGAAAAACATACCTACATTCCAACTAAAAATATAAGTTTGTACGCATAATATTGAGAGATTTACTATGTTCTTTTAAGACCACAGACTTCTTATAGGTTTTTCTATAATCTATAGGAATAGAACTATTTCCTGTATTTTTTCCAAAATTTTAGGATTAGTAGTTTCGGAGATAAGGGGGGGAATGGTCAAGTTCGTCTATTTTCTTAAATAACTTTAATACAATTTACTTTAAAATTATGAAAAAAATGTATTTGAGATCCTCACAGTAAGCCCTTTCATTCCAGCCATTTCATAATGTCACACGGTACAGATTGCGAAACTTTTTTTGAAATTTTCTATTGGCCCCCAAAAATGACCTTCATATTCAAAATTCATTTATTTACGTTACACGTCTGTGTTTGGGTTTTTCCTTTTGAAGTACGGAACCTTAATAAGCGATAAATACCCAACAGTTGACGATGAATGAAAGAATGATTGTTGATTGTTTAATTTACTCCTAGTTAACGCGTTGCCCAGTGGCCCAGTGGTAACGGCCCCGAATTACGAGTCCTAGGTCGTAGGTCGTCGAACCAAGACAGGTGCTTTACTTTGTGTAAATAATTTCATCACCACTGCTCTCACAACGGTGAAGGAAACATCGTGAGGAAACCGGCATGTCCTAGAACAAAAAATTCGAAGACATGTAACATCTATCAACCCGCACTGGGCCTGCGTGGTGGATTTACAGCCCACTCCCTCTCACAGAGACGAGGCCTGTGTCCCAGCAGTGGGAACATTATAGGCTGATTATGTATTATGTAAAGCTTACATTGTAAATAGATATACAACTCGGTTGCTATGGAACTACCTAATTGGAGGAAGCACCGTAGATATTGGATTGGAAGCCATGCCCTTACCAGAAACGTACTTCCTTTAAACATAATCCTTCACTCAGTAATAATAATAAAACCAGCCTGTTATTGTTCCACTTGCTCTCAAAAATGGTGAAGGAAAACATTGTGAGGAAAGCGGCATGCCCTAGAACCAAAAAATTTGGAAAATCCAAAAGTGCACGACTCATAATGTAGGTATATTTGATCGTATAAAAAACCATAGATATCTTAGATATTACCTATATTAGTTAGTTTTTTATTAATTATAATTAAGCTACTCTTAATAAAAGAGCCATTTTCAATAGGGTTCCTCATAGGGGTGAAACGAAACTATAAAAAAAAAATTACTCAATTAATAGATTTTTTCGTAAGCTACAATGTTTTCAGAACCCCTTTCAGTCCCTGTTGCAAAAAATATACATATATTTTTATTTCTTTCTTATTTGCAAAATAGTTGGGCAAACGTCATCTAAAACTGTTCCAAATTTCAAGTTGATAGCATTAGTAGTTCTTAAGATATCCAGCTGTGACAGACAGACAGACAGACAGACTTAGTCTCACCATAAGGGTTCCGTTTTTACCAGTAAATTTAGAGGCCTTGTTCGTGACACTATTTTGGATATTGCTCCGTAGACTGTAATCATAATTTAATAATAATAATAATAAGTTTTATTAGCACAATACAAGTTTGACACTTAATAAAATACACATAGTAGTCACTAGGAGACAGAGAAATGAAAAACAGGAATAGTGTACATACAAGAGACAGGTACAGTCAACACAGAATTAGAGCCCTGACTCCTAAACTAGGAAGATCTTGTATCTTAGGATTCAGTGTCTTCGCATAAATAGTGGACGAACAATTTATGAGCGTACTAGCAGACTCGGATAGTCACAAACAAGACATAGATTATAAGGTAAGAGATATATCTATAAATTATATATATTTAATTTGTATTTTTAATAAGTAATTTTGTTTGTATAGTGTGTATGTGTGAAGTGCATTTGTGTCGTGTCATGTGCAAGTGTTGTGTGTGTATGTGTACGGGAGAAGAGTGTGTGGAGTGATGTGATGTGGTGTGGTGTGGTGTGATGTGATGTAGTGTAGTAGTGTTTGGTGTATTGTGAGGGTGTGTAGGGTGTGTTGTGTGAGTGTACATTTGTGTGATGTGGATGGAATTAGTGGGGGCACCTACCCTCGTCGTGATGTGATAGGTATAAGTGATTCAGCAGATCCAGGCAAGTAGACTTTCCGTTGCCTCGTAGTCTTGATCCCTTATCCAGTCCTCAATTTTAACTCCACCACCACGACCACGACCACGTACCGGAAGACGTAGCGTTGGAAGGCCTCCCACAAGGTGGACCGACGACCTTGTGAAGGCCGCAGGAACCCGTTGGATGCGAGAAGCACAGAACCGGTCGAAGTGGAAGTGCTTGGGGGAGGCCTATGTCCAGCAGTGGACGTCTTTTGATGATCCAAATCTATTATGTTTAATTTTTTATTAATTATTGTATAAAGGTGTGAGCTTAGGACATAGTGCTGGCGTCTAGCGAAAGCGGTCCTATGCGTTACCGAGAGAATAAGAGGTTTTTTCTTACGGCGTGTTGGGTCCGGAGGAGGGACCTTGGTGTGTTTTCTCAGTACGGATCGTAGCACAAACAGTTGCCTAACAGTGAGTACATTAGCATCTTTGTATAATTGTGTGGTAGGATACATAAAGTGCTTTTTTGACATCACCTTCAGGACAGCTCTTTGTGCTCGTTCCAACTTGAGAAACTTTGTCCGAGCGGCACCTCCCCACACTGTAATGCAATAGGTGATAACGGACTGACATATGGCAATATACACCATTCTAATAGTGTTAAAGTCAGCCGAAGACCTAAGCAGCTTGAATATATAAATCATTCTTCTAACTCTTTTAGTAATAGTATCCAAGTGTGAGTACTAGTTGAGTCCGCTATCAATAACCACACCCAAATACTTAAGATGGTTAACCTCACGAAGAGAAAAGCATGAGCAGGGTATATGGCCATTACATGTGTGGGCGTTAATGACAAAGCCTGTAGGAGGTTTAGTACCAGGGTGTAGCCCGAACGGGATGAAGAAGGTCTTGTCCAGGTTCAGTGTGAGGAGATTTAGTTGCACCCAACCCATAACAGATTCAAGTGAGGTTTCGGCAGTAGTTCTCAGATGCTCCCAATCATTTCCATGAACAATGATTGCAGTGTCATCAGCATAGGTGAATATTTTGGAGTTTGTGAGAGGTATGCAGCAAAGCTCGTTGATATAAATCTGGAAAAGGGTCGGGCCAAGCACACTTCCCTGCGGTACACCGAAGGTGGTAGTTTCTTGTTTGTCTTTTTTATTTTGCATGCCTGTTTAGTGTTATAATATGTGGAAAATGTCGTAGGTTATACATTTACTCACTCTGTAGCTCATATTTTATGCAATATTGTAATGTGTAACCGTTTATTTTCCGTTCAAAGTGGAGGTGCTTGGGCCTATGTCTAAATCAGCAGCCAGGGAGTTGACATGTTTGGTTAGTTTTTCCTGGTAGTTTTGGCTATGTGCAGCGATTTCTTGTTTCACCGTTTTGAGTTTCAAATCTTGCAGGATCTGTTACTTGCTGTTCCCCAGAGTTCGATGCCATACGTCCAGACCGGTTTCAATACTGTTTTATATATTGCCATTTTGCCTTCGTTGGTCAACTGAGACCTTTTACCAATCAGCCACGACGATACTATTATTCTGAAATTAATCTAATTTTTTACCCCTACAACCAATCTCTATTCAATAAACAAAACCTTCCCGAAATAAAAACTGTAGGTTTATTATTCCGGTTGTATGGGCAGTTGGGCGGAGGGCAAAGGAGAATAGGCACTTTGAGGCCAATATGTCTTATATAGATAGCCATTTAGATCCATAGTGGAATCTATATAGTGGTGATTACGGAAGGGAAGAGCTTAGCCATTATGCGCCAGGGCTGGCTGACAGGACTATAATCGGAATCGGAAAAATCGGTTTGCTCTTGTATCAAATCGATGTTTTAGTGATAAGCGATTGTGTAAGCTTAAATCATTTATATATCTATTTTATTGTGTTATTTATATCTCTTCCTAGATTTCACCGGTTGACGTTATTACTTCAAAGCCGGCTGTCGCTGAAAACTAGCGCTGGGGCTCTGTCTTGCATAGGCTCGTAGCATTATGCTCAGCGATGGCCGTTTTGCGTGGATGTGACGCATATTTTCCCCCAACTTGTTCTTTTTGTGTTCTTTCTTTGTATCATGTTTACCGCAAATAAACCTATTTTCTTTCTTCAATATTTTAATGATAGTGAAAGTTTTTTTTTTTTTTTACTTCCTTGTAGTTTTCTTATTTTCTATCTAACACACAAAATCTATTGTTTTCGTGTGATCTATGCTACTGATTTGATTCACTTGATTGTTTTTTTTTTGGTATTCCGAAATGACAAAAAGTAGTTGGGTTAGGTCAGGTGAGAATGAATGTGTTGCGGAAGGATCGTACGTTCCCGCGTGTGAGATGGAACACCGGGGTGGTTTTTAGTCAGTAAGAGTCTGACAGACCCCGCTGCCCCCCCAGGGCGGCGGACATTCATGAGGATTTTCCACCCCGGAAACAAAAAAAAAACGCGTCCATCTTTTCGACGTTCGCAACCGTACTGAATAAACAAGTGTACAGGGTCGCAGTCGTCACTCGACTTCTCGCGCGAGTGCTCTCGGCGAAACATGGCGAGAGCACTCGCGGAAGAATGTACAGACGCCATGTATGATTGACCGAGAAAATTGTTAACCTAATTCAGTAATTATTTGTCTTATTTCTGGATTGGTAATTACATGCCACATAATATACAATCGATCAATATAATTAGATCATTTTATGCTGAAGCCGATTATTTCGGAAATCGATATGGTTCACAACACTAACATAGGTGACCCTAATATTTTTGGCTATTGTGTGGACAAATAATAAAGGTCTCAGATATTATCGTACTCATAAAAATATATTTTTATATCCTATCAATATTATTATGTCCCCTGTAATGGGCTATATTAATTAATTTCTCTTAGAAATATTTATGTAGTATTGATTGAATACGTTAGGTACCTACTTTTTGCCTTTTGTAGGAAGTTTTCTTAAGTGAATTAATATGTGGATGGCTTTAAAAGTAGATATGGCTAGAGAGGGGGTGAATTGAGATGACAGCTCACCCCCTTTCTAGTTCTGATGGTGAACTGAGTCCAAATAAATAGGAATAAGGGCAGGACGATGATGAGGGTTTTCCTTTTTGAATAGCTTGTAAATTAATGGGTCTATCGATGTGTGAAATTGGTGAATGAATAGATTCGGTGGGCGAGGTTAAGCTTCATTTATTTTGTTAGTCTATGGAAATCGTGACCACGGAGCTTGAAGCGTCCAAGCCTGACCCCGTGGCCACACGCTCAAGCTACACGCTCAAGCTAAAGCTCAAGCTAAAGCTCAAGCTACATGCTTAAGCTACACGCTCAAGCTACACGCTCAAAGTACACGCTCAAGCTGCACGCTCAAGCTACACGTTCAAGCTACATGGTCAAGCTACAAGCTTAAGGTACACGTTCAAGATACAACCTCAAGCTACACGTTCAAGCCACACGATCTGACCAAGATTTTGTCTGGACTTTAAAAGAGACTGTGACCTCTGAGTTTGTTTCGGCTTTTCTTCTCAGAATAGTCAGATAGGAAACGCCGATCTCATCTAGTTTAAAAAAAATATGATTGACGTGAAAAAGTGTTTGTACAAACCTACTTACAGAAAATAAATCATTTATCAAGATACACGCTCAAGCTACACGCTCAATCTACACGCTCAAGATACATGCTCAAGCTACATACAAAACTAAGGAATGCTAAGGAAGGCTAGATTTCAGTTTCATTGTTTTGAAAAAAAAATTATTACAATACAAAAATGTCGGAGTTCAAGATCCTGATGACAATTGCTTTGGCATTGATCACGCGTTTCAAAAGAAATACTTGGTTCAATTAACATACCTATAGAATATGTAGATGCAGGTGTGTATGGTAACACTAATCTGTGAAAATGTGTTTGAAATGGAAAATCGTGTGATTGATTTATTTTTACCTTTTAATTTATTCCCGTGTATGAGGGGCTCGTGGCTAAATGAGTAATCATTTAGCCGCACAGATCAACACACAACAATCAAAGTGACATTTAAATCAAAAACAAAGTAAAAAAAAATTGCAGATTTGGGGTGGCGTATTGTGGATTTTTTTTTCTTCTAATACCATCGAGTGGGATATGAAAATGAAGGGTACGATGCGTTTGATTGGTGTACCCCGAGTCAGGTATTCCACTCAGAGCACTGATTTCAACCACACTTGGACGAACGGCACCTGAGCACTTCCACTAACCGCACTGAAACAAAATTTTGTAACGTGCGGTTCGGCGGAACAATTTAAGTATCGTTATTATTGTTGTCGTTATTTTTTTAGTGATGGGATATACCTTTTGTTCAAGGTATTATCAAGCAAAAGATATCGATACAAATCAGCAGAGACACAACACGACACAGTACCTAATGTGTCTGTGGCTTAACTCTCTAGTTGTGCTAACGATCGGCTAGTACCTACCTATGTATATCTTTCAGCCTATAACTGTCCCACTGTAGGGCAACCAAAATTATAATTTAGTTTGTTCCAGTAGGATCAAAGTAGGTTATAGGTTATACGGGCTGGTGTCCGCAACTCCACGTCAATGCGCGTATATTGTGTACGATCGAATTAATAGCGTAAAACTATCGCCAAAAGGTTTACAAACAGGCGAGACACGCGGCGCGATTCGCGTCGCGTGTCGCGCCTGTTTGTAGGAGCCTTAAGTCTTAACGTACTAAGCCCGACTGATAGGTAACCTCTACCTAGCCCTCCGTGGAATTGAAACGTGACGACGTAATAAGAAATGTCAAGAACTTAAGAACACTCAGTGGTAGGCAATTGAGTCATCGTCCACACAAATAATGGACTTGAATGGTTTCTTTTGAGCAACCAGTTAACCTTCAGAGCTCTATATACTTAATAGGATTCATTGAGGTATACCGGTAGGTGTTAGGACGGAGGTCTCACGATTTTTCTACGGCACGATAATCTCGCCGTACCGCAAAGAAATCGTGCCGTGCTCTGGCCTTAAGAGGGGATATAAGTAGCATAGCAACCCATCATCTGCGTAGCCTTTTCCCAACTATGTTGGGGTCGGCTGCCAGTCTAACCGGATGCAGCTGAATACCAGTATTTTACATGGAGCGACTGCCTATCTGACTTCCACAACCCACTGGGTAATACGTCCCTTGGTAAGACTGGTTGTCAGACTTTCGGGCTTCTGACTACCCGTAACGACTGTCAAAGATCCGCCAATGACAGCCGGAACCAACGGCTTAACGTGTTTTCCGAGGCACGGAGGGGTCACGGTATGTAAAGATGGTTACCCTTCCACAGGCCAACCGCGGCAAGCGTAGCTTAACCTGATCGATCAACCTGTGCGGCTGTTATTATTTAGCCACGGGCCCCTCAAGTAACAGCACCCCATCGCCACTAAAAGCCCTGGTGAACTTTGGGACATAACATTTCCAGGGATATGTCCCTGGAAATTGTATGTATGTTCAAGTGTCCTCTACAACGGCTAAGTGTTTGGCGAGACTGGCAGCGCGGGCGCGGTGAGCTGCGCGGGCTGCTCGGCGCGGGGAGCGCGCGGGCTACTCACGCCATAGCTCGTTCATACAAGTGGCCACAGTGGGTGGCCTGCAGGGGTTCTCAAACTAGTTCGAGCTTTTTTCTAGTAAAAATAAGTCTTCTTCATCCATATTATATTTTGACAACACGCAGAACGCAGCTGCGCTCGATTGCGGACAGGCAGATCACGCGCGTTCCCGCACCCGCGCCGCTCCCCGCCCCGCGCTGCCAGTCTGGCCAAGCACTAAGGGTTTCCCCGGGCACAAAAAACACGCGACTGACTATGCCAGCTTCCACATAAAAATATGGGTTTTTCCTAGTGGTCAGATTGATGGTCAGACTAGTCTTTCCAACGGGATTTTTTTTCCGCTTGGTCAGATCAGCTCGTAATTTAGTAAAGTACCTACTGTTGCATACGAAGAGGTTATAAAACTATTAAATAGGTTTTATTTGTGACAGGAGTTTGTTGACACTGGTTGAAATTCTTTGCAAGTTGTTTAATGGTTGTTTATAACTTCTTTAGAAAAGAGGAAGTTTCATTTTGGTCTTCAATTTTGGTCATTTAGAAAAGACGATGTTTCATTTTGGTCTTCAATTTTGTTGTGCAACGATGACATGGCGAATATACTTTTTCGAGTATTGATTAATAAATCATTAATGGCCTCAGTAGTTTGTGATAATGAACCTCCTTTAGAAAATAAGATGTTTCATTTTGGTCTTCAATTTTGTTGTGTAACGATGAAATGGCGAATATACTTTTTGATTAAAGTGACTAATAAATAAAAAAATAAAAAATCATCATCACTGACGTCAGTAGTTATTGTCAATGAACTATTAGTGACGACTAGACCATAGTCAACATGACTAGCAACTTTAAACGAGGAAGTCTGACATAACGGGATACAGTTTTTACTAGTCCTACGGAGGTCAGGGTGGTACTCTCTAACAATCATAATAAAATTATAATACGTCTGTCATGAGATCTTGTCATTTTTATTTCTTGATTTGTATAATTTTATATAAATAGGAGAGTCATGGGACTTACTGATCCCAATAAGAGTTTAAAAAGAAAAAAAAAATATTTCTAGCAGCACAATAACAACCTTATGAAGATATAATATAGGTCTATATTATATAGCAGCACAATAACAACATTAGGAAGATAGAAGATAACTTCTAAACTCATTGAGGGACTTAAAGGCCGTCTCCACGAGCGAGAGAATCGCGGCGATATTATCGTCGTGCCACGTATTTCTATACACTCCCTTAGAACGTGTCTCCACACGGCGATGTTATCGCGGCGAAAATTTAACGGTACGGCGAGACTATCGCCGCGATTCTCTCGCTCGTGGAAATGGCCCCAAAGAGTCATCGTGAAACATCCCTGCTTGGATAATTTACCCGCACCGAATCAAATCAAATCAAATCAAATCATTTATTTTTGCCAACATGGGTAGGGGTACAGATGTTACACAATGTTTTGATAATGTTCTCCATGCTCAGCCGTCACATGGGCATGCAAAATTTACACATAAATTACAATCTACTTTCATACTTAACAAATACTATTACAAAATTATCAAATTGGAAAATTATTTTAACCTTTTTATTGTATTTTCAATGTCAAGGAGTATTTAGTCAATATGTAATTAAATAAATGTCAAAGTAAATAGTGAATAAATAAATAAAGTCCTAGTTTATATAATAATTGTTTTGTCACATGTCATTTCCATAATTGTAAATCTGATTATTAATTAATTATTGGCTATAAGGATTCACTTTTAGATATTCCTTCACACTGTAATACACTTTATCAGTTAGAAATTCCTTTAGCTTCCGCTTAAATATGTGCGAGTTGTCAATGTCTGAAATACAACATGGCAATTTATTATAAATCTTAGATGTCATACAATATACACTGGAGTCCATTAAATGAGTTTTGCAGGGTACAGTCTGAACTTTATTTCTATATCTAGCACCGATCGGTACCGGCTTGTCTTTACCGGGTACCCGTGTCTTTATGTAAGCACCCAGAGGGGGAAAGAAGGTCAAAGGGGTTTTATTTTATGTGGCATAGGTACTTACCTACTGTCGCGCCATTTTGTTTTTTTCTCAAAATGGCGGCCAAGCATGAAACCTACACGGGGTTCATTTGGTATTCATCATTATGAACAACTTTTACTATGTTCAACTTAACTTAACTTTTATTATGTGTTTAAAAAATCTGCTGGTCCCTACATTTATGTTCTTATTATAATAACTCGTAAAAATGTAGGGAAACAGCTGATTTTTTTAGTTATTTCCGATTTTTATAACTCGTCAAAATGCACAGCTGATTTTTTTTAGTTATTTCTGATTTTGTGGGTATTGTAGTCGGAAGTTCGATAGATATTAGGTTTTCCCATTTTAGCATACCTATCAATAAAAATAAGGTGTTGTCCTTTCCTTCAAACCGCAATTTCCTTATTTTTAGGCGTCATTTGTTTTTTGGCTATAGGTCAATGAACTCACAAATACATTAGGCAAATGGAGACAAATTGTTCTTTCAAGAATAGTTAGTAGTTTTAAGATTTACGATAGCATAAACATTAAAATTAACGAGGATTTTTGAACTAGATATTCCTATTAAATGTGCATAATTTGAACAAAAGAAATCTCTCTTGTATGACTTACAGACGTCTTTGGATTTCTAGTTTAAGATTTGATTCGATTATGATAACGATAGTTTTGTTCCCTAGAGTTTTCTTACTGAATTTAAAGGAAATTTTGTATTCTGTGGTTGTTAAGGCAAACATGAAGCATTTTTCGGTTGAGCAGTGTTATTAGATTTTTCTATCTGGATTTTCAAAGTAGTTGCCCGGAGTTTGAATTCGTGCCCGATTGATGATCGGTAACTTTTTTTGTTTTTTATTCATGATGTTAATTTGATGATGATGATGTGAGTTTGTGAGTTATTTTGTTAATTCACTAGACGAGGCCTGACAAGAGCGTCTTCAAGGTTTCATCAAAGTTCTTGGTCATAAGACCATTGGCCGTAAAACATAAGTAGTACAATGTATGTTGAATCACACAAACTATAGTGCCAAGCCTAGACGTTTAATTAAAAAAACATATTATTATTATTATTTATGAATCTTGCGGAAACAATAATATGCCGATAATTTTAGTAATTTATTGCCGAGTCTGAAAGAAGATTACCGGCGACAGTTTTATACGAAATTCCTGTTTATTTTGGCAGTCTGCATAAAGTATTCAGAGGTGAAGGCTAAAAACTGTTAAAATAACACTGGCATTTAAATTTTTTTTTTTGTTATTCTACATTGTGTTCGACTGCTGGGCCTTCCTTTGTTTCTTCCAAGCCTCCCTGTCTTGTGCTCTGTCATGGTTTAAAAGTTTATAAAGGGGGATTTGGATTAAATCCACTACCTAGGTACGCTAGTCCAGTGCGAATTGGTGGACGATGCGCCAGAGCCCCGTTCGTTGGTCAGCGGGGTCCACCACCTGCCGGGTCAGCGGGTTTGTCCGAAAGGGTTACCGCTGGGCCGGAACATAAAAAAAAAACGGTGCCCACCACGGGCATGTGAGGCTGGCTTGGGTCTTTTCTAAGATGTTAAGAAATAATAAACATAGTTAATAATATCGTGTTAGTTTGCCCTGGCAACTAATATACATAATGATAGATATATGATGTTTTGTTATATTATTTTCTCTTGGCTTATTATCACTTTAAAACTCTTTTCTCAAAATTATGTTTTTTTTAAAATACATGTTAAAAAAATGGGGTGTTTTGTTTTAATTTTTGTATTGTTTTTATTTATCTATACCTACCTATGGCAAATTAAAACTCGGATGAATGTGAATGGCATAGAATGAAAAAAAAAGAAAAAAAATATGAATGATGAAAAAAAAAAATATGATGAATGGTGCTACTAAAAACTAAGCTAAGTTAGTCTAGCTTAGCTCGCATAGCTGATGCAGTTTTTCATACTAGTGAACAGACCACAAACTATGAACAGAAATATGAAAAATTACCTCAGCTATGCGAGCTAAGCTAGGCTAACTTAGCTTAGCTCTTGGTCTGCAACCCGCTTTAACGTAAGGTAGACCAGCACCCCCGACTAAACGCCGACAGACGCTACGCCGACCGACTGAAAACCGACAAGACTTTACTTCGACGGGACTCTTCGCCGACAGGACTCTTCGCCGACAGGACTCATCAGCGACGCAACATATCTCCGATAATCAGATGCTTACTTTGGAAATGGATTACTTATGCTTTTCTAATTCCTATTTTATATCCATTGCTTCATATGTTTGAAAACTTTGTTTGCTCGCCTGTAAATAACGCAATGAATGTTGTAGAATTGTCAAAATAAAGGCAACACAATTATTAGTAACGCTATTACACCGCAGGTCCGTAGTTAAATAAATAAGTTTTGTTTATTTTCCTGCAAACTTGTCTCGTATCCACTTACTTACCTACATTAAAAAAAAAAAACGTAATTATCCTTTCAAACATAACATCCCGTAATAAATATTATGTAAAAACCTAGTCATCTTTAATACTTTGCAAGTTAAAACCTGTAGTTTATCCTGTCCTAAGGTTAGTAAACTTGCAGGTATGTGGTCATGATCTTGACCAGCCCTGACTCTTGGGAACCTGTTGCTAATGGATGAAGGGTATAAATAGAGAAGTACTGACCTCGCTACGGGAGGCCGTTGAACGCAAAGTATACAAGCCTCTAGTAATACATAACTGTATACAGGGGTATGTTTTCATTAAAGTTTTCTTTAGAAAAATAGTTATTACTAGCTGCGTCCCGTAGTTTCACCCGTGTAAATGTCGATCCCGTGGGAATATCGGGATAAAAAGTAGCCTGTATGTTAATCCAGGGTGTCAGCTACCTCCATACAAAATTTCATCAAAATTGGTCCAGCAGTTGGAGCGTGAAGAAGTAATAAACATATAAACACACACACACTCACAAACTTTCGCCTTTATAATATTAGTGTGATTATCACTACTTCGTTCCCACTACTGGGACACGGGCCTCCTTTCTGTGTGAGGGAATGGGCCATTATGCACCACGTGGTCCCAGTGCGGGTTTGTATAGACGCCAGCACATCAAGCTACCCGAAACTGTCAAATTTTCCCAATCAACTTTGAACCATATGCTTTAGCGATAAAGTTGAAAATCTATTAAATAATTTTGACAGATTGTAGTAGCTTGATGTGCAGGCGTCTCACATTTATTCATTCATTTTTGTTTTCCTTAGGATTTTTTTTTTTTTTTCTGTTTCGAGAGCAGTGGTGACTTACCGAGTTGTAGGTCGTTCGAAACCAGACAGAAAAATAGTAAAGAAAATTAATTGTTTATTTATCAAATTGCTTATTGGCCGTGTTATAGCCTGAGGTTATAGCCATTTCATACAACTGCCAAACAATGACAGTTATTTGAATTTACGGACACTATAAGTTTGTAGCCAATTTGATAGACAATTAATTGCCTTAACTTTACTTCTAAAATTAGTTTGTTTATCAACCGTTACGGCTGTTACACGCATTCATTCATTCATTTCAGCCGAGAGACGCCCACTGCTCGACATAGGCCTCCCCCAAGCACCGCGCCGCTTCGACCGGTTCTGTGCTTCCCGCATCCAGCGGATTCCTGCGGCCTTCACAAGGTCATCGGTCTACCTTGTGGAAGGCCTTCCAACGCTACCTCTTCCGGTACGCAGTCGCCACTCCAGAACCTTTCAGCCCCATCGGACATCTGTTCTACGACCAATGTTTGGCAATTCTGCGGGCTATGTCGATTACCTTGGTTCTACTGCGGAGCTCTTCATTTCTGTTTCGATCACATAGGGAAACTCCAAGCATAGCCCTCTCCATTGCTCTTTGGGTGACTTTTAGGCTTCTAATAAGCCCATTGTGAGAGACCACATTTCAGTGCCCTAAGTCATCGCTGAGCTGAGAAAACTAAAAAAACTACAGCCGCCATTTTTTTGACTCAACAGTTACTTCTTACTGTTTTCTTGAAGGGTGACTTAAAGAATATCCCAAGAGGTTAAGTAAAGACGCCAGCACATCAAGCTACCTGAAACTGTCAAATTTTCCCAATCAACTTTGAACCTTATGCTTTAGCGATAAAGTTGAAAATGTATTAAACTAAATTTGACAGATTGTATTGTGATTGAGTGTTGTCTGTACCTAGTGGTATGCAAAAAGGCTATGTACTCGTATCTTATAAGTTTTTTTTAATCATAATGTAGGTACCACAACCTTTCCTTATTTTTGAGACTTACTGCGTTATTTTATCACTGATTGCTGATTAGGGCTTAGCTGTGTTGATTAAAACTGACTCAGAAGTTTTAGAGACTTCCAAGTGGACCACGGAAGGCTACACACCCTGCAGGGAGATGCTCCATTGGTGGTTTTTTTTTTTTTTTGTAAAAAAACGTTGCCCCACACTAGGAATTTCTCCTGTATTGTGGGTGCGTTTACAAACATTTAAACTCACATACACAAACAGCCAGACCCGGAACAACTATTTGTAGGTCATACAAATATTTGTTCCGTGCGGGAATCGAACCCGCGACACGCAGCGCAGCAGTCAATCGCCTAACCACTGCGCCAACCGTGCCGTCGTGGTAGGTAGTGAGTAGGATTGGGAAGAGTATCCTGCCTCAGTTTGCAACGGGCGTCGGCCGCGTTTCCTGACAGAGACGCTGTCGATTTTAAAAAGCTGTGTCTACTTTTCCCCGGATACAAGTGGGAAGATGTAAGTCCAACCAGGTAAAGTGGGGCTACTTTGATGGAACGGCAGTAGGGTGTGATTGCGGAGCTATGTCACAAACCATGCTCCACCTCCTATCCTGCCCTCTGTGTCCAAAAACATGCAGTCAAAGTGACCTCTGCGCTGCCACCGACAACGCCGTGGAAGTGGCAAAGTTTTGGGAAAACAAGATTTAAAATAAAATACAGTCGTGCCAACGACACGAAGAAGATGTTTTATGACAAAGTTTTGTATCTGGATAACAAATAAATCAAGATATAAATAAAAACTCAACCTGTAGCGCATCTATCAACTTACTAAGCAGAACGGGTAGAACCGTCGCGCGTCGTAGTTAAGAATGTCACAGAGTGATTTACAAGTAATCCTACTTGTTTTTTTAGTTACTTCAACCTGCCCTCAAGGTGCCTCAAGGTTCTACATAGGTAGATATATAATAGAACTTTATTAGGATGCATAGGTGGACACAATAAAACAAACTAGTGAAACCGCGGGGCGCAGTAATAAGGCAATGCTTGCGGTATAATTTCCGCTAACTGCCTCGTTGGTTTATTGGTCGCAAGCGCAGCTACTGCTGAGCATGAGGTCCTGGGTCCGATTCCCGGGTCGGACAAAGTGCAAAGTAGCAGCCTGGAGTCTGGATTTGTGCCTGGTTGATGGCAATAGGCTCGCCTCCTATTACATGGGACTTAAATATAGGTAACTGCCGAATTTGGGGGGGGGGTACTATAGGTACACCTCTGTCTAAACCTTAGACGACTAGAGGCGTGATGTTATCTATATATATAAAATTCAAAGTCCTGACTGACTGATATATCAACGCACAGCCTAAACCGCTGGTCCTAGAGACATGAAATTTGGAGGGTGTGTTCATTGTGAAGAGCAAGTATCCACTAAGAAAGGGTATTTCGAATTTCCACCCCTAAGAGGGTGAATGGGGGTGGGTGAAATTTCACTCGGACGAATTCGCGGGCAGAAGCTAGTTATTCTATACAACTTGTTTTTTTTGATATCCCACAACTCTAGGGTTATATTCTATAAGTAAAAATAATACAAAAAGTATTTATTTATTTATTTTTTAATTATGGCACTCCAACGACTTATTCACTATTAAATTTTTTCGGGTACAGCCGGTCGATTCTGTAAAAATCTCACCGTGAAAACTTAGGTGAAGTGAGTTTGTTTTTGCTAGGAATTGACACTATTGACAGCTCACTCCACGCTCACTTCACCTAAGTTTTCACTGTGAGATGGTTACAGAATCGCACTGCTGTAACAATTGAACTTAAAATCTAGAGTGAATTTGTCACTTATAGGTATGCACAGCCCTTATATATTTCAAGTTTTATAATTTTACATACATTAAGTATTTAGAGGTTAAAAAAAAAAAAACTAATCTACATGAAAACAAAATTGAGAACTAAAAAAAAGAAAAGAAATAACTAGTAATAACTAAATTAACTATTAAATAACTATTAGAATATGTCGTCCAAAAATGCATAGTTTGGAAGATATCATGTGTCTAAGTTTCATTGATAATTATACAAGTAATTCATTTTCATTCAAACCAATCATTCATACTTAGAGTTATGAAAAATATTTCGACAAACTCACTATTATTAATGTAAAAAAATAAATTACATGAAATATGACAACGTCGCATTTCATGTGAAGTTGTTTTACATTAATAATCGTGACTTTGTCGAAATATTTTGTATGAAAAATGAAAACAAAAAATTTAAAAATAATTCTTAGGCCAGTTGATTTTTTGTTATGGTCAAATTCATACCCTACAGTTATGGGTTAGTTAGTTAGTTAGGTTAGTTATTACCAACTAAACACCTAAAATAATAATTTTAATTTAATTTCTTTGAAATGTTTTTTTTAATTTTTATATTCTAATATTTAAAAATATAATTTATATGTTTAAAGTGAAATAAAGGAGATAATAATAATAGTCTTTATTAACAGTCTTACAATCTAGTTACATAATTATAATAAAATAATAGTTAAAAAAGAAAAATACATTCCTCTCTTTTATCTCCTCTTCAGACATCGGTTTCCGAAGATTGTTTTGCATTAGTAGAGGCCTCCCCATATTCTTCCACAGTACCTACTAAACACATACACAGCATTAACTCAAAGTCTATTTCGCAATATACTCGCATGTGTGTTATATTATTTACCGCTGCTTCTATAAGGATAACATGCTAATATTTCTAGTGTCCATAGATACTCGTATTTCTATTTGTCCTTACGGTTGCGTTTCATGGCACAATATTAGGTGGCATTTGCATCCATTGCACAATTGGTGCTGATCGTAATAGCTAGGCTAGGTGTAACTTACAGCTTACTATGCTAATTCATGAAAGTTGTCATTGCATTATAGAGTTTAATATTTTTATTGCAATTAGTGTTTTAATTTGAATGCTCTGTTAGACGAAATCTATACTAATATTATAAAGAGGTAAACTTTGTTTTTTTGTGGGGGGGGCGGCGGTAATCCCTGGAAATACCAGTCGGATTAAAAAAAAAATTGTATTTGATAGCCCAATTCTTGAGGACGGCTATAGGTTATTTAACATCACGCTATGACCCTTAGGAGCCGAGCAAAAGGAAAAAATTCAGAAGGGACGGTAATAGCGCGGCAGGCTAGTGATAATATAAAATACAATCGCAACAAAACATTTCAGGTAAAGTTGGTTGCCAAGATTAACATAAATTTCGCTGTTACAGTTGTTACCAGATGTAATGTAGAGTTCCCAAGCCCCTAACTCTACATGGCCTCTATAAACGTTACATCTTTCTAGGGCTTCGGCAAGTACCCTAAAGATTTTATTTTATATACAGATCTGCATCCCCATTACGAGGGGGTTGGAGGGTGGAAGTTAAATTATTCTTTGTTGTTGTTTGTGTGTAAATCCTAGCCTGCATACCTCATTTCAGCTTTCTAGGACTTCGGGAAGTGCCCTAGTTAGAGGTTTAGATGAGTAAAAGAGTGACGAAATTAACGTACGTTTAGTTATTTTTAACCGACTTCAAAAAAGAGGAGGTTCTCAATTCGTCGGAACCTTTTTTTTTTTTTTAATTTTTTTTTTTATGTATGTTCCCCGATTTCTCGGAGACGGCTTGACCGATTTCAAAAATTATTTTTTTGTTTGAAAGGGTATACTTTCCAGGTGGTCCCATTGTCATCAGGTCAGGATCTGATGATGGGATCCTGGAGAAATCGAAGGAACTCTTCAAGTATTATAGGCACACCTATAGCGATTTGGGTACTTTTTATGGTAACTCGTGCATTTGCTCTCTGAAAACATCATTTGGTGAAGTGGAACTGATGATGAAGACCACAAATGGCCACCGGAACTACTCAATAATAATTATTACCCGGTTTGCGATTCGATTACTTACTTTAATATGGTTGCTAAGCAAGTTATGCTCGTCACGAATGCGAATGGTGAAATGGAGCTGATGGTGGAATACCAGGAGAACTCCTCAACAATTAACGTCCCTGCATCGGGAAAAGCAATATTTTGTAAAAGGCGATGACCAAGTTAATTAGGCTATTGTAACTTAGATACCTACATTATAAACAGACACACTAAAAAGCGAGAAATAAAAACTTTTTAACAAAAAAAAAACCGACTTCCAAAAAAAACACTACAAAGTGAAAAATAACTTTTATTTCGGAAGTCGGTGGCAAAAAACTAAAATACAGATCCAAAGACACCGACTTCCGAAATAAAAGTTATTTTTCACTTTGTAGTGTTTTTTTTTGGAAGTCGGTTTTTTTTTTGTTAAAAAGTTTTTTAATAAACGAATCCAAAGTATAAAAGCAAGATAAATGAAACAAAGTGTGTTTTATACGTATGCGAGCTACATATTATCCTGAGCTCTTTATTACGGGCCGAAGATAAGAGGGTTTCAAAATACGACGAAACTCTTCAAGAAAAGGTAAGTAATGCCCCCTTTTTTTTTGGTGGGAAATCATCAAATGACCCCTCCCACTCTGGGTGGAGCGGAAGGGAGTGTCAGACTCTTACTGACTAAAACCCACCCGTGTTCCTTCCTTAGCCCTTTATGTTCCGGGCCAGCGGTAACCCTTTCGGACAATTCCGCTGATCCGGCAGGCTTCGGCCCGAAGGGGCCCCTACCTTGCTGCTGACATCTCTTTGAGGCGTGCCCCCCTGCTTTATGTTTTTGGCTCGTCTTGGTAAGGAAAGAGGTTGAGCAGATGTGGCTACCTACTGTTTGCTAAATACAAAACGCTAGTCTTCGTTGTTAACGATCCCTCTGGCAAAGCTTCTCATAATGATTAATGATCTTCCAAGCTAGCTGTTATGAGGAGTTTAATTTTATTTAACTTGTTTATAGGTTTACGAGATGTAAAACATTCTATTTTTCTCATAACTTGGGGTTCGTAGAACAGTATGAATATGCCCCTCTCAAAGAATACCAGAGTTGTAAATATTTCGAGGGCCAATGATTGCTCAGCAACAGGTGACTGGTACTCAAACTCAAAGCATTTATGTCAATTAAACCATTTACAGGCACTTTTAAATTGTCAAGGATTAGTCGGTTAGTCAGGAGTATGAAACTGGTTACCTATGGAGAATAAGGGTCTAGAAACTCCACGGACACTATTTTTAAATTATATTGTTACAAAAATATTAGTTACATCATGTTGAATTTAGAATTTATAATTATAATGTGAGAACGATGTCAAAAAGACGTACGAAGCGAAGGGAAACAAAAAAAAAAAACTAAAGCCGTGGCAGCTAAGAGAAGATATGTTACGTTTTATACCCCCAGTTTGATATTAACAAAGATAATAATATAATAGGTACTGTGGCTATTACTGGTATTCAGCTGCATCCGGTTAGACTGGAAGCAGACCCCAACATAGTTGGAAAAAGGCTAGGCAGATATACAGGTGTTGTGGCTATTGTACTCATCTTCATCATCTACCTAGCCTTTTTCCAACTATGTTGGGGTTGGCTTCCAGTCTAACCAGATGCAGCTGAATACCAGTATTTTACATGGAGCGACTGCCTATATGACCTCCACAACCCAGGTAAGGCTGGTTGTCAGACTTTCGGGCTTCTGACGCCCCGTAACAACGGTCAAAGATCCACGAATGACAGCCGGGCCCAACGGTTTAACGTGCTTGCCAAGGCACGGAGGGGTCTCAGTATGTAAATATGGTCACCCATCCACGGACCAACCGCAGCAAGCGTAGCTTAACCTGAGCAATCGACCCGTGCGGCTGCTATTACTTAGCCACAATCCCCTGTACTGTGGCTATCAAAGCAAAAACCTGTTCTTTTGTTTCCTAATCCCAGCTTAGAGACGCCGTGTCTGTAAATAATCTCACCAAACTATCCAGTTCAATGTTAGACCTTGTGCTAATTCGTCAATGTAAACATCAGGTGCATACCTAAGGTTCAATGTCCTAATCAGCTCACAATGCATGTGGACGACTGATTAGTATGTTCCCCGGTTCTTTTGTACATCTTCAAGGTTTCTTAGCGTATACTGACGAGCAGGTGACAGCTAGCACGTTTGCAAGCCTTGTTTGGTCATGGAGTCTAAGCCATGGTCATAGTATGATTAGGGGATTTTATTTAAGGTCAGAAGGGTTCAGTTTTTAGGGTTCCGTACCACAAAAGGAAAAAAGGATCCCTTATAGGATCACTCGTGTGTCTGTTCGTCCGTCTTTTTTTTATGGACCGATTAAGTTGAAAGGGACACATATGAATCTCTGTGACCCAAACACAGACGTGTAACGTAAATAAATGAATTTTCAATATGGGGGTCATTTTTGGGAGATAAATAGAAAATAAAAAAAAAGGTTTCGCAATCTGTACCGTGTGACATTTCAAATGAAAGGGCTTACTGTGAGGATCTCAAATATATTTTTTTCATGATTTTTAAGTAAATTGTATTAAAGTTATTTAAGAAAATTTACCATTATCCCCGAAACTACGAAGCCTAAAATTTTGAAAAAAATAGAGAAAATAGTTTTATACCTGTAGATTACAGGAAAACCTATAAAAAGTCTGTAGTTTTAAAAAACATGGTAAATCTCACAATATTGTGCGTACAAACTTACATTTTCAGTTGGAATGTATGGGGAACATGTTTTTCAACTACAACGTTACATTTGTACTTGGGATAAATTCATTCCAACTACGGAACCTTTAATTGTGTGTTTTTGCAGTGTAAGTACACTGCAAAGAATAACTGAGTTCTTTAAACTAGCTCATAGCTTCAACCATCAAAGCATGTCTATAAGCAAAACTGTTAAACGTATGTTAGTTAAAACAATGCCTCAATAAACATACAAAATGCTTTGTTGTTTGCAGTATAACCACAACTGGTCATTATGAACTAGACAAGACTACCGACTGCTGAGCGTAAGGTCCTGGTTTCGATTCCCAGGTCGAGCAAAGTGTTATAGGTTGTTCCATTAGGATTTTTTTTCAGTAGGAGCCGAGAGTCTGGATTTGTCCCGATTGATGGCAATAGGCTTGCCCCTACTACAATCTGTCAAATTTCTTTATTGGATTTTCAAATTTATCGCTGAAGCATTAGGTTCAAGTTTATTGGGAAAATTTGACAGTTTCGGGTAGCTTGATGTGCTGGCGTCTGTACATGAGACTGGCGAAATGTGGGTGTACAACAGATATAGCTCTGCCTAAACCTTCGGAGTTCAAAGCGTGATGTTATGTTATGTTTTTGAAACTGTAGCAGCATCTACAACGCCAAATGCGAACAACGCGTCATACTGACGTCACGCAAAATCCTGTATCCATTGCCTCGGAAACCTCGTTAAGCCTTTGGTCCCGGCTGCCATTCGTGGATCTTTGACAGTCGTTACGGGTTGTTAGCCCGAAAGTCTGGCAACTAATCTTACCAAGGGATATCGTATTACCCAGTAACTGGGTTGTGGAGGTCAGATAGGCAGTCGCTCCATGTAAAATACTGGTATTCAGCTGCATAAAAGTGAAATTAGTTGCATCAAGTTTGTTTTTCTTTTTTAAAGCAATAACTAAAAGACCACTTTAATCACGTGGGTCACGTGTGTTATGAAGGTTAGATAGGCAGTCGCTCCATATAAAATACTGCTATTCAGCTGCATCCAGTTAGACTGGAAGCCGGCTCCAATACAGTTTTAAAAACGCTAGGTAGATGATGACTTCAAAAAAGCCCAACAAACTAATAGGCACAAGGATAAATTACGATAAGATCATAAGGTCTAGTTCACAACGCGCTTGATATTCAATGCAGTGAGCATTCCTCATTACAATACAATGTGATACACTGATTACTCATGTGTTTGGCTAATGTTATCGTAACTGCAGTCAGGGTTGGCTTGCGAAATGTATCGGTGATAAATTAATCGTAGCCGAGCTGGTAGACTTGTTTTTGTTAAATGGTTCTTACGATTAATAAAATATAAACAGGTATTTCGTGTTTTTTTTTCATTGTTTGTGTGATAAATGCAATGTATAATCAGTTTATAATGTTCCCACTGCTGGGACACATGTCTCCACCACGTGGGCCCGGTGTGGGTTGGCAGATGTCACATGTTATTGTTTTTTTTGTTCTAGGACATGCCGGTTTCCTCACGATGTTTTCCTTCATCGTTTTGAGAGCAGTTGTGATGAAATAATTTACACAGTAAGGGTCAGAATACATTGCGACGCGACGCAGCGCGCAGTTTTCAAGATAGCAATACAATTATAGACCTTATCTACTACAGTAAAATTACACAATTCAGTGAGGTGGGACACGCAGCGCCGCGCGGCGTAGCTCGACGTAGTAGACACCACCTCACTGAATTGTGTAGGTTACTTTTTACTGTAGTAGGTAAGGTCTATAATTGTACTGCTATCTTGAAAATTGCGCGCCGCGTCGCGTCGCGGTGTGTACTGACCCTAAAGCGTCTGTCTGGGTGCGAACCTACGACCTACAACTCAGAAGTCGCGGCCGTTATCACAGGGCCACCTGTTGCCTCTGCTCTCAAATGCTTTGGCATAAAAACAATACCTAAAGTTTACGTGAGTGACATACGTGTTTGGATACTATGTTGGTTTGCGACTTAACTAATGTGCCTATTTTGGGTACGCAGTACTCGTATATGTACCTACCTTTATGCTCGTCTAGTCTCAAACTGAATCCTCATGCCATCAGCTCAGCATGAACCATTTTAGCCTAGGCGGGCGCTGCCGAAACGTAGGACACCATAAAACGCTACGGTTAGGTATTGGTAAAACATTAACAACCTCTTAAGAGGTCATTGTACTCATCAATATGAACAACATTTACTATTGGACCAAAACTGAAATTTGCGAAAAAAAAACAGCTATTCCCTACATTTTGACGAGTTATAAGTACCTACGAACATAAATGTAGGGAACAGCTGATTTTTTTTTTCGCGATTTCAGGTTTGGTCCGATAGTAAAAGTTGTTCATAATGATGAGTACAATGACCTCTTAAGAGGTTGTTAATGTTTTACCAATAACCCTGTATATAGCCATCACTCTTCTTTTGCGATTCAAAAGTAATTGCATCACTTTCGCTCGCTTAGTAGGTTTTCGAGGATTTTAGATTTTCGAGGTAGCCCCTTACCAGTGCTTATCAGGCAAATAAATACAGGACAGGTAACAGGATTACTTGTTGTGTATCTCAAACTGTTGAAGCGAATCAAATTAAAATATGATATTCACAATATCCACAAGTCAGTTTCTGTTTACAACTTGCCCCAAAATTTGGTATTGGGTAATCACAACCTTCTGGAAATTACAGCGAAAGTTAAAATATATTTTTTGATAAAAGTAGTTTGTTTAACAAGTTGACCTTGTAAAGCACCAGAACTGTCTTAGTGGTGAATGTGTGACTCTTGATGCTTTGAATTTTGACTTTAAACTGACCCCGATGTAAGTCCAACCTGGTAAAGTGGAGAGCTACCTTGACGGATGGAACGACAGTAGGGTGTGATTGTGGAGCTTTGTCACAAACCGTGCTCCACCTCCTATCCTGCCCTCGGTGTCCCAAAACATGCAGTCAAAGTGACCTCTGCAATGTCACCGACGACGTCGTGGAAGTGGTAACGTTTTGGACCAACAAAATATAAAATTTAGTCGTGCCAGTAACACAAGAAGAATAAAAACCCATAAAATGAGTAGCTACCTACTACCAAGGCGATGCGTTTAGATACGCAATTTAGCCTGCCTCGTTGGTTTAGTGGTCGTAATCGTAATACCTAGTCCATTTATTTGTCAGAATATTGTTACATAGATATTAGATAATAGTTAATACGGGCTGGTGTCCGCAACTCCACGTCAATGCGCGTATTTTGCGTACGGGTTTACACAGATATTACAAAGTTTAGTTCATAATATTCAGCCACACAAATCATCTGCCTAGCCTTTTCCCAACTATGTTGGGGTCGGCTTCCAGTCTAACCGGATGCAGCTGAATACTAGTATTTTACATGGAGCGGCCTATCTGACTTCTATAACCCAGTTACTGGGTAATACGACGATACCCCTTGGTACTGGTTGTCAGACTTTCGGGCTTCTGATGACCCGTAACGACTGTCAAAGATCCAAGAATGACAGCCGGGACCAACGGCTTAACGTGCTTTCCGAGACACGGAGGGGTCTCGGTATGTAGAGATGGTCACCCATCCACGGATCGACCATGGCAAGCGTAGCTTAACCTGATCTATCAATCCGTGCAGCTGTTATTACTTAGTCACGAATATTACAAATACATTTCAGGGTTTTGGTTACTTTCTTAAATACAACATTGAATTAAATGAATAAGGTTATTATTCAAATTGGAAATTAGTCAAATATCTATTAGTTACTTATAGAAATGTCAAAAAGATTAAATTAAGTCAAATAAATATGAAGAGAATATAATAGGCAATTATTTCTTAATAATGAAGTCAACTTTTCCACTTTTCATTCATAAAATCATTAGTCGAGTAGTAGCAACGAGTTGCCTAAGAGATAATTGAATAATTTACATTTATATTATAGGAAATTACCCCATATTTTGCCGTAGCACAAAATTGTTAATTGTAATTAACGTAAGCGCGACTGTGTCTATGATGGGTTGGGCAAATTGTTATTGCATTTACCTATAAATAATTAGAAAGTTCACAGTTCTGAATTGGTGACATAACTAAACTTCTGCTTGTCTTGAAACGAATTACCCACATCATTATAATCTTAGTTGCTTGCCACAAAACTCATTAAACCCTGTAAAAGTACTTCTAATGTCAGGCTACTATATTACATTTCTAGAAAATAAATAAAGTTAAACAAAACAAACAAAAGTTATACACACAGCGCCTAATCAAAAATGAATAGCAAAGTGGCATGACTGCTAACTCACCATAAAAAAATATGTAGGTGTTTATAATAGAGACGGGTTATAGTAACACAATATTACCTATTATAATTATAACTATATTGATAACCTGTTTTAAAATGTTAGCTACATGTGTAGAGGCAGGTCCTAACCAGTAAAATTACTTTTATACGATGTTCTAACTTCAGAAACAAGTTTAAGGACGCATGAAACAGTAAAACTACGTAAATCTAAATTAATTTATGATTGGATTCATGTGTTTTCATTCAAATTAACATATTATTATGTGAACCTATCTATGAAACGTAAGGGCACTGTATGTAATACAATTTATTGTATGTTGGTTTCAATTTGGAAGTGTCTTTCGTGTTAGGAGAGTAATAAAATTTAAATTAAGGGTTTATTTTATTTCATCATTTACATTGTCAATTACCATAACTATACTATTATTATATTATATAATTAATAAGATAATAAAGACCGATGAATAAATTAGTTAATACAAAACAGTAAGTAACCTAAACTAATCAAATAATGCGAGCAGATATTGCAACAGGAAAATCTAACATTAGAGATTTGTTATTATTTTTACAGTTGCACGTCATTGGTTTAAAATCCATGTATGTTTATCAACGAATACTATAAAATATACTAGGTACTTAATGTTATGAAGATTTAACTCGATCCCTAGCAACAATAACGCTGATCTATCACAATACAGTCAATCTTATCGGCTGCTCCGCGCGACCGCCGGACAATTGCCTTTGCAACACTATTTTTACTCTGATCTTGGACGAGCGCCATCAGCTGAGCTAACGCCAGTTCACTAGTACTAACCCCACAGATATACGTACTCGCTCCTACAAAATTTTAAAATACTCTTACTAACCCATAACCTCGACCGAGAACCATCAATGAGCACCCGTTTCAATGAGATACGTTTTAATCCGTGCGTTCCAAATAAACGCCAAGGTTCGTGATCGTTTCAGTTCGAGAGTATGGCGGCGTGAGCGCGCACCGCGTCGGCCATGGCGCGCCAACGATGGACGCTAGCTCTAATTTTAATCTGCCTGCCTATCCTTGCCACAGTGATAACCGCATTCCGTGTACGCGATTTACCCAAAGCCGAAAGTGTGAAACACGATGTGAAAAAGCAAAAGTGTGAAGACTGTGATGTGAAGGTCGGTCATAAGTTGCATAGTGTTAAAATCGAAAGTGAAAAACATGTGTCTGAAGATTTGAAGAAGGTGGAACGAGACAAGCAACAAAAACATCAGAAGGCTGAAACAAAACCTGCTCATAAATTCGATATAAGAAGCGACGAAGATGACGACGACGATGATGGAAAGGACATATTGAAAATAAAAACAGGATTTAAACAGGAAGTTCCCGCTAGTAAAGTGAAATTAGAGGCAAGTACCAAAAAGTCTTTAAACTTAGATGATGACGACGATGATGATGATGACGACGACATTAAACAGGAAGTTCCCGCTAGTAAAGTGAAATTAGAGGCAAGTACCAAAAAGTCTTTAAACTTAGATGATGACGACGATGATGATGATGACGACGACATTAAACCAAGTTTATTGAAAAAGTCCAAAGTGGTTGACATTAAGAAAAGCGATCAAAATCCGAAACAAGACACTAAGAGCTCAAAAGTCAAGGACTCTACTTGGAAGACTTTAAAACGCGATGATGATGACGACGATGACAGTGACGACGACGACGATAAGCCACGTGTTTTGTTGAAACCAAAGGTATTTGGAGCAAAATTTGATCTGAAATCTAAGCATGACATTAAACGGCCCGAGTTTAAAGTTACCCTACCGAAGTCTAAAGAAGTTTATGACGATGACGATGATGATGATGAAGACGATGACAAAATTAAGCGAAAGCCATTTGAAGTAAAAAAACCAGATATGAGAACTAAACAAGACACTAAAAGGCCAGAATTCAAACTTACGCTACCAAAGTCAAAAGTAGTTGATGATGACGATGACGACGATGATGAGTCAAGTATTCACTTGAAAGCAAAAGTTTTAGACAAGAAACGTGATCACACGTTAAAACAAGATGCTAAGAGCACAGAAGTTTCAGACTCGGCATCAAAGTCAAAAGAAATTGATGATGACGACGACGACGACGATGATGAAGACGATGATGACGATGATGGTGATTTCTATAGCAGTACATTGTCAAGCATCATGGAAACCTTTAATATGCTCGGTTTAAAAATTGATCCAAATCTTGAAACGACACCTAAAACTCATGAAACTGAAAAAACAGAACCCAATAAAAAACATGATGATGTTGACGATGAAGACGAAGTGAAAGAAAAACCAAAACAAAAACTCGAAGTGGCATCAAAACCAACTAATATTAAGAAGAGTGATGTACAGAAAGTGAAAGAAGCACCAGTTATACCAATTTTCAAGAATTTTTTTGGTTTCGTTGATGATGATGATGATGATGACGACGACGACGACGACGACGACGACGACGACGACGACGACGAAGATGACAATGATGATGACGATGATGACGACGGCGATGGAGATATCTTTACGTTAAAGAAAATAAAACCTAAAATTACTATTAAAGAAAAGGATAAAGTAGATAAAAAACCTCCAGAAATAAAGAAGGAAGTTAAAGTAAAAATTGAAGCACCAAAAAAAATTTTAAAAGAGGATTATAATGATAAAAGTGAAGAGAAAAAATCTGAAATAAAACCCAAGCCTGAAATAAAAAAGGTAGAACTAGTTCAAAAAGAAATGAAGGAGAGTAAAACTAAACCTAAGGAAGATGATCACAAAACTGATAAACCAGTCTTAAAAGATAAAACTAAAGAAACCACTGAGAAACCAGCTCCTACAAAAGAAGACAAAAAGGAAAAAGAACCAAAACACGTAGAAGATAAACCTAAGAAAGAAGCCGTAAAGAAAGAACATGAAAAAGACACCGTCAAAACGAAATCTAGTCAAGAAAAGGAAGACAAGGATTCAAGTCACGAGGACCTTAAAACGACTGAAAAAATTGTTCCGGAGCTTAAGAAAAAATATCCTATCAAAGACACTTACAATATGTACGATTTAAAAAAAGACACTAAATCCAAATTTGAAAAAAAATCTGATAAAATATCAAGAGAGAAGTTTGATGATGGCCCAGAAATGTCTTCGTCAACTGAGAGTCATTTAAAACACGTTACGGACGCTTTGCACAGACGAAATTTGCTCAAAAGTGAATTTGAAGACTTCTATGCATTCTTTCCTACTTTTGCACCAAATTTTTCTCGAATCCATAATCCGGAATGCAGGCGTCACGGACAGATTGTGTTGAGGCAATTACGAGGAACCAAACTATGGGCACTGAATAGTAAGTTTCAATTGTTACATTCTCAGCACGATCCTACAATCATAGTTTAGAAATTCAACACTCGTATTTTGAGATTTATATCCGTTAACCGAAATAATTACTTTACCTTACAACTATTTATATTGGCAATGTTTCAGAGATTTCCACAACAGATGTTGCGCAAAAAAAAAAACCATAAAGGACACTTTTTGTTTAAATGGACACTATAATAAAGAAGTGTTTATATTGCGTAGTTTCAAAGTTATAGCCTAAACTTTATGATACACAAAGGGATTAGAACAGTAAACATTGGTTGACCTTGATACGTCCGCGTTAGCCTCAGCTCCCTACGGATTTGCATAGTTGAACGAAACAGGAATTTTTCATTACAGTGCTCGACGCTACGGCGAAGATTCCCTCGGGTATCTTGCAAGGTAATGGAATCCAGCTTGGTGACTTCGACCAGTGTGTGGGGAGCCGTGCTCTAGTGCAGTTGGAGAGTGGCAGCGTTGTCAAGGTCCAGGGAAAGTACTGCTTGGCTCGGCTCGACGTGAAGGCAGAACATCCAGAACTGGAGGCACCAGTGCATTTGGCGCAAGCCAAGAACTTAATCAGGAGTCGGATCGATGATGTGAGTTTCAGTTATAAACAAATCATTGGTTTCCATTCGCCCCACGCTAGACGCCATAACAAACAAATGGTTCCACCTAAACTACTGGCTCGGGAGCTCTTTGTTTGCATTATTTGTACGAATCCAAAATTGACATTCGCAAATACTCATGATCTAAATATTTACGAGCAATGTGCGTGTTTTGAATTCGTTAGTTCAACTTATTTTAGTATAGAATCTGTTATTTTTAACATAATTTGTATTTTTCTTGAAAGATCACAAAGACTAAAGCGCTAAACAGTGGTAGCTTGCTATTTCAAAAGTTTCAATGCAAGTTTTCAGTAACCGGAAAAGCCGTTCAAATGCTTGGGACATTTGAAAACTAAGCTACGTGGTGAAAGTACTGAACTGAAAGAAATCAAACACGAATTTAGCTTTAAAAAGCTGCTTTTCCTAAAGCGATTAGACAGTAATGGCTTTCCTATTATCTCCTGCTGCGAGCACAAAAGTTTGAGGCAACTTTGCCCCTCACCTAAAAGCCAGACACGCTATTCAGACTGTCTGGGTCAAATGAGATAAGGAGCCATATAAAGCGATGTTTTATTTATATAATGTATGAGCATGCCGTTGGCGAAATTTTGCATCATTTGTCTGTCAAAGTACAACGCATAGTACATGCGTTGGATGCCAACCATGCTAGACGATGAGTGACTGTTGTCTGTCACTCTGTCTGCTTATCAATTGTGACGAAAGGATTCGTGACGATATTTTTTGATGTAGAACTTGATGTTGTTCGCGATTCCGTCTGCGTGTATTTTGTATTTCATGAAATGAAAAGTAGGTTATGTCGTTTTCCAAGTCTCTGGCTCGTTTTCCAAGTATCGGTTCAGTTAGTGGTTTAGGAATGTAAAAGTATGTAATAGATAGTCTGACAGACTTACTAATAATAAATAAATTAATATAAAAATGAATAAATACAATATATTTTTTTAATGTTTTTTTTTAATTTTTATGTTCTAATATTTAAAAATATAATTTATATGTTTAAAGTGAAATAAAGGTAATAAACAATTATAACATTAGTAGGCATGGTTTATGGAAGTATATACATACATATTGTAGACAGAAAATCAACGAAATTAATCCTTATCTTATGTGTATAAGATATTAGCAAGACTGCGGGACGCTCTTGGTGTCTATACCTACATTTTTTCGTCTATAAAATCGTTACGGATTTCATCAAAATCTAAAAGATTACGTTGAATGTTACGTTACTGTAAGATTGAAATATGTCTAAAGATTCATTTTATCTAAGTATAAGCTCGGTAGATTGATGAATCCGATATAAAATGAAGTCTTTATTGAAATTCTCATTATAAAAATCTCATGCTTTGAAACTTTGATGACAAGATTATTTGGGATTTAATTTGGTGTAATAACAAAATTAATGCGTAGTTATAGATTTTACAAAGTCAACAAAGAAGATAAGTATACAGGAGCGTCGGATATACTTGAAGTTTACTAAGAAACCGATGGATGTTCTCGAATAAAATTTAATTTTATTAATAGAAAACCAACAGCTCATATATTAAATTAAATTTCAGTCCAGAACATCCATCGGTTTCTTAGTAAACTTCAACTATATCCGACGCTCCTGTATACTTATCTCCTTTGTTGACTGTACCTACACTTTCATTACAGTAGCTCTATTATTAGAATATGATACTTTCATATTATTACCCTTAAAATTATTATCTTTAGTAATCATATCAGAAAATACGTCTAAGGCCGAAGCCATAGCTTAGAACTTTGTTTAATGTCTCATTTTATGTGCAGAATTGGAAAATTCGTTTCTTTGCTAAAATCCTACGATTTTAAGAACATGGCTCGAATCTAGCTGTAAACCATGATTGGTGAGTTTATAAAACGGTACGCACTGACGCACGCACTGATCTGCGACCGTCAGTGCATACCGTTTATAATCTAAGCAAAACAGCGTTCATACTCATCTTACGATAATCTTTCTTAGTTTTCAATAATGCGGTCTTTTGAAAGAATTCGAGGATTCTCGCATTAAAACCATTTTTCAAATTATCTTGCTACATACATTTTTGAACATGTCTGCAGCGTAGCCCCAAGCTCCATTGTGGCCATTGCAATAGTAAAATCATGCATCGGTGCGCTAGAGCATGTCATCTAGCGCGTATAGTCTCTGATATAAAAACGTTTTAACAAAAAAAAAAAAAAAAAACAACCGACTTCCAAAAAAGACACTACAAAGTGAAAAATAACTCATTTCGGAAGTCGGTGGCTAGCAACGAAAATGCGAACCTAACGAACCGTTTTTATTTTTCACTTTTAAGTTGTACTTACCCCACACAAATTCGTATAACACTACTTGCTATGTAAATATCAGTGACAGGAAGTCATTATAACAACATCAGTATAAACTAAGTGGCAAAAATACGTATTAAAGCTAACTCAAAAACTACCCAAGAATAGAATAGAATAGAATAGAATTTATTTGTTTGTAAGAATGTAGTACATAGTATGGTGTTAAATATTTTTTAAGTTCAATACAGAGTGTATTGAACTTAAAAAATATTTAACACCATAACCATAACATGGTGTACAAATATTCAAATGTCATTTTATATAACTAAGCACTTACAATTAATTCAAGGAAAGTTAATAAAATTTATAAATATGGGACCTGGCCCTGAGACATACCCTATCCATGAAAAAAAGAAATTTGGAAATCAATTTACAATTGCCGGAGATATCGCGTAACAAACATACAAAAAAAAACATACAGTCGAATTGAGAACCTCCTCCTTTTGAAGTCGGTTAAAAAATGTAATCTAATGTATCAGAAAATGTACCTGTGAATGCCAATTTGTATTGCCACTTATAAACTGAGTGCTTTGATTTCAATATTTGAATATTTGAACCTGAAATTCTAATTTTAAATCGGCTTAAAAATATGAGAATCATCTGATGAGATTTATTGAGAAATTGAGGTTAATTTAATCACCTCAATTTTTGTTGGTGACTTTTCAATCACAATTTAATAATGTCATTCTTCTTCTTCTTGTCGCTAAGATAATGTCATTCAAACAATAGTTGTTGAAAAAGTGATGAGATATTTCTAATTACACATAGTTAACACAAATGAATACAGATGCCGATGAATGTGTAACGAATCCCCTTTAGTGAGTGATTGCGCGTAAGAATTTATTCTGAATAGGATTTGTTTACACTTTAATCAGATACGTTTAGAACAGCGTAGTGTAGCACTAACCGAAGCATCTAGCTATGTAGCCTAAGATAATCCCCAAAAGTTCTACAGTACTATTAACACTAAGCGTTCCCATGCTTTGTTTAGCCAGGTCACTTTGTGCCGCGATTTTCAACGTTGAGTTGGGGAGTCTGCGTGCCGGCTGCCTGCAACCCTGAGGATGTGGAGGTGGTCATCAAGGATGCCGTCAAACACTACCAACATACCAGTGGGGTGGTTGTACGAGTCAAGGTGGACGAAGAAGACTGCCACGTGGAGGAAGGCGATTGGTGGGAAGACTGGACTGAAGTGCCGACTCTCTTGACACTGTGAGTTTGGGTTTATTTTTAATTTGCTTTTGGTAGTTAAAGAACTACCAGCAGAAGCAAATACAGTATCAGTCAGATAGGAAATGATGACACCATCTAGTTTTAAAATATTGGCTAAAAATTTACTTGTAAAAGTGTCATATGTATAAGACCTACTTAAACGAGCATCATTTTATTTCAAATCATTTCATTTCGATAGTTAAAGAATCAGCCTGAACTCATTCTATTGACTCATGGAAAAGAGAATTTGGCATTGATTTGATAGGAGAAAAAAATCTATACCTAGAGGTGAAGTAGATTTTGCATTGGATACCTATTGCGAGTTTCCGAGATTATAAAGATGGATTATATTCTTTTTCTTAATGAGCAGCCTTCTTAGAGCTTGTTAATGAATTTAAAATGAGTTTATTTTTAATTAAAGCTGAGCCTGGCGTTAACCCGGGAAAATAACGACAAGATTATGAGAAGCTTTAAAATTCAGACTAAAAAATAGAATAGACAAGCAATTACCAATTAGACACAGTTAACAAACGCAACAATGTCACATATTTCAGATCATTCTATGGTGTCATCCTTTTGCTGGTACTTGTGGCGACGCTTCAAGACTTTTTTAATAGAAGACCAGAAGATCAGGGGAAAGACGCTGATGAAAAGGCGGAAGGCAATGAAGAAGAGGCAAAGGATGCAGAAAAAGACGCAAACGGCAGAAAGAAATCAGGTAGTACACTGTTACCTTATCCATTACAACCAATCAATTTAAATGATCATGGTCTACTCTTGATAAAGTTACCCAAGTGCACCACAGCAGCCACTTCTTTGCCTTCTGTAGCTATTCTACCCCTGCTACTTAGTACACATAGGTACGCACAAACGACACGTGTCGACGATATAGGTAACTGCAACCGACGATGCGTCGGCGGCTGCCGTCGACAACGTATTGCTCGTGTATTTGAGTACGGTGCTCACACGCGACACGCGGCGACGGCTGTCGTCGACACACGTCGACGGTTGCAGTTGCCTCCATCGTCGACGCGTGTCCCTCGTGTGTATGCACACTTTTGGGAGGATTTTCTCCCTGGATAATATGAATACTGTAGTAGTAATCGAAATCAGCACAAACACACCGATTAAAAGGTGCTGTTAAAAATACAATGACCTGAATAATATTACAAAAGTCTCAGTGAAGATTTATGCAGCACATCTGCTTAGTTCATAAAATCTTTATGTGGCGTTCTGGAGTATATCAAGGTTAAGTCCAGATATATTTTTGATGACTTGCACGTGGTATTGAATAATACTGACTCACTGGAAGGGTTTTGTTTTAATTTTCCTTCTTTCTTTGTAGTTACGTTGTACCTAGATGTAATATAAAGTCGACTTATGGAGTAAATATTTGTTCGGCGTTATGACTGAAAAATCTAGTCCTAAAACATCATCCTCCCGAGCGTGTTCTTGACAGAAATACAAAAGTAGTATAGAGTAGTACCTATAAAGTGTACATAAAAAATTGTTCTACCATGCCAGTTGCAGTACAGGAGACCCTTTCTCTTTTATCCACAGAGGGTTTCTTAAGCAGCTTCTCTCTCTACTACACGATCGGCAAGCTGACGGCTCCGGGCACAGACGACGAGATCTCCTGCATCCATGGAGTCAGAGGCATCGCTACTATTGCTCTGCTGGTCGCCCACAAGTTTCTTCCCGTTGCTGTCATGCCGTATACTAATCGTTTAAAGATTACTGAGGTAAGGCTTGTTGCGTTATAGGTATGTTATTATCTCGAAGGCAGTATTTTTCCTTGCTGTGGTTGTCGTAAACAGTGGCGCCGATTCTGTTGTGTCACAAACTAAACTAAATTTAAGTTCAGGCATCTTTTTCTTTCTATTTCATTAAGAAAAGGACAGAAGATAAATATTAGTTTAGTCCTGTCAAATTAGTCAGCGCCTGACGTAAATTGACGTATGTTTAATAGGCATTTTTTTAATCTCGTCTAAATTGTCTATGGAGTATCTTAATTTGACAGGACTAAACTAATATTTATCTTCTGTCCTTTTCATAATGAAATAGAAAGAAAAAGATGCATGAACTTAAATTTAGTTTAGTTTGTGAACAACAGAATCGGCGCCAGTGACTCTTCTGCCGAGCCTTTTTCTAACTATATTTTTGTCGGCTTCCTGTCTAACTGGATGCAGCTGAATATCAGTATTTTACATGGAGCGACTGCCTGTCTGACCTCCACAACCCAGTGATACCCCTTGACAAAACTAGTTTTCAAACTTTCGGGCTTCGTAACGAATGTCAAAGATTCACGAATGACAGCCGGAACCAACGGTCGACTTCCGAGGCGCGGAGGGGTATGTAAAGATGGTGGATAACCCATCCACGCACCAACCAAACCGGCAAGCATAGCTTAACCAGCGGGGTAATTGAGTAACCCACTAATAGTAGGAATGGCTTGAATTTTGACAATTCAACAACATTCGTCGCGTTATTTACGCTGTTGAGCAGATTTTTTTTCGAACATATAATTATGAAGCAATGGATTAGCAATATCCTTCAAAATAACAGATTGTCATTGAAAATGTGTTACGAAATTAGGGTTCTAATCAATCGACCCATGCGGCTGTCATTACTTAGCCACAAGGCTAATATTATCTATTGGATCCTAAATAAATTAGTTTGCCAGAGTGTGGGAGTGGAGAGTGTTGGAAATATTACCATTATGTTTGTCTATGATTAGACCCACATTGTGTAGGTTATGGTATTATAATGTAAATATGCACAAAGTAAAAATGAAAGTCAACAGACTCATCACAAAGTTTACAGTTAAACCCCAGTGTGAAAAGCTGGACCACCACTGGAACTGTTCCGTTAACCTGCCAACAGTTTTGTAGGTACATAACGTGTTTGAGTACTATGTGACTATACGTACGTTTGTTTGTTCATTTTCGTTCTTTACACAAACAATTTAAACCCACAGTGTTAGCACTGTGGGTTTAAATTGTTTGTGAAAAGCTTCTGCAACACCAACCATTGTACTGCAACCATTTCCTTGTTGTCGCCTTTTACCATTACATAACCATTCTTGTCACGAGCTTTGTAATGTAGCTTCTTGCCCATTCTTCTCCATACTAAACTACTTTTACGAAGGGAAAACTAGAGTCCATTCTATTTCCATTTAAATTTTGACATTCAAAAGTCCCAATTGAAATAAATCATTTGACTTTGACTTTAGAGTTGCGTCCAATTATGTTGTTCAATTATGTTCACACAAGATTTGCGCCGTAACTATTTGACGGGTGTCCAAGAGTTCTTAACCATTTCCCCTTATAATCCAAATTATCGTGTAAAACATCGCACAATTGGCACATACCTAGCTATTGCCTCACATTACGTTATTGTCTTTGATGGCCGCCAAGGTTTTTAACCTTAGCCGTGGAATCTTATTCGGAGCATCTGCGTGAAAAGCATGCTGTAAAATAGTGGTGGGAAGTGTCGATAAAATCTGTTACGTTGTATCGATGATTGGTGTCGATGTGAATTTAACAAATAATTATATAATAAAAACGTTTGAGAAATCATATGAATGTCTTTGTAGTTCCATAAATATCACACTCCATTCTTATAGTTAAAGCCAAGCTAAGTAACATAACTGAATACCAGTATTTTACCATTTTGAGTATGCAGTAAAGTATTATAACAGTACCTACCTAACACTTTTCGTGTAATACAAATTTACAAGAAAAGTGTGAGTTTAATACAATCTTTTCGTTTATCTGCGTTCATGGTGTATCCATGACAAATATAATAATATAACAATGAATACGCAGAAAACGTGCTGTATCAGAGTGTGTTGATTCATCACCATCAGGTAGTTATATTTATAAAAATCCTAATCCTAATAAACACACCTCTAAACAGTTAAACAACAGGGCTATTAAAAACACATTGCTTACTATAAAATCAATCAGCAAACCCACAAAATCAGCATATCGATCTTCGCCTCGACTTACACTTTCCCAGCACTAGTTCTCTTTCGTAATTCTTATTAGTAGGGCAGAGGGGTGATATTCGCGTAACCGCCAGCCGTATGAAGCATGTTATCGTTGGCCGGTTGCCATTTTCGTTGCTACTGTGTCCGTCCGGTGCCGAACTGAATCACTCGGTAATACTCCGGGCATGCCGGTTGCGAAATCAGCTGTGGTACTAATTAAACGATTAACTCATTAGTATGATTGTGGGAGCTAATCGGGAACTTGATCTTGATGGATCGGTGTCCAGTTTCTGAGGTCCTCTGTATCGGTGTGTGTCCGAAACGCAATGTGCCAAGGTTCCTAACCTATGGTACTAATGAGTTAATCAGTTATTGTTAAGAATAATCATGGATTGTCTAGTAAGGTACACCAGAATTGCAAGAGAGTAACTTTCATGAAGAAAAGTTTGCAAAAAAATAAAAGCCATAATGCTAAATTAAGTATTTTGTTTGGAATTTAGAAAATACTGTTACTGCGTCATCCCACTGCTGGGCAAAGGCCTCTCCCCATGAAAGAAAGTAGAAAGAAAGAAAGAAAATAAGTTTATTGGTCACAGGTTAAGTTGCGCACACAAAAATGACATGACTTCCAGCTCTTTCGATCTTTGGACCACTAGTCGTTTGTTTTCACCAGCTCGTCCCGTCATTAGAGAATGTGATTTTTAATTTTTAGTTCTAACTGTTCTGATTCGGTTTTAATTTGGTGCATCTGCATATAAATCCAGGGTTCTTGATTACATATTACGCGTAGGTACTTAAAGATTTGTGATACTGACTCATTCTTTGTCTCTCTTTCCCTCATAACAAGCCCCTAAACAAGAATAAACAAATGAATCAGTACGTAATGTAGGTACAGCCGGTCGATTCTGTAAAATTCTCACCGTGAAAACTTAGGTGAAGTGAGTTTGTTTTGCTAGGAATTGACACTATTGACAGCTCACTCCAGGCTCACTTCACCTAAGTTTTCACGGTGAGATTTTTACAGAATAGCACCGCTGATTAATTAAATTCAAAACGTGCTCAACATTATTGAGCTAATTTACGTACTAACCTTGAGTGTAACAGCTGTAATTCAAAGACATTATGGATTAAGAAGATTAAGACCTCGCGTGTAATGTCTCATTTACATTAATAGGTAGGTATGTAGGTACTTAGCAGATGTGCGTGTGTCTAAATTATGAGACGATACAAATTATACGAAGTTCATGATCAGAGTTCGAGACTGGATCACTCTTGGTTCTAATGATACTAATCTGAGTTAATCTGTCACCAGCTATCATAAATTATAGGAAGAAAACTAGTGCGGTCGTGACGTTAAAGACTTCTTGGAAGTCAAGACAAAAGGGCAGCCAGTATGACAGTGTTTCTGCTCAGTAGTTAGTTGGATGTCATCAAAGTCAGCCTATGATCACAGTCTAATAAAGTATACTGTGCTTTAATGTTCCTACTGCTGGGACACAGGCATTTCTCGGTAAGGAGTGCACGCGGACCCAGATACACCTATGAGAATAATAATAATTTCTTTTCTTTATTGCCATGAAAACAGGTTACAGAAAAAAAATTAGACCCTGGCTCCAGAGCTAGGTTAGGGTACCTGTATTTCAGGAGCCAGGATATCTCCAATCCTAAGAATAAAAGTATTATAATTTGAAGGAAACCTCATTGTTGCCATCAATGAGAATGCTAGGAAATCAATAGAAGCTTTACGAATTGGTAACAACAACTACAACGAAACCGTTGACCAAATATTATCTTCTTTTTCCACTTCCAGCTAGCCAGTTCTCCTCTCTGGTCGTGGTGCCGAGCTGGCTGGATGTTCACCGACTGCTTCCTACTCCTCAGCGGCGCGCTGACGGCCCACAGGATATCTGAAAACGACACCGGAGCTCCTAGGAGGCTGTTCTCGAGATATTTAAGGTACCAAATACCTGTACAATCCTTACACAGTGTAAAAAAAAGTCGGCGAAATATCTGTACGCGCATAACTTCCGAATGACAGCACGAAATTGGATAATTCTTTTTTGTTGTGTTCGGTATTGCCAGTATAAGGTTTGTAGGAAAGAAAATTTAGGAAATTGGAAAAAAAAATTGCACCCGTGAAGCTGGGTGGGGGCCGCTAGTATTATTATAAAAGCATGTCTTCAATCTTCGTAGGCAGAGGCGGGTTGTTTCCACACCTAACTTTCAACAATATGCAAGAAAATACAAGTAAGTAATACAAAGTAGGTACATGAGTGTCCCACACACATTTACTTTGTCCCACTCACTTGTATTTGTTTCTGTAATTATCCTGTGATAATAAATGATGAAGTAAGAACGTGTGTTGGAATAAACGCCTACAAGGAAAATAATAGTAGGAGGACAATGTGCTACTGGTTGCTCTCTTAATTCTGGCAGGGATTTTTGCTCTTTGTCCTTTCAAAAGCAAAATCATTAGCTTAATCAATTTCTACGTTGCTATAAACCTGCAGCAAGTTTACATTTAATGAATACCGTTTTAAATGGAATTAAAAACAAACTATTTTTTTAATCTGATTACGATGATTTAGACCTAGCTAAATACATAAAAACTAAAATATTACAATGTTTTTCCGTTAAACGTTTAACGTTAAAGTTATAGAAGCTCGAAGTTTACCTACGTTCTCACGAAAAGAAAAGAAAAAAAACTTCGTCAGACCATACATAACAAAATCTTGACCTTCACAATACAAAAAATCTCAAATGAAACAAGCTTTATAAAATTAAATATTTATCAATTAAACCACGAAAAATCGAAACTCCATTATGCGGTTAAAATAAACATGTTTTTGTGGAAAAAAAAAGATCTACCGTTGGAATATGCTTGACTCATTGATTAAAAAACTTGTCTCCAAAAAAGGAGGAGGTTCTCAATTCGGATGTTTACATAAATATATTTTTTTTATGTACGTTCGGGCATTACTCCGTCATTTATAGACGGATTTGCAAAATTCTATTTTTGTTCGTAAGAGGTTTATTCCGAATTGGTCCCATTTAAATTTTTAGGGTTATTTATATGCTTAGTGATGATAAGATATTTAAAAAACTAGCTGTGTCCACGACTTCGCTCATGTTCATGTCAGAAAACAAATTTGGTTTCATGGGTTTTACTTTTTTTTTTCACGGAACCCTAATTATTTTTCTAAAATAATAGTAAAAGCAGCTGGAGATTAGGCGGAACGTACAGATAGAAAGACAAAAAAAAAAATATAAGTACCGTAGGTCGTCGTCGTATATCGTTTCATGTGCATTTACGCATAGACGCTATACAACGTTTATTAGTAACCGGGCTTACTAATAAACGTTGTATAGCGTCTGTATAGTAACACAATAAGAATTTTGAAATTAGACTCGGACACTTCAATTATATTTATTTGTATCGATATAGATAATAGGTAACTGCCACATGGGTCGATCAAATAATAAGCTCCGTTTGCCGAAGTCGGTTTATAGATGAATGATCCATCAGGAGATCCCTCCGTGCCTCGGAAAGCACATTAAACCGTTGTTGGTCCCAGCTGTCATTTCTAGATCTTTGACAGTCGTTACGGGTAGTCAGAAGTTCGAACGTCTGACATTGATAAGCAGTCTGTAACTGATAGGAAGTCGCTCCATGTAAATACTGGTATTCAGCTGTCCCGTTAGACTGGAAGCCGACCCCAACATAGCTGGGAAAAAGGCTAGGTAGTTGATGAGTAAGGGCTGGATACGGGCTGGTGTCCGCAATTCCACGTCAATGCGCGTATTTTGCGTACGGGTGGGAAACTCGATTTTACAATCAGACGGCACGGTTGGCACAGTGGCTGCTGCGCTGCGTGTCGCGGGTTCGATTCCTGCACGGAACAAATATTTGTATGACCTACAAGTAGTTGTTCTGGGTCTAGCTGTTTGCGTTTGTGAGTTTAAATGTTTGTAAACGCACCCACAATACAGGAGAAATTGGGTGTGGGGCAATGTTTAAAAAAATAATAAAAATATCTCCTCAAGAAAGGCCAGCAATGCGTTGATATTACTGACCGTTTAACGGAGATGAGTCAGCCTAGCGTAGTGAGTATAAATATTTGCTATGTTAATTATCATCTTAGCAACGTCAAGAACACGACACGAACAGTTTGAAGCAGCCAGTATCGACTGCTTAAAGCTGCGACTGCATAGCAAACTACAGTCTTCTACGTACACACATATACGCAACCACTCGAGCAGTCGCGACTGCTTCGGGCGGTCGGCAACGCGGTGAAATTTCATCGTGCGGTCAAGCAGTCGCCAGGCATACACCGACTGCTCGAGTTGCCAATTGCTCTCGCGCAGCTACCTCCGCCTGCGCTCTTCGTTCCACGACGCGTGTGTTAAGGCCGGCAATAAAAACCGCATATCAGTTGATACCGACTGCTGCAGCAGCAAGCGGGCAGGTATCACTGGCAGCTTCAAACGGTTGAATTTGACTGCACGAGCAGTCCGTGTATGGCCAGCCTTAGTGGGTTTTTTGACACGTGTCATCATCATCCTGTTGCCCTTACCGCAATGTATTCTGACACGTGTATTAATTGATATTAACTTGAAATTACCTTGAAATGTGTTAATTAAGTTAGAAATGCTGAGAATATAATAGTACTTACCTACCTTTTCAGTGTAGTAGTGCTTTGCGAGACTCCGTAGCTATTTTCTTGTGACCGATTCTTTGATACTGGCAAAGTCATAAGAACGTGAGATTAAGAGCTATATTGTACCTACTGGGACGTAACTGGAACAAAAAATGTATGGTTGGTTAGGTACGCAACCAATCGGACGCCAAGGATCTTTTTAATAAAACTGACACAGGCATAAATAGCCCATAATGTTCCCATTGCTGGGACACAGGCTTTCTCTCTTCGAGAGGGAGTGGGCTGTATACCGCCCGGTCCTTTGGAACGTAGACGATTTTTGTTTACGGTCGAATGTCCCGAGGGCCATGGATTTGGGCCATTCAGACTAAATACCCAATCTATCACGCGGTCCCAGTGCGTGTTGGTCGATGTCACATGTCTTCGAATTTTTGGTTCTAGGACATGCCGGCTTCCTCACGATGTTTTCCTTTTCTGTTTTGAGAGCAGAGGTAATTACCTAAATAATTTACATAAAGTAAAGTGCCTGTCTGGGTTCAAACCTACGACCAACAACTCGTTGGTCACGGCTGTTACCTCTGGGCCTCCACTGGTTCTTATTAGGCTCGTTTTCCACCAAATAGAAAAAAAGACTGTAGCGCGGTTTGCGATGAAAATTAGTCTCAAAGACAAAGAAAATAACGCAAGTATGAATTTGTGACATCTGTCTTCACTGACATACGACAGGCGACAATCCGGCAATTTTACAAGTTTCTTTAATGTATTTTCTGCTTTATTAAACAGCACTTATAGTCACACAGACATAAGTGTCCGTTTTAGACAAATATGTCGCATAGTCAGTTTTTAAATAGGGCTGAGATATTCCACTATACAGCTGTGTAGATTTAACAGGCCACGCCCTGGTGTTCCAGTATAAGATAGCTCAAAAATTAGTACTTATGAGCTATTTTATACTGGAATAAAATGAGGTCGTTTATGCATTGTTAGAGTGGTCTCAAAAATGCATAAACGACCTCATTTTACTATGCCAAGTAAACACATTTGAACATACGACTTATTTACCTCAGGGCAACGTTTGTGCCTATAAAGTTAAGTAAACCTCGGACACCTAGACTTCGAACTACATATTTACATAGAACAAAGAGTGATAATATTTGCATTTAGGTAAGTACCTATATAATTTAATAGTAACTAACATAATGTTCTTACATTATATTATATTTATCATCCATTTAGTCCTAATGTTGTTTTTTAGCCAGTAAGTATGTTTTTAAGACACCGGAAAAAAAACGCAAAAGAGTTTTGTTTTGGTTCTGTTATTTCTAAAAATAAAATGGCACTTTTTGGTTGAGTCTCGTGGAAAACCCCAAGGTTAGAACCGAAATATTATAAATAATAATCAAAACCAAAGCCAAAGCAAATTGACGCAAAGCCTACCCTTATTAATATTATTCAAAAATAACATATATCTTTTTCTGCTGTTTTGTATCTTTTCACGACTAAACCATGGATAGAATAGAATACTTACGGACCCTTTTTATGTACACCATATAAATTACAAACATAATTATAGAAACTGTACAGAGGGTGACACAATGGGCGGTCTTATCGCTAAAACCGATCTTTTAAAGACAACCTTTGGATGGATTAAAAAGGAGAAGGACAGACAAATACTGTAGGTAGTCATGCAGGCATGGATAAGGTATAAATTGGAAAATCGAACCGTCAGCATAATTTTTCGCAACGGAATCTCCCAAAAACAGCCAAGCTTGGGACTGGGCCCGACACATTTGCCGCATATTGAATGAGTCATGGGCCAAGTTGACCACACTGAGGGTCCCAGAAAACGTCCGGCGACACCGTGGTAGACCTACAAGAAGATGGGACGGGACACGCATAGCACATATAGACAGGATTGGGCAACACTAGCTCAGGGCAGAGAGGACTGGAAAGGACAAAGAGAGGCCTTTGCCCTGAAGTAGGATAACATGGGCTAAAAATAAAGAATATTTTTTTATTGACTTTATCGTGTTAGTTTAAAACCTTGTTTATACGTATTAGGAAAATATTATTAACTACCCCAGAACCCCACTTTATCGTGATTACTGACAAGTATTTGCGATACCTGCCAAATAAGTACCTACGTTAACAGGTTTTTTGGTGTATTTGTAAGTCATTCAAGTACCTAGTTCAAGTACATTGGGTTAACGTTTGGACTGTTTTCATTTGTCATTATTGATTAAGGCTTAAGATGACCTTTGTAAGTAAATTATAAACTTGTCTACCTAAGTTCAACTACCTACCTCCTATTAATAAATTAATAATTTTTCTGTAAGTAGGCTTGTACAAACTCTTTTACACGTCAATCATATTTTTTTTACTAGATGAACAGTCTGTCTCTGTAGTCTGTCTGTTTGTTCCGGCTAATCTCCGAGATGGCTGCAACGATTTTGAAGGGACTTTTATTGGTATACTTTATCCCGGTAGCACATTCCCGTGGGATAATTTCCGATATCCACACAAACTGGTATTGAAATAAAATTAAATGTTTATTTGTAAGCAGATCTTTTAAGAAACTATTACAACTTAAGTTACTACAATTTCAATTAAATACAGTTATCTTCCAGGTCAGAGGTTAATAAATGTCCAAGATATTTGAACGTATCAACTGCCGATACTATACGATACTATTTTCACTGTCTCTTAAGATACAGGTTTCTTCCTAGTTTAAGAGACAGGGTTCACTATTTCTTTGTATGCATAGACCTTATTTGTAAATCTAAATCTTCTGCTCACAAGCTATGTTTTATGCTTATTCTATTTTAAGTATTGATTTGTTCTGAACTGTGTCTGTGTGTATTTATTTTGGATAAATAAACAAATTTATTATTATTATTATACGTAATTAGGACACCTCCTCTTGGCCCGAAAAACCACGCACTCGCTCTTTTTCAAGTTCTACAAAATAACATTTTCTTCAGCATACTTTTCACACATCAGGCGCTCAGCAGCATCATGTCGTCAGCGTAACAGATATTGTTTAGGAAATGTAATGTCAAAATTTATAATTTAAAAATTCATTAATTGAATAGAAACCGTGACGTTTGAACGTCACTTAACTATAATCATCGTTTATTTATTTATTTATTTAGGCAACCAACAGCGATACAAATAATATGTTACAGAGTATGTGTATTACAGTATTGTATGGCTAATAATAGGTTTCCCTGCATAACTAGGATATGTATAAAACATGCGAACGGACTACAGACTAAGAGATATTTAAACACAAAAGGTTTAGTTTTAGGTATATAACTTATAGTTAAGTTTATTTTAGAGAGAAAAAAAAAGTTTAAATTACATATTAAGAAAAAAAAAGTCTAAATAATTAAAAAGAGATTAGCCGTTTATAAATTGTCTTTGTTTATCGTTTTTATTATTTGTTTTTTGAATGTAGGTTTACTACAATTAAATATATCCACCTGTGAGAAATCTGTGTTATAAATTCGAGCAATACGGGTCAGTACACAATTTTTGGCGTAATTAGTCGAGTGCCGCGGCACGTGTAGCATCGTCGTGTGACGAGTGCGCCGAAGGGGAGTGTTGAAATCGTTAATAAAATAAACCCCTAAATCTGCAACACACGGCGCAGCAGCCAATCGGTCAGCCACTGTGACGTAATTGCCGCCAAAATTAAATAATAGAACTCCAACTTCTGACAGTAAATCCTTGCCTATAAAACTTCTTTTTATCCCCAGGTTAACACCAGCCCTGTTGGCTGTAGTGCTGTTCTACGCGTACATCTGGGACAACATGTCCAGCGGTCCCATGTGGGGCACCTTCGTTACCAAGAACGCAGAAGTCTGCCAAGAAGGCTGGTGGTGGAACCTTCTGTATGTGCAGAACTACTTCGGCTTTGAAGATATGGTAGGTTCTGAATCTTTGAATATACTATATATACTGACTTTGAATATACTATATAACTGAATCATTAAATATACGACGCAAACTGTTACCATCAATTCTAGTCATGATTCTATAAAACCCAGCTTTAGATTAATAAAATCTGCTGTTCCTTACATTTTGACAGTTCATTTGACTTTTGTATGAAACAGCCCATATATAAAAAATTATAATTGACGAAAATGGTCAACCCAAATTAAATCAAATCATTTGGTTTACAAACAAGTGCATAAATGTATAATGTACAATTAATATGTGATATTTTGAATATTGAATACTCAATCAATTGAGTGTTAGATTTATCGACACGTCGAAATTATGTGAATGGCTGGGTTAGCTTCTTCTTTTTTTTATCACCATTTATTAAAAATGACAATTTTTTTATCTCAATTTTCAGTGTGCACCCCAAACCCATCAGCTGGCCTTGGACATGCAGCTCACGATCTTCGGCTGCATACTGGTGTGGCTGATGCAGGCCAAGAAGGGGCTTAACAAGATCCTCATACCAGGACTGCATGTCATCGCAGCGTACTCAAGATACACAACAGTACGAGACCATCGGTTGACCATGCTGGCTTATCATGGAGTCAGGTTATTTTTTTTTTTATTCGATGTCTAAAAATTAACACGTACCTACCTGACGGTTTTCTGAAAGACGGATGCCTGGAGACGGGCGTCCGAAGCAGGAAACACTGGTGTGATGATTTGGACTCGTTCCTGACCTATTGGCCCCAGACGAAAAGTACCTTAGCCTAGCGAGTGCTGGATGTTTTCTTTATAGATAACTTATGTGGCCCCACTGAAAATCATAGGTTACTTAACTAAACCGATGCACGGTTGGTAAACCTTATAGAGAGTGCTTTTTCAAGCCCACGAATAATTACCGTAACATCTCAGAAACACAAAGTTGATCACGGTAAGCTGATTTTTTTTAAATCTTTCGTTGATTGTCACGATCTGCATATAAGGTGTAATTTAAATAACTGAAAATCTTTTACGGGGTCATTGTACTGATCATAATTATATGAACAACTTTTACGGTGGGAACAACCCTGAAATATCGCAAAATAAATTCGCTGCTCCATATATAGGCTGACATGTACAGAAGCCAGCACATCAAGCTACGCGAAACTGTCAAATTTTCCAAATCAACTTTGAACCTAATACTTTAGCGATAAAGTTGAAAATCCATTAAAGAAATTTGACAGATTGTAGTAGCTTTGCTCCTGCGTTAAAATGTTTAAAGTGCAATAACGGGTGTTAAAAGATACTTAACGAAACCAAGAGTCACATTAGTCTTGTACTCCGTCATTGTAATCATTTTTTTGTTCTGGAAGAAGATGTTGAAAACAAGTTTTAATGTTATAACATAACTAAAATACCACCACAACCTCTGTACCGTTGCATGTACCCACCCATAAGCACAATGTTTTTTTTGACGTGACAACGTCTTAAATTAGGTTGCGACTGGGAGTCACTTATGAAAAAGTGTAACGCTCGGTAACGTTACGATGAGTCACCGAACGAGAGAGAGGCCCGCCGAATGCCTTGCGTCTCTCTCCCACTCAACTATGATCGGATGATCGGTCGTTGTCACGTAAAATCTTCGCCCGTAAAACCGACTTTACAGGCAACCATTTTTTTTTTAAATATAACCTTTCCCCACACTAGGAATTTCTCCTGTATTGTGGGTGCGTTTACAAACATTTAAACTCACATACACAAACAGCCAGACCCGGAACAACTACTTGTAGGTCATACAAATATTTGTACCGTGCGGGAATCGAACCCGCGACACGCAGCGCAGCAGTCAATCGCTTAACCACTGCGCCAACTGTGCCGTTTTGCGTGCGTTACATGCCGCACTACCGCAAACAGCAAATCACACCAGAAATAAAAGTTGTTTTCCAGCACACACACATTTTTAAGCAATGTTACTTATTTTGATATATCTGCTCCACGCGTCATGTTCGTAAACGGGCGCCGCCGTCGGTTGAGACTGGTCATATTTGTAATCTTATATTTTGAATTGTTTCTTCATTTGTGTCTTTTTTGACATTGTTCTCACATATAGAAGCAACAAGAATAATGTACCCAGGATTTTGTAATATCTTGATTTAAAAGAGTGTCCATGGAGTTTCTTGCCCGTTCTTCTCCATAGAGATCTACGTTTTGGAATGGGCAACTAGCTTCAAATTTCTGACTAACTGACAGACTATTTAATTTTGACAATTCAAAAGTGCCTGTACAAGGTTTAATTGAAATAAATGCTTTGAGTTTGAGTTTTTGAGCTCAGTCCTCACCGAGCGTCTCCACGTCTGCCATTGCCGAAACTCGAGCGAAGTGAGTGGTAGGGCAGTATGTAAACACACACTTCCCTTGATCCTGCTGCAGCAGTATTTCGGGAGTTATTGCCGGCAGTGCGAGGGGCAGCAGCATGGGCTGAATGGCATCATCTTCTGCCTAGCCTTTTCCCAACTATGTTGTTGTTGTTGGTTGTTGTTGGTTGTTGCATGGGCTGAATGTAAATGTAGTATTAAACAGAGGGAAGTGGAATGAGAGGATGCCTTTGCCCTGCAGTAGGACATCACAGGCTTTTAATAATAATAATTATTGACCATGTCGACCCGTCATTATGTCTTTTACATAAGTTATCATCAAGTTAAGTGTTGTTGATTGACTCTTAACCTCAATCAGTTTCCTGTAAATTATTTATACTACGAGTTTTATCTACGTTGTCTATAAAGTGATTTTCCGAAGTAATTAGGAACCTAAAGTCTATTCAAACTTGTTTCAAATTAATATTATTTCAAGTTAAATAAATATCAACATTATATTATTGGTAATTAAGTTGATTTCAGAGTGACTAGCACTATTGAAAAAGTTATAAAAATATTTGAAAGTGCAGCGCAAACTGAACTTTATTGTGTAGGATTTGGACCAACGAGGCAGTTTTTGATTTTTAATTACAAACATTATTATTTAGATAGTTACATAAGGAACCGGGTGTAAAGTTCATTCATCCTCCACCAAAAAAAGGGAGGATCCTCCGACCAGACGAGTGTCATGTCTGGTGGGTAAGTTTCCGACAATTGATGTTGGGACGTTTTATAATGTTTGTTGTGCGGTAAACTCTGCTTGCGCGATGCAGGATTTTGCGTGACGTCAGGGTGATGCATGTGGCGATGTAGATGCCGTCACAGTTATTTTAATGTGTGGATCACGTCATGTAATGTCATGATATTTAGTTTCTTCTATTCAATACTGCAAATGTAAATATTTTTGCTGAAATTACACACTAAATTTTCCATGTTCACAATAATTCTGACGACGAAACATCAACATATTAGTGGCACTCAATTTTATTTGTTTTGCACATTTAGCATGGAAGCGAGTATCAATACATTATTTAGAATTATGACATGTTAATCCTTGTTACAAATAATATGTTCATTGAAATATAGAATCATGAATACTGATATTATGAAACTATTGCACGGTCAGCCTCAAATGTACATACATACGAACTAAGATTAATTTAACTGTCTACAATGTTTGTTTAAGGTGAAAGCGCCAGGGTAGCCCGCGAAATTATTTTTTTTTTAGGTTTTTTGCAATTTGCTGGTCAGTATTAAGTTGTACGATGATTAAAATATGATTCGCGGCTGTAACCAATATGTATTTACATAATTATAATCATTAAAGTCATCAACACAACTCTCTAAGACCATGTAATCCCCAAGAATGACTATTTCATGAAATCTTGACATTTGGGGATTACATGGTCTGAATTTTGAATTTCGCGGGCCACCTTAGAGCTTCTCCCTTATTAACGTTGTATCAATTTGTGGATACAATTAAGTACAGGCACCAGCACATCAAGCTACTACAATCTGTCAAATTTCTTTAATAGATTTTATCTTCCTAGACTTTATCGCTAAAACGTAATGTTCAAAGTTGATTGGGAAAATTTGACAGTTTCGGGTACCTGGCTTGATGTGCTGACATCTGTACATATTATTGTGAAATATTTTTTGTTTGCTATACATATTCAGCCCACTGTTGGGATACAGGACTTTTCTCATCGAGAGAGAGTGGGCCATAATCCATCACGCGGTCCCAGTAGGTATCACCATGTCTTCGAATTTTTGGTTCTAGAACATGCCGGTTTCTCTACGATGGTTTGCCTTCACCGTTTTGAGAGCAGTAGTAATGAAATTATTTACACAAAGTTATGCGCCTGCCTGGGTTCGTACAAATGACGTACAACTCGTAAGTGGCCCCGCCATTACCACTGAGCCATCACAGCCTGCTTACTGCTCCCAATATACAATATTATGTAACGAAGTTTTTTTTTGTTTTTTTTTAAATCGTTGCCCCACACTAGGAATTTCTCCTGTATTGTGGGTGCGTTTACAAACATTTAAACTCACATACACAAACAGCCAGACCCGGAACACCTACTTGTAGGTCATACAAATATTTGTTCCGTGCGGGAATCGAACCCGCGTCACGCAGCGCAGCAGTCAATCGCTTAACCAACCGTGCCGTCATTATTAGACAATGAAATAATTTTTTGTCCGCTTATGCATCTTTTTATGGCTGACTGTACTATTGTGGTATTGTCGACCCAAAGTGATAAAACCTTCATTGTTTCAGTCTCGATCTTTTGCCAAGAGAAATTAAAATGATCGTTTTGTCAGCAGTGAAAATCTTGAATACGTATGTTAGGTAACCGCGTGTTTTATGATTTCTCCATGTCTGAGTATCATAAGTCTCCCACAATGTGGACCGACGACCTTATGAAGGCCGCAGGAACCCGTTGGATGCGTTCTCGCACAGAACCTGTCGAAGTGGAGGTGCTTGGGGGAGGCCTATGTCCAGAAGTGGATGTCTTTCGGCTGAAATGATGATGATGATGAATGATGAGTATCATAAAAGTTTCAGGCTACCTTTTCACACTTTTGTCCCTTTCCGTTTCCAGTCAGTTTTCATAAGTCATACGCTTATACAGGGTTATTGGTAAAACATTAACAACCTCTTAAGAGGTCATTGTACTCATCATTATGAACAACTTTTACTATGGGACCAAACCTGAAATCGCGAAAAAAAATTAGCTGTTCCTTACATTTTGACGAGTTAAACGAACATACCTAAATGTAGGGAACAGCTGATTTTTTTTCGCGATTTCAGGTTTGGTCCCATAGTGAAAGTTGTTCATAATGATGAGTACCTCTTAAGAGGTCGTTAATGTTTTACCAATAACCCTGTATATTCACCATATAGGTTCGAGAATGCCTCGTTGGTGTAGTGTTCGCACGCACTACAGCTGAGCATGAGGTCCGTGAGGTCCTGGGTTCGATTCTATGGTCTGGCAAGGTGTTTGAGGAAAAACCCAATAACACCTGGAGTCTGGATTTGCACCCTGTTAATGACAAAGGCTCGCCCCCAATTATATGGGACTTAAACATAACTGGCAAAATATGGATGTACTACAGTACATCCATATTTTGCCAGTTATGTTTAAGTCAGTACGCCTTTAGCAAACCTTTCGGGAAATAAAGGCTTGGTATCCATACTAATACGTATTATAAATGCGAAAGTGTGTCTGTCTGTCTGTTACCTCTTCACGCTTAAACCGCTGAACCGATTCAGATGAAATTTGGTATAGAGATAGTTTGAGTCCCGGGAAAGGACATAGGACAGTTTTTATCCCGATATTCCCACAGGATCGACACTTATGCGGGTGAAACCGCGAGACGCTGCTAGTTATGTTATAAATTCGATAAAGTATGTAAAACAAAGCGCGCTCAAACATTCTCCCCACATAATACCGTAGTTAAAACTCAAGCCTGTTAAACTTCTGAACTCTTGCTTGAACTTGTTTACAAAACCCTGATACTTTAACATGAACACTTTACAAGTTAAACCAACGAAGTTGTCAGTTAGGAATTTTAATTTCGTCATGTTTTCAGTGTAAGTCAGCTGTATCGGACGGCACGCCTGAGCTACACTTCGGTTCTCCATCGTTCTACTTCGTATTTGGTCGGCCTTAGCTTGGGCCTCGCGTTGAAGAAACCTGTGGAACATGGCAAGGTGAGATAACATGATTATATTTTCATAAGCATAAGAATAACCAGCTTATACAGGTTACCACTGCTGAAACAGGCCTCCTCTCTTTAAGAGTGGCCAGTGGGCCATAATCCAGCACGCGGGTGCAATGCGGGTTGATGTAGGTATGTCGCATTGTTTCGAATATATATGTTACAGTCATAGTGATTAAATAGCTATTTTACATAATGACTGGTCATTATATTTAAAGTAACCTAACCAAACCGAACCTCGGGTGCTCGCTCTTGCATCCTATGTCGACGTGACTAGATAATATTATATAATATCCGGATTTATTACTTTGGCTGTAAGGTATACATAGTTCTAGGACATGCCGTGTTCATTTCCTAGGACCGTAAACTTCCTTGCATGTTTTCTATCACCGTTTTGTGAGCAGTAATGATGAAATACATAAATGCCTTTCTGGGTTCAAACCCATGATTTACGACCCGTAACCAGTGGGCCACTACTGCATAATGAGTACTTAGGTGATAATTTAAAATTTTATGTGATCACTAGCAGCGCCCCGCGGTTTCCCCCGCATAAGTGTCGATCCCGTGGGAATATCGGGATAAAAACTATCCTATGTCCTTTCACGGGACCTAAACTATCTCTATACCAAATTTCATCTAAATCGGTTCAGCGGTTTAAGCGTGAAGAGGACAGACAGACACACTTTCGCATTTATAATATTAGTATGGAAGTTGGATTGTGGACCCTGTCGGGCACAGCAATATAGTAGGTACTTTAAGAGAGAGGAAGTTTTGAATCACTCAGATCTGGCCATAATGTCTCTAGAACCTCATCCTTACCTTTATTCGAACAAAATGATTGTACCTACACAACAATTATAAAACAGTCAAAGATCAGCTGCTGTGCACAAAAAGTTAACAATAAAAAAAACACAAATTGCACAGTTCATGATGATGATAGACATGATGATACTGCACGTCAACACTATAATATTATTATTATAAGTCCAGCAATTTAGCTTTAAATGTTGTATTTATGCAGAAATTATGAACTGCTATAAACCTATGACAAGAGGAAAAAAATACCAGAAGAACTATTGAGACTGTTATTTTGAGGTCAGTCATAATCGATCGATCGTGATCGCTGCTGATATTTTTGCTTTTTTGGACGCCACTTACCAACACTTTTCCATAAATTACTGGTTGGAAATATTTCTTAGGGGAGAGGCTCGTCTCCCGATTTCTAAGTAAATTGCTAAAAAGTTAGCTCTTTTCATTGTCACTTATCAACACTTTTCCATAAATTGCTAGTTGGAAATATTTCTTAGGGGGAGGCTCGCCAACAGATTTCTTAGTAATTGCCACTCATTTCATTCAATTCATTGCCACTTATCAACACTTTTCTAATTTCTGGTTGAGAATTTGAGATCATTAGTATCGGGTAGATGGCGTACACTGGAAATTATCCTGCGTCCTAACCATTCATCGTTTACTGGTTTCATGTTCAGGTTCTTTTTGATTCCTTCGATGGTGTAGTGGCAGCATGCCCTATTGCTGAATATTAGCTCCTGGGTTTGGCAAAGTGTTATTGGGTTTTTCCATCTGGGATTTCTCAGTAGCAGCCCGGGTGCCCGGTTGATGGCAATAGGCTCATCCCCTATTACGTGGCACTTAAACATAACTGGCAAAATGAGGATGTACTATAGGTACCTCTGTCTGTCTAACTATTCGGGCAATACAAACGTGATGTAATGTTATTATGTTCTTTGGACAGTATTTTTTTTATTAAGATTGTAATCTTCCTTTACATAATGTTGTTTATCTTACAGTTCATTCTCACCATCGGTTGGCTGTCCAGTATTGCGCTATGGTGCCTCGTCTGGTGGGCTGGTATTGATGCCGGCTTTCTCCAGTATCGGTACAACGCATCATTTGCTGCCCAGTACGCTTCGCTTGCACCTATAGCATCCGCCCTTGCTATTGCATGGGTGATTTACGCTGTGCATAGTAGTAATGGTAAGATTTTGAAGCCAATTATATTAGGCTGTGCTATATAAATGAATTTTCTTTTATCTTACTTTTTCTGTCTTGGTATGTGATTTGTATGTATTATGTTTGTAGCGAATCTAAATAGTTGTATCTTAATTAACTGTGAGAAATACAGTTTTGTTTGTTCATCAATTTTAATACTTGTTTTTTTCTTCAGGTTTCCTGTCACGTTTCTTGTGCTGCGGTCCTTTGGTACTGATTAGCCGTCTCTCTTACGCAATCTACCTCACTCAATTCATTGTGTTCATAACAAACGTCTCTACCGTCAAGACTTCTAGGGAATTCACTTTGATATCTATGGTAAGAATGTTAATGACATGACTCAACAAGACCCAACCAGTAACTAGATGAATAAATTACTTATTCTATTTGTATATTCGTATTACAGATCGACGTCCAAGAAATATTAGCAATACTACTATCATCAATCCTTCTGACTTTAACATTTGTCTTACCGATGCAAAATCTGCACAAAGTCTTCAGTTTCTCATCAAGATCCAGTAGGTCAGATGACGCTAAGGAATCAGAAGACGCTGAACAAGAAAAGGAAGAACAAAAAGAAGTTATAGAAGTACCACAAATAAGGAGCAGACAACACCTAATAGCACATCGGGAAGTGTTAGAAGAAATTCCTGAAACAGAAGTAGAGTACGAAGCACAGAGAGACAATGAAGGACTTGAAGAAATTTTAGAAGAGGAGGAAGAAGATGAAATTGGCGAAGAATCTGTTGGAAATAACGACGATGAACTGGAAATAATCGAGGAAGAAGCTGGAGAAGAGGAGGAGGATGAAGCGTGGTTAGAAAGAGAACACTATGTACGAAGGAGGTCACAATCAAGGGAAGATGACCACGATATTGATGAATGGGAGTGGACTGCGAATGGTAATCGCAATGGAGCTCAATATTATCGATACTCAAGGTAGCGTTGTTTATCTGTTATATTAAATTATCTTTTTGAGTTTTTGTTCTTGTTTCATTTAATACACGGGTCGTTGTCAAATTTTGCGCAGGTAAACTTGTCCCACAACACTTTTAATTTTTATATTATGAATATTGCCACAACATCAAAATAAATTTTACATTAAATAAAAAAAAGACAAAATAAAGACATAGTTTCGATTATTTTTTTAACGGGCACGGACATAAAGAAAAGAAAAGTAAACTTGAAATATACTAGACTAGACAACTAGACTGGTAGAAAATGCCCAAGGCATTAAGTCCGCCTTTGTACAGTTTTTACTTGTGCATAAAGTTTTAATAGATAAACATATTTACTGTTTTATATTTTTATGATTTTAAGTTACATTTCCTTTGATTTAATTTATCATTTGATAATGACACGATAGCTTTGACTATATCATAGAAAGGAACGGATATCGTGTCTAGAAAATTGTAATCTAAAAAATAAAAAAAACAAACGTACACATGCGTTAAAGTTCTAAAGTTATTATTGAAAAGAAAAGAGTTAATTATCTTAGGGTAAAAAAATCAATCATGAAGGTTTGGGAAATAAACTTATCAAATTCGATTTTCGATTTCGATTATTTAATCAATGAAAAAACTTTATCACCGAAACTTTCCATAGACAGGTACCAAAATGTAATTACACTTTTTAAAATATTTGACGGCTCGATCCGCAAACCTAAATAATTAATGAAAAATGTCTGACCTTGCCTTAAAATATGTTTTATACATATTTCAGCATTTTCTATAAACTGCTACGTATTATACAATGCAAACGATTTCATATATCCTACTAATATTATAAACGCAAAATTTTGTGAGCATGGATGGATGTTTGTTACAGTTTCACGCAAAAACTACTGAACGGATTTTGATGAAACTTTACAGTAATATAGCTTATACATCCAAATAACACTTAGAATACTTTTTATCCCGATATTCCCACGGGATCGACACTTATGCGGGTAAAACCGCGGGGCACTGCTAGTACATTCATAATCGGACAATTGACTAACGGATTTGCCCGTAATCTGGTAACATAATGTGTTATTGACGAATTGTCAATGCTAAACCACCAAGACTCCTGGTTTTATGAAGCGCCCTGGAACTTTAAACAGTTTAGTGAATATACATATGAGCAAATTGCGATGAAGCGAAGCAAGTATGTTATAAAACCGAACTTAATGAAGTATACCTATAAACAACCTGAAGATCTCGTCTGCACCAAACCCTAAATTAATTACCTGCATAAAATTACACATGACCTAAAATAAAAGTCAAATCGAACCATCCAGAACCAAAAGATAATCAACCACCGATCAAAAACAATGAAGTTATTACAATATTAAAAAGGCGACAGAACCCATAGCGAGGACTCACTTCGATGATGGAAGGATCGACGCGTCAGTCGCCTCAGTATTGCTAGAGCCTGCGCGCGCGCACGTCATGTTTTCCGCGGCGGTTTTCCTAATCGCGTGCGCGGCAACTGCCGCCATTGATCCGAAAACTTTTAACACTACATTATTGAACAAGGAACTGTTACAGAAACTATCACCTATATTAAATTCTAATAGAACACTGACTGATAGAGATTTAGCACTGCTTAATAGGACTGTTCAAAATTTGGGAGTGGATAAAGATTTAGTAGCGAGTTTGACTGAATTAGTTAGGAATAATACGTTTCAGAAAGAGGCAGAATCGAAGGTACATAAAGAAGCCAAAACTTCTTCGTATGATGCTTATGGAGATGAGATAGGCAGTAGGGATGGGTCAGTCAGACATGTTGAAGAATCTCCTGATTACGCGTCTTCAGTTGTGTTGGCGAGTGATCTGCTGTCCCTAACAAGTGCTGTAGCTAGCGTGAAGGAGACGGCTTGCAGGGAGCATGGATACAAGTTCCTGGATGGATTGATCATGAACAAGAGGTGGGCGCTGAAAAGTAAGTACTTTATTATTTTGTAAAATAATTATGACGTTTGTTTTGAATGTGTTAAAACGATGCAGAAGTGAATGCCATGAAAGCTGTGTCAGCATTTGCAGGAATGCAATATTTTGATGTCGTTTGCAGTTTTGCGTGTGTTTATAGATATGGAGTTATTTCCTATTGTGTCTGTTCAAATTATTTCAAACAGTTAATGTATATAAAGGCTAAAGGATAGACCTTCGACTGTAGACTGCTACCACGCGCGATCTTGGGAAAACGACTTTTCCTCATTACTGTTTTCCTTACTAACCAAAATCGCCTTGTCATTACTTAATCAAAATAAGAAAATAAATTAATAATGAAATCGAATCATAGTTTACCTAGATTCTGTCTTTATGTAAAGTTGAAAAGGTTAAATACTTTATGTTATTTATGATTATGATTGTAATAATTACACGTTTTACTGCGATTGTAACTTTACTGTTATGTTACCGGTTTTGTTCATAATTACTGGCAATTAATTCTTCACAAGATAAAGAAGAAACTATGTTTTTAGAGCCACTATTAAGAAAAATTACTTAATAAAACATGATGCAATAGACACATTACGAGTAATCTTTAGAGGATCTATTAGGAGCAATAAAAATATCTACTTAAGCTATCTGCATCATGAGGTGTATTAATTTACAATATTGAATCGTAATGCGGTTTGTTTACAGCGCAGATTCCAGCGATGAGCTAGCTTAGCTGTAGTTCGTATGTTAGCACGCAGTGTGGAGTGCGCTTTAGGCTCATGCATAACTTATGCCAGTCCAATTCTCTGTCAGTCAGTTCTATAAAAGGGCAGTGGTGGCGCTGTAGTAACGGCAGCTGTTGTAGGCCGTGGGTTCGAACCCAAGCAGGCACTTTACTTTGTGTAAATTATTTCATTACCACTGCTCTCAAACCTAGAACCAAAAATTTGAAGACATGTGACATCCCTCAACTTGCACTAGGGCCGCGTGGTGGTTTATGGTCCTCTACCTCTCACAGAGTGGAGGCCTTTTTTTAATGTAACCTAACAGAAAACATAAAAGGTATTTGAAATCATTACACCGCGCATTTAAATCCAGATCCATTGTCCTATTCTTGAACAGACATTGCAAGGCATAAATTAGATTTACTTGAAGGTAGTAACATTGATTCCTATAAGTAATGCATCACACATAGCCGGTTAAAAATACCAGACATGGTTAAAAAGTGACGTCATAAAGTCAAAGTATCAAAGCATGAACTTGATATTATTATATCGATACAAATCGTCAACGAAAATACGTCAGATGTCGATTTGTACGTTAAATATTGATGAAAGCAGTTACAAGGATTCGCCAAAGGGGACTGACACATTTCATGGTTACATCAGCGGAAAGCGTTCACCTGGCTGTTAATAATAATAATAATTATCCACAATCACTAGGCTATGCTCGGAGGCTTTTTTGAAGGATAATATCAGGATTGAAGTTATCCGGAAAAGAACAGGAGTAACTGACATAGCTTGCAGAGTAAGCAAACTGAAGTTGCAGTTGCCTGTCCATGTCTGTCGAAGGACTGATGGCCGGTGGAGTAATACGAGTCCTGGAGTGGAGACCTCGCATCGGCAAGAGTAGTGCGGGACGCTCACGAGTTAGATGAACTGATGCGCAGTTGTAGCCCACGAAATTCAATTTTTCTTCCGTTTTTTGCAATTTTCAGGTCAGTTTCTTACGTTTTTTGCAATTTTCAGGTCAGTTTCAGGTTGTATCTTGATCAAAATATGATTCGCGACTAGGTACGTATTTACAGAATTATAATAATTAGAATCATTAATGTTACATCTTTCTAAGTTAGATTTGTTCCATGAGCACTTTTTCCATAAGAGATTTGTTCTTATGGAACAAATCTAACTTAAAGAGATATGTTAATAATTTTAATGACTATGGTTTTAAGATTGAAAACAATGACGTATTCTGAGCTAGCAGCAGGTATCGCAGCAAAAGCCGTCAATAAAGGAAAACATATTAGTTTAAACGAGTCTGTATTATCTAAACTATGTATGGTTTTAGAAGAAACCATTTGATGTTACGCTTTCACGCTAAACGGCTGAACGGATTTGGATGAAATTTAGCACACTGACGTAGACCATGACCTGGGTAAAAACACAAAAAACAAAAAAACACAACAAAAAAACAAAAACAAAAAAATAACAAAGAAATAAAAGCCGAAAGAATGAAAAAAAAAAGGAAACCTGAAAGAATACTTTTAACCCGATATTCCCACGGGATCGAGACTTATGCGGGTGAAACCGCGGGGCGCAGCTAGTTAACCAATATAGGTTAAATTCTTTGATCTGTTTAATTTCTTTCAAAAGCGTATCTAAAGGTTTCGCTCAAATATAAAAATAACCCTGCTCAGCTATTTTAAGCCCTTCTAAGAAACGTTTCCTTTTCTCCAGATCAATTACTTTAGCAAGTTAATTTATACGGCATTAAAGATAAATTGGTCGACTATGGGCCCGTGTACACCAAGTTTTTTAAACGCGCCGTTGACGCGCGTTTTAGAAACGTGTGTCTTTGACAGTCGTTACGGGTAGTCAGAAGCCCGAAAGTCTGACAACCAGTCTTACCAAGGGGTATCGTATTACCCAGTAACTGGGTTGTGGAGGTCAGATAGGCAGTCGCTCCATGTAAAATACTGGTATTCAGCTGCATCCAGTTAGACTGGACGCCGATAACATAGTTGGGAAAAGGCTAGGCTGATGATGACATGTCAAATGTCTCAATGACAATTTATCTATCATTATTATACGAAGTGCTTCGTTCGAAGATATATGATTATTTTACCATGCAGCATATCAAACTCTCCACCTTTTAATTAAATAAAATATGACTTCTAGGTTTTCGCAACGAGTACTGTCTGACCTTTATAACCCTTTGGAACTTAAAATTAAATTTAAATTCTCATAACACATCTGACATTGGCACCATTGCCATAGATAAAAGTAGAATAGAATAGAAATTAAAAAATCATGTGTAGGAAACTTTATTTTAGCCCACCGTACCTACGTAAGTACGTACGCACATACAATTACACCTGTGTGAATTATAGTTAGTCGATAAGTTATATGCATATTTTTTGTAGGTGATAATTGATTTCCGTTTATCGATACATCGTCGAACTGGGGCCCAAATCTGCTATTTTTATAAATACGTCATTCCAACACGATCCCATTGTCATTTTGCTAAAAGATTGTAATCTGCTGAATTCATAAAGGTCGATCAGTGGTCGGTCAATGGTGCAGAACATATACGATACTCGTAACGAATTAAGAGCAATGACTGCACAATGTCGTTCTAATTAATGGTCACTGATCAAAGGAACTGTCAAAATTTTAGCAGAGTACCGCCTAAGTCAGTAATTCATTTGTCATTATGTACGAGATTACCATTCTATGCCATTTCTTTCAATGGAGTGTCGGTGGTTGACCATTGGAAAGTCATAATGACATATAGATCATATTTATAAAATTATAAAAAAAAAAAAAAAAAAACTCCATGAATCGGAAGCACTACTGAGTACAAATCGTTCTGCCGCGGGAAAACAACCATTAAAATTTCACGCTGTATAATGATACAGCGTGTTTTTTTTTTTATAAATAATTTTATAAATATGATCTCAACTCGAAAACAAGAGAATCAATGATAACTCACGTGCGCCCCTAACATCTTTGCAGGTAGCAGGACGACCACGCCACATGAGTTTGTCTACTTTGTGACCACGCGCAGTCGTCTTTTTGCGCTGTAGCTATACTATTGGTTCGAGATCGCGTTCGAGTGTGGTTTTTCACAATTGTAGATCTGTCATTTTTTAATACTTTATTTTTTTATAAATCGATTGTACTATCAAGACAAAATCATTTCGCTTCGGGAAAACAACCACCCATTAAAATTTCACGCTGTATATTATTAGTAGATTACCCAACCTGTCAAAATCAACAATTCTGAAATCAGTGATAGACCATTCTGACACTATTGTAAAAGCAGATTTAAGGGGCCAGATGTTACTCTCGAGTCTCCATAGAAACACAAGAAAGATTGATTAATTTTTACCATATTTATTTATTTATTTCAGGCGACGCAGGCCCATACATAAATACCTTAACCTAAAAATACATATTCTTATTATAAAACGGTACTTCACTAGCTAACTCTTGAGCAGTTCTGTGGTACTTGCCCGCGGAAGCGACGGAACACCACGTCCTGCGGCCAGAAGTCTTCTTCCATGACGACGGGCAGATAGCAATTCGGCACGCGCACCACGAACCGGAACGCCTTGAAGTTGACGTTGATATTATAGTGATTGCCATAAAATGGAAGGCTTAGTTAGACTAAACTTTAATACTACATATAATTATCGCTAGGGCCGTTAAACAGACATTTCGGGTCATAATTGCCTCGTTAGTACAAAGATAAATAATATGTTCTAACCTATGGTATGGTCTATAGGTGTTTTTAGTGCAAATCTGTTCAGTTGCTTAGGCGTGAAAAGGTAAAATGAGTGTTACCACAGATATAGATAGACCAAGATAACGCAAGTATCACGATTTCTATGAAAACCAAGCGTGCCATTTTTTAACTACTTACTATGACGTCACAAGTACTATTAAGTGATAGGAAAATCAAATCGATTCAGAGACGCCGCCGCATGCGGCACCCGTCTTGCCCCACCCCCGGTGCCTAGTGCCAGCGCTCACGCTCACCCAGCCAGCAGTACACAGGACTGAGCGCGAAAGTGGCGGCTTACGATTTTTGTACGTAAGTTGGTGCGATTTTTGGCACGCGAAGTAATATTATAAAGCGAAAGTAACTCGGTCTGCCACAAGGTAACACTCTCAGCTATAGATACACCTAGATAACACAAGAGCAACGATGCGGGAATCTTTCAATTATTAGCAGAGCAGCACACGCTGGAAGGGTTTGCATATACGCAGCAGCGTCCTGCTCATCATCTAGACCTTATTTCTTTGTAACCACTGGCGTTACAGAAGTGCGTGGAAAAGACAAAGGGTGATCTTTGCTTATAATACTGGATAGATAGATAAGGCTTGTTGCTGAATAATAACAGCCGCATGGGTCGACCGATGGTTAAGCTACACTTGCCGAGGTCGGTCCGTGGATGGGTACCCATCCATTACATAAAAAGAGTTCGAGACCCCTTGGTAAGACTGGTTGTCAGACTTTCGGGCTGTCATTATGTCGATGGGTAATACGAAAGTATTACCTAGTAACTGCGTTGTGGAGCTCAAATAGGCAGTCGCACCATGTAAAATACGTATTCAGCTGCCACAGGTCAGACTAAAAGCTGACCTCAAGTTAGTTGAGAAAAGGCTAGGCAGATGATGTCAGGTTAGGAAGATAGATCCGTCTACGGACAACAGGCCAATACCCAGCTAAAAACTGCACCAAAAAGAACTCTATACTACCAACACAATAACTAAATTCTGATACATACAAAACCAGGCTAAACTGCGGAACAGAACGCATGCATCATCGACATTTTGCATTTATTTGTTGACTCACATAGCGACAATGATCATTTTGCTCACGGAACGTGACTATTGCGTAAATACTGCCTCCCTTGTGTCAATATGACGTTTGTGCATTTCGGTGGCAAGTATTGATTCTCAATTTCCATGGTCAATAGGGTTTATTTATAGTGAAATGGTATTGGAATGATATTGATATACAGCGTGACTTGTAATTGGACGTAGGTATTCCTTCCAGAATGTCATTGTGTGACCCATTTGCAACAATTAAGCAGCCTTAAATCCTAAGCGAAAATTTCATGAATTTTTGAATAATTCCCAGAATTCGTCACTTAATATGACTTTTCTCTAAGCTCTCAAATTGTGTGGCATTCATTGCAATCCCCTTGGGTACCTAATACTTTAACCCACCTCTCAATGTAACCAAATTTTCTAAAACATCAAACAGTTACAAGTTAAAGGAAGAAGTTTATTAACAATTTTCAAAAATCATCTCCGTACAGGAACTTTGACACCAGATATCTCTAAATTTTACTATGGCATTAAGCCTATAAATAATAAGACAGAGGTTTAAACTACATACATATTTCGGCAGTTTTCGGAAACTCGAAATATGGTTGTAATTTAAGCATCTGTCTAACCCTTAGTTATTCTATTGTTACCTATAGTATAACATACTAATGCACAATCAGCCTATAATGTTCCCACTGCTGAGACACAGGCTCTCCTCTCTGTGAGAGGGAGTGGGCCGTAATCGCTACGCAGGCCCAGTGCGGGTTGGTAAATGTCACGTCTTTGAAATTTTTGGCTTCTAGGACATGCCGGTTTCCTGACGATGTTTTCCTTTACCGTTTTGAGAGCAGTGGTGATGAAAATAATTGACACAAAGTAAAGAGCCTGTCTGGGTTCGAACCTACGATTTACAACTCGTAAGCCGTTACCACTGGGCCACCATTGCTCTATAGTACTTAAGATAATTATATTATATACAGAAGCTGTTACTGTACATAAAAATAAACTCTCAGGCGAATAAAGGTGCGATGTTTTGTACAGACCTGTAATAAATAGTGGAAGAAGGTAAAAGGCTCGCCTCCTGCACGGAAGATACAACAAAAATCCAACCAAACACCTTGCTCAAATTGGATTTTAACCTGTAAAATTGAATTAAAAAGGGATAATTATCGTTCGTGAGGTTTTACAGAATAAGATGCAATTATTTAAAAGAACATGATCGCAAATTGAATAAGAATAATTATACAGGGTTATTGGTAAAACACCAGCAACCTCTTAAGAGGTAATTTTTTCGCGATTTCAGGTTTGGTCTCATAGTAAAAGTTGTTCATAATGATGAGTACAATGACCTCTTAAGAGGTTGCTGGTGTTTTACCAATAACCCTGTATTTCGAGGTAAAAGCCCTTTACAAATTCCTTTAAATTCGAGATAACAGTGAAAGTTTAAATTGTAACTCCAGACACAGCATCGAATAAAATTAAACGATTTTGTTTGATACAGAAACTCTTTTGTTGAGGTTTTAAAATCGCTGATATTGCTATTCGATAGAGCGCATTGAAAGAAACGAAATACTCGTAAATAGTACACGTAGAAGACGTTATCTTAACGTTTAGGATTTATTCGAAAGTATTAAACAATTTTAGATTAAAAATCCTCCTTTTAATTTATGAAAAAAAGCGTTGAACATTGCTTTACCATGGCGAGGTCAGAGAGAGGGGACCCAAATTAAGATGGGGTAACTTTTCGTTGCGATAAAGACGTTTAAAAAGACGAGTCCTTTTTCGATGTTCAAGACACGAAGCTAAGTGGATTCTTCCACTTGTTACAAAATTGGATCCGTTTTAAATCTAATGGCGACGGCAGGATGAACACAGACGAAAGATGGTGATTGTAATATTTATGTACCTATTTATTTTTAAAAGAAAAGAAATGTGTAGGTTCTGTAGAGATTATGACATGACATAGTTTGTGGCCTGTTAATTACTAGCTGCGCCCCGCGGTTTCAACCGCATAAATGTCGATAACTTAGGAATATCGGGATAAAATGTAGCCTATATGTTAATCCAGGGTGTCAGCTACCTCCATACAAAATTTTATCAAAATTGGTCCAGCCGTTTGAGCGTGAAGAAGCAACAAAAATGCACTCACAAACTTTCGCCTTTATAATATAAGTGTGATAATGGCATAAATTTTTTAAAAGAAAAGAAATGTGTACTTTACTGTAGAGATTATGACACGCACAGTTTGTGGCAACAACAACAGGTACGTGCGGGCCTGCGGACGGACAGTAATGGGTAGCTCACCGTCCGATCAGAACCAGGCCCGTGACGGACGGCGCGTACGTGTTCCACGCGCGCCTCAAAGAGATGTCAGCAACAGAGAAGGGCCCCGCAAGGGCCGAAGCCTGCCGGGGCAGCGGGATTGTCCGAAAGGGTTACCGCTGGCCCGGAACATAAAGGGCTAAGGAAGGAACACGGGTGGGTTTTAGTCAGTAAGAGTCTGACACTCCCTTCCGCTCCACCCAGAGTGGGAGGGGCCAGAGCGGGGTTTGGTTATTTCCCACCTTAAAAAAAAATACCTTTTATAATAATTATAGGTATGTAAGATAAAGGCATAAAATTAGGAGATACACGCCAATACTAATTTCGAAGGCTGAAAAAGGAATTTTAGGAGTCAGTCTAGCTAACAAGCGGATGTCATGATAATTATTATATAAAAAAAAATAGTTTAATGATCGTAATAATTACACTACATAAAAGTAAATAACTACTCTTTTCTTCATTAATACCGGTAGAGTTCTCACAGTACTTATAGTCCTACATTTTCCCAATTATTTTTTACCTAAAAGCTGGTATAAAATATCGAGAGACAAAATTAATCGTACAAAATGAGATTATAGTACAAGGGCATAAAATTCGAGAACTCTGTGTAAGTCACAACCTTTTACAGCGATTGGCTTCCCAAAACCTTTTCCAATTATGACAAGATAACGAAAAGATCACGTTAATTGTTGTACACGGTTGGGTAATATAATGGATGAAGGTTTAAATAACTGTTGTTGAAATATCAAGATCCATAAATTGAACATCTGTCGTCCAACTGACCTCGACCAGAATAAAAAAAAAAAAATATAAGGTTCAGATAAAGAAGAATGACCACTTTCCATACATTTCAAAACCTGACAATAAAAGTTTATGTATAGTTATAAGATATAGTAGACAGACTACCTGTAAGTTTAGAAAATAATGTCTCAGTCATTTTTACGATTTAAACGCTACGAAGTCCAAAAAATATTAATGTTACTTTTTAGGTTAGGATTTGCCGTTAAGAAGTTAGAACTAAATACTTACTTAGCTGTGGAATATGGAAAGCAAAGGTCGTCAGATGAGGAAGATATTGAGGTCCAGGGGTCAGCAATAGTCGTAAAAGGAAGTAACACACACAAAATGGCACAGCACACAACGAGACGCAAACACACCAACGGAGGACGCGCCGATTTCAATCGTAGAACTGTCAAATGTAAAAAAAAAAACGTTTTAGTCAGCCGAACTCAATTACATATTGAATGATTAAATTACTTAATCAATATTTTATTTTCAATGAATCTGTATACAAACACTAATAAAGAAATACATATTGATTGAATAAAACGTAAAATAATGTATAAAATGAGTTTTATACATTATTTACAGCAGTGGAAACAATAATTATAGGCTTATTAAGTTTATGTTTATGTAAGTAATAACGTGGCTTGCGAGTAGATAAAATAAATAAAAATGAAATGCTGTTCGTTTATGGCGTTTTTTGTTTTTGTTTTAAAATTTTTGTAATAGTCCGAGTTACGTTTTTATGTAAAGAAAAATTGTAAAATTTACTTACCGGATAATTTTTAAATTCGGGAGAAACTGAAAGTCTCTTAAATTTTTTTTTTTTTATAACCTGTTGTTTGGACAGGATCGTCTGTCGGGTCAGCTTATTTTGAATAGATTTTGATATTCTCATCATCATCTGCCTAGCCTTTTCCCAGCCATGTTGAGGTCGGCTTCCAGACTAACCGGATGCATCTGAATACCAGTATTTTACATGGAGCGACTGCCTATCTGATCTCCACAACCCAATTACTGGGTAATACGATATCCCTTGTTAAGACTGGCTGCCAGACTTTCGGGCTTCTGATTACCCGTAACGACTGTCAAAGATCCACGAATGACAGCCGGGACCAACGGCTTAACGTGCTTTCCGAGGCACGGAGGGGTCACGGTATGTAAAAATTGTCACCCATCCACATACCAACCGCGGCAAGCGTAGCTTAACCTGATCTATCGACCTGTGCGGCTGTTATTATTTAGCCACGGGCCCCTCGATTTTGATATTCTATACTAGCTATTTATACTCTCAGACTTAAAACCGAATGCACCACAAATAATTATCCAATTAAAATTATTTAACATGTTTTCGATTTTAAGTTAAAAACGAAAACATTTGACATCCACCAGGTCGCCGGATTTGGATGAAAAATTACCATGACCTGGAACATAACAAGACTTTTATCCCGGTATTACGTTTCTGTGGGATAATTTCTGACCTACACGCGGGTGAAGCCGCGGTCATAAGCTAGTCTGGCCATAAAACTATACACTCTGCAACCTCGCTAACATCAAATAAGTCCGTATGTCAATGTATGTGTGCAAAAAACTACTTAAAGTTAAGTTAATTATTTGTTCTCATAACCTTGTCGTACCTTTTATCGTGGGTAGTGGGTGGATCATCGGAAGTATCGATATCGATCAGGCCGTAAATGTGTAGGTACAGTCACGAGCATAAGTATGTCTACACTTGGCTTTATTCAAAGGCTATTTTCTCCTTTATTTTTGAATGAAATTGTATGTTATTACGAACATGGAATTTTCGAACCTATAGGTTTATGTAAAGTGTCGTATTTCAACTTTGCATTCGTTATTTCGTGAAAAAATCGCAATTGAAAGTTGCCAAGTGTTGACATATTAGTGCTCGTGACTGTACAGCTAAATACGGAAAATTGCATCTCATTTCCGCACTTATTTGACTTATTTTGACAAAAGGTCAAAGTCGAAGTATTAATTTTTGTCAACATCAATGTTTTCGACAGTTATTTAATTGTCAGCCTTTGTTGTAAACACTGAACGGTGTTTGTTTCTGGGTCTCTTGAAACAGGTTAAAGCTATGTCCACACGTCCATTTGGTTCCGGGTCAGGGTCTTCCGGGCTTTGGTCCGTCTAAGCTCATCGAAAGTTGCTCAGAGTATGTTCCGGAACACAGAGCACGAATAACCCGGAGCTTAAAAGACCCTGATCTTGGTAATATCGCGCAGATAAGCCTTTGGAACTGTCATCCAATATGATTGAATAATGCATTTTAATGGTCGCTTTATAATTTGGTACCGTATCCCCTTAGTGAAGCACAGGCAAAGCGTCTATAGGTGGTGTTAAACACTTTCCCATTAGAGAGACAATCAGGGGGCCTAAAAAGGCAACTCTGGCAGAATCATAAAAGTATAACATTATGAATCATATTATGGTGAAGACAGTCCGTGTTTTTCTTTTTTTCGCTGCATTACGTTGATATAATCAAAGAGATTGGGATTGGATTTAGATTGGATTTATTGGTATTTTAGTACAGACAAAAAAAAAAAAATCCTTCTTCAATGGGATTTGATACGATTAACTTAACAGTTAACTGTCCATTATGATTCATAATGTTATCCTTTTATGGATCTGCCAAAGTGGCCTTTTTAGGCCCCCAAATCATTTGTCATCGACATCCAATTATAAAGCGAAATGATACTAGCCGTATCATTTCACACGCGGTCCCAGTGCGGGTTAGTGGATGTCACCTAGAAACCAGCATGTCCTAGAACCAAAAATTCGAAGACATGTGACATCTACCAATCAGCACTGGGCCCGCGTGGTAGATTACAGCCCTCTCCCTCTCGAAGAGAGGAGGCTGGAGTCCCAGCAGTGGAACATTATAGGCTGGTTATGATATACAATCGGTGGCCGAGTTTTGCAGGATGTATGCGATGATATATTCATTGAGCTCCTACAAACAATTTCTACAATTTCTTTTCCCGTACAAAAATCTGCCATCGATTGTATGCCGTCTGCGAACGCTCTTATGGCCAATTCATATAATTTACGGACCGTTATTGGTTAAGACACATGTATCTTTACCAATAGGTAATGAAGCAAAGACCTCATAGCTTTGCACTACTAGACCCTCCCATATGGAAGTACAGCTCATCATCATCATCTGCCTAGCCTTTTTCCAACTATGTTAGGGTCGCCTTCCAGTCTAACCAAGTGCAGCTGAATACCAGTATTTTACATGGAGCGACTGCCTATCTGACCTCCACAACCCAGTTACTGGGTAATACGATACCCCTTGGTAAGACTGGTTGTCAGACTTTCGGGCTTCTGACTACCCGTAATGACTGTCAAAGATCCACGAATGACAGCCGGGACCAACGGCTTAACGTGCTTTCCAAGGCACGAAGGGGTAACGGTATGTAAAGATGGTCACCCATCCACAGACCAATCGCGGCAAGCGTAGCTTAACCTGATCGATTGATCAGTGCGGTTGTTATTATTCATCCACGGGCCCCTCATATGGAAGTACAGCTATCGCAGGTAAAATTAGCTTACAAATCTATTTATATGCCCAGTTTGGCAATAAAAAATGCTATAATTAGTAAGCAAAACAATCAGGTTTTACAAGCTTTTTTATTTATAGGAACCGAGCATTAGTCATCTCCCACTTTGTCCGCAAATGAGTTTCATAGCCGGAAGTTTGTCGGCCATCTTGTAACGGTCAGACAAAAGTTCAAAGTCAGTGCCACCATATTTCTGATGTCCTCTAAAAGGAACAATGTATTTTTTATTGCGAGAATCGTTACTTATTGCGTAATCGATCCAAAGAAAAAACTTCATTGGGCTTTCATAAAATGTATTCATGAAGCACTTTTAATCGATTTTTTTCAATTAATAGCAATCAGCTCACTTTCTTATTGGGATGACAGCTATTTTTAGGTCTTATGTAATGAGGGTGTACCTATGTTGTACTATAATATTCACCCCTTAGCACCTCTTCGAGGAGTACAAGTGTCATGTTTACTATAATGTTAAATAAAAAATTCAAGAAACTAACAAATATTTTGTTTACCAATAAATTAAGGCACTTATAGAAACGGAATCGTATAATACTTAGTCGTTAATGCATAATTTATTAATATTTTTAATGACGACGTTCGTAGGTCAGTTGGCCTAATGTTTTGATTAAAATATACCTACGTAATTTATTCAATAACCTTTGAATTTTGTCAGTATTAATTAACTTAATTACGTCAGCCTGCTGTGACGTATTCTACGATTGACAAGAACTTAACTAAAGATTGTGTTTTAATATTTATACACAATAGTCATAATCATAATTATCATTACGTTATACACAAGTATAAAAGGCAAGGCGTCTCTGTCTGTCCGTTATAATTCAAGAACAAGTTTTTAGTTAAAAAAATATCTAGCTCCTAAACTATCAACAATCGCTGGAATACATGGCGATGTTTCGGAAAGCTATTGGCTTAAAAAAACCGGACAAGTACGAGGCGGACTCGCACACCAAGGGTACCGTACCACAAGGCAAAAAACATCGACAAAAAGACGTTTCTTGTATCGAGACCCCTTTAACTTATAACTTTATTATGTTATATACAGTGGCAATAATATAAAAATACACACTGTCTCAAACTCCAACTTTAGACCACTGTAAATGGGCCACCCTGAATTTGATTGGAGCCGTGGGCACTGCAAGTTATTTCATTGGAGAGATAAAATTAAACGTTGTTTCAATCGAGTGTCAGGGGATCAGACCGGAATCATCATCATCATGATTTCAGCCGAAAGACGTCCACTGCTGGACATAGGCCTCCCCCAAAAGCGGGCGGTTTGCCATAATCGCCACGCTTGGGAGGCGGGTTGGCGATCGCAGTATGGTATGGTGTTGGAATGCATATAGAACGCTGCTGCCCATTCCCCGGTTAGACCCTTAGTCGCCCTTAGTCTTCTACCCGCGTCTTCGAGTGAAATTTCTTGTTCCCCAGATCGCATCACATTGCCTGCCCGTGCTATTACTTCGTTTTTGAGTTCTTTCTGACCTTTTTTTTCGTTGTGCTCGGCTCCTCTAAGAGTGCCTAGCGTGATGAGATAGAGGCGTTCGATTGCGTAAACCATGAGACACTTCTGCTAAAACTTGAGCACTATGGGATTAGGAATTTAGCTCTTGATTTACTAAAGTCATACCTAAAAGATAGAAAGCTTAAAGTTCAAGTAAACGGCGTAAACTCATTAGGGTCTGAAATAGCAATGGGCGTTCCTCAAGGTTCGATATTGGGTTCAATCCTCTTTTTAGTTTACATTAATGATTTATAATTGTTGAAATAAATGCTTTGACTTTGATGTTATATAACATGTAGCCTTTCTCCAGAATCAGGCTTCCAAATGCAAAAATATTTTTTCAAACTGGCAGATCCAGAGACACAAAAAAACTCACAACTGAGCCAAACAAACTCTAAAGCTTTATCACTAGTATAGATTACAGAGAAGAAAGCAATGCAGCACACAAAGCATGGAGACGCAATGCCGACCGTTGCTAGAGGTAGAACTGTCAACCCTTTCCATACAAACCAAGCGTGTAACTATTACTCGCACTACGACACAGATGACGTATAGAAACTGACGGCTTTGAAGGCGGTCAGTTACAGAAGGAGCGCGCTCAACGAAGTTTTGTCGCCACGAATTTCATTAGTACCTACTACGTATTAAGTTCGGTTTCGGTCCCTCTGTGACGCAGATAAACTTAAATATTATCCATAAAAAAAGAAGTTATTTTTGCAGTCAATAAAAAAGCAGTATCGAATGAATTAATTAGCTATACGAAACCTGTAATTGGCTTACCTGCGCAGTGGTTGCGTAAACGCATTCTTGGCATCTTGCCGGTGCGTTGAACTGAACCAGACGGTTCACAAAACAAGCAAGAAGATGTAGTGTTGTGTAATCGAAAGTGGGCCAGTTATGCTTGTAGGTTACCTAGTTATTTGAGTCACAAATGTTTGTTAATTTAATAATGTATTAGATTATATACCTATTGGATATAAGATTTGTTAATAAACAAAATAATTAATACCCAAGGGAAAAAAAATCAGATAAAATAAAAAAAAATCTTTGGATAATTATTTTTTTGTATATTAACAAATCTTAAATACAGTATACAATCGTAAGGATATTTTTTTAGGATTACAAGTATATTAAGGATTTTTTTAAACTAAATAAATTCATTATTGGCATAAAAAATGTACAAAGTACAAACAAAGTGAAGCCCTGACTCTTACGGTAGATACCTAATGGTATTACAGTAGATATTGGGAATATAAATAAGGCTCTATGCTTATGAAGCTTGAATACTTAAACAGTGATTGATAAAAAAAAAAAAACATTTATTACACGGATAAGGAAAGTAATTTTTTATTTATTTTTCAATTAAGGTTTAAGTAGGTATTCGTTTCGATATGTAACCAAATATTAAAAAAATAAAAGTCCTCCAGACCGTATTTCGGCCACGGCGGTCAAAATAGACTAGCCTTCGGCACGGGAGATATTATAGTGCACAAGAGTGCGGGCAGACACAAGTGCACTCCCTCTTCCCTCACTCTCATAGTCCAATGGGACGGCAATCCGACACGACCGGAGAGAGATCAGGCGCAGGACCAACGGCTTAACGTGTTTTCCGAGACATGGGGGTATCACACCGCCAACTTCCAAACAACGGGCTGTTACTGAGAAATTCCTAATGGAACGAAACTCAATGACACTTTTCCAGACCCGGGAATCGAACCCAGGACCCCACCACGCTCAGCAGTCGCACTTGCGACCACGAGACGAACGGGGCAGTTTCCACTCAACTTTATAACTAGCCTGAGAATTAATTTTTGACAGTTTTTCCATACTAAAACTGTCAGACGTCAATTTTATTCCACGGATAAAAGGTATCGGACTTTGGTAAAATTTGCCCTTAGTCTTAAATCTTTATTTTAATTGTGCTACAAAGAAGAGCTAATCTATAATACCTACCTTGAGACTCGCATCGGTTATTGAACGTGCACAAAATATGAATGACATTGAACTACAAGTTATATTCTTTACATAACTAACTGCTCACTTCCCGGTTGACTCATAAACAATGAATTATTTATTAAAATACCTTATTGAACATCGCTACAATAATAATAGTAGATTGTTGCATCGAGCGCAAAGTGAGTAATTAATACACGAGAGTTGCGAGGGCACTAAATTAACACGAGTGCATTAATTATTTCTTTCAACTACCAATCTACCTACCGTGATAAAATATACCTACTCAAAATAAAAACTCGAAGTTAATGAAAACAAAGTTTTCCTAAGCTATTAAAAAAAATCGCGAAAAAAAAATCAGCTGTTCCCTACATTTATGTTCGTATAACTAGTCAAAATGTAGGGAACAGCTGATTTTTTTTCGCAATTTCAGGTTTGGTCCCATAGTAAAAGTTGTTCATAATAAATGAGTACAATGACCTCTTAAGAGGTTGTTAATGTTTTACCAATAACCCTGTATACAGACGAATTGAGAACCTGCTCCTTTTTTAAGAAGTCGGTTAAAAAGACAAAAGTGTATTGGACTGGCATAAGCTACCGAAATGATTATGTTAATTTTGTTGAAAGTCGTTGAAGAAAAACACGAAACGCCTTGAAAGCGATAGTCACTTGTCGGTCTTCAGGTTCGTCACGGATACCTTCTGTCCGAAAGATAGATCCAGTTAGCTGCAACTTGAGATAAGGAAAATCTTATTGCGTTTGAAATTCATTCATGATTCTATGCAAAAATTACGGATATTACCTTGTACAGAGCAAAAGGAAGTTCCATTGTAGAATTTTACAATGTAATTACTTGAAGATTTTATTTAATTACTTTAATAAACTAGCTGTTTTTTTATACTTCTAGGTACTTTTATGTTTGTTTGTCAGTCTGTGAGTTGTAAATGGATGAAAGTACCGGCTACTAGAAACTGTACGGGACACCTCTTAGGGGTGGAATTTCGAAAAACCCTTGCATACCTTCTCTTCACAAAGAACACACCCTCCAAATTTCATGTCTCTAGGACCAGCGGTTTAGGCTGTGTGTTGATATATCAGTCAGTCAGGACTTTGAATTTTCATCATCATCATCATCATTTCAGCCAAAAGACGTCCACTGCTGGACATAGGCCTCCCCCAAGCACTTCCACTTCGACCGGTTCTGTGCTTCTCGCATCCAACGGGTTCCTGCGACCTTCACAAGGTCGTCGGTCCACCTTGTGGGAGGCCTTCCAACGCTACGTCTTCCGGTACGTGGTCGCCACTCCAGAACCTTTCGGCCCCATCGGCCATCTGTTCTGCGAGCAATGTGCCCTTTGAATTTTACTTAAAGATAAATAAACGATCTCTCTCATCTCAACGATCTCTGACAGGTCAGCCTTTATCAGGAAACCTTGATTAGAATAGAATACTCTTTACATATAAATTACAGACATAAATATAGAAATTCATTAATTAATTTCATTTTATTTATTTAATTTTTCTTGATTCTTGTTACTCAGTCATCGATTCCTAAATATATTTAGGACTAGCTGCGCTTCGCGGTTTCACCCGATAAGTGTCGATCCCGTGAGAATATCGGGATAAAAAGAAGCCTATATGTTAATCCAGGGTGTCAGCTACCTCCATACAAAATTTTATCAAATTTGGTCCAGCCGTTTGAGCGTGAAAAAGTAACAGAAATATAAACACACACACACCACCACACTCACAAACTTTCGCCTTTATTATTAGTGTGATTATTATCTCTATTGTTCTTTAGCTGTAATTTGACGGCGAACTAATTTATTTTGTATAAGTTGCTGTTTATTCGTTGTTCGGGCGCAAGATTGAGGAGAAAAATATTTTCGATATTCCATTAGAATGAGTAAACAACATGGAGGGTAAACAATATTTTCGAAAGGTAATTGAGGGTACCAGACAAAAATTAAGCGCTGAAGGTTGCCTGTATTGTTGTTTTGACTGATCGAGTGAATAAAATGGGCTGAATTTTTTGTAGGTAGTACAGGACATATTTTTGGGGCAGTCTTAGTTTTTTTAAGGATCGTTAAGGCGTTTCTAAATTTAATTATGTTTAAACGAGTTGTTATAGAACCTTTTGGCCCCATCAGCCGTCTGATCTGTGAGCAATGTGTCCTTCCGACTGCCACTCAAGTTTGGCGAGTCTTCTGCCTAATATCGGTTATCATGGTTCTCCTGCGAATCTCCTAATTTCCGATTCGATCACGTAATGACGGTGCTATGTCCAGCAGTGGACGTCTTTCGGCTGAAATGATGAAGAAGTTGTTACAAAAAGATGTTGGTAAATTTGAATAGACTTATATACCTACATATAACCAGTGTTATGTTTTTCTATTGCACGACACATAATGCGAAGCATTAGAGTGCTTTACGAAAGAAAACAATTGTTTGCCTCCTTTCTGCAGCTGTTTCTATTGTTATACTCCTGCTGGTACACAGAACCTACTTAATTTATATACCATTATATAGATAGTTTAATGGATATTAATTTTGCACTTTTCAAAAATTAGAAACGAAAAAAACATCAACATATTTCTAAAAAAAATCCCGTCAATCAAGTGTGAAACCTGAAAACATTGTAGCTTGCGAAAAATTCAATTAATTGATTCTTTTTTTTTTAATACAGTTGTTTCACCCGTAGGAGGAACCCTATTGAAAATGGCTCTTTTATTCAAAGTAGTTTAATTACCTATAATAAATAAAAAAATTACTAATATAATATCTATATCTACTGGATTTTTATACGATCAAAATGAGCATTATGAGTTGTGGACTTTTGGGTTTTCCAAATTTCTTGATTTCTGAAGTAGGTATCTACTTCAGTTTTTGGTACGATTTTTCTAATCACAATATCTTCGGAATTCAGACTACTGCGTTTATAATACAAATGCCAATTTCACCGATACATTAAAAAACTTGTTTCTATGTATATTTTTACCGACTTCAAAAAAAAGGAGGTTATCAATTCGATACTTATTATGTAATATTATTGGAATTGCATTATATTCACATATGACAATCTATTAGAGCTTCCAAATAAATATACAAAATTTTATAGACGTATGTATGTATGTATGTATGTATGTATGTATGTTTGTCCACGCATATCTCCGTAACTATTTATCGGATCGTGACCATTCTTTTTTTATTGGCTTACATTTACTTCAACTTAGGGAACAGTGCAAGTTTCATCAAAATCGATCCAGTAATTTTCAAGATATGGACTAAGACGTGAAAGTGTGACGGCCTGGCTTATTGATACGAGCTACGGGTGTAGTGTCAAAGGGAAAAATCTCAAAACCTTGGTCAAATTCTAGTGCAACAACTAAAAATTACCAAATAAAAAGTAATTTAAAAAAATTAAACCGACTTCAAAAAGAAATTAACTCAAAATTATGAAATAACTTTAATTTCGGAAGTCGGTGGCAAAAAACTAAAATACAGATCCCAAGACACCGACTTCCGAAATTAAAGTTATTTCATAATTTTGAGTTAATTTCTTTTTGAAGTCGGTTTAATTTTTTTAAATTACTTTTTATTTAAATTATTACTAGCTAACATTTTTTTAAATTTTGGTTGTAACCAAAACTATGTCACGACGCAAGTAACTTAAAAAGAAGGAAAAGTACCTACAACTTTTTGGAAACTCCAAAGTTTCATACTTAACGAGACCTTCTTAAATAACTTAACTACCTCCTAACTTGTTAAATGCTTAAAAATTAAGAGAGTTTTAGTTCTGCAAGTTCGTTTTAAATTATAAAAGTCAACTTACAACGTGTGACCAAACAAACACAGTGGTGCACTGTGTTTGTTATGCTGTACTTATTAGTAACTTAACACAATTTATACATTGGCAGGAATTTGCTACCTTAGTTAAAAGTGCTGCAAGGGTGTTTTTTATTTAAATAAATCAAGTTTTAGATCTAATTCTGTTTTGTTTATAACAACATTAAATTGTCATTCTTGGGGGCGTGCCGATTATGGCAACCCCCCGGTTGCCATAATCGGCACGCTTGGCAGGCGGGTTGGCGATCGCAGTATGATATGGTGGTGGAATGCACAGAGAACGCTGTTGCTCATTAGTCGCCTTTTACGACACCCACGGGAAGTATGGGGTGGTGCTATTCTTGAGTCTTTGGTCAACTGGACCCACTCGTCCGACACCACACAGACAGCGTACAGCGTACAGCGTGGCGACCGCGTACCGGAAGACGTACTAAGAATTGCCAAACTTAAGTGGCAGGGCACATTGCTCGCAGAACAGATGGCCGATGGGGCCGAAAGATTCTGGAGTGCCGACCGCGTAGGTACTGGAAGACGTAACGTTGGAAGGCCTCCCACAAGGTGGACCGACGACATTGTGAAGGCCGCAGGAACCCATTGGATGCGAGAAGCACAGAACCGGTCGAAGTGGAGGTGCTTGGGGGAGGCCTATGCCCAGCAGTGGACGTCTTTAAAAAGAAAGTAGCCTATTTGTCAATCCAGGGTGTCAGCTACCTCCGTACAAAATTTTATCAAAATTGGTCCAGCCGTTTGAGCGTGAAGAAGTAACAAACATATAAACACACTCACAAACTTTCGCCTTTATAATATTAGTGCGATAATGTGATTGTTCTTGAAACCGGTAAACAAAGTGTATGCTCGGAACTGTTGCTAGATCAGTTCTGAGACCTGTTGAATAGAACTCTTTGTTGGAAACCTAGTTTAACGCTCACTGGAACGCTGGTGCAACGCTTATTGGATCGCAGAAAGGAGTTTCTTGGTAATTTTCTAATAGAGGCTGAGTTGTTAGCTGGTACTGAAGTTATATATTTCTATACATTATTATGTATAGAAATACTTTTCTGAGTTAAAAGGCTCCTACAGTGAGCAGTGGTGGCCAAGTGGTAACGGCCGCGACTCACGACATCGTAGGTTCGAACCCAGACAGGCGCTTTACTTTGTGTAAATTATTTCATCACCACTGCTCTCAAAACGGTGAAGGAAAACATTGTGAGGAAACCGGCATGTCTTAGAACCAAAAATTCGAAGACATGTGACATCTGCCAATCCGCACTGGGCCCGCGTGGTGGATTACGGCCCACTCCCTCTCATCGAGAGGAGGCTTGTGTCCCAGCAGTGGGAACATTATAGGCTGATTATGTGATTATGCGCCTGTTTGAAGGAGCCTTTATGCGAACATAAATTAATGTATTTGCTGCAGCTGATTTTTTTTCGCGACCGATTTCGTTTATTTTTTTTATATCGTCAGAAAAGGCGATAACAAGTATTTGGTATAATTTATTGTATATAATACTTATGTGGTTTCCATACTGTATAAATATAAGCACAAATAAATACACGAATATAAGACAAATGATTGAATAACATAAATAAATCATCAGTTTTGCTGACTGACAAATAATGTTTTCATCATTGCAATCTGAAAGGAGAAAATGTACTTCTGGAAATGTATGATCAAAGAGCGGTTGGTTAGTCAAAGCACTACCGCGAATAATTAATTTTGTATTGACAAACGCGACATTCCCAACTAATGTTTGTGTCAGCTTATCAGCATAATTATAACCAGTTCCCCGAAGAACTTGATTGATTTTCGAGGAAATCGTTGCCATAATAACAAAAACAAAGGAAGTATGATGTCCATTACCAACAGGTTTCCAAACCTGTTGGATAAATTGTTATCTTTGTCTTTTACCGGAAAATCTAGAGCAATCAATCTGCCTAGCAAATTTCACAACTATGTCGGGGTCAGCTTTCAGTCTAACTAGATGCAGCTGAATACCAGTATTTTACATGGAGTGACTGCCTGTCTGACCTACACCACCCAGTTATTGGGTAACACGATACCTCTTGGTAAGACTGGTTGTCAGAATTTTGGGCTTCTTTAGAACTTTCTTGTTAGGTTGTTTTGTTGTTACTGTATTTGTGTAAAGGTACTTTTAATAAAAATATATCTAGGCTAAAATTCGAGGTTAATATTTGTTAGGAAAATATTGGTTAAACATAGCTCACAGAGTAAGCAAGCTGAAGTGGCAATGGGCCAGCCATATTAGCCATAGAACCGATGACCGTTGGGGTAGACGTATTCTTGAGTGGAGACCGCGAATCGGTAAACGTAGGGTGGGATGCCCTCAGGCTAGGTGGAGCGACGATCTTCGCAGGATTTCTGGTAGCAGGATGAGAGTTGCCGAAAATCGAGGTGAATGGCGTGCAATAGGAGAGGACTATATCCAGCAGTGGACTGCTGTAGGCTGATGATGATGATGATTTGTCAGAAAAAGTTACTATAAAATTGTCTTTTTTTTCTTCTCGTAAATTTTCTTTCATGAAATTTTCTTCTAAATCTTTTAAGAAATTGTTTTTTCGCTCTATCTTTCGAAAGGGATTAACGTATATCAGTGGAAACGTGATTAACCCTGAATTGGTAATACTGAGAATTGGTTCCGGTAATTAATAAGCGTACGGATGCAGTTAGAAGGTCTTAAGGGGCTTACATGACCTAAAGCGCGGTCACTGTTGGACTGCATAGAAAAGAAAGAGAAGCGCGATGACACAACGCTGGTAATTTATTGCAAAATATGAAGCAATTATGTAATTACAAAAAAAATATTGTTTGGACTAAAAAATTAAAACACTAGTGTTTTAGTATGTTGCTTGTAGAATAATCTGACAAAAAGTCAGAATGATTGTATGTACATTAGTATGGTTTTTATTGTAAAAAGAAAGATTTTAGAGGTATCTTCATTATTTTTTTCTATCGCATCAAATTAGTTGTATTATATTTTCAACAAACTATCTACCTAGCATATATCCTGAAGAATATCATATATTTTTCTGATTTTGTTTACTGTAGTCGATCATATACTTTTATTGTTTCTAAAACTTGCATTTTTTGCGTTTAGGTCCTGTAAGCCCCTTTAGTTAATTGGATGATTTCACAACAATGTAGAACTAAGATAATTATCTCGCAGTTGAAGTTTAAATTAATTAGTTAGTTCATAGAGTTTAGCTTTGTACTTGAACCACTTACCAATACAGTCTTTCAACAATATTGCGCCTTTATTTCTCCGAAAGGGTAGGCAGTGGATGATATACATTATGTACATTTTATATTTAGCCAAATATGTATGTGTTAAATCCTATATGGGTTGATTTGAAACGATGGATGGACTGGTGAAAGATTGTGACAGCGCAGGCTAGTAAAAAAAAAAATACAAGACATTTGACCCGAAATGTTCAAAAAGGAGATTCTTTAAAAAAACATGTACGAAACATTCATTGTGTTTGGTTCATTGGTTCATTGTGTTTGTTATAAAATATTTTATTTTCTAACACATCACATAAGTGCCTACATTATATGGAAAACAGATAGCGTCACTGAATATCATACAACGACATTATTTCCTGTACAACAAGAGGTCGAACTTGGTCTTGTTGCATAAGCGTCGCGTGCGCAGCTAATTGTTTTACTAGACTTGTTTATGTACTTACTTGTTATGACTGTGATACATTGAATCTCGTTTACTTTGTGACGAATAAAAAGTTGCTCAGCCTGAGAACATTTCCGTGGGTGATTTTGGTATTTTAGCTAAATTTTTCTAATTATATGTCTTAAATGTTCGATAAAAATCATAATAATCGTTTTTGGAAGCCACTTTTTGAGATTTTTGGGTTAGTAGTTTTAATCTCTTATGACCATCAATCGCAATCTGAATCATTTTGAAGTACATTGCTAATCCATTTCTTCATAATTAAAATTATGTTCGAAAAATTTGTCTGCGTAACATCGTGAATAACTCAATGTATGTTGTTGAACTGTTAAAATTAAAGTCATTGCTACTGATAGGTGCTGATAGTGTGTTGCGCAATTTCCCCGTCGGTCGAAGTGGTGGTGCTTGGGGGAGGCCCATGTCCAGCAGTGGACGTTTTTCGGCTGAAATGCTGATGATGCCCGCTCTCCAGACTATGGTAGCAGGAAGACCCTGGGATTGGATTTCCCCGGTACAATATCCCCACAAAAAACATAAATGCTGAATTTGTTTAACACAACACAGGGTATCCAACATTGAATGTATTAAGTACGTAATTAATGACTGTGTAACAGCCATTAAAGTTTTTTTCCTTACGTGTTATGAAGATTAATATTATTGCTAGTAATGTACTGTTCATAATATCTACGAACCTTGAAATTACGGTATATTAAAATTGCTATGTAACTTGAAGAAGAACCTATTTATATACTCGTGTTTTTAAAGGTTCTAATCTTGATTGAGCATTAATATAAAAATAGATTTTAATTGAGCTTGTAATTTTGTTATTGTTGATGCTTTTGTAAGTGAACATCAAACAAATTCATTGACCTTTTCGCTCTGGTTGTTTGAGTTTTTGATTCGGTTGTAATTTGCATCATCATCATCATTTCAGCCGAAAGACGTCCACTGCTGGACATAGGCCTCCCCCAAGCACCTCCACTTCGACCGGTTCTATGCTTCTCGTATCCAACGGGTTCCTGCGGCCTTCACAAGGTCGTCGATCCACCTTGTGGGAGGCCTTCCAACGCTACGTCTTCCGGTACGCGGTCGCCACTCCAGAACCTTTCGGCCCCATCGGCCTCCTGTTTTGCGAGCAATGTGCCCTGGCCACTGCCACTTAATTTTGGCAATTCTTTGGGCTATGTCGTCGGATTCGACGATTGACATCTTTCTCGAAGTTGGACCTACCTAACTGGACAGTTAACTAGACAGTTTATATAATTGCCTGTCGAGACTATAGCAGTTGTGGTCCAGTGGAGAGCATTTTACATTTTGTTGCCTTTCAAAATGGTTATATTTTGAGATCCAAATAACATAAAGGTACGACGGTTATTGAAAAATGTAAAGAATCACGAATAGAAAAATGTACGTAATTGTCCTAACTCAAACCAAAAATAAGAAAAAGGAGATAGGACTTTTAGTATGCGAGCGACAATATATGCAACGTGTTCTTTGCGATGCTCCTGTGTAGCTTCGAAATTCTAACTCGTATCTTGATCTACAGCCATATATCTATACGTACACTAGAGCTTACCCAAAAATACAAACATGACTTTATTAAGAATCCGAATTATCATTATATTAGTACATCCAACGTCACAGAGTAGGACAATGTGAAACAATGACGACTTCATACGACCGCAGAATGATAATTTGTTGCACATACCAAAAATATCTGCGACGATGCTCATGGCTTAAAGGTTGTAGAGTTACGTCAAAATAATTGTAATGTAATTATTGTGATGATGATGATGAATTGTAATGAGGTGCTAATAAAAAGTCAGCAAGGAATTATGACCTTATCAGAGTGGGTGACGCCTCTTGTTTGAAAGAAAGTTTTCTGTATTGGGATTTGAATTTGTTTTTGTTTGTCTTTTTTCAACCATTTACTTTTATTCTTTATTTATTAAATGGACCAACTACTAATACTAAATAAACTAACAAACAATAAAAATATAATATCCTAACCTAACTAAAACTATTAACAAACTAAAATATGGCGTCGAAGTATTCCTCCGCATCGCTGTCGACTGGTAATGTACCCAAGAGACTGGCGGTATTGCCACATTGTATGGCAATACTTATCCTTATCCTCTGGCCAAGGTAAAAGCCAGTCCTTGGAACACGTGAAGTGTCAACTAGCAGTTTGGAGATTTCATTAAACAAGCCATGAGCACTCGGACCCTACGGCCCGAGGGCACAGATTACTAAATAGTTACTGCCGAGGGTTTGATGAATTTTGTTTTTATACCTACTAAATAAAAGTACCGTACTTTTGACTGGTGGTCTTTCTTGGAAGTTTGTCTGCGATCAAAGTCACGGCAACACTTGATACAAAAACAAACAAGTAGTAGTACAATCATTTGAAGGTTTATTTTGAGTAAAAAATAAACTGGTTATATTGCCAAAGCAACTTGGTTATTGAACTTTTCCACTGTTATATTTAGAATAATATACTAGAAAAATTCCATCAAAACATTTTTGTATGCTATGTATAAAACAGGATTTGTTGGTACCTTTTAATTGTACTAGTTTTATTTTGTCTACAAAAATACTGAATGTTTTGATTATGTAATCTGTGTGAAAAAAAAGGGTACATTTATACATAGATGTTTAGATTATTATTTTTTTTTACTATGCGGTTAGGTAGGCTAGACACCTACTGTTTTATTAGTCTGGAGAACTGGGTGGCCTGTAGTAATGTGGATTTATATTTACACTAGCAGCGCCTCGCGGTTTCACCCGCGTAAGTTTCGATCCCGTGGCAATATCGGGATAAAAACTATCCTGTCCTTTCCCGAACTATCAATATAGGTATCAAATTTCATCTAAATCGGTTCAGCGGTTTATGCGTGAAGAGGTAACAGACAGACAGAGAGACAAACATACTTTTGCATTTATAATATTAGTATGGATATGGATTTGATTAGACTATGATTAAAATAAGCAAGCTGAAGAGTCGATGGACCGGCCATATTAGCCGTAAAACCGATGACCGTTGAGGTAGACGTGTTCTTGAGTAGAGACCGCGTCCCTCAGGCTAGGTGGAGCGACGATTTTCGTAGGGAGACTGGTAGCAGCTGGGTGAAACTCGCCGACAATCAAGTCGAATGGCGTGAAAATGGAGAGGCATATGTCCAGCAGTGGATTGCTTTAGGCTGATGGTGAAGAATATGTTTGATCCCGGGGCCACACCAACGGGATACGGCAATGCCCATCATCGCCGTAAACACCGCGGTAATCCGTAAATTAACGAGATATATTGAGTAGCCACACTTGAACGGTCAACGTCAATTGGCAATAAAATAATTCTCGCAGTAAATCTCTATGATCTCAAAAAATACCGCAACCGAGTTACCGCCTAACGTCAATCGGCAATGTGAATGCCGTTGTATAATTATCGTGATACGTTGTGACTACACCTACCGTGAACGCCCAACATCGTGATTATCAACGGCGTTTCCCGTTGGTGTGGCCCCGGCATAAGAAAGGAGGATCATGTAAGGTTTTTCTAATGATACAAATGTTCACTATTTAAATTAAGTCGTGTACTTATATTATTATAATAGCCTCCCCGACCATTTTCGGTGACGGTGGCCAATCTCAATAGAGATTAGCCAGGTACGCAGGAGATATTATACTGCACAAGTGTGTGCGCAAACACAGGTGCACTCTCTGTTCCTTTACTCTCATAGTCCGATGGGACGGCAATCCGACACGACCGGGGAGAGTTCAGGCGCAGGACCAACGGCTGCTTTCCGAGGCACGGGGGTATTAAACCGCCAACTTTCAAACTCCGGACTGTTACTAAGAAATTCCTAATGGAAAACCCAATAACACTTTGTCTGACCCGGGAATCGAACCCAGGACCCCACGCTCAGCAGTCGCGCTCGCCACCACGAGACCAACGGGGCAGAACTTATATTATTATGACCTGTCCGGACGGCAACTTCCAAACATAGGTATTTTAATTAGCTCAACAAAATACCAATGCCATAAAACTGCAGCTGACTATGTCAAATAATACCTAAAATACGATAGTTGTCAGATTGCTATGCTATATACTAGATTAGAAGTTGCCCAATTTGATGATCCAGACTTTTTATGGCCCAATTTTGGTCAGAAATGACTTAATTCTATTCTATTCCTATATTAATCTGATATGAATTTCTTTACTTTCGTGGTAGCCGTGATGAAAACTTTAGAATTATTTCGAGAGTATTTCTTCTTCATCGTATCGGTGATTCCATTTATCCGTTCGAGCCTCTACCAGAATTCGGCCACTTCGACAGTGTTATCATTAGCCTCGCAAATATCTTCCATAATGGAAATGTTATTGCACAGAGAGCATGACAAGTCATTTATTAAAATTAAGCTGAGAATAAGCACTTTTCGGACGGCGAAATTATATAAGACTGTGCCACAAAACACTTGCCCCTTACCGCCTCCTAGTGCTTTTGTGGGGAAGAAGAAATCCAACAGACTCCCCAGCAGTACAGCTGTCTGTTCAGTTCATTGTTTCAAATTCAAACTCAAAGCATTTATTTCAATTAAACCATTAACAGGCACTTTTGAATTGTCAAGAAGTCGGTCAGTCAGAAAATATGAAGCTAGTTGCCCATTCCAAAGCCATTTCCAAGTTTGTGATGTGGCACGGCTCCACAGTGGCACTGTGGCTCATCGGCTCCTGAGTCATCGTATTTTCGTCGCCCCACCGTCTACTAATGATAAGCAATATGCTAATGCACATACTCCGCAAACCAAAACATGCACGACCCTACTTCAACCATTTTTGACCCTCAAGGTCCATTGCACCGACTACATGCGACTGTTTTGTCAACCACTACACTTTGAAGTTCGACGTAAAATTACACAATTTAGGTCAATATCACAGTGTAAGTGTTAGTTAGCAGGCGGGCTGCGTATGAGTCAGTCCGCATCGCTCCCGAAAGACCAAATATAGAGACAGAAGGTCAGTTTCATACGAGTGAAAATAGACGCATGCACACACAGACGTGTACGTACTGCTCTCAAATCAACTTAGTATAGTGGCATACACTAGTTGTCATATTTATGGCTCTTAGGTCAAAATAACTTTTTACTATTCTAGAATTTCAAGTTCCTTAAATTACTCGTACCATACAATATACCTACATACAGATGTGTTTCTGGGGAGTATTCCGCGCTATTCCTTCTTCTTCAGCTGAACGAAAAAACTAGGAAATGGTGACAGGCTGTCATTTTGAGGGTTGTATTTCGCAACTTTTGACATTCAAAAAGTGCTGGAAAATTAATTTTGTTTTTTTTAAAGTCAAATGACTGCCAGTCGTAGCGAGCGCTCGCTTATTGCACCAACCAAAAATGTATGCGAACGCCTTTTTGTTTTTTTTTGAGGGTGGGGTATCATCAAATGACTCCTCCCGCTCTGGGTGGAGCGGAAGGGAGTGTCAGACTCTTACTGACTAAAACGAACGAACGAAGCGAACGCCTGTTGTAGGTTTTTGTACGGACCCAGCCTTCTGTATTTTGTGGTGGAGCATCGCAGGTATGTTTAGGTATTCGCGACAAGACTCAAGGTCGACTGAGGATTGACTGTTAATGCGCCCATGTGTTTAGTTGCTTTCATTGTGGATTTATTGTACCAGGAATTTTAGGTGGACGAGACCACATAGGGTTATATGATATGACTTTATTTGTGGGCTGAAGGATAATTTTATATTTGGTATAATCAGTCCGTCCGATTCTGAGAACAGCGTTTAAGGAATTAATATGTTTAATATCATGTCGTTACATGAGACTTAATCATAACTGGAAAAACATGGGTGTATAGGTACTGTAGAAACTGTGGCCTATTTGGTGCTTTTTTTTTTGAGAATGGGAAGACATCAAAGCCCCCCTCTCCCCCACCCGCTCTGGGTAGAGCGGAAGGGAGTGTCAGACTCTTACTGACTAAAACCCACCCGTGTTCCTTCCTTAGCCCTTTATGTTCCGGGCCAGCGGTAAGCCTTTTGAACAATCCCGCTGACCCGGAGGCTTCGGCCCTAACGGGCCCCTTTTGATGCTGACATCCTATTTGGTGCTTAAATGCAACTTCGGTAAGTCAGTTAAAAATTACTGGCATAAAATAAACAACACTAACAGGAAGATTTATAATTAGAAGAGATTAGGCGTCAGATTAATAATAATTTAATAATAATAATTTGTTTATTTTCACTTCAAAACACAAACAGCCCTGGCTCTTGTTCTAGGAAGTCCTGTATCACAAGAGCAACCTCTCAATTTACAGAGAATAAGGTAAAGAAGATTAGGTTGACAAGCAAAAATATTTAGTTGTAAAATATGTAAGATTTTATAGGAATAATTATTATTGAAGATACCTACTGTTAGATCACTTATTAAAATATGTCCATGTATTACGGATAATTAGTTTATTTCACTGCAACTAAGTACAATTTACAACAAATCTACTCAAAAATAACACAGGGATAGTTTAACATTTTCTCAAAAAAAGGTGCGAACCCACTTACCACCACACGGGGTGAATAGGGATGCAGGGGTGAATCGGGACAAAACTTTAAAATGGATTTTAGCGTTGAAATAATACAGTTTGTTGCCGAAAAGGACACTTAATCGTTAATTATAATACAATAAACACATTAGACACCTTTTTGGCAACAAACTATATAATTTAAATGTTAAAATCTTTTAAAGTTTAGTCCCGATTTACTCCTGCATCCCTATTCACCCCCTTTGACGGTACTTGATAAAAACGACCCCGTCTATTGTATTTTCCCTTTTTTGTTTGTTTACAATAAACAATGAACGAAATTGTGAGCCGAATCAAATGGAATTATGTTTTCTTTTTTTATTTACAATAAATTTACGGGCCTAAAATAAACACAAATGTAAAGTTACCAGCAGAATTTAAAATGGAATAATCTAATTTATAATCATTTAAATTCTACATAAATGTTGCCAGCTGAATAAACTTTATTGTAAGTGTTTATAACAAAACAAAACAAGTTATTTTTTTAATACAAAACAAGTAATTTTTTAAAAAGAAACCTGGGGGCTAAAAAGGCCACTTTGGCAGAATAATTTTTCAGTTATTTTTTTTGTCTCTGCTAAAATACCAATCAATCCAATTCAAATCCAATCCCAATCTATTTGATCATACCTACGTAGTGCAGCGGAAAAAAAGAAAAACACGGACTGTTATCGCCATATTATGATTCTGAATAATGTTATCATTTTATGATTCTGCCAGTGATCTTTTTAGGCCCCCAGATTTATAATAGTTTGGTATTATTTGACACTAGCATTTTAACACTACGAAATACACCGTACTTTGATTTTACTCCTCCTGGTACCTTGAAGCTCGTGGAGAGTTTCACAGTACCTACACCACTGCCTAACCATATGGAGATTACAGGCGTGATGGTATGTTTTTATGTCGTTGGCTACTATCGTTATATTCCGCACCCTAATTGTGTAATACAATATCAATCACAAACTGGATCATTTTGAAGAAAGAAAAAGAAATCCATTGCTTTATATGTTCGAAAAATTTGTCTGCTTAACAACATAAATAACGCAATGAATGTTGTTGAACTGTCAAAGTGAAAGCCATTGCTACTGATAGTGTGTTACAATTACCCCGCTGGATACATGAAATTAATTTATTGATAGATTCTACCTGTAATTTATCTTGGGAGGTCTTCGATAAGGAAAAATGTGCTTTGTCCGTGTCTTCATTAGATATAAATTAAGATGAAACGGATCCGTTATGTTAATTGGAAGCCTGTTTCAAGTCATGCCCGTGGCTAAATAATAACAGCTGCACAGGTCGATCGATCAGGTTAAGCTACGCTTGCCGCGGTTGGTCCGTGGATGGGTGACCATCTTTCTACATACCGATCCTCAGAGCCTCGGAAAGCACGTTAAGCCGTTGGTCCCGGCTGTCATTCGTGGATCTTTGACAGTCGTTACGGGTAGTCAGAAGCCCGAAAGTCTGACAACCAGTCTTAACAAGGGTATCGTATTACCCAGTAACTGGGTTGTGGAGGTCAGATAGGCAGTCGCTCCATGTGAAATACTGGTATTCAGCTGCATCCGGTTAGACTGGAAGCCGACCCCAACATAGTTGGGAAAAGACTAGGCAGATGATGAAGATGAATTAAAAATAATACAGTTTCAAATATTATCTTGCAAGGTTTAGCAAAATGACGAACTACAGCGAAAGGAAGCTGAAGGCAGTGGGCTAACTATGTTTGTCGAAGGACCAATGGCCGGTGGCGCAGACGACTCCTGGAGTGGATACCGCTGTATCGGCAAGCGTAGTATGGGATGGCTCCCAGCTAAGATGGACAAACGACTTTAAAAAGGGTGGCTGGGACGGACTGAATGCAAAAGGCGGAGGAGGACAGGGTGTTGTGACGCAGCCTGGGAGAGGCTAATGAGCAGAAGTGGACTGTGATAGGCTGAGTTGTTGTTGACAGAGGGAGATAGAGATAACTACAATTATAAATTACTACGGTAAACGCGGGTTACTTCAGCTCTAGGGAACTTTGGCTCAATACAAAAAAGGGTTTTCTATTTTCTTTCTATTGTTGTATAGAGCTAGATTAGCTCAATGCTGTCATAAATATTGTTTTTGTTTCGACAAAATCTGCAGGTCAAACTAACCCTCTTCAAAGAACAAAAATCTCAAAAGTAAAAAAAAAAAAATTACACATACATTTTGAAATAACATTATTACGAATTAGCTACTATCCTCACAATACACTATAATCTCTACTATCAAAGGGTTTCTAAAAAAAGATGAAAATATTAGCTAAAGTTACGCGACGCGTTTACGGTACCTTTGATAATGAATATAGAGTACCTCTATGATATGGTTAACTCACGTTTAATTTTAGTATTACTGTGTGAGTGTACGTCAGTCTGTAGGGTTCTTTGATTGATTTACCCTAAAGGGCTTTTTGTCCTTAACTCTTATTCATTGCCAAGCAAGAATACCTTTTAACCTTTGACAAGGCGTTGTTGGTTAGCTTATTTAAAGTATGGCTTTTACCTTTGATTCGCTTTCGTTCTAGCGACGGCTATAAAACCAAAATACTTTTGCCATTCTACTGTAAGTTGTCTTTCATGATTCAGATACTTACCATGTAATTATTTTTAATTGATTTTTTTAAATTAGTGAAATAGTCATAGTCAAGTCAAGTCCTTAGTCATAGAAACTAGTTTCAGTCGTTGTTCTATAAGTTGTTTTTATCATTCAGATACATAAAAAACATAACCCTCCTTCTGGCGCAGTCGGGTAAAAATAAGGCACTGTTGATCACTATGCATAATTTAAAGAAGTATCTTGGATTATGCATTCAATCATATCGTAGTCCACTGCCGGACATAGACCTCTCCCACGCTGCGCCACAACACTCGTCTTCCGCCTTTCGTGCGCAGTCTGTCCCAGTCACATTTTTAAGGTCGTTGGTCCATCCAACTGGAGGGCGTCCTAAACTACGTTTGCCGATACGCGGTCTACACTCCAGGACTCGTGTGCTCCACCGGCTATCAGTCCTAGGACTACGCAATGATACATAATTAAGAATGTTATCGCAATAATTGCGATCCTGTGGAAGTCTCATAAACCATTTTTTTAAACACAACAACAAGACAATCACTAACAAGGACTTTATAAGTACTTTTACTTACCAATATGGCTATAATTGGGAGCTAACTTATGAAATGTTCAATTAAATATATCCGCGTTTTGTCATGTAAGTAATACCAGCCGCATGGTTCGATCGATCAGGTTAAGCTACGCTTGCCGCGGTTGGTCCGTGGATGGGTGACCATCTTTACATACCAAGATCCCTTCGTGTCTCGGAAAGACCGTTAAGCCGTTGGTCCCGGCTGTCATTCGTGTATCTTTGACAGTCATTACGCGTCGTCAGAAGCCCGAAAGTCTGACAAACAGTCTTACCAAGGGGTATCGTATTACCCAATAACTGGGTTGTGGAGGTCAGATAGGCAGTCACTCCATGTAAATACTGTTATTCAGCTGGATCCGGTCAGACTGGAAGCCCACTCCAACATAGTGGGGAAAAGGCTAGGCAGATGATGATCCGTGTTTTGTCTTGCTATTTAATTCCTCATCCTGCTTTTAATGACTTACACAATAAAAAATTGCGATTTCTTTTGACAACAATTTTTTTAATTCATTTTGTCCGTCCGTCGCTATGCCAACGTTTTCATTATGTAGGGCAATTTTTTTGTATTATCAGGGTTAAATATTGATACATTCACCATCACTTCTGTGAAGTTTGACTAAGTAGAGATCGAGAAACTTTGAACCAAGAAAAACAAAATAGATGTTCTGTTAGGAAATATGCTCGCCTATCCAATCCTAAATGTATTTGCATTTACTGATTAGTTTTCAATCAACTCGGCCTATCGCAGTCCACTGCTGGACAAAGTCCTCTCCCAGGCTGCGCAACAACACCGTATCCTCCAACTTCCGCATCTAGTCTTTCCCACCCACCTTAAAATAAAGTAGTTTATATGCAAAGCTAAACTTACAAAATAGGAATTCGCGCAATTCCTTTTTGGGACTGTAAAGCCTTCGTCTTTATTGTATGTAAGTGTACATATATGCTGACCAAATCAATGAAGCCTCCAATATAAAATCTAATACCAAAATATTTCCTTATGCGTATATGGCTGAAACGTATCAGCCACCCACCGGTTACGTACATTCATTGAATATGAATGGCTGATTATAAAAGCAATAAAGGACTAATGTGGAGGCTTGACAGTCATCATCATACAGTATACTACTTGGTAGTATACAATGAGGATATACCTAGGTATGTACCTACATGTGTGTTACCAAATTCCCATACAAGAGTACGTTGTGATATTCTGTTATGGTATTGGTGAATACTCTTGATGTTGAGTTCCTACTCATCATTTCAAAACCTCCACTTCCACCGGATTTGTGCTTTTCGCATCCAACGGGTTCCTACGGTTTTCACAAGGTCGTCGGTCCACCTTGTGGAAGGCCTTCCACCGCTATGTCTTCCGGTACGCGGTCCCCACTCCAGAATCTTTCGGCCCCATCGGCCATCTGTCTGCGAGCAATCCCCTGCCCCTGCCCACTGCCACTTAGTTTGGCAATTCTTCGGGCTATATCGGTTACCTTGGTTCTCCCGCGGAACTCTTCATTTCTGATTCGATCACGCAGGGAAACTCCAAGCATAGCCCTCTCCATTGCCTTTGTATGACTTTTAGCTTTCTAATAAGGCACATTGTCAGCGACCACGTTTCAGTGCCATAGGTCATCACTGGCAATACGCACTGGTCAAAGACTTTCGTCTTGAGACACTGCGGTATGTGGGATGAGAAGGTATTGCGTAGCTTCCCGAGCGCTTCCAGCCGAGTCGGATTCGACGATTGACCTCTTTCTCGAAGTTCCTAGTACTTATAATCTGTACTATATCTATAATGTAAGTAAATTGATTAATAAATTATATACTATTAATAAAGCTGACGAGTTTGCTTTTGTTCGTTTGAACTACCAGCAGTTTTTTGAACTACCAGTCGGATTTGAAAAAACCGTATTGCGTTTGATAGCCCTGTTCTTGAAAACGGTTAGAGGTTATAAAGACCAGGCTATAAACATCACGCTACGACCCATATGAGAAAAAATTATGAAATACAAAATACACGCAGACGAAGTCGAGGGCAACAGCTAGTAGGTACACACAGTTCCATTAAGTAGTTACCCCACCAAAAGACATGTGCGTTCAAATCCGTGATAGGCCCAAGTTGGTTTTTGTATTTTGCAAAAACATTTTATTTTAAATAATGTATTGTTTTAGTGAATAAATAAGTTTAAGTAAGTATTTTTTTTTAATTCTGTTTTTATTATTGGTTTTTTCAATAAAACAATACTTTTGCGACGACAAGCAACAATAATAGGGTTAACATTTACGACAACTTATTCATCGTCTAAATAGACTGGAGGTTTCAAGACTGCTTACCGTGCATAAGATTGGAAGTTCAAATCCTATATAGGCACGAAATGTGCTTTTTGTTCATTATATTATTATGATATATTTTTCTATTTTGTTTTAAGTAGTAATTATTTATAAAGAATTAAAAAATCAAGAAAAATAAAATACTTTATTAATCATTTAATAATATTTATTATTGCTATTATTTAACAAAACTATCATCTTATTTTACAACAAACAGAACAACTATTTTAGTTCTCATAAAATCAGAATCATTTAAAAAAATAATTGATAAATAGTAGTCGTTAACTCTTCGCCGTTTTAAGTGAACGTATACAAAGTTCTAACTTGAAGGTATGGATTAATTTTATAAAGACAACGTAAGTAAGTAAAATTAATGGATACCCTCAAATTATAACATCTTTCGATTAGACAGGGACCTAAAGATATAATGACTCAGCCGATAGTAGATAACAATTTCATCGCAATTCATACGGGCTCGCTGGCTAGTTCGTCAAACTGCCGGTATGAGTATGACGACGTTCAGTGATGCGATGGTTCGAATCCGAGTCAACACAATGGACTCTTTTTGAAGTATTCTTTAGATTATTCGTAAGGAATTCAATGTTGTAGCAGTGTAACATTTTAAAACTTGAGGGGTTAGGACATAGTGACGCTTTCTGTACCTACTTAGATTATACAATTGTGACTACATTTTAGTTAATAAACGTCTTAAAGTTAACTTATTTACTTTACACACAATACAAGCCACATTAAATGCTTATTCAACTCCAAGAAGTTAATAATCTAATTCCGAGCACATGTAATATTCAGCCAGCGGCAACGTGACAAACAAAGAAACATTTGTTTGTTTCTGTGCCTCGCAGTTTATTGTTGAGTAAACTCTTTATAATTACAGAATAGCTACTTACTCAGCATATTAATGTGGCTAGTTGGTGATGTTTGCACCAATGTTTGTAATGCCTTGTTAGGTATACAGACGGTTGAATACACGGTGCAGTTTTTGACGTCTTACAAAGGCGTGAAGGCCGCAGGAATTCGCTGGATGCGAGAAGCACAGAATCGGTCGAAGTAGAGGTCCATAATCCATAATCAGCCTATAATGTTCCCACTGCTGGGACACAGGCCTCCTCTCGGTGAGAGGAAGTGGGCCGTAATCCACCACGCGGGCCCAGTGCGGATTGCCAGATGTCACATGTCTTCGAATTTTTGGTTCTAGGACATGCCGGTTTCCTCACGATGTTTTCCTTCACCGTTTTGAGAGCAGTGGTGATGAAATAATTTACACAAAGTAAAGCGCCTGTCTGGGTTCGAACCTACGACCTACAACTCGTAAGTCGCGGCCGTTACCACCGTTAAAGTAGAGGTGCTTGGCTGAAACGATGACCACAGCCTTTTTTTCTTTTTAGGGTTGGGAAATTATAAAATAACTTCTCCCGCTCTGAGCGGAGCGGAGGGCGTGTCAGACTTTTACTGGCTAAAACCCACCCGAGTTCCTTCAGTTGCCTGTGCCAGGGGCTACGGTTTCGATCAACCTGCGTCCCTGGCAGGCATCGGCCCTAGCGGACCCCGTCAGTTAGTGCTGACATCTCTTTGAGGCGTTGTAGTGTAATTATTAATTAGTTTGTGCTTTTGTGTGTTGTGCTATTTTATTTGTGTGCACTAAATAAACGATTTATCTATCTATCAGTGTTAGAGGTATCGTGTTACCAAGTATCAAGGTTGTAGAGCTCAAATAGGCAGTCGCTTCATTTAAAATACTGGTATTCAGCTGCATTCGGTTAGAATGGAAGCCGATCCCAACATAGTTGGGACAAGGCTGTGCTATGTGACCAGGGGGCCCAAAAAGGCCACTTTGGCAGAATCATAAAAGGATAACATTATTAATCATGATATGGCGAAAACCTTTTCTTTTTCTTTTTGTCGCTGCACTACATAGGTATAATCAATGAGATTGGGATTGGATTTGGATTGGATTGATTGGTATTTTAGCACAGACAAAAAAATAACTGAAAAATCCTTCACCAATGGGATTTTAAACGATAAACTTAACAGTTAACTGTCCATTATGATTCATAATGTTATCCTTTTATGATTCTGCCAAAGTGGCCTTTTTGGGCCCCCAGTTTACTTGTAGACGATCAAATACATGGTGAGATTACTGTCGCTCCACGGCGCGATCCCTGTTATGTATTCGATCTAAGGTATCTCTAGGCGATACTCAAAATACTGCCAACACATACGAAAAACACCGAATAAAGTTAATAGCACATTATTATATTGACGTTTAAGAAAAGGTAATCTCATTTGTTTTTTTTTTTTAATTTGTTGGCCATTCACAAAAGGGGAAATCATATTGTTTAGGTACGTGTCCTGTTGCCTGCACGCTACAGGAGCTGATGAACGCTACTGAAGCTGCCAAGCTCGTAGCCAAATTCAGGGCTGACTGTATACGGGAAGATTTTTTTAACATCATCCAAATTTTTACAGGGTGTTCTACCCATGAATATGAACAACTTTCACTATGGGAGCGAAATCACGAAAAAAATCTGCTATTTAATACAAAACTTCAATACCTACTGACCAAAATGTATGAAACAGCTGACTTTTTAGAATACCCAGAAAAAAATTGGATGCATGGTGATAAAAAAATCTTCCTGTATAGATTGCCACCGACACGCTAAGAAAAAGATAATTTACATCGTTTTTAATAATTGAAATATTTACTAAGTAATAGAAACTTATTTGGCTTATTCCGTTTATCCACCCTACCTTAAGGTGGATACTCGGAAACGCATGTCCGAAAATCCACCCTAAGCCTATAAATTTTGTTTATCCAACTAGGCCTAGGGTGGATTCTCGGACATGCGTTTCCGACTATCCACCTTAAGGTGGCTGTTTTAGGGTGGATAAACGGAATAAGCCGTTTATTTTTACGAACATACATTAGTAGGATAACCTTTGTTTGACAATACAAATCGCACAGTGTGTAACCATTATTTGATCCAACATTTGTTGCAATCGTGGCCTGTTGGTCTCAATCCAATGTTTGTTGCATGTTGAATGTCTGTAACGTACTGACAATTATTTCCTTATTGGTGAAGGTGCCAAAAGGGAAGGGTAATGGTTTACCCTATCGTGTCTGCCAATGTCTGTCCATTGCTGTTCTGGTTTAAAATAATGATTGGCAATTTATTGGAACACGGAAAAGAGTGGAGAGGTCATTAAGACGCATTTAGTTACCTAGGAAAGAATATTTAATTAATTAAGATTATTTAATGAAAGATAAATAAAATAAAGATAAATAAGTCTGGCAACCAGTCTTACCAAAGAGTATAGATAGTATTACCCAGTAACCGGGTTGTGGAGGTCAGATAGATCTGACCTCAGCTGCATACGGTTAGACTGAAAGCTGACCCCAACATGGTTGGGAAAAGACTAGGCAGATGATGATTTAGTAAAATATAAACTTAGTAAATACACATGACTATCGAATAGTCACATTGGTACTTGTCTGGATTTGAACCAGGCCTTAACCACTAGGCCAACACGACATAAAACTTACGTAATTTATAGTAATTAATTTGATTTTTAATAATCATAAGTTTTTTTTACAATAAAAAAAAATAATTTCTTTAATAAGTTACTTACGTGGTCAAAAGATTCTATTCAACTGAATAAATTTCTGAATGAATAAAATATAAATAACTAATCTAATTATTCCATTAACAATGTAAAATATTTCGGAAAATAAATAAGTAAGTATTTCATGTATAATTTGAAAACCTCTCAATGTGTACTCAATGACCCGTTTTGTAATTAACAATCATGCGCAAATAAGAAAAAAAATTATATGCCTTGCAAATAGTCATATGCCCGTTATGTAATCTTATTCATATTGACTGATTAGTATTTATTTAGTGCTTATAACCAGCTTTTACCAACCCGCACTGAATCCACGTGGTGAATCACGACCCACTGCCTTACACAGAGAGGAGGCCTGTGTCCCAGCTGCAGGAACATTAGTCTTCACGAAATGAAGTGGTCAGTGGGGGCGGATTGTAATGTTCCATGTTTCATTTGTAAGGTTGATTGGAAAATGTGTTAATAATAATAATATTCCACAACTATCACACAACGCCGTCTAGTCCCAAGCTAAGCAGAGCTTGTGTTATGAGTACTAGACAACTGATAAATTACACCCAGACACAGAACAAATGATCATGCTCATCACACAAACATTTGTCCTGGGTGGGAATCGAACCCACGACCTCCGGCATAGCAGTCATAGTCACTGACCACTAGTCCAACAGGCCAGTCAATTAAAATTAATGTATGTGTGTTAAGCAAATTTTTGCTGAGCTAAATGGAGTTCTACATTTCTATGCCACGTCAATACTACCAATTATTCTAGAATCGGCACTAACTAGGTAGGTAAACTATTAGTTCATTTTTCATTAGATAATTGTCTATTCCATGATTACCATGTTAAGTTGATTGGCATTTACTATTAATAAAAATGTTACCAATTGTATTTCATGACTATCATAATTCCACTAATGGCACCTGCGAAAAATATCGATAGGTGCCGTCTGTGGAATACCTCAGGTGCCGTTAAAGCGGGTGCCCAATGTGGTATACGTCAAATACACGAGCACACTGTTAACGTTTCCATTGTGTCATGTAACAGGTGGCAGCTTTCCACAACTATCACACAACGCCGTCTAGTCTCAAGCTAAGCAGAGCTTGTGTTATGAGTACTAGACAACTGATATACATACTTATATATTTCTAAATACATACATATATAGATAAATTACACCCAGACACAGAACAAATGATCATGCTCATCACACAAACATTTGTCCTGGGTGGGAATCGAACCCACGACCTCCGGCATAGCAGTCATAGTCACTGACCACTAGTCCAACAGGCCAGTCAATTAAAATTAATGTATGTGTGTTAAGCAAATTTTTGCTGAGCTAAATGGAGTTCTCCATTTCCATGCCACGTCAATACTACCAATTATTCTAGAATCGGCACTAACTAGGTAGGTAAACTATTAGTTCATTTTTCATTAGATAATTGTCTATTCCATGATTACCATGTTAAGTTGATTGGCATTTACTATTAATAAAAATGTTACCAATTGTATTTCATGACTATCATAATTCCACTAATGGCACCTGCGAAAAATATCGATAGGTGCCGTCTGTGGAATACCTCAGGTGCCGTTAAAGCGGGTGCCCAATGTGGTATACGTCAAATACACGAGCACACTGTTAACGTTTCCATTGTGTCATGTAACAGGTGGCAGCTTTCATATAATTATTACCTACACATGACTTTTTCAATATCAGTGTTGCAAATCGTCTAATTTTGGTAATAATACTTACCTACATTTGGTCCAATAAAAGCCAGCATCAGCATCAGTATATATAGTATAGTAGAAAGCTCCATGAAAAGTATTTTGATACGTTTGCGAGAATAGTTATCATTTGTCTCGGCAAACTCTTTCCAACCGCTAATATTTTGTAGCTACTGATAAAGTGACGTCACTCACAACCCATTATAAAGTGGGCCGCCTGGTTAGTGTTGTTAAGTGAAGTAAAAAAGCATTGCTACTTCACGTCGTGGCGTTTTCGGTGGCATGTGTGCGCTACGTAATAGATACGTTCAGAAGTTCTGTTTATCAAAATGTAAATGCCAGAGTATCAAAATCTGTGTTTTTGAATTTGGAAGATCAAACTAAATTATTATTTTTTTTTGCATAAAGATTATGTTTTATTAGATTTTTGTGACTTCATATAGGTTGTGTTGACTTAATTTTTATTTTATTTTTATGTTATATATTAATTTATGTTTGGCAATGGGTGTGTAATTAACACCCAATAAACGAATTTATTATTGCGCTGATTTCGTTGCGACAAAAACGTATCTTTTTCCACACGTCCCATTCCCATTTTCGAACAATGATTAGGATAGTTGTTACTAACAGGCCTTTTACATTTTCTCCAGACTGTGGATTCCTGATCAGCATCTTGATTCAGATCAAAATCTGCCATTGATTTTCATGTTTAAACCCTTATTAATAACCAAACACATTGAACCACAGTGACTCAAATAATTTTCTTATGAAAAATCAAAAACAATTAATGTCATATAGTTAAAATAAGCTGATAATGCACATTTTGAACGTCAAAACTACCTAAAACAGTCCCCAGAACGCCCACCGTTCAGCACTTCCTAGTGCTTTAGCTGGTAAGAAGAAGTGGCGCAACAAACTCCCCAGCAGCACAGCTGTCTGTTCAATTAGAAGAACCTGATTCTATTCAATGGTATGCAAAGTAAATAACATTTCCGGGTGGATTGCTTATTGTGTGTGTGTGTTTGATCTTCGTCAAGATTGGGCTTTCTGAATTTTCTTATCCTGTGCCCTCCACACACACCACGCACAAATGTTTGTAATTTGTCATATATACGGTGCAGAGTTTCTACGAAAACTGGAATTGATATGGTACTTACTGGGACTCTAATGCATTGATGCTTTTATTACATTGAAGATTATTACTCTTTGTCATACCAACCATTGTATTGCGTAGCATCCTTTGTGCTAAAAAAGTTCCAATGATACATTTTTTTTACATGAAATCTATTTTTCCTTCTTTTTATGTAGGGTTTAGGCCCTTTGTACAGACGCCAGCACATCAAGCTACTACAATCTGTCAAATTTCTTTAATAGATTTTCAAATTTGTCGCTACAGCATAAGGTTCAAAGTGGATTGGAAAAAATACGGTTTGTAAAGAAGCCGTGGCGTGTACAAAAGGCCTAACTAGCTGAAGAACACGTAATACAACCTCTTCTATCTTTCCGTCGTGAAAAAGATGGGTAGCCTACATAAAGAAAATCGCTAACATGTCTATAATTATTGTAAAGTTCTTACCTACATTTAATGGAACTGAGAACAAAATTAAATTTAAAAAGCGGAAAAGTGCGTGAAGAAGTGTTGTTAGGGGCCATTAAACTGTAAGGTTCGCAGTACGGGGTGGCAGGGACAACTACGCCCAAACTGTAAAAACTGACCAAGTGTGAGTCAGACTCGCACACGAAGGGTTCCGTACCACAAGGTAAAAACGCCGAAAAAAACACTTTTGTTGTATGGGAGCCCCCCTTAAATATATATTTTATTCTGTTTTTAGTATTTCTTGTTAAAGCGGCAACAGAAATAAGCCAAGAAGGCTTTTAATTCTTCCATTGCTCGAAGCAAGTAAAGGTAACCCTGTTCCAGGCAACTTTGGTACAAGTACACGAAGAGTGCATACAACACTCTTCGTGTACAATATAATAACGCGTTTCGGGTCATGCTCAACCTGCCCTGGCGGTGTAGTGCGACTGAGATGTTTACCGACTTCTTTGCGCTCATGAGGAAGCTCAGGGCGTCGTTCTTTTCACGTGTGGTAGCAAGTAAAAATGCTATTGTAAAAGTTGTGTTTCATGCGGTGCATGTACTGAGGGAGACAAAATAATTGTACCTCTTTGTGTTTTGGCTTCTCTGGTGTGAAATGTTTATGTATTTAGTATAAGTTTTATTTTATTTTATTTTTAGTGTAAGTTTTCAATTTTAATTTTATTGGTGCTAATGCCTGAAAATAAACGATTATTATTATTATTAATTCTAATGCTACTTAGAGACTACATGACCTAAAGCGCGGTCACTGTCGAACTGCATAGAAAAGAAAGAGAAGCGCGATGACACAACACTGGTAATTTATTGCAAAATGTGAAGCAATTATTTAATTACAAAAAATCTATTGTTTGGACAATAAAATTTAAACACTAGTGCTTTAGTATGTTGCTTGTAGAATAATCTGACAAAAAAATTGAAATTATTGTATGCACAGTTTTTTTGTAAAAAGAAAGTTTTTAGAGGTATCTTCATGTTTTTTTTTCTGTCGTATTCGGATATCTATGGTCGTATTAAATTAGTTGTATTATGTTTTCAACACGTACCTAACATAATATCCTGAAGAATATTATAAATTTTTCTGATTTTGTATATTGTAGTCGATCATATACTTTTATTGCTTCTAAAACTTGCGTTTTTTTGCGTTCTGTATCTTATATTCACGAAATATTTTGAGGTAAATATTTCATGGATTATCATCTCATCTAAAGTCAGTGAACACTAAATATGTCAATCAAAGTCTTTATGAAAACATGCAGAAAGAAGATGTCATTAGCATCGATATATCGAAATACGGCAATGTACAGCTATGTCATTAATGTCGTTTTAAGTATGTAGATTTAGGATTACCTTAAATAGTTTTTACTTCAAACTGTTGATCTATGACGGGTAAAATAATAGATATACGGCAATGTACAGCTATGTAAATAATGTCGTTTTAAGTATGTAGATTTAGGATTACCTTAAATATTTTTTACTTCTAACTGTTGTTCTATAACAGGTAAAATAATTTAATTAAATATTTACTCCAATGCGATTCGGTGACTGACCTGCCGCCAATGTGTTCATACAATTTATTTTTTACGTCATTGAACTGTAAAAATAATTATGTTTAGTGTTATAAGCACTGAGGTTTTTACAACTAGGCCGTCGGATAAAGACAAAAAAAAAGAGGCTGAATTCGCAAAGCGTGATGTAGTTCTGCATTTTTGGTAATAAACAGAAAACTCAACTGGAGAGGGGAATCAATGGTGACCATGAACTAATGCGGTAACTACCACATTGGTCTCGTGGTTGCAAGCGCCAACAATGAGCTTGGGGTCCTGAGTTCGATTCCTAGGTCTGGCAAAGTGTTATTGGGTTTTTCCATTAGGAATTTCTCACTAACACCCCGGAGTTCGGAAGTTGGCGGTGTGATACCCCCGTGCCTCGGAAAGCACGGTCCTGTGCCTGATCTCTCTCCGATCGTGTCGGATTGAACCGAGCGGAACACTGAACGGAAAAATACTGCCATGGCGATGACTTTCAAAATATACGAAAGCACACACTGCACATCATAAATCGGAGCAGCAGTACGCGTATTAAAAAAAAACGAATTCTAATATTATCTATCTCAATCTGTCAAAAAATGCTGTGATTTCCCAAATTTTTTGACATTAATTGTAACTCCGATGAGATTTTGACTTGAATTTGAACGTTTTTTAAGTACGAGAACTGTCCTTTAAGTATTCGCAGTACAAAATATATGACTATGCGACGTATGCGCTCCTGTAAGCTCGAACTCCAATTCATTTGCCACGGCCTTACACAAATTGCAAGTCAATAACCTCCTTCCCTACTTCTTAGCATTAACTTAGTGTGTCCGCAATAAAATTGCAACCCAGTGTAAGTGCGAAATTTTTCACTGCAGCTACATAATCTCGACGTTATCTGCATATTTATTACACCCCTGCTATTTCTACAGAGAATGGATTAATTTCTATTTCAATTCTGACTTGGAAGGAAATGTAAGGCGGTAAAGCATTCTTGGACTTGGATTTTAATTTACAATTTTACCTGAAAAAAGTGGTTCGTAATCGTGAATATTAAATCTTGCTGTTCTGTTGGAATAAGTTTTATTACTTCTTTTGTTTTTATTTTTGAAGGTAGTTAGGTACAGTTATGGTAACTTCCTGGGTAGATGAGAGGATAACTGAGGATGTAGCTCAATGGTTTTCAAATTAGGAGACATTTAAGTAGCAGTAAACTTACTACTTACTTTTATTTATGTATCTACTAGCTGCGCCCCGCGGGTTCACCCGCATAAGTTTTGATCCCGTAGGAATATCGGGATAAAAAGCCTATATGTTAATCCAGAGCGTCATCTACCTTTTTTTTTTTTTTTTTGCGGATGGGAAATCATCAAATGACCCCTCCCGCTCTGGGTGGAGCGGAAGGGAGTGTCAGACTCTTACTGACTAAAACCCACCCGTGTTCCTTCCTTAGCCCTTTATGTTCCGGGCCAGCGGTAACCCTTTCGGACAATCCCGCTGACCCGGCAGGCTTCGGCCCTATGGGGCCCCTCCTCGATGCTGACATCTCTTTGAGGCGCGCGTGGAACACGTACGCGCCGTCCGGCACGGGCCTGGTCCTGATCGGACGGTGAGCTACCCATTACTCTCCGCCCGCAGGCCCGCGCCTACGGTGGCCGGGAGTCGTCGCGCGGCTCCCGACGCCCGGAGCGTCTCCCGCGGCGGCTGGGACGGGAGGCTCTCTCCCTGAGCCGTCCCGCCACCTCCTTCGCTAGCATGACTGCTTCGCAGAAGGAGGTGACTGCCTCCCACTCCCTCTCGCCCCGGACCATGGCTTGCACCAGGGCCGGGCGCGAGAGGTCGCCGCCGCTGCCGATCGCCTCTACGAGGACACGGCGGTGCTCCGCCCAAGCGGGGCAGACCTCCACCGTGTGCTCCACCGTGTCCTCTGGGCGATCCTGGCAATGGTGACACCCGGGCGTTTCCTCCCGCCTGATGATGTGCAGGAACCTCCCGAAACTTCCGTGTCCGGTGAGGACCTGCGTCAGGCGGTAGGTGAGGGCGCCGTGGCGCCTCCCTAGCCACTCCTCAAAGAGGGGTCTTATCGCCGCTATCGCGGCGTGCCCTGCGCTGGGTTGCGACAGTCGTTCCTTCCATGTCGCCATGAGATCGCGTCGGAGCTCAGTCCGCTCCGCAGCGATTTGCCGCGGAAGCGGAACTTCCCCCCGGCTTAGTGCCTCCGCGCGCCACTCATAGACGCGCGCGAGGACTATCGCCTCCAGATCCCATGGCGGCAGTCCGGCAATGAGGCTTGCCGCCTCGCCAGAGATCGTGCGGTAGCCCCGGATAAGCCTTATGGCTACCACCTTCTGGGGCGCGTTCAGGTAGTGGGCGGCTCGCCGCCGCAGTGAACGCGCCCACACCGGGGCCCCGTATAGGGCCATGGACCGCACGACCCCCGCGTAAAGCCTCCGGCAGGAGGCGTTTGGCCCCCTCAGGTTGGGCAAGAGCCGCTTGAAGGCGGCCCCGGCCCGTTCCAGTTTGGGGGCCAAACGTCGGAAATGCTCGACGAAGTTCCACCGGCTGTCGAGGACGAGACCCAGGTACCTCATCGTTGTCTCGACGCCGATGTGAACCCCTCCTACCGTTAGTTGGGATCCCGATGGTGGCGCGTTCCGGGGCCCATGAAACGACATGGCCTCGGACTTGTGCAATGCCACCTCGAGACCCAACTGCCGGATCCTCTCCACGACTATCGCAACCCCGCGTGTCATCGCGTCGGCCGCCGCCTGATGCGACCTCCCCTGCGCCAGGACCAGCGTGTCGTCAGCGTAGCAAACCACGCTGACGCCCTCAGGGAGGTCGGCCCGCAGCACCCAGTCGTAGCCGATGTCCCACAGGAACGGCCCCACGACCGATCCCTGTGGGACACCGCACGACATCTCTCGCCGGTTCCACTCCCCATCGCGACCGGGGTAGCTGACGGCTCTGTCCGTCAGATACGCCTCGACTATTCGACGGAGGTAGGGCGGCACCCGGTGATACCGGAGTGCCTCCACAATGCAGCTCCAGGGCAGGGTGTTGAACGCGTTGGCGATGTCGAGTGACACCGTCACGACGACCCCACCCTGGGACACCGCGTCCCCCGTCGTGAGGGCTCTCACGCGCATGATGGCGTCCACCGTCGAGCGCCCCTTGCGGAAACCGAACTGGCTGTCCGCAAGATCCGGCCCCGTCCTCACCAGGTGCCCGACGAGGCGGCCCACAATCACTCTCTCAAAGAGCTTGCCGACCTCGTCGAGCAGCACGATGGGCCGGTATGCGGACGGAGAGTCCGCAGGGCGCCCCGGCTTCCGAATGAGGACCAGCTTCCCCGTCTTCCAACGGAGTGGAAACTGGCCTCTCTCCAAACATGCGCTTAAGAGCGGGAGGCGGAGACGGGGTGCCGGCGGCGACCGACGAAACTATGGCCACTGAGCCGCTCAGGTCCTCCACCCAGTCATCCCTGGGCGGGACAAAGTACGGCTCAGCGACCACGGCGATGTTGATCGACCACTGCGCCACGCTCTGGAGCAACAGGTCCTGAGCGCAGGCGCAGTGGTTGATGTTCGCCTGGAGGAGGCGCAATGGAGCCATTAGACCTCCATTTCAGCCCCCTCCCGGGCCCCCTGCGAGGGCTCCACGACGGCACCGGCGGCGGTGGCGGCGGTAGTGGCGGCGGCAACGGCGACCGCGGTGGCGGCGGTTGTGGCGGCGGCAGCGGCGGCGGCGGTGGCGGCGGCAGCGGCGGCGGCGACTGTGGGAGTGGCAACGGCGGCGGAGGGCCTGCCTTTCCTCCTGGTTCCGGCGGGTGGAGCGCAGGACTTGCTCCCCGCCCGGTGATCGGCCGGCTTGCCAGCAGCCGCACATGTGATGCAGTGCGGCGCGGCGTTGCACGAGCCGGCCTTGTGTCCGGGCTGACCGCAGCGGAAGCACAGTGTGCTGCGGTCTACCTCCGAGGTGCACTGGACGCTTACGTGGTGCCCCACATGGCATCTGAAGCACCTCAGAGGCTTGGGTTCCAGCAGTTTTACCTGCGCTGACACCCAGCCCACCAGGAGCCTTCGGCCCTCCGTGATTGTCCTGGCCGCCGTCACGGGGCAGCTTACCGTTATGGTTCGCATGCCCGGACGTAAGGTGCCCGCCTTCACCTGGTCGGCCAGACACCCGCCCGTCCTGACAACGGCGGCCACCACATCTCCCTCCGTCACGGAGTCATCCAGGCCCAGTATGCGCATGTCTGCGCACTTGACGGGCCTGGTGATCCGAGCTTCGTCCGCGAGGGACGCCCTTAGCTTCTCAGCTAGGGCGTCAGCGGTGGGGCCACTTGTAGCACCGGGGATCTCCAGCATGCGGGCGCCAGTGGCGGTCACCCTGTGCCGGAGGCCCCCGGTGATCCCCAGCTCCCGGAGGTCCACCTTCTCTCTCGCCTTTGAGAGCACGTCGCAGTACGTCACGCCCCTCTTGACCGCGTCCGGCTGTAGCGTTATCACTACAGCCGCGGTCTTCGGGGCGCGAAGCCTAGCCGCGACGGCTCTCTCCTTGCGACGCCGCCTCTGCTCCTTTTTTCTGGCCGCCTTGGCCGCCTTCTTCTTCTCCCCGACCACCTGCCATTGGGGGTCGGTCGTGGGAGAAGTGGGGGAGTTTTGGGGGCGCGGCGTAGGCTCTGGGGCCTTCGCCTCCCGTGCCGCTCTGCCCTTCTTCTTTCGGCCCTGCGCCGGGGGGTTGCCCGTAGGCCCCGGGGCCCCGCCAGCCGGCGCCGGCGCCGCGGCTCCTCCAGCCGATGCCGGTTTGGCCGACGCCGGTTTGGCCGGCGCCGGCTTAGCCGACGCCGGATTGGCCGACGCCGGCTTGGCCGGCGCCTGGGCCCGGCCCGACGGCCCGGGTTTAGGGGCGGCAGCTGCCGCAGCGGCGGCGTATGAGGCCGCCTTCGGCCCCGGGGCCGTTCCGCCCGCCAGGGGAGGGCGCAGGACTATGCCCTCCAGGACGGAAAACCGCGCCTGGAAGGCCGCCAGCTCCTGCCGAACCAGGCCGAGGACCTGGTTCTCCACCGGAACGGGCTGGCTCGGTGGATGCGTGCCCCCGGTGCCCCGCAGGCCGGCCAGGTCTGTCCGGAGCCTCTCGTTCTCCTTTTGGAGAAGTTCCGTGGCGGCCGTCAGGCGGGCGACTTCCGCCCGTAAATCAGCCACTTCGCCGGCCGAAGGGCCGGTGTAGTTGGCCGCCTCTGCCGCCGCCATGATGGAGGCCGTCGCCGAGACTATGGCCCTGTTCTTGGAAGTCTGTAACTTCTTCAAGGACACGTCCCGGATGGCGGCCTCCACTACCGCCGCAAACCTGCGCATGCAGTCCGCCTCGGGGTCAGGGGCGTCAGCCGCACCCGCCTCGTCACTCGAGGGCCCCGAAGCGACCGCACGACCGGTCCCCCCCTCCTTTGCGGACTCCTCCGCTCTCTCCGTTGCCTCACGGGCCTTGAGCCCCCTCCCCTTGCCTCGCTCTTGGACCCCACCCCGCCTACTTGTGGGGATTTTTCGGGCCGAGGCCTTCTCTCCGTCTGAGGACAATCCCTGGCTGTCCCCAGACCTTGGCCGCTTGCCCGTCTTCGCGGCCACCTCCTTGGCACGGCAGGGGCTCCCTGAGCCTCCCAAGCTCGTGCCTCCAGATGCGGCGTCGGACTCCGACCCCGCATCACTCCTCGCCTCTTCTTGGTCCCCTGAGGGACAGGAGCCTCCTCGGCTCTTGTTGCCAATGGCAAGTGGAAGACATCTGTTGCCCCCCCCAGAATACGAATGGGGGCTTGACGTTCCCGAAGGGAACGTGGCGGATTCTCCGACTGCTGAGCAGCCGGTACCGCCCTGGGGTAGTTTTTTCTCATCTGTCTTGTCCATTTTTTTTTTGTTCCTTTTAAGGGTGAGGTCCCTTTTCGCGCTAACGACCGGATCCCCTCCGGCCATTCATCCCCTCGGCACGCTAGACCTTGGGATTGGGGTAATTTTTTATAGAGGTTGTCTACCTCGCGGCCCGGGCCTCAGTGGCCCGGACCCCCGGTCCTGTCAGTTCAGGATTACGGGGTGGCCGGCGGCTGGGCAGAACCAACCGCCGCCCCGGCGTCCCCACGCTGCCGCCGGATGCCGGACAGACGCAGCGCGGGCATGGGACACCCTCCACCACCCACACTCTCGTGGGTACCGCGGTGTTAACCGCCCCGCGACGGTCCGCGCCAACTCACCTTCCTCTGTAAGCAGAGGGGGAGTAGACGCGTGACCGTCTATAGCCCGGTTCCCTTCACCGACCATCAAAGATGATCGGTGACTGGAACCATGACCTTCTCCTCCTGTCGAAGATTTGCCGCCCGCCCCAATTGTCCACCCAAACCTGGTGGGCAATTGGAGCCGACGTTGCCCAGGGTGCGCCACGTGGAGGCTCTTCAACGTGCACCCCAGCGTCATCTACCTTCATATCAAATTTTATCAAAATTGGTCCAGCCGTTGGAGCGTGAAGAAGTAACAAACATATAAACACACCCCCGCACAAACATTCGCGTTTATAATATTAGTGTGATTAGTAGGATGGTTATAATGTGACTAGTGTGATTATACAGCATATCCATATTATCCACGGATATATGATATTATCCATATTATTATTATAAATGCAAAAGTGTGTCTGTCTGTCTGTATGTTAGGTACCTCTTCACGCTTAAACCGCTGAACCGATTTAGATTAGATACCAAAGTATAGAGATGTTTGAGTCCCGGGAAAGGACATAGGATAGTTTGTATTCCAATTTTCACACGGGATCGACACTTATGCCCGCGTGGTGGATTACAGCCCACTCCCTCTTACCGAGAGGAGGCCTGTGTCCCAGCAGTGGGAACATTATAGGCTGATTATTGACAGCCTTATGTCTTTTTTATTTGGTCTGAGATTCTAATGATCTGTAAAGCCGGTAAAGCCACATTTGATTCGATCGCGACTCATATTTCTATCACCATACAAGATGACGCTGATCTGCAAACTGCTAAAAACTTAAGTAAATTTGAATTTCGCGGGCTGCCTTATCGCACCCCTCTTTAGGCATTCCAGAGTACAGATAACAGTTTCAAGTCTATTGTGAATATATGTTAACTGGTTGACCCGGCGAACTTCGTACCGCCATCTATCGAAATCAGACAATCCGTTCTCAAGATATCATCAAAAAAGTCGTTCCATACAAAATGTATGAGAAAATGAATCATCTTTTTTTTTCATTTTTCCCATGTTTTAATACCTAGTTATTCTGCTATTCGGGGCGAAGACAAATGCAACAAAGCAAAGATCATAAAAATCGGTCCAGCTGTTCTTGAGTTTGGTAACTAACCCGACTTTGTTTTATATAATTACTAGCTGACCCAGCAAACTTCGCCTCAGAATCAATAAGAAAGAACTTATGAGAAAATTTATTATCTTCATTATTATTTTTTTCGTGAAATTTTCTCATGTTTTAATAGTTATTCTGCTATTCGGGACGAAGACAAATCCAACAAACCAAAGATCATCAAAATCTGTGGGTTCTTGAGTTTATAAATGGTGTTACTAACCCGACTTTCTTATATATAAAAAACTATATAGATTTTACTAGGACGAAATAGATCCTGTTCTTCAAAATATGTCTGTAGGCTATAATGGACAATGGTAAAAACCTATGACTACGCATACAAAGGCCAGTAGCCAAAATGGATGTGTGCATATCCTGTTACGTTTCCATAGATATTGTACCTATTTCACGAGCTTGTGTCAAAGTCAATATTAGATATTGTAATTTAAACCATAAGTCAATGATATAAAAGTTACATAAAATTTTCAACAATTTCAATGATTTTATCAAGAAAACCACAGGTTATTTATATTGTTTGTTAGTAGCTGACTGTAAACTAAAAGAATAAAGTTCATTTATTATTATTTGCTTGTTAGATAATAATTCACACGGACTTCAACGCAGACACTGTGTTCATAAATGGAATATTTTCTATTTTTGGGGTGTTCAATGTGACGTTACGAAGTCCTTTTTTTAATAAAATAAGTGATGGACATAATTTTAATTCTGGAAATAAAGATAAATTAGATCAACCTTTTTTTCAGATTATACAGGGCGTCCCACGGCTATGCCACATGGAGGGAAAGTACCTTGAATATTGCAGATTGAACATTTGGAGACATTATTTTAATTTAAAAAACAATTTAAACTGCATTCATAGATTTTTAAATAATTACATGGTTGAACCGGGAATCGAACCCGCTACACGAGAAAAAAAATTACCCTGTAGCTTTATCATACCGATCGAAAGGCTTCATCATAAGGATTATTTTTTAACCCCCGACGCAAAAACGACGGGGTGTTATAAGTTTGACGTGTCTGTGTGTGTGTGTGTGTGTGTGTGTGTCTGCCTGTGGCATCGTAGCTCCCGAACGGATGAACCGATTTTGATTTAGTTTTTTTTGTTTGAAAGGTGTATTAGTCGGGAGTGTTCTTAGCTATGTTTGATGAAAATCGGTCCAAGATGGCCGCCGCTACAAAATGGCGGATAACATATTTTTTCACAATTCCCTCAATATGGGTATCAAATGAAAGGGCTTCAATAGTAGAATACTATACACTATTACAAATTTCAAATCCAAGATGGCCGCCACGACAAAGTGGCGAATTACATTTTTTTTTCTCAACTCCCTCAATATGGATAGGTATCAAATGAAAGGGCTTGACTAGTAGAATACTATACACTATTAAAAATTTCAAATCCAAGATGGCCGCCACCACAAAATGGCGAATTACATTTTTTTTTCACAACTCCTTCAATATATTGACGGAATGAGGAATATTAACTACCTAACGAAATGAAAACTAAAAACTTGAAAAATATAATAAAAAATAAAAAAATCTGTTTAGTCTTAAAAATTATTCTTAAACTATAAATTAATCAATATTTTTTGACGGATAAAAAACCTGATTAAACACCAAATTACCAGAATCTTAAAACGGAAGAAAATAAAAGAAATGAAATACAAATATTAAGGAGTCCCTACAAAAAGCATGAAATAAAAAATTAAATTAAAAATTTAAAAAACCCCCGACAAAAATAAAATTAAGGAATCCCTACAAAAAGCATGAAATAAAAAAATAAATTTGAAAAAATCTTATGGAAGTCGGGGGACCTCAGAATAGAAGGTGTTCCACATTCCATGTTCCATGGTCCCCCGACTTCCATAAGATTTTTTCAAATTTATTTTTTTATTTCATGCTTTTTGTAGGGATTCCTTAATTTTATTTTTGTCGGGGGTTTTTTAAATTTTTAATTTAATTTTTGCTAAATAACATAGTGTCAGAAATAAAAGGAAGACCTTGAATTTTAACATTTGAATTTTATCATGGCAGAGAGATAGATTGCATCCCGGGGAAGGACATAGGATAGTTTTTATCCCGATGTTCCTACGGGATCGACACTTATGCGGGTGAAACCGCGGGGCGCTGCTAGTAATTTATAAATGTGCACTGCTGATCATAGCAGCATCTCTTTCAAGGGTCATCACTCAAATATTTTTTTGGATTGTTGTATACAATATTACCTATGTATTAATCTGTATAGGCGTATAGCCTAATAATCGTAGCAGAATATAATATCTTTGTTACCTATAAAAATCTATCCCATTAAAACTACTGTCATTTTCAACAAAAGGTCCCAGAAAATTTTTTTCACTTTCCCTGTGTGTAACTTTTCACACATTCAATAGAAACATTGTTTGTCAAAATTCCACCAACACTTGTCGTCTGCCAAAATGCCATCACATCCTCATAATTACTATACATGTCATAGCCAATGCTATCGGGAAACCATTATCGGTTCGTGAGGACGGCTACAAGGACTCTGGTTTTCCGCAACTCGGCGATAGTCCTTTGTTTTTATAACAAAGAAAGATTGTTGTTTCAATCATGTACGGTTTTATGTATCTTGTTGGGAGGGCAGTGGTAACGGCACCGACTTACGAATTGTAGGTCGTGGGATCGAACCCAGACAGGCGCTTTACTTTGTGTAAATTATTTTATCACCGCTGCTCTCAAAACGGTGAAGGAAAACATCGTGAGGAAACTGGCATGTCCTAGAACCCAAAATTTGAAGACGTGTGACATTACCAACCCGCACTGGGCCAGCGTGGTAGATTACAGCCCACTCCTTTGAAACTGAATGAATCCTCATTGAAGGCTCCTTTTTGTATCCATGTACCTACCTAGTGTAGAGTGCAATCAGGAGGTCAATTCTCGTAATTAAAAACGTTCAAATTCAAATCGCAATCTCACCTCAGCGACAATCGATGTCATAAACTTCTCAAAAATGTAGGGAAATTAGAGGTATTTTTGACAGATTGAGACTGAGATCTGGGGGCTTACCATCACCTCTTAAAAGCAGGGCAGAACCATAAGCAGGCCTATAAGCCTGTATATGATTTTTGTACTTGACACTAGATGGCGTTGGCTATAGGCAGAAAATGTTTTTTTGCTTTTCTAACAATTTGCGACAATTTACCAGTAATAAAATAGGAGTAAATAAAGAGTAAAAATTTTTAGGCATACTCCTGTTTCATCAACTTTTATGCCAGCTGGAATATTAGCGTGGTCGTGCTAGGAAGGAATCTTCCCAGCACGACCTGTATATCTTAAAATTTCTAATTAGTGGTATAAAATAGTATAAATTAAAAGGATTTTATTACCATCAAAAGTTATAATGAATGCGTTCATGGTCGTGCTACGAAGTACAACACGTTACAAGAACTAAAATAGGCTTTAGACTTTTGTTTTAGGAAGTAATTAGTAAAACATTTTATTGTTTTCCGATAACCACGAAAACGAAATCGCGGGCACAGCTAGTCTTCTATAAATATAGAAAAAAAGAAAGAAAAAAGTTTATTTGGACACAGTTCGTGGAACAAAATAAAAATTATGTTTCAACAACAATAGTGTGTGCCTCATGGCTGCGCCAAAAAGGTTCATTTCAGCATGCCAGACAGATGCTGTCTGACGCTGGTTTTCTAATGAACCTTTAGGGAAAAGTGACGGGGAGTACACACAGTTTCAACATACCTAATACATACTTTTTATACTTCTAAATAAATACCTAAATAAACTAGTAATCAAGAACATATATTTATTTATATTACTCACCTACTCCTAAATAAACTGCAGTGGTAAATAACACTATATTATGTCACAACTCTGGCCCCCAAGATACAGGCGCCGCCTAGTTTCGGGACCGCCGCGCCGTAAAGATCCAAATGACGATCGCTAACAGTTACAGACCGCCGTTAAGTTAATTATAAGATAATACATGTAACATTGGTTTGTAACATTGGTTCAATAAATTATTATTATTATTCTATCATGTAATTAGCGTAGACAGTGATACATAGTTTACCTACGCACACATTTAGTTATTTAATAAGTAGAACAGTTCTTCGATTCAATCCAAAAATAAAGTCAAACGATTATCAAAACAAAAACAAGCACGAGTTAGAAGCATGCTCGTTTTAAAGATAGCCATCTTAACGACCCAATCTGAATTGTTATAGTAGTTTCGACGTGATTCGATTACAAATATACATACACAACGTTTGTGGTTACTATGTACTTCATTAAGCCCGATTTTTTTTTTTACATTTTGACATAGAATTAAAGGCTATACTAAAATAAGTGTTTGTACTGTAACAACAGGGCAGCAGTGGTGCCCAAGTGGTAACGGCCGCGACTTACGAGTTGTAGGTCGTAGGTTCGAACCCAGACAGGCGCTTTACTTTGTGTAAATTATTTCATCACCACTGCTCTCGAAACGGTGAAGGAAAACATCGTGAGGAAACCGGCATGTCCTAGAACCAAAAATTCGAAGACATGTGACATCTGCCAACCCGCACTGGGCCCGCGTGGTGAATTACGGCCCACTCCCTCTCACCAAGAGGAGGCCTGTATCCCAGAAGTGGGAACATTATAGGCTGATTATGTATGTATGTTATGTACTTGTAACAGCCACATAATCGCACTGTGTAACTCAGTCTTAGTTCTCAGTTTTCTTCTTTTACTGATTCTTCACACGCGCTTTAATCTAATTCATTTAACTTTTCTCTCTTTCCAGTGTTCGATGCTTCAGCGAAGTCCCCACAAGGTCTGCTCTTCGGATCTTCGTACCACTTGGGCAACTTCGACGAGTGTGTGGCGATTGAAGACCCTGGGTACAATGGAGTCACCATAGAGGGGCAATACTGCCTGGCTACTATTAAATGGAGACAGAAACATGAGACTAACAAGGTAAGAGATTCATACAAACATCATAATCAGCCTGCACCTAATGTTCCCACTGCTGGGACACAGGCCTCCTCTCTTCGAGAGGAAGTGGGCTGTAATCCACCACGCAGGCCCAGTGCGGGTTGGTACACGTCACATGTCTTCGAATTTTTGGTTCTAGGTCATGCCGGTTTCCTCACGATGTTTTCCTTCACCGTTTTGAGAGCAGTCGTGATGAAGTTATTTAGTAACTTTTATAGGTACCTACAGATAATCTCATCAAATGAGAAGTGCAAATATGAGTAGGTGCCTAACGTATAACAATTCTAATCAATAACTTCAAAAATTCTCTTCTTACGTAACATTTACGTCACTTAGTAACACGATGCAACTTACTACCTAATAGGTAAGTACACACAAAGTGTAGGAACTCCAAAACGGTAACTATGCAGCACAACTTCAGTGGAACGGAGCATTATGTTTACAACTTAGTAATAAGGCTCTTTCGGTGATCCCACTAATTCTACTTAACGATGTCATAGTAAGGAGTTACTTGTCTTCAGACATTGTGTGTGACTTAACTAGTTTCCTGCACCCGGGAATTATTGGAGTAGAACGTGGGTTGTCATGTATATACAAGACTAGCTTTTGCCTAGGGCTTCACCCGCTTTGAGGTCGGAAATTATCCCACGAGTTTTGAAATCAGTTCAACCGTTATGACGTGAAAAAGTAACAGAGTTGGTTTCACATTGACAAAATTATGTTTAATAAATTCGTTAGATGTACCTACCTGGTATTTTTTATTGTAAATAACTCGACCGTGTCTAATTGTCTATGTAATGGCTTGATCTTAGGACAACATCCTTCTAAAGTTTCCCAGCTCAATAAGAGACTAAAACACGATCTACACGGTTTAAAACGGTGGTTTCAAACCTAAGTTTAACAGTGTAGACAGTGGTTTGAAACCAATTTCGTATGACCTTTAAACGTCCTTGGTAGAAAGGCCTGTGTTGCAAACCAGTGGCAGAAGAAAATGTTGGTTTTAAACCGTGTAGCAGACATCTCGCAACAACAACAACTTCAAGGTCAACTTGGTTTGTAGACTGGTTTCAAACCGTGTAGATCGTGCTTTATGTAGCCTACCTACCTCCATTCCGGGTACATACTATGTACTTTTTCAACACAAAATATTACTCTCTTGACTTGGCAAGGGCAAACAAAGATTTTGTATGAATAAAATTAACTCTTTTCGCTGTGATGCATGATACGACATTTGTAAGGTCATAACAGGCCTATCAAACCAGAAAGGGATCGGCACCGTATCAACTCGAGCCGTTCAGTATTCTTTGTATGAAACTCCCTACTGCATCACACACTAACCGGAATCGTAACGTAATCGCCTCGCCTCGGGACAAGCTCACGAACCGCGGTGCGGTGCGTTACGGCTCGTCGTCCCCGCACTTACGGCTCGTCATCCCCGTGCTTACGTCTCTCCGTACCCGAGCTTACGTCTCTTCGTTCACCCTTCGTTCAATACTAGATGTGAGTTCTAGGTACCCTATAGCTACCATTTACAGGGTAATAATATGTCTTTCATTGACTTGAATGTGTGCTGGCGGCTGATAGTATGTCATGCTTACACAAATGTCTCGCTGATGGTGGCGTGTGTGTTGGATCATTTAGCTCCCTTCAAAATGGTTGAGCTGAATGGTGCTGATCTATGCGTCATGTTCGTGAACGGGCGCCGTCAGTTGGGGCTGGTCATCACTTAGCTGCCTCGGCTTATTTTTAATTATTTTATTTTTGGATTGTTGTTTTGTAAAGTACTATCTGTTGTGCCCTGGGCGCTTTTAACGCGTACTTCTTTTGTATTTTTTACATCGTTCTCACATAAATTCAAAAATATTTTTGTAAAACATAATCATCATTTCAGCCAAAAGACGTCCACTGCTGGACGTAAAACATAATTTAAAAAAAAGAGTATCCATGGAGTTTCTTGCCCGTTCTTCTCCATAGGTACCTACGCTTTTGAATGGGCAACTAGCTTCATATTTTCTGACTGACCGACTTCTTGACAATTCAAAAGTGCCTGTTAATGGTTTAATTGGAATAAATGCTTTGAGTTTGAGTTTGACTAGTATTTTACATGAAGCGACTGCTTATCGAACCTCCACAATTCAAGAGGACTTTTACTACACTACGCCTCGACCGTTAGCGCGTGCCTAAACAGGGTTATTGGTAAAACATTAACAACCTCTTAAGAGGTCATTGTACTCATTTTTATGAACAACTTTTACAAACAACAACATACAATCGGAACCAACAAAACTACGTTATATGAAAAAGAGACTGTATAATTCCCATAATATATCACTATTCAAATCAGAACTCGGCAAAGTAGATTGGAATCAAATCAGCAAAAATAACCAAAATATAAATGAAAACTACGCATCCTTCCTTAAACCATACAAAAACTATTAAATCTATGTATACCAGAAAAGTTGATAAAGGTCAAAAATAAGAAAACAAAAACATGGCTAACTACTGGCCTAAAAACAGCTTGTAAACATAAACGTGAACTAAAATCATTAATCAATACTACTAATAACTATCTTCGAAGATATTACAAGCAATATGAGAAAATCCTCAAAAGGGCAGTCACTACTTCAAAAAAACTAAATTATATAAACCTTATGAAAAAATCGAGTAACAAAATAAGATCAATGTGGCACATCATAAAAAGTCGTACTAACAAACTGGCTAAAAAAACTAGAGAAAGTATAAAACTTGACGTAAATAATAGTCTTGTTGAAGATCCGAGATTGGTCGCAAACGCCTATAATGACTATTTTGTATCGGTAGGAAAAACAAATGCTACGAGATCTGACGTGAACCCACCTGGTCGACATGTTGTTACTCCTTGCGAAAATTCCATAATTATGTTTGCAAACAGTAGATCCAAGTGAAGTAAAACTTATCATTAAGAACTTGAAAAATAAGCAAAGTTTTGGTCATGACGAAATACCACCATTGCTTGTTAAATCATGTATAGACGAATTAATAATACCTTTGACTTTTCTCATCAATCAATCATTCATGGAGGGTGTTGTCCCAGATTTACTCAAAATATCTATAGTAAAACCTATTTATAAAAAGAGCAAAAAACTCACGCAGGAAATTATCGCCCTATTGCATTATTATCTACATTTTCTAAAATATTTGAAACTGCCATGTCTAAACGGCTAAATAGTTTTTGCGAAAAGTATAAGATCTTTAGCACCAGTCAAAATGGATTTAGGAAAAATAAGTCTACAACATTAGCAGTATTTAATTACATCCAAGAAGCATTAAAAATAGTAAATAATTAAGAAATATGCAGTTTGGTTATTGCTAGATATGAGTAAAGCCTATGATCGGGTATCATATAAAGTACTATTAAATAAACTGCCGGTCGATTCTGCAAAAATCTCACCGTGAAAACTTAGGTGAAGTGAGTTCGTTTTTGCTACTAATTGACAGCTCACTCCACGCTCACTTCACCTAAGTTTTCACGGTGAGATTTTTACAGAATAGCACCGTTGTACCAAATAGGTGTGAGAGGTATCGCATATGAGTGGTTTTTCTCGTATTACTACGTTTCACCCGGATACTGGCATAGTGATCCACGTGAGATCACAAATGGAGCACGTCAATAAACAAGTAAATAATGACAAAGACTAATCGCTAAGATTCGCACTTTGACAATTCTATTGAAACACGACAAGAAAGATAAATGTGTTAAACAAATATTAATTTTAGCAGTCATTTAATACCCGCTATGAGTTATTTCTGACACTTGTATCATTAGGTAATGGCTTCTGTAACGTCATTGCTCGCAATCTGCCTTGTACAAATTATAAAAAGCTAACTTACTGATTTTTTAAGCGCCGAGTAAACTTATATTATTTTAATCGTTGAAAAAAGCTACAAATCAAGCTATAGCCAGTTTAAGCTGACCTCGCATTGTTTAAGTTTTCTGTACAATCAGAAGTCAGCTTATACTGGTTAATTATATAGCTTGGTGTGTAACCGTGTGTATATAACACTCAAAATATTTCTCGAAGTCACTCTTAAACATTTCAGTTAAAATATAAAGGGGCGTTAATTTATTAAGATCATTGTTAGTTTAGTTTTATGACATCGTAAACTAGTCTTATGTGACATTAATGTTTATTGTTAAACTAAGTTTAACGCCTGTCGCGTAACGCGTTAAACAAAAGGTATTTTAGTCTAAACATTTGCATAGGAAATACATAAATTAAGTGAACCACACCACCATAGATTAAGTATATTTATTTATTTTAGGATTTCCCACAAAAGATATTAGTAAGTACACAAAACATTACAGACCTATATTTAATGGACGACAAAGTATTTGGTAGGTGTATTCTTTCAATTATAGGAGACCACATCATTCACAATAAAATGAACAACTAAGCTAACAAATTATATACCTAAAACACAATAAAAGAAAAAAATTGACAATGGAAAATAAAAACAAGAAATTCTGTAAAATATTTAGAACATACGTCCTGTGGTCCGACGACCTTGAGAAGGCCGCAGGAGCCCGTTGGATGCGAGAAGCGCAGAACCAGTCCAAGTGGAGGTGCTTGGGCCTATGTCCAGCAGTGGACGTCTTTCGGCTGAAATGATTATGATGATGATTAGAACATAGTATAATAAAATTTATTAACATAAATAAAAAACATTCACAATAAAATAAGACACTTTTTATATTTATCGAGAGATTGGCTGATATCTAAATCTGTAGTTATAGCCAGGATGTTGTATTGCCTACAAAGTGACACGTGATACACGAACCGTTCGGAATTTGGGAAGTCAATAACAACTATCAAAATGTAGAGCAAAAAAATGTTCCCTTTTAAACTCTGGTTACTAAATTTTAATTAGGACTAACCTACCTAAGTTTGGAGTAATAAATTAAGTCCGCACATTTTATTAGTTATCTGACCATTAGTAGGATAGTTAGCACCTCGTTGATCAGTTTACGAGTACCTACTGCATGTGGGTGAACTTTGATGTTTGTTAAGGCTTGTATTCATGCCAACGACCTTGTGCATTTGGGCGGAGCTAACTACCCCTCTCCGCGCCACTCCGCCACCCGCATGCACCCGCATGCTAACGCGTTGCCTAGCAACACGAGGCGCCCCGCACTGAATTCGTGGGCGAGTGCGGGGATTATATAGACACGGACTTTAAACGATCGCATTTTTAATTTATTATATTAAAAAATATACATGTTTTTAAAAAGTAACAAAACCAAATCATTTTCGTTTGTATTGCAAAGCACTAGATATTTTTTTTATATTCTTTTGATAAAAAATGAAGGAGTAAAATGGTTTCATCTCAACGATTTGGAGGTGATTTGGTGGTTTTTTTTCTTAATAGGTGATATCGATAGAAAAATTATGGCTAAACCAAATTACGACTCATATCATGTAGATTACCAACTATTTTTTCAGATGTAATTTCTCTGTAAGTTCCGGAGAAAAGCTGCTTCATCTGCACGCTGTTTTTAAGCTTTTTTCGAAAGAGTAGCCTTAAGCAAAGTGCACGTTGCATTTTGACAACCCCACTCGGCTGTCAAGGATAGAAGAGGACCTCTTATGGTATCATACGATCAACAATGTTGGGAGCTAACTATCCGTATGCTAGGTTTCAAATACCTAGTTGTAGCGATCTAATCGATTAACACTTTGATTCTCTAACTAAGCAGAAATTCAAATTTTTTTTTTGTCTTATTCTCTCTTCTTCTCTTGCCTTAGTCCTGTTTGTCTTATTAGCCTTTTATAAAGTTTTTTATTGAATATGCTACTATAAAATATATGTATTTTTTCCTTAGTATTATTTTTCTTCTAAACTTTACGCAAGCTATCAATTTATCAGCGGGATTGTCCGAAAGGGTTACCGCTGGCCCGGAACATAAAGGGCTAAGGAAGGAACACGGGTGGGTTTAAGTCAGTAAGAGTCTGACACTCCCTTCCGCTCCACCCGGAGCGGGAGGGGTCATTTGATGATTTCCCATCCGCAAAAAAAAAAGCTATCAATTTACACAATTTAATTTTGGTCATGTGGTTTTTTTACCTTTTAGTAATTGTTGTTTTTGTTGTGCTTGTTTTTTAAGATGTTAGTATCGTAAGCAAAATAAATGTTTAAACAATATACTAGTATAATACACAATGGTCATACCCATCCTTAAAATTGACCACGTCCACCGCAGCTTAACCTCACAGACCGATTTATCCACGCGTCTGGTACAAGCCACATACATGCACCTTCAAAATCGATTCTAATTTTGAATTCCCTTTCAGACTCGCACGGGTCGCGGCGAGACCCTGCGCTGGGCAGTCTGCGTGCCAAGCGCCTGCAATGCGAAGTCAGTGGCAAGTTTCGTCAGCAGCGTCCTGGCCCACACTGTTAGTAATACTATAGGAGTCGAAGTTAGTGAGAGAGACTGCTACACGAGACGACCACTGGCTATTACTTCGCTGGATGTGGCTTATTTGTAAGTATGCTGCAATAATTAACATAACTTTTTAGTATGGGAGCTACTTTATTGAAACTAGCTATTGTATAGAAACGTACTAAAATGAAGGCAAAAGAGTCATACATTTTGTAACTTTAATTTTGGAGGAGTACCTACTATTGTATTCTGCGATAACTTATACCTACATCAAAGAGCCAATTTTCTTAATTTTAAGAACGTTTACAGTCAGAAGGACAATAGGCTATTTGACTGGTTTCTGATAAACATCTCAGATTATTTAATGGTGTCTAACGAGCCCACAAAAAAATATTAATTCAAATTGCATAATGTATTTCTTATAAAAAATAGTAAATAAAAATGTACTGTTTAAATAAGCCGCCAAAACGCTATCTTTAACAATATGGCGTCGTGACGTCACGATTCACGTAAACAAACGTTGACGCGGTCGAGATACTAGACAAAAGTCATCTGTTCTGTCAACGATAGACAGAAATTTACTAAATCATGACGTCATCTTAAGTTCAGCCAATCCAGACCGTTTTCGATTACGTGGCGCCAGATTTAAAAAGATGAAGTTTTTTCGGGTTTTTTTTTTATAAATAATACATTGTTTTATAGTAAAATTAATGCAAATCGATTTTAAAAACGATAATCTATACGAGTGTCAATAATTATGACCTTATTTTTTACATTGTCAAATAGCCTATTGTTGTAATTTAAAACCCAAAAGTTTATGAAAGCTTATGCTGTAGTAAAAACGTTCAAAATCTATTCGCAATCTCATCTCAGCGACAAACAAATGTCAAAAACTTGTCAAAAATGTAAGGAAATTAGAGGGATTTTTGACAGATTGAGACTGAGATCAGATTGTGAACGTTCTTAAAATTACGAGAATTGCTCCTCTGATCTCAGTTTCAATCAGTCAAAAATACCTCTAATTTCCTTACATTTTTGACAACATAAGCTTTCATAAACTTTTGGGTAGCCCATTCATAAATACCGATATCACTAAACCAGTACCAAGCATACATAGCTTAAATCCTAAATTAAAACAAAGGTTCCACTATTAATCAACACTAGGGACAGATTTTCCCGCAAAAACTTACGCCAAGCAACAATAGAGAGATAAGAAGATTTTTCTGTAAAGTCCACATTCAACTAGGGCAGGCCACAGCTTATAAATCACACTGGTTACTACCCACCTCTATATTTCTTCCATTTTTCTATGATTTAGTATGGGTTGGGATGATATTGGACGATATAATCGAGTCGACTTTGTGCTGGGAACCAATTATTCCTTTGGGTTACTTTTAGGGTCCGAAAATTGATGGAACAATGTTATGACTTGCATTCAATTAACTGCAAAATATTTAAGCAAATTAACAAAAGAAAATCAGTTCATTGTTTCTCCTTCTTTTGTTTTCAGTAGTTACTTTTGTTTTAAGGTTATATCACTATTACATGTCTAAAGCTGCTTAGGAAAGTTCTGTCATATTATAATTGTCGTCATGGAAATCTGTCATTTTCACCAGTAGTTGACATCTTTTAAAAGAGTAATGGTGGAGTTTCTTGCCCATTCTCAAGAATCAATTCTATTTTATTGTAATTTTTGTGCCTATTTGAAATAAAGTGTTGTTTTTTTTGTCGCGCTTATGTTTAACCAAAGTTTAAGCGATTACTGTTAAATGAACGGTAGTCTCTCTTGGAAAAACTAAGGACGAATGGCAGTATGTTCTGTTTAATTTATTGAGTCTGACATGTTCTCCGATAATTATACAATAAAAAAACAAAGGGATCAGCAAAAGGAAGAGTGTGAAAATCGTAACGCATTTTCTTATCAGTTTTCTACTATTATTTTATTAATTATGGTTTGCAAGCATAATAATTATTACTACAATTACCTTAACGCAGCACTAATTACAAGAGGGACGTTAACTTAAAAAAAAACCGGGCAAGAGCGAGTCGGACTCGCGCACCGAGGGTTCCGTACCATCATGTTTTTAAATTTTCACCGGCGAGCTACTTACTAGATCTCATTCAAAAGTATTTTCGGTGGAAGTTTATATGTTAATGTACATCATATATTTTTTTTAGTTTTGTCATTCTCTTATTTTAGAAGTTACAGTTACACTTCCAAATTGGTAAAATGTGTGTGTCCCTCACACACACATTTTACCAATTTGGAAGTGTCTCTCGCGCAAACTATTCAGTTTAGAAAAAAAAATATATTAGTAACCTCAATATCATTTTTGAAGACCTATCCATAGATACCACACACGAAAGGGTTTGATGAAAAAAAATTTGAGTTTCAATTCTAAGTATGGGGAAGCCCCAAAATTTATTGTTTAATTTTCTATTTTTGTGTGAAAATCTTAATGCGGTTCACAGAAGACATCTACTTACCAAGTTTCAACAGTATAGTTCTTATAGTTTCGGAAAAAAGTGGCTGTGACATACGGACGGACAGACAGACAGACATGACGAATCCATAAGGGTTCCGTTTTTTGCCATTTGGCTACGGAACCCTAAAAATGTAGCTCATACAGTAAAAATAATTTACGACTTTCAAGTCAAAGCGATAGCTGGTAATTCTACCCTATTCACAATTTCGCCTGACGTAAGGTATAATTAGGTTTCAGGCTAGTAATAGCATCTAGATTATGATGAATGACATTAATGAATGCCTAGCTTTAGTTTTAGTGAATTAGTTAAAGTTTTAGAAGTTAATATTTACGAGTACTCGCATTGGAAACTAGAATTAGATGAAATTAGGAACAGTAAGGTTGAATTGGGCTGCCTTCAAATGGCAACTAAGGCGATAAATTGAGATTATTCATTGAAATAGTTTTCAGAAGAGTTTAGTCATCTGATATTTCTTGAGGTTTCAACTTTCAAGTTCACTTTATAATCATTATTAGCTTCTGTCTGCCGACCCACCGCGTAGATACTTATCGTTATTACTTCATTTTCGCAGTTTTCTTTTTGCTCGTCTCCTAAGAGTCGTAGCGTGATGTTGCCTTGACCTATAATCGTCCTCAAGTATTGGGCTATCAAACGCAAAAATATTTTTTCAACTACGATAAGTAGTTTTAAAGATTAGCGCGTTCAGACAGACATAGACAGACGCAGCGGGGGAACTGTTTTTTATAATATTGCGAAATTGTTCGCTTGTTTAACGGTAAACCAGCCGATTCTTCACTCGGAATAATAGGTTGTTAAAAATAAACAAGGCGAATGACAAGTCAGTGCATTACACTCATAAGATTAACAAAATTGGAGCCAAAAGTATTACCTAACAATGTCAAATATATTTGACCTGTCCACATAACGCTTAGCAACATTTGCAGAGCGTTCAATCTCCGAAACTAACTATTAATGTGACACAATCAAGAAAATTCCCCTTATATTTTTCAATTTGGCATCTAAAGAATATAAGTAACAATTGTACTCCAACAGATAAATCACGCCAATTACTGTTTTTATTTGTTTTCTTTGTGTAAATATACTTTGTTAAGAGCACATATTTTCTCCGAGCCAACAGTACATCTATACTAATATTATAAAGCTGCAGAGTTTGTTTGTTTGTTTGAACGCGCTAATCTCTGGAACTACTGGTCCGATTTGAATGATTCTTTTAGTGTTGGGTAGTCCATTTATCGAGGATTTTTTTTTTTCAAAATTAGGGATCCGTAATAAAATTGCTATTTTGTAACACAAGGTGTAAAATCGAAAACCTATTTTTGCGTGCGCTGCAAAAACTGTTGACAATAGAACAAAATGATGTACTACGGGTTTGTAGAGCCTATTAAGACCTACAAAAAAGTCCGCGAGAACATATATCTAGCTGTCATGGTTTAATCACAATAACCGATTTTGTGTTCAAAATAATTATTAAATCGTCTGAAGAAAAAAAAACTACGTTAAATATGTATCGTAATATTAATCTTTATCGAAATTAAGCATTATGTTATCAAGAGTATTTATAAATAAGTAAAATACTTTTTGTTTCATCTCAATCGGATATTTCGTTTAAAAGTTATCACGTGTGTATGGTACCTATTAAGGAGTTATGGGCCATAGAGTTTTTTATCTTTATCTATTACTAATAATAAAGCTCAAGAGTTTGTTTGTTTGAACGCGATAATCTCTGGAACTACCGGTCAGATTTGAAAAAAATCTTTTTGCATTTGATAGCCCAATTCTTGAGGAAGGCTATAGGCTATTTAACATCACGCTATGACCCTTAGGAGCCGAGCAAAAAGAAAAAACTCAGAGTGAACGGTAAGCGAATACGAAGTGTTGCGACGCGACGGGGTGGGGGTACAAGAAATTTCACGCGGACGAAGTCGCGGGCAGAAGCTAGTAATATATATAGCCGTAAGTTTTGACGAATTATGATCGATCACACACGGGAAGATATTATTACTTTACTTTTTCATGAATACTTGATGATACCGTTTCATCATAAAATTATTTTGTTGTATCGATGGGTAGGTGAAATTGGGATTAGGAGGTTTGGCTGATAATTGCTTGGAATTTTTAAGTATATGTATATGGTAACATTTAGATTGGATTTGACAGCAACTTCTTAAATCCCGATGACTTCTTTCTGTAGTAGTCTATAGTAATATCATAATTTATTATAACACCGTTTTTCGTAGTACTTACCCTATCGGTAAGCTTACACTAAGGAAATTATTTTACTACATAAACATTCAGACAAGGATCTTTTATTCATTTTAATAATATTGACAGTAAGGTTTCTTTTATTTACCCTGCCCAAACAAATAGGCCTCTGAAAATATTGCAATCGAATTTTGTTAATTTGTAAGTGAATTCACATTTATCTTTATTTCTATTTCAGGTCGTTGATCCTTCTCTTCGTCACCATCCTATTCTTCAGTACCCTCTATGAAACCTACACAATCTACTACGGCAGTAAAAAAGAGTCATTGGTCTCCAACTTGATTATCTGCTTTTCCATGATCAACAATATAAAGAAGATCATCTCTACGAAGCAGCACAACAGTTTGGGTTTGGAGTGTATCTCCGGAATTAAGGCATTGGCTATGATTTTTATCATTGCTGGCCATGCCTGCATGTTTATTGCTAGTGGACCTGTAATGGATGCTGATGCTTGGGACCGGGTAAATCACATCAAACTTTTTTTTTTTTTATAAAAATATTTCTTGAAATAATAAGTTTACAAAAAGTGTACATAAGGTTCAGTAGTATATATATATCTAGGCCTATAATAGGATTATAAAAATCTGGATAGACTATGGTATGAGAAATATGAGATTACAGTCAAAAATAAAACTCTGAAGGTAATGTAGTGCGTTGCCTGATCTAGGATTATTTAAACCTGTGTTTCAGGCCAACACTAATATTATAAAGGCGAAAGTTTGGGGGTGTGTGTATGTGTGTGTGTTTATATGTTTGTTACTTCTTCACGCCCAAACGGCTAGACCAATTTTGATAAAATTGTGTATGGAGGTAGCTGGCACCCTGGATTAACATATAGGCTACTTTTTATCCCGATATTCCCACGGAAACGACATTTACGCGAATGAAACCGCCTGGCACAGCTTTATTATTATAGAGTCCTTACTGATCATCCTATTTGTCAATAGCTTTGGTTACATCTTCTACAAAAATCGGCAAAAGTAGAAGTAAGACGGCCTGTAGCTAGGTGGAATTACGATCTTCGCAAGTGTGGCTGGTAGCTGCTGGATGAGAGTGTAGCCGAGAATCGATCAAATAACTTGCGATTGGAGAGGCATATACGAGTATCCAGCAGTGGACTGCTACAGGCTGAATATGATAATGATGATCATCATCTGCCTAGCCCTTTCCCAACTATGTTGGGGTCGGCTTCCAGTCTAACCGGATGCAGCTGAATACCAGTATTTTACATACAGCGACTGCCTATCTGACCTTCTCAACCCAGTTACTGTGTAATACGATACCCCTTGGTAAGACGTGTTGTCAGACTTTCGGGCTTCTGGCTACCCGTAACGACTGTCAAAGATCCACGAATGACAGCTGGGACCTAACATGCTTTCCGAGGCACGGAGGGGTCACGGTATGTAAAGATGGTCACCCATCCACAGACAAACCGCAGCAAGCGTAGCTTAACCTGATCGATCACCCTGTGCGGCTGTTATTATTTAGCCACGGGCCCCTCAATTATGACATCTACAAATATTGTGTTGTGCCTCTTTTTGAGATCGAAGTAAAATAATCAAGCCTTTTGTAATCAGAACCAGCTTCAAGATTAGACTAAAGTTTACGCCTTTTTTTCTTCTAAAAGGGGTAAAACAAACAAGTTTAAATTACTTTGTCTCGTAACAAAGCAGTATTTCCGCGGCTATGAGCGCTAAACCTAGAAAACGACGAGTAAATTAAATTCAGGCCATAAACTTAATAACCTGGAGGAACTTAATAACGTTCTTGTAGTTTTATTTCAATATTATCTTTATGCACTCTTTTTAATTAAAGCTCTGTCAATATTTTAATACGGCGTTGTTGCTTGGGGCGTAACTTTGTTAATGAAATTCCTCTGTAGGGCTGTCAAATTTACATAGCTACCAGCCCTACGAACGTTATTATTTTGGGTCTGCCAATATTATTAATTAACTTGTTACAAAAATCCATCAAAGTCAATACTGAAGGTTGCATGAAATTCATAAGAAAACTCTTTAACAAAAATAAAACCGACTTCCAAAAAATACACTACAAAGTGAAAAATAACTTTAATTTCGGAAGTCGGTGTCTTTGGATCTGTATTTTAATTTTTGCCACCGACTTCCGAAATTAAAGTTATTTTTCACTTTGTAGTGTATTTTTTTGGAAGTCGGTTTTATTTTTGTTTCTCGTTTTTTAGTGAGTTTATTTATAATTTATCTAAGTTACAATAGCCTAATATCAACTTGCTCATTGCCTTTTACAAGAAATTGCTTTTCCCGATGCAGAGACGTTAATTGTTGAGGAGTTCCATTTCACCATTCGCATAGTGACGAGCATAAATTGCTTAGCTACACTACTGAATTAATCGAATTGCAACCCGTGAAAAACTTTGAGTAGTTCCGGTGGCCATCTGTGGTCTCCATCATTAGATCCACTTCACCAAATGGTGCTTTCCAAGACCAAATAAACGAGTTACTATAAAAAATACCCAAATCGCTATAGGTTGCCTATAATATTTGAAGAGTTCCTTCGATTTCTCCAGGATCCCATCATCAGATCCTGACTTGATGACAATGGAAAGTACACGATTTAAAAAAAAATAAAAAAATTTTTTGAATCGGTCTAGCCGTCTTTAAATAACCGGGGAACATAAATAAAAAAAAAATCCGATGAACTGACAACCTCCTCCTTTTTTTGAAGTCGATTATAAAATAATCCAGGAGAGGTGTAATTCTAGTTATGCAACTGCTTTTTATTGACCAGATTAATGTAAAGCTGACATCTGGCCGCTTGCTATTATTATTATTATTTTTTTATTAAACCTTGCCCCCACACTAGGAATTACTCCTGTATTGTGGGTGCGTTTACAAACATTTAAACTCACATACACAAACAGCCATAACATTCAGTCTGCCAACCCTACCCCCATAAAGTCAAGCGTACACTGTATAAATTATGTAAAAGTTAGCTGGCTTGATCTCCAGCATTACGTCCTCGATGGGGTCAAGGTCAGTTTATTTGGATTTACCCAGAGCTTCTAATTATGCCCGGAGCTTGCTTTCCAGATACAGTATCGCATAAATTTTATCCGTAATCAGGGCCTCGGTTTAGTTTTACAACTGCCTAGGCTTGTTCTCAAGGTCAACTTATATTAAGAGAACTAATCATAAACTCAGGTTTGGTTAGTACAGTTGCTTCAACTACGAAGTGAGTAGTTACCGTAATGTGGTGTGATGGTCGTCTCATGCATATAAATGACTTAAGAAAGCCAGCTGTTTCAAAGGAATTTGAACAGTCTTACTGGTAGAAGATTCGTCAATAATTACCAAGGGGCTTAATTTATCAATATAATTTTGGATACCATAGTGAGGTGATCTTCAAATCTCGTCTATTTTTCGACGCTATAGTTTAGTTAGTTGTGGTTACGTTAGGTTATTATATTTTTTATTTTAATAGTATGTTAGTTAATTTAGTATAAGAAGTTTATCCAGTGTACATATTTTTGTCCTCTTCAGTGGTGTGTCGAAACTAACGTCTTAATATCTTCTCTTCTCCTTTCTTCACAGTTAGTCCGCCAACCAGTCAATGCCTTCATGTTGAACAACACTTTGTTAGTGGACACTTTTCTGATGCTCAGCGCGTTCCTCTTCTCAAGACTGTTCCTCGTTGAACTCGACAAGAGAAGAGGCAAGATCAATGTTATACCAATCTTGATCTTCCGTTATATCAGGTAAGATTTCATCTTCTGTTTTAAATATTTCCTTTTCAAGCTTGTAACGATGGCTACATTGTCTACTTCAATTTTGATTAAACTTGATAGAACTGTAACCTATTTAATAACGCTTTCTAGTGGTTCATAAAGCGGCGTTTATTTACACTGTAGTAGATATTTCTCACAACAGAAACAGAATCACTAAAATGTTGCTATTTCACTATTATTTAACTCAGTTTGAGTACCGAATTCATCCCAATCGTTTTGTTCCGCGACTAACTTTTGGCTTGGATGATTTAGGTAACTAAAATACAGTGCTTCATTTGATATTTTAATAAAAACAACATTAGCCTTGTCGTAAACAAAATTCTTAAATTTTTTACTAGAAAATACATCAGAAAAACCCTCTGCACAAAGTTTTTGCTTCCAGGATTTCATCAAAATGTAACTGTTTCCTCTTTTTTCAAATAACAAGCTCTTACCCAATAAACTGCCATACACAATGAACGTCGTACCCTTTGTAGTATGGAATAAGCCTTATTAACTTAACGCATTTCTGTGCAGTATTATAAAAGCTAGAGCTCATTTCTCGCTTAGCTTGCTTTTTCTTTGGTTTCAATAGCAACTTGTTCTTTTCGCGTCTTTGACGTTGAATTTAGATGTTGGTTTGCAAAAATACCCGTTTAATGATTGTTTAACTGTATTGTGCCCTTTTAAGATTTCCTTCCCAGTAAAATGGTAGCTGTAGGCATTTCACTGAACATTTCAAATAATTCAGTTTGGCAAAATAAACTGCTGAAACTGTCTGGAAAGATATTAGATTGACCCAAGTCTAACCGAAAGTGACAGGCCCCAAACCGAATATAAATTTAATCGATAGCTCACTTTACCCGTGCCTTGAATTTTTTATCAAACCTAGAATTTACATTTTGATACTTCGTGCGTGACAGGCGATAAGAATATCCGCTTTTTGAGCATTGTAATGGTTTGGGGTTTTAATGATACCTATTTCTTGAAAGCACTCAGATGGGAGGACGAAAGCATACGAATTGTCTTCAAAACCATTATTTTTACGATATATTTTCTTCTATCATCACCATTTTCATCATCGGCAGGCTTGTTCCACCCACGGCTGAATTTCCTCCCTTATATAAGGATATCCTCATGGCTATTGATTATTTTTGCCAGTCGGTAGAATATTAGCGGTGCTGACAGGCCAGAGTGCGTCAGTTATAGTTACTAATTAACATTTTATGACTATTTTGATGCAAAGCTGCAGATTTTAAACGTAGCTGTAGTGAAGAAAATTAATCTTCCCAAATATTAAGCTAACTCAAAACTACTTTTGACTTATGATTGCATCGTTCTTTTCAGGGTAACTCCAGCATACCTGATCGTCATTTTGTTCTACATGACTTGGCTGCCGAAGATGGGAGAAGGTCCTCTATGGCAGGACAGGTTGCAGTTGGAACAAGAGAGATGCATGGCCTCCTGGTGGACCAATATACTGTACATCAATAATTATGTTAATACTGATAAAATGGTAAGTTTGAGAGTTTCTAAAAGTACAGTTATTAAATTTTTGAAGTGTGCTGACAAATCATCACAAGGTCACTATGAATGATTTAACAGATTTTAGTGAGTACCTAGAATATGTGTGTGTGTCTATTGTAAACTAAGCACGTTTCCGGATGGCAGCTTAGGCATGTGGAGGAGTACTTCGACGCCTAAGTGTCCTTTTGGTTTTGTATATTTGTGTAGTTGGATATTTAATTTAGTACCTAGTGTAAATAGTTAGGTGCATAAAAAAAATAGAAGAAGTAAGTATTTAGTTATGTAAAAATGGAGCAGGCACTTTCTTTGCAGGGAAACACTAAAATCCAAAAGCCAATATAAATAAAAATAGTTATCCTGAGCCCTATAAAAATAAAAATTATCTTGGAAGAAGGCAAGTAGAAAAATATCCTGAACATTAATAAAACAAGGAACTAACAATGTAATGCTTTAGTGTAACAGAGGATGATAAGGGTCAACTTTCCAGTTGTCAAACTAAAGTTTCACCGAGATTCACGACAGTAGTTTCATAATGCTTCCCTCTTTATTGCGAGCGTATCTTTTTAAGCACTAGACATCCTCGGACAAGCGATGACAAAGACTTTGCCTGTTTTAAACTTTATGAAGTTAGCTGCTGCAAACTTATCTTTTTTGGCCATTGTTCTTTTACTATTAACACTTTTACAATTATACGAGTATATAGGCTACAAAACGTCTGAAAATTGCTGTTTCGTGTTTTGTTATACTACAGTTTTATTGGAAGTATTTTGAATGGTAGATTTAATTAAATCTGTTATTGGAGCGTATACATGTACACTCCAATAGCGGAAGCTATGCATAGGTTTAGACTTTCAAACGACTAACATTTTATGTTGAAACAATTTATTTCCATTAACGATTTCATAAGCGGTGTTGACTTTAAATTGTGATTGACATTTTATTTAATAATCAAACTTTAATCAATTTTGAAGTCCCATTTTGTTTCTTTCAGTGCATGTTCCAATCCTGGTACCTCTCCGTGGACACACAGCTGTTCTTCATAGCCCCCATATTCATCTACAGTCTATGGAGGTGGCGCAGAGTTGGCCCTATACTTCTATCAGTTTCCATCCTTCTCTCTTTGATTGGCCCTGCAGTTATCACCTACAGGGATAAGTTGGATCCTACGCTTTTGTTTTATGCCAAGTAAGTTTGTATTTTGAATTCCCGTTGATTCTTGAAAGTGAAAAATTCATACATATTTCGAATTCATAAACAATATCAGGGCCTTTGGGTCATTATGCTGCGTCTACACATCTTTCCAAAGATACTAAAACGCAAGGTATGTCTCAAAAGAAAAAAAAAACAAAAAAAAAATGTTCGTTTTCGGCCCTTCGGACATTCTTGAAATTGTTACTTTCGTCCGCCCGGACAATCTGTGGCTTTCGTACGCTGTCACTCTCGTCCGTCGGTCAGTTGGGTGGTTAAATGTATTATTGTCAGGGATATTAGTGTCATTAGGAGGACCAATGATTGTAATGTAAGGTTTTGATTTTATGGTTATTGTTACAGAGAGTTCACTGATATTATTTCCAACTATTACTTCAACGAAGCTTACATCAAGACGCATATGAAGGTGATTATTTATTTCATGGGAATTTTAACTGGATATGTTCTGCATCGGGTACAAACAGAAAAGTGAGTTTATAAGTTTATCGCTTATATTTTTAAAACTTGATGGAGCCTTATTTGTGTGATCTTCATACAGCCTTACTTTTATAAAGATAATCTTAAAATTCTTTAATTTTTTACAGCTACCAGTTCTCATTCCTGATGAAAACCTTTGCGTGGATCACTAGCGTGGTCCTTGGTGCCGCAACTACCTTCTCCGTGACTATCTTTTATCAAGAGTGGTACCAATACAGCGCGTTAGAGGCGGCTGCCTACATTTCTTTGCACAAACTTGCCTGGGGTATTGCTAATGGATGGCTTATTATTGCCTGTGCTACTGGCAATGCAGGTAAAATATTCCTTTCAAATTATATTTTTTGTGAAAAATAGTCTTTACAGCATATGTTATTTGACTTGAGAACTAATTGATTATTATAAATGTCTACTTCAACATTCTACTTGGACCAAGCGAAGTGCCTTACGGAACCCTTTTTTAATTTTTAAGCCAATTTATGTAAACCTTAAGGGTTTTGTAAGTTACCGAATTGAATTTTTCATAAAAAAAAACATCTTTTCTTCTAGGTTTCTTTGGAAAATTACTGACTTGGAAGTTCCTGGCTCCGTTCTCAAGATTGACGTTCTGTGCTTACCTGGTGAACGGAATCGTCGAATTGTACTACGTTGGTGAACTGAGACATCCTCTACATATCACCTTCTTCACTGTTGTGAGTGTTATTCTTTAGTTACTTTATAGTTGACCTGTATGTTTGTTCATTGTATCTTCATTTTCAAACACTCCTAGATGTCATCTGTAGCTAACGATAACTTCTTTTTGGCGATTAGATAAGTAATTGATACTTTAGTCGGTCAGTAAATGATGTGTTTTTTTTAAACTAATTTGAAATGTCACTTTATCTTTTTCATAACTCTCATTAGCGACTGTCACGTGTTTCTTCATTAATCGTTTGTGATCTCACGAGCGGTTTTTGAGTTTATTAAAGAGCATTTTTGGTTTCCATAAAGAATGTTTTTGTTTAGTATTGTCAAACAGGAAAATATACAGGAAACTTGGATGTAATTACTTTCCTTGCTAGGTTATTGTGGGCTTTTTTGTGGGATTTTCAACATAATGGGACAGTGGGATGAACTGGAGGCTTAAGGAAAAAAAATAAATGGAAAAATGGGTAACAATTTAAGAAATATCGTATATCGATATCATATACAACGTGCCGCTACAATTGTGACGTTAATTTAACACACGCGTAGGGCTAGTGGCCAGTAAAAATGATAACAACATAAAATAATTTGTAATTTGAAAACTACCGCCTGCGCCTCTCGCCGACATAGGGCTCTCCCTCTTTCCTTGAATTCGCCTACACTTTGCATGTTATTATTTTTAATTTTATTGATGCGATGTTATGATCCTTGATCCCGGCAAAGACCCCCGCGCTACAGTTCTGTAAGTACAGGTTGTTCCAAGATGCTTTAAAAAAAAAAAAAAAAATCTTAATGAAATAAAAATATGTTAACAAAATGAAAACCGTATACGTGTGTTAAATAAATTTCACCATTAAAACGGCACGCTGTATACGTGTATCAAACGAACCAATAACGCAAGGAACATCACAATTATTTGTTAATTGGCAGAGTAAGACAAAATTAGGACAAAAAAATCAATATTTTGATGAAATTCCCAGACTCAATATCAATTCCTGAAGAGAAAACTCTTTGTTTAGACAAGCCCCGCGCGTGCCCTATGTAGTACGTTATAATATAAAATCAATTTTGTCTCATTAGCGGAACTTCAGAGGTCATGGCTACTTTAGCCCACGTATATAATAGTAGCTATCTCATAACCAAGGTATAAAATAGTAGGAAGTAACAGAAGCATTGAACGGGTGAGAAAGTGAATGACTGTCTGGCAGTGAGTGTAGTGTAGGTAGTAGTAGCAGTTTTGATATAAATCTGTCAAACTTGGTAAACTAAAATCGGCTTTATTTCCAGATGGCGAATGCAATATCGCACATAGTGTTGACTTTCTTCCTTGCCATGTTTCTATGCTTGACCTTTGAGTCACCTCTGCATGGAATCGAGAAGATTCTTCTGAGGATGTTCGGTGAGTACAAAAAGTATTCTTAATTTTTTTCTATTGGATTTTTGACATTTAATTTTGGCTGTCTGACAGGTAATTCACAGTCTGATCTGTCTCAATCTGTCAAAATTTTTGACAAGTTTGTGATACTGATAGTCGCTGAGATGAGATTACAACTAGATTTTGGACTAGATTTCTTCTGGTGTAAAGTAATATCGCAATTACTTTTAGTATTTATTTATTTATTAAAACTTACACACACTATCTTTACAGGATGACCACAATACAATAGTGGTTTGCAAACACATACCTACGAAATAAAATGAAAGATCAACTTACGGCTAATACTTAAAAATCTAAACTTTAAAAATACAAAACTTATTTTTTTAATGCTATAAAATCTGAACCTAAAATATAAAATCAGACTTAACACAATATTAATATTTAAATATAGCTAACAAAATTCAACAAAACTCAACAAATTTCAACAAAATTGTTTTAATTTAAAAAAATATATTAATTTGATCACTTGTAAAAACCAGATAACTCGACTCGTTTCTATTACTTTTCAAGTTTAACTTTTAAATGTCTATTCCAAACGAATCTTTCAAGAATAAATCTCCTTAACATTTCTACGAGTTATAATAACCAAAGTAGTCAGATCAATGATCACACTTTTAACTTTTCCATAACAATCCAAACAAAGTTGAAACTGCAATCAAAATTAAGATAACAAAGTTTTTGAACTGGAAAAATGTATTAAATCACTTTTCTCATTCATGATTTAAGATCTTTATAAAGTATTTTTCTTTGAGCTTCAGTAAAAGGTCTATTGTAGCTATCCTTTTCATGAGTTTCAGTACTGCTATAAAAGCAATGGATTACAATTGTGTCTAAAAATATTTATAAGTAGGCCCTTACTTTTTCAAAAATGATCTTGTCAAGTTTGTCGAAGTGGTATTAAAGAATTATTCGTTGAAAATAATTTCAAGCAGTATTTATAAGAAGAGGCAAACGAAACAAACAAATTAAAACTTTTCCAAAAAATATTATTTCGTCACTGTATAGTATCTTTACAAACCATTTTGGTATGAGTCAGGCCCTTTGTACAGTTTCTATACGGTACGGCAGCGGGCGTACCGTGTCGTAGAAATAAAGTGTCTGTCAACAAGCTTCCATAGTGGCCCCTACAACAGACGACCGTGCCTGCACACGATGAATAAACCGTAGTTTTCCACGGCAAGAAAAACGTGTGTGTGTGCAAAGGCTCTTACAATCCTTTTAAGGCTCCTTCAAACAGGCGCGACACGCGATAAAATCGCGCGCGACACAAAGGCACCGCAAGTCGCGCAACGAGCGGTGTATTTGTGTCTCGCGCGATCATATCGCGTGTCGCGCCTGTTCGTTGGAGCCTTTAATCGTAATAGAGATATGGTATTTTAATAATTGTTTTTTCTTTTGTTTTTAGCTCGGCCAGTCCTGAGTGACAATGCCAGAAAAGATGTATCAGTGGAGTCATCGAGAAACACTAGTCAATCTAAGTTAGATTCGTAGCTTAGTGTTCCACATTATTAGTTTTGTATTGTAAGTGGAAATCAATGTGTGATATTTACACAGATGATTTTCTTTAGCTTAGTTAGTTTGTATCTGCGTAATACCCCTAAGTTATACGGTATTTATAGGCAACTGGGATGTGAGGATATTGAAACCGACGTAAAACGAGTTATGTCAAATTTTGTAACTTGCAGCTGTAGCAAATAAATTCTATAATGATGTTGAGTTAGATCCTGAATTAAGAGTACCGGAAAGGCTCTAAATGAGTCGAAGGCTAATTTATGTAGAAAGCATAGACACTTTTACTCCTTTTTTAGAGTTTTTCTTTTATGTTAGTCTACAAGTGAAACAGCGGGATAATTGAGTAACACACTCACAATCCCAATGAAAATTCCAATTGACAATTCAACAATATACATTGCGATATTGACGCTGTTGGACAGAAGAATTTATCAAATATTATGAAGCAATGGATTACGAATTTCCTTCAAAATCGTTCGAATTGGGATTGAGAGTGTGTTATGAAATTGGATGCAAGACTTTAATAAGTAGGGGTATTGTATCAATGTAATATATTTTTGAGAACTAAACAGGCTCAATTATTTATGGTTTTAGGTAACTTGTAAATATTATTTTGTAAGTTAGGCAAGTAACTAGATTTATAACTTTTGTACGTTTATAGAATGTAGAAATTAAGATTATTATGTTTCCAATTTTATATTACATATTTCCTACGGTGATAACTAATTATTAGATCGGTATCACCGGATATCTATGGGTATCACCAACCAGTAAGGTATTGCTATAAAATGTTAATAAAAATGACATAATTTTTCGCGAAGGTATCCGGGAACGACATCTTTATTTTATGGCCAAAATTATAAGACCAAGAGGACTGTTTATACATTTTTATGTCAAATAAAAAAATACAATTTAATCTTTATCTCAAGAAAGTAAATTTTCAAAATTGAATAAAAGTTTGGTGAGATACAGCCAGTGCAATAAATACGTTGACATTTCAGAGTTAAGAAATTATGGTTTTAGCGCCGAATAACTTTTACAGTTGCTTGAAAATGTTGCGGAATTGAGATTTGTTCATAACATCACGCTTGTATTATTTCAAAGGGTTGGGCAGAGGTGTACTCCGTGTACACCCACTGTACACCCACTGTACACCCACAATTCACCAGTTATGTTCAAGTTCATTTTCATTACATTAAAATGCAACTTGTTGACATGAGTTTTAGTTTAAGCTAAAAATTATTAACTGCCTCGTTGTCTAGTGGTCGCAAGCGCTACTGATGAGCATGAGGTCCAGGCTTCGATTCCCGGCTCGGGCAAAGTGATATTGGTTTTTTTCATCTGAAATTTCTCAGCATGGAGTATGGGTTTGTGCCCGGTTGATAGGAATAGGCTCGCCCACTATTACATGGGACTTAAACATAATTGGTGATATGTGGGTGAACCATAATTATCTACACTGAAAGAAATAAGCAGTAAATACAAATGAAAAACCATTGATCTGTTCTGCTTCAAACAGTTCCATATGAACCTAACGTTCAAAACAGTAACTCAAACTCAAACTCAAACTCAAAGCATTTATTTCAATTAAACCATTTTACAGGCACTTTTGAATTGTCAAGAAGTAGGTCAGTCAGAAAAATGTGAAGCTAGTTGCCCATTCCAAAGCGTAGGTACCTATGGAGAAGAACGGACAAGAAACTCCATGGACACTCTTTTTAAATTATATTTTACAAAAATATTAAGTTACATCATTACTTTTGAATTTATAATTAAATAATGTGAGAACGATGTAAAAATAAACAAGACGTATGCGTTAAAAGCGTCCAGAGTACAACAAATAGTACTAAAACAACAATCCAAAAATAAAAATAAAATAATTAAAAATAAGCCGAGGCAGCTAAGTGATGACCAGCCCCAACTGACGGCGCCCGTTCACGAACATGACGCATAGATCAGCACCATTCAGCTCAACCATTTTGAAGGGAGCTAAATGATCCAACATACACGCCACCGTCAGCGAGACATTTGTGTGAGCATGACATACTATCAGCCGCCAGGGCACATTCGAGTCAATGAAAGACATATTACCCGGTAAATGGTAAAATAAGGTATAGTACTTACATAGAACTCACATCTGTGCTATGCAATTATACAATACAAATGAAATTGAGTTTATACAATGCAAAGATAGTCTTACAATCTTCAGCAGCTCCAACAGTATTTTCAGGTGTTAATCAATTAGTTGTGGTTGTGGAGCAGGACCAGCATTGAGCCAGGCATTTTTATCAGCTATGTAATCCCCTAACTTATAATATGCCTGACTGCATAGTGTGCGTTTTATACAAGACTTGAATTTTGTCTCATTCAGTTGAAGAATGTGGGGAGGTATTTTATTATAACATTTTAAACAGTACCCCATAAAAGATGAGTCTACTTTAGCCAGTCTGAAACCTGGTTGAACTAATAGGTCCCTATTTCTAGTACTATAATTATGTCTTTCACCTCTTTTACTAAAAAGATGTAAGTTTTTTCTTACATACATGATGTTTTCGTAGATATATTGACAAGGTACCGTCATGATGTTAATTTCCTTAAACAGTTCCCTCAGAGAATCGCGCCTGCGGAGGTTATATATGGCTCTGATGGCTCTTTTCTGCAGAATAAAAATAGAATCGATGTCTGCAGCCCGTCCCCAAAGTAAAATACCGTAAGACATGACACTATGAAAGTAACTAAAATAGACTAGTCTCGCGGTATCCACATCAGTAAATTGACGGATTTTTCTGACAGCATAAGCTGCTGAACTTAGCCGTCCTGCAAGAGATGTTAAATGAGGACCCCATTGTAGCCTTGAGTCGAGCGTGATCCCTAAGAAAACAGTTTTATCGACGAATTCTAGTTTCTCTTGATTCAATATTATCTCACAATCACTACCCTTGACATTTGGTAAAGAAAATCTTATGCACTTAGTTTTTTTTCCATTTAATACTAAATTATTAGCAGTGAACCAATTTTGGACCTGCAATAGGGCGTTATTTACGTCGTCAAAATTTGTAGCACGTCTATTTACCTTAAAAATTAAGGAAGTGTCATCAGCAAATAACACCATTTGTGGTTGATTTTTTAATAAATGGAGTAGATCATTAACATACACTAAAAAGAGGAAAGGACCCAATATCGAGCCTTGTGGCACACCCATTTTTACTTTTAAACCATATGAATTGACACCATTTATTTGGACTTGCTGTTGTCTATCATTTAAATAAGAACTAACTAAACTGAGCGCAAGTTTTCCAAGTCCGTAATGCTCAAGTTTCAAAAGCAAGGTTTCGTGATCGACGCAATCAAATGCCTTAGAGAGGTCACAAAAGATTCCAATGGCGTCTTGGGCCTCTTCCCACGCGTTAAAAATGTGTTTTAATAAGGTTACACCAGCGTCAGTCGTACAACGTCCTTTGGTGAAACCAAATTGCTGATCGTGAAGGATTTTATTCATGTTAAAATGATTGAGCATCTGATTAAGCATTATCTTTTCGAACACCTTACTGAAAACCGGCAACACGGATACGGGTCTATAATTATTGGTGTCTTTACTGTCCCCAGATTTGAAAAGTGGTATTACCTTACTGTATTTCATTAAATCGGGGAAGATTCCTTGATCAACACACAAATTAAATACTAAGGCTAAGTAAGGTGCAATAGTCTCAATTATGGAGGCACAGACTTTAATGGACATTCCCCAAAGATCTTCGGTCAATTTGATCTTAATTTGCTTAAAAGCTTTTATTACTGAAGCGGGGTTTATATGTTTAAATTGAAATTCAACCGGGCAGGCTGGAACGTTCGCTCTTAATAAATCAATTGATACGTCGGATGAGGAATTTAAGGCTTCCGTCGTTTTTGATGGTATGTTAGTAAAGAAATTTACAAATTCCTGAGCTACTTCTAAGTTAGAGCTTATGGCACCACGTGAAGTCTCCAATGTGTAATCAGTGTTTCGTTTTTTATTCCTACTAGTTTCGTTATTTATAATTTTCCAAACCGTTTTTATCTTATTTTCTGCTGATTTGATTTTATTGCTAATGTACAGGGCTTTGGCTATTTTGCAAGTATTTCTAAAAATTTTGGAATATGTAGCAACATACTTGCTGAAAGTTTCAGTATTGATGTAAGGCTTAAGGCCATACAGCTCGAAAAGTCTTTCCCTACTTATCCTAATACCTCTAGTTGCCCAGTCACTAAAAACAAAATTAGGGCAAATGTTTTTTGTTTTCTTTTCAAAAATTGTATTAAATTGAGTGTGCACTACTGAAAAGAAATCCTCGTACAATTTATTAGCATCATCCCCATCATGGCCCAGATCATTTAACTTATTATTTAGGGTACTATTGAATCTATTTAGTTTACCAGTCGTTATTGGTCTAAATTGAATTTGCACTTTTTGCAAAGGTGTTTTAAACTTAAAAGATACCGTTTGTCCACTATGATCAGACGGCAGATAATTTACGATGGCTTTATCTAAATAATCACAATCGCAAAAGACATTATCAATACAAGTAGCAGAATTTGGAGTTATTCTAGTAGGTTCTGCAAACACATTATATAAATTGAACGATTTAAAAAGGCTTAATAATCTACTGCTATTAGAATTATTTTCCAAAATATTAATATTAAAATCCCCACAAATAATTGCGGCTTTGTTATTGGATGCAAGTTTCGCTAAGACATCTTCCATTATTGACTCAAATAAAGAAAAGTTCTGATAATTAGGGGGTCTGTAAACGCACACTATGACATGCTTATCTAGCTCAACACAGGACAGTTCGATGCAATGTTCAACTGATAAACCCACTATGTCATTTCGTTGCTTGGATTTTAAACATTTTTTTATCATTATTAGAGAACCTCCACGCAGCATAGATTTACGGTTAAAACAACTGCCCACACTATAGTTCTCAAAATTAATTAACATTTGGTAATCCTTTAACCAATGTTCAGTACAACAAACAATGTCAAACTTTGTTTTTTCTAAAAACATTTCAATTTCTAATAATTTGGAAGAAATGCCTTGAATATTTTGATGAAATACTGTCAAGGCATTCTGCTGATCTCCTTTTTGATATTTACATAATTTAGAGCAAGAAGATACCTTGTTGTTGTTAGGTATAAGAATATTATTACTGGTACCTTCTGTTGTCTTACAAACTAGTTTAAATGATTATCCGGAGTTAATCCCAAGACTTCAATGTCATCACCAGGCAGTGAGCTCATAGTGCGTGAGAGAAATGGAACCTCCTTCGTATAATTTGTACAAATATTTATAGCATTTGAGCTACATTCATTCAGGCAAACCACCTTATTATTAGTATTATTACTAACTGTTGTGGTGTTAATAATACAAGACTTCGACATAATACTTATGTCTGAGTTTATATAAAAAGCTAATAGCCTTGCTATTATGTGTCTAAAACTAACAGGCAGATACACAGTACCCCTAGTCGACTTTAAAGTTTCAACATAACAGTTGGTGTCAAAATATACAAGCTTGTCACTGTAATGACTAACTAAAAAGTGCATATGCTTATTAAGCATATGAATATAATTGTTTTGTCTATTTGTTAATTTTTTAAAATATGGGAAAGCACACAATATTATTTTATTACAATTTAACTTTAACAACTCAGTTACACAGTCAGTTATTTCATATTTTTTGACCTTAGAACTGTTACCTACAAATACAGTAATGTTAGTTTTGGGATTAAATACATTTCCTGTTACTGATGCCATTATTTGTTTGTAGGTTGACCCTGGCATACAATTATTTTGAGTAGAATAACTCAGGTTGTTACTAATTAATTTACCTAAACCTCTTCCTATACTATCCGAGAACATAACCGAATCATAACAATCATGACTAGTGAAAGATGGACAACTACCAGTCTCAAGCTGTACCAATTGAGAAAGATCTTCTACTATATCAGATACATCCTGGTTAAGGATACACTCTTGAGACAAACTCTCAGTCTGGGACGGGTCCTCCGTTACCTCAGGCTGGACAGCGACAGGGTGTATAACTGTCTGACAAGTGCACTGACACATTACTAACTCATTAGCAGCAAGAATGTGTTCTTTAATTTGGTTCTGAGAACCCACATATTTAATGTAAAGAGAACTAAGTCTGCTTTCAAGTTCCTGTATGTCAGACTGTAAGCGCTGTATATCAATTTCATAGATTTTTTTGCTGTCTTCTAATTTGATTTGATAATTGGTTAATTTATTCATTAGATCAACACGTTCTTTCCTCAGTGGAATATGTTTGGAAAAGTGTTTTTGATGTTTTCTAAATTGATTACATTTTTTAATTATTCTATTCATTCTTGCATATTTTTTCATTTTGTTATGACTAAATTTATAACTATAATTCTGTTTCAGCAAGGAATCCTCAGTAAGGTCAATAGTTGTCAAGGAATGAGGGTTACAATTACTATTTAATAATTCATTATATAAGTGGTTTGTTTCTCTAACCTGATTGCATTCTATTTCTTTTTCTAACTGGGTGATACAACTATTAGCATGAACTAATTCATCTTCTAGGTCCCTAACTCTATTTAAGGCCTCCTCATACAAATTACTACAGGTGTTGAAACCATCCGTGACTACCTTCAGTTGATCGCGTTCATCAACAACATTCTGATACTGTATTTTTAACTGATCCGAAAACAGTTAAAGGCTCCTACAAACAGGTGCGACACGCGATATAATCGCGCGCGACACAATGGTGCCTTTGTGTCGCGCGCGATTTTATCGCGTTTCGCGCCTGTTTGAAGGAGCCTTAAAGCTTGAGGCAAAATGTTACCGTCATGACAGTAAACTTTAACGTTTGAACTAGCTAAAAGGTCACAAAATTAACTGTTTTATTCATTTGTTGATATTGTTCAAACCATAGAAATTTACTTACATTACAGTAATGCTGGTTTTCCTTTTTTTTGTTTTTTACAGTATGTTCAATCATTAAAGTTACTGTTTTGTCTTTTTCTGTTTTACAAACATTTCTCATACTGTATAAAGTCAATCGCTTTAATATGGTGTAGTATGAAATTATTTTTTTCAGTGTAGGTACAGCTCTGCCTAACCTTTCAGAGAATACAGGCGTGATGATATGTTTTAAAATCATCCTCGAGATTAATACAATCTGGATTTGCCTGTCTGACTTATGTCCTTTTACTTATTCCTGCTTACACGATTTGATTTGTAGTTAACTGCTTAGTAAATTTGTGTATTTTTGTATAAATTATGATAAATAAGAGAGCGAGTCTTGAAATTAAATACAATTGTATTATACGAATTCTTAGGAGAAAACTAAGTAAGACTTTAGATAAAATAATGTTACCTGTAACTATAAGTTTATACAAGCAGGGTTAATTGCGTAAACATCGAAATACCAATCGCTTTCATTTTAATAGTCCAAGACCATCCAATGCTATCAATCTACCTAGATCAAATATATTGGGGTCGACTTTCAGTCTAACCGGGTGCAGCTGAATACCAGTATTTTATATGTGTAAGTACTGGGTAACACGATACCTCTTGGTAAGACTGGTTGTCAGACTTTTGGGCTTCTGACTACCCGTAACGACTGTCGAAGATTTACGAACGACATCCGGGACCAACGGCATAACGGGCTTTCCTAAGTCTGGCGTGAATGAATGGTCACCCATCCACGAACCGATCGCGGTAACCTTAGTTTAACCGTCGATCGTCCCGTGCGCCTGTTATCATTTGGTCACGAGCCCTCAAAACATGGTGCAATGGATGTTTTTTAAATGCAAGCGATTGTTATTGGGAGTGAGCCATGGTTTTTTTAAAATGAAAGCGATTGTCGTTGAGAGTCTGTTAAGTAAATAATTAGGCTGCTGGTTTCTTAAAGCCAGAAAAGAAGACTTAAATGATTGGTTGACTTGGCTTTCAGAAAATTTGATACTAATGAATGTTACTCCTTTTTGAATGGATACAAGTACCATTGTGAAGTGACCACAGATGATGTAGATATATTATGTGACCGCAAAATCAGTGGTAGTGACGCTAAGTCATGATGTTTATATTTTTTATTACTTTTAAAACCAAAGCTTTAAAGGCTCCTTCAAACAGGCGCGACCTCGATAAAATCGCGCGAGACACAAAGGCACCGCAAGTCGCAACGAGAGGTGCCTTTGAGTCGCGCGCTATTATATCGCGTGTCGCGTCTGTTTGTAGGAGCCTTAATTTGGGTTTTATAAAAAGAACTGGATTTATTGAAATTGATTTACATTTTTTCTTTAGGTATTAAAAAAGTTACTGGGATATCTAAACACATAAATATTAATATACCAATTTTTTTAAGACTTTTATTTGTTTAATATAATCTTAATTTCCATTGCTCAATGTTATTTTCTATTTTATACATACCTCAATGTGCACTGGATTTATACATATTTTGATATTAAAAATGTTGTTTACATTTGCTTTTTCATTCCCCTTTTGATTCGTAACGAGATTTTTTTTAACGAAACGGAAGAATAGGTATGTACAGACGCAGCACAACAAGCTACTACAATCTGTCAAATTTCTTTAATAGATTATCACCTTATTCGCTAAAGCATAAGGTTCAAAGTTGATTGGAAACATTTGACAGTTTCGGGTAGCTTGATGTGCTGGCGTCTGTACATACGGGGCTTTTTGCTGCACAATATTTGTTTTATTAAAAGAGAAACTGATGGGCCTCACTGTAACTATCAACTCCAAAATGTTAGCATTTATTGTGGCATTTTTGAATCCCACAATTTTCATTTAATTTGTATTATGTTGACCATAATTGACGTGTTTTGGCATTTTAATGTGAGTTAATAGCAAAGTGGTAGTTAACCACATGCAATATAATGAGAGGTTTTCTTTTGAATATTTAAAAAAAAAATAGTTTCCAAGAACTCTGTAGATGGCGTTGTACTGACTACGTTACTAGTTGCCAAAGCCAAAAAGCTTGGAAAAACCATTTTGCGTCACGTCACTACGCTCGTTGACTGACACTTTCGTTTGCTTTCGTTTTATGATCTCAAAATTACATCCAAGTGAAATAATCAAAAAATTATGTAAAGTTCCGTTCCTTGCAGTAACTTACCAAGGTCAGCGCCATCTATCCAGCGATTAGGGAAGAGTAAAAAAAAAAAGGAAAATCCCTCATTATAACGTGAAGAACCGATAAGGAGTGCTTTTCTTTTGTTCAAGGAAATAAGGGTGTAATTTTTGCACACTTAGCTCTACAGTCCGTTCGCAGTTATTTTATCTCGGCCATCAGCAACTTTATTATAATGAGAATTTATCACAATATAGAGGGGCCCGTGGCTAAATAATAACAGCCGCACAGATCGATCGATCAGGTTAAGCTACGCTTTCCACGGTTGGTCTGTGGATGGGTGACCATCTTTACATACCGTGACCCCTCCGTGCCTCGGAAAGTACGTTAAGCCGTTGGTCCCGGCTGTCATTCGTGGATCTTTGACAGTCGTTACGGGTAGTCAGAAGCCCGAAAGTCTGACAACCAGTCTTATCAAGGGGTATCGTATTACCCAGTAATTGGGTTGTGGAGGTCAGATAGGCAGTCGCTCCATGTAAAATACTGGTATTCAGCTGCATCCAGTTAGACTGGAAGCCGACCCCAACATAGTTGGGAAAAGGCTAGGCAGATGATGATGAATAAAGATCACAATGATTTTGACAGACTTGTCAGTGGCAGCAACGTAACAGCAACATTATTAGAATGAGAATAACGATCACTGTTCATCAAAGTATGGGTTGGAACTAACTTAAATACTAAGCTCGCACCCATAAACAAGGTGGAACGTTAAATGCGCAAACTCTTACTCTTAAGGGGTCATTGTACTCATCATTATGAACAACTTTTACTATGGGACCCAAACTGAAATCGCAAAAAAGAATCTGTACATTTATAATACACTCGTCATTTATTACACTCGTCAAAATGAAACAGCTGTTTTCTTTTTTTGTGATTTCAAGTTTGGTCCCTTAGTAAAATTTGTTCATAATAAGGAGTACAATGACCTCTTAAGAGGTTTTGCGCATTTAACGTTACACGTTGTATATAAAATTTCTATCAAAATTTTAGAAGAAAATCGCTTTTAATTCCTACATAGAGACCTTGACAGTTATTTTACCTCTGATTATGCATCACTGTCAAAATCTATTCTATTCTATTTTTAATAAATGGCAAGCAAAGCCGATGTCGACTATTCTGCCAATGTCAAAACACTGTCAAAATCACAGTAATCTTTATTGTCGTGGCAATAAGGTTGTTATTCCGTTGCTGCCATTGTCAAGTCTGTCAAAATCACAATGGTTTTTATTTTCGTTATGTTAAGGTTGGTATTGGGTCGCTACTGTCAGAAGTAAAATAACAGTGAAAGGACTGTAGCGTGCTACAACTCTACAAGGATCTTTTGGCGCCTGAATGACGTTGACAGGGGGGCGTTGTTAGTAAACATTTGTGAAATCGTCACAGAAATTGTATTGACAAAACAATATGGCGGCGTTAGTTCCAATTTTGGCCACGCGCCAAAACAACCCTGGAGTTGTACGGTCAAAATCAACCTTACGCTTACGCAAAATTCAAAATATATTTTCTCGAGGAATAACGAATGAAACTTTAAGAAAATACCTAGGTACTTCATAATAGTATGGTTTCGAAGTAACTTACTAAGCTCGCACCGCCATAAAATTTCTATCAAAACTTTGGTAGAAAATCGCTTTTGAATCTTGCGTAAATGTTCGTGCCTGTAAAGGAGAAATCTATGCATAAAGCCACAGACACATTAGTCGTGTTGTGTCGTGACTCGGGATACACCAATCAAACGAATATTTTCAGGACTACGTCAAATCACTACGAGTTTTAATTGGCTAACACTACGTCAGAACGCGTCACGGCACAATACAAATATGAATCTGGCTTTAACTTAACCCTACGGTCAAAAAGAACAGTATCTAACAAGTACACTGCCGGCCCTATAAAACTACCCACACATTATAAACGAGTTAACTCCAATATTTGTGTTACCAGTGAATGCACTCAAGTGTTCAGGCGCAAGGCCGGCGAACTTGGACAGTTTTCAATTACTCAAAGTTACGGAGTAAGTGCATAGCCCGTCAACTATTTGCAAACTTGCATAATCTCCGTTGGATCATGGCTGGCATACAAGGAGCAGAGTTACTGGTACGTATAAATTAAACTTGCCATGGCTTGCCATGTTGCTCTTGTGTTAAGTGTTCCGGATTTCGGGAATCTAGGATGACTTGATGCATATTTGGTGCAGTTGTTTGTTTGTTGGAGCTGGTGAATGAATCTTCTGGGTTATTATTTTTGAAGTTTTTGGTCTAAAGATCTTCCACGGACTTCCACGCGATAGTTACGTACCTAAATACTAACAGCTTCTGGCATTCTTAACACCCACCTTGATGACTGGTTAGCTTAGCATTTTCTTTTGGATATAGCATTGAAATTTTTTTTTGTATCTTTTATTCTGGCCTCATCTGTATTATTTTTTATTTGCCTAATTCTATGTGAACACTTTTCATAGTATAAATAGGTAAATTAATACCTCGGTGGACCTATTCCATCTCTGTTTATCTTTAGATTGCCAATTTGATAGTTGGAGTTAATACTTTCATCATTATAGAGAAGATAAATGGAATAAGTTACTGTGATGAGTATAGTGTATAGGGGGCTATTAAAATGATACAATCCTATAATTACTACGTTTACTCCAGGCGAACGTCTTTACATCAACGCGCATAAACTATCACAGTTTTTCGAAACAAAAAACCTTCTAAAAATCATTTGAAGATTCATTCTAATTTCGCTTGAATGTTTGAACGCAACCAGAGTTATTTTTCTGCCAGCCAGCACAACTTAAGGTCGACTTTTGCAGACAACCTTTACAGTACTGGAAGGTCAACTATAGACACTAAACTTATCCTAAATATTTTTTCTATTTCGTCCTATGTTACCAGGACGACTACTTCATTATAGATAAGTAGTCTGCTAGTCGATAATAAGAAAATATTTATAAAAATATAATAGTTACCAATTCCTAAAGGTAATTACGGTAATTAAAAACGTTTGGCGAAGCTACAGACTCAATTTTATTATAAAGAGGTCTACTACTAGGTTTCAATTATTAGATTTAGGGCTAGGTTCAAAGATAATAAAATTATTAGATAAGGTTTTATATCTAGTGTTAATGTTAACTAAATTTCAATAATTCATACAAAATTCCCATAAAAAATGCATTTTCACTGTTCCCAAATTATTCAATTTTCTCGACAACTTTTCAAAATTTCCTTTCCGTAAGAACCTATTACGAACATTTTAAAACAAAAAACAATGCAAAACAAAGGGCTGCACCGCCAGCCGGATGTGATGTTAGAGGTGCGCTTAGATTTTTATTATATACCTACTTTGATAAGTAGAACTTGTCCGATTGACTTGTAATCTTCAAATGGCTATCTTATGATCTCGCTATTCCAATATTTATAAACATGTGAGCACCACATAATTACACACATTGTATCTATCACATAATTGATTTACCTGTCATTGCTTTATTTTTAATTATTTTTATCTTTTGTGGTAGACTAATTAACCGACTTCCAAAAAGGAGGAGGTTATATGTTCGCCTTCTTTTTTTTATGTATGTTCACCGATTACTCGAAGACGGCTGGACCGATTCCAAAAATTCTTTTTTTTGTTTGAAAGGGTATACTCTCGAGGTGGTCCCATTATCATCAAGTGGAATCTGATGAGAGGATCCCATGGAAATCGAGGGAAACCCTCAAATTTTATAGGCAAACCTATAGCGATTTAGGTATTTTTTGAAGTAACTTGAGCATTTGCTCTCGGAAATCATCATTTGGTAAAGTGGAGCTGATGATGAAGACTACAGATGGCCATCGGAACTACTCAATGACAAATATTTCACGGGTTGCGATTCGATTACTTTAATATGGTTGTTAAGCAATTTATGCTCGTCACAATGCGTATCGTGAGTGGTTGATAGACAATTAATAATTAACGTACCAGCATCGGGAAAAGCAAAATTTTGTAACATGTGATGAGCAGTTGACATTAGGGTTTGAAAGGTATGTTATCCTTTTTTGATTCTGCCAAAGTCGCCTTTTTAGGCCCCCAGAATTCAGTACCAGTATTTGTTAGATAGAGTGCCGGTACCGGTCTGGAATCGTTACCCAGTTACCAAAATGGCAAGAACTGTTAAGTACCGATACAGAAACTGTACTTTTTGGTACCGGTTCCAAGCCCTGATTGCAAGTGCTACAATTGGGTGGGCCACATGTTGGTTTGCCATTGCGTAACTTGGCAAGAGTCGTTACATGCGTTTTTCTTTTCTTTAACTGCCTTCTAAACGGTCATGTTTAAAAATAAATTATGACAATAAAAGTGACCAGTTCATTATTGCACTGAGTTTATATGCGCCAAAACCTTTCCAAGTTACGTGGCGGGGCTATACTAAGATTTTTGTCAAATAAAGAATATTATTTCTCTCATTCAACACTTCTCGCTTGAACTGTCGCCTGTCTCATTCGAGATAGGACAGAAACTTATATTGGGTCGAGAGAGAGCTGCGTAAAACGTTATCGCAAGAAGCAACCAGCTTACAAGTTCCTCCCCTTATCTTTTATCTTTTGTCTAAACAACGTCCCGCTATGTTTATACGTCTCCCGCTCAAGTTGGCAGAACTTGCCATTTGTTAAATTAAAACGTTCCCCGAGTTCCGATTCGATTTTGTTTAAGCTTTAGTTTTTGTACTTTTAACTTCAGTTGCAGTATTTACAGCCGGGAGTTTGTGTTTGTTTGATTCAAGTGCTTGGGAAGAAGTGGTAGGTACTGTAGAGGCTATAGCTGGACTGACTCTCTGGCTGGTACTGCGAAGGCTGTAGGCCTTACCTTTTATAGTGCAGGCTGACTATAATTTTGCGCTGTGTTCCATTCGAACATTCAAGCGTCATAATTATTATATTTTTATTAGGTATTTTTGTTTAGTTGAGTGAGTGCTAGTTTTTTTAACGTGGAAATGTAAAGTCTTTCTTTCCGTTTAATTACTTTAAGGGGCTCGTCTAACCTCTTATAGTACTTTATAAAAACTATTTAGTTTGTATGTATTGCGAGCGCTTCAAGAGCCGTGGTGGCCGTGTGGTAACTGCCCCGAATTACGAGTTGTAGGTCGTGCGTTTGACTTCAGGCAGGCACTTTGCTTTGAGAAAATAATTTCGTCACTACTGCTCTTAAAACGGTGAAGAAAAACAAAAATTTGAAGACATGTGACATTTACCAACCCGTACTGGGCCCGTGTGGTGAGTACAGCCCCTTCTCAAAGGGAAGAGGAGGGCTTTGTCCCAGCAGTGGGAATATTATAGGCTAATTATGTAGGTATGTTTCGACTGTGACTGCGGCTACTCGAAGGCGTTACTGGTGAGCATGAGGTCTAGGGTTCGATTCTCGGCTTGGGCAAAGTGCTATTAGGTCTTTCTATCTGGAATTTTTCAGTAGCAGTCTGGGTTTGTGCCCGGTAGATGTTACCTGGTAGATGGGACTTACCTAAGCATAACTGGCGAAACGTGGGTTTACTATTGCTACATCTCTGTCCAACCCTTCAGATCCTTGATTGTGCTCAGCCCGCTATTTTGTTGCGGTACGGCGTTTATTTCGCAATAGTCTGTGGCTGTCGACAAGTTAATACAGCGAAAGTGGATGTTGATTTTACGGAAAAATGAATCTAAGAGGTCTGAAGTAGACCTGTACTGTATTTACTAAGTCGAAAGCGACGTTATTTTGCGCCGTTTTCTAAAATTCAAATGATTCTTGTTATTTTAGTAATGTTTCTAAGCGGAATTTGTTAAGAAGTTTCCCTTCATTATTTTCGCGGCGGAGGTGTGCTACGGCCATCAATTTTAATGACTTGAACCATTTATAGATAGATTTCATAGAGTTCACCTGCTCAATTCAATTACAAGTCGAAGTCAGAAACGATAAGACGTTTCTTTACTTACTAGATTTATGGAGTGGATAGTAGGTACGCATAGCGACTTCTCATTGTACTATAAGCCTATATAATTCGAGGTCAGCTAAAACTGGAAATGTATAGCTTGATATGTAAGCGTGTGTATCTAGGTAAATAGTTAAATATTGTGTTATTATACATTAAACAGTGCGTGCGTGTGCGTAGTGTGTGTGTGCGTAGTGTGTGTGTGCGTAGTGTGTGTGCATAGTTGGGAAAAGGCTAGGCAGATGATGATGATATTAAATAGTGCGAAATATTTTCGTCTTAGGAGAAAATCATGAAACAAATAATTCGTCAGAAATTGTAATTTATCTTTTAGGAATAAACTGGTAACGTTTCCCTGAAAATTTCAAGATAGAAATGTGGTTTTATTTACTTGTTCCCCTTGTGAAATCCCACAACTATCGTGAAATGTGGCTGTTTCCTAACATGTAATGGAATTGTGTTACACATTACGCAGTGGTAACACAATAGGCAACAGATATATATATACGTAACTTACTAGGCACATTTTACTAACACGGGCGTGCTTACCCCGCGGCGACTTTTTTCGCACACTGGATTTTCAACGCACTGCTAAGTGCCGAGAGTTAAAAATCAAACAGTGTGATTTTTTGACGGGCTGGGATGCGGTCTGTTGGATTCTCAATGCTCGACTTAACACAGAGAGTTGAAAATCCAGTGTGCGATAAATCCTCGCCGCGGTTAGTTTTACGTCCTTGCTAACGCGGGCTAAGATCGAATTTTATGATTTCTAAGTAGGTACAGTTTCTCATAACACAACATTGTCTGCGGATTTTCAGTACCTATCGTGCATTCACGATTTATTTGCCATGTAAACAAATATGAGTAAATGGAGAAATAACTTTAATTCCTACACAATAAAGTTCAGTTTACGCTACAACTTCAAAAAAATTTATAACTTTGTCAATAGTGCTAGTCACTCTGAAATCAACTTAATTATCATTGAAATATAGTTGATATTTGTTTAACTTGAAATAGGGTGGTAGTAGGGTAGGTGTGCAGCACTGCGCGCTTTTACTTTAGTAGGCTTGGTTTCCTAGCAAAGCGGTTCCGTCATATTTTAACGGCTGTCATAAAATTCTGTAATGTTCACGAGTATTTAATATAAAGGTGTCACAAAATGCTCTGCATTTGGACCGCCGTTACTGTCACCGTTTACAGCTTTTTTAGGAAACCGAAGTTTAAGCAATTACATTAGGAACACCAGGGGGCCTAATAAGGCCACTTTGGCCGAATCATAAAAGGTTAACATTATGAATTATAATATGGCGAAGACGTACTACGTATGTATAGGTAATCAAAGAGATTTGGATTGGATTTGGATTGGATTGATTGGTATTTTGGCACAGATAAAAAAAAATAACTGAAAAATCCTTCACCAATAGGATTTGATACGATTAACTTAACAGGCTGTCCATTATGATTCATAATGTTATCCTTTTATGATTCTGCCAAAGTGGCCTTTTTAGGCCCCCTGAAAGGTCGTTGCTGTGTAGTCAATTTCATTCTCATAAAGAGGTATGAGGAATAGGGTGTAAACTTCCCTCATTCTATATAGAAAAGGGACGATCCTCTGAACAGTGTTGTTAGGCTGCTGCTCGAAGATTGATATCAGGACGTTGTATTTAGGCTAGTCGCGCGGTAAACTCTGCTTGTGCGATGCAGGATTTTGCGTGACGTCAGTACGATGAGTAGTTCGCATGTGCCAATGTAGATGTCGCCACACTTTGCTAAAATAGAGCATCGGTATCGAGCAGCGAGGAATCTAGGAAAGAAATAAAGAAAAATGGTTCTATTTTCGTAGAAAAATGTGCATATAAACAGTTAGGCACTATAGGCACGACCTTTCTACATCAAAGTAAGTTACAAGTACTAAAAACTAGTTACACCAAAGTTTACAAAACTCCTCACGTATACACAGTACACTTTCACTTCTAAATTCATAAACCTCTGTTTACAGCGTCGGCCAAAAAATTACAAAGTACAAACGCTACCTAAATAACTTCACGACAGGGTTGAATTAAAAGGGGCAACCGCGCGTGTGTCCAACTTTTTTACCCTTTCAGAGTTCGGAGCACCTGCGTTGCTTAAATTATGTAAATACAATTTAATTCAAAGTCCTTTGTAATCTTTTACTTTCAAATTTTCGGGGAAATTGACTTATTTAGGCATACGAGTCGCGGAGTTTTTTTTTGTGTGATGAAAAAAGGTTGTTTTCCATTTCCTCCTTGTAAGGTTTTGTACCTTGATATTAATAACCTCCTCCCTTTTGGAAGTCGGTTAAAAACAACTAAAATAGGAACCTATCGTTATTAGATATACCTAAATAAGACCATCGGTTAGATGGCTTTCTTTTTTTTTTCCGGTGGGAAATCATTAAATGACCCCTCCCGCTCTGGGCGGAGCGGAAGGGAGTGTCAGACTCTGACTAAAACCCACCCGTGTTCCTTTCTTAACCCTTTTTGTTTTGGGCCAGCGGTAACCCTTTCGGACAATCCCGCTGACCCGGCAGGCTTCGGCCCTAAGGGGGGGCCCCTTGATGCTGACATCTCTTTGAGGCGCGCGTGGAACACGAACGCGCCGTCCGGCACGAGGCTGGTCCTGATCGGACGGTGAGCTACCCATTATTCTCCGTCCGCAGGCCCGCGCCTACGGTGGCCGGGAGTTGTCATGCAGCTCCTGACGCCCGGAGCGTCTCCCGCTAGATGGCTAGATGGCTTAGATATCTAAGTATATATGATTTTAGAGACGTAAACCAGTTAAATATTTATGCTCTCCCTCTTTATGGTTAGCATAATCAGCCTGTATGTTCCCACTGCTGGGACACAGGCCTTCTCTCTGTGAGAGGGAGTGGGCTGTAATCCACCACGCTGGCCCAGTGCGGGTTAGTAGATGTCACATTTCTTCGAATTTATGGTTGTAGGATACTATGTTTTCCTTCAACACATTCGGGTGTAAAATGTTACTTTATTCAGTATCATGTAAAACAATGTAACGTGACCTTGTATTAGAAGCTCGTTGCTAAATGATAACAGACACAGGGGTCAATCAAAGGTTAAGCTACACTTTCCGCGGTTGGTTCATCGATGGGTGACCATCCTTCCTCACGATGTTTTCACAAACACTTTAATGTCTTAAAACAGTTTAAAAGACTGTGTTAAAAAAACTTATTACGGTTACAGTTTGAGTCCCTGAGCACCACTGCTCTAACCTGTAACCCTTTAATACGTCTAAAATAACCCCAACGACATTCGCTACTTTCTTTTGGCCTTATAAAATAATAAAGTTAAAAAAAAGTTTTTAAGTGGCAGAAAAATTCAAACAAGGTTCATTTTTTACTCTTGAACGCCTGCATTGCAGAATTGAGTTTAATATTTAATTTGAGCGGGAGCGCGCTCTGCATTTTAAATATTCTTGTAGAGATTCCTTGAAGATATCAATAGATCTTAAGAAGATAACGATGATATCAAAGTAACATTGAAAAACGCATTCCTGACTTCTTGTTTTCTCTCACAAGACGGAAATTTAATCTGTAACCTGTAACATAACTGGTGAAATATGGGTGTCCTATAGGTACATGACACCAATAATAACCTACCAGTAGGTTTATACTATCAGGATATGGTCTACCTAGTTTGTTGGCTTAGCTCACTGAAGCACCTTTAACCTTTTGACCGCCACACGTCAAAAAATCAAAAACGTGCCCTCGGCGTCAAAGTCTGTCATGTAGTCGAACCGTGGCGCGCTGGGCACATTTTGGTTTGTCATCTATACATGACTGTGGCGGTCAAAAGGTTAAGCTGCCTTCAGAGTATACGTGATCCTTTAGAGACGCTTGCATTTGGTTCATATTATTATCGTTCTCTTGTTCATCAATCTTGTTCATCTAGAAGAACTACCAATTTAGCTCTTATTCTTGGCTGAATAATTAATTTTTTTATGGCGAATTTCACTAATGAAACTGAACGTAATTAGGGGGCCTGAAAAGGCCACTTTGGCAGAATCATAAAAGGATAACATTATGAATCATAATCGACACTTAACTGTCAAGTTAATCGTATCAAATCCCATTGGTGAAGGATTTTTCAGTTGCTTATTTTTGTCTGTGCTAAAATACCAATCAGTCCAATCCAAATCCAATCCCAATCTCTTTGATTATATCTACGTAGTGCAGCGAAAAAAAGAAAAACACGGACTGTCTTCGCCATGTTATCTTTTCATGATTTTGCCAAAGTGGCCTTTTTAGGTCCCCAGAACTTTTAAACCGCATTAAAGAGCTGTCAGTATTGCTTAACAGTGATGACGCTGACAGCTCTTGATTGCGATCTAGATCAAACATATAGACAGGGTGGCGGGGACGCGCAAACTATAACACACACACACCAATGATAAAATGTCTGAGTTCGAATCTACGAACACATAAGTCCCGGCCGTTACTGCTGTGCCACCACTGCACCTGGCTGTGAAAGAATTACACATATCAGTGGTAACCGTACCATGCGATTTTCTTTTGTTAAAAATAATCACACAAGACCTTGATGAGATACACATATAGTTTAATCAATATAACTAGCTCCTGCCCGCGACTTCGTCCGCGTGAAATTTCTTGTTCCCCCGACCCACCCCGTCGCATCTCATCGCCTGCCTGCGCTATTACTTCGTTTTTGCTAAGCGTCCTTTCTGACTTTTTTCTTTTTGCTCGGCTCCTAAGGGTAACAGCGTGATGTTAAATAGCCTATAGCCTTCCTCAAGAATTGGGCTATCAAATACAAAAAGATTTTTTCAAATTCGACTGGTAGTTCCACAGATTACCCCCTACATACAAACTTTACTCTTCATAATATTATTTAGATTACAAAATTCATACCTGTTTTGTTCAAATTGCGTTTTTGCATAAAATATTAAATTTAAACAAAATTATTTTCACCTGTGATAATAAAGTCCGTTTTTACAAAAACATTTTGTATTGCCTCAACTCAGTTCACTTGTATTTCGGGCGAGTAATTTTTGTTTTTGCTGTTGGACGTATTTTAATAAAATAAGGTAATATTATTTTAATGTACTGAGTATTTGCTGTCATTGCGTAGTTTATTATCTCGTTAATTTGAACAATTACAAAAGCTCAGCAAAGTAGGTGGTGCCAATTGCTAAAAACAAAACTGGTGACCTTGCCGATAGCGGTAACTATAGACCCATTTCACTAGCCACCGTGATTTCAAAGGTATTTGACAGCATGCTTAATACACAATTAAATAGTTGTATTACTATTCATGATAACCAGTTCGGATTCAGAGCTGGTTTATCTACAGAGAGTGCGGTGTTGTGTCTTAAGCATGCTGTGACGTACTATGCCAGACGACAGACGCCTATTTATGCTTGCTTCCTGGACTTGTCCAAAGCATTTGATCTGGTTTCCTATGATGTGTTGTGGAGTAAGTTGGAGCGAGTAAATTTACCCTCAGAACTTGTCAACATTTTAAAGTTTTGGTACGGAAACCAGATCAACACTGTACGATGGGCTGGGGCGTTTTCTCGTCCTTACGGGTTGGAGTGTGGGGTGAGGCAGGGTGGATTGAGCTCGCCAACGCTTTTCAACCTCTATGTGAACGAGTTGATTGGCGAGCTCAGCAGTACCAGGCTCGGATGTTTTATAGACGGTACCTGCGTCAATAATATCAGTTACGCGGACGACATGGTACTGCTGAGCGCGTCAGTCTGCGGCTTGAGAAAACTGGTTGTTCAATGTGAGACGTATGCTAACGGTCATGGCTTGGCATACAACGTTAAGAAGTCGGAGGTCATGGTCTTTGAGGCTGGGGGTAAAAGTCCTGATGCGGTACCGCCTGTATTACTTTATGGTACACCATTGCAGAGAGTGTACAGGTTTAAGTATCTTGGTCATATATTGACTCCCAGCCTCAAAGACGATGACGACATTGAACGGGAGCGGAGAGCGTTGTCGGTTAGAGCGAACATGCTGGCACGCAGGTTTGCACGTTGCTCACTTCCTGTAAAAATCACGCTCTTTCGAGCCTACTGTACTACCTTTTACACGTGCAGCTTGTGGGCTAGTTATACGCGAAGATCGTACAGCGCTCTTCGCGTTCAATATAACAACGCGTTTAGGATACTGGTGGGGCTGCCCCGTTTCTGTAGTGCGTCAGGGATGTTCGCGGATGCGCATGTAGATTGCTTTTACGCAACAATGCGTAAAAGGTGCGCTTCCCTGGTGCGCAGGGTGTGGGGCAGCTCCAACAGTGTCTTAAACATGGTTGCGAGTCGCCTAGACTGTGTTTACGTGGGTCACTGTTGTGCCGTCTCTCATGGGATGTCGCAACGGTGACCACCGTTATTTCGTAAATTTTTTGTTTAGTGTCTGTGCTTACTAACATACCTAGTCATAAGTTTTACTAACAATATTGTTTGTTTTTTGAGTCTGAGTTACTCTAATAAAGAAAATTTCTATTCTATTCTAAAGCAATATTAGTGTCGCATCACGAATATGGGAGAAATCGGGGGCTAGGACTCCTTAAAGAAATTGTAAGAATCCGAAGTGATCCCGCCTACTACCTTTTTTTTTTTTGTTGTCTTGGGAACCTTCAAAAGGCACCCGACCTCCCTGTCGGGAAGTGTGGAATTTTTACTTCACTAAAACCACCCCGGTGATCATCATCAGCACATAGGGGTGGTCCCGGTTCCTCTTAAAAGACCCATTCCGGAACCCCCCCGTGCAACGCCTGTAAGGCACATCCCTGGGCCCGCCTACTACCTAGTTAAAAGTCATAATATAATTATCTTGGTCAGTAAGCCCCGCTACCACCTTGCTGACTGGGTATTATTTTTAAAGAGAAAGGTAAGGTGCTCAGGGGCCAGTACGTAGACAGTACGTAGTAGAAGCCCTAAGCACGAAATCCGTAGATCCGGCCGAAGTTACGGACGTTTTCTTCTCCGTATTACTTACTGATTAGTTCGGAACCCAAACTATAAGAAATTATGATAGCACGATTTGACAGTGGTCCGTGTTTATGCCGTTCGATAATTTGAATTTGGCATTTTTTTGACGGATCTACTACTTTTGGACGGGCCCGTATCTTCGTAGACGGACCTAGAGAGTAGAGCCTGAGTTCAAGTCAAAAACTTGTCAAAAATTTAGGGTATTTTTGACAGATTGAGACGGAGATAACTGTGAACGGTCTTAAAATTACGAGCATTGACCTCTGTTAGCAGTTTTGTGTATTGGTACTAACATAACATCACGCCTATATGCCCCGAATGGTTTAAGCAGAAGTGTACCTTACACCCATGTTTCGCCAGAGGGCAAATTTATTGCCATGAACCAAGCAAAAATCTAGACTGGCTGCTACTAAGAAATTCTACATGAAAAAACCTAAAAATACTTTGCCCGACCCGGAATCGAACCCAGGAATTCCTGCTCAGCAGTAGCGGTTGCGACCACTAGACCAACGAGACTGCTAGTAATATAATTTATAAACTGCCACCCCCACACGCACCTTTAACCTATTTCCCCAACATAAAACAAAAATGCATCAAAAATAAAAATAAAAATGTCGTACGGCACGCGTTTTTAGCGTTTCTGCTCTCAATATTGCAGTGATGAAAATGCCAGCCTTCAGAAAGTATTCGGAGTTTTCTGTTAATATCGCGTCCCTCTAACCGTCGTATCATGTACTCGCGTTATAATAAACATACATGGAATCGTGTCATTTTATTTGCACGAGTGAATAGAAGCCGGGAATGTAATATTTTTTTAGGGCTTTGCTTTGCGTGGTCGTCCAGTGTTTAGCGATAGATTTTGGTAAGCTATAATAATTTAGAAAAAAAAAGAGTGTGTATGCTTGTGAATAATACACGATAGAGGTGAAAACTTACGACTGTTTTCAAACATTCGACGCCGAGTACACGCGATTTGGCGTCACCAACCGACTGGAGCCGAGTTTACCCGATTCAGCGTCACCGACCCGAGCGTGATGGTTCAGTTTCGAAAGTATTTACTTGAAGAACTTTGTGGAGGCAATCTAGGCCTTGGTACCTAAGGAATGGTCTGGAACTTTGAAATCGACAAGAGGCAAATAAAGATATGAGGTGATCAATCCAACGCGGATTCATCTTTAGGTTTTGCCTTCAGTTTGTGAGAATAAGCTTATAGGTATGAGCGAGACTACCACAGGCTCTGCACACTTTATTCATGTGCCCTTAGTTAGGAGAGAAAGAGAAAAATAAAGGATGTTAATGAAACTACTAATCTGCGTTCGCGAGTTATTTGCCATAAATGTAAACAAATCTGAATTAATGGAAAAATAACTTTAATTCCTACACAATAATGTTCAGTTTACGCTACAATTTCAAACATTTTTTTAACTTTTTCAATAGTACTAGTCACTCTGAAATCAACTTAATTGTCATTGAAATAAAGTTGATATTTGTTTAACTTGAAATAGGGTGGGGTGTGCAGCACTGTGCACTTTTACTATATGTTGCTTGCTATGACTAATCCCGTTTAGTTTCGAAATCTGTTACCGTTTTCGAAATTCAAAATCATAGCTTTATTTAGCAAAAGGGGTTTGTGGCTAAGTAATGACAGCCGCATGGGTCGATCGATCAGGTTAAGCTGCGCTTGCCGCGGTTGGCCTGTGGATGGGTGACCGACTTCACAGACCAAGACCTCTCCGTGCCTCGGAAAGCACGTTTAGCCGTTGGTCCCGGTTGTCATTCGTGGACCTTTGACAGTCGTTACGGGTCGTCAGTAGCCCGAAAGTCTGACAACCAGTCTTGCCACAGGGTATCGTATTACCCAGTAACTGGGTTGTGGAGGTCAGATAGGCAGTCGCTCCATGTAATATACTGGTGTTCAGTTGCATCCGGTTTGACTGGAAGCCAACCTCATCACAGTTGGGAAAAGGCTAGGCAGATGATGATGAGCTTTATTTACTCGTAGCAATTTTACACAGATTTTAACAGATTTGAAAACAAACAATTTATTTCTAATTTCCTCTTCACCGTATCCGGCGACAGCGACCAGACTAATTTTCATTCCTTTCGTAAGCTCTCTGATGACTTGCAAAACAAAATTTGGTTTTAATTTCTGTTTTACGTAGAGTACGTAGCACATTGATATAGTATGACGCAGCATCATGACTTTTCTTTTGACGGAAAACAAAATGAGTTTAGAATTTTGCCGATTGTTTCAAAATTTTTAGCGTCCCGTCGCTATCCGCTCGCGTATTAATTGGACAGTAAACCTGAGCTGAACTTCACACTGCTCGCCAAATAGTTTCCATTCAGAGTTAGATCGACTGACGTTTCGATGTTTCGGCCAACCCGATACGGATTTGAAAATTTGAATGAATAAAAAAGATTCGTTTCGGCGACGCGTATTTTTCGTTTTCAATTTTTTAAGTCCTTACCTTATTGTTTTCGATTCGTATTACAGTACGGCATTCGATATTGGTTTATTTGAATAGAGCTATCGAGTTTTTGGATGGATAGAACATTTTTTAGGCCTGATTTTTAGAGTAAATATGAATACATGAGTGCAGAGATAGGCAAAACATGAATATCTACCTAAATAAAAAAAAATGAAATAATAATATGAATCTGGTGTTCGGGTGTAATGCCCAACAGTAAAAATGTTATGTGAACTTGTAAGGTTAGTTATGTTATGTAATGTAAATGAATAGACGAACGATTCTTTTTATGGATTTATTGCTACTGAATATTATAACAACAGAATTATTACATTTACCAAGGAGCGTTTACGACGTACGGCATTTCATACAAACTTTTAAGCCCTTATTTTTCGAAATGAATACTTAAACCTATTTTAATGAAACTTCATACGCATAAGCAGGATACAAAGGTCTAAAAAGTTTAAGTTTAGTTTAAGTTATGCGTATGAAGTTTCATTAAAATCGGTTCATTAATTTCGAAAAATAAGGGCTTGAAAGTTTGTATGAAATCCCGTACGGCGTAAACACTCTTAGTGTTAAATAAATGCTATGTCAGAGAAATGCACAGCTAAACAATATGGACTTGCACAAATTAGTGTGACGTACAAACTACCACAAAGGTCAATTTCCATCGTAGCTCGTACATATTGAATATCAATTCTTGAATAGTTATTGATGTATTGCGTTGTTTGAGGTCTGCGTAAAGGCGTACAAGCAACAGTTGTTTTCTTTCGGCAGAGAATGAACCTTGTTTGATTGGTCCTTTGGAACTGTATTTTATAAGGTGTAATCACCCTATAAAATAAAGTTCCCAAAGCCCAATCAATCAGTGTCAAAATACACTAAAGAATGACCATAAAATATTCGACGATCGCAATTATTCAAAACGGAACGAACTCATGACGAGGACGAGAGTACTCAATAATTTCACGATATAATTCCGGACAGCCATCATCTATCATTTACATCATTGATGGACAAAGAGCTCTTTTCAGCGCTGATGTTGAAGTCGAAAGGACTTTTACGCATTGCGGATGTATGTACGGGGTATGTAGGTACTTGTCTCCTCTCGAAATGATGTGTGATGTCTCATTGAGAGCAAAAGGATTGACGTTATTTTCACGGTATTTTTACGTGACAGAGTGGGTCCCTACCCACTCTGTCACATATAAAATTCTTCGTACCTTTGAACCCTTTCAAAGATTCGATAATTTGCTGCTTTGAACTTTTTCTTCGATTTATTGAATAGTCTTACCTTTTCTGAATAAGAAGAGACCTTTGTCCTGCAGTGAGACAATAACAGACTGATATTATTATTTATGACCAGCTTCTGCCCGTGACTTTGTCTGCGTGAAATTTTCTTGTTCCCCCGACCAAGCCCGTTGCATCGCATCGCCTTTTATAACTTCGTTTACGCTTACCGTTTTCTCTGACTTTTTAGGGTTCCGTACCTCAAAAGGAAAAAACTGAACCCTTATAGGATCACTTTGTTGTCCGTCCGTCTGTCTGTCAAGACCCTTTATCTCGGGAACGCGTGGAGTTATCGAGTTGCAATTAAAACTATATACCAGCTCTACATCATATTATAAATCATCATCACCATCATTTCAGCCGAAAGACGTCCACTGCTGGACATAGGCCTCTCCTAAGCATCTCCAATTCAACTAGTTCTGTGCTTCTCGCATTCAACGGTTCCTGCGGCCCTCACAAGGTCGTCGGTCCACCTTGTGGGAGGCCTTCCAACGCTACGCCTTCCGTTACGCGGTCGCCACTCCAGAACCTTTCGGCCCCATCGGCCGTCAGTTCTACGAGCGCCCGATGCGCCCTGCACACTGCCACTTAAGTTTGGCAATTCTAAATACTGGTACTATTTATAAGTACCAGTATTTAGAATTGCCAAACTAAGTGGTATTTCACTTAGCATAGTTGTAATAAATCCAAAAATACATACGGCTACCTGTTTTTCATTTAATAACATAGTTTTTGATACAACTCTTGGTACAAAGCCACATTACCTACACCGAGATCAAAGCCATTCAAAAACACACTGCTTTCACCACAGTGAAAAGAAAATGTACACTATTAAAGAGCCCTGGGGCTCTTAGACATAGAGCTCCTTTAAAATTTATCATAACAACCTACGCTTTAGCACTTTGTATCCAAACGCCAACGCAAATTATTTATAGTACTAGCTTCTGCCCGCGACTTCGTACGCGGATCCTGTTGCTTATGCCAGCGACAACGGGGTCGTCAAAATCGAAGATCTGAAAAGTCTGATGTCGAATTCTAAGAGCCTGGGGACGGGAAAACAGCGTGATGCACGAGACGATTCGAGACGTTTCAGATCTTTCATTTTTGTAAGTCAACAGGAAATGCCCATCAGACTAAACAACTTTTGCTAAGACGTCATTCCTATATGTTATAGTGTCGCTGGGCTTTGATGTTCCACAACAGGTGTTCCAGATCTTCAAATTTATTCTCACAGCAGAAAATGCTCTTCACGTGGAATATTTTTTGCTATGGCACCATTTTTATATCTCTTAAACTTTAGCTGATCTGTTGCGGTTCTGCATCAGGTGTTCCATTTTCCAAAATAAATTAGTGATAGTTTGTTGATTTACAGAAACACTCAAAAGATGCGTCTCATACTGTACTATAGCTTAGATCCCTCAAAAACTATTTGGGTTAGTAAAATCAAAATTTGAAAGTTATGTAGTAAATTTACTGGTAAGAGACGTCAGGTTAAAGGAAATTTAGGAGACGTCGAATAACAGAAGTGTTATAATTTACTGCAACACTTCTGTGTAAACAACGTTCGTTGTTTTTCCCTCGGTCTCATTCAATATGTAAATACAGCGAGTCAGGACTGGTGACGCGGGAGCAAGCGACGTACAGTTGTCCGTGTGAGATGCAGCTCATCCTGAGGTCGACACCCGTAGCCTTCAGTGTCTACCCCTGTGACTTATTTGTTGTCATTGCGAAGCACACGCTCACAGGAAACTGCACGCGCTTGAATTGAAAGGGGTAGTTGTGGCCGGGTGTCACCATTGCCAGGATCGCCCAGAAGACACGATGGAGCACACGGTGGAGGTCTGCCACGCTTGGGCTGAGCACCGCCGTGTCCTCGTAGAGGCGATCGGCAGCGGCGGCGACCTCTCGCGTCCGGCCCTGGTGCAAGCCATGGTCCGGGGCGAGAGGGAGTGGGAGGCAGTCACCTCCTTCTGCGAAGCAGTCATGCTAGCGAAGGAGGTGGCGGGACGGCTCAGGGAGAGAGCCTCCCGTCCCAGCCGCCGCGGGAGACGCTCCGGGCGTCGGGAGCCACGGGACGACACCCGGCCACCGTAGGCGCGGGCCTGCGGGCTGAGAGGAATGGGTAGCTCACAGTCCGATCAGGACCAGGCCCGTGCCGGACGGCGCGTACGTGTTCCACGCGCGCCTCAAAGAGATATCAGCATCGAGGGGGCCCCATAGGGCCGAAGCCTGCCGGGTCAGCGGGATTGTCCGAAAGGGTTACCGCTGGCCCGGAACATAAAGGGCTAAGGAAGGAACACGGGTGGGTTTTAGTCAGTAAGAGTCTGACACTCCCTTCCGCTCCACCCAGAGCGGGAGGGGTCATTTGATGACTTTCCATCCGAAAAAAGAAAGGGGTAATTGTGGGGAATCGGTGGTATACGTGGTATAAACACTGTCTCGCCGACACCACAACCCGTTAGAATTTCCGCCTCAATGATATTTCTCTGCGGCGAGACGACTTTGAGCCGGGTCCCATTGCACAGTTTCGGCGGAGTGAGATTCCGAAGAAGCATAATTGGGACACCGACATTTAGCTTAATTGTGTGCGCTGGTAGTTCACTTGCACTGAGGAAATTGAGAAATTCTACGGGGTAATGTGTAGCGTCATCTTGGTCGACAACAGTGTTTATTGAAGTGTAGATCACTTCATTTCCCTCAATTTCCGCGAGAATGCATTCATTGATCGCTGAAGGTTGGTCGTTTCTGGGTGTTAAAATGGCTCGTTCACATACCCAAGAATTATCTTGGTGCGGTATCCTATTGATGTCCCCGTACACCAGGCATAACAAATCTTCTAAGGTGGATACCACTCTCCCAAGTATCTCAGGTAGAACCACCTGGCCACCGTCTACTGGTAGCGTTCCCTCACCCAATTTTAAGAGAACATCAGAAAATTCTTGGGCGTGTACATTCCCACCAAGCTGTGCTCTCATATTCATCGTTAAGCGCAACCTATGAATATCTGGCCACAAGAAAGAGCATTTCAACAAAGCATTCGCCTCATCAGCCCTAGTTCCTCGCGTCACCACAGGCAGCGTTTGTCAGAAATCGCCGCTTAACAGAACTGTAACGCCATCCATCATTTGCTGGTTCCTGCGGATGTCCTGCAAAGTCTTGTTTACCGCCTCTACTGCTTTTCTGTTCGCCATAGTGCATTCATCCCACACGATTAAAGAGCAATCTTTAAGCACGCGCCCTTTGTCGCTGTTGCTGTTGCGTTTGGAGTATCAACTCCACAAACAACAAATGTGCTTGGTAAGATATAACTTAGAACCAAAAGTTTGACTTGACTTTATGATAGTGTAGCTTGTTGTACCACCAATCAATCTGTTTAGTAACATTGGTGTGAAACTCGCCATACAATTAGATAGGACATGTATAGTTCTCAGATTTCTTATCAGTATCGTTCCTAATGCACATAAAAAATGCAAAAACTAAAAAAAAAAGAATTTTACGATTATAAAAAATAATAATACGGGATTTGAACTCGCACCATTTAGTGCGGTAAACGGTCGCCTGACCATACCGCTAAATTCCCTGTTGACATATTGTTGAAATAGCTGTTCCCTTGCAATTTATAATATTACTGCCCCGCTCCTTTATAAAAATAGCGTGATTGTTATGTTTCCAGGGTTAAATTTTTATTAACTAAATAAATAACATGTAATTTTGGGCATTCAATTATTTTGTGCATTCAATTACGAACCAAAACCTTTTAAAATCAATATTGCTTACCTCCCATAACATACGGCGTGATAATATGTAGCCTAAAGCCTTCCTTGGTTTACAAAGAACATTTTTGCTGAATTTCAATTCAATCTATCCAGTAGTTTTGGCGTGAAGCCGTACCATACACACAGACAAACAGACAAACAGACAAACAGACAAAAATTCTAAAAAGTCACTTTTTGTCATCAGTTACGTTTTTCTAACAAAAGCCACTTATTTTTTCTCGAAAATTCTCAATGTACAGTTTTTCTTTCGTTACTGTTTTATTATATGTATAGATAATCAGAACAGTAGGTAAAGTTGGAACGATCGTTGAAAAAAGAAAGGAAGAAAAGAAAAATGTTTTATTGTCACAGAAACATGTGCATATAAAAAAGCCAAGTTAGCTCGAATACTTAAAAAAAAAACAAATATACAATCTTCTTCTTTTCGTGTTGATCGTACTCTTTTTCGACATTGTGGCACCAGTGGTCATCCGAAGTGCAGATAAACGGGCACTAAGGACACTCCAGCAAGTTGGATGGTCCAATCAGAAGCGCTGCCCTCGCACTTGGTGTTGGATGGGTCCATAGATATATTATATGAAAGAAGGTTGGGTCAGTAATCCCCTACTTCGGTAAATAGTATGTGCAGCGGCCTATTTGAGTACGTAATCGATTGAGAGCTTTCCATATACGCCTGGGAGGCAAGTGTTCCTCGGGTTTAACGAAGTCGGGAGGTGGTGGATGCTTCGCTTCTCTTTCAACAATTTGCTTCTCTCATTGGGTTGTTGGTGCGTAAGAAGCTCCTACAACTATTGGAGTGATAACGGGCGAGAAAATCGTACATAGACAACTTTGCACTCACCCCGTGAGACTACTGTTTCTCCTCTCTACTCTCCAGTCGTCTCTTTGATGCGAGCTTAGGGTTAATTATTATACCTAATCATAATACTGTTGTTTTATGAACAGAATAAATTAGGTAACGACTAACATCGGACTTTAGCTTGCAGTAGCGAAGGGTCATTTTTTGTAAGGGGTAAGCCGGAGTAGATACCTTTAATATGATTATATTATTTGTCTATAGAATACTGACTGTGACATTTTTCAAAGGGAAGCCGGTAGGAATCGAGTGGTATGGAACCTTCGCCACTGATAGCTTGTCTGGTCTGATGTTCTATGTCTAGCCGACTGCCGAATGTTTCTTGTTCTAGGCATATAAGGTACTTAAAGCCTCTATTCAAATATTTGTTCCCAATTGATATCAACTTTACCCTGCCATAAATTGAGTTGATTTTAGAATGACTATTGCTATTAAAAGAGTCATACATTTTTTTGAAGTGGTAACGCAAACTGATCTTTATGTGTGGTGATTGAAGTTGTTTTGCGGTTAATGCATTTTTGTGTAAATGTTTGAAAACGATATTGCGAACGCAGTATAGACGTTGTGTTGTTATTACCAAGATAGTTGCTTGCGCGCGCGCGCGCGCGCGTTGGCGAGATAGTTGCGTTGTAGCTTGAAGTTTGAATGCGGGTGAGTCGATTCTAGTTTCGTTTGAGTGTGAAATCGACGCGTCGAGTAAAATGATGAGGTTCTACATTCGATGTGAATCCTACTAATAAATGTAATAGTTAGTATGTTTGGATGTTTGTGATTACGCAAAAACGGCTGAACAGATTTGGATAAAATTTGGCACACACCTGGATACAACACAAACACGTTGTGGATGTGTGCGCGAAGACGAGTAGCATCAGCATACAGCACACTCACACTTCCGACTTCACCGTTGTCTCGGACGGTCGGTACCGAGAGCTCCTGCGCTTAAGGCCGCAACACACTTGTTACACCCGACGCCTTCTCACGGCATCCCACGCTTACTCATTGGCCACATTTTTCATCTCGTTGAGCTATTTTCGTCATTTGGCCAATAAGTAAGCGTGGGATGGCGTCGGGTGTTACAAGTGTGTTGCGGCCTTTACACACATATTCACAGCGTCTTTATACACTTGATTATACAAGTTAGCTTAAATTATAAACAATTAAATAAAATTAACCAACTTTTGAAATTAATAATTCAATAACTTGATCGTAGTTTGTTTGTTTAATTTGTTAGATTGTTTTGTACTAGGGAACTAATATATATATTTTTTTTGTATCTATCTGTGGAGGCTTGTCATTAGCAATTTAGTTATATATTTTTGTTAATATAATGTTATTAGTCTGTAAGCTTTCCTAAAATAAAATAAATAAATAAATAAATAACCACAAATTAATTGTGCAGCGCTTCGTGAGATAAAAATCATCACTTCAGCTGAAAGATGTCCACTGCTGGACATAGGCCTAAGCACCTCCACTTCGACCGGTTCTGTGCTTCTCGCATCCAACGGGAGAATTGCCAAACTTAAGTGGCAGTGGGCAGGGAACAGATGGCCGATGGGGCCGAAAGGTTCTGGAGTGGCGACCGCGTACCGGAAGACGTAGCGTTGGAAGGCCTCCCACAAGGTGGTCTCACGATCTTGTGAAGGCCGCAGGAACCCGGAGATAAAAATACTATAAAGTAATTTATCCTCTAATCGACTATGATGAGACCTATAGATATAATGTAAAGGTAAAAGTAATACTCCACACAATTTTTGTAACTTCTGATATAATCGAATTTTTTATTTTGTCTTCCGTACTTATTGCTTTGGAACAGCTGATCCTTCTATTTTTTGTACACCTGTAAATTCTATACGCACTATGTTCAATCAAAGTAAGACCTTTCATCTCGATCAATCGATATCATTCGATTGATATTTCATGAACTCGTACCATTTGATACCTGCGTGGGAGATCTCTTTAGTACTCAGGTATAACCATAATCAGCCTATAATGTTCCCACTGCTGGGACACAGGCCTCCTCTCAGTGAGAGGGAGTGGGCCGTAATCCACCACGCGGGCCCAGTGCGGATTGGCAGATGTCACATGTCTTCGAATTTTTGGTTCTAGGACATGCCGGTTTCCTCACGATGTTTTCCTTCACCGTTTTGAGAGCAGTGGTGATGAAATAATTTATACACAAAGTAAAGCGCCTGTCTGGGTTCAAACGTACGACCTACAACTCGTAAGTCGCGGCCGTTACCACTTGGCCACCACTGCTGTCTCAGGACTCAGGTATACTCAAAGTATCACTTTCCGATTCCCCAGTGCAGTCTGAAGTGATTTTAACAATTCTGTTTCTGGATATAACTTCGGCACTTAATTGGAGTACTATATTGTGGGTAGAATTTATGTACAGTCAGTTATAGCGATTAGCTGACCCCACTTTTGCTTAAATGGTTGAGATTTTTTAGGATACGAATAGATAGAATTTTATAATTCTTTTATATTTTATTTACTTTGCTCAAATATTATATTATTTTTAATCGTCACTGCCATTTGTACTTTATGTTGTTATTTCCAACCAAGGGTCTTCTATAAGCTTTTATTTGTACCGTTCTGGGGGCCTAAAAATACCACTTCTTAGTGGACAGTTAACTGTTACTTAAGTCGGCGTCAAGTTTTGTTACTAAGAACTACCGAAGAGGTCGGATAAGAGCTGACACTGGCAGGTGACAGTCACAATAGCAGAGCGTTTTTTCAATGGCAGCTGTCTTCTGATGAAGAAGGATGCCGGCAGAGCCGCTGTCGTACGCAAACTGGTATATTCCGGCACAATCCTGATGATATTGAATCTGCTGAACCACTAATACGATGACCACTTCTGGTAAAAGTTATCCTTCGCCGTTATATTATAAGTTCTATACCGATATTCTCTGCATCAACAAAACTTGAAATGACTCACTGATATGACACTACGCTAGTAATATATAAGTCAATGACACATACCAAATCCCTGTCTTCTACCACCTTAACAACGCCGGCTGTCGCTAAAAAACCAGTGCTCTGGGGCTCTGTCTCGCATAGGGTCCTAGCATTATGCTGAGCCATGGCTGTTTTGGGTGGATGTGATGCATATTTTCCCCCAACTTGTTCTTTTTCGTGGTTGTGGGCTTCCTCTGAGTCATGTTCACCGCAATTAAATGGATTTTCTTTCTTTCTTTACTAAACAACAGCGTTTTCCTATTACAGGACAGTACAGACTATCTCCCAAATCCATCAAGGAACTCTATTCCCGCGCCACTCCGAACCAGCCCTCGTTAATTTTATCAAATTAACAGTAATGCTAACACAAATTGCAGACGTGGGCAACACAGCCGCCAAACTAAAGTGGAATTGGGCAGGCCACATCTGCCGCATGTCGCAACAGAATTGGGCAAAAGTAGCCACTGACTGGATTCCGAATAACAGGAATCGGCGATGCGGTAGGCCCAGAAAGAGATGGCGTGACGAATTGGACGCCTATCTAAAGGATTGGCCAGATGTAGCAAGAAACAGGAAAAAATGGAAAGACGGAAGGGAGGCCTTTGCCCTGCAGTGGACATAACAGGCTCATAATCATAATAATAACAGTAATGCTATGGAATATTATCACTTCACCCCCTTGAATTATTAATCCCCAAAGCATTTATTTTATACCTAACCCCAATCTAGCGCCAAATAAAAAGTTAGCCAAAGTATATTTTTCACGTTAGTTCATGGCTCGTTCGTTTGAGCTGTCGGTTTTATGCAGTGGGCCAGAACGGGCGTGAGGATTACATGGTTGGGCCACTCCGGCGAGTAGAGGGTTAGAGGGACGTCACGAATTTTGTTGATACGGTTTTTGTATGGACTTGAATTAAATTGAAAAGGTTTTTAGTGTAAATCTGTGTGATTATTTTAACCCATTCCCTGTCCCATGAATCACTGTTGATTATTTAACTATTGTGTCAACTTTGTGGACAATTTATTGCTGGGATTATTGTTATGATGGTCGTCGGTCACGATAATCTAGCTTCATCTAGATCTAGATTCTATTCTAGCTTCATGTAGCAAGCGGTGGTAGCGATGATGGTCAGCCAGCGAATCGTGAATATAATTTTGTTACGCGAGCAAGACGCGCATCGGCTAAGGGTAGGCGTTGCGACGACGAACCGCTTACAAAGACCGTTTTGCATTCTCCAACGATGCAACCGTTTTAAGTCCTGGGTTCAAACAGTCTTCGTTACAAAAACCAGTCTTCGAATTACTTTTTAATTTACGCCTATGAATATACAGCCGAGAAAGCAATGGTTCAACTCTATCATACTTGTCAGTCGCGTCGTCGCGTCGTCTCTCGCGTTGTTTTCGTTTCCAAAACAGTCGTTTAAAAACGAAAATCTGGAAAACGCAATTCTATTTCATGTTGGAAAAGTTTCGTCCTGTCTTCAAACCAGTTGCAACGACGACCGTTTTCTACAACCGTTTTCGTCGTCTGGAGAACTAATTCGAAAAAATTCGAAACGATCCACCACTAGCATCGGCCTATGAAAAAGTATTAGGGTTCCGTGCAAAAAAAAAAATTAAAAGAGAAAAAATATTCTTCCTTTTCAATGGGGGAGTGGTACGTACACTTTTTCTAAGCGACACATTGTTGTTACCCGTCAATCACGCGAATGAAGATGCGGACACAGCTAGTTTCTTAATAAAAATCATATTTCATATCAAGTTTCTAGGCATTACCTACGTCGGCACGCAGGCAGTTTCTAAGAAGCCGAGCTCAGCCACTCCGAACAGAATTTCAATATTTCGCGTACTTTACTTGAATTTAATTTTTATAGGAATCCCATGACTGCATAGGGTTTATATTAATAAAACATATTGGCTGCATTTTGTAACAGGAATGCTGTTATGGCGGGACGCGTGGATTATGTAAAAGTAGAATTTGCGTACGGAAATCTGGGGGCACGGGAGTGCCCCCGCCAAGACGAGCCAAGCGAAGCGCAAGAGCACTACCTACCTTTTCTCGAAGCACTTCGTCGTATTTTTGAACCTTTATAACTTGGGTTTGGGTTTGTCAGTGGTTGACTTATTAAACCTATAAAGTTTCAATTGCATAGCTCTTATACTTTAGATTTTATTGATATCTAAAATACCCCAATTTCGTCACTGACTCACTGATTCACTGACTCACTGATGATCATCAATATTCTAAGGGTCTTCCTGAAGTCCTAGAAAGCTGAAATTTGGTATGTAAGCTAGTAATAGTACACAAACAACAAAAAAACTCTAAAACTTGGAACTTTTACCCTCCAACCCCTTAAAATAGGGGATGGAATGTACGAGACTTCCGCAGATTTTGATGCTAGAGTTCTGAAAATTGATATAGGGACTCCTTGTTATAAATAATAAAATACGTATTTCAGGATTTTCAGTAAATAACCCCCCAACCCCCCAATTTTTTTTTATTTTATTTCATAAGCATCAATATTCTAAGGTTCTTCCTGAAGTCCTAGAAAGCTGAAATTTGGTATGTAAGCTAGTAATAGTACACAAACAACAAAACAATTCAACCTTAGTCAAAATATGTGGCTTGGCCGTTTCGCTACCATCACATGGGCGTAAGGTGAAAAATTTATTCACTGTTCATTACTTTTCTGTTATACAATAGTTTTTGTAGTAACGAAACGGCCAAGCCTCATATTTTGACTAAGGTGTAGAGTTTGTGAAGTTAGGGCGTGTAGAGTTAGAAGCTGGCTCTACATGAGATCTGATAACTTTTTGGCAGTGCGAGCCATATGTGGTCTCGTCTTGGCAACATTTTACATGAAAATGTTTTGGTGGGATCTCTTATACTTTAGATTTTATTGATATCTAAAATACCCAGATTTCGTCACTGATTCACTGACTCACTGATGATCATCCATATTCTAAGGTTTTTCCTAAAGTCCTAGAAAGCTGAAATTTGGTATGTAATCTAGTAATAGTACATGAACAACAAAAACTGCCAAGCCTCATATTTTGACTAAAATGTAGAGTTTTAGGGCGTATAGAGTAAGAAGATTGGCTCTACATGAGATCTGATAACTCTTTGGCAGTGCGAGCCATATGTGGTCTCGTCTTGGGACATTTTACATGAAAATGTTTTTGGTGGGATTATTTATTCAGAGTAAGGAAGTTAACTTTTCCGATAGGTTTTGTAATTTTTTCGGCTGACAATTTTCGAAACTCATGTTGTGAGCCTATATCGCTTTTAATGCAGGTAATATTTTCTTAAGTAAAAATGTGTTTATGCACTTATTATTTTGACACCTTATAACATTAACCGCCATAAGTTTTAGAGCTCTACAGATTATGTTGTACACTTCACTTACACTTGATGTACCGTTGACGTTTCGAGCACTTTCTCTTATGTACACTTGGTGTACATTTGACGCTTGAGGGCTTAAAATATCGCTCTTAGCGATAAGACCGCCCATTGTGTCACCCTTTGTAAAATGTTTACACTAATTATATCTGTAATATTTATAGTGTACAGACGCCAGCACATCAAGCTACTACAATCTGTCAAATTTATTTAATAGATTTTCAACGTTATCGCTAAAGCATAAGGTTCAAAGATGATTGGGAAAATTTGACAGTTTCAGGTAGCTTGATGTGCTGGCATCTTTACATAATTTGTGGCATGCAAGGGACATGGCTAAACTATTGGCCTATATAGCATGTATAGAAATTTCTCACTGGCTCGTAAAATTCAAATATTCATTAATTCATTAAGTATTTAATAAAACGTGTTTAATATTCTCCTAGAACTTTCGTGAACTTTTAAATAATTGATTAGTTCACTAAAGATATTAGACACGTAATAATATTAATGAATGAATATTATGAAATTTACGAAAAAAAGAAAAAAAAAACTATACATATTTCGCCTCTTCCAATAGGTACTTGAGAGGCTTATTAATCGATTCGAATGAATTTACTTGCCTGAAACGGGCAAATCGTCACCTTTAAATAATTTAATTTGTTCTTTAAGAGACTCTGCTGCATAAAATTCAAAATGTGCCAATTCGTGCGGGTTCGTCAGATTTCTAAAATGTTCATAACTAACTTTTTAGACCTTTGTATCCTGCTTATGCGTTTGAAGTTTCATTAATGTCGGTTCATTCATTTTGAAAAACAAGCTCTTCAGCCACTTGAGAGCTGCTTGTCTTCCACAACGTGTACACCCTTTTTTTAATTTAAACTCTCAACATTTTCAAAGTCCTTTACCAATACCTTCAACTTTTGTCAAACACTTCAACCCAAAAGTAATGGCTCCACATTTTTTAATAAAGCTTCTTCTACACCAAACAAAAGAATAGCTAAATATCCGGACTTGTCCTCCGAAAATTGGTTCAGCCGTTTGGGAGCTACGCTGGCGGAGACGGACAAAGATACACACGTTAAACTTATAACATTCTCTGTTTTCGTCGAGGTTTAACTTAACTATTCTAATGATAACGATATAAAAGTAAATAGTATTTTATTGATTAACGCCCCGGTGCTATTATTTGTTTCAAATGAACTATTTTTCTTTATTTAAGTATTTATTTTTCGCCTCTTCCAATACTCGAGAGCTGCTTGCTAGGTTTGCTTCCTCAACGTGTACACATTTTTTATTTAAACTCGCAACATTTTCAGAGTCCGTCATCAATACCCCCAACATTCCCCATACACTTCACCTCTAAAATAATGGCTCCTCATTTTTCGAATAAAACCTCTTCTACACCAAACAAAAGGGACGAAAGATTAGCTAAATATCCGGGCTTGCTCCCCGAAAATGACCATACACCGGTTACATAATACTTTCATCAGAATACTGAACATAATAACATTGTGTTATGCCTGGGTTACCTGTTTAACTAATTTGCATAAAGCTGTTTCGTAGATGGAGAGAAATGGTGGAAGGGACTAAATATTTTGTCTCCTTGAAAGTTTGCCGAAAGACGTCCACTGCTGGACATAGGCCTCCCACAAGCACCGTCCACCACAGCGGTTTTGCATGCTTCCCGCGTTTAGCGGATTCCTGCGGCCTTCACAAGGTCATCAGTTCACCTTGTGGGAAACATTCTAACGTCTACGTCTTTCAGTACGCGGTCGCCACACCAGAACCTTTTGGCTCCATCGGCCAACTCTTCTGAGAGCAATGTGCCATGCCCACTGCCACATAAATTTGGCAGTTCTTCGAGCTATCTAACCTGGGTTATCCTGCGGATCTCTTCATATCTGATTCGAACACGTAGAGAAAAGTTTATATACAACGGATCGAATGTAGAATAAGCAAAAAGTATGACGGGAAATCAAGTCATCATATTAAATTTGCTGCACAATAAATGAAAGATTCTCTAACCCGCACTGGGTTCGTGAGGTGGATTACCTACGCTTATTTTCTCTACAGAGAGGAGATGAGTTCTGAGTCCCAGTAGTTCAAGTTATTTCCTTCATACAAATGACAACTACAACAAACATTAAAATACACACACAGACAAACAAACACAACAAAAAACCAAACAAACATATTACTATTTACGAGTAGTGGGATAATTACAAGCCAGATACGTAACTAGAGTATAAAAACAATGTTTTTCGGATACAAAAAGACGCTAATGTATGTTCTTGATGATCAACTCTCACGAAGCCCGCCCGCCGGTCCAAAGGGCAAACGCCATGTTTTCATAATTTATTTATTTTATTCAGGCACATTACGTTTAATTTTGTAAGCATTACTTAAACTACGTTAGCATAATTAACTAAGACACAAACATAAATAAATTAGGAACAATAATAATACAATACAAGTTAGGGAATATTATACCTATTATGCCACCTTATGGAGACACAATACATGCACTGCGCACAGGTGTCTCATCATGTGGCCTTCAGTTTTGTTAGCAACAATGTTCAGGAGAAAATTAAGTGTCATTGGAATATCCAGCAAAATCACACATCTACGTTGTCCCGGACACTCAGCGACTAGAGATAATAAATTTCCGCCTCACCTGCAAACGTCCCTCTTTTCTCTTAAGAAATAAAAGTTGCTGAAAAACGCACCTTTTGTATATTTTCTTCCTTCAAAATTTTTTATGACGTCCATCCATCTTGTCTGCAGGAGGTAGCCCGGTTATTATATCTTGTTTCTGTTATATAATGATGTTGATAATTCTGTATTTTTTTTTAGAAGACAGGTATATGGATGTTCGTGTTTGATTTAGTTTTGATGAACATTGTTTAGTGCGTGTGTTGTAAGTTAGTTAGTTAGTTGGCAGTAATTAAGAGTCTGGCTCAAAATACAGGGTAGCCAATTTAAATTAACCCTGTAATAATAATAATAGCCTCCCCGATCGTTTTCGGTCACGGTGGCCAATCTCAATGGAGATTAGCCAGGTACGCAGGAGATATTATAGTGCACCAGTGTGTGCGCAAACACAGGTGCACTCTCTGTTCCTTTACTCTCATAGTCCGATGGGACGGCAATCCGATACGACCGGGGAGAGATCAGGCGCAGGAACAACGGCTTTACGTGCTTTCCGAGACACGAGGTTATTACACCACCAACTTCCAAACTCCGGACTGTTACTAAGAAATTCCTAATGGAAAACCCAATAACACTTTGTCCGACCCGGGAATCGAACCCAGGCTCAGCAGTCGCGCTTGCAACCACGAGACCAACGGGGCAGTCCATCAGTCGGGGCATTAACCCTGTATGTAACCCTACTTACAGGGTTAATTTAAATTGGCTAGCTTACGTCTACGCAGACGCGATGGGTGTCGATATCAAAACAAGATAAAATCACACTAATATTGTAAAGGCGAAAGTTTGTGAGTGTTTGTTTATATGTTTGTTACTTCTTCACATCCAAACGGCGGGACCAATTTTGATAAAATTTTGTATGGAGGTAGCCGACACCCTGGATTAACATATATGCTTACTTACTTTTTATCCCGATATTCTCACGGGATCGACACTTACGCGGGTGAAACCGCGGGGCGCAGCTAGTAAATAATTAAAGGAATTGATGCTTTTTTTTGGGAGGTCGACGACCACTGTTAGTGTTGTTATTTGGAGTATGAGTTGAGAAAAACTGATGTGTTTACCATCACGACTGTGGAGTTTAGCTAGTTAATTAAAAATAACCCTGTATACACAGTTCACTCCAAAGTTTACTTTACATTTTCGAGGAGATCTTTTACCAAACAAAGAAATGTTGAAGGGTACTAAATTATTAAAAGCATAAGTTAATGATTATAGCTTGCAATGCGTAGGTCTAAATGATAGGTTTATTTGATTTATTTTATAATATAGCTTTGCCCGCGACTTCTGTCGCGAGGATGTCGGGTATCAATAATGTAGAATATGGGAGTGTGGGGTAAGTAAAATGCCTAAGGTGAATGGGTAGTTGAGACCGCAAAATTTAAATTTTCTTACGTTTTTTGCAATTTGCAGGTCAGTGTCAGGTTGTAGGTATCGCGATCAAAATATAATTCGCGACAATAACGGATATATATTTGGAGAATTATAATCATTAGAATCACTAATAAATACTTCTTTCTAAGTTAGATTTGTACCATAAAAACCAATCTCCTAAGGAAAAGTGCACAATAGTAGAATTCACCTTAAACAAACAATTTCCGTGGTTTAATAAAACTTTACTGATATGATATCGATACAATGGTAAATTTTAGCGTTTTTTCCTCTACACCGTTTAACTCACCTAACGTTCCCTTCTATCCGCCATTGCTCTCCTCTCTCCCTCTCACAGTCGTTCCTTCTCTCTCTCATGCGGCGCGTTCCATTCCTCAATAATATATCCACATCCACACAAAAACACTCATCCTAAAATAATGTGTCGCATATAGAAGGTGTAGGTAACACTCCTACATTGAAAAGGAAGAATCTTTTTTCTCTTTCTAAGTTTTTTTTTTGCGTAGTAAATACTAGCCTAAGCTACTCCTTATAACATCGGATATCTACCAGTGAAAGTTTCGAAGATCAGGTGGAATAAACAGACAAACAGATTTTTTTTAATAGTTTTTTTTTATTATACTCGTAAGTACCGTATATACTTTCATATGCATTTAGTAAAAAACCGACAAAACGTTATAAACAGACATTTCAATTTTATTTATTTGTATAGATAATTCCTTATAATTTATGTTTGGCAATGATTTACCTGAAATAAATGAATTTATTATTTATAAGTACATCATACGACTTTCCTCTTCAAAGAAATAAACATAAATATTTCAAGCATGGCGTCCTTTCGAAAGAAGTTCCATATTAAAGTTAAAAGGAGTCCGTTAATGGTCGACACTCTCTCGTTTTTGCTGACTGGATTCGTGTTTGGATAAGCCGTCAAAGGGATGAGCGTATGCTGTCAATATGACGGTAGCTTACCGTCAATGGTTACAGTTCATTGGGACTATTCAGAGGAAATGGGAAGGCTTTGAAGCTGTTTGGGAGGTAAAGTAACCGCTAAATAAGAAGAGATTATAGAATGTCTTTTCATTTTAAATACATTCTTGAATTAGTTATTATTTTAATGCTCCGAAGACATATAACTTTTATTAGCCGAAGGTTTAGGCTAGGCAGAGAGGCATCTGTAGTAGGTACACCAACATTACGCCAGTTACATTTGTTTAAGTCCAATGTAACAGGGGGCGAGCCTATTGCCATCACATAATCAGCCTATGATGTTCCCACTGCTGCCGGTCTTTTTTGTTAAATTTCTGACCGTGAGAACTTGGGGTATTCCTTTTTTTTAGGTGGGAAATTATCAAATAACTTCTCCCTCTCTGGGCGGAGCGAGAGGGCAGTGTCAGACTTTTACTGACTAAAACCCACCCGTATTGCTTCAGTTGCCTGTGCCAGGGGCCACGGTATCTCTTTTGAACAATCCGCGACCCTGGCAGGCTGAGGCTGGCTCTTTGATGCGCGCGTGGAACACAACGCGCCGTCGACAAAAATAGTGGGGTATTCCTTAAAGCGCAACCATTTTTAAGCGCAACTAAATTATAATTAGGTAAAGTAAACTTAAGGCCGTCTTGTAGTGTGATGTAGTCCTGTAGGGCACTGCCGTTGCGATCTCTAGAACTGATAGATTTTGTGTTTTACAGAAAAAATTATAATAAGGAAATTATAATGTGTTCTCACCAAGCCCTAAAAAACAATAAGGCTTCTTTTGGTATAACTTTTACATGGTTTAACGATGTAATCTCTTCAAGGTAGGTATACGTTTTAAATAGCGATTTAGTGTCATCTTTATGATTTTGTTATAACCAGCCAATTATTTTAATTCACGTTTCTATCTTTACGCAGCGCTTGACAAATGTTCAATTTTCTTAAAATATTTTCTTTTTGCGCAACATTATTATTTTGCTAGATTTCCAGAGGTTAAAAAAACTTAAAAAGTACTGCAACCTCGCCTTAAAGTGAACTGACTATTGACACTATTGACAGCTCACTTCATCCAAGTTTTAACAGTGTGATTTTCACAGAATAGCACCACTCTATGGGTATAAAATCGTTCTCTTTCTAAAATTCTGCTTTGTTAGCAATACTCGACTGTAGAATACCTAAAATATTACTCAACGAACAAATGACGATCCTAAACAAACAAGACCAAGATACGGTTGTTATAAGTTTCGCAAATAGATGAGAACCGAAGAGAAGCTTTTCCTTTTACATCAGTAATGAAGACATTGTAGGCATATGGTATCAATACATATCTGTATAGCAAGGATTTGACAATACCTTCATATTCGAACAAACGGGTAGAGATCCTCTGATGAGATACTTTCAGTTGAAAGTTCTTTCGGTAGTCCTGACCGTCAGGGTAATTGCGTAATACCTATCAGTAGCAATGGGTTTCATTTTGGCAGTTCAACAACATTCATTCATTGTTATTTACGTTGTTGATTGCGTCATTTTTGGAACATACGAAGTAATGGGTTAACAATATCCTTCAAAATGATTCTGAATGTAATTGATAGTGTGTTACATTACCTACTTTGCGTATTTGGGCGCATTTTTCTAGTAACCTTCTTTTCGACGATGTAAACCCATTTGACACCATCAGTATTCCGAAGAGACAAGAATAGAATTACCAAACAGCGACCGTCTGAATACTTAACTAGTTCAATACTTGACGTCCTTTGGTACTTACCATAATTAGCCTATAATGTTCCCACTGCTGGGACACAGGCCTCCTCTCCGTGAAAGGGAGTGGGCTGTAATTTACCACGCGGGCCCAATAATTATATGTAAGTCTAGCTGCGCCCCACGGTTTTACCCGCATAAGTTTCGATTCCGTGGGAATATTGGGATAAAAATTAGCCTACATGTTAATCCAGGGTGTCAGCTACCTCCTTACAAAATTTTATCAACATTGGTCCAGCCGTCTGAGCGTGAAGAAGTAACAAACATATAAACACACACGCTCCCAAACTTTCGCCTTTATAATATTAGAGTGATATTTAATTACAAGTAACAAAGGACTCAAATATGTTAGTAACAATATTTCTTAACAACTACGTAAGTAAATTTTATCTACACCTGCAATATTGTTCATGCAAATCCCTGCTACAAGATCAACACCGATGTGGAAAGTTTGCAGCAGCGATTCACATACAAGCAGCCCAGTCTACTCGCGATACACCGCAATATAATGTTGGGGCTGGCCCGCACCCGGTGCACCAGGGAGGCGCATCTCTTTCGCATCGTAGCATAGAAGCAATCGTCACGAGCTTCAGCAAACATCCCCTGAAGCGCTACAGAAACGGAACAGCCCCATCAACACCCGGAACGCAAAATTTTATTGAATGCGAAGGGCGCTGTATGATTTTTGAGTGTAACCCACAGGCTGCACGTGTAAAACGAGGTACAATATGCACGAAATAGTTTTTTTTAACTATTCTAGAACAGCCTACGAGCGATCATATTAGCTCTCACCGACAGCGCCCTTCTTTCTCTTTCAATATCATCATCATCTTTGAGATCAGCGGTCAAGATATGTCCCAAGAATTTCACCTTATATGCCCTTGAAAGCGATACTCCGTTCAACTTGACCGGAGAACATAGACCGCTGACTCCAAAGACCATGACGTTTGCTTATGATGTTTTAGGACACGTACGTTTCCTCTCGATGTTTTCCTGTACCGTTTTGAGACCAGGAGGCTGCTCTTGACCTTGATCCGTCTGATGGAACGTCTATGATGGAACGAGCGTGCCCAGAAGATACCTGTTCACTCTTGCTTTGAAGACAAACATATTTACACAAAGTAAAGCGCCTATCTGAATTCGAACTCACGACCTACAACTTGTAAGTCGGGGCCGTTACCAAATGTTCTTTGGTTCGTAATAAAACAACATTAACTTTATTCAGTACCTTCAGTCTTCGCCTGTACATTGAATACTTTAGATACTTCTCAAGTTACTTCTCTAACTTAATTTTGAGAATATCGAGTTCTCAAATGGTCTGCCAACCGGTTCGTGTTTCGAGGCTGTAATTACTTATTTTCACGCCCTTCTTCAGGAATGAGTTGAATTCTAAGAGGCTTCAATGGATTTTGGATCGTATTTACATTTAATTACTTGGATCGGAATTATTTTTGACTGGAGTAATTTGAAGCGATTAGAGATGTAAGGGCTATAAAAAATTGCCAAAGATTTTTTACTTTACGAAATTGGTTTTTTGTATTATGATACCAGGTAGGTCGTGGGTTCGAACACAGGTAGGCGCTTTTATCATCATCATCATCATTTCAGCCGAAAGACGTCCACTGCTGGACATAGGCCTCCCCCAAGCACCTCCACTTTGACCGGTTCTGTGCTTCTCGCATCCAACGGGATCCAGCGGCCTTCACAAGGTCGTCGGTCCACCTTGTGGGAGGCCTTACAACGCTACGTCTTCCGGTACGCGGTCGCCACTCCAGAACCTTTCGGCCCCATCGGCCATCTGTTCTGTGAGCAATGTCCACTGCCGCTTAAGTGTGGCAATTCTTCAGGCTATGTCGGTTACCTTGGTTTTCCTGCGGGTCTCCTCATTTCTGATTCGATCACGTAGGGAAACTCAAAGCATAGCCCTCCCTTGGGTGACTTTTAGCCTTCTAATAAGGCCCATTGTGAGCGACCACGTTTCAGTGCCATATGTCACTGGCAACCTGCACTGGGCCCGCGTGGTGGATTACAGCCCACTCCTTCTCGAACAGAGGAGGCCTGTGTCCCAGCAGTGGGAACATTTAAGGCTGATTATTCTATACTTGCGATACTATACCCAACGCTCCCAACGCTCTTCACTGCAAGAAACCAAACGAAGTGTAAGTAAAAAAAAGGTAATAAAGTTTATTTGGACACCGTTCGTGAGACAAATAACAAAATAAAAAGTGAAAGTAATGTTTTAACAACAATTAAATAGTGTGTGCCTCACGTCTGTGCCTGTGCATTAATGACAGACGGATGCTGTATGACCCTGATTTCTAATGAACCCTTAGTGACAAGTGACTGGAAGTACAAGCAGTTTCAACATACTAATACATAATTTTTATACTTATAAATAAATAAACTGAAACCGAGTATGCTGGTATAATTACCTCATTTCCCAGCAAAACTGAAAATGCACAAACTCCCCCCAGCAACATTCAACGAACCCGAAAACCAGCTGACATTAGTTCCCTCCGTCACTTGATCTACACACTGCAACTTCAACTTTCGACCGCATAATCCGTGGACAAAGTGTTCATAATGAAACCGTTTGAACCATTTCACCGGGATTAAACTCTGTCACAATGTCTGGCGTTGAAATGCGATGCATAATGCACAGTATTAAAATATTAAAGAATCTCGTAATGGCTGTGGCGGGTGGGCGCGGCGCCAAAGCTGCTTTCACCACACTTTGCCGTCTTAAACCCTGAGACATAGATTTGAATATTTATGGGGCGAGTAGGAAGTTTTGTGCCTAAGTGTTTGGTGCATCTGTGAGGGGGGAATGGTGGCTTGGGTTTAATGGAAAGAAGAAGAGATCTCATTGTTAAACATGGATAAATTGCATTTCGTTGTTGATCAAAATAGTCAGTTTAACAGAAGCAGTATTTTAACCGATTTCAAAAAGGAGGAGGAGGTTCTATTTGCGACTGTATGTTGTTTGTTTTTTTCTTATGTATGTTTGTTACGTGATATCTCCGGCAGTTGTAAATCGATTTATTTTTATTTGTTTTTTATGTATAGGGAAAATCTCAGGGGTGGTCTCATCTAAATTTGATTAATTTTGCTTGGGTAGTTTTTGAGTTGGCTTCATTAACACATATTTTTGCTACTTAGTTTATGTTGATGTTGTTTTAATAGCTTCCTGTCACTGACACATAGCAAGTAGTGTTAAACGAATTTGTGTGGGGTAAGTGCAACTTAAAAGTGAAAAAAAAAAAAACAAAAAAAAACCGACTTCAGAATAAGACACTACAAAGTGAAAAATAATTTTAATTTCGAAAGTCGGTGACAAACAACGACAAAGCGAACACAACGACACCAACTTCCGAAATTAAAATTATTTTTCACTCTGTAGTGTCTAATTTTGAAGTCGGCTGTTTTTTTTTTTTGTAAAAAGTTTTTATTTAGTCTAGGATCATAGATTCAATTCCGCAGACAAGCATTTGGTAGATGATACAACTTTATAATTAAGACTAGCTGAGTCCGCAACTTTGTTCGCGTGCATATCGGAAAACAAATTGGATTTCATGGGTTTTGATTTTTTCGCGCGGAATCCTGTTTCTTTTTCTAGAATAAAAATAGCATTATGTTACTCTTTATAATATCAGCTATCTGCCTGTGTCCCGTCAAAATCGGTCCAGCTGTCGGAGGTTATCCGGAGTAACTAGACAGACAGACCAAACATTTAATAATTGTCTCTCTATCTATTCAAAAGAGCTAGTGTATTTATTTATATATACTTCCTACACTCCCTTCCCCTTCCCCCCTCCTTCCTCCCTTCCCCTTCCTCCCTTCCCCTTCCTTTCCCTTCCTTTCTTCTTTCCTTCCTTCTTTTCTTTTTTTCTTCCTTTTTTTTCTTTTATTCTTCCTTCTCCTTTTCTTTCTTTCTTTATACTTTTATTCTTCGTATACAGGGATTAAAATAGCTCTTTAATCCCTAGGGACTAAAAGTGATTTGAATTTGGAATGTGGATATTGTTACTAAAAGTTCCAATCACCAAAGAGATCAATCACGAATATTGTATGAACAAGCAACGGGCTGTTGTATGATAAAACTAAAAGGCGCGAGCCCAATAAAAAAAAAAGTTTTTGAAAAAACATTGAAACGCGCTAAAAGCATTCTGCCTTCGTTCGTAATTGTTTACTAAAATTAGGATATTACTTAGTTTTATAAAAAATGAGTATGTCTTCCTCAAGTAATTGTACTTATTTAAATAAATAAACGTACCTACTGTTCTTATTCATGTTGCACTTACTTATTTTTTCATAGAGGGTGATAAAAAGTAGAGTGTCCACCTCGGGAGCAATACTATTATTTTAAGCTCATGTGACGTACTTTGAATCCCTCGCTGCGCTCAGGATTCTACTTTCGAAATCCTCGCTGCGCTCGGGATTCAAAGAAACACTCTCGCCTTCAAATAGTTGTTTGTTCCCTTGGCAAACAATTTTCAATTTTTTGTTATAAGTACCCTAAACTTTCCTATGCATTTAGTAAAAAGCTGTTATTTTGACATTACATTCAGACACTTCAATTTTATTTATTTGTATAGGTTTCTAGAGTAAATACATTTTATAGAATAAATAGTATAAAGAATAAAAAACCGGTCAAGAACGAGCCAGACTCTCGCACCGAGGGTTTCGTGCTTTGTAGGTATGTAAATAGTTTATCACTTGATTTTTTTTTAAATGTAACTACAAATTTACGGTTTTCGGATTTTTTCCTTTAGTTGTGCTTCATGACCTTGCTTCTTGTCAAATTTCATGATACAAGGTCAACGGGAAGTACCCTATAAATTTTTATTCCCATCAGAGTGTCGAAATATAGGTTTTTTGCGGCATAAACGGCCGTATCTTTTATTTACGTTAACTTAAAAGTTTGATTTTTTCCCAGATTCAAGGAACTTAAAAGCACGTCTATAGACTTGAGTATATAATGCTTTTAATTTCAACTCGATATCTCTACGCGTTCCCGAGATAAAGGTTCTTGACAGACAGATAGACGGACAACAAAGTGATCCTATAAGGGTTCCGTTGTTTGCTTTCGAGGTACGGAATCCTAAAAATAACAACTTAAAAAACGCGAAATCCAGTCGACGAAATAATCTAGCTTGTAATACAGCCATGTTACGAGTCGTACAACCAAATTCAAACAACATTCAAGCAAAGCAAATAAGAGGGATAAAGTATGTTTATTTTCAAAACTATTACCTCCCGAAACTCATTTGAACTTTTCAAAGTTAAAGCTTAAACTATTCGATGGAACTAAATACGGTCCGTGGTACAAAATGTTTGAGGGATATTAAAATGTAAAATGATACAGACAGTTTCAGAGGAGCTTTTTGAACAATTAACAACTGGTTGGGAACATGAGAGATGTACTGTACTACTGTTTACGAAAAGTTGTTGATTTAGTCTCAATTTAGTAGTTGAATGTGTGTCAGTAGTATTGTACTGAGATGGTAATGGGAATAATAAAGAACATTCAATAATACCACCGGATCTTGGCAGTGGTGGGATACTGTTTGTTGAGAACAAATAAAATAATATTTGTTTATCGTGTATCGGGCATCTTCATAAACAATATTTGAACAAGATTTAACATAGATTGACAGGTGGGTTATGACGGACCTTTAGCCCTTGTGCTCATGGGCGATTTTTACCGTTTTTTGGCGTTTTTTTTTGCACACTGCATTTTTGACGCGCTGGGATGCACTCCGTTCGATTCTCAATGCTTGGTTCGGTAATGAAAGTTGTCGTTATTAAAAAACGGTGCGACCGTGTGCTTACAATTCAACACCCTGTATTTTGAGAAGGCGCAGGGTTATGACGGACTTTTAGCCCTCGTACATAAGCGATATTTAATCGCGGCGATCATTTTATGGCGCACTTTATTTTCAACGCACTGTTTAGCGCCGACAGTTGAAAATCGAACAGTGCGCTTTTGGACGCGCAGGGATGCAGTCTGTACGATTTTCAATGCTCGGCTCGACATAGAGAGTTGAAAATCCATTGAAAGAAAGAAAAAAGTTTATTTGGATACAGTTCGTGAAACACAAAGTAAAAAATCAACAAAATAAAAAAAAATATGTTTCAACAACAATAGTGTATGCCTCACGGCTGCGCCAAAAAGGTTCATTTCAGCATTAATGCCAGACAGATGCTGTCTGACGATTTACATCGTCACGTTAAAAAATAGCTCGTGCGGCTGTGCGCTATCTGAAACTACTGACAGTAGCCATTCTTAGCTTCTTCGTGTGCCGCGCCCCATGGGAAACAAACTTATTTTTGCTGTTCTAGTTTCTTGAAGGTGTCAAGGTCAGCTTGAGTTATTGTTTCAGAGAAACAGTGGATAAGTCTACTGTGATAATTATATAATATATTTTTTTTTACTTTCTAGTAACTGGGTTGTAGAGGTCAGATAGGCATTTGCTCCATGTAAAATACTGGTACTCAGCTGCATTCAGTTAGACTGGAAACCGACGGCAGATGGATTTTTCGATCCTTTCATCATTACTTCAAGGAAACCACCCATCTATTCACAAAAAACAGCTTCTCTACGTCCATTTCATAATTGTTTTTATTACTCGGCCATGTTAAGTACGAATATACCTAGCTCACATTAATTTAACTGAGTGCTTGATTTGTCTGGGTTCAGAGTGTGATGTCTGCCTCCAAATTCGTCGTTTTAATGATTAATTTTACAAATTTTCTCTATAGATAACTTTGTTGACGAAAATTATGTTTGTGAGATTATTGTGTCAGTAATGAGGGACCCGTGGCTAATAATAACAGCCGCACAGGTCGATTGATCAGGATAAGCTACGCTTGCCGCGGTTGGTCTGTGGATGGGTGACCATCTTTACATACTGTGACCCCTCCGTGCCTCGGAAAGTCCCGGCTGTTATTCCTGGATCTTTGACAGTCATTACGGGTAGTCAGAAGCCCGAAAGTCTGACAACCAGTCTTACCAAGGGGTATCGTATTACCCAGTAACTGGGTTGTGGAGGTCAGACAGACAGTCGCTCCATGTAAAATACTGGTATTCAGCTGCGTCGGGTTAGACTGTAAGCCGACCCCAACATAGTTGCGAAAAGGCCAGGCAGATGATGAGATATTTGTGTCAGTCTTTAACCGATGGGTTTTTGTTCCAAAATGTATGACGTATGTAGGTAGGTACTGGTTAGACATGAATCGTGTATTTTAGACTTATTCAGGAAATGTAGGTACTGTAGGTAGTTTGAACAAGGGTTTTGGGTGCGTGTGTTTTGTTTTGCTGAATCATTTTACGTTTAACTTTAGCGGAATTTCGGAGTAAAACTTATTGATTTATTTCGTTTCCCGGATCGTTATTGGTTTACAATGTCGATTTGGTTTGTCTTCAATAAATGGATCTAGAAACTGGAACGCTTTATTTATTTCTTTCAAGCTTTCACTTCTGCATTCCAGAAGGCATAAGCGCACGTTCACACCCGCACGTAAAAATATCGCGGCGAGATTTTATCGCGCACTGGATTCTCAACTCTCTGTGTTGAGGTAAGCATTGAGAATCCAACAAAGCGCATCCCAGCGCGTTAAAAAAAATAAACTGTTGGATTTTCAACTCTCTGCGCTAAGCAGAGCTTTGAAAATCCAGTGCACGAAAAAAAAATCGCCGCAGGAAAACGAGCCCGTGCGAACGTGGGCTAAGAGTAATTTTCTTACTTATTTATTTCAAAACTTTCCTTAATTAAAAAGGCAGTTAAGTAATTCATGTCTATTAATCTGCAGATAATAATAATAACAGCCGCACAGGTCGATCGATCAGGTTAAGCTACGCTTGCCGCTGTTGGTCTGTGGATGGGTGGCCATCTTTACATACCGAGACCCCTCCGTGCCTCTGAAAGCACGTTAAGCCGTTGGTCCCGGCTGTCATTCGTGGATCTTTGAAAGTCGTTATAGTCAAAAGCTCGAATGTCTAACAACCAGTCTTACCAAGGGGTATCGTATTACCCAGTAACTGGATTGTGGAGGTCAGATAGGCAGTCGCTCCATGTAAAATATTTGTATTCAGCTGCATCAGGTTAGACTGGAAGCGGACCCCAACATAGATAGGAAAAGGCTAGGCAGATGATGATGAGTCTGCAGATAGACTCATGCATCCAAAGCGGTTTATTACATCAGTTTAACACGTTAAGTTTATTTTATCATCAAACCAATGACCGCAAAACAAACGAACTCGTTATTTGTATGAAACAAGCATAAAAACTACGAAGAAATGTCATAGGCCCTAAAAGCAGACGCGAACATCGATGGATGCTTATTAACGCGCAATATAACGGACTGTGTTGTTAAATTGATGCAAATTAGCAATACTCACGGATTTAACCCCACACTGCGGTGCAACTAGTGTGCGCATTAACGTGAGCAATTTTCTCGTTGAATATTTAAAACGGGCGTAATCTTTGCCAATTATGGCGTTAAAAGTGTTAGTTTAAACTGTTTGCATCTAATTTTTGCGGTGGTTTTCAGCGGATTTGTGGGCTGTTTTAGTGCTTGTTTTCTTTTTGGTTTTCATAATGGTTTGCTTGGTAAAATAAAATTACAGTACCTAATTGTATTTTTTTATTATACACTAGCTGCGCCCTGCGGTTTCACCCGCGTAAATGTCGATCTCATTTAAATATCGGGATAAAAAGTCGCCTTTATGTTAATCCAGGGTGTCAGCTACCTCCATACAAAATTTTATCAAAATTGTTCAAGCCGTTTGAGCGTGAAGAAGTAACAAACATATAAACACACACACACATACCCTCACAAACTTTCGCTTTTATAATATTAGTGTGATACTTTAAATACATAAAAATCAAGTAACTTACTATCAATAAAACAGATAAAACATTACAAATGCTAGGTAATTAGATATTAGCTCAACTGTAACTAATGAGACAAAATTACTTTTTCTATTGTTACCGATCTTTAGGAGATTTCGCAACATCGGAGCGGATATCAGCCAAAAGATACGCAGATAATGCTCTATAATGAATGATGCACTGAATTTATCTTGATATAAATCAGAGTTGTCTGAAATCAAACATATTCCCTGAGACTGCATATCTCGCGATTGTGGAGGGTCTTAGCGTTTAAAAACCCTCGACCTCCACACTTTCGCGGGATATACAGCCTCATTACCGATGACCGTGGGTGATGCATTCGATTTGCAGTCAGCAACGTACGGACCCTCCTATCCAGGGCGTCGAGTTCGGTCTGAGTCCATTTGAGTATGCCAAAAGAGTACATCAAAACCGGCATGACCCAACCGTTGAAGGCGCGCACCTTGTTTCCGCCTGATAGAAGACTATTAAGTACTTTTTTCAGGCGGCCAAAGAAGCGCTCCTTCAACGATTGCTTCATGTCAGTAACATTGATGCCTAACGCTTCCGACATACCCAAATACTTATAGGTTTTGGATGCGGAGAGGGTTCTAAGGTTTGTGGAATCCGAGAGTTGGGTTCCCACGGATTCAACAATCTCCCCTCGCTTTACATGCATGACCGCACATTTGTCCACACCAAATTCCATCCTGATGGCGCTACTGAAAGTTTGAGTTACTTTCAGTAGCTCCATTAGTTGCAAATTGTTGGGGGCAAAGAGTTTTAGGTCATCCATGTAGAGGAGGTGCGATATAACCTGACCACCTCTCCTCAGCCGATAGCCTAGACCTGAATCCTCCAGCAGCGTGCTTAGGGGATTCAAGGCTAAGCAGAACCAAAGCGGACTCAAACTATCACCCTGAAATATGCCTCGCTCGATCCTTATCGGTTCGCTATTCCTCTGAATATTTCGACATCCTGGATATCGAAGGACCGTCCTCCATTGCCCCATACACGACATCAGGAAGGTGCGCAGAGTTGCATCTACTTTGTACAACTCCAACACCCTCATGAGCCATGTATGTGGCACCGAGTCATAGGCCTTCTTATAATCTATCCAGCATGTCGACAGATCCTTTCGGGAACGACGAACCTGTTGGCTAATGGCCATATCAATGAGGAGCAGCTCCTTAGTACCCCGGGACCCGTTCTTACATCCATTTTGAGAGACAGACATGATGGAGTTGGTGTCTATATGTTTGTTAATTTTAGTTCTCAAAATGGATGTAAGAACTTTATAGACCGTCGGTAAACAAGTGATCGGTCTATAATTTTTGGGATCCGCGGTACTACCTGATTTATGGAGCAGGTGGGTTATTCCTGTCGTTAGGAACTGGGGCAGCGACCCTGACTCTAAGGCTGACTGGAACTGGGATGCCAAGCAGGCGTGCGACCCTTGGAACCATTTTATCCAAAAGTTGTGCAGCCCGTCCGGCCCTGGAGATTTCCAGTTAGGCAATGGTCGGACTGCACGAGCAACATCTTGGGGGCTGATGGTAAGTACCCCCATTTCTGGTATTAGATCGCACGCTCGCTCAATCTTCCCAATCCAATCACCCTCGGTGTGACTGACAGGCACCGACCAGATGTTTCGCCAGAACGAGCACATGGCATCATCATCCGGTAGGCACGTGTCAGTAACACCTTGGTCCGGTCGCTCCCAAGCCCTATAAACCCACCTTTCATCACTCTGGAATGTGCGATTCTGAGTGTATCGCTCCACTCGCCGCCTGTACCGACGAATACGGTTCGCCCATGCATACACTTTCTGCTTCAGGAAGTCGATGCGCTCCGTGACACAAGACATATAGTCTTGAGGACTGATATCAGTCCCCAAGAATGCCCGTCTCACAAAGCGCATCACTCTAGGGCGAGTATTGCCCTCCCTGAAGCAGATTAATTTGCCAATGAGCGCTCTGGCCCCACCAATACGGCGTTCAATTCTGCACTGCCAAGCTGGTACGGCTGGTTTCGGTCGTGTAGCTCTAGAGTCATTGGCAAATTTGACGTGAGCTACACGACATGCCGCTGCAGCCGCGCAGTACAGAATTGAATGAGCATCGGTGAGGTCTTCGCAGCCATCAAAATAGTTTGACAACTGCGAATCCAGAACCGCCACCAGCGCCCTATTTTTGTTATGCATGGGCAAACGAGGTAAGCGTGGCCTAAGTTCGGGTGACATGAAGCGGTATTCCTGAATCGCATCCTCCAAAGCACTCCTCAATTCCTCATTACATTGGGTACTTACGTTTGTAGCCCTGTCATTACTCCCCTCGTCAGCATGACTTGTATCAGACTGCGGTAGTAGTACAGCAGTCTGCGACTGGGGGGTGATGACATGGCTACTCTGCATTTCACTTCGCAGGCGATCAAGTACAGTGTCATCCAACATATGGTTACGCTGAATGACACGCACCTGATCCGATAATCGTTGTGCCGAAACGTTGACAGCTGGTTAAATTATTATTATAGGCCTGTCTCAAGCTGCGTCACAATACCCTGTACTCCGCCTTCCGCACCCATCTTGCTGGACATCCTCACACTACGCTTGCCGATATACGGCCTTCACTTCAGGACTCTGGTCCACCGGCCATCGGTCCTTCGTCAAACATGGCCAGCTCACTACCACTTCAGCTTGCTTACTATTCATCATCATCTGCCTAGCCTTTTCCCAACTATGTTGGGGTCGGCTTTCAGTCTAACCGAATGCAGCTGAATAACAGTATTTTGCATGGAGCGACTGCCTATCTGACCTCCACAACCCAGTTACTGGGTAATACGATATCCCTTGGTAAGACTGGTTGTCAGACGTTCGGGCTTCTGACTACCCGTAACGACTGTCAAAGATCCACGAATGACAGCCGGGACCAGCGGCTTAACGTGCTTTCCGAGTCACGGAGGGGCCACGGTATATAAAGATGGTCACCCATCCACAGACCAACCGCGGCAAGCGTAGCTTAACCTGATTGGTCGACCTGTGCGGCTGTTATTATTTAGCCACGGGCCCCTCCAGCTTGCTTACTACTATTTGAGCTATATTTAGTTCACAACAAAATCCAAGACAAAATCGCACCACAAAGTCGCACATGTGCCCCTCAACTGAACACTGTGAGCATGTGTAGTAACTTGGCATAAATCATAACTGTGCGGCCACAAGTTTGAAGTCGTTGTCTAACTCAGTCGGCCTCCAGGCAGTGTTTGAAAATTGTTCGATGTTTTTGTATAACAATCATATTTGTGTTATAATGTGATGCTGTTGTTATTTTGTTTAAGTGAGTTTTCTTTGCGCTGAAAGTTTCTTTAAAAGATTTTTGCAGCTGAAGGTTTTTTTTCTTCAATTGTAGAAGCTAGAATTTTTAGTAATAAGTAGTAGCTTTTTGTGAGTAATTAACACACTTCCTATTACCTATGTTTTGGAAGACTTCTGAGAAATAAATTATGGTGTTTAACGACTATTATTTTTATACCTGGAAAACTCAATCATTTCGAAATCACTCTTGTGTTCGTCCGCCTATCAGGAAACCAGATTGCGCGAGTTCGACGCGCTCTTTACCGGTTTAATCAAGTATCAGAAAAATTAAACCAATCCATACTAATAATATAAATCCCTAATAATATTATAAATTCGAAAGTAACTCTGTCTGTCTGTATGTTACTTTTTCACGCCTAAACCACTGAACGGATTTCGATAAAATTTGGCAGTGAGATAGATTGCATCCCGGGGAAGGACATAGGATACTTTAGCGAAGCCGCGGGCGGAAGCTACTAAAAAATAAAAATGCCTAAAATCAACGATTTGTGGGACCTACTTAAATCCCTGCAAAAGAAAATCTAGTAGCTATGATCATAATCACAATCAGCCTAAAATATTGCCGCTGCTGGGACACAGGTCTCCTCTCTTTGCGTGGTAATGGGCCGTAATCCACCACGCGGGCCCAGTGCGGGTTGGTAGATATCACAGTCATGTCTTCGAATTTTTGGTTCTAGGCATGCCGGTTTCCTCGCGATGTTTTCCTTCACAGTTTTGACTTTTGAGAGCGAGAGTGGTGATGGAATAATTTACACAAAGTAAAGCACCGATCTAGATTTGAACCTGGGACCGTAAAGCGCGGCCGTTACTACTGGGCCACCAGTGCACCCAGCTAGTAGCTATAGCTACTCAAAATTCTGAACCAACTAAAAACTTACTATTACCAAATCAACAGAAAAAAGAACAAGAAAATAGTCGTAGAGTTTTATAGTCGAACGCGGGTCGACGTTTACAAGCACTTTCAAGTTTTCCCATAAATATTGACATAACTTGTAGCTCTTCCATTCATAACATGTGTTTGACCCTTTTTTGTGACCACTGTTTGAAGAGTTCGGAGTAAATGTCCACAGCTGGTGTGTTTGTGAATTTGTAGGAGTGAATTTTCGTGGTTGGGGTGGGGTTACTTTAAATAATTATCTGTATTCACTGCAGGAATTAAAACTATGTATAATTCGATTAATGCCCTGTTTTTCCATTTGAACCAGGTTTTCCCAATAGTCAAAAATAATGGTGGCTAAAAATAAATGGGCGAAATCAACATGCTTGACAGTCAAAAGATATAGCAAAACCAAACCATTACGTAATACGATGACAGTAGGAATGGCTTTAATTTTGACAGTTCAACAACATTCATTGCGTTATTTACGTTGTTGAGCAGACAAATTTGAACATAGCTGGATTAGCAATAGGTATCTTTATTCCTTCTGCCGTGCATAGCGAGGCTCAGGGGAGGCCCCTTTACAGTCTCCCCAGGGATGTGCCTTACAGTCTTTTAAGAGGAACCGGGACCACTGAGGGTGATCACCGGGGTGGTTTTAGTGAGGTAAAAATCCCACACTCCCCGACCTCCCTCCCCGGAGGTTGGGTGCCTTTTGAAGGTTTCCAACGACAACAAAAGAAAAAAAAATAAGGGTATACTTTACGCAATTATGGTGCTGTTCGGTGCAATTTGCAATGATGTTGTGTTATAGTTTATACTTAAGTCTTAGTAAATGGCAAGCAAGTTTTCAGACAAGAAAACAGTAATTTCTAATTTCATATTCTCCTTGTAGATATCGAAGGTACACAATTTGACTCGAGTAACTTAAGTTGTGTATGTAATTTGCAGAAACATAGCTCTAGTTCTAGACATTTCACTAGCATAATATGCATAATCCATACTAATATTATAAATTCGAAAGTAACTCTGTTTGTGTGTCTCTGTATGTTACCTTTTCACGCCTTAACCACTGAACGGATTTCGATAAAAGCCTGCCTGGGTTTGAACCTACGACCTACAACTCGTAAGTCGCAGTTGTTACCACTGGGCCACCACTGCTCCATATTTCAATAGTCTAGTTTTAATTAGAACATCTAAAGTTTAGGTTTTCTCAAACATTTATAGATGCAATTTCATACCTCCGAGGCGTAAGATTTTAAACTCAGTTCAAACTATTATACCGGATTATTTACTGCAGCAGCGCTCAGCTGTTAAGTTTAAATTTCAAGCGAAGCGAAGTTTAAATCGCGGTAGGTAAGCGATAAATATAATCCAGAAGTGTTTGTAATTTTTTGTTGCCACTAATTTTTGAAATTGTTACTTGAAGGTTTTAGATCCGCCTAAAGGAATGAATGGCGGGACGGATGAGGGAGAGAGCCTCCCGTCCCAGCCGCCGCGGAAGATGCTCCGGGCGTCGGTAGCCACGGGAGTCGAGAGTCGTCGGGAGTCTTCTCTTCTTATCCCGAAAACGATGCAAGTCAACCAAATTTTTCCCTTTGCACTTAGTTTTAGTCACTAGGTGGTTTTTTAACAGATAGTATTTTTGAATCGATCATGGGCCATTTAAGGATTTATATTATATTAATCCTTAAATTTTAAAAGAAGACACCGAAAGTAAAAAATGGAAAAGTCTGAAGTCAAGTGAGAATTTCCCAAAAACTTGGCGGTGTTTCTGAAAGCTGTTGGAGAGAGGCTTTTAAAAAATTCTTTGGACATTGTTTCACAGGCTTAAAAATAAAACGTTTCCACAAAAAACAGAGCTATACAATAGGTACCTATACACTGAAGCACGTGCCAAGTAATTAAAGAGCAAAAAACTTTGAATTTGTTCAGCCAATATTTTATGATTGCTATAGGCGAAGTTTCACGATTCAATGGAGTTTCAACTTCGATTACTGACGGAAATATGAAAGTTTTGGCACTTGATTGACGTCTGCCTAATTAGTGGATACATATCAGTTACTTATTTCCTATTAGGTAAGATGATATTGATTGAAAATCATGTCGTGAATTGGATTTTAAATAAAGGTAATATTAAAAACCGGTCAAGTGTGAGTCGGACTCGCGCACCGAGGGTTCCGTACAAATTTGTAGGTATGTAACTAAAAATTTATGGTTTACAGATTGTTTCTTTTACTTGTGCTACATGACAAATCTCGCCAAATTTCATGATTCTTGGTCAACGGGAAGTACCCTATAGGTTTTGATTCCCTTGCAAGTGTCAAAATATGCGGCATAAACGAAACATAAACGCCCGTATCTTTTGATTGCGTTGACTTAGATATTTGTTTTTTTCATTGCTTCTAGAGATTGCAGCCCTGAGTATTTGATATTAATTACAACTTGATAACGCGAGAAAAAAGCGTTTCCTGAGAAAAAGGGTCTTGACAGACGGGGGTATAAGGATTCCGTTTTTCCTTTTGAGGTACGCAACCCTAAAAAGCCAAAGAAAAGTAAGTTTTGTCGGCCAATGTGCTATGAGTTTTTCCGTCAGGAATTTCTCAGTAGAAGCCCGGAGTCTGGATTTGTGCCCAGTTGATGGCTTTATTTTATTTTATTACAGCGGCAATAGAAATACACACTCTGTAAAATTTTCAACTGTCTACCTATTACGGTTCATGAGTTAAAGCCCGCTGACAGACAGACGCACGGACGAAGATCGCGATCGGCTGCTTAGTTAGGGTTTCGTTGGCACCCTCTCGGTACGGAACCCTTAAAATTGATAAAATAATCTAGAAACATTAAGTTAGGTACCATCGTTTAGTTACATTTTAACATTTACGAATGCTCGTCCAACTTAGTTTATGACTTGCCGTAAACGGGGTTCGATTCCCGACGTCGAACAAAGCAATAAAAACGCGATAAACATTCTCTGGAAAAATCTATTTGGTGTTTATAGTTCGTCTACATAGAACAGACGATAAATAATTGATGTTTAGTTTTTTCTTTATCTTTAAACTCATGTTTACAAGGGGTAAGCAGGATTTTATTTGTCAATTTGTATTGACATTTTTCAGGTCTCGTTTAATAATAATAATAATTAGCCCGTATTGTCCCACTGCGGGGCATGTAAAGACGCCAGCACATCATGCTACTACAATCTGTCAAATTTCTTTAATAGATTTTCAACTTTAGCGCTAAAGCCTAAGGTTCAAAGTTGATTGGGAAAATTTGACAGTTTCGGGTAGCTTGATGTGATGCCGTCTGTACCTACTTTTACCACTCAACTCGATCCGGAACCAATCAAATCATTTGTGTTTCTAAATTATCAGCCTGTTAAAATTATCAGCCTGTTAAAATTATCAGCCTGTTAAAAATATCAGCCTGTTAAAATTATCAGCCTGTTAAAATGGCCATTGCTGGGCGGGTTCCTCCACTAGAAAAACTACAATGAAAGATCATAAATAATAATATTATTACAGGGATCTAAGGAAATGGTATACTTAATCTAGATACTAGGCGCACTGTTTTTTATTGGTAACTAGCTGCGCGCCAGCGGTATCCACATAAGTCTCGATGCCGACAATACTCCCTTATTGTGATTAAGAGTAGGTATCTTATGTTCTAATCCAAGTTATGGTGTACCCATGTAAAGACGCCAGCACATCAAGCTACCCGGACCTGTCAAATTTTCCCAATCAACTTTGAACCTTATGCTTTAGCCATGAAGTTGAAAATCTATTGATGAAATTTGACAGATTGTAGTAGCTTTATGTGCTGGCGTCTGTACCAAATTTCATCCAAATCCGTTCCGTTCTTTTTGCGTGAAAGCGTAACAAACAAACACACAAAAAAACTTTTTTTTTTTCTCTTTTTAATATTAGTTTATATTATTGGTAATTGTTCCAATACATTTTTATCTAATTTATAATATTTATCTAGAAAACGTAATATAATGACATTGCCACATCGAGGCTACAATTATTTAGGTTTTAATTAATTCAGTTTCAGTAAAACGAAAGAAAATTCAAGATTTACTGAAGTGTTACAAGCGTACATTATAGGAAAACTCATAAAAAGCACAAACGAAATCCGATTTTTACGACCCCATGAAAAGTTTTTTATATAAAATATTGATTTTGTAGCAATTTGGATTGATGAAATAACTTTTTACGTCCAAATCCCTAATTAATATTATTAAATGTTAATGGCAGTTTGATTATTTGTTTGTCCTGGTTGGCACGCTTTTTTTTTCAGTATGGGAAATCATCAAATGACCCCTCCCGCTCTGGGTGGAGCGGAAGGGAGTGTCAGACTCTTACTGACTAAAACCCACCCGTGTTCCTTCCTTAGCCCTTTATGTTCCGGGGCAGGGGTAACCCTCTCGGACAATCCCGCTGATCCGGCAGGCTTCGGCCCTAACGGGCCCCTTCCTTGATGCTGACATCTCTTTGAGGCGCGCGTGGAACACGTACGCGCCGTCCAGCACGGGCCTGGTCCTGATCGGACGGTGAGCACGCTTGGCACGAAAAACTCGAGACGCGCCACACAGGCATGGATACACATGGATTGGCCACAAATGGATTTACTTAAATTGATCCAGTGTTTCAATCCAGTGACGCTAGATCGGCCATGGTACTGATTCAACACCATTTGCGTTGATCCAGTATTCGTCATCACCATCATCAGTCCACTGCTGGGTAGTGCCTTCCCTCAAGCACTGCCACATCGATCGGTTCTGTGCTTCTAGCACCCGCCCCGTAGTGTTCCCGTATGAAATAAAGAAAGAAAGTTTATTTGGACACAGTTCGTCATGTTCGTGAACGGGCGCCGCGTCGGTTGAGACTGGTCATCTCTTAACTGCCGAGGCTTATTTTTAATCTTATTTTGAATTATTTATTCATATTTTGTGGTTTTTTTACATTATTTTCACAAGTAACAAGAATAATGCACCCAGGATTTTGTAATAATTATATTGTTTTAAAAGAGTGTCCATGGAGTTTCTTGTCTTGAAAGAAACGTTAACGTTAAACTTTAACGTTTTCAGTAGCTAGAAGGTCACAAAATTAACTGTTTTATTCATTTGGTGATATCGTCCAAACCATTGAAATTTATTTACATTACAGTAATGGTTTTTTTTTTAGTAAATAGTATGTTCCATCATTAAAAGGTACTGTTTTGTCTTTTACTGTTTTACAAACATTTCTTCTTACTGTATAAAGTCAGTAAGTTTTAATGAAATCGCTGTAGTAAGAAATTATTTTTTTCAGTGTGTTAAGACGACTGAATAATAGTTAAGGTCTAATTCTGTTTGCAAATATGGAGTATTATTCTGAAACTATTGCGTATTTTTTCCAGTAGTCAAGAAGTCAAGATTGTTTGTTTTGGCACGTCATGGCCACATTAAATATTTATTTGGAAAATTGTTACGTAGATCTCTATAGGTTCGCCATCCCTGGCCTAAGACATTCAAAATATTAAGTTAGATCGTCGCTCGCATGACTAAAATTCCTATCTCATTTTTTTAGCCGATTTGAGTCAGGACGACTACACCCTTCCATTCTTGGTTCTTTACATTTTGTTGCCTTTCAAAATGGTTATCTTTTGAGATCCAAGTAACATAGAGGTACGATGGTAAGTGAAAAATGTAGCTGTCCCAACCCAAATCAGCCAAAAAATTAGAAAAATGAGATAGGACTTTTAGTCATGCGAGCTACGATATTTGAAAGATATAAGGTTGTCGATCAAGATAAACTTGGAAAGGATTTTTCAAAACTCAAACCCGCAACCCAAACTCTGGGTTAAATTTGATTTGCGAACAAAATGGCGGACAGCAGTTAGGGTGAAAATAAAAACGTTTAATTAAATAAATGGTATTGAATAAATGCCTGTGGTTTTATCGTGGCTTACTCCAATTAATTGAAAACAAACAAAGGTACTTCGATATTCTAATTTCCTTGTGTAATTACTTACATTTTTCATGGTGGCAGATGCCATTTATTAATCGTAGGTATTCTTAATTGAATATGGATTTGTGGTTATTGAATTTTTATTTCAATGTTTGTACCTGTGTAGGTAGGTACTCATATAGCTGCAGGGGAATTATATTTTGTTTTTCATGATAATTATTGTCATTTAAATTCATCATCATCTGCCTAGCCTTTTCCCAACTATGATGGGGTCGGCTTCCAGTCTAACCGGATGCAGCTGAATACCAGTATTTTACATGGAGCGACTGCCTGTCTGACCTCCACAACTCAGTTACTGGGTAATACGATACCCCTTGGTAAGACAGGTTGTCAGACTTTCGGGCTTCTGACTACCCGTAACGACTGTCAAAGGTCCACGAATGACAGCCGGGACCAACGGCTTAACATGCTTTCCGAGGCACGGAGGGGTCACGCTATGTGAAGATGGTCACCCATCCGCAGACTAACCGCGGCAAGCGTAGCTTAACCTGATCGATCGACCTGTGCGGCTGTTATTATTTAGCCACGGGCCCCTCACGCTACCCCGCCCCCACGCTTTGGTCATTTGAATTATGGGAATGAATAGTTTCACTGCAGTGTCAATTACCTAAGTACTTGTATAGCTTACCACTAATGTTGCTAACCGGTTACCCGACTTGAAGCACAGAATCCCATCACTCGGGGCTTCTATGTACTTCTCTCGTTTCGAACTGTGCCATGCTGATTAATCAATTAGCAAGATGGTAGCGGGGTCGGATTTCTAGGTGGGGACGAAAATAATGTCAGGGAAATTGATTGTTAGACCAATTGACTATCACCTTAAATTATCCGTATATTCAAATCACAAGTTACTGTCATATTTTGACAGTTGTATGAAATAGCTATAACACGATAAATTTAAGAAGGGCACATTTGCATGACTGTAAAATGAAATATAGCCACTCGTAGAGGCTATTTTATTATACATAATTGTGGTAGTGTGTTTGTTTGAACTAAGCTAGTAAAGAACTTTCTACCTAGGCCATAGAACCTATTCAACTACATTTTCCAACTATACTCCTAAACTGCTATTAATAATCGGTACTTACGCCTCGGCGCGACTTAACAGGTAAATTACAACATGGTCGGTTAAAGTTACAGCTGTTGGCAATTAATACTTGTGCCTGGCTTGTGTACTAGTACATAAGTTGCATTATTACCTAAGGTTTATGTAAGGTTTATTATCATCTGCCTGGCCTTTTTCCAACTATGTTCGAGTCAGCTTCCAGTCTAATGGATGCAGCTGAGTAGGTACCAGTATTTTACATGGAGCGACTGCCCATTTGAGGGCAATTCTCGTAATTTTAAGAACGGTCACAGTCTTATCTGTCTCAATCTGTAAAAAATACGTCTTAAATCCCTACAGTTTTGACAAGTTTTTTACATTGATTGTGGCTGAAGGGATTGCGACTAGATTTTGAACGTTTAATTACGGGAATTACCAGTCTGACCTCCACAACCCAGTTACTTGGTAAGACTGGCTGTCAGACTTTCGGGCTTCTGACGACCCGTAACGACAGTCAAAGATTCATGAATGACAGCCGGGACCAACGGCTTAGCGTGCTTTCCAAGGCACGGAAGGTCAGTCAGAAGGCAATCCATTGCTAGATATGTTGGAAAAAAAATGTCTGCTCAACAACGTAAAGTCAAAGTCAAAGCATTTATTTCAAATAGGCACTTTTGAACGTCAAAAATTACAACAAAATAGAATTGATTCTAGTCGCCCATTCCAAAAGGTAGTTTTCGTGTGGAGATCAATGGGCAAGAAACTCCACCGTTACTCTTTTAAAATGTTTTACACTATTTTGCATACATTAATTATATATACCTAATAATATGTGAAGATAAAATAAAATTACTATACTACAATAGGTAAAATAATTAAAAATGAAACCATGACATATTAATTAATTATCTGATAGATACATGGTGCTCACATATTTACAAACATGGTAAAAGTAAACGATTTTCTTTTAAATAAAAAAAAATACAGGTAATAAGACTTCGAGTGTGTTAAAATAATTACAGAATGTAAATCAATGTAAAAAAATATAATAAATTTTACAATAAAATTAGCAATCAGTTTGATTTTGTCTAGACTCTAGATTGTCCTATGGAGCAGGACCAGCATGTTTCCAAGCGTTCTTAACCTGGATATAATCTTTTAATTTATAGTATGCTTGTTTACAAAGTGTACGTTTAATAAATAAATGTACGTAAATAACGCAATGAATGTTGTGGAACTTTCAAATTGAAAGTCAATGCTACTGGTAGTGTGTTGCGCAATTTCCCCTCTGATCTGTAGGTGTATTTACCCACGTTCTATACATTAACTTGTAGCAACAGTAGCACACGTACCTGTCCATTTCACTACCGTTCGGAGACTTAGTAGGTACCATGTACGGCTAATAGATGGCGCTGAATGTATAACTGGAGCAAACAAAGTGAACGCATTGATTTATACACTGTTCTGAATTTGATGGAGCTAGTCGATTGTCTGTATGTTCATGTGTCTATAATTTGCCATGTTTTGGAAGGTGGCATCTAGGTAAGTAAAAATCTTATTAAGAACTTTTTAATGTTGTTTTCAAAATCACATGAGCATAACACGAAACTCTAGATAAAAAACACACTCACTGACATATCGGATTTAAAACCGAGTACATCCCGAGGACAGCCGAACACATCCGAATGTAGCGCGGTGTCGGTAACAGTGTCGCGAGTTCAATGGTTTTTTCCCATCTCAAAAAATTGTCTATCCCTATTTGCATAAAGAAGTTTTCACTTCAAAAAACGCAAAACATCCTAACAGATTCTATAATCTTTCACCTGTAATGTCCGTCTTAAATCTCAAATGCCACTCATTCGAGTGTAGGTATTATCCTAACCCAAATGTCAGTTGCATTTAGTTCGAAGTTCACCAACTAGGATCGTTCAAGTTTCATACATCGGGCCGCGTGAAGTTGAACATGTACTACTACTCGGAGTTTAAGCCCGGACTTTACTTTGAGGCGCGTTTACATGGCGGCAGTTTTTGGTAGTGTGTTATATTTTCAACTACGGTTAAAAATATGCATGCGTTACACAATTTTTTTTACAATTAGTGCATTTTTTTGAGGAACTTGTAAGTTCTAGTCGCTGAGAATCTGACATGTGGCGAAATAAGAACTCAATATAAAACTCAGTTTGACATGCTCACCAACCAAGTAGGTATGTATACAATCACGGAAAAATCATCAAATGTTCCATACATTTGGGTCGAGTAGGCGTTATGATTTTGTATGAGACAGCTGATCATTTTTTCGCGAATACGATGTTGGTCCCATTGACATTAAGTTCAGTTTTGTTCAGTTTGATCATAATAGTACATTATGATACATGTGTGCTATGTTAATCATTATGCACGAGGCGATATTATCGCGCGAGCCGCAGGCGAGAGCGATAAGAAAGCCGAGTGTATATTGATTAATGCACACGCGTTTCATACGACGTTTTTCAACACACTTGCGAGGAAAAAAAACAGATTTGTATTGTTAAATATTAACTTGTATGGAAAATGGCGCGCTGGTTTTGTTTTCCCGCGCGCCGTGCTAGCCAGCACTAGCGATGCGCGCGCAACATTGACTCATTTTAAATATATTAATCTATGGCACAGACAAAACCGATACAGCCTATAGAAAAAATATAATAAACAAAAACCTGAAAATTGCAAAAAACCTAAGAATTTCGCGGTCTACCACTGCGCATTCACCTTAAATTGTCTGTGGTCCCCTGCGAGTTCATTTTGCGACCAAGGACAATACAGACTATTTAAAAAAAAATTGAAATATAGCCCGCGGATTTTTTCTTTCGGCATGAAGTCTCTTTGGGCGCTTTCCGAATTAGCTATAATCGCTCACATCACAGCGCTCACATCATAATCTCCATGGACGTAATATTACGTCCATGCATCATCTCACATGCGTTCCGATTTAGATATTACTATTATGACTGCTGAGAGCTGGCAACAATTCGGAACACTCGTGAACGCGCTCACATGACAGTGCTTACACAATGTAAAAAAGATATTATTACAGTATTTCTTTGTATAAACACCACATTTCTTCTTCAGTTCTTCTTCTTTGGTTAGGTGGCGACTGTCAGCCAGAAGCACAATTTCAAAAATGCCACGTTAGTTTAATTTAAAGATGATGCAACTCAAAACAAAACACACACTGACACAACCTCATACACACACTGTCATTTTTGGCAGCGCTCACGGTGATATTATTCTAGGGCATGGTCGGCATTATCGCAAGATGGCGAATGTCATGACGTCATCTATGACGATTCACGGGACATCGTTATCGTTATCGCGCTCACGCTAATTCGGTTATTTCCCAATTCGGAACACATCGATTATTTCCCAATTCGGAACGCAGGGTTTGATGAGATTAAAAAAGCGCGCGTCTCCGACTAGTAAATAGTTATCTGTGGTATTACAGAACATGTGGATTAAAGTAAAGAAAAAGCACGCGTTCGTAATACACTCCATTATGGACCTAAAAGCGGTTCAATAAGAGCCACTTTACGAGCAAGTGTGTTGAAAAAAAATTAACCAAACTTTTCTGATACAGGCTGTAAAAAATTATCGAGTTAATGCGAGTACGTACGAGTGACAAGCGTCGACGACAATTGCAACCGTCGACGCGTGTCCTCACGAGCGGCATGTTGTCGGCGATCGCAGTTGCCTTTGTCGTCGATGCATGTCACCCGTGTGTATGCAGACTTATGATTCAAAATCTAAAATCATACAGTTCACGCAATTTAAGTCTATAAAGAAAAATTCTTACTAATCACTGGCGCGATGTAAACGAGCCCTTACTTCAGTCTTCGTAGGCCAACACTGACACCGGTAGAAGTTATAAACAGTGTTATTGAGACAAATTTGAAATCTCTGAGTTTGTAAGTTAGTTCACTTGGTTGCTGCGGGTTTTTAGTAAGTAATGTTCGAAACCGGATTACGATAAGTTTGGTATATCTAATGACTGTATAGAGGTGTAGCGGTATCTACAACGCCAAATGCGAACAACGCATCATACTGACGTCACGCAAATCCTGCATCGCGCAAGCAGAGTTTACCGCGCAACTAGCATATATACAACTTGCGGTAGAAGTTGACTGTTAGAAATCGTCATAACCCGCCTTGTGACTTTCTTTCTCTCTCTCTTTCTGTGTGGGCGTGCGAGTATCAAGATTCTACCGGTTGTATAACCTCAATTCTGAACTCAGGGGTCTACTCACATAATCAGCCTATTACGTTCCCACTGCTGGGACACAAGCCACCTCTCTGTGAAATAGAGTGAGCCGCAATCCACCACGCGGGCCCAGCATGGGTTGGTAGATGTCACATGTCTTCGAATTTTTGGTTCTAGGACATGTAGGTTTCCTCACGATGTTTTCCATCACCGTTTTGAGAGCAATGGTGATGAAATAACTTACACATAGTAAAGTGCCTATCTTGGTTCGAACCTTAAGACCTAGAACTCGTAAGTCGCGGCTCTCAGAGAGCAGTGGTGGCCCAGTGGTAACGGCCGCGGGTCTGCTAATCATGAAATACGTAGTTCCGGCTGAAGTTACGGGCGTTCGCTAATCCGTATCAACTACGGACATAATATTACTTCGAGATAAGAAACTAACTCCAAACTATGAATGGCTCTTGTACAACACCATTACACCACCATATTAGACAGACTTAGAGAGTGGGACCCCAGTTTTTTTTCAAGAATTACTGTCTCCAGGTCTTCGCTAAGGACTTAAGTTGCCTAAACAATACGCAAGCCAATATGTAACTGTCAATGCCTTTTTATTTTCTGTTATACAAAAATTAAATTAAATTTGATTAGTAATTAATTAATAAATTATTATATTTAATAAAAAAATTAAATAATAGGTGAAAATTTAATTTAATAAAATTTTATATAATTAATTATGATTTAATAAATGTTATAAAAAACTATAAATATTAATAAAAATAATATTATTTGAACCACTCAAAATATATTTTTCATAAAACAGATCTTCACTGTTTTACGAAGGAGTGAAATAACCATGGGAAATATACTTCAAAAACGACCCTTGTTATTTACAAAATATTTAATACATAATTAAGGACCTGAATAAATATAAGAATTTGTGTACAGAACACATTCCGGCCCCATAGAGACAACCTGAGGCCATCATTATATAAGACCCCAATTTTCGAATCACTCGACTTTATACAACAGTCGACAACAGACGAGTTTCAAGTGATTCATTTTGTTTTTAGTTTCCAAATTAGATATTAAAGGGTTAAAGTTCTTATGTTTGTCCCAGTGTCTTTGGGAAGGATTACAAAGCCACAGACGATTAATTTCCTGGAGTTTTTCATCCCTTTAACAAGGATTTCAAACGACTTATTTTGCTATTGGTTTTTTGTTTGTTCTATTCTTTACAAACTTACATCACACACCCTAGTCGTGTTCTTAGAGTTAAGGTTATTTTAAACTCAATTCACGAGTAACACAAAATTATACACAGTATGATATTCAACCGAAGTCACGTGGAAAGTTACTCGACAGGAATTTCTCGCACGTTCGAGCATGTGTGTTCGAGCGATTCAATAATTGACCTCCGATGAGTATTTAAAGTCTAATTCTAAGTAAAACTCATAAACACGAAATTTATTAGACAGTTAATGAAAGCCTACGTTCCAATTACAACCCATGCAAGGCTTGAACGAGCTTAAGTGATTTTATTAGGATTACCAACTGTAATTATTAAAAGTACTGAGGCGTTCAGAAGTTAGGTTACATACCTACTTTACATACGACCTAAGGGTTAGCCCTTACCTCTCGCGCCCGGCCCTGGTGCAAGCCATGGTCCGGGGCGAGAGGGAGTGGGAGGCAGTCACCTCCTTCTGCGAAGCAGTCATGCTAGCGAAGGAGGTGGCGGGACGAATGAGGGAGAGAGCCTCCCGTCCCAGCCGCTGCGGGAGACGCTCCGGGCGTCGGGAGCCGCGCGACGACTCCCGGCCACCGTAGGCGCGGGCCTGCCGGCGGAGAGTAATGGGTAGCTCCACCCAGAGCGGGAGGGGTCATTTAATGATTTCCCATCCGCAAAAAAAAAAAGCCCTTAGGTCAGGCCTTAATAAAGCCTTAATAAAGATGTGTAAAGCATTGGTAGTTAGTAAAGATGGTTAGTAAAGCATTTCTAGAATGTTTTACATATCAAAGAAAATATACTGAGTTTGCTGTGTTCTTAGAAAAGTAATTTAGAAGTCTCTACTCTAATCTAATCAACTAGCTGCGCCCCGTGGTTTCACCCGCTTAAATGTCGATCCCGTGGGAATATCGGGATAAAAAGCCTATATGTTAATGCAGGGTGTCAGCTACCACCATACAAAATTTTATCAAAATCGGTCCAGCTGTTTGAGCGTGAAGAAGTAACAAACGTATAAACACACAGACACACCCCCACACACTCACAAACTTTCGCCTTTATAATATTAGTGTGATTATTTAGTACGAGTACTGATACGAGTGTTATTGAAAAAGAGATGCAATTCAATTTTATTCCCAAAAGTCGTCATTCAAATTGCTTATTCGTTACGTGACTAATCCGTGTTGCTGCTGAAAGCTTCGTGAGGGTGTCTGAAGAGTAGTGAAGAGGTTATTCAGTCTCCCTCCAAGTTACTTCACACACAGCCTATACTGGTACCTTTTACCGAAGATGGCAGAACATGCTAAAAATTGTTACCAGAAAAATGAATTAAAATTATGTACAACTGCAGCGCCCCGCGGTTTCACCCGCATAAGTTCCGATTCCGTGGAAATATCAGGATAAAAATTATCCTATTTGTTAATCCTGGTTATAAACTAGTTTGTGCGTGAAAAAGTAACAAACATATATAAACACACTCACAAACTTTCGCCTTTATAATATTAGGTAGTGTGATTGTAAGACCGGTGCATTTAAGGTAGGTTATACGTACCAGGGCTTAAGTTATACTACAGCATTATCTGCTCTCCTGTGTATAAGAACTGATATCTAATGATGATAAAATGTGCTATTTAGTCTCGTCAAAACATGAGGAAAAAGATGTTATTTTTGTTGATGACAATTTTCGTGGTATCCCAATATTCATCAGACCGTAATGTCATTGTAATACCAAGTAAGTAACCACATGAGGGTAAACCTAACTAGTCAGTTCCGCTATCATCTTATCTAAAACTTTTGTTGCGTCCTGCTAAGAGAAAAGTGAGTTCCAAATCCTTAATCTCAAAGACAGTGCTCTAAAAAAGTACCAAAACAAGGTCCAAGGTAAAATGCCAACAGCAGGTTCAAAAACGCAATTTTCGTCCCAAAGAAACGAATTGGAATACAAAAATAATGTCCGCGCAAACATTTTAAGCTTTAAAATGATTTTCGCCACGGATCGCTGCCGCCACAAAAACTGACGAAGCATATAAAAAGTTTTAGGTTCACCGCAAATGTAACCGAAGTTTTAATAAATTCGAGCCAGCTCACTGAGTGCGGAACTAACGGATAGGCATGAACATTGAATTTTTTTGACGTATCGATTTTACGTCCAAGTTACCGTGTCGCTAAATAAAATCAAATATCGTCTGTTTGGTTAACTAAGTTTTGGTAGATTTCTATTATGAATAGCTGAAGATGAGGGCCAAAGTGTGGAACTCTCTTTGAGTGTTCCACATATAACCACACGAGCTTCTGCCCGCGACTTCGTCCGCGTGAAATTTCACCCTCCCCCCATTCACACTCTTAGGGGTGGAAATACGAAAAACCCTTCCTTAGTGGATACCTACTCTTCACAAAGACACACCCTCCAAATGTGTCTCCAGAACCAGAGGAATAGGTTGTGCGTTGATATATCAGTCAGTCAGGACTTTGAATTTTATATAATAATGACTGGACAGGCATCTTCTGGGTTCGCTCGTTCCATCGTAGACTTCATCCATCGCTTTCCATCAGGCGAGATCGGGGTCAAGAGCAGGGCCATTTCGTAATAAATGAAAATGTGTAACAATATTTGTTACTTACACTTACATCACACTGAACACGTCCTTATTTAAAGGCACACTCAGACAGTTAAGCTTAAGCATAATTATAATATAACGTTCCCACTGCTGGGACACAGGCCTCCTCTCTGTGAGAGCGAGTGGGCCGTTATACACCACGCGGGCCTAGTGCGGGTTGGTAGATGTCAAATTACTTCGAATTTTTCATTCTAGGACGTGCCAGTTTTCTCGCGATGTTTTCCTTCACCGTTTTGAGAGCACTGGTGAAGAAATAATATAGCACCTGTCTAGGTTCGAATATACGGCCTACAACTGGTAAGTTGCGGCCGTTACCACTGAGCCAAAACTGCTCTTACAGCTAAATGAGGGAAATAGAAAAGGTTAGTTTAAGGTAGGTGAAAATTCAACTGCAGTTGAGGGCACGTTTCCGGATGACAGCGATGCGCATGAGTACTTTGACGCCTAAGTGTCCTTTAGTTTTTGTGTTAAATAATAAACAAAATTTACTGCAGTTTGAGTTTTATTAAGGTGAGAAGAGAAGTAACATGCTTGCTCGCAGGTTCACTCGATGTACAACTCAAGTAAAGATAACGCTCTTTAAAGCGTATTGTCAATCTTTTTACTCGAGTGGCCTGTGGGTGAGCTATACGCGACGATCTTATGACACCCTGCGGGTTCAATATAACAATGTTTTCAGAATGTTGTTAAGGCTACCGTGGCGCTGCAGTGCCTCCGGGATGTTTGCAGATGCTCACACGGATGGCTTCAAGGCCATCATTCGCAAAAAATCGGCTTCTTTGCTGCAGCGTCTGCGGGATGCTAAGAATGGCATTCTGAAAGTCATTGCTGCTCGATTCGACTGCCCCATTCAAAAACACTGGGTAAGGGTAGTGAATGGTTTCATATAAATAATAGTCTACATAAATATAAGTACTAACAATACTAACATAATTGTAAGCTGATATTGTTGCTAATATATACTAACAAGATATGGATTTTAATCTGAAATAAATTATTCTATTCTATTATTAAAGGTCAGTTTGGTCCTTACATTTTACCTCAAAAACTTTTCTGCAAGGGTTAAATTGTAAATACATCACGTCGTTTCGCCAATTTACATCAAAATTCAAATCAAACTAGAAATATTTTGTTAATGCGCCCACAAACGACTGTCGTGGTTACATTAAACATTATTAAAGTACCGCCATTTCGTCAGCCATGCGAATCAAATTGCTACGAACTATTAATTATACTAATAATTTAGTGATATAAATGAGTTTCGTTTGAAATTGGTTGTCGTGTTATGTGTTGGCTTTACATGGAGCAGTTAATACGATACCCCTTTTTTAGCCCTTTATGTTCCGGGCCAGCGGTAACCCTTTCGGACAATCCCGCTGACCCGGCAGGCTTCGGCCCTATGGGGCCCCTCCTCGATGCTGACATCTCTTTGAGGCGCGCGTGGAACACGTACGCGCCGTCCGGCACGGGCCTGGTCCTGATCGTACGGTGAGCTACCCATTACTCTCCGCCCGCAGGCCCGCGCCTACGGTGGCCGGGAGTCGTCACGCATCTCCCGACGCCCGGAGCGTCTCCCGCGGCGGCTGGGCCGGTAGGCTCTCTCCTTGAGCCGTCCCGCCACCTCCATCGCTTCGTATTTGACATGCAAGGCATAATTAAAAAAAAAATTTTAGGTCATGACTTTATGTCTACTAGAGGGCGCCATATTCAATCCATTGTGACGTCACATAGCCTATAACCAGCGGATAATCAAGGCGCTTCCAACAATACCTCATTTGTTTAATTATGATAAGAAGTTTAGAAGTTATGAGGAAACAGATGAACATACATACATACCGGCCTTAACCCTCCTATTTGCTTCGACGTAGTCGGGTAAAAATAAGGAAGATTGATTCGATATTTCTTATCTGCCTACCCCTGAGAAGAATTGGCGCAATAAACTCAAGGGTAAACTGTGTGGTTAAAGTGAGAAAAAGCCTAATGAAAGGTATTTGAATTTTATTGTTCTAGAGTTTAAATAACAGGTACATAAATAAATAGAAACTCATCATCATCTGCTTAGCCCTTTCCCAACTATGTTGGAGTTAGATTCTAGTCTAACCGGATGCAGCTGAATACCAATATTTTACATGGAGCGACTGCCTGTCTGACCTCCACAACACAGTAACTGGGTAATTCCTCTTGAAAGAACTGTGTGTTGTCAGACTTTTGGGCCTCCGACTACCTGTAACGTCTGTCAAAGGTCTACGAATGACAATTAGGAGAGCTTTTACCAGACATTTACTGAAAATCACACAACATTTTTATCCATCCATTTTTAGGGTTCCATACCCAAAGGGTAAACACGGAACCCTATTACTTAAGACTTCACTGTCCGTCTGTCTGTCGGTCTGTCACCAGGAACATCATCATCTCATGAACCGTGATAGCTAGACAGTTGAAATTTTCGCAGATGATGTATTTCTGTTGCCGCTATAACAACAAATACTAAAAACAGACTAAAATAAATATTTAAGGGGCTCCCGTACAACAATCGTGTTTTTTTTCGGCGTTTTGCCTTGTAGTACAGAACCTTTCCTGTTTTTTTGAAAAAAATCTGACCCAAAAACTTGTATACGGCCATGAGAAACCATCTAACCAATATTGAGTAAGGCGTGTATTAACCAAATTTAACCAGTTTATCATAGCAAGCAACCTACCGATATTTTGTTGTTCCCCGGTTTTGACTGCATAATGGAACGGATTTCAATATTTTAATATTTATAAGCAATTCGTTTGTTATTGGTCTGGTTGCTCCTACCGAGAGTTATTTTTTTAAACGCGTCGGTTTTTCAAGGGATTTTTTTAAGGAAAATCTGTGAATCTCACGTTATTATTTGCATTTGAAGTATTTTTTTTAGAACGGATCATAATAGGGGCGTTATCCTGTAAGCAAACAATGGCGGGGAGGTGTCCAGCATCGGCCTTGTGGGAAAATAAAACGGCATTGATGAAAAGTGTTCTGCGAAAAATAAATGTTCTGGAAAATTTTAAGTAACAAAACATTGTTATTTGCTTTCAGGAAAATTATGAATGGCGATTAACCATATCGTTCCAATTTATCACATAACATATAATCAGCATATAATGTTCCCACTGCTGGGACACAGGCTACCTCTCTGTGATCGGGAGTGGGCTATAATCCACCACGCGGGCCCAGTGCGGGTTGGTAGATGTCACATGTTTTCGACCTTTTGGTTCTAGGAAATGCCGGTTTATTCACGATGTTTTCCTTCAACGTTTTGAGAGCAGTGGTGATGAAATGGTGTATAATGTGTGACGATTTCTCACTAAAATGAACATGTTAATATGAACTAATTTATTATTTACAGTATGTACTACTAAGCGTAGATAACAGAAGAAACCGCGCCCAATCCCTAGCTACGCGCTATGCTACGGCGTAGCAACGTAGCAATGCAAGCTACGCCGTAGCATACATTGCTTCGAATGTTCTAAGGAAACTTTCTGTACATTTTAGAAATTATCTGCGTATTTTTTGCGTCTCATCGTCGGGCTTATTTTTGAGTGTAACTAAGAAGTAACCAACAATGTAAGGAAATACATTCACGGTATAACGTTATCGTGGACGGAAATTTAATAAAGTCTTCATAATATTTCCATACATTTTACTTCTTTGTGTTAGCGTGATGCCGTGACGTGATACCCACGATAGTTTGTAACGTGACGATATTATCGTGGACATCCACGATAATATCGTCACGTTAGAAATTATAAAATCGCACAACCTCTACACAGTAATCCTATCCTTCCTACTAATATTATAAACGTGAAAGTTTGTGAGAATGGATGGATGCTACTGATTGTTACTGTCACGCAAAATCTACCGAACGGATTTTGATGAAACTTTACAGTACTATATAGGTATACATCAGAATAACACGTAGGATACTTTTATCCCGATATTCCCACGGGATCGACACTCATGCGGCTGAAACCGCGGGGCGCTGCTAATAACAAAACCGCAAAACGCAAAACCCTCTTTTAAAACACGCTCAATGATGCAAACAATCCTCAATTTATTAACATTTCCAAGTCATGAACAACATTTAGAACAACACAGCCTAACATTGTAAACATGACGACACACAAATCATCTTTAGAGTTGCGCTCCAGTGCGTAATAGGCTTAATTTACTCATGTTATGTAATTTATAGCCATCCATAAGTTATATCTCAGTTGATCACTGAAATCTCCCTGTGGGGGGTTGCGATCCAATATGTTTGTGCTACGTTGAATGGGTGCATGTACAGACGCCAGCACATCAAGCTACCCGAAACTGTCAAATTTTCCCAATCAACTTTGAACCTTATGCTTTAGCGATAAAGTTGAAAATCTATTAAAGAAATTTGACAGATTGTGATAGCTTGCTAAAGTAATTAGAGTAGGTTTCTACATAATTATGAGCATAGATCGATGTGTGTATGTGTATTGACTAAAAGTATACGGCACAAAATACAGATAGTACAGATGGCCATCTACATACAATGTGCGCTCGAGCAACGCTCTGTGCGTTGCTCGAGCGCACTAGACTAGACCCCGCTCACGGACATGTTATCTCGGAGTATCTCGGAGTAGTGCAAGCGCGGGTGCCATCCGCTTGAGACACGCGTCTGTGAAGTGCAAAAATGGAGCAACAAAAAAATGCCTATATAAATCGCGAAAAAAAAAATCAGCTGTTCCATACATTTTGTCGATTTAAGTGAACACAAATGTATGGAACAGCTGATTTTTTTTCGCGATTTCAAGGTTGGTCCCATAGAAAAAGTTGTTCAAAATGATGAGTACAATGACCCCTTTTCGGGTTTAGTATAAACAAAAACTAATGTTGTATATTATGTATGTTTATATCAGCCAAACTCCATGACAAATCCACACCGTTACCAAAGTACATTCCCCCTTTAATGGAGACATAGCCCATTCAGCATTGAGTTGTGGGTGTGTAATTGAACGGAGCCCTTGTTGGAACGAATTTGTGTTAATTAAAGGGCATCCTTGTTTATACAAACACTGAATGGTTACTTTGGTATGTGATTAGTCGAGGTTTTGGGTTTCAATTCTAATCTGTCATTATGGGGCAGTTGGCAGGGGTGGCGAACTAATGGCGTGAGATTAGAATTTGTGGGTACGGAGTAATAGAGATTGATGCAGTTGTTATAAAATGAGATCATGGATGCTTAAAATACCTCACTCTGCCTAACCTTTTCCCAGGTAGAGATAAACTACGATAACATGGCGCGCCCCTCCAAAATTCTAAACGTTTGAAAGTATTTCTGGAAGTATTTACAATGCACCACCAAGATTCACAACGCATGTGTGCGTAATGAGACGGCCGTCAAACAAAAACAAATCCACGGATTTGTTGCTCGACTAGTCACGTCATTAATCGTACAGTACACAGTAATTTGGAGGGGCGCGCCATGTTATTGTAGTTTATCTCTAAGTTGAGGACAGCTTCCAGTCTAGCTGAATATTTTACATGTAGCGATTGCCTGTCTGTCCTCCACAAACTCGCCTACTGGGTAACACGAAACCCCTTGGAAAGACAGACTTTTGGGCTTATGACTACCCATAACGACTGTCAAAGATCTACGAGTAAACAGTTATTATAATGTTTGCCTACTAAGCCAAAATTTCTTGTTTCGTAAATTGGCACTTAGATAATACCTAGTATAAGAAAAGTTTGCCTTCCCTGGTAAAGGGAATGTTGACCGGTATCGGAATAATGTTTGGGTGAGTTTAGTTAGAGAATGTTTGCTATAGTTTCGTGTTCTTTAAAGCACTTTATAGAACATTGAACTGTACTTAGACACAGTATAGCGTAGTTTGTTTGATAGTTAATTGTTCTAAAGTAACAAACTTTTGTACATGAAAGTTCATGAAGTACATAGAAAGTTGTATTTCAGTCTAGAATTTTACAGTTTAGAATTAGACAGCATGTATCAGAAAGGTTTGGTCATATAAGGTTGTGGTACAGACGCAGTACATCAAGCTATTACAATCTGTAATTTTTTAAAAATAGATTTTTAACTTTATCGCTAAAGCTAATTGGTTCAAAGTTAATTGAGAAAATTTGACAGTTTCGGGTAGCTTGATGTGCTGGCGTCTTTTAAACAACTTTTGGATATATTAAGGGAGAAAGGAGAGACAATACTGTAGGTAGTCTGTGGTGTACCATTTACTTGGGTTTTCTTTTTTACTTTCGCACTTCTAACTGCCCGCAACGACACTCTACGAATTACAGACGGGACCAAGCTTAACGTGCTTTCCAAGCCACGAAGGGTTTCGATATAATTATTATTATAATGGATGGACCCATCCACGAACCGACCGCGGCGAGTACAGCTTAACCTTCGATCGACTATTTATTTACTAGTTATTTTTTAGCCACGAGCCCTAAAGTAACTAAAAGTCTTATAAAAACAGTCTTTACAAACTATAGGCCAGCCACGAACGAAATACTAATAAAAGATTAAAAACCTCGGCCAGAAGCGTTAGTTTAGTTTCAAAGAAAGTTGGAACCCTTCGCAACTTTACAAACATTTGCTTTTCAAGAAAAATAAGGCGCAGAAAATAAAAATGTGGAAAGTTTTCAAGTAAAAAAAACTATCGGACATTTATTTGTGGGCTATTTATTAATGATCTTGGCTTTTTATTTTTTTACAGCTTTTTTAAGTTTCATTCAAGAATAAGACGTTTAGCACCGCCTTACATTTGTGAAAAACTACAAAGATTTTTTGATTTTTTTGAGTGTTATAATCATAGATTCAAGTACCTTTTTTTTTTGTTGTCGGGGGGAAACCTTCAAAAGGCACCCGACCTCCGGGGAGGGAGGTCGGGGAGTGTGGAATTTTTACCTCACTAAAACCACCCCGGTGATCACCATCAGCACATAGGGGTGGTCCCGGTTCCTCTTAAAATATAAATTCCGGTAACCCCGCGTGCAACGCCTGTAAGGCACTCTGGGGAGATTCGAGTACCTACTAATAATTTGGCAGCATGATAATTATCTATAGGTTTGAAACATGAACATAACTAATTCATTTGTTAAGAGCATAGTGTTATCATCATGAAGGTCCTTGTAGGCCGATGCCCTAATGTCGTTCCAATTACAGTAACGGACCCAAAACCCCTTTACCCCTCAATAATCCGATCCCCAAAGCGAGACAACCCTCTGACAGCGCTGTCACTTTCAATCCTCCCCTTTCACCAAAAATAGAATAGTTAACAAAAAAATACCCACGAAAGAGCATTGACCTCTCGTCATAATGTTTTATGAATATTTTTCCACTGTCAACCAAATAGATGGGTACAGAAGGTCAGCTCCAAACAACGAGCAAAAACGCACGTTCACATACAGTCCGTTCACAGTTATTTGACCTCTGACAGCAGCAACCTAACAGCAACCTTATTGTAACGACAAATAAAGATCAGAGTGATTTTGACAGACCTGTCGGTGGCAGCAACTCAATAGCAACCTTATAAAAATTAGAATAAAGATCACTGTGACATTGACAGTGATGCAAAATTAGAGGTAAAAAAATAGGACTGTGAGAAAGAGTTTGAGAATAGAATAGAATACTCTTTATTATGTACACCATATAAATTACAGACATAATTATAGAAACAATACAAAGGGTGACACAATGGGCGGTCTTATCGCTGAAAGCGATCTTTTAAAGACAACCTTTGGATGGATTAAAAAAACAAGTAATTAAAAAAACTAAAAAACCCGACTGCGGTAAAAAAAATTAGTTTAAAAAAACTGAAAAGCTAAAAACAAGGCCATTTTAAATTAAATAAAAGTTGGAAGCAGGCGGGACCCATACTACTTTTTTATTATATTTTCAAACTCAAATGGGTCCCGCCTGCTTCCAACTTTTATTTAATTTAAAATGGCCTTGTTTTTAGCTTTTCAGTTTTTTTAAACTAATTTTTTTTACCGCAGTCGGGTTTTTTAGTTTTTTTAATTACTTGTTTTTTATTTCCAGCTTTTTAGTTTACAAATTTGAAAGATTTCGCAGACGATTTACTTATGTATTAATTAATAGCTGACCCGTAAAGTCACTCAACAGGGAACAAGAAATAATTATTTTATTTAACGTGTTTTTTACGATTTGTCACTTCGAATTACTTTTAACCATATAAGTTGTATATATTTTTGTAATCACCTTTTAAAACCCTTAATTTTGATATTTCACTAGATGGTATTAGAAGAAAAAAAAAATTCGAACTCCACAATATGGCACCCTAAATCCGCCATTTTACTTTGTTTTTGATTTTAATGTAGCCAGTGACACTCGCGCTACCAAGACAAATCTAAAGACGTATAATTTATTCAAATCCGTTCATTCGTTTAGAAGTTACGAGGGAACAAAGAATCGGACATACATACATACATACATACATACATACATACATACCTACATACATACATACAGGTCAAACACATAACCCTCCTTTTGGGCTTCGCCGCAGTCGGGTAAAAAGGGGAAGGACAGACAAATACTGTAGGTAGTCTGTGGTGTACCATTTACATAATACAATAAATACATACATCAAGTATATTATACTAATCTAAATAAATTTATACATATAATAGCAAACATGAAACAGGAGCAAAGAAAATATAATGATGATGTTTAAGGGTCGGAAGTGCTTTTTAACCATAATTTAAAAAATGGACAAAAATTGAGCACGCCTTACCGACACGGGCAAGTTGTTCCATAACCGTACTGCTTCAACAGTACGTATCTACAGTTAAACCAAAAAATGTATGCGCTTCGATAATTTTTGGTGTATCTGAATTAGTACGAAAGTTGTTCCACAGAGTGAGTTCCATCAAAGGCCACGCTTAGCCACGCTTTGTAGTAGTGCACCTATCAAAGTTTGTTTACTCTCTTTCAGGTAACCTACTCTGCTCGCACGTCGTCATCAGTCACTTAATAGTTTTGTAAAGTTTTTTGGAATTGCGTAGAACTATTAGTGCTTGGGCAGACTGCAAACGCACGTATATTTTGACAAACACTGGACACGACAACACTCGGAATGAAGCCGTGCTCGACTGCGGACAGGAAGATCGCGCGCACCCGCGCCGCTTCCCGGCCCGCGCCGCTCCCCGCCCCACGCTGCCCAGTCTGACCAAGCACTAAATCTCTAATTTTGTACAAATGGAAAATCTAATACGTGGCACCACCTCTCATAGCAGTTTTATTTGAGTCTATTCGGGACGTATAGCTCCGTCTCTTTGTATCGGGTTGGGAGTATCTTATTACCCAGTAACTGGGTTGTCGCGGTCAGCTAGCAGTTGCTCCACGTAAAATACCTACTGGTGTGTCCGGTTAGACTGGAAGCCAAGCCCAAAAATTGTTGGGAAAAGGCCAGACAGATGATAAGCTCCATCTCTTTGTATGTGAATGTTTACGTGCGGCACTTTTTTCTCGCTGTATGGCGCCGACCTTCTGTACCTAATCTATTTTGTGGACTGGCTGTCTGTGTACGGTGTCAGAGTTTCGTCGGGTTCTGTAACAGACTTCCATGTTTTTGACAGTTGCTAGTGCATCCCGTTTTTCGCTTAGCTTTTTCGCTGGTTAAATTCGGGTGTATGGTTGTAAATGTAAGGATGTAGAATGGTTGTCTGCACCGGAATATTTTATTATGATATGAGAGACAGGCTGTTGAATATTTAGGTGAAGGGGTAATGAGCATGTTTTGTTGATAAGAAGTGAAAATAAGTGTTATTTTGACAGGCTTTTTTGTGTTATTATTGCAATGTGGCTTTTATGCTTTTTGCGATTCTAGCTATGAACCATTGTTGTTGGTCAGTTACTAGATTTATCAATTCGATTATTATTACAGTTTACTTTTTTTTACTGATGACAAAATTGACAATGAAAAACGTGAATTTTTCAGGTTTAAGTAAAGGGTCCAAACGCAATTGATCAATCAATTGTAATTGTAATAATTCAATTGCATTTTGTAGACGAACAATTTGAGTATCAATGTGTTTTTATTTTTGCAGTAACTTTATTATCTTAGCCAAAGAATTCCCTCAAAAGAAAGAACAGCTACATTCTTTACAAGCCGAAGCAAATACTACTGAGGTGAGTAAAGCTCAGAATCTCACTTTTTCTTTGAAACTTTAACGAAGTTCATTAAAATGGCGCACCAGTTTCACACAGTCTTCTTTGTCGTTAAATAAAAACTAATAAGAATTAGGTTCAGGAAAGAGTTTCATCTCGGTTTTTAAGGTTCCGTACCTGAAAGAAAATAACGGAACCCTTTACAGGATCACTTTGTTGGCCATCTGTCTGTCAAGACCCTTTTGAGTTATCAAGTTGAAATTAATATTAAATACGTAGGTCTACGATCCCTTGGAGTCCTAACAAAATCAAGCGTCTAAGTCAACGAAATTAAAAAAAATACGGCCATTTATGCGACATATTTTGCTAGTCGCAAATAAATCATAACCTACATGGAAACTGCCCGTTGACTTTGAATCATGAAATTTTGCAAGAAGCAAGGTCTCTTAACACAAGTAAATGTGTAAATTAAAGTAGTTTTTAACTAAGTATTTAAGCCAATCTGTTAAGAACGTGGTACTACTAAGTATTAAATACCTACAATAAGTTTGTAAATGTATTACTTTGTAAAAGGACCTAAATAAATTACAAATTATTAAATACAAATGATTAATTATTAATTAATTACTCATAAAAAAAAATGCGATTATAAACTTACATTTGCAGTTTAGAATTAACCGTGACGTAAATCGATGTATTGGGAACATTTTTTCAACTACAAAATTAAGTTTGTTCTTGGGGTCAATTCATCCCAACTACGGAACCCTTCATTATGCGAGGTCGGTTTTTGTTTTTATATTAGTATTGTATTTAGAGTTTTCATTAAACCTGGTTAAAGAAGATACTAATTAGCCTAAAGTTTTTATAATATACAAGTTGAATATAATATGTACAATCACTTTTATTCATCGACAACTAGCTGACCCGGCGAACTTTGTATAGCCTCAGATTCAATAAAAACGAATGTATGAGAAAATTCATTATCTTTATTATAATTTTTTTCGTGAATTTTTCCCATGTTTTAATAGTTATTCTACTGTTCGGGGCGGAGACAAATCCAACAAATCAAAGATCATCAAAATCTGTCCAGCCGTTTTTGAGTTATAAATGTTGTAAGAAACCCGACTTTGTTTTATGTAAAACTAGCTTCCGCCCGCGGCTTTGCCCGCAAGGTATGTCGATAAAAACTATGTGACAAATTTTATCGAAATCCGTTCAGTGGCTTAGGTGTGAAAAGGTAACATACAGACAGACAGACGGACAGAGTTACTTTCGAATTTATAATATTAGTTAGGATTATGAAGAGCGATGCAATTAAAGCACGTAATCCGACACGAACGGAAAGAGATCAGACGCAGGACCAACGGCTTAACGTGCTTCCCGAGACGCGAGGTATCACACCGCCTCCATTCATCCATCGGACTATTAGAGTGAGTGAGAGAGTACATCTGTGTCTGCGCACATACTCTAAACTTGTTCTCCATAATATCTATCGCGCCGAAGGCTAGTCTATGTTGAGATTGGCCGCCAAGAAGTCACTAAAATTATAGGTTCCAGCTGCTTTTCGACTTTAAAGTAATATTAAAATTTATTTTAAACGAACTTAACCTACACACTAATATGATCATAATTACAAATATATAATACTGATGCGGTCCTACTCGGTATACCACCTAGTAGGATCACATCTCAAAGCATAGAGACACCTTGACGGCATTGTCAACGGTTTCCGTACAAACTAAGCGTGTCATTGTTTACTCGAACTACAACACAAATGACTTATACAGTGCGGCCGACGAGAGAATGCTTTCTTGACACCTGTCAGTTTCATACCAACGAATACGTGTTTTGCGAATTCGATCTTCATTAAAGTCTCCGTCACAAGAAGCTATAAATTTTGTAAACAAGCATTCAGGAGTTCGCAACCTTTTATATACGGATATAATTATCTTAACACACACATTCCGAGTATTCTGCATCTGCACTCCGCAGCATTGACAGCCTACCACAAAACATTAGACGACAGTGCTTTATATCGCTAAAATATAACCCAATCAAGTGAAGTTGCTCGTTAGTTTCGTATTACACGTATGTTACTTTGAGTTGATTGAATTTGGGATTATTTGTTGTTGATTGAATTGTTGCTACGTAACTTAGTAGAAGTTCCTTATTTACAGAATTTATAGCTTCTCGTGATGGGGACTTTAGCTACTAGAATTATTTTCGCATCGACAGTTGTTAGGAACGCATTTTCTTGACGGCCTGTAGAACCTGGCGGCTGATGACAGAAGTTGTGGCACTGTCGGTGCCACGAATTTTATTAGTAGGTAGGTGCTACTGTCTCTATACTCTGACCGGCGCAGCAATTCCGTGATTTGTTGGGACATCTATAGTATATTTATCTCGCGAAGCGACGCCCGCTTTATTTGGTTCTGGTTGTGGAAGTGTGGCTATGAATGTGTGCGTACAAGTAGAGTCAATATATAACATACACACGCACACACACTTACAACTTCGCCATTGTCCCGGACGATACCGAGAGCTCCAGCTCACTTACACACTTTCACAGCGTGTTTGTACACGTCTTGGTAACTTCAATTAAAGTGCGTGTCGCTACGTGACATAAAAATACTGGTACTACATGTGCAATCGTGCACTTTTTTTGCTATCCTAGCGCCAGAAACGATCATGCCACGGTAAAAATATTAGCCAGCAATCATATCAACCAGTACCGAAAGTAAAACAGCAATTTCCTCATTACGAGAAGGCAATTAAAAATTTGTGAACAAACAAGTCCAGTCCTGCATTTCAATTATAATTACCCACTTTTCCAGTCGAATTAATTTACTTAGAAAGTTATATAAAGAGAAGTTCCCCTTTTGATCTTGTCTTTAACCTCGTGTTTATGTAAGATAATTAGTATCTATTAATTTAGATTAAGTAAAAATTGGAGCAGTGGTGGCCAAATGGTAACGGCCGCGACTTACGAGTTGTAGGTCGTAGGTTCGAACCCAGACAAGCGCTTTACTTTGAGTAAATTATATCATCACCACTGTTCTCAAAACGGTGAAGGAAAACATCGTAAGGATACTGGCATGTCCTAGAACAAAAAATTCGAAGACATGGTGACAACTACCAACCCGCACTGGGCCCGCTTGGTGGATTACGGCCCACTCCCTCTCACAGAGAGGAGGCCAACATTATAGGCTGATTATGTAAGTAAAAATTTAGGTCGTTGGGAGTTTAAAAAAAATACTTTTAACTAGGTAAGGAAGTGGTACCCACCACTTTCTAGTGGAATGTTGGTCTCGTGATTGGCAAGCGCAACTGCTGAGCGTGGGTAGGACACCAACCTCCTTGTATTCCTAGTTTTTCCATTAGGAATTTCTTAGTAACAGCCCGGAGTTTGGAGACGGGCGGTGTGATACCCTCGTGCCTCGGAAAGCAGGTTAGCCATTGCTCCTGCGCCTGATCTCTCTTCGGTCATGTCCTCGGATTGCGTGAAGTCTAGTCTCCGTTGAGATTAGCCGCCAGGGCCGGAATACCCCGTGCCGGACGGCGCGTACGTGTTCCACGCGCGCCTCAAAGAGATGTCAGCATCAAGGTAGGGGCCCCTTAGGGCCGAAGCCTGCCGGGTCAGCGGGATTGTCCGAAAGGGTTACCGCTGGCCCGGTACTTATAGGGCTAAGGAAGGAACATGGGTGGGTAGTCAGTAAGAGTCTGACACTCCCTTCCGCTCCACCCAGAGCGGGAGGGGTCATTTGATGATATCCCATCCGCAAAAAAAAAAATGTGCCGGAATACGGTGGAGGACGATAATCCTAGAACAATATAACTTGGTTGCGGGCAAGAATGCTTGAACGGATGAGTTCTGGGCTCACATGAGTTTGTCCCCCACAAGATGATCCGACGACCCGTAAAGTAATTGTTTTTTTTAACAAAATTAAATACTCTTTTTTGAGGCCTCGGTTTTTAACCTTATTTAAAAACCCACCACCACTCAAAACTTTATCTTAGCACCTCACAACTATTAATAAACATAAACAACACAATCGCAAAGTAATCCATTACCGCGTTTCCATTGTGGCCGGCATACAATGCGTTCACTGCACTGTGACACGGCAACGCGGTGACGGCGGCGCGTAATGTAGCGTGAATTAACGCGAAACCTCTAGAGGACTGGAACTGTTGATATTGTAAATGTGTGTGTTCTGTGCTGTGTGACTTTTGGGATAGACCAATACTACTAGCTTCCGTCCGCGAGGTATGTGTGTAATATACTTGATGTATGTATTTAGTGTATTATGTAAATGGTACACCACAGACTACCTACAGTATTTGTCTATCCTTCTCCTTTTTAATCTATCCAAAGGTTGTCTTTAAAAGATCGCTTTTAGCGATAGGACCGCCCATTGTGTCACCCTTTGTACAGTTTCTATAATTATGTTTGTAATTTATATGGTGTACATAATAAAGAGTATTCTATTCTATTCTATGTCGATAAAAACTATCCTATGTCCTTCCCCGGGGTGCAATCTTTCTCTCTGCAAAATTTTATCGAAATCCGTTCAGTGGTTTAGACGTGTAAAGGTAACATACAGACAGACAGACAGACAGAGTTACTTTCGAATTTATAATATTTGATGTATAGAGAAGCTATCAGATCTTTCGGATGTCATGGCTAAATAAAAACAGCCACACTAGTCGATAAGCTTGCGGCTACTGCGGTAGATGGGTGACCATTCGTATATTAGACATCGAAACCACTCCGTGACAGTCGTTACGGGTAGTCCGAAGCCCAAAAGTCTGACCAGCACACTTGCCAGGGGTTATCATGCTACCATTACTGGGTTGTGGAGGCTGACTTCCACAACCCATTAATGATATGAAGTGACTGCCTTTTTGTTGAATAGGCAGTCACTTTATGTAAAGTAGGTACTTGTATTCAGCTGCATCCGGTTAGACTGGCAGCCGACCCCAACATAGTTGGGAAAAGGCTAGGCAGATTGAGAACAGGCTATCAGACGAAATATCATAGAAAAACTGTGATTCCATGTCTCAGTTACGCCATCTAGCGTAACACAACAAAATTACACAGTGACCTAGTTTGACACGTTAGTCACGTTACGCTTTTACCAACTGACGACAAACTTTGATTACAAACCGTCAGACAAATAGTTTGATTTATTTATTTCTTTATTTAAAACGGTATAAAACCAATTACAAAAATTAAAGACAGTTTGTATCTTTATTCTTCAATGTTCAAGATTGCACCTATTACTGTTTGTCTCTGTATCACCCAAAGGTTAACTGGTAGAAAATGCCCGCCTCTGTACATTTTTGTGCTTAAAGTATTAAATAAATAAATATCTACACGTACACATACACAAAAACATAAAAGAGAAAATATAAAACATCGAGTTCAGGTAAAAATGTTAACTACACTTTCATACATCTAAGAATTCACAAAATACTTACCAAAAATAACCGCAGTTAGAACAGTCGGTGTATCGCTACTTAAGGCGACTACATGACCTAAAGCGTGGTCACTGTCGGAATGCATAGAAAAGATAGAAGCGCGCTGACACAATGCTGGTAATTTATTGCAAAATATGAAGCAATTACCTATTTACAAAAAATCTATTGTTTGGACTAAAAATTTAAAACACTAGTGTGTTGCTTGTAGAATAATCTGATAAAAAATCATAATGATTGTATGTTCATTAGTATGGTTTTTATTGTAAAAAGAACGTTTTTAGAGGTATCTCCATATTTTTTTTCTACCGTATCAAATTAGTTGTATTATGTTTTCAACTCACTATCTACTCGTAACTAGCATATATCTCGAAGAATAACATATATTTTTCTGATTTTGTTTACTGTAGTCGATCATTACTTTTATTGTTTCTAAAACTTGCGTTTTTTGTGTTTAGGTCCTGTAAGCCCCTTAAAGACACGTAGCTACTGCAGTTTCGTGAATGATCAATCACAATCAGAAATAACATTACTTTTCGCATGATCTGTGGTAATTCATTCACATTTTTAATATCTAGCGTGACCTAATGAGAAACCTCTGTTGACATTGTTAATGTAAGTATGTTCTGTGCTGTGTGACTTTTGGGATAGATACCAATTATTATTATCCATTTATGTCAGGCATCAAGGCCTATATAAAACACATACAATAAAATATGAATATAACTTAAAAATACTATAAATACAAACAACATTATAATTACACTAAAAAACTAACAAACTAAAGAACACGAAGTGTCTGCGTCGTGTTTCGCTGACTGGTGTCATGTAGCCGGCCACGAAGCCGGCGGTACACAACACCGTTCGGCCAGTACTCTTCCTTGAGGAACTTCTCCAATGTGGCCTCTATGTAGGCGTGGGTGTAAAAGGATTTTTTGTATAACCACGTAGCTAGGCAGCTTCTGCAATTTCGTGGAGGAACAATCACAATCAGAGATTACATTATTGTATCATCTGTAATTATTTGATATTTTTAATCGTTTGTTCGTATTTCACTTTGTTGTGCAATACAATATAACATCACGTCTGTTTTCACGAAAGGTTTAGGCACAAGTGTACCTATAGTACACTTTACATTTCGCCAGTTACGTTTTATAAGTCTAAGGTAATAAGTTCTGTTAAAATATTAAAATTACCTTCAAGATCGGTCAATATGAAGTTATTGGGAAGGCTAAAGAAGAAGCGGCTACTTTACTCCTAGAAAACACGTCCTAAATCATCTATGCATCTATGCAAAAGCAAGATCTAGTAGAAGTAGTCGCAATTTCGCGCAATAAATTCCGCCATATTCCTTTTACATCCAAAAATATCTATGAATTTTAACCATTCTATAACCAACCATCAGAAATAGCTCGCAGAAATTTTCGTACATCGTTTAACAACAAAACAAACTAACGTATAACATGTTATCACTTTAAAATTCGCACGCAAGGGTTGAACACGACAGTGTGGAAGTTATTCAGAATAACATTGTCTGGAAGTTAGTCCAGCTGCCCGAACAACACGCTTCGCTCTGGAGTTAAGAAAAAAAGTGGATATTCTACCAACATGTCCTTAGGTTATTACTTAGTAGGTATTGTTAGCGCACCTCATCATTCAAAAAAGTAATTGAAGGTAGAAATAAGTTCCCGTGCCGGACAGCGCGTATGTGTTCCACGCGCGCCTCAAAGAGATGTCAGCAGCAGAGAAGGGCCCCTTAGGGCCGAAGCCTGCCGGGTCAGCGGGATTGTCTGAAAGGGTTACCGCTGGCCCAGAACATAAAGAGCTAAGGAAGGAACACGGGGGGGGGTTTTAGTCAGTAAGAGTCTGACACTCTCTTCCGCTCCACCCAGAGTGTTGATGCGCATTTGATGATTTCCCACCCCAAAAAAAAAAAGAAGGTAGAAATAAGTTATTGATTTAACAGACAGTAGCGAGGTGAGCAGTGCCGGCGACCATTATCAATATTAACGTTAGGCCTAACGCTTGTAAACATTATTGTAAGAAAATTTTGCAGCCTATTGATTAAAGCATTTCAGGAAATGGAAGACTGTATAGTTTGACTTGACACCGCTCACAGTATGTAGTGGCTGAAGCTTGAAAAAGTAAATGACAAATGATGACCCAATGTATAAGTAAGATGAAGTGGCAGTGGGCTTGCCATGTTTGTCAAAGGACCGATGACCCGCGTGGTGGATTACGGCCCACTCCCTCTCCCCGAGAGGAGGCCCGTGTGCCAGCAGTGGGAAAGTTATAGGCTGATGAAAGGGGAAGGAAATAGTTACATAACACACGTACATACGTGTGTTATGTAACTATTTCCTTCCCCTTTTTTAATCCATCCAAAGGTTGTCTTTAAAAGATCGCTTTTAGCGATAAGACCGCCCATTGTGTCACCCTTTGTGCAGTTTCTATAATTATGTCTGTAATTTATATGGTGTACATAATAAAGAGTATTCTATTCTATTCTATTTCGTTGTTAGCTATCCCTCATACACTGCAATGTATTTATGCTCATTTTGAGCATACCAACGCTTATTTCTGCAGTTCCTGAACTCCTTCTACCCTCCACACAATTCATGCAATATTCATGAATGATGCGTCCAGGTGTACCATTACTTCCTGTGGTTTTGAATGTTTTGTACTGATGTTGTGCCACATGTGCTGGGAGCTTGCGTCAGTAGATTAATCGACAGGCGTTGTGGTGAATAGATGGTTTTCTCTGTGGATTGACGGACAAGCAAGGCAAGATTGAATCTTGGTTGGGTAGGTTATAGGTCTTCGTTTTACTAAGCGACATAGGGCTGACTTTACAGGAGAACAGTTTAAAGTTTTTAAGTTAACTTTTCATAAAAAAAAACTGATTATAAATTCTGATTCAGATGTTAAAAAAATTTTCTTAAACAGTAAATATTATGGCTGTAGCCATTTTTTTTTCTGAAAAGTTAAACTTGTTCTTCTGCAAAGTAAGCCTTATGTCGCTTAGTAAATTTTACCTTTCGCGTCAGTTTGGTTTTCATAAACTTAAATTGAATTATCCTGGCTTTATTTATATTTTAAAGGACACAATCAGCCTTCAAAGTATTATATTTATTATCTTTTCAAAAGATAGAAAGATCCCACTTTTGGGATTGAAGACAAGACTTCTCCCTTTGAGACGGTTGATGGTGTCATTTAAGTAATTCTGAGAATTCACTTTGTATATTACAAAGTAACAAGTTACAAACAGATACTGCTCAAGAGAACTCTCCTCTTCTATTGTAGATATTTCTAAGAACTTGTTTTAAATATTTTTGGTTTCTTTCTTTTGTAAATAACCTATGTATTGAAATAGTTGAAAATTACGGTGTACAATAGCATGTCCTTTTTTTTTTTTGCGGATGGGAAATCATCAAATGACCCCTCCCGCTCTGGGTGGAGCGGAAGGGAGTGTCAGACTCTTACTGACTAAAACCCACCCGTGTTCCTTCCTTAGCCCTTTATGTTCCGGGCCAGCGGTAACCCTTTCGGACAATCCCGCTGACCCGGCAGGCTTCGGCCCTATGGGGCCCCTCCTCGATGCTGACATCTCTTTGAGGCGCGCGTGGAACTCGTACGCGCCGTCCGGCACGGGCCTGGTCCTGATCGGACGGTGAGCTACCCATTACTCTCCGCCCGCAGGCCCGCGCCTACGGTGGCCGGGAGTCGTAGCATGTCCTTAATATTCCGTTTTAATTCTTAAAATAATAATTTTATTGGTCTATGATGTACTATTTTTATAGGGTGGCGTACGTTGACGCGCAAACTATGACCATGAATCCAGTACATGATTCTGAACAATCTTGCGTTGATGATCCATTCCATTAGGAATTTCTCAGGACTCTTCATTTGTACCAGGTTGATGGCAACAGGCTCGCCTCCTGTTACATCATCTACCGAGCCTTTTCCCAAGTATGTAAGTAAACCGGATGCATCTGAATACCAGTATTTTACACAGAGTGACTGCCTATCTGACCTCCACAATTCAGTTACTGGGTAATACGGTAACCCTGGTAGGACAGGACGACTGTCAGAGATTCACGAATTACAGGCGCGACCAACGGCCTTCCGAGGCACGGAGGGGTCTTGCTATGTAATGATCGATCGTCCTGTGCGGCATTACTTAGCCACAAGCCCCTGATACATGGGACAAACATAACTGGCGAATTGTGGGTGAACTATAGGGACACCCCTAATCGTTCGGGAAATACAGGCGTGGTATGTTATGTCAGTAACACTAAAAAAATTATTGATTATTATTATTGTATTTTTGCCTCTAATTTAAGGAACTTTGAACTTCCGTTCGGTATAATAACGTCTTCTTCCAAATCCTATTTAATGGTAAATATTCAACGAAATCCATACCTATTGGTTTCTTAGCCACTAATATTATGTAAAATATGTGATGTCAAAACATTGAATTTTGGTCCTTTGACTTGCTTTGTTTAACAATTTATTATTCTGAGGGCGCTATTAAGGATGGGAAACTGCGCAAAAAAATCGAATGGGGGTTTTTATATTTTCTTTTATAAACATTGCAGCTTGATGAAGCATTGTAGATTTTGAATGTGTATTTGTAGTTAAAACTTCTTTAGGCGCACTTTGCGCTCGTTCTGAACAATGAATGAAACTGAACCGTCACGCTCAGGTCAGTGACGCTGGGTCGGGTATACTCGGCCGGCTCCAGTCGGTCGGTGAGGCTGAATCGCGTATCATATTCGGCGCTGAATCGCGCATAATCAACTCTAGTTGTAAGTTTTCACTCCTAACGTGTGGTAATAAGTGCCTTTCTTTATAAAGCAGTGGTAGCCCAGTGGTAACGGCCCCGACTTACGAGTTGCAGGTCGTAGGTTCCAACCCAGACAGGCGCTTTACTTTGTGTAAATTATTTCATCACCACTGCTCTCAAAATGGTAAAGGAATAACGCGATGTTTTCCTTTACCATTTTGCCATTTGGCCATGTTCAATCGAAGTCATTGTGGCGTGTACCAACCCGCGTCCGCAAGGTAGATTACAGCCCACTCTCTCGAACAGAGGAGGCCTGTGTCCCAGTAGTGGGAAAATTATAAGCTGATTATGCTAAGTGGCTTTTAATGGCTTATTTGAAATAAATGATTTGTCTTTGACTTTAGTCTGTCATTATAGTCGATTTAACTGTAATAATAGTCCAGCGACACTATATCAAATAGTTCATGACCTCTGATGAAATACCTACATTTTGCTCATTGGAAAGTCTGTTACTCTCATGCATGGTACAATGAAAGCAAAAATACAATTCTTTTCAAAAGATCCTGTCGTATCACGTAAGCATGTAATGTTTCTTCTAAAAATAAAATAATCTGCAGCCGTAGGTGCTCCACGTGCTACAAAGCTCAGAATACAGAAACAAGTGACTTTATAAAATGTATTTCTTGTTCTCTGAGACGTTTTTAAATCTGCATAAGCTGGAATATATTCTCTAATCTAAGGATGATACGGATTTTGGCTAAAGTTTAAAACATAAGTACTTAGCTACTTTTTACGTTTCCGTTTTGTGATTAATGAAGCAAATACCTCATAGCTTTGCTTATAAGACCCTCCCATATGGAAGTAAATATCACAGGTAAACTACACTAACAGGTTAACTAGCTTACAAATCTAATTATATGCACAGTTCGATAATAAAAAATGCTACCATTCGTTTTCGTTTACAGGAATTGAGCATAATACCACAAGGAAAAGTAGAACAAAATCGTTTTTACAAAACTTATTCATTTGTTTCAGATCTGACAGAATGCCTATGTTCATCAAGCCTACAAACTTCAGAAACAACAGCTGGAAACAACGCTTACAAACCAAAACAAACAAACATCGGCTAAAACAGTCAGTCGACTAAATTACTCGATTAGTAATCGAGCATCGTAGTCGCATCACTATGGGAGTTTTAAACGAGTTTAGCGCAAAGTTGGCCACTCAAAGAGGAAATTAACGGGAATACGCCGATCGTAAATTGGCATTTCGCGAGATATATTTTGCTGTTTCAGGATTAGGTACAAAGATTGATTCGCGTGAATCGGGTTAATGTTCACTCGGTTATGAATGCTCGAGCTCAGGCCGGGGTTTGCGTTAAACAAGGTTATAGGGATGTTTTCGTATAGGATTTTTATTATCGCTTCGTTCAAGTAGGTACTTCCTTTATTATGTTAGGCTTATTTGGATTGTAAAAGTTGTTATAATATCAGAGTATCATATCAAAAAGGGGTCACATTTCTTATCAGTTGAAAAACGGGGCGTCAAGAAATTGAAGAAGGTATAGCATAGACGTAACTAAATAGTTTTTTTAAGAATTGCTTGATGATGTTTTCATTCAGGATAGATTTACAATGAGGTATAACTATTTTTTGTTTCCTCCAGAACCTCTCTCACGACCACCGAAAATTTTGCAAACCACGGATCCGAGGCTCGGCACAAAGGACCATTCTAATCAGTATGTGCGGGCTACCAAAAGCTGCATTTTGATTTATTTGTAAACTCCCTGTGCACTTAACAAATGACGGTCACCCCTTTTCCAAATCACTATCCCATTCAAAAAATCCCTCACGAGCTCCCAAAATCTTGCAAAGCACGAATCGAGACCCGGCTCGAAGGACCATCTAATCAGTATGTGCGGGCTACCACATGAGTTATGGCAACGCCCCGGGCGTGCATCTGCACACATCATAAATTTGCTTCACTCGATGCTCGTTCGATTTTCGAATACCGATGAGTCGCATACGTCTAGGCGGCTGTTCGAAGCAGATTTACAACGGATATTCGAGTTTTAAACGCAGATTTACAACGGATATTCGAGTTTTAAACCTTCGATCATGATCGAAGCGTGGAACAGTCAAGTGCGTATGATTTGGTGTATTGTCATGTTGAGGTAAATATTTTGACAGATAGTATGCCAAGTTGAGTAACTACCTAACATTGAGGTGGGTAATACCAGTGGAGCTTTATAATTACATTGAGGTAGATAGATACCAGATTTTTTATTGCTTTTTTTTTGTTTAGCCTATACTGTCCCACTGCTGGGCAAAGGCCACGCCCAGGTCCATTCAGGCACTCTTTTTCCGCGCCACCTCGAATCAGCCCTCGCGGTACGCGTCCAGGTCATCTCGCTACCGCTTTTTGGCTTCTTCGGCGGTGCTGTACATCGCTTAAATTTGTGAAATTTTACTGACCTTGCCCATATAGTATTAGGGCCTGAAATTAGGACTTGTGTATGTTCAAGTTTATCGCAAAGAACAGTCTCTTCAAACCAAAATATTTTTTCCATCAATACGAGCCTAACAACAAAAAATAGTACTTCTATATTATTTTAAAATATTCATGGTTTGACAAATCACCTTTTTTGCATCAGCCATAATTCTCTTGTCTATAGGTTTCCGGGCAGTTTATTTGTGGGAACCCAAAAACAACGCATTGCAATAAAGAGTTTTGTTTATTTCACATACAATTTATGACAGGAAAATCCATTAGCAGGCTACTAGTGTTGTTCTGCAACGCTATGCATACGATGAGTAAGTTTTTTTAGGAATTCCTAAAACAAAATTCAATTTAAGGATTATTTGAATAAAGTATATGAATCTATTTACCTTTTACGTTTCCTTGAAGAATGGTAATATTAGTCTATTTGTACTAATAATAAAGCTGAATAGTTTGTCGTCGGATTTAAAAAAAATTGATATTGATAGCCCAATTCTCGAGAAAGGTTAGAGACTATTAAACATCACGCTACGGATTTTAGGAGCCGAGCGAAAAGAAAAAAAGTTGAAATTTCACGCGGACGAAGTTGCGGGCAGATGCTAGTAATTTATAATTTGCTACACAAACATTAATTAATGATGTACCAAGCATTTAGATTGTAATAAATGACCGCGCACAAATTTATGATAAATGGTAGGAATATTGTCCAAAATAAATCTAAACATTGAGTTAAATTGATCATTTAACACCAACTTGCATACAAACCGCACGCAGTCAAAACCTATTAACACTACAAATTTTATTCTGAAATAATAAAAGCCATTATACGTTAACTGTACGATAAAAAAAACTTCTATTTCGACTTAGTTATAAAGAGAAAGCGAAAGCGAAAGAGGTCGCGTTGCGTTCATCTTTTCACTTCCCTATCTACAGAATAAGCCCGTCACATTGAGAATAGGGCCCCGAGCGAAAATACGCTTGCTTTGCCGACAAGTGCCTTCCACTTGCCGAAGATCTTATAGATTTGGAAAGATTCAATAGGCCTCACCGGTCTTTGAGAGATGTACTTACGTCATCCTTGTCTGTTGAGTACCGAGGCATTTCGCTGAATACCCGTTGAAGTTGGATTATTTTTAGGCTCTCATAAAACTGGATGAAATGAAATTGGTATTGGCGATCGATAGGTATCGGTTCTCAATGCCGTTATATAGGTGAAACATTTGGGTATGATTAAATGAATCTACGCGAATCTTGATACTTGGTCCGTCTGGTCCATCGAAGCAGTCCTTCCACCAATTTTGAGTATAATATTGATAGTTTTTTTTCCACTAAGCCCAGCACTCTATTGCGTAACACACTATCTATGTCAACCTGAATCATTTTGAAGCATATGCTAATCGATCTTATGTCTATACCTATACATAAAATTCAAAGTCCTGACTGACTGATATATCGACGCACAGCCTAATCCGCTGGTCCAAGAGACTGAAATTTGGAGGGTGTGTTCTTTGTGAAGAGTAGGTATCCACTAAGAAAGGGTTTTTCGAAATTCCACACTTAAGAGGATGAATGGGGGAGGGTGAAATTTCACGCGGACAAAGTCGCGGGCAGAAGCTAGTTGCTTCATAGAATATAATTTTTTCCATAACGTAAACAACGCAATGAATGTTGTTGAACTGTTAAAATTAAAGCCATTGCTACTGATAGCGTGTTACGCAATTACCCCGCAGGTTGGCACGGGCGATATTTTCCAGCCGCGATTATTTCTTGCGCTCTGGATTTCTGGAAGCAGCGCCGAAAGTTGAAAATCCAATAGTGTGTTTATTCAACACGCTACCGCTGGGATGCTCTCTCTTGGATTTTTAACGCTCGGCTCAACACCGAGAGTTGAAAATCCAACAGTGTATTTATTCGACGCGCTACCGCTGGGATGCTCTCTGTTGGATTTTCAACGTTCGGCTCAACATCGAGAGATGAAAACCAGCGCGGGATAAAATCCCGACGCGATATTTTTACACACGTGGGAGCGGGGGCTAAATACCTAGGTACTACTCGAATTTGCCGACAAAAACTTAACAACAATACCTTGGAGCTTTTTTTTAAGTACATACTTAAAAAAATTGATTTTTTTCAAATTTTTTTAAAAGAAAGTATATGAGCATTAAAATACGTTTCATGCAAAATTAAGGGAGAATATTTTGCTTACGAAAATAAACAGAGATTTTTAAAGCTAATAAATTTTCCGACCGTCTGGTATCCTAACTATAATATTATAAATGTGAAAATAAGTTTGTTACCTTTTCACGTCTAAACCGATCATAATGAAATTTTGCATATAATACGTTGGCCGGGGTGCAGAAAAGGACATACGGTAGGTACATTTCATCCAGAAAAAAAGTACTGTTTCCGAGGGAAAGAACAATAACTTTCGACGGTCACAATTGCTTTAGGACGCTAGATGGCGCTACGTGTCTTTCGAATCTTGATTGAATTATATTATCGACCAACAACCTGAATTGACTGTCAAAATTTAAATTAATGCATGCGAAGCCGCGGGAAAAGCTAGTATAAGATATATTAATATTTCTCCTACATTATTTATCTAGTTTTTTCAACAAGTTTGCAAATAAAAGTAAGTATTGAGTGTAGAAAAAATAATAAGAAACTGTCAAGTAATTTTGCCTAATGATGCTTGTGTAAAAGAGGGGCTTGAGACTAAGTAATAACAGCTGCACGGGTCGATCGAACATGTTAAGCTACGCTTGCTGCGGTTGGTTTGTGGATGTCTTTACATACAAGTCCCCTTCGTGCCTAGGAACGTTAAGCCGTTGGCCCCGGCTGTCATTCGTGGATCTTTGACAGTCGTTACGGGTCGTCAGAAGCCCTAAGTCGACAACCAGTCTTACCAAGGGGTTTCATATTACCCAGTAACTGGGTTGTAGAGGTCAGATAGGCAGTCACTCCTTGTAAAATACTGGTACTCAGCAGCATCCGGTTAGACTGGAAGCCGACCCCAACATAGTTGAGAAAAGGCTAGGCAGATGATGATGCTTGTGTAAAAGTAACTAAAAAACCAAAATAATTTTGAGTTCGAAATAAAGTGTCTGGAGGTTTAACTAACTCATTAGTTGATATAAGCAGACATGCTTAACAGAATATTAAAATAAGATAGAATGCAGTGAAAACTTTAGGGATAAGAATTCCACATGTCATCATCATCATCATTTTAGCCGAAAGACGTCCACTGCTGGACAAAGGCCTCCCCGAGCATCGCCACATCGACAGGTTCTGTTCTTCTCGCAATGATCCTCGAATCATCTTCTCCTACTGATCTATCTAACTAGCCTGTACTGTCCCACTGCAGGGCAAAGGCCTCCCTCTCTCTTTTCCACACAATTCTGTCTTTTGCTAGTCCTTACGGTAGGAGTCAAGCTCGTCCCGCCATCTTCGTCTTGGCCTGCCGCGATGGCGTCGTGCGTTTAGTGGGACCCAATCGGTGGTTCTTTCTACTAATAATTTAATTCTCCTACTGACAGCATAATTTAAAAAAAAAAATAGTAGAATTTGGAACTTTCCAAATCATGATGATATGATTACAGTGTTGATTCCCTATTTTTCCATTTAACAACTTTAGTAACGATATTGTATTTTATATTTTACTTGTCATCCAGGCAACGACGACATTTTGCATCAAAAAGGAACTTCCTTCCGGTCGTGAAAGGAGCCGATTATCTCGAACACACTGACATAAAGTACGACCAACTACCCAACTAGGTTATGAGGAAGAGAACAAATCTTTCTACAATTTTATAACTAGGTATCATCACTATTCTCTTGCGCAGCTTCGTCTTCCATACTTCTCTATTAATCTTCGTCTCAGTAGCAGCCCATCAAGAAAAAGATCGAAGTTCAAAACTTAATAAAAAATAAAAACTTAGTTATTTTTTACGTTCCATCACAAAGATAACTGATGTCACTTGGAAAGCTGCCACGCTAAAATGGAACGGGGCTGAAAACATCTGCCGCATGTCAGACGAACAATGGGCCAAACTTACGACCCAATGGGTCCCACTTAATGGCAAACGACATCGTGGCAGGCCCAGACGCCGATGGCGGAATGAGCTGGACTCCTTCAACAAGAACTGGTCCTTAACAGCTTTGAACAGAGAGAAGTGGAAAGAGAGTAGGGAGGCCTTTGCCCTGCAGTGGGACATCACAGGCTAATAATAATAAAATGTTTGTTACTAGAATACATACTTACATTAAAAATAAAGAAGTTCAAAATATCAAAATTATATACGAAAAATATAGAGAATCAGCATAATCACGTATGTTTTTCCTGCAGTACTTATAGGTAAATAATTTTCTCATAGCATGAGAATAGGAATATACATGAATTCTATATACAAACACCATTTTGAAGCTGAACCTGTATGTAGGATAAATGCATTTTAAATCACGAACGAAACCCCATTTTTTCTGGAACCCAACCTAATAAAATAGACCAAGCATTGAAGCACATTACTTAGCTTCGTCTACACCCGTACGTCTCCTATGCAAAGGCTTATATTCGACTCTTTATGACACCATCGGAGCTATAAGAAAGTTATATAAAATTCTTGTATGTCGAAATTGCCTGGGAGTCCACGTAAATTTTTTACAGCACCTTTCTGATACCTCGCGAGTAGGCACTTAATAAAAATTCAACGATGTTAGAACAATCGCAGTCGTTATTTTGATGACACCAGCGCGTCTGCGTCTTGAATATTACAACGTTTCTGTAAACTAAGCTTTGTGTAATAACACCCAAGTTGGCGACTAATGCCTCGCTCTAATTTTCGTGGTTGATGTGATTTCAGAGCTACCACGTAATAGGATGCATACTATTGCATGCTGCTGTGAAATTACATTTACGTACAGTCAACAAAAGAGATAAGTATGCAGGATCGTCGGATATAGTTGAAGTTTAGTAAGAAGCCGATGGATGTTGTCGACTGAAATTTAATGTGATAAATGAGCTGTTTGTTTTCTAATAATAAAATTAAATTTTATTCGAAAACATCCATCGGTTTCTTACTAAACTTCAACTATATCCGAAGATCCTGCATACTTATCTCTTTTGTTGACGGTACATGTCTTACTCATTCGTAGTATGTAGGTTTAGATTATTTGCACGTGCTGTACGTATGATACTAGTGTCTGTATGATACTCTCTATCATCCTTCGACTTCGAAAACCATTTTTAGGGTTCCGTAGCCAAATGGAAAAAACGGAACCCTTATGGATTCGTCATGTCTGTCTGTCTGTCTGTCTGTCCGTCCGTATGTCACAGCCACTTTTTTCCGAAACTATAAGAACTATACTGTTGAAACTTGGTAAGTAGATGTATTCTGTGAACCGCATTAAGATTTTCACAAAAAAAATAGAAAAAAAAAACAATACATTTTGGGGGTTCCCCATACTTAGAACTGAAACTCAACACAACACTCGAGAGACACTTCCAAAGTGGTAAAATGTTTGTCCCCCCCCTGTAACTTCTAAAATAAGAGAATGATAAAACTAAAAAAAATATATGATGTACATGTATGTATTATGGTACATGTAAATGTAAACTATGTAAACTTCCACCGAAAATTGGTTTGAACGAGATCTAGTAAGTAGCTCGCCGGTGAAAATTTAAAAACATATGATGGTACGGAACCCTCGGTGCGCGAGTCCGACTCGCTCTTCCCGGTTTTTGTTATTTTATCTAGTATCTGGTACTTGTTGACAGGCCTACGCTCTCCTCCCATACCTACTGCAGTTTGAAACATTGTAAAAGCCAATCCTATTTATTCCTTGGTTTTTTAATCAAATGTTAGACAGCGTTTTTTGCCAAGCCATTACTCTAATAATGAAAGCCACAACAATGTGTTCACGAAAAAAACAACAAGTGATTGTGTAAATTAACATGAGATTTTATAGCAAATCATTATTGGGTTTCCACAAATCAGAAGGCAGGAACATTGTATTTTTGCTTTTTGATGAATAAAACTTATTATTATTATTGCTCTTGGTATACAACTTGGAAACGGCAAAACTACAATAAATGAAAATACTGACAATACTATAAACAAAAAAGCTATATAAAAACTGGTACTGGTATTTTGAAACAAATAAATCCTAACAGCGAAAAAAATTTAGTGATGGCCCGACTATGGATTATGCCGATCAGCCGACTAACTATTGGATAAACGACTACATATATCTATTTGGTTTGAATCTTTCATTCAGTTTAGTTAGTTTCAGTCATTAGATACATCTACACAGTTTCATTTGCTGTCGATAATATCGTCTCCACCTTGTAATGTGACCGTACATTTGAATGAATTTCATCACACTTCACACCAATAATTATATAGGCGAAAGTTTGTGAGGGTGTGGGGGTGTGTTTATATGTTTGTTACTTCTTCACGCTCAAACTGCTCAACCAATTTTGATAAAATTTTATATGGAGGTAGCTGACACCCTGGATTAACAAATAGGCTCCTTTTTTTCCCGATATTCCCACGGGATCGACACTTATGCGAGTGAAACCGCGGGGCGCAGCTAGTTTGATAATAAAGGCTTGATGAATCTCATAACCTGAAGTTATTTTAAAATTAGCATGAAACTTACGCAAAATGTAACCTTGGTGGAAACTTTAAGAACTTTCCCCATCTAAAATTTCGTGGCTTGGTGGGAACCGAAATTAATTACAACAGTTTCTGTTTATTTTGGATTAAAGCACATTTTAACACGATGTAATTAAGGCCGCCTGAACTTTATTGGAATTGTCTAATGTCTTGTGTTTTATTAAGTGTTTAGAGACAACAGCTAGGTGTTACCTTGTTGTTGGAATTTTGATTTATTGTCACTGTATTTATTTGATTATTGGTTGGACCGAGTTTGTGTTACAGTTTTGGGATTATTTTATATGTTTCTCAGACTTTAAGAGCGTTTACGCCTTACGGCATTTCATACAAACTTTCAAGACGTAGTTTTTCGAAATGAATGAACCGATTTTAATGAAACTTCATACGCATAAGCAGAACATTTTCGAAATGTCTTATTTTAAAAAAAGAGAACTGGAAATCTCTGTTTCTATGGAAAATCGCTCTAATTTGGCTGTAACACTATTTATCGAAAATGTTCTTAAGTAACTTTTTAGACCTTTGTATCCTGCTTATGCGAACGAAGTTTCATTAAATTTGGTTAAGATTGACCCTATCGATTGGTGCCATAAAAGTATAGGATGCTATTTTTTCGGATTTTAGTCGGTTTGATTCCCGGGTGCGGCAAGCGTAATTTCAAAAAAAATCTTTAAATGCAATTTTTTCTTGTTAAAAATAAAGGAATGTTTCCTTTGTCTAATAACTTTGCTGTCTTCAGTATTTGGAATACTTTCCCTCGCTTCGAAAATTCCAGCCTGTATATAAATAGATTAGTATCTTCTTCGATTATCAAATATGTAACCTATATTAAATAAATATCGCTACGATATTGCTTTTATAATCAACACGTGTTTTAATTAACACTGTCTGAAAAGTGAGCATTGTTTAAAAAAAGTTATTTTAACAAAAATGTACTAATGATCAAAATTATTTGCGTAAAACTAAAAAACTAAAAGCCTCCGGCAAAATTCTTCGCTTAATTGAAGATGAAAAAAAACGAATAAAGATTATTCTAACTATAAAAAGAGTATCTGAAAATTATTTATTAATCTGGATACCTACAAAGGAACGTTATTAATTAAAGATATAATTATAATTGACTTTTAATTAAAATGAAATTATTGTGAAACAGTCGCTTTCAAAGTTTTAGTGTCTAGCGCCTTTTTTTATACCTTTTATGTCTCTTTGGCACCTTGTTATTAAAACTTTACTGATAAGTAGACAAAAATTAATTTAGGCATGTAATAAGTTTTATCAAACATCACTGGAGGAATGTTGGAATTAAAATTCTAAGTTGGCCAAAAAATCAGTACCGCCCTACAATGTGGCAAGGCTGCCAGTCTTTTTGGGCACTTTTCCTGTTGACAGCGATGCGGACGAATTTTTTGATGCCCTATGATTATTTTTCCTTCTTTTTTATATACATTTACCTAAAAAAATATTATTCTAAGTCTGTCAGCTTATATATTATGATTATAAGTTCCGTAATTTAGCTTATTGTTTAGTTCATAGTCATAATGTTCCAATCCTCCTCAACTCATAAAAAAAACCTAAATATATACCTGCCTACCAGCGGTGCTATTCTTTAAAAAATCTCACCATGAAAACTTAGGTGAAGTGAGCGTTTAGTGAGCTGTCAATAGTGTCAATTCCTAGCAAAAACACACGTCACTTCACCTAAGTTTTCACGGTGAGATTTTTACAGAATCGAGTGGCAGGTAGGTATACCCCATTCTTACTTTAGCCTTGTATTTAATTCATCTTCGTAATTGATGCCCCCAACGGAGAGATGTTATGAATATTGGGGGCCAGCGCTCTAAAAATTAATAGGTATCTATTATTCTTGAAGGCTTTATAATATTCAGCGTTGTCTTTCCCCTTGTTATTAAAATTTAAAAGGATATCTTATGAAGAATAGTTATACTTTAATATGGGTGCCGTTTGTGGTATGAAATTATTTTTTTCTCTAGGCTATAGATTTTGAGGCGTAGCGCTGAAGACCGTGAATAAAATGAAGATTTTTTGATGATATGATAGTTGTGTACTTAGTAGAAGTAAGTAAGTTATTTTTTCTAGGTCAAAATGAATGATTCGTATTTTGAATCAGTCTACTTTTTCTAAAAGGTTAAAAGTTCTTGTAGTAATTACTTCTCCTTTTATAAGTTTGTTCAGGGAAGTAACTACACTACAACTACATTTTCTGCTATCTAGTAACATTGCTGTGTTTCTGTAAGAACGTTGTAGGCCTTGTAGACTGCAGATTTGTAGACCATTTTTCTATTTCATTAAGTACCTAGCGACACCTATTGACTCTATAATTTGAAAACATTATAAAACGTCAAACAATTTTAAAAGACTTGCCGGCTCTTCTCCGTAGGAAACGACAATTGGAACAGTGCATTTACCTTCTGACGTTTCACAAAAGCGCATGTAGGTTTATGTGAAATAAAATATTACAATTTTGATTTTCTGAAGAAATGGCTACGGTTTAGTAGTCACCGGACCGGCCGGCCCAGCTTCCCAGGGGTGCAATTTTTTTTCGACTTTCCTAATTTTTTTTTCAAGCAAACCTTGTCCTCACAATACCAAACACAACAAAAAAAGAATTATACGATTTGGTGCAGTCATTCGGAAGTTATGCGCTTACAGACATTTCGACAAGGAAGGTGGGGCATAACGGGGACGCTAAGGAAATCTATCAATAAAACTATGTTAAATTATACTTTTAATCATTTATTATTTATTATAGCACTTTTATTTTACTAATCTACTATTTGGTATTTTTTGGCACAATAATCAAGTAATCAACTTAAAAAACGTATTGTTTTTATAACTGTCAAAAAACCCCATTATGCCCCGGGGTAGGGGCAATATGGGGTAGGTACCTAAAATGGGGCAATATGGGGTACGTCAATAATAACTACTTAGACTCGCAGTGTAGGCAGATGTGTATTTCTTCGGCATCGTCGTCATCGACATCGGCACAGGCATTATGTGACCAACGTCCACAAAGCTGGCAACCTACCCAACCCTCTGCAGATTTGAGGTATGTGTTGTTAGTGTCTTCACAATAGAGGCATAAAGCATCCTCGTCTTCATTTTATCCTGGGGTTTGGTTTTTTGCTTTTTAGTTTTTTTGAGTCGAGTATCATTTGGATTAGAACACTTTCTAGATCGTTTAATTTGTTCCAGCTCATTTTTATGCCCCATGCTGCCTCATATCTACGTCCCCGTCACGCCATGTCGCCACGTCAGTTATAAATATCTACCCATTCTTACTGACACTAGGTGACAACTAAATTTATGCCTAAATAAAACTATGCTGTTAGATTTTCAACTTTCGGCGGTCAGCCGAGCGATAAGTGAAATTGAAACTACGCAAGTTACACTTTTTGTCTAAAGAATATTTAGCGAGTTCTAAATCTCAAAACAAAAGTAAAACTGAATTCCTATTACACTGAGAAACTGACTATCTCTTTCCTTCAGCCTTTCACGGCACATAGAACAACTTCAGTCATTGTCACAAAACAGCCTCATTCTAGCGTTTAAGTTTAAAATAAGACTAAGCTAAAGAGGCATAACCGCTAAATGAAATTAATTATAAATAAGGTCTTTATCTTAATTTAAAGTGTGTCACTCCTGTGCCCTTTCCATCTTAGCGTGTAGGGGTGTCACGACTCGAAATAATTCACGTATGGTGTAACGCAATAACGTGGCAGAAGCAAGCGGCAGAGCGGTGCGTTGTGCAATATGCATATTTGTTTAGTGATACATAGTCGGAAGCCTTGTTTTTTTACCGACTTAATGTCAGTTTTATCAAAGGGACGCCAGCCAGTTCGGTACCTACAAGTTTTTTTCACATTTTCCTTCGATAAGACCGCCCATTGCGTTATCCCTTTTACTGCCCCGTTGGTCTCGTCGTTGCAAGCGTGACTGCTGAGCGTGGGGTCCTGGGTTCGATTCCCGGGTCGGATAAAGTGTTATTGGGTTTTCCATTAGGAATTTCTTAGTAAAAGTCCGGAGTTTGGATGTTGGCGGTTTAATACCCCCGTGTTCGGAAAGCAAGTAAAAGCCGTTGGTCCTGAGCTTGAACTCTCCCCGGTCGTGTCGGATTGCCGTCCCATCGGACTGTGAGAGTAAAGGAACAGAGAGTGCACCTATGTTTGCGCACACACTTGTGCACTATAATATCTCCTGCGTACCTGGCTAATCTCCATTGAGATTGGCGACCGTGACCGAAAAACGGTCGGGGAGGCTATTATTATTGTGTCAAGCCTTGTAAAAATTCTACATTTATATGTGTAATATTTATGGTGTTCACAATAAAGAGTATTCTATCTTCTATCTACCAAGATACGATAAGGATAGATAACTATCTATCCTTGAAAATGTTCTTTCCTCTGGTTATAATAGGTTCAATCAATCAATCTTTCTAGCTTTTTCCCAACGATGACGGGGTCGTCTTCCAGTCTAACCGGACGCAGCTGAATACCTACTAGTGTTCTACAATCTACATGGAGTGAATACCTATCTGAACTTCACAGCCCAGTTACTGGGTAACAAGATACCCCTTGGCAAGCCTGGTTGTCAGACTTTCGGGCTTCTGACTACCCGTAACGACAGTCAAAGATCTACGAAGGACAGTTTTAATAGGTTCTCAAGTATATTTTAAATGGTTTCTCACTTTTTCACGTACTTAATTACATTATTTTTGAATACTACCAAATAGGAGGGCTTGTGGCTAAGTAATTAAATAACAGCCGCATGGGTCGATCGATCAGGTTAAGCTATGCTTGCCGCGGTTGGTCCGTGGATGGGTGACCAACTTTACATACCAAGACCCCTCCGTGCCTCAGAAAGCACGTTAAGCCGTTGGTCCCGGCTGCTAAACGTGGATTTTTGACAGTCGTTACGGGTCGCCAGAACCCCGAAAGTCTGACAACCAGTCTTACCAAGGGGTTTCGTATTACCCAGTAACTGGGTTGAAGAGGTCTGATAGGCAGTCGCTCCATGAAAAATACTGGTACTCAGCCGCTTCCGTTTAGACTGGAAGCCGACCCCAACATAGTTGGGAAAAGGCTAGGCTGATGATAACTACTAAGTGTGGGAAAATATTCAAACACCTCTTTTGGTTAAACGGCCGATGATTCAATTGGCAATGCACGCTTCGGTCGAAAGCGAATATTTGCGGTTCCAATCGGAATCCGGGCAAGGTAAACCTGACAGCCGCAACCCACGATTGCGAGTTAATACGGACTAACTTTGTGTTGATCCTGTCGTAAGCGGCATTGTGGATAGTTGTTGCGCCACTTCTTCTTCCCAGCTAAAGCACTAGGAAGTGGTGAAGGGCAGGAGCCTTGCCCGACTATCTTATGTAATTATAACGCTTCTATTTAGCTGATTCTTGGCCTCATAATCATCTGCCTAGCCTTTTCCTAACTATATTGGGGTCGGCTTCCAGTCTAACCGGACGCAGCTGAATACCAGTATTTTACATAGAGCGACTACCTGTCTGACCTCCACAACCCAGTTACTGGGTAATATGATATTTATTATATAAAATTGCTGATTCTTAGCCTAATTTAAATAAATGACTTTTGATTTGTTGTAGTCACGTTTTGGGTAGTTTTGTGTAATGTTGGTTATCTAAAAAAAAACTGTCCAAGTGCAAGTCGGACTCGCAAACGAAGGCTTCCGTACCACAAGGCAAAAACGCCGAAAAAAACACGTTTGTTGTATAGGAGGCCCCCTTAAATATTTATTTTATTCTGTTTTTAGTGTTTGTTGTTATAGCGGCAACAGAAATAGATCATCTGTGAAAATTTCAGCTGTCTAGCTATCACGGTTCATGAGATACAGCCTGGTGACAGACAGACAGATGGACAGTGGAGCATTAGTAATAGGGTCCCGTTGTTACCCTTTGGGTACGGAACCCTAAAAACTAACTCTCTAGCTTTATTATTAGTATAGATAAGTAAGATACACTACAAATTCGCAGATAAAGTCACAGCCAGTTCAAACCTAGCTGTGTCATAAATCCTCACGTGGCAACCCTAACATTAGGGCTGGTAGTTAATGCATATTAACTTCCATACAACGTGATACACACGTCGGCTTGTCAGTGTCATGTCGCTTCTCGCGACCTTGTGTAAGATGTATTAGTCATTGTAACGTGTTCCTTTTACATAATCTCAGGTTTTGTTAATGGAAAAAAGATTGTGAACGAGATTAAGAAGGATTGGAGTATACTTTTTGTGTGGAATTTATTCTGAGGAAGAGTGTAAATAAATAGGTTTTTTTTAGGGTTGAAAGGAAAAAACAGAACCCTTATTTATAGGATCACTTTGTTGTCCGTCCGTCCGTCCGTCTATATGTCAATACCCTTTATCTCGGGAACGCGTGGAGGTATTGAGTTGAAATTAAAACTATACATATATTCAGGTCTACAATCCCTTGAAGCTGTGAAAAAGTCAAACTTCTAAGTTAACGTGAAAAAAAGATACGTCCGTTTATGCCGCAAAAAGATATATTTCGACACTCTCAAGGGAATCAAAATTTTTATGGTACTATGTACTTTTCGTTGCCCTAAAATCATGAAATTTGGCAAGAAGCAAGATCATGTAGCACAAGTAAAGGAAAAAATCCGAAAACCGTAAATTTGATGGTACCTATATTGAAAAAAAAACCCATTTTAAACAATTTACATACCTACAAAGTACGGAACCCTCGGTGCACGAGTCCGACTAGCACTAGACCGTTTTTTTTTAATCTGAAACTGCTTCGTTGGTTTAGTGGCCGCGAGTGCTACCGCTGAGCATAATAATCTTACTGCTAATGTTCCCACTGCTGGGACACAGGCCTCTTCTCTGTGTGAGGGAGTGGGCCGCAGCTGCTGGCTGTGCCGCGTGGCAGGACTAACTTGCTTCTAAAAGCTCCAGTTACTCGCGCCATACGTATACTCAATGAAGTCGTCGAAAGGATTGACATTTTTTCCTGTTCATTGAATGAATTCGCAAGAATAACTGCATACCATTTGTGTTACAATTTGTAAAATAAGTGTAAGCTAACTAAGCTAAGTACCACCCTATCGCTTTGGAATATCCTGTAATGATAGAAGTGTTGTGTTAAATAAATATATAGTCCACCACGCGGACCCAGTGTGAGTTTTTTTTCCATCAGGCGTGATTGGGGTCAGGAGGTAAAAAAAAAAACTACAAGTCTCCTCATGATAGTAAACTTTAACGTTTTAAGTAGCTAAAAGGTCACAAAATTAACTGTTTTATTCATTTGGTGATATCGTTCAAACCATTGAAATATCCTTACATTACAGTAATGGTGGTTTTCCTTTTTTTTTTTTTTTTGCTTTTTTCAGTAAATCGTATGTTCAATCATTAAAAGTTAGGTACTGTTTTGTCTTCTGCTGTTTTACAAACATTTCTTCTTACTGTATAAATTCAGTATAATGTGCTGTAGTAAGAAATTGTTTTTTTCAGTATAGTCTCGGCCCCTATTACATGGGACTTAAACATAAATGGTGAAATGTGGGTGTACTACAGGTACACCCCTGTCTAACCCTGAGGGGAATACAGGCGTGATGTTATGTTATGTAAGTAAACTAAAATATACCGTTTGTAATTAGAAAGATAATCTGTCGATAGTTCAGTGGAAGAGTTAGTAGGTATGTTGTGTGGCAATACCGCCAGTCTCTTCAGTACATTACCAGTCGACAGCGGTGCGGAGAAATATTTCAACGCCATATTTTAGTTTGTTAATAGTTTTAGTTAGGTTAGGATATTAAGTTTTTACTGTCAAATTTTCCCAATCAACTTTGAACCTTATGATTCAGCGATAAAGTTGAAAATCTATTACCTAAATTTTGACAGTTTGTAGTAGCTTGTTGTGCTGGCGTCTGTACCTAATGTAGTAACGTAACTTTAGCCTATGATTATTAAAAAAACAGTCTTTCAGGTTTATCATTAGTTTTAATCTTTTTACCAAATTCAACATTAGGCTTGTTCAATGATATCTCCAAACGGCTGGTTGACACTTCCCCTGACCCAAAGGCTGGTTTTCACTATTTTCATAGGTTATTATTGCCACACAACGGGGCAATACTGCATGTCTCTTGGGTACATTTCCAGTCGACAGCAATGCGGAGAAATATTTTGACTCCATATTTTTGTTGGTATGAGGAAATGCGGGGTGGTCTATTCTCCACTGACAAACCGCCTGTTTTCCTTCTGGTTAATGACCATAAAGCAATGTTTTTTACAGAATAATATATAGTAACTACTTGTATGTCCCTATGTTTTCCTGTTTGATGATACTTTATTTTTATAAGCGGATTTAAACCTATAGGTACTAATTTGACAGCTATTAATGAAAAAAGAAAAACATAGGATCACAGTAGGTATATAATAAATCCTTCTTATTCAGTTTATGAAATATCTTTTAAATTAGCCAATATCGGAGGAGGAAATAGGCGAGAGCCAAACCTCGAATTATGACTTTTTACTTAGGCTTTTTAAAAAGTCTCTCCGACCGCATTTTCTCATAATAGTTACAGTTAGATTAGGATATTATGTTTTTAAGGTTAAGTACCCAAAGGGTACCTTAATAGGTACAGACGAACAAACGGACAGTGGAGTAATCTCCACTGTCCGTTTGTTGTATCTCATGAACCGTGATAGCTAAACAGTTGAAATTTTCACAGATGATGTATTTCTATTGTCGCTATAACAACAAATACAAAAAGCCGAATAAAATAAATATTTAAAGGGGCTCCCATACAACAAACGTGTTTTTTTTTGGCGTTTTTGCCTTATGGTACGGGACCCTTCGTTTGCGAGTCCGACTCGCACTTGGCCAGTTCTATTGTAATAGTTTGTTAGTTTATTTAGTATAAGAAGTTTATCCAGTCAGTTTATACATATCTGTAACTAAATTAAAGACCTTTAATTTAAGTACACATACACGCAATCTACATCTACATCAATCATTCCGTACTGTCCCCACGACAACATTTATACTGCACATCCCATATTTTGTCAAAACGTGCGGCAGGCGCTGCTCAAATCCTATGGGATAGCATTTATTTATTTATTTATTTAAACTTTTCGCACAAAAAAGGTACAAAGGCGGACTTAATGCCTTAGGCATTCTCTACCAGTCAACCAAGGGTGGTGAAGAGATTGGATGGCAGGTGCTTTGGTTGAGAAGAACAATGATAAAAATTAAAAAAGCTAATGAAACTAGGTACTTACACAAATACATAAATAGGTTATATACACATACATACTATTTAATATAATATATACTTATAATATATATATATATACATAAAAATTCAAGGGAGAGAGGTGTTGAGATTACTCTACGCTATTTATTTTGAAAATAACTCTGCAATTTCCGCTTAAATGCATACCGACTGGTGGCCGTCCTGATATCTAGAGGAAGTGCATTCCAAAGAAGAATGGACTGAATATGAAATGAAGAATGAACAAAGTCAGAAGAATGAGAAGGACAGAGTAGGAGAAGATTGTTAGAAGAACGTAGATTCTTAGCGTGGGAAGAACATAGATATTGGAAGTGAGACACGAGATACGAAGGAGGAGTAGGCGAGTTGAGAAGGGAGAAAAGCGTGGTCAAAGCGCGCAAACTTCTTCTTTGGCGAATGGACATCCATTTGAGCTCGGACCTGTAGCTCGACACATGGTCATATTTCCTGAGGTTGAATATGAACCGGATACCATTGTTGAGTAATCTGTCGAGTTTATCCAGCAAAACCGCGTTCAAGTCAAAGTAACACACGTCACCATAGTCGATTATAGGGAAAATCAAAGTCTGCACAAGCATGGTTTTCGTCTTAGCAGGCAAAAAGTTCCTCAGACGATACAGGGATCGCAGAGTACCGTTGACCCTTTGACTAACACTAGAGACCTGGCGTTGCCAGCTAAGTGTAGAGTCAAGGTGCAAACCGAGATCTTTCACAGTAGGGGTAATGGGTATGACGGTACCATTGAAAATAAGAGGAGGAAGAGAGCTAAGCGTCACCCTACCCATCATGCGTGAGCTTCCAATTAAAATGGCCTGACACTTTGAGGGGTTTACTGACACCCCGAAACTATCAGACCATTTATTGATAGCATCTAAGTCTCGGTTTACATCTGCTATAGCGTCCGACAAACCTTCTACCCGCTCAGCAGTATATAATTGAAGATCATCAGCATATAGATGATACGAACACCGAAGACAGTGAGTTATAAAATTAATGAAGATGGAGAATAACAATGGAGAAAGAATACCGCCTTGTGGAACACCAGCATCCAGGTCACGCCAACTTGACGAACTCTGATCAACGCGAACCGACTGCTGACGTCCCCGAAGATAAGAAGAGAACCATTTCATAGCCTCGGACGAAACCATAAGGTGAGAGAGGATAGAAAGGAGAATATCGTGACTGACGGCGTTAAAGGCGTTGGAGAAATCAATTAAAACCAATACAGTAACTTTGGTATCCTCCATCGCTTTTCTAATGTCACCAGTCACTTTAAGGAGAGCGGACGCTGTACTGTGCCCAGGCCTGAACCCAGATTGAAAGGTGCTAACAAGGTTGTTCCGATGAACAAACCCCGTAAACTGCTTGTGTACACATGCCTCAAGCACTTTAGACAGGAATGGGAGAATGGAAATGGGTCGAAAGTGACTGGGTAGGGAGGGATTTGAAATTTTAGGAAGTGGGCGGACGTAGGCCATACGCCACTGGGATGGGAATTGTCCGGAATCAAGGGAAAAGTTAATAATGTGGGTGATCGGAGAGAGAAGGCTATCAAGGATCCAAACAACCATACTACGACTGATGCCGTCATAGCCCACAGCCTTGGATTTTATGGACAGAATGATCTTTTTAATTTCGTCCAAGGTCACCGGAGAAAAGTGAAATGGTTCTATGATGGGACTCGCTAGGCCATTGATGAAATCGACCGTCTGGGACAACATTTGGGAATCCAAATGACAAGTGGATGTGAAGTGACGGTTGATATCATCAAGGCCAATTGTATTAGGAAAATCCACATGCCGTGGTCTGCCGATACCAAGAGTACCAAGGAACTTCCAGATATCAGCAGGTGAAGAAGAAGAAATTATGTTCTCGAGAATATGGCGGCGTTTAGCGTTGCGTATCATCTGATTACACCGATTTCTGGCAGCTTTGAATAAGTTGCGATTTTCATCACTGCGATCCTTTTTAAATTTACGAAAGGCCCGATCCCTGCGTCTCATCGCCATTCGAACCCCTGTCGTCATCCAAGGAGCTGGAGGACGCTGAAGTTTAATCTGTTTAACAGGAGCGTGTTTGTCGTAGAGAGCAAGGACCGTCTGATCAAAAATGCGCAGTTTCTCGTCTACAGCTGTCGCCGCTGCCAGGGGTTCCCAACTGAGGTCTGACGCATCCTGACGAAGCATCTCGACGTCCATACGTGCAAAACACCGCATGTGCAGAACTTTTGGGATAGGTTTAGGTGGTTTTAGGATATACGAGAGGAAAATGAGGTCATGATGGGAAAATCCAGGAGCGGGACACTGACCATGAGAGGGAACAAGGAAGGGTGCGGATGTAAGGATTAAGTCGAGCCAAGTGTCATCGCCAGATATATTAAAATGGGTAGGTTGCAGTGAAAGGATATGGAGACTAACGGACTCAATGATGTGAAGGAGTTTACGGGATCGGGGAGTGTGATGAGCAAGGTCAGTGTTGAAATCGACCATGATGACGCAATGTGCATACTCTGACCCTACGGATTCAAGCGCCAATTCGAGGTTGGAAAAATAGTCAACGGCGGGCGGACAATAGACAACACCAAGTAGGGTCTTGACGCCTTTGACGTAGACCTCCAAAAAGAGGTACTCAGCGGAAGCATGGTATTGTGAGGGAGACGAGGCAATGATTTTAAAAGGAAAATCGCTACGAAGATAGATAGCTACACCACCCCCTCCCTTTCCAATTCTATCATTGCGGATAAGACTGAAACCTGGGAGAGAGTAGGTGGTGGAGAGGAGATGAGGTTTGAGCCAACTCTCAGAAACCAGAACGGCATGGACGTTGGCGTCAGAAAAGGTGTCCAACAGGTCACTGTAGTGACTTGGGACACTTTGCGCATTTATATGGCAGACATTAAACAAATGACCTTTCTGTTGGCTGAAGTTCCGACGCACAAAGTCACCAAGAGTGTCAGTCAAAGAGCCAAAACTTGCATTAGCGGATGAGCTAGAGGAATCAATGGCAGAGTAAAACGAATCATCATCAGATATCATAAAATACAAATATAAATAATATAAATATAAAAAATAACTACTAATTAAAAGCAAATAAACTGAAGCTACGACTGTGCAACACCACTATCTGTGCACCACCCACCAGCAGCACTAGTATAGTTGTACATGGATCCTTTGGAGCGTGGCCAAAATCAGAACTAAGGTGACTTTTTCCATTATCGTCAAAGTTATTCAAACGCCAAAAGATCACACTGTACAGTATTAGTAACATAAAATCAGAAGTAAACATCAATAAAAACAAACAGCATCACAAACATTAACACAAAATATTATGAACAAGCAACGAACAAACGAAACATGACAAAGTTACATGAGCAGAAACGGAACGCAATTTACGAAACACAACTAAACGTAGTTCAATGAAAATTGGACGTCAAGATTTAGACAAAATAGGCAAATTCAAGATTGACAGGAATGACAGGTAACAGTGACAACTAATGACGAAACACAATTATTTTACTAACACAAACAATTAAGCAAATTAAAAACGGAATTGTGATTTGAGTAGTTTTGAGGTGAAAAAAGAGATAGTAAGCAGGTAGATACGTACGATAACTTTAAAAATTACGTGAATTGACTGACGTCCCAAGCACAAAAATTGATAAGTTGGAGAACCACATAAATTGACGCACTAATTATACTTTACGTACTCCACTATCAGGCTTGCCTCCAGTTCCAGATGCCCCGGGCTTCTTAGGGTACTTAATCAACAGGGGATTAAGTTCCTCTAAAGAACAAATCTTATGCCGTGTTCCATCGGGGGATCTGATGACAATAACCCCATCCTGAGTCCAGCATGCCGGCATCCCGAAGTGCAGGCGCGCTCTACTAAATACAGCTTGCCTAGACCGGGTCAAGAACTCCTTGACTGTGACCGTGGAGCCTTTCAATGCAGACTTTGCCTTCCAAACAGTGGACTTCAGGTCAACATTGGAGAACCTTACCAATATAGGTCTGCTAGTTGTTGGACCTTTTTTGGATATTCCAAGTCTGTGACAAACCTTGATGGAGGATGCAGTGATGTCAGGCAGTGCCAGTTCTTCAGAGTGTCCAACACAAGAGCCTTGCAATCCTCGTTGTCCGCTTCAGAAAACCCGGTGAATATTAGAGCTTTCCGACGAGATCTCGTCTCCAACCCATCAACCACTCTAGAGCACTCCAAGATTTGCTTCCTGAGAAGTCCCAGCACGCCGAACATGAGCTCTCGAAAGGACCGGAACTCCTCAGCTATCTTAGCAACGGTGTCTTTTGCGGGTCCCGCACATTGGATCTGTGCCTCCAGCTCACCCATCTTCTTAAGGAAGCACTCCTCGAGGCTCTTCTGGGCCGATTGGATATCATCCAGTTGTGATGACATGATGATGATGTGTTGATATGTCGTGTGATAAATTTGCAGTGGCTATGAAGTACTAGTGAGAAACTGGCAGGTGGTGTAGTGTAAGTGCTTGCGTTACATGGATTGTTTCACCAATGTAAATACTGCTTATTTGGCACTTTATGCAATAAATTTAGTACTCGAAAACAAATAAAATACATAAAAAATTATTTTAATTAAAAAGGATTTACAAAGTTGCGTGTGAACTTTTCTACACCTACCCCCGAAAAAAAGCATTCACATTGATGTATGACCAGAACAGCTACCAATAGCTTTAGCTACCTACACTGCCTTTGAAATATCATCCATGTATTCAAAGTTTATAGTACGGATTTATTCTGAAAGATTTTGAGACTAATAATAATAAATCAGAGGACCTGCCTCTTTAGGTCTGGGAATTAATCAAACAGGGATACTTAAACCCTGGGATCGAGTTAAAGGCGTTTTTTCGTAGGTTGTTTTAAAATACGGCCTAAATAAAAGTGATATTTCTTCTTAAAATTAAGTACCTAGAGATACCTTTGAGCTCAGAACCGTTAAGTTGATCAGAATCCTGAGTCGTGACAAATATTCGTCTTATTACAACTCTAGCTAGCAAGAAAGTAGCGATGAAGGTACATAAATATGTAGGATACGATAGACATACCTACCTTATTTATTACCCATGATAGATTATTTTATGCACCCCAGAGAATATTTTGATGGCTTACCGAAACGGTATCACACTAATATTATAAAGGCGAAAGTTTGTCTGTGTGTGTTTATATGTTTGTAACTTCTTCACGCTCAAACGGCTGAACCAATTTTGATAAAATTTTGTATGAAGGTATGATACACCCTGGATTAACAAATAGGCTAGGCTTTTTATCCCGATATTCCCACGAGATCGACATTTATGCGGATGAAACCGCGGGGCACAGCTAGTGTTTGTATAAATTATTTAGTAATAATGGTATATTTTTCGTTGCATTTGAAAGAGAGCACCTGTGTCTGTGCACACACTTGTGCACTATAATATCTCCCGCAGCGAAGGCTGTGGTCTCTGCTTAGATTGGTTGCAGTGGCTGAAATTCGGTCTGGAGGACTTTATTATATTTATTTATCTATATTTTTTCGTTAATCAATACTATCAAGTCGGAAGTAAACATTTTGAAACTTCAGAATTTAATAGTTCCTATGTGTGGAAACCGGCATGTCCTAGAACCAAAAATTCGAAGACATGTGACATCTACCAATCCGCACTGGGCCCGCGTGGTGGATTACGGCCCACTCCCTCTCATTAAGAGAAGGCCTGTGTCCCAGCAGTGGGAACATTATAGGCTAATTATGGTATTACAAATTCCTTGGCACATTATTCTTGTTGCTTCTACCTAAATGTGAATCGTACGGTTATTCCACATCCATCTACAACACATATTTCACCCACTATAACGGCATTCTCTAATATATAACATAGCCCAAGGAGGCTTAACGTGTAAATAATACAAATGTTATAGGTATCGGTTATTTCGCGCCATGTGGGGGTAATGGAGGCACGTGGCGACTGCCTGCATAAGCCTGGCCCCAATGCCCCGGTCTGTTTGAGCTTGAAAATATTGTAAAGGCTTTTTAGTTAGGTATTTTATGTTCTTGTTTATGGCAATATGCTGGTGTAAAGGGTACCTATTAGTTGAATTCCGATTTTATTTTTGAAGGGAAAACCTCTATAAGCGCGTTGGATATTTTTTGAGATGGGAAAAAACCATTGAACTCGCGCCACTCTTACCGTAAGCTACACCGCGCGTGTTTTGTTTTTAAGACGATTAAAAAAATACCAGCTTCGAATGTGTTCGGCTGTCCTCGGGGAGTACTCGGTTTTAATGTATATCTGATATTCGCTAGTTATGTTTAATTAAGTCCCATGTAATAGGGGGATGAGCCTATTGCCATCGACCGGGCTCAAATACAGACTCTGGCTACGATTGAAAAAAAAAAGAAGAATTTTAGGAGCTGTTTTTTCCAGTGTAACAAAGTGCAATCTCGTAATTTTATAAATGTTCACAGTCTGGGGGCCTAAAAAGGCCACTTTGGCAGAGTCACAGAATTACAAAAGGATAACAGAAGTTTTTCTTTTTTTCGCTGCACTACGTAGGTATAATCAAAGAGATCGGGATTGGATTGATTGGTATTTTAGCACAGACAAAAAAACATAACTGAAAAATCCTTCACCAATGGGATTTGATACGATTAACTTAACAGTTAACTGTCCATTATGATTCATAATGTTATCCTTTTTTGACTCTGCCAGTGTCCTTTTTAGGCCCCCAGATTTCAGTGAGGCCCCCAGATCTCAGTTTCAATCTGTCAAAAGTACCTCTAATTTCCCAACAGTTTAGACAAGTTTTTGACATTGATCGCTGAGATGAGATTGCAACTACATTTAGAACGTTTTTAATTGTTTGGAATTGGTCTTCTGGTAAACAATTAACCATTAATTTACATAGTTTCAACAAGTTTTACTTATGACCAAAAATAGACAACACATAGGTACACACTTCTAACCAATATGCCGTTAATAATGGACATCATCATCTTCCTGCCCTTATCCCATGTTTACTTGGGGTCGGCGCAACACGTTTTCTTCTTCCATTCGCCCCTGTCAAAAGTCACGCTATCATTCACTCCCTTCTCTTTCATATCATTCCTCACACAATCCATCCATCTTTGCTTCGGCCTTCCTCTCCCTCTCCATCCATCAACATGTATATCCATCACTCTTTTAGTCACATGCGTTTCGTCCCTTCTCATCACATGCCCATACCAAGACAAACGATTTCCTTTCAACTTTTCTGTCACTGGCGCCACTTTCAGACTTCCTCTTATATACTCATTTCTTACTTTATCCATTCTTGTCACTCCACACATCCATCTCAACATTCTCATTTCCGCTGCATGCAATCTTTTTTCATCCGTCTTCTTCACGGCCCAGCATTCAGACCCATACAGTACGACAGGCCTTATCACGGACTTATAAATTTTCCCCTTTAACTTGAGGGGCATCCGTGGGTCGCAAGTTGTTCCTGTGACCTGTCGCCGTTAATAATGGACATGACATCAAAATTACTTTCATTACGTTCAACGCCTTCACAGGAAAATTACTCTCACAATGTCCTCACAGACTCATCCTCACATACTTAATGAGATCCTAATAATAATATATAATTTTCTTACACGTGCCGCCAAAACCATACTACACCCACCTTACGTAATACAATACTTACGTATAAATACAAACAGTGTCAGTATGTTCCAGGAATGTTAGTCTTGCATACAAATTTATGATCGTCAAGTAGTAACCCACCCTATACAAAGGGTCTGAAAAAAAGCTTAATAAAGCCAAGAGTCACTTATATAGTTCCCGTCATTGTGATAATTGTTTTGTAGTAGACCATACAGTCTTACCAAGGGGTATCGTAGGGTAAAACCGGGATAGATGCCCCACTTTTTGAAATAGCCTCCTTATTTAAAAAATATTTATTTTATATGAATAACTTTTATGCGTGTAGCTAGTTTAATCATTTATGTTGAATTATAATTATTATTTTTTGACCTATCAATAACAAATTTTGCAGAATTTAGCTTTTTATGGAACACTTTTTTTGAGGATAGATGCCTACCTGTATGGATAGTTGCCCCACCATGAAAATACTAAGAAGGATAGATGCCTGCAGTGCGGGATAGATGCCCTTTATACTGTGTAATCCAACCAAATATGAGGTCGAATTGCGAAAAACCATTTTTCATTTTTTTTATGTTGTAATTTTTATCGTTATAAGATAATTCTAATACGATACAAACAAACATAATAAAATTTCAAAAACATTTGTTCAACAAAAAATATTAATTCTTAATTGTTATTAAGTATACTAATTATTAAGTGTCAACATGCATAATCATACTTTTTTTTTTATTAAAATAACAATAAAGAGATCCTTCCTAATCCTACTTAAATGAAGTTGAACCGGATAGTGCTTTCAGTTTTCCACATCTTCGTTGTATTTTTAGCAGCATAACGTCTTCGCAATGTTTTCTATAAAATCCCAAATTGTCGGGATATTTCATTTATCCCCACGGTTTTTTGTCCATTTCATCGAAAGCTGACTGTAGTTGTTCTACAGTCCAAGAACATACTCGAGCTTGCACTCCTTCCTTTCTTTTGTATTTTCGTGGCATAATGGTTCTGCTACAAGTAAAGAGTCCAAATATAAAAATACGGAAAAACATAAAAAATATAACAGAACACTAAAAATAGTTACACTGATACCATTATAGTGTATGGAGGGATAGATGCCACTAAGGGCACCTATACCTCGAAAAATCAGGGCAACTATCCTTTATGATAGGGATAGATGCCCAAGTATTTATTAAATAAATTAAAAACAAAAGTGCAACTATTAACACCCAGATGAACACTTAATGAACCAGTACATTGATGTAATAAAAAATATAATGGAATGTATTACTACTTATAAAGTTATACAATGGCAAATACTAACCTTTAAATCTTTGACGTGTTCGTGAAATTTGCCGCGGAGATGATTGCACACACGAGCGAAACGCATCCTCACCGTACGACAGAAAGGGGGTACCTGAGGTGCGGGGTGACTTCGGCTCCTACTTATACTATTAATTCATAGTTGCGAGTTTGGGAAGTTAGGTTTTTTGAAAATGAGGCATCTATCCCACTGCGGCATCTATCCCGGTTTTACTCAACAGATTTTACTTAAGACCAAAAATAGACAACACATAGGTACACACTTCTAACCAATATGCCGTTAATAATGGACATGACATCAAAATTACTTTCATTACGTTCAACGCCTTCACAGGAAAATTACTCTCACAATGTCCTCACAGACTCATACTCACATACTTAATGAGATCCTAATAATAATATATAATTTTCTTACACGTGCCGCCAAAACCATACTACACCCACCTTACGTAATACAATACTTACGTATAAATACAAACAGTGTCAGTATGTTCCAGGAATGTTAGTCTTGCATACAAATTTATGATCGTCAAGTAGTAACCCACCCTATATAAAGGGTCTGAAAAAAAGCTTAATGAAGCCAAGAGTCACTTGTATAGTTCCCGTCATTGTGATAATTGTTTTGTAGTAGACCATACAGTCTTACCAAGGGGTATCGTATTATCCAGTAACTGGGCTGTGGAGGTCAGATAGACAGTCGCTCCATGTAAAATACTGGTAATTAGCTGCATTCGGTTAGACTGGAAGCCGACCCCAACATAGTTGGGAAAATGGGTCTGAAAAAAAGCTTAATGAAGCCAAGAGTAACTCATATAGTTCCCGTCATTGTGATAATTGTTTTGTAGTAGACCATACAGTCTTACCAAGGGGTATCGTATTATCCAGTAACTGGGTTGTGGAGGTCAGATAGGCAGTCGCTACATGTATGATTAAACCATACCTGAGAACCTTCTGGTTACAGTGATATTGAAGGCTTAAGTAATTTTTTTTTTTTGTTTTCAGGAAAATTAGTTTAAATGTTATAAATCAACTTTAAATACCATCACAACTCCTGTACCGTTGCGTCCATAAGCGCATACATTGTGTACTGTCGTTAACAGCGATTTTTACACCAAAAATAAAAGTCGTTTCCTAGCAATAATTTATGCTCAGTGTAACTTAGTTTGATGTACAGAATGCGCAGTAAACGGCTATAAAATGGGTTTTTACACCCCATATATTCCTACACGTGCTACCAAAACTATTTACCCGCTCATACAAGGTGAGTCACACTACCTCTTGTCTGTGGACCGTAAACTGTAGCTCAACTTTATTTTTCGCCTGGCTTGGCCCAATCAATGAGTGTCGGCCATCAGCTCCTACAACGGAAATATTGACAAACTTTATATTGGACTTGCTAGAGTTTCTCAAACTTGAGACGTTTGTATGACACGTGCGAAGGGTTTGGGTGCGATGTTTTGAGAGATATATTTGTGATTGGATCTTATGGACCTCTGTCTAGAGGCTCGTGGCTAAATATTAACAGGCGCAAGGATTAATAGAAGGTTAAGCTACGCTGGTCACGGTCGGTTTGTGGATGGGTGACCATTCTTTAAATATCGCGATCCTCCATGGCTCGAAAAGCATGTTAACCCGTCCGTTCCGGCCGTCGAAGCGTGCATTCGTCTACAGTGAGTCGCACAAGTGTTATTCGCACATCCATTTGTCGAGCTCACGTAGTGGGTATACTCGTCGTTCATAAATCTTAGACAGTTGTTACAATTAAGAAGCCTAATATTTTGACGGCATGGTTGGCGCAGTGGTTAAGCGATTGACTGCTGCGCTGCGTGTCGCGGCTTCGATTCCTGCACGGAACAAATATTTGTATGACCTACAAGTAGTTGTTCCGGGTCTGGCTGTTTGTGTATGTGAGTTTAAATGTTTGTAAACGTACCCACAATACAGGAGAAATTCCTAGTGTGGGGCAATGTTTAAAAAAAAAAAAAAAAAAACCGTCATATCAGGTTATCGTGTTACCCAGTGACTAAGTTCTGGAGGCAATTGCTCTGTGTTAAATACTGGTATTCAGCTGCATCCTGCAGACTGGAAGCCGACTTCAACATAGTTGGGAAAAGGCTAGGCAGATGGATTGGAAGATAAGGGCAGATCTTCGAATGTTTGTTGTAAAAGATAACATTAGGGAGACTACAAAATGCAGCTGTAAGTTTATCTGCCCGACTATGAAGTTATAATTTATTATTGTTAAAAAACAAAAAACCAAAAGGAATTTTTGTATTTATTTGTATTTTCAATAAGTTAGCCATTTAATTTAGTACATAGTATTAATAGTTAGTTGAGTTTATTATTTACTAGCAGCGCCCCGAGGCTTACCAGCATAAGTGTCGATCTCGTCAAAATATCGGGATATAAACTATCCTATGTCCTTCCCCGGGATGCAATCTATCTCTCTGCCAAATTTTATCAAAATCCCTTCAGTGGTTTAGGCGTGAAAAGGTAACATACAGACAGACAGACAGATAGATTGCATCCCGGGGAAGAACATAGGATTGATTTTATCCCGATATTCCTACGGGATCGACACTTATGAGGGTAAAACCGCGGGGCGCTGCTAGTTAAGTTATAAGCAGGTACAGACGGAGATCGCAGGATGAGCTGGACCCCTTTCACAGAGATTGGCCCTTAGCAGCTCTAGACAGACAGAGGTGGAAAGAGAAAAGGGTGGCTTTTGCCCAGCAGTGGGACAATTGTAACGTCTAGGTAGTAGGTAGACTGCGCAGGCCGTAAACTATTAGGTTCGATAGAGAGAAAAACACTAGTTAGTTTCATACATCTAGTTACAGTAATACTTAGAACACGGTTAGGTCGTGGGTTAGCCTCTGTCTGATCTGAGCTTGGCTATTAGGCCAGCAATGGCTATTAAAAAAAATAGGTTATCGCACATTCATTTAGTGAACATACAGTATATAGAAAGTATTTTTCCGTGCCGGCCAGTTCAGGCGGCTATAGAATATTCCACTGTAGCGCTCTATAATTGAGATACACTGACCGGAAGGATGGATAATATTTGAAGAGGCTAACACGACTCAATTAATCGACGGAAAACTACCTTTTTTTTTGTTGTCGGGGGAAACCCGACCTCCGGCGAGGGAGGTCGGGGAGTGTGGGATTTTTACCTCACTAAAACCACCCTAGTGATCACAGCACATAGGAGTGGTCCCGGTTCCTCTTAAAATACCAATTCCGGAACCCCCCCGTGCAACGCCTGTAAGACACATCCCTGTGGAGACTGTAAAGGGGCCTGCCCTGAGCCTCGCTATGCACGGCAGCAGGTGACCACTGTGCCATCTTCTTCCCTGGGGTCACTTGGTGGGCGGACAGAGTCCCCACTCTGTGCGCCCGCGACCAAACTATTTACCACCCTCTAATCTGGTAGGTACTGGCAAGATAGTAGTTACTGGTTGCCTGCAGACTATACTTACTGTCTATTTTATTACTAATCGTAACGTGTTTAGGATAAACAAAAACCTATAAAAAGGTATTGCAAGGTCACTCGGGTAGAACAGTTATGTATTGGTATTTTACACATTTTTTTTTAGCTTTGCACTGGCTTGATTTCTTTTCCTTAATCAACGATTGAAATTGAGTTGCAGAGGAGAGACCTGAGGGGCAATTCTCGTTATTTTTATTATAAGAACGGCCGGTTTCACTCTTTAAAAAATACGCCTAGGTTCCTTACATTTTTAAAATTGATTGTAATTTTTTTTTTTTTGGGTGGGAATTCATGAAATGACCCCCTCCCCCTCCCGCTCTAGGTGCAGCGGAAGGGAGTGTCAGGCTCTTACTGACTAAAACCCACCCTTGTTCCTTCCTTAGCCCTTTATGTTCTGGGCCAGCGGCGGGATTGTCCGAAAGGGTTACCGCAAAAAAAAAAAAAAAAAAAAAAAAAGCGGTAACCCTTTCGGACAATCCCGCTGAAATTGGTTGTCGCTGAGATGAGATTGCGACTAGATTTTGTAAAACCATTTCATTTTGAGACCTAACGCCCATATACGCTCATTGTTCTTCATCTATAACCGCTGTGAGTATAAAGTGTTCGTAACTTGAGACGGACTTTGCTAACGACTGCGCTGTTTGTCCCGGCCTCACTTCCAATCTATATAACGATTATCTGCGCAACTGTACCGGGATCATTTGTTAAAAGTTCCAGCGAATAAATGAGTTTGATTAAAGGGTACTTGAGTACAAAAGTGTTACGGATTTTCGTATTGTGTTCCGAAGGTCAGAGAGTTCGGAGTTTGTTATCGGGAACATAAGTTTTCTCATTTTATTATCTTGGCGTCCAAGGAAAGTCTGTTGTTTCATAATAATTATTTATTATGAAGGTTTTATGAAGTCAATTGACAACTTGTTTTGTAGACCAATCAAAAAATGATATCGAACATTCAACAGCAACATTCTTAGCACTTTGTAGTTGTTGCCTTCCTTTATAAGGAAATGAGTGAGTTTATAGAGGTATGAGGAACCGGGTGTAAAGGTCACTTATCCTCCATAGAAAAGGGAGGATCCTCCGACCAGACGGGTGTTGTGTCTGGCGGGCAACTGCCCGATGATTCATGTCGGGCCGTTGTATCTATGCTAGTTTTGATGATTTTGTAGGCTCCTGTAAGAATATAAGATCAAAATTACTTCAATGTCGACTCTAAAAAGAACTTACTACAGACTGAAGGGGTTTTATTTTTCTACACTACCCACACTTTTCAACAGTTATTTTATTTTATAAATGCACACACACCTACATCTTACCTACATCCGTCTATTTATTTCGTTTCCCAATTCCGACACGTGCGAAAAAAGAAATGGGACGACCTCCATCCAATTACCACAGAACTAAGTGGACACCAAACACATTCCTTAACTAGTCCATATAAAAACATGCCATCACAAACACGTCCTACTCTTCTATCCATTATAAAATTTATTATTGATCAGGATGTGTAACCTCAATACGTCAACTTAGAACAAACAATTCTACACTTTAAAACCGAGGTAATATGGTTTATTATTACTTGACTCGTTGCCAAGACGCGTGGTAACCCGTTAACTGCAAGTGGGGTAAGTTTGATGGGCCTCGCGTGTCTGTGGACGAGACAGCCGACTTAAAGTTGTATAATGTTGTGCACAACAATTTGGCACGAAGTGTACCGAGTTTCTTTTTCTTAATGTTTTGAAATTGCGTCCATGGAACGATTTGATCTGGATTTTAATTAATAGCGACTTGAGGGTTAGGTTCTGGAAATAAATGGAACAAGTTTACCGGTTGAATGGGAAATTAAATGTAATTTGAGAGGAATTTGAAGATGGCTTTATAAATGTAAGTAAATTAAATAAATAAATACCTTTATACCAAGTTTCTATTTATTAGATTTGGAGTGGTAATAATAAGTACAACCGACCCATTCTGTAAAAATCTCATCGTGAAAACTTAGGTGAAGTGGGCTGACATGACAGCCCACTTCGCCGAAGATCTCCCGGTGACATTTTTACAGAATATATCACCAATTCACCAAGTTGTATGGTGATTGAATGAGAGGGAAATCCTTTCACTTTATGTACTTCGATGGTTTGAGTTATCATTATTGTTTTATAGAATTTTTATTTTATACAGTAGAGTCCAGTTCCGCATTTAACCTGCCTTCAAATCAAGAGTGATCAGGCATCTTCTGAGCTCGCTCGAGAAAAAAGTGTTTAATTCTCGTTTTCGACGTTCTTAATACGCATGTTTTAAAATCTCTAAAATGTTCACGATCCTACTTATATCTATAATCTAATATATAAAATTCTCGTGTCACAGTGTTTGTAACAAAACTCCTCCGGAACGGCTTGACCGATTTTTATGAAATTTTGTGTGTATATTCAGAACGGTAGGAGTAGGGTAAGGGTAGGATAGGAGTAGGGTAGGGTAGGAGTAGGATAGGGTAAGGGGTAGGACATTATTATAGGCAGCTAGTATATTATTATATGTTTATATAAATATTATAAACGCGAAAGTATGAGAGGATGGATGGATGGATGGATGTTTGTTACTATTTCACGCAAAAACTACTGAACGGATTTTGATAAAATTTGGCACACAGATATTTTATAACCAAGATTAACACATAGGATACTTTTTATCCCAATATTCCTACGGGATCCAGACCTATGCGGGTGAAATCGCGGGGCGCTGCTAGTTTTTCATAAAACACAGTTTCATCCAGTTATCTCGCTTGCCTTTTATTAATTAAAAAAAACTAAATACCTACCTAAAATAAAGGTGTTTCGGCGTAAATATATTCAGAAAATACTCATTAAATCCACTCACTAAGCTATGAAGACCTTTTACTGCAGGTTTATTGTAATCCCGGATTACGACCTGCCAACTTAATTAACTGCGTTTTTTTTTAAAGAAAATATTAACGAAGATATTGTTTTGGACTACGACCAGCTAATAGAAATAATTATTGTTTTTTTTTATGCTGCCATTTGTTTTTAGTGGACAATACGTTAATTAAAAAAGTTGTAAAACTACTTCTTCGTTGGGTAACTAACTTAAGTGAATTACCAAACAAAACAAGTAATTATGAAACTTTTTTAATTTTGAAGTAAATAATTCATTTTATTGGACAATTTTGTTTGTTAAAACTATACTTCCCAGTATAACAACCCTAATGCTCTTTCATTCGTTCATTGTTCTCCTAAGCGCGTCAATGGCAAATATTTATTGAAAAAAAGTTAATTTTTTTGTTTAGTCCTGTACTCGGTAATGACATTAAGAGTAAACTAGTCGCGAGCTCGAACTCACTGGTGGTCATAGCCAAAAAGCAAGCTGTCTCACCTGGCGTCGTGTCCGACAGAGCTAGTATCAGTGATGAGCAATAAGATGCTAGTCTACACGCACAACATCTAGTTCTCACGCACAGAAACACCGTTCCGAACTGAAAGGCGCGTAAAAAACCATAAATCAATTACAAATAAAGTTTATTGAACTCTTCGATAATTGAGCTTTGTCGTATATAAAGTTACGTTAAAAATAGCACTAAAAACGAATATTTTTTGGCTCATAACTTTTAATGCCTTTTTATTTTACTATTCTATTTCCGTACAGACAAAATTAATAATATGTCAAAACGATATCATGTTTAACTTTGGATGCACAGTGTCAAACAGTGAAGTAATACTCTCCCGAAATTTGTATGGAAAAAATATCGACTAGTGGCACCTTAAAGGGTTTATTTATAAACGTTGCTTATAGTTAAGTAGTGCATATATAGCATACAATTTAAAAATTTAAATGTCTCTTCTATAAGCAACTTATAAATAAAGAGGTAAGTTCTCACGTGTACAGCTAATAGTGCATGCATTGTTTGTTATCGAGACCTTACCTTCTTTTAACCGGTAAGTATGTATTCAGAAAGAAAAGAAAGATTGAAAATACGTTTATTCTAAGAATTTTTAGTACTACAGCTGCCAGTTTAAATTTAAATAGGTATAGCTCAGAACCGAATTCGTTAGCACTCAATGGCTCAACATGACTATCGGAATGCAAAACAAAGTAACATACACGCTGTAGTCCAAATAACAGCCCACAAAATGTTCATTGCTACAGCTGCTCTTTATTCAGTCCACAGTTACCCCAATCCGTGGTCACTCTACAAATTTTTGCTTCTCCATTAATTGCTCCTTCCCTTAAAACAAAAACAGCTGTTAAGAGAAAAATCTCGGCGTGCAACAGACGAGTACATAGGACAGTAGCAGTTTCCACAACAAAAATACGTTCTAAATCCGCCATTATACGTGATAAAAGCCGTTTCAAGCGAAAACGCGAAACGTTAACTGAGTTTAAATTGCCCTATTAATGGGCTGTAATGGTGTGGTCCACTGGGGTAATTCTGTCCCCGACTCGCATTGCACGGTTGGGCGACCGTCCGATTCGATGAGAGTAATCCTATTACGTATTCTGTGTAAACTATAGTCATAGTGCCCGTTTTGAACTGTTTTGATATTTGCTGATTGTTCTGCCTATTGGTCGGCTGCTTCCCCGTTCTATGGTCCTGATCACATTACAGCAGGGAAGCGTCCAGCGTCGGCTTTCCTTGAAACGTAGTCTGGTTTTCTTTAGTTTTTTCTGGATACGTGCAGTTAATGGATTTTGTTCACTTTTTCGGCAAATTATGAGTATAGAAATAGAAAATATTGGTCGTCCAGGTGGGCCCAGTGCGGGTTGGCGTTTGTCACATGTCTTCGAATTTTTGGTTCTAGGTCATGCAAGTTTCCTCACGATGTTTTCATGTTTTCCTTCATCGTTTTGAAATGTAAGCAGGTTCACAGTTTAACAGCAAGTTCGGACGACGCGAGTAGCTTAAAGGCTCCTACAAACAGGCGCGACACGCGATATAATCGCGCGCGACACAAAGGTACCGCTCGTTACGCGACTTGCGGTGCCTTTGTGTCGCGCGTGATTTTATCGCGTGTCGCGCCCATTTGAAGGAGCCTTAAAATACTACCCACAGCTAGATTACAATAGGTATATTATTTGCCAGTAAGGCCGAAACTTGACAGTTAGTCTGAATCCTTGGGACTCGGGTTACTAATTCCATTGTGAAGACTAGAGGTGATTTCAGGTATGGTATGGTATGGTATGTGTGCATGTGTAATGTTTGTGTGGTGAGTGTACGGTGTGTGTGGGTGGCGTGTGTGTGTGTGTGTGTAGAACTAACGAAACACTGAGAACAAAACGATAATAACCGTTGCACAATTATTGAACTAAATACTCCGCCGGTATTATACCGTATTTCATTAGATATCCACCTGACAATAATATTAACTTTTATCTTCTCAGTAATCTAATATTTTACCTACTTTGTTTTAGATCAAAAGCTAACTATGAATAGCAGAAACTCCGTTTTATGCCATTGCTTTTTACTGTCTTTTCACAAAATAACAGTTCTATTTTGGAACCCATCCAAAAAGATTTGATCAAATATGGACTGAGACTAACCAGATAATGCACCTCAAATAAAAAAGGATAAAATCTAAGCCAACTTTTCTCAAAGTTTATTTTTTAAGAAGAAATGAAATGTTATAAGTGTTTGCTTGTAAGATTGTGGTATCGTAGTGTGGTTTTCTACTTTCAGACTGTACCTATTTTGGATATTAAATTTGTTTTATTTTATTTCTTCAGAAAACATACAGCTAAGATTATATAGGGTGACTGGTAATTAGTGACCGATACTTAAACACGTGATTTTACTCATCATTATGAACAACTTTTACTATGGGACCAAACCTGAAATCGCGAAAAAAAAATCAGCTGCTCCCTACATTTTGACGGGTTAAGCGAACATAAATGTAGGGAACAGCTGATTTTTTTTTCGCGATTTCAGGTTTGGTCCCATAGTAAAAGTTGTTCAAAATGATGAGTAAAATCACGTGTTTAAGTATCGGTCACTAATTACCAGTCACCCTATAGAGGTAACAAGGCGTAAAGTCCACTTATCCTCCATAGAAAAGGGGGATCCTTCGACCAGACAAGTGTTGTGTCTGGTAGGCTACTGCACGACGATTGATGACGTCCGTTGTATATGTAGGTATATTATGTAAGTCGAGGGGAAAACTCTGCTTGCGCGATGCAGGATTTTGCGTGACGTCAATATGATGCGTAGTTCGAATGTCGCGATGTAGATGCCGCCACAGGGTCATCATCATCATCGTCGTTGGCAGCTTTGTTCCACAATAACCTCAGTTTGGGGAACCTGCGCTACACGAGGAGGCTTCTTCATGCAAATCAAACCATAAAGACAACAATGTAGCTATTTACGAATCATACATATTATCTTGTTCCCTAATATTATCTGTGAAAACTTATAATTAGCCTTCCTTTACTATTCTTTAACTATCTGTATCCATTTGAGCTTATCAGGGAAGCATAGTAAAAAAGGAGGCCTAAACTGAGGTTACATACAGGCCTCCTCTCTGTGAGAGGGAATGGGCCGTAATCCACCACGCGGGCCCAGTGCGGGTTGATAGACGTCCCATGTCTTCGAATTTTTGGTTCTAGGATATGTCGGTTTCTTCACGAAATTTTCCTTCACCGTTTTGGGACTTTGAGGATTTTTTAGTTCCTGAGTTCACAGTGTTTGTGAGGAAACAGGAACAAAAAATCCTTCCTCCTCCTTCGTTCACTGTTTGAGAGCAATGGAGATGAAATAACTTACACAAAATAATGCGTTTGTCTGGGTTTGAACCCACGGCCTAAAAATTGTAAGTCCAGGCAAAAACATCCGGGCCGTTGCAACCACTGTGTTCTTCTCAGTAAATAAATAATGAGCTAATACTTGATAAAAATCAAAACTAATATTATTAACGGCGAAAGTTTGTGTGGGGGTGTGTTTATAATTATGTTTGTTACTTCTTCAGGCTCAAACAGCTGGATCAATTTTGATAAAATTTTGTATGGAGGTAGCTGACACCCTGGATTAACATAATTATAGGCTACTTTTTATCCCGATATTCCCACGGGATCGATATTTACGCGGGTGAAACCGTGAAGCGCGATTACTAGCTTAATGTTATAATAGTAGTAGGACGACATATTATTTTCCGCTCTGTCGGCCACAGATTTCGAACAAAACTTCCCCTGTACCAGACAATGGCTTTGTTACCTACTTAAATATTAAATGAGTTTCTGAAAAGGGATCCTCTCAAAAGAAACCTATTAAATAAAAATCCTAAAACGAATCCGAGCTAAACGTGTTGTACCTCCAACACTTAATTGGACCAACAAGAAATTAATGATTTACTTGTCTGGTAAATTAGGACTAAAAGCCTTATCCTTGTAAATACTCAAACAATGATGGGAATATTTTGTATTCCAGAAATTAATCAATTTGGTCATTGTGTTTTGAAAATGGGATTTAAAATTATTTGCCCGGCTTCAGTTCTTGGAAAATAATAAAGAGAATTTTCTGTGAACGAAGAATGTAATTGAAGAGAAAAATAAGTGACGGAAACTTTTATTTTTCGGTTAATAAACCGAAAGATAAAAGTTACGACTTACTTCATTAGTTACTTACTCCTTACGATTGCGACTAATAAGTCGTAAGAATATTCAGTGAGTTCTTAGAATTAGTAAGTATGAAAAATTTAATGTCTAAGGGAAAATTGTAAAATAAAATCACAGCTCCAAAGTTTGACAATCTCTTTGGTGTCAAGTGTGAGCCGGTTTGTGGGAGCCTAGATTACCTATTTTCAATAGGAAGAGAGGCTTTTATCGATGTCTAGGAAACTAGGTCGACATTTAGACTTCCAACATTTGACCCAACATAATGTTGGAAAATAGAGCCAACTGTTTCAGTTAATTGTTTCAAATTACGTCTTTGTAAGAGCTTTCATTTACAACTAGTTAAGAGTGATTTATATTAAATTAGTATAATGGACTGAAATGTCAAATGGTAAAGTTTATTTTTTACATGTTTTACGCTAACACTTGCACTACGATAATCGCCCTTACTGCTACGACTTAGGTGCTGTCAATGGAAAATTATTACCACAGATGTGCGGTTAGAATATCGCGCCAGGATTTTATCGCGCGCTGGATTTCCAACTCTTGGTGTTGGGCCGAGCTTTGAAAATCCAACAGAGCGCATCCCAGCGCATCAAAAAGACACTGTTGGATTTTCAACTCTCGGCGCCAAGCAGTGGGTTCAAAATCCAGTTCGCGAAATAAAATCGCCACCAAACAAAAAAAAAAGGAAAAACCTGCCAGTGCGTACCTAGCCTTAGTGTTATTGTGACAACTTTGAATTACCTATTCAATTTATTTCGAAAAGATATATATATCTCGAAAAACTCAATAAACTTTACAAAAAAGACAAACAACGCCTGAATTTACATTTAGACCGTAGATACTAAATATAATGAGATATAAGATTACATAATCATCTCGATTTTTCCTTACAAACAGAACACGGAAAAGATTTTAATTTATATCTCATCGAATACGGCACCGTTTGACGTCATCACGCCAACGCTGGCTGACGCTGAAAACCAGCGCTGGGGCTCTGTCTCGCGTAGAGTCGTAGCATTATGCTGAGCGATGGCCAAATTGCGTAGAGTTGTCGAATTTTTTTCCCTAACTTGTTATTTTTTGTGTTCTTTCTTCCCTGCCTCATGTTTACCGCAAATAAAAGTATTTTTTCCTTTCTTTCTTTTCCTAAGAAAATAAATGTGCGAAAAACGTACTTGTTTAATTTTCTATTGGATATTTAATTTCGGCTGTTAAGGAAGTAATACGAAAATAATTTGCCGAATTAAAAATAATAATAATTATATTTTGTTGATGAAAAATGGGTTTTCCACAATGGAACATTTAAGGGGCCGGCGAACTACGCATGCTAATGCTTATTTCATACAAACGTAATTACAAAATAATTTGTAATTCAAACATATTCTTATGGTAGTGTGTATTTATTCCGATTGGATTATAGAATATCTAGGTTCCCAAATATATATTTTGAAAGGACTCTGATTCAGAGACGAGATATGAGGATTTTCAAATTTCTATAGAAAACTTATTTTTCATAACTCGTCTTTAAATCAGTGTCCATTCAAAATATATATTTGGGAACCTAGATATTCTGTAAATCAATCGGAATAAATACACACTACATTAAAAATATGTTTGATTTACAAATTATTTTGGAATTACGTTTGTATGAACTACGCATGCTCCGCCAGCCCCTTAAGGAAAATTGCTTATGAAAAATAGTATAATACGCATGCACCATAGATATCCGTGGCATGCACGTTGTTAAATTTTATTTCGAGACATTAGATTCACGTAAAAAAAAAAAAAAAACGAAAGTTTGTGAGTTGGGGTGTGGGGGTGTGTTTATATGTTTGTTACTTCTTCACGCTCAAACGGCTGGACCAATTTTGATAAAATTTTGTATGGAGGTAGCTGACACCCTGGATTAATATATAGGCTACTTTTTATCCCGTTATTCCCACGGGATCAAAACTTATGCGGGTGAAACCGCGGGGCGCAGCTAGTATATTAAAATAAAATCAAAGTTCAAACAACGAGGCCAAAAGGCCAAAGCTACTATACAATGATAAAAATGTCCACAATATGCCAGTGTCATTTTTATGAAAGTGTCCCTTATAAATGTGTCTATTCAAAACACAGTTCCCCACTAGACTAGAATTCCAATTGCGTTAATGTCACGTCACAAAGCTTGATACTGACCGCATGGCGTCATGCAATTACTGGTCGCTACCCTTAAGTGCATGGATGCATACAAATTCATAGGAAGAATACTGTAATATAAGTGCTACTTCGTGTTAGATGTGGCAATGGCTTTTTGATTTCATACACTTTGAATGCGAATGCGTAGAAGCTGCTGTTTCAGAATCCAAAAGCATATGTAGTAAAAAACTTTTTAACAAAAAAAAAAAACCGACTTCCAAAAAACACTACAAAGTGAAAAAAAGTAATTTAAAAAAATTAAACCGACTTCAAAAAGAAATCAACTCAAAATTATGAAATAACTTTAATTTCGGAAGTCAGTGTCTTGGGATCTGTATTTTATTAGTTTTTTGCCACCGACTTCCGAAATTAAAGTTATTTCATAATTTTGAGTTGATTTCTTTTTGAAGTCGGTTTAATTTTTTTAAATTACTTTTTATTTCGTAATTTTTAGTTTTTGCACTAGAATTTGACCAAGGTTTTGAGATGTTTTCCCTTTGACACTACACCCGTAGCTCGTATCAATATGCCAGGCCGTCACACTTACACGTATTAGTCCATATCTTGAAAATTACTGAACCGATTTTGATGAAACTTGCACTGTTCCCTAAGTTGAAGTAAATGTAAGCTAATAAAAAAAGAATGGTCACGATCCAATTAATAGTTACGGAGATATGCGTGGACATACATACATACATACATACATACATACATACATACATACGTCTATGAAATTTTGTATATTTGTTTGGAAGCCTTAGTAGATTGTCATATGTGAATATAATGCAATTCCAATAATATTACATACATACGTATCGAATTGATAACCTCCTTTTTTTTTAAGTCGGTAAAAATATTTCCGAATATTAGCATAATCTCATTAACAGGCTGTCCGGTAATAATTGGATCGTTAAATTTTTTTTTTTTTAAATTAGTCAATTTATTCAGTTTTCTTACAAGAAAAGTGAATAAATTGGCCTACAGGCCACGACCTCAAATGAATGAATTTCATTGGTTTTCCGTTGTTATAATGGCAGAAAAGCTGTGACGCTGTGTTACACACAAGTATTTTTTCGAACAGCTATCCATTTTTTTAGTAGCCATTTCAAGGTTACCTATCCTTTAATTATTGGCCATTCTGTAGAACTAAAATAATAGGCAGAAAATAGACTCGATTATCGCAATTGATGAGAAACTACAATGTAACACTCTGTAGCTGAAAGCTGTCGTAGCTAGGCCGGCTACGGCGTAGCCTCTGCGTAGACCTTTGTGTAGCAATTCATGTACGTCGTACTTCTGGTCTGACGGCTATTGCAGCGTACAATGCTTGAACCCCGTTTGACGTAAGTATGGCTGGATTGGACAACAGTAACAGGTTGTTGGTATGAAATTTATCTTCTAAATACAGCTGTAAGTAGATTTATTCACATATAAAAGTAACAATGCCCCGCTGGTCTAGTGCTACTGTTGAGTATGAGGTTTTGGGTTCGATTCCCGGATCGGGCAGTGTTACTGGGTTTTCGGAGTCGGGATTAGTGACCATATAACATAACTGGTGAAATGTGGGTGTACTATTAGGTTCACCTCTGTATAACCTTCCGGGTAAGGCGTTATGTATTTTAAAGGAATATTGTACGTTGAGAATTTGCTATATTTTTTCTTGAAAAGAAAATTCGATGAACACACACACAAAACGTCTTTAACACGTTACCAAAGAAATTATTAAGAGGACTCATTTTCTTTAAAAAATGTCGGAAATCCCGTCATTCAGTACAAAAGGAATGGTATTTTTATATTCCATTTCAACACACAATTATCGTCGTTTCGAAGTGGAGAGAGAGTCTTAAAGCTCGTATGGCGGTGAGTGCCATCGGCTCAATAGAAATGTCATCACGTACGATGCGATAAAGCCCCGTACACCGTACATTCCCCCATATACGGGTATTATTGGTTTCCACTCAATTTATGTCGTTTCTGAAGGAAATTAAACAAGTCGTTTGTAAAATGTGAAGCCTATTATGAACTTGTGGTATTGAAATATTTTACTTAATGACTTCTGATTTTTTTTTGTTAATTTTATAAAAACAGACATGAGTGGCTTGTTGGTAAATAATAGCATAATAATTGGTGTCTTGGGACCTGTATTTTAGTTTTAGTTTTTTGCCACCGACTTCCGAAATTAAAGTTATTTCATAATTTTGAGTTAATTTCTTTTTGAAGTCGGTTAAATTTTTTTAAATTACTTTTTATCTGGTAATTAAATTTTAGTTGTTGCACTAGAATTCGACAAGGTTTTGAGATGTTTTCCCTTTGACACTACACCCGTAGCTCGTATCAATAAGTCAGGCCGTCACACTTTCACGTCTTAGTCCATATCTTGAAAATTACTGAATGGATTTTGATGAAACTTACACTGTTCCCTAAGTTGAAGTAAATGTAAGCCAATAAAAAAAGAATGGTCACGATCCGATTAATAGTTACGGACATATGCGTGGACAAACATACATACATACGTCTATAAAATTTTGTATATTTGTTTGGAAGCCCTAATAGATTGTCATATGTGAATATAATGCAATTCCAATAATATTACATACATACGTGTCGAATTGATAACCTCCTTTTTTTGAAGTCGGTAAAAATAGTATTTACTTGACCAATGTCATTCAATTTGTGCAAATTGTTCTATTACGTTATTATCTTAAGGATTTATTTATTCTTTGGAATCATTAGGTCCGTGTAATGCTGTTTACGTTGGATTTAAGCAGTCATTGTGGAGCCAAACTAAATGTCGAGGGAAAGTATAATTTAGTAATTTTTTATGATTATGTTTTGTTGTTTTTCCTTGAGATAATGGTGTATTTAGTTTGTGTCGCCAGCTCAGTAAAGATTTTCATTTTGTTGGTTGATGCCCAATAACTTTACTATCTGGAAGCTATATCACACTAATATTATAAAGGCGAAAGTTTGTGTGTGTGTGTGTTTTTAAGTTTGTTACTTCTTCACGCTGAAGCGGCTGGATCAATTTCGATAAAATTTTGTATGGAGGTAGCTGACACCCTGGATTAACATGTAGGTTACTTTTTATCACGATATTCCGACGGAATCGACATTTACGCGGGTGAAACCTCGAGGCGCAGCTAGTCTTTCTTCTAATTTCTACTTACATTATCTATGGTTGCTATTATTTACAGATTATGTCGGTTTATTGGATAATATGACCGTTTTACCGGCTCATAGTTGTCTGATTTGGCAGACTCTCATAAAATGGTAGAACTCACAGACATATTATTATAGTATGTTAGTAAGCTCTGGGAAATTAATTGATAAGCGAACTGACTACCAACTTAAATTATCTCTTTTATTATTCAAATCACAAATTTCAGTCTTTGACAGTTGTATGAAATAGCTATAATACAGCTTATTGACGTAGGGTTTCAAGTTTGACTGTTGTTGACACTATTCATAGATACAGTAGGTATTTTTATCTCGCGAAGAAATGAGCGCGGCAACGGTCCCAGTAGGTATCACCATATCTTCGAATTTTTGGTTCTAGAACATAGAAAAACACAAGGTCTGTAATTGTAGTTCTATCTTGAAAACTGCGCGTCGCGTCGCGTCTCGGTGTGAACTGACCCTTACGCTGGTTTTCCTTCACCGTTTTGAGAACAGTAGTAATGAAATTATTTACATAAAGTTATCTGCCCGCCTTTTTTTTTGTGGATGGGAAATCATCATATGACCCCTCCCGCTCTGGGTGGAGCGGAAGGGAGTGTCAGACTCTTACTGACTAAAACCCACCCGTGTTCCTGCCTTAGCCCTTTATGTTCTGGGCCAGCGGTAACCCTTTCGGACAATCCCGCTGACCCGGCAGGCTTCGGCCCTAAGGGGCTCCTTCGATGCTGACATCTCTTTGGGGCGCGCGTGGAACACGTACGCGCCGTCCGGCACGGGCCTGGTCCTGATCGGATGGTGAGCTACCCATTAGTCTCCGTCCGCAGGCCCGCGCCTAGGGTGGCCGGGAGTCGTCACGCGGCTCCCGACGCCCGGAGCGTCTCCCGCGGCGGCTGGGACGGGAGGCTCTCACCCTCATCCGTCCCGCCACCTCCTTCGCTAGCATGACTGCTTCGCATACGTAGGTGACTGCCTCCCACTCCCTCTCGCCCCAGACCATGGCTGTACACTTGGCAACCACAAGTAAGTACGCGTGAAATAAAAATACTGTACAAGTACTTGTTCCACACACATAGATATCTGTGTGGGTGCTATTACACGCGCAAACCACATACAAAAACAGCCACATTATATTTTGTATAGAACCTTTCAAACGAGACGAGGGAAAGGGGGAAATGTAAGTTTTCCGCCTGACTGGGTAACAACCTATCTTATTCAAGGAAACCTAGAAAGTAATAGGAACTTTTTAGCCCTCTGTCAGATATATTTATTTGCAAAGAAAAAGGAATTTAATAGAATAGAATACTCTTTATTGTGTACACCATATAAATTACAGACATAAATATAAAAACTTTACAATGGGCGGTCTTATCGCTAAGAGCGATCTTTTAAAGACAAGGAATATTTGTTGGTTTCCGAGGCTTCCCGAGGCAAGAGGCAACTCTTGCCTCGGAAAGCGCGTTAAACTGTTGCTCCCGACTGTCGTTTGTGGATCATTGACAGTCGTTACGGGCCGTCAGAAGCCCGAAAGTCTGACAACTAGACTAACCAAGGTGTATAGTGTTACGCAGTAACTGGGTTGTGGAGGTCAGATAGGCACTCGCTCCAAGTAAAATACTGGTGTTCAGCTGCATCGGGTTAGACTGGAAGCCGACGCCAAAAATAGTTTGAAAAAGGCTATGGTATTTAAAAATGAACACTCGAGTCAACATCAAACTGTTAATGACCTCAAGCTTGCAGTCAGTCATCAGACCACAGGACCAATGAGACAGTCAAGGACGCAATATTTCTTCCATTAAAACAAAAACACCCTAGACTCAACATCAAAAATTTATCTATCTTGCTTCATACCATACTTTTTTTTAATTAAAACTTTGCCTTACATCAGAAATTTCTCCTGTATTGTGGGTGCGTTTACAAACATTTAAACTCTCATACACAAACAGCCAGACCCGGAACAACTACTTGTAGGTCATACAAATATTTGCTCCGTGCAGGAATCGAACCCGTGACGCACAGCGCAGCAGTCAATCGCTTAACCACTGCGCCAACCGTGCCGTCGACTTTTCCATTTACACATCAGTAATTTAGTTCCCTGTATATTCCCAGATGCGATACCTATACAGCGTAGATTGCTATTTCTGAACCTATTACGCCTATCCGGCTGTGAGAGAGATACCAAATATTGACGCAGGGAAAAGCGTAAATCATAAATATGAAACTTTCTGTGGATGCTGTTATGTAAGATTGTGCGAGTAACAATAAATATTGGCGAGAAGTTCTGTTAGAATAGGTAATGGTTTCGATTTTGGTTTCGGTGTTTTTGGTAGATTTCATAGATTAATTTTGTTGTTATAAACATGACTGGGGAAATGTGGGTACCTGTGTAGTGCAACGCGAGTATGTGGCGTTACGACAATCTGTGTGTGAAGTGTAAAACTGCGATCTCTGTGGTATATGTACCGTGTTGGTTACACAAACAGATGTACGGACAATTATATCCAGCCAGCGCCTTTTGCTAAAGGCAGGATCACACAGACTCTACAGTAACGTGTGTTCACAGCAATACGAATCCACTTTTGATCGCTTACTGCACCCACACATATAGCCAACCCTTCGGGGATTATAGGCGTGATGCTATGTATGTCATCAGCATAATCAGCCTATAATGTTCCCACTGCTGGGATACAGGGCTCCTTTCTGTGAGAGGGATTGGGCCATAATCCACCACGCGGGCTCAGTGCGGATTAGTGGATGTCACATGTCTTTAAATTTTCGGTTCTAGGACATGCCGGTTTCCTCACGATGTTTTCATGTTTTCCTTCACCGTTCTTGAGAGCAGTGGTTATGAAATAATTTACACAAAGTGAAATGCCTACCTGGGATCGAACTCACGACCTACAACTCATAAGTCACGGCCGTACCCACTGCGGTACCGCTGCTTTCAAAAACACTGTTATTTATGTAGGTATGTATTCTAAAATGTATCTGCGTACAAATATGTCTTTCGGCCGAGATAATGGTGATGAATTTCTTTGTGTCAATTAATTTTGTACTTTGTATTGAAACAATTCAATTCAATAAAAAAAAATGGTTGCCTGTAAAGTCGGTTTTACGGGCGAAGATTTTACGTGACAACGACCGATCATCCGATCATAGTTGAGTGGGAGAGAGACGCAAGGCATTCGGCGGGCCTCTCTCTCGTTCGGTGACTCATCGTAACGTTACCGAGCGTTACACTTTTTCATAAGTGACTCCCAGTCGCAACCTAATTTAAGACGTTGTCACGTCAAAAAAAAATTATCCATATACGATGGTTTAAAGACTAAAACCTGGGCTCAGTACCCGTCGCTATCGGTTGTTCTGAAAAATGTACAAAATTTCGTAAAAGTAGAAAAATACGTTTTTACAACGTTACGTTACAAGTCGTTCAAATAAAAGCGTAATACAATGTGGGTCTGAAACTCGTGAATGGCGTGTTTCACTATGTACAGTCCATATCTATGAAACAGGAAAAAAGCAGACACAGCTTTAAAAGCTGAATACCCAATCAAAAGTATTTTCATACCATACACAACACGCAAAACCCAATTTCGCAGAATGGGGAAAAAAATATCTACTCCAAAAAAAAAATATACCTCCTGTTGAAATTTTACCTAAACCCAATAGGTAGTTTCATTGAGAAAAGTTTGCGGTATTCAGCAGTTTTTCAATTGAATTTGATAAGGGGTGAAATTTTGTACGAAAGTAATTTTCGTGGGGAAAACTTCTGTATTACCTACCAGACTTTAAGGATAGAAGCGATCAGGCAAACGATAGGCAAAAAAGTATTTCGCTTTAGGAACTTTTAAATATCTGAAGATTCTGTAATTATTTGAAGTAGTAGGTATCTGAAGAGTTTGTACAAAAAATAAATGTTTAGGTATTTCGATCTATATTGAGAAATAAAATTTAAATTTTTACTGTATAGTTTTCATGGAATCTGAATAGATACTCTACTATTCTTTTGATATAGATTTCAACGATTTACTATTTGTTACCAAGGGTACAAAAACCTCAAAACAAAAATTTTACTGAGAAACGTTAAATGAGTAGAAACTCAAACTAAAACAGTATTCATTATTTTCTATTGAAATAAAAACCGAAGTCAACGGCCGGCTAAATTAATATCTAGGTACACAAAAAAAACTTCCAGAAAAAGTAGAAGTAGGTATTTTTTTTAAATTCTGAAACGTTTGTCACTTGTTAAAGTACTGTAGAGGTTGTCTATGTAGCTTTATCGTATAAAGTGCAGGCTGGCTATAATTTAGCGCGGGTTCCATTCGAACATTCAAGCAAGTAACAAATATTTTTATTAGGTATTTTTGTTTAGATAAGTCAGTGCTAGTTTAGTCGGGAATATGTAAAGATATTTTATCTATATTTTAAAGAAGTCCCATCGGTGTTTAATTACTTTAAGGGGCTCTTTAAGTCCCATAATTATAGTACTTAGCTTATAATGTTCCCACTGACGGGACACAGGTCTCTTCTCTTCGAGAGGGAGTGGGCTGTATTCTACCACGCGGGCCCAATGCGGGTTGGAAGATGTCACATAATATGTGACATCTTCATCATCAACCAAAAATTAAAATTATATTATTATCTTCAAATTTTTGGTTCTAGGACATGCCGTTTCCTCAAGATGTTTTCCTTCCCCGTTTTGAAAGCAGTGGTGATGAAATAGTTTACACAAAGTAAAGCGTCTACCTGGGTTCGAACCTACGACCTACAACTCGTAAGTCGCGGCCGCTACCACTGGGCCACCAACGAAACTTTTGCCACCTGTACTTGTTAAAATAATATTCGAGACTCGGTTATAAATCACGGTAAACCTATTTCATCGCCTTTTTAAGGAACCGTTGCGTTGGAAAAAATGAATGGACATTTTTTTCGCGTAATTTTTGACAAAAATATCTCTGATTTTAGGTTGAGATAAAAATCTGACTAAAGATTATTTTAAAGGAGTCTACCCACAATCACATTGTGTGTTGATGAGTAAGATAATATTTTCGATCATCATCACCTACCTAGCTTCTTACCTACTATATTGAGGTCGGCTTCCAGTCAAACCAGATCCAGCTGAATACCAGTATTTACATGGAGCGACTGCCTGTCTGACATCTACACCCCAGTTACTGGTTAATACGATACCCCTTGGTAAGACTGGTTGTCAGACTTTTGGACTTCTGACGACCCGTAACGACTGTCAAAGATCCTCGACTGACAGCCGAGACCAACGGCTTAACGTGCTTTCCAAGGCACAGAGGGATCTTATTATATAAAGATGGTCACCCATCCACGGACCAACCTCGGAGAGCGAAGCTTAACCTGATCGATCGAACCGTGCGGCTGTTATTAATTAGCCATATTTTAGATATTTGGGCTATAATTTCCTTAAGTACTAAACCTCGAACTAAATCTAGTTACGAACTAAACCCTTGGCAAAGTGTCGCCAGAGTAATTCGTGAATAGCTTTTAGTAAACTTCCAGGCTTCTAAGTTTCCCGAAACTACGTAATTGTCTTTGGAACCGAAACCAGTCTTTTGAGAACAGATCCTATAAAGGGAACTATCCAATAACCATCGTTGTTCTACTTCAGAATCACATTTAAAGCACCATTTACACGATGCAATTTTCTTGCCTATGGATACAATACAATTGAAGCAAGAAATGGACGTCTATACATTGTTACAATTGCTTCAACTTATGCCATGTGTATTAATCGCATTGTTTACCACTGCTCTCAAAACAAAGTGAAGGAAAACATCGTGAGGAAACTGGCATGTTCTAGAACCAAAAATTCGAAGACATGTGACATCTACCAACCCGCACTGAGCCCGCATGGTAGATTATAGCCCACTCACTCACGAATAGAAGAGGTCTGTATCCCAGCAGTGGGAACATTATAGGCTGATTTTGTATCTAAAGACAATTAAATTGTTTCACAGATTAAACCTCTATTATTTAAAACGCCTGATCTTCCTCCAAAACATATAAAATACTTGAAAATGAACCGAAAGTCAATGGAAGAGTTTTTAAGGAACGTTCCATTCCATTTCGCTAGAGGACATATGAGCCAGCCTGATTCCCGCCAGACACTGATAAGTCGCAAACGTGACGTGGAATAAATCATGGACACCGCCGTGATCCGAATAACATGTACGACAAAATATATCTAAGAATTTATTTAACTTCTATATCGAAGTAATACTTGTTTACTTTTTGTCTCCCTTGGGTCTTAGCAGTGTAGCCTTATCTAAAAGCTTGTCCCTCTTAAGGCGGGTTGTTGACATCTATTGTTGGGGCAATGCGCCTTCTGGGATAACAGGAGTGAGTCATCATCATCTGCCTAGCCTTTTCCCAACTATGTTGGGATCAGCTTCCAGTCTAACCGGATGCAGCTGAATACCAGTCGGTTCGAAGACGGCACGGTTGGCGCAGTGGTTAAGCGGTTGCACTGCGTGTCGCGGGTTCGATTCCCGCACGGAACAAATATTTGTATGACCTACAAGTAGTTGTTCCGGGTCTGGCTGTTTCTGTATGTGAGATTAAATGTTTGTAAACGCACCCACGATACACGAGAAATTCCTAGTGTGAGGCAACGTTTAAAAAAAAAAAAAAGTGTTAAATTCATGGATAAGGTTTGCACTCCGTCTCCCTGCTACCCTGCATTTGCCATTTATTATATAACCAGGCTATGTAACTATTACTTGACCAATGATATGTTGTGTTATGAGCGTTTACGCCGTACGGCATTTCATACAAACTTTCAAGCTCTTATTTTTCGAAATTAATGAACCGATTTTAATAAAACTTCATAAGCATAAGCAGGATATAAAGGTCTAACAAGATAGTAGAGAAAATTTTCGAAATGTCTTATTTATAAAAGATAACTGGAAATCTCTGTTTCTATGGAAAATTTAAAATCGGTCTTCCATAATAAACCTTTTTTTTAAATTCGTAGTAGGACAACAATATTCGAATCAGAAAATGACCGAACATTCGGCCGATAAAGTAGTTAACCGCTTCGGAGTAGACCCCCAGCTTATGCGTATGAAGTTTCATTAATAAAGTTTTTATAGGACTCGAGGGACTCCATTCGTGCTTTAAACACAACTAGTGAAATGCTAACGATTTACGAAAAGATGTTATCTTCGTTTTTTTTTTTATCTTTTAAACCGACTTTAAGCACTTATTCGTGTGAAATCTTTCGTGCAGTTAAAGTTAATTTAAACATTAGTTTTGTTCCAAAAAAACTCATAGATATGTTTCATAAAAAACCAAAAAGCCATTATTTATAGATTATGACACTGCAATATTATGATATTTTGCTACCCCATCAAGTAAGAAATATATTACCCACTTGCTCCCAGTTGACTCTTAGAACGTCCGAGGAATGATAAGTAGCTCAGTGCACAGTGTCAAGTGGCTGCCCAGTTTACTAATATTAATAATTTGCGCACTTTTTCAAGTGTCTGTTTTAGTAATATACTGAGATATATTTGCCAAAATATAGTTTAGTCCAATCAAATGATGACATATCCATACTAATATCATAAATTCGAAAGTAACTCTGTCTGTCTATCTGTATGTTACCTTTTCACGCCTAAACCACTGAACGGATTTCGATAAAAGGCAGAGAGATAGATTGCATCACGGGGAAGGACATAGGATAGTTTTTATCCCGATATTCCCACGGGATCGATACTTATGCGGGTGAAACCACGGGGCGCTGCTAGTAGACCATGTGAATTACAGATACCTATAAATGTAGACATTTTACATAAGGTGACACAATGGCAAGTATAGCATGGTTATCAAATCATTAAAAGTTTAATAAAAAAAATATCAGAATCAAAGGACAAAAAAATAAAGAATTAAATGTCAGAGGATTTGTATATTTACGTAATAAAACAAGGATAAGAAACACGTTTTTCTTTTTATCTAGTTTGTAAACAACCATGATTGATTCAAAACAAACGAAAAACAATCTTAATTACCAAAATATACAAACTGAGATTTTGTTTCAGCAGCAATTTGTGACCATTTCTAAAAGCAAGTATTTCTTTGAAGCTCGAATATTCCCAGTTTACGCTCCTTAAAATATTATTGAACACTCTTAGATCATCATCTGCCTAGCCTTTTCCCAACTATGTTGGGGTCGGCTTCCAGTCTAACCGGATGCAGCTGAATACCAGCATTTTACATGGAACGACTGCCTATCTGACCTCCACAACCCAGTTACTGGATAATACGATATTGTTAAGACTGGTTGCCAGACTTTCGAGCTTCTGACTACCCGTAACGACTATCAAAGATCCACGAACACTCTTAGATAATGATTTCAAATAATTCCTATTTTTGGGACCTAAAAATGCTAAATGGCTAAGTAACTGTGACCAACTTGAATATTCGCCGTTTGCTTAACTCGGTCGGCTCGCACGTGATTGGTCACAGTTCAAACCTAACCTTTCCTATTTGGTCGGGGTGTCTAGTTAGTCGGGGTAGCTTAGTTATTGCATCCAACTGTGAGAAAAGGGCGGAAAGTTAAAAAGAGGCTCATAACATAATCAGCCTATAATGTTCCCACTGCTGGGACACAGGCCTCCTGTCGGTGAGAGGGAGTGGGCCGTAATCCACCACGCGGGCCCAGTGCGGGTTGGCAGATGTCACATGTCTTCGAATTTTTGGTTCTAGGACATGTCGGTTTCCTCACGATGTTTTCCTTTACCGTTTTGAGAGCAGTGGTGATGAAATAAATTACACAAAATAAAGCACCTGTCTGGGTTCGAACCTCCGACCTACAATTCGTAAGTCGCGGTCGTACCACTTGGCCACCACTGCTCTTAAAAAGAGGCTCAATTATTTAATAAAGTGTGCATCATTAGGAACGCGAAAAGTTTTTAGAGGTTCATTAATTTCGAAAAGTGTCTATCATAAGGTCAGTACGTTTTTAGAGAATCAGTTTTTTTCTTCAAGTATTCATTCAGCTACATCCTATTGTAAACAAGTAGTGAAGAAACAAATGAATTTATTCATAGTTTCACGTAAGTAATACGTCGCCAGCTCGCTGGAAATTAAGTGTCGCTTCTACTGACTCTATTATGTAGGAAGGATCACGGAAATTGGAACGTCAACGTCGTAATACAGAAGACTAGTTTTTTTTTTTAACTTTGCTGACGTAAGCGGCTATAAATAAGGGGGATGTTGCGAGCGAAAGCTTGTTCGGGGAAATGTAATGACGGTGGCAGTTGGGAATTTATTATGATTGATACTTGGTTATTAAAAGGAGGGCCCGTGGCTAAATAATAATAGCCGCACAGGTCGATCGATCAGGTTAAGCTACGCTTGCCGCGGTTGGTCCGTGGATGGCTGACCATCTTTACATACCAAGACCCCTCCGTGTCTCGGTCCCGGCTGTCATTCGTGGATTTTTGACAGTCGTTACGGGTAGTCAGAAGCCCAAAAGTCTGACAACCAGTCTTACCAATGGGTATGGTATTACCCAGTAACTGGGTTGTGTAGGTCAAATATGCAGTCGCTCCGTGTAAAATACTGGTATTCAGCTGCATGGTTAGACTGGAAGCCGACCCCAACCTAGTTGGGAAAAGGCTAGGCAGATGATGATGACTTGGTGATTAAAATTATGAGTCAAAATTGTGCACAGTGGAGCTGGAACTAGGGAGTTTGTGCGAATTTTTCAGTGAATTGTTTTAATACAAATCAATCTCCCAATTTTTTTTCTTATATTTTAATCGGGGTCCAGTTTAACCGGAATCAGCTGAATACCAGTATATTACATGGAGCGACTGCCTTTGTTTCAATAATAACGTTTGTTACTTATTTACTGAACATTATAAATTCATATAGGTGCATTTTATGCAAGCAAGGCTTTTAGGCAAACAACAAAATATGAACAAAATAATAATGACAGGTTTCCAGAACCAATCTCTCACTGACCTATACGAACTTACAAAATCTTGTCGAAATTCCTCCTTAGCAACATTAATTACAAATTAATTCTAATAAAGAATTATTAATTCAAATATTCATTCATGCTGAATCTTTCTTCGTATTACGCCCAAGTGTACGACAGATGTCCAGAATTTAATTTAATATAAGTCTCGTTTCACTTTTCTTTTAATATTACATCTCGAAGGCCGTCTTGGAACTCATTTCTGAAGACGTTTCGATGTAGATTCAATTTAATATCAGACGTTTTAGTTCCGTAGAACAACTCCGAAATGGAATATTATTTGGGCTTTTAAAAGCAATAAACAATTTGTCGTTGATTGTACGCAAATTGTACCGGCCGTTTGTTTGAGCGAGATCAAATTTTTGTTTGGGCTTTCAATCAGATTACAAGTGGACTCAAATGACTAGCGTCGGAGTTTTGTTTCGTAGAAAACGTCAAGATAGTACATTATTTGTCTGCTTTGATTAAGATTGAGTTACATAAACAGCAGCAGCCGGGAATTTCCACTGCCACATTTTTATAATACAGCTCCATCTTTGTGGCGTAGCAGTAAAAGGCAATTTTGTTTCCTGCAAAGAATCGCAAGCGTTTAAAATAAACTGCCTGTTGTTATACATAGGTAGATGAAAATAATCATGCAGGAAAAAACATATAGCCTTCCTACCCATAAACAACTCCAAACCAGTAACCCAAAACAAATTTGACCATACAAAAGCAAAAAAAATACACATAAACCAAGCCAAACGGTGGGTTTTCAAAAGACAAATCCCCAGCTCAAAAGTTGAAGGAGCCTGTCTTGTCAGGAGCAGGCGGCAACTTCTGGCGGTTACATACTGCGCTGATTTATAAACGGCAACTTTGTACTCAAATGCGATGTTTGTCGATAGCGGAAATGGTCGTGAAGGTTGGTAAAAGGAGTTTCTCTGTACGAGAATGTGTTTTGTTTTCGATTTATGAATTTGAATTTCAACTATACCGAGTTATTTTTTTTATTACACAACTTGCTTTAGTTGTTTGAATTTAAATCTTGTTCTGGATTGTATTCTTTTTTTTTTTTGTTTTAATTATAACCCTTATATGTATATTATACTCATCGCGTTTCTTTTGTTTTCATTTGAATAGTGTTGTTCATTGTGTGTGATGTCTAGTTAAGCACGAAATGGGGCCTTTGCACCACGAAGAAACAACTTTTTGTGGTGAACTTTCCTATCTAAGGGGCGATATTCTACACACCTTACAATTTCACGCCGTCGGAAAAAGTGTGTTATTGAACCGCGCGCTTATGTCTTTGGGTAGGTACGAACAGTGGTGGCCCAGTGGTATCGGCCGCGACTTACGAGTTGTAAGTCGAAGGTTTGGAACCCAGACAGGCGCTTCACTTTGTGTAAATTATTTCATCACCACTACTCTCAAAACGGTGAACGATAACATCTAGAGGAAACCCGCATGCCCTAGAACCAAAAATTCGAAGACATGTGACATCCAACATCCAACTCCCTCTCAGCGAGAGGAGACCTGTGTCCCAGCAGTGAGGACATTATTGTGTTTATTTCTTTGGGATTTTATGTAATATCTATTCTGACATGCATACAACTTTACATTACGCGGCGTATACTCAAAACACTTTTCTCTATAAATCCTTACAGTTAATCGCGTTTGACTCATATTTTACACATGACCGAACTAGAAGGCATACCTTTCTCAACCCTCGTCACTACATATTACTCAAGACCAAATACTCAGTAATAGGTGTTCAAACTAACGGACCTGAAGTTTGGAAGCCTGGACTCTTGAACGTCTTAAGGAGAGAACGCTAGCTTCTTACTGAATATAACTTTTAATGTCAGGAGAATAGGGTGCACTAAATACACTTATATGATTTCTATAATTTACGGACGGTTATTGGTTAAAATTAAGACTCCTGTATTTTCACCAATAATGAGGCTAAGACATCATAGCTTTGCATTACAGACCCTCCCATATGGAAGTAGCTATCACAAGTAAAATAAGCTTACGAATCTATTTATTTCCCCAGTTTAGCAATAAAAACTCTATATTGGTAAGCAAAACGATTCATTTTTGTTTACAGGAAGGTTGGTATTGTTGATCGAAGACAGGAACCAAGCATTATTAATTGTGATGGTTGGTGAATATTTTTTTTAGTTTTGTATTAGTATAGAACTTTTTTTACAAAAAAACAACAACCGACTTTGAAAAGGTTTTGGTTGATTTTTCAAAAACCGCTTGTCCGATTTCGATAAAATATTCATGGGAACATTTGGGAAGTATACCCTTTCCAACAAAAAAATAATTTTTCAAATCGGTTGGCAAGCGACGACGGAGTTATGCCCGATCAAACATAAAAAAAAATACAAACATCCGAATTGAGAACTTCCTCCTTTTTTTAGAAGACGGTTAAAAAAAATTTTTTCTTTCCCATTCTATGGATGATGACATCCTCGGAAAACGCGATGTAGGTACGTGAGGCTTCGTAAGTGGATTAGGTACTGTGAGGGTTGTGAGTATAGTGTGGGGGCTATAAAATTATATAACGTCATAATTATTACGTTTATTCCAAGGGAACGTGTTTACATCAACGCGTCTGTACTAACACTGTTTTTCGGAACAAAAAACCTACCAGAAATAATTTGAAAGCTCATTCAAAAAAAAAAAAAACTTGAATGTTCGAATACAACCTGCACCCTAATTGCGTAACACACTATCCATCTGAATCTGAATCATTTTGAAGGATAGCTAATCCATTGCTTCATGTGTTCAGAAAATTTGTCTGCTCAACAATGTAAATAACGCAATGAACGTTGTTGAACTGTCAAAGTGAAACCCATTGCTAATGATAGTGTTACGCAATTACTTCGCAGAGTTATTTTGCTGCCAGCCTTCACTGTGCAGACGTAGGCGTAGGCGTAGCATCAAGCTATTATAATTTGTCAAATTTCTTTAATAGATTTTCAACTTTATCGCTAAAACGTAAGGTTCAAAGTTGATTGGGAAAATTTGACAGTTTCGGGTAGCTTGATGTGCTGGCTGTCAGTACCTAGTACCAATTGTTCTGAAAACTCAAGACACATCATTATTGTCTTTACCTACTAGTTAAAATTCTGCCTACTTAAAATTCAAATAAAAGCGTGGAGCGACGAATGAGTGCTGAAACTTTACCATTGTTCAGTTAACAGTAACAGTCTGCCATAAAGTCGTTCTCAAATATGAAGCTCATGACGAAGTATAATAAAGACTTTTATTAAAATTTAGACAGAAGACAAAATTACATGAAGGTAATGAAAGCATCTTAAACTTTAAATATTATTCGTATGATGTCTACGTTGTCTGATATACGCTATGTGACTTTGAAACATTTAGAACAGCGCAATGTGTCCTGGTGGCTGAGAGTTGCTCACTGAAATGTCTCGTTGATGGTCGTGTGTGTTGACAATTGAGTTATGTACCAAAATAAAATGGGTGAGCTGAATCGTCTTGTTCGTGAACGGGCTCTGTCAGTTGGGACTGGTCACCTCGGCTAGCCACGGTTTTTTTTTCAAATCAAATCAAATCAAATCAAATCATTTATTCGCATAGAATGTGGGTATTTAACAAAAGTTGGTAAAAGAAAAACATATATTGGCCCGTGCACATTCTGCCTGAGTATTGGCATGCAAAATTTAACAAATTAAGTTTCAAATTTAAATACTTAGGAACACCAAATAGATTTAATAATTTCAAAGATAAGTTTCAAATTTAAATACAGTTGGAACACTAATAAAATAATTAATAATTTCAAAATTACATTTTAAACTTCAATACATTAATAAGGAAAACTAATAAAATAATTAATATAATAATTTCAAATTAAAATGTCAATAATAGTTACTTAATGTCAATTATAATTAATGTCAATAATACTTCATGGCAATAATACTATGTTCATGGTCATGGTTCAAGGGTCATTCAAAAAATCACTTATTGTATAGTAACATTTTTGAGTCAAATATGCCTTGAGTTTGTTTTTAAATTGTTGAAGGGTTAATTTTTTTATGTTGTCCGGTAGTTTATTAAATATAATTGGACCCATGCAAAGAACACTTTTTCTAAGTAGTGCAGTTTTATAGCTGCTGACAGTTAAAAGATTTTTGTATTGACTTCTAACGAGACCTTTCTTGGTGTCTGAGACCATAGCAAATAGCTTTAAGTTGCTTTTAACAAAAATTGCCATTTCTAAAATATACAATGACGGAAACGTAAGAATTTTTAACGACTTGAAGTAGGGTTCACAGCTATCTCTTGGTTTTATACCGCACATGGCTCTTATACAGCGTTTTTGGGCTTTAAATATGGTATCTCTTAAAGTACTATTACCCCAGAAAATTATGCCAAACCTCAAGACCGATGCGACTAAGCCATGGTATGCAACTAAAGCTGTCCTAATGTCAACTTTTTTTTTCAAATTAAATAGGACATACGCCGCAGTACTCAATTTTTTACAGACCTCTTCTGCTTGTGGTTTCCATGTTAATTGGTCGTCTATAAGGATTCCTAGAAATTTCGCGACCTTCGTTTTTTGAATAGTCTGTCCGTTATAGTTTACGTTAACGTTTGGTGGAATTGTACGTTGGTGAAAATGCATAATATTCGTCTTTACCAAATTTATTACCAAATTATTTTTATCAAGCCAATCAATTATATTTTTAAGACTATTGTTGATGTCCTCTTCATAATCAATAATATCATTACATTTTATAAGCGCTGTGCTGTCATCGGCAAATAGAACCATAGGATGTCGAATTTGTTGAGGCAAATCATTTATATACAGCAAAAATATTGGAGGACCTAATACACTACCCTGTGGTACACCAAATTTGGCTATTTTACCCTCAGATTGATATTTCTGTTCACATTTTGACTTAAGACAAATTCTGGATATCTCGGTATACTGCGTGCGGTTACTAAGGTAAGATTTTAGGAGATTTAACACATTACCCCTTATACCGTATTTATTAAGTTTGCTTATTAAAATATCATGATTGACACAGTCAAATGCCCTAGTCATGTCTGTAAAAATAGCACAGACAGGGTTCTTTTTATCAACGTTTATCATAACTTCGTGTAATAAGTCATACAGTGCTGTATTAATACTTTTATTCTTTCTGAAACCTGCTTGTTCACTACATAGGATGTCATATTTTGTCAAAAATTTGTTAATTAATTCATAGATAACCCTTTCTATAACTTTGGAAAACACAGGAATCAATGCTATCGGCCTATAGTTAGCTATATCCTCTTTGCAATTCTTTTTATGTAGTTTTCGTTTTTCATTAGTTTTTTTTTATCCTTTTATTACGGACGCTTTTAACGTGCACGTCTTTCTACATCGTTCTGACACGTATAACATGAATGATATAACCAATATTTTGTAACAATTTTTTGATTTGAAATATTTTTTTTTTACAAAATTTTATGGTTTATGAACTTTGCTGCTGGGCAAAGGTCTCCCCTTTTCCCTCCAAACCTATTTCTCATTAAGAATTAATAATAATTCACTTACTGAAAACGAAATTTACATAAAACGTGTACTAGCGTACAATAACATCGTTAAAAGTAGATTTACGATAATGAAGGAAAGGAAGGTAGTGATTCAACTAATCACCAACCGAGTGAACACGGATCTAAAGTAAAATTGGATGTATACATAGATGTGGCATTCATGGCAGCGTTCTGAGTTCTGACAAATTTGACAAATTACAGAACTTTTATTTTTATTTTGTTTGTTTGCATGAACCCGTTAGCGTTAGCAATAACGCTAGTATTTTTTTTATGTTTATATTATTATTGTTATTGACACATTATAGTATACGATTTTTAAAACAAGACCTGCCTTATTTGTACATGTTATCACCTTCAAATTCAATATTTCTTTTCCCGTAATTAACTGTTCTGGGAGGACGTGCTACTAGTTTAGAGTTTCGTAGTTTAATTTTTTGTACTTGAGATGTTTTTTTGTGAAATTTAGTGTTGTATATCTTTATGTAATATTTTGCATATTAGTACTTATCAGTTTGGGAATGTTTATTATTTTTGTTTTCTTGTATATTTTCTGAGTTGACGTTCTAAAATGGTAATTAGATAATATGTCTAAATTCGATTTAGCTGCGGTCCCCCAGGTTTCTATTAGGTAGTCTATATGTGGTTTAACTAAAGAATTATAAATTATTATCGAACTTTCAGAGGAAGGCATTTGTTTATATTGTGAAGAGCTCCTGTAAGTGACAAGAGTTTACATCTAATTTTCTCTATATGAGGCTACCAACTCAGGTAGTTATCTAAAATTAAACCTAAATATTTCTCTTTAGTTTTTCTTTTAATTAATTGATATTTATTTTCAGTTGTACATTATTGGTTATTTTTTATTTTTGGGGGCGATAACAACATAATTCGTTTTTGTAGATTGGAACCATTCAATAAGTGAATTCAAATCGTTTTGGATGTATGTTATCATAGCTTCGATTGAATGCCCAAAGTAGAAAAGACTTGTATCATCTGCGTAAAGCGAGATATCTCCCTTTAGGCCAATCTGGGATATGTTATTAATATAAATAAGGAACAACAGTGGCCCCACAATAATAATTGATCCTTGAGGTACACTGAAAGTGACAGAATGTGAACTACTTTGATATTGACCAATTTTGACAATTTGTTTATGATTTTGCAGGTGTGACTCAAAGATCTGGAGTGGTTTTCCTGTGATACCGACGTGAGATAGTTTTTGTGATAACAGATGGGGACGTATCAAAACCTTTCTAGAGGTCAATGAAAATTCCTACAGCTGTTTGCTTGTAATAGATTTTGTTTTTAACTTTAGTGGTGAGATCAATAGTTGCCGAGAGAGTATTCGAGTGAGGTCGAGAACCGTATTGTTTTTGATATAAAAAGTTTTTTGGAATTAAGGAAACTTTCCAAACGGTGATAAAGGATTTTTTCGAAATTTTTTGAGATAACAGGAAGGACAGATATGGGATGGTAGTTACAAGGATCAGACTTACTTCCAGATTTGTAAATAGGTATAACTTAGTCAATTTTCAAGTCATCGGCAAAAATACCTCGATCCCAACAAAGATATAAACATGCTGTAAGTTCATTAGAAATTACTATTTTAACACATATTAAAGATTTTGTACTCATGCCATCAATGCCAGAACTAGAATTTGGATCTAAATCCTCACTTATTTTAATAATTTCATCTGTGGTTGCTGGTATTAAACTGTAAAATATTGGAAAGAGTATCCGTGGAAGTTTCTTGCCCGTTCTTCTCCATAGAAATGTAATAAGTTTTGGAATGGCCAACTATCTTCATCTTTCTGACTGACCGACCGAACCCTTGACAGTTCAAAAGTACCTGTAATTAGTTTAATTGAAAAAAAGCTTTGAATTTGATAGATAAAAAAATAATAGACAAAGTCTCAAAATATACACCATGTAAATATGCAAAGGTACATTAAATGTATCCAAAAAACAGATTACATACGAAAACTGAAAAGTCATTTTATCACACACCTTATATTACATGCCTAAGAAGTCAACAGTAAAGGAATGTTGATTATATTCTTTTATCCAAACCTATTGACAGAAAACCAATTCCAAAGCTGGATTTAGAAGCAAATGTGTCATAGAAATGTGAATATTTTTGTACTTTAATCCACAACGACCCAATATATTCGAATGGAATTGAAAAGGCTTAGTTTTATTTCAATGCTGTAACGTATTTTGTTTTAAAAGTTTGAAGGACGAGCTCAGTTCAGGTCTAAATGTTGCTTGGGCTGTGCACACAAAGCTGGCCAATGAATTGCGATTTTGAATAGATCATTATGAGTTTTTTTTTATAAAGAAAAATCTTGTGTGAACTTAGGATGTGAATACGTACAGACGCCAGCATATTAAGCTACTACAATCTGTCAAATTTCTTTAACAGATTTTCAACTTTATCGCTACAGTATAAGGTTCAAGGTTGATTGGGAAAATTTGACAGTTTCGTGTAGCTTGATGTGCTGGCGTCTGTACATGGATGAATATCGTAGGACTTATTTTCTTTCTTTCCACTTACCTCTTTTGAGAAAAAAGTGTGATGTAATCGAAACGGATCATAGAAAAAAAAAAAGAAAGTATACGAAATTCATAATATGAGTTAGGAATAAATTATAATTATAATAAATATTACTAACTACGCCCCGCGGTTTCACCCGCATAAGTTTAAATCCCGTGGGAATACCGGGATAAAAGTAGCCTATATGTTAATCCAGGATGTCAGCTACCTCCATACCAAAATTTATCAAAATTGGTCCCGCCGTTTGAGCATGAAAAAGTAACAAACATATAAACACACCCCCCCCACACACATACACCCCCCCCCACACACACACACACGTACTCACACACGCACTCACAAACTTTCGGAGTAACAAACATCCAAACATCTTCACTTCACATTTATAATATTAGTAGGATAGGACAAGTTAGAATTCTTTGTCAAGTTGATAAATTGGTTCATGATAATAAAGCTAAATAATTATGATGTAACATCACGCCTGTTGAGTGCAGTGGAGGCCCAGTGGTAATGCCCCGACTTACGAGTTGTAGGTCGTAGGTTCGAACCCAGTAGGCGTTTTACTTCATGTAAATAACTTTATCACCACTACCCTCAAAACGGTAAAGGAAAACATCGTGAGGAAACCGGCATGTCCTATAACTAAAACTTCGAAGTAATGTGACATCTACCAATCCGCACTGGGCCCGCGTGGTTGATTATTAGCCCACTTCCTCTCGAAGAAGGGACAGAGGAGGCCTGTGTCCCAGCAGTGGGAACATTATAGGCTGATTATGTGTATGTCACATCTGTTTATCTCCGACGACGGTTTTGGCAGTGGTGTAGGATGGGTGTAGGTACCTATAGGACACTCACATTGCACCAGTTATGTTCAAGTCCCAAGTAATAGAGGGCGAGCCTATTGTTATCAACCGCGCACAAATCCAGACAGTAGCGGCCCTAGGGCGGTGCGAGCGGTGCGACGGCACCGGGCGCCGTCATGGGAGAGGATCGGCTTTATAGTATGTTTTGATTTCAATGAATATCTTAGGAGATACCATAGTTTTAAAATAACTCCGCGAGGCGGTCGGTCATGAGTAGGTACACTAGGTACTAAGTTCCACTGGTTAGACTGGAACTATGTTTATAGGTATAACCTACCTAAAATACATAAGTAATAATCATAGGTAATTAATATATCTTAGTAGGTTTTTCCTCAAATAAACGCGGGTGAAACCGCGGGGCACAGCTAGTCTATAGATAAAATTCAAAGTCCTGACTGACTGATATATCAACGTACAGCCTAAACCGCTGGTCCTAGAGACATGAAATTTGGAGGGTGTGTTCTTTGTGAAAAGTAGGTATCCACTAAGAAAGGGATTTTCAAAATTCCACCCCTAAGAGGGTGAATGGGGGGAGGGTGAAATTTCACGCGGACGAAGGCTAGTTAAAACATAACAATATGCCTCTACAACATATCCCGGAATTAACGCACACTTCCAAACACCCCTATTAAAATATTATGTTATAATCATAATACATACATACATAGTAACTGGGTTGTGGAGGTCAGATAGGCAGTCACTCCATGTAAAATATTGGTATTCTGCTGCATCCGCGCCGGTTAGACTGGAAACCGACCCAAACATAGTTGTGAAAAGGCTACGTAGATGACGATATTATTTTTGCCACAACGTAAGTTGATGTTACAGAAAGTTTAATACATACCTACGAGAGAAAACACATTTTGGGCTCGAATCAAATTAAATGTTACTACCGATAAATAAATAAAACTAGACAAGATAAGTGTTTTAAACTGGATCCTCCTGTCGGCCTCTTTCTCAAAGTTGTGTCTACCGAGCTGGATGACTTGGCCTAGGTAGACATAATCCTTCACAACTTCGAGAAGCGACCCTTCGATGTGGATTGGACTCTGCAAGACGTGGGAATTGTACATGAATTTTGTCTTGTCCAAATTCGTGCCGAGGCCAACCCGCCGGGAGGCTCCATTTAGGCTGTGCAACATTTGGTCTAGCTGTTCCAGCGTCTCTGCCATTATGACGATGTCATCGGCAAACCGAAGATGTGAGATATACTCGCCGTTCACGTTGATACCCTGTCCAGTCCAGTCCAGCGTCTTGAAGACGTCTTCCAAAGCGTTGGTAAACAATTTAGGGGATATTACATCCCCCTGTCTCACCCCCCTGAGCAGTTGGATAGGGCTGGTTTTCTGATCCTGGATCTGGACAGTCATCGTTGTAGCGTCATACAAACATCTCAATACTTCGATGTAGCACCAGTCAATTCGACATCGTTGTAGAGAGGCCAGAACTGCCCATATTTCGATGGAGTCGAAGGCCTTCTCGTAGTCCACAAATGCCATACACAGCGGCTGATTGTACTCCTCGGTCTTCTGTACAATTTGTCGAACAGTATGAATGTGTTCTACGGTACTGAAGCCTTTTCGAAAACCGGCTTGTTCTGGCGGCTGGAACTCGTCAAGTCTCCTGGCGAGACGGTTCGTGACGACCCTCGAGAACAGCTTGTATACGTGGCTCAGAAGTGAGATGGTTCTATAGTTCTTCAGCAAGGATTTATCACCTTTTTTGAAGAACAGAACCACCGCACCTCTGCTCCACGCCTCGGGCGTTGTACCCTCTTGGATAACGGAATTAAAGAGACTCGCTAGCTCTTTCAGGACTGGAGCCCCGCCCGCTTTAAGGAGCTCTGTCGTTATTCCGTCATCCCCAGGTGCCTTGTTGTTCTTTAGCTGCTCGAGATCCCTAATCTCGCATTGGTCGATATCCGGGATGTCCTCCGTGTAGTTTTCCTTTAAAGTTCATGAAATTCACTGTCATCGTGCATTTTTCCTGATTTTTCGAGCCCGCAGTTTAGGTTTTACTGGAACAAAAATTTTTACTTTAAAGTTTAATATTGCGTAAATATAACATTAAATCGAAAAATAATTTTAGCAACCTCCAAGTCATTTTAGAAGACCTATTCAACGATACCCCACACGATGGGGTAGACGACGAAAAAAAAATTCATCCCCACTTCACATGTAGGGGAGCTACCCTAAAAAATTTTTTTTCCTAAATTTTGTTTTACCACTGTCGGCGTAATTAATATACACACTCCTACAAAATTACAGCTTTCTAGTACTAACGGTCTCTTAGCAAAACCTCCGACAGACAGACGGACGGACATGACGAAACTATAAGGGTTCCTTGTAGGTGTGACTGTCTGTCACTTACACCTATTTAATTAATAACAAAATATTATATTTAGTTTAAAACCGGCACTTGGCACCGTCACTTGGAAATACATAAATTCTCTATTTTATGGGCAACAGACTGGCACATATGCCAGCCATCAGTCGAAACCAATATTTTACGTCACTAAAGATGCAGTGTCTTATTGTACGAATTCTAAGAACGGCCCAAACCCAGAACGGACCCTTGAAACAATTGAGCAATTGTATAAAAAAGGGCGATAAACAGATGTTGCGAAAGTATGGGAATTTGGGCTGTGAGCATGGTAGGATACAATGTGAGAAATTATAAGGAAGACGGAGGGGCAGTCGGGGTCGACCCGCTTTAGGAGACGGACTTGCGAGTCCAGGCTAGATAAGTTAGGAGATGGAGTGAACACTAGGATACCACAAGAGTCAGTGGTTGACGTAGGCTAGACAAGCCGAGTTAGACCTTAGGCAATAGCAATGAAACTGTGTGCCTGATTGAGAGATCGTGAGGACGAGAGTATTATTTAATACGTTAAATAATAATTGTAGTTTTAGATTAGGTTATATTAGTCTACTATATTGTAAGTAGCGTGTAAGGCGCGTGAATCTCAGTGAGTGTTGGTGAACGATTGGATTGGGTGAGTGTTGAATATTTTATCCCTCCTTGTTCCTTTTAATGACTAAATCGAGGTACCCTACACAAGCGTTTGGTTCTAGGGACTCGGGGAAAGCCTTCTATGGGGTTTGACATTTACCAACCGACTGTAGACATCCAAGACCTTGACTCTGACGCAGTCACACCGCTTATGGAAGGCAGAACCGAACTTACAACTCGTTAGGGCCAATTTGAATTATAGTGCTACCTTGTAGTCTGTTGTTCTTATTTACGAACACAATCCAACCGAACGTTAGTGAGGGCTACTTTTCCCCTATGGACTGACTAACTGCAGGATATCTTACATTGTACTTGATGTACGCACACTTCCCGGGAGCGGGGGTAGGCTTCACCAAGTACCCCTAACTGGTTTGATAGCCGTTCTAAGGAACGTTAGAAATTGTGTCTCGTTAAATCACACCCGGCCCCCGTGGCCTCTTACTGATACAAAAAAATAATATTTAGCGAGACACATACTTTGGATGCCCAGTAGAAACGCCCCGTTGCTAGATAGGTAGACAAAAATGATTGCACGGCTGCCGATTACACTGCAAGCATCCCCAACTTGGGTAGATTAAAGGAAGTGTGAAGTGACGATTTAAAATAACCACTTCGGCGTATAGCAAGGCAATTCGTAAGGAATCCTGCAACCGACTGACGATGCGGTACGCTTGCGCTAGTTTTGTATTGTTTTAGTAAAGGGTGAGTAGGCCGTTAAAAGGGGTTATTATTATTACAGTACGCGTCCTGCACTTCTGGAAACCTGTCTCGCTCAATGGTAGAGGCACTTCGCAGTCCCTTTACCTTAGGATTGAGTAAGGCATGCTTGAGTATAGGGAACGTGTCCTGCTGGAACCGTAGCAGGCCCTCTCTAGGGCCTATGCACTTTAGAAGTAGGACTGGCAGCACGCGTACGACGTAACCGCTGTTATAAAGTGGCCATGTCCCTACGTCGCTGGGGTGGGTTACCAGATTATTGTAAGCACTTTCAGTAACGTAACTCAAAACAATGTATCCTCGAACGCAAGCGTTACGTGTCAATTACCCTTTTGTATTCCTCTCATGTCTTGTAACTTTCATAAGCAAAAGAAAAGTAGATTTCCTTTCCTTAATCACCTTACCAATGAATTCCCAACCTCATTTTGTATTGAAATTGTTTTCTTGTATCCCCCCCTTGTTCCCCAGCTTCCTAAGTCGGGACAAGGCAAAACACTTCTTGGGAATTCATTACAATCGGTGGGAGAGTGTCCAGTCTGGAGACGAGCTCTACAGAGCCGCACGGTGGCGGGGTGCGGCTCTTCCCCATTAGGGGGAACCGACCCAAACACTAATAAGTAACATAATTAGGAAAAACGAAAATTTTATCGGCCTAGGGTCATCTAGGAACAGTCACATAGGTACTACGGAACCCTAAAAAGAGGTGTGTAGGTACTTACGAAGGCCTAGGTGTTTTCTTACGAAATTTTGACCATAATATATAAAGCATGATGCAAAATTTTTTTATTAAAGTTTACCTCCTTGCTCGATAGATGGCGTTGTACCTTTTTCTGAATCGCGCTACGGTTTCGTTACAAGCGTTTCATCACATCCCTTCGTTCACCTACCTCAGCGGTCCAGCTCTTGAGCAGCAAAAAGCTCGTTAAATATTTTTAACGTTCTTTTTGTTGTCTTCACCAAAACGGTTATTTTTGTGTAGAATCTCTGGAAGTATTCAAAGATTCTTCAGTTCTAAATTGTGTAAGCAGAGCGGTAAAACCATGGTCACCATGGTTTTTAAGAGCGGTGGCCGCCAGATAACGGCCACAGTGACAGCTGTCATTGTATACGACGACGATACACGACGGTACATACGACCGACGTAACTTGGCGGGACTGAACTTTGCGCAGAAGGCTGCGCAGTAAGATTTTTTAGGAACCGAATGGTGATATGAGGCGAGTGCGAGTGAGAGAACATGCGCGAAAGTTCTTAGTGCCTATGTTCAGGCTCGCCAAGTTACGTCGGTCGTATTGTAGGAACTTAGGGTCAGTTCACACCGAGACGCGCGGCGTAGCTCACTGAATCGTGTACCTTTTTGTGTAGTAGATAAGGTCTGTAATTGTATTTCTATCTTGAAAACTGCGCGTCGCGTCTCGGTGTGAACTAACCCTTAGTCTGAAAGACAGTCTTGACTCTGTTCTGCGCACAGCCTAAATCAATTTAACTAAAGATCATTTTTATAGTTTTTAGCGGCAGAGTAGGGAAACACAGCTGCAGTGTCTAGAGATTGCGAATTGGACATAATGCGCCCAAAGGATAAAAACGTTAGCTTATTGTTACAAAAGTCAAAAATCAAACTTAAAGAATCTCATCAGCAAGTATTGCCATAAGACCTAGGTACCTACAGTCTAAAAGAAGAAAAAAGTAAACAGTAAGTAGTACGTATGTTGATTAACACTAAGCTGTAGAGAAAGGGTCCTTTAGCTACAAAGATGCGATTAATTATAAGTAAATTAAATTAGAATTTCTTGCGAAACAAATTGCTTGTGAAATTTTCCTATAAATTATTAAGAAGACGATTGTAGGTACTTATCAATAGATATAGCTTTTCAATACTGTTCACAGTCATTTTTCTCATAATTTTGGCAGTTTTTTTTTTCACTTGAAACTGGTGCCCTGAGACAGCGAGGCCCGCAGACCACGTAAAAGATGGCGGGACGTTCTGGATAGGGTCCATCAAAACTAGAAGGAGTGGAGGGAGGCCTTTGCCCAGGAGTGAGACAGCGTAGGCTAGTAGAAAAAAAAAACTTTAAACTAACAAAACCCAAAATCTAAACATTTTAATCATCGCTAATGAGATACAATTGATTTTCTATTGTAATGGCCACGTCGGGATTATGAACTCATTTGCTAACCCACTCTGAATATATTACGCTATTAACTCAATTTTCTAGTATCAAGTTTCAGAAAACTTTTACCGGCAGGACTGTCGTGGAACATTTCACAAATCGATTTCACCACAAATCTACCACAGCGGCAGCAGGGCGTTCTGTGGTTTCTGCTTACTCTCGTTGCTTACTTCCCTCGCAAAAGGCGAGAGTTTATGTATGTGTTAACGGAAATGTATGAAACCTAGGAATTTTACACAATTCCTAGGAAATATATGCAATGCCGAGCCTACTTACGAAACGCGTAAAATAATCTTTCAAAGATTCTTTAATAGACACATTTCCTGTGAAATGTATGTATTTTCTAGGAATTGTATGCAATTCCAAGATGATACTAGGAAATATATAAAAAGTAATGCTTTCTGTGACTAAAAGAAATAAAACACGTTTGTAAACTAAAATCAGAATAAGCATAACATTCTAAAATAAAAATTTAGCATGCTGCATGTTTTATTCCTAACGAAGTCGTCGTCGACGTCGACGTCAGGTATAATTTCAATTTCTGTCTGTAGGGTTTAAGGGAACCTAACCAAACCGAACCTCGAGGTGCCCTTCGCTCGCTCTTGCATCGACGTCGTCTAGTAGCAGAACATATTGAATTTTTAAGATTTCCTATCTATTTTAGGAATTGTACACTTTTCCTAGGAATTGTATAGAATGACGGATTGCACACTTTTCCGTTAACATATGCACGTATAGTCTACGACAATGTTCGAGCTCAAAATATGCCTAGTTCAGTCATATTTGCTCAATTTCTATCAACTTTGAAGAACTTCACTCCCCTAAAGTACACAATACATTTTTTCAAGATTCATTTTCGGCGAAGGTATTGAAGCACAGTGTGCACACAACTTTATAGAAAAAGGGTTACAATCGTTGATTCAGATCACGTATAGCCTAACCGTGGTAACTGGAGAATTTAATGGGTACTTGGATGAAAAATTTCGGATATTACATAATTCAAGAGAGACGATCGATGGTTTGGCAATTGGGATTGTAATCTGGGGGCACGGGAGTGCCCCCGCCAAGACGAGCCAAGCGAAGCGCAAGGGCACTACCTACCTTTTCTCGAAGCACTTCGTCGTATTTTTGAACCTTCATAACTTGGGTTTGGATTATACCAGATAAACAAAATTTTCGGGATATGATGTCAGTGGTTGACTTATTAAACCTATAAAGTTTCAATTGCATAGCTCTTATACTTTAGTAAAATACCCCGATTTCGTCACTGACTCACTGACTCACTGATGATCATCAATATTCTAAGGGTCTTCCTGAAGTCCTAGAAAGCTGAAATTTGGTATGTAAGCTAGTAATAGTACACAAACAACAAAATAACTCTAAAACTTGGAACTTTTACCCTTCAACCCCTTAAAATAGGGGATGGAAGTTTGTACGAGACTTCCGCAGATTTTTATGCTAGAGTTCTGAAAATTGATATAGGGACTCCTTGTTATAAATAATAAAATACGTATTTCAGGATTTTCAGTAAATAACCCCCCAACCCACCAAAAAAATTTTTTTTATTTCATAAGCATCAATATTCTAAGGTTCTTCCTGAAGTCCTAGAAAGCTGAAATTTGGTATGTAAGCTAGTAATAGTACAAAAACAACAAAAAAATTCTAAGACTTGGAACTTTTACGCTCCAACCCCTTAAACTAGGGGATGGGAGTTTGTATGAGACTTCCGCAAATTTTGATGCTAGAGTTCTGAAAATTGATACAGGGACTCCTTGTTACAAATAATAAAATATGTATTTCAGGATTTTCAGTAAATAACCCCCCAACCTACCCAAATTTTTTTTTTTTATTTCATAAGCATCAATATTCTTAGGTTCTTCCTGAAGTCCTAGAAAGCTGAAATTTGGTATGTAAGCTAGTAATAGTACAAAAACAACAAAAAAACTCTAAAACTTGGAACTTTTACCCTCCAACCCCTTAAAATAGGGGATGGAAGTTTGTACGAGACTTCCGCAAATTTTGTTGCTAGAGTTCTGAAAATTGATATAGGGACTCCTTGTTATAAATAATAAAATACGTATTTCAGGATTTTCAGTAAATAACCCCCCAACCCCCCAAAAAAATATTTTTTTATTTCATAAGCATCAATATTCTAAGGTTCTTCCTGAAGTCCTAGAAAGCTGTAATTTGGTATGTAAGCTAGTAATAGTACACAAACAATTCTAAGACTTGGAACTTTTACCCTCCAACCCCTTAAACTAGGGGATGGAAGTTTGTAAGAGACTTCCGCAAATTTTAATGCTAGAGTTCTGAAAATTGATATAGGGACTCCTTGTAATAAATAATAAAATACATATTTCAGGATTTTTAGTAAAGAAACCCCAAAAAAAAAAATTATTTCATAAGCAACTTTCAAAAAGATGTGAAATCCCACCAAAAACATTTTCATGTAAAATGTTGCCAAGACGACACCACATATGGCTCAAAAAGTTATTAGATCTCATATAAAGCCAAGCTTCTAACTCTACACGCCCTAACTTCACAAACTCTACACCTTAGTCAAAATATGTGGCTTGGCCGTTTCGCTACCATCACATGGGCGTAAGGTGAAAAATTTATTCACTGTTCATTACAGTTTTTGTAGTAACGAAACGGCCAAGCCTCATATTTTGACTAAGGTGTAGAGTTTGTGAAGTTAGGGCGTGTAGAGTTAGAAGCTTGGCTCTACATGAGATCTAATAACTTTTTGAGCCATATGTGGTGTCGTCTTGGCAACATTTTACATGAAAATGTTTTTGGTGGGATTACTATATACGTAAATAATTTTAGAGGTATGTTTGTATGATCTAACTGGCGCTTGTGTGTGTAATAAATAATGCATTTATTTGTAATCAATTATCTGCTTATCTATCAATAATTTCAGTTCTCCCGTTTACGCGAGCTGGATGCAAGGAACCGACAGCATTCGTACCACCCAACACCAATTTGCAAATATTATGGACAAATATATTTCAATAAATCCCTATAGGAACACGTGGCTAACAGCCGCACAGGTCGATCAATCAGGTTAAGCTATGCTTCATCATCATCACCATCATTTCAGCGGAAAGACGTCTACTGCTGGACATAGGCCTCCCCCAAGCACTTCCACTTCGACCGGTTCTGTGCTTCTTGCATCCAACGGGTTCCTGCGGCCTTCACAAGGTCGTCGGTCCACCTTGTGCTATGCAGCTATGCTTGCCGCGGTTGATCTGTGGATGGGTGACCATCTTTACATAACGAGATAGGGGTCTCATCCATGCCTCAGAAAGTACGTTAAACCGTTTGTCCCACCTGTCATTCGTGGATCTTTGACAGTCGTTACGGGTAGTCAAAAGCCCGAAAGTGTAACAAACAGTCTTACCCAGTAACTGGGTTGTGGAGGTCAGATAGGTAGTCATTCCATGTAAAATACTGGTATTCAGCGGCATCTGGTTAGACTGGAAGTCGACCACAACATCGTTGGGAAAAGGTTCGGCAGATGATTATGATATTTTTGTTTTATTTCATTCATTTCAATATAATCCCCCCCATATGAAATAATATCAGTAAGTGTAGGATTTCCCTACATTTATTGATGTGGATGACTAAATAAAGAATGGGCATTATTGGACAGACTTATGTATTAAAAACTAATACGAATGGTATTACACATGATGAAGAGAAACAAATGCACTGAATATTCTTCTCCAATATGTTAGAAGATGCATACGTTATGAACGTGGACAAAACAAATGTCATATTGAATGCATGATGTCGTGCCAATATCGCCTCGCGTCTGAGGAAAACAGCTCAAAGTTATGCATGAGTATTTTCAAAGAATATGTACTTTCTCGATCACATAATATACAAAAATATGTACCTATCAGCAAGTTCCTTTGTATTCGACATCGAACGACAAAAATGCCAGTAAAACAAACTAGTTAAGTACATCCTAAGGAAACAAAAAAATAAATCACCGTAACTGCTTTGTCTTTAAAAGGTTTAATGACACTTGCACGTCATAAAACGACAAGGTCTAATTGTCTATGTACAGTATTTTTATTCCAACACGCTGTGAATGCGTGGGTAAAAGCGTAGCGAAAGGAGCTCTCGGTAGCCTCCGAGACCATGCCGAAGTCGGATGTGTGTGTGTGCGCGTGCGTTGTGTGTTGTGTACTGACACTACTCGTCTTCACGCACACATTCACAGGGTGTTTGTACACTTGGCAACCACAAGTAAACCGCGCGTGGCTTCGAAAAATATTATAACGTTAAGATAGTTTCAACCATAGTGAAGTTTCAACTTCGTGGGTTATTGTCAAAAGTGATAAAGAAAAAAATTTACGAGGTCCTATAGATTGCAAAAATATTACCGATGTCGATGATATAAAAGTGTTATTTAAGCAAAAGTTACACCTTGCTATAGAAATATAACCGTAAATATATATTGTAAAGACAAACAAAATATTAAGTACCTGAAACCCGAATTCAGTTTTGTCCATTTGCCAGCAAAACAGATTCTGTCGCCTTTCTGACAGACGTAAGTTATTGAAACAATCGAAATCTATGAAATATTGAAAACAACTTCCAATTGATTCTATAAGCGCCTTTTCTTGTTCGGTTAGAAATAGTCATTTTATAAAGGAAGCGGTGGAATATTTATGACGAGTCGTGTGTTTATTCGTATTGTTTATTTCGGTTTTTTCGTAGCAATGTATTTGCTGTTCTAAAGTTCTAAAGATCATTGTGGCATAATCAACCAAGAATGTTCCCACTGCTGGGAAACAGGCCTCCTCTCGACGATAGGGAGTGGGCTGTAATCTATCAAGCGGGCCCAGTGCGAGTTGGTAGATGTCACATGTCGTCGAATTCTTGGTTCTAAGACATGACATGGTTTTAAGACGTGTTTTCCTTCCCCGGTTTGAGAGATAAAATAATTTACACAAAGTAAAGATCAAGATCATTGTGCTAATATCAAATAATGTAATATGAATTGTCTGTAGGAATTTGGTTTACATTCTACTTTTTTTTCGAAGCAAAATATCTGTACTTGCTCTTTATCTTTTAAAATCCCTAAATCAGAATCTCAAAACTTTAAATCAATTTTTCAGAACTAGCATCTCTTAAATTTTAATATCCTAATAAAAAGAATCCAGGTCATGTTTTCAGCCCCTCTTATTTATCCTCTATAAAAACGAACATAATTTCAGTCGCAAAGAAATATTTAGGTACACAGCGTTAGTGAAGGGTGAATGTTGTTTCAGTGTCATAAATCCTGAAGGGAGGATCAATATCAGATTACAACAGCTACACGTAATAAAGACCTTTACTTAAGACAACATTTGGACAAGCTTAGTACGGGTCGCCCATTTTCAAACAAAATTGAAATAAAAAATGCCTGTGAAAAGAATTTCAGTGTAGGGACTGGAGATCCCTTTTCAATAACGATCTTTAAGTGTTTCTGCAATTCATATTCAGACCCAGATCTAATTTTATTTGAATAGTGGAACCAACGTGTGCTGCATTGCTGATATGCCTATTTAATTTTACTGGAGGACTTTTAGGTACTTAATAAGTTAATGCTTGATTTTTTTGGGACATTATAAATCATGAGTCTGTGTTAGATTTATTCAGAAATGAAATGCTTATTTTTTTTAGTAAGTGCTCATAATATGCAAGAGCGGCACGTTGCCAACGGCAGAGGCCACTACAAACGTAGACGCGTATACGATTTAAAGATCTCGAGATAGATAATGATATCTCTTTTAACTTTGACTTTCACGGCCCAGGTCATCTTTTTTTCAGTCTTCTAAATAAGTTCAGTTACTACAAAGCTCTTCGAACTGAACCCTTTTACTAATTACCAACACTCTCGCCAGCAAAACTTTAAAATTCCGTCGAAAATTCCCGCTAAATAGGGCACCGTGCCTAGCCCACATATTTCGTAATAATCTCATCTTTCATACATTGTGGCTGTGAGGTCGGCGGCCATGCTATTAGCGAAATATAAAAGGTGGTCCGGATTCTGTAGAGAAGTGTTTAGAAGTCGGCCATGGGTCGTTAACCGAAGTATAGTGCAGCAATTTTGTAAGAACATGCAAAGTGCATATGGTTGTTTTCTCATGAATGGTTGAAGCTTTATGCATAGTTGTGGGGAGTTTCTGGTTTTTATTGTTGCTTTGCCAAATGTGAAGTATATTTTAGCTGAAGAATATAAGTAGTTGATTTTCAATTGTTATTAACAACCATGGTTGAAGATTTCACGAATCTTTTTAGGATGAAACCATGACAGTTGATAGTATAGCATGTCTTCTAGAGTACCTGTTAAAGCTCGTAGTGTCACATAAAGACATTTCGGGGTTTTCCACATCTCCGGGGAAATGTACTAGATCCCATTTGTAAGGCGGAAACCTAGGGCAGGAAACCGGACTAATGTCGGAGATAGACCAAAAGTTCTTCATCTAAACATTCCACATCTTATTGTTTTTTATAGGATGCTTAAACCTCTTGACTTATCGATAAAGCTTTTTAGACATAGCTTATTAACTGTTGTAAACAGAAATTGTGTTTAAAAATAATTATAAAAATTTTATCTGGCCTCTGACAGATTCGTTGAACGTGATAAATGAAGTTAAGAGACTTTTTCGGGGGTTAGGTTTGTATAAATTACTGACGCTTCTTAGCGATGGATGGGCTGTCCCTACTGAAGCAAGATCCGTGAAAGCGTCTTTACCTTTATTCTAAACGGAAAAGGGTCGAAGTTAAAGTCCTTACTTTTTATATCGGATTTTTTATTTAAGTCACAAAATCTAAGTAACCCAACCGGATTGCTTGGATTTTATTTCATGTGCTTCAAAATTATGAATAAGGTGTGTACCTGTACCTGCATTTTCTAATTATACTGTACGACCTACGCAGCACATTGACCTTTGTGGTAGTTTGTACGTCACACTCATTTATGCACATCCATATGGTTTAGCTATGTATTTCTCTAATATAGCATTTAAGTGTAATAATTGTGTAATCATATTCTTGAGGGGCCCGTGGCTAAATAATAACAGCCGCACAGGCCGATCGATTAGGTTAAGCTACGCTTGCCGCGGTTGGTCCGTGGATGGGTGACCATCTTAACATACCAAGACCCCTCGGTGCCTCGGAAAGCGCGTTAAGCCGTTGGTCCCGGCTATCATTCGTGAATTTTTGACAGACGTGTCGGGTCGTCAGAAGCCCGAAAGTCTGACAACCAGCCTTACCACGGGGTATCGTATTACCCAGCAACTGGGTTGTGGTGGTCAGATAGGCAGTCGCTTCATGTAAAATACTGGTATTCAGATGGTATTCAGATGCATCCGGTTTGATTGGAAGCCGACCCGAACACAGCGCCCCAAAATAGCTTTACAATGTAACTACATGTACCTTTGTACCTACTTCCTTATTCAATATTAAGAGAGTTCGCATTTCTTCAAACAAACACACCCTTTACTCGCAAGTCGAAGGAAAACACGAAAATATTTGAACGTACTTTAAAATGTGAATTGTGTTTACATTTGCCGTTTTGTAAATATTGTGTCGCAATGCAGTATAACTTCCTCATAACCGACATAAAACTTAATGTAATTCAGGATAAAGGACTTATTAAGCAACAGTTTCAAGCAAGGAAATTTCTCGCCGGCCGGTCAACTCTTTACGTGACCAGAGGGCTGGCTCGTTCTTTGGCCAAAGAATAAGGATTGCCATGCATAGTGGCAATGCTGCCAGTGTTCTGATTACGTATTCCGGATGACAGCGATGCGATCGAGTACTTCGACGCCTAAGGGCAAGGGCTGATTTTACCAAATTCAGATATTTTTTATGCTTGGATTAAAATGGACGTCTGACAGTTCTAATATGGAATAACTGTCTCTCAGGATAAGACTTATTCTAGGTATAAAAGTTTGGTGGAATTCGCCCTATTTAGTACCTAGTGTAAATAGTAGTATTAGCTACAGGGTGTTTGGAAGCTGAGTGCAAAGCTTTAAGGGAGTGATAGTTGACACCATTTACAGCATTTTGAGCCATACGTGTCTTAGAAGAAGTATGTTTTTTGTATTTATAAATACAAACTATTAGTCAAAAATAACATACCAACTTTAATTGGGAAAAAAATAAAAAAACATACGTCATCACATGTATGGCTCAATATGCTCTAAACGGTGTCAACTATCACCCCCTTAAGGCTTTGTATCCAACTTTGTATATTATGTATAAGCGATTTAATAATTTAAATGAAAGAAGAAAGTTAGTTTCGTATTCCGGTGTAAATGTTCGGAACTCATTGTGCTATTTGTTAGTTATTCGAGAAAATTTATAAACTACTTATATCTTGTCTCGGGGTTAATGTTGAAGTTTATTTTCTTTTAGCGTAGTAGTTGTCTGCTAATAAAATGGAACGTTTTGTAATTTTCGCCGAGGATTACTGTACATCGCGTACAAATAAGCTCACATTTCTTACGGTCAGTGATATAAGAGACTATTATTTGAAATATAAGCTGCCTAGAAAGGAAACTGGTTCGTGTAATGCAAAAGGAGCATTGCTACAATAACTATCATCTTGCTGTCAACTTGAAAACATAGAAATAAACTTGTTTTGTGTTAGTATTCCATAATTAACTGTGTTTCCGAAAATAGCCAAGAAGCAAAACTTGGTGACAAACCCTTTCTACCGTTTTAAAGATCCTTACACCGTTTGTCCACCCGCCACCATCAACGAGGCGTCAATAACATACGAAATTATTCGAACCGCGTGTGACGTCCCGGAGACGCGCGACGGCTCGGCTTGCGGTGGACACGCGGCGATTGTAAATGTAGATATGTATTGCTACTTCAGCACCGACATCTCGTTCTCATTGACGTTCCGTTGACGTGGCGGTGAACAAACGGCCTTAGATGTTATCCACAAATTTTTCTCCTTAATCTTATTTAACTTAACGCTAATCACATAACTTATGTTGCTAAATTTTGAACATCTATTACAGATCGAGGCTACAAAATACTAATGATTTCATCTCAAGCACTTAATACATCTTCTTCTTCAGCCTTTCTGCAATGCACGCCACTCCTCTCAGTCTCTAGCCTGCTTAAGCCAGAGTTGTCCAGCAATCTTGACCAGGTCGTCGGTCCACCTCATCGGCTGTCTGGACACTTCTACTACTAGATCTCGGTCTCCAGTTCAGCACTGTTCTACCCCATCCGCGATCTGTTCTACGTACTATGTGGCCCGCCCATTTCCACTTTCTTAGCGCAATCAAATACATACATATACCTACCTAATGTTTTGTTTTCTCTGAATCCCAAACAAACAAAAACTCTTCCTCATAATATAATATCAGCATGCATTTCTTTATTTATCTAGTTCAACATGTTAGTGTAATGAGCTACAACATTGTGACATTTCCTACTATATCCTTTCCCTTTTTCTGGACGCGTTTCCTGAACTATGTACGAGTTTTGTTCTTCAGGAAATTCTTCATGTTTGCACTTCTGTAGTTGTGAAACTATAAAACACATTCACCTACATGTAACGGGAGAAAGTTATTCGATTTATGGATCGCAATAGTGCTGGCTGGAATTCGTTTGTTTTCAGTTTGTAGTGATATATTTATTTTGTTCCTACTTTCGTTTATCTTGTGGTCACTGAGGTCACCTTTGTTGTTTTAATAAATTTTGAATTACACTTAAACTAAACATAGTTAGATTTCTAAAATAATGGAATAGGTATAACACTACTTTTGCCCGTAGCATTGCTTCTCGCTTCGTCGGAAAACCACAGCTCAGTCAGTTTCTTTTTATCTCAACTATTTAAAAAATTGTTATTGACAATTTTGATAATTCTTTCATTAATATGATCTCCATACTTTCAGGAAGTTATATGCATAAATGTACGGCATCTCTGGCATTTCTATGCGAATTTCAATGATTCTTCTAGTCGTTGTCTTCAATTGAATTTGTGTGGGGTAGGTACAACTAAAAAGTGAAAAATAAAAACTTTTTTACAAAAAAAAACAACCGACTTCGAAGTCGGTGTCGTTGGTTCCGCATTTTCGTTTTTCGTTCTTCTCCTGCAATTTTGAATAAATATTTTGCTGAGATTAAAAAAACTAAAGTGCTAATCGACTCTTGTTGCTGACCGTACACATAAGTGTAGTTTATACCTTTTCACTACTACAATATTCCCGTCACTCTTTTGTTTTACCAATGGCCATGCATTTTATAATTTACATCTGCTTTCCATGACCTAATCTTCCCGCGTAATAATTCTCCAGTTATCTGTTACCCCAGCCACGGCTGATAAGCAGCTGATCCCTTCTATATTTTCCTTTAATTCCCGCTCGTTGGAAACAACACTGGCCGGGATAATATTTATTTTTCTTCAATCCCCGGGAGCCCACTGTTTTATTTATTGCTTTCATTTCACCTCGATCGTGTTTTAAATTACTCGTGTGATTGTCAGTTAATTTGTGTACTTTTGTTTTTAAATGTTCTATGAAAGGGGATTTTACAGTTGTCTGTTTAAAGGGGAAAAGATAATGTAAACATGAATGGATCTTCTGGAAGGTCTATAAATACTATTAATCTAAGAACATTCCCTTGACCCAAGGGCTGGCTTTTACCTTAGCCGGAGGCTAAGCATTGCCATATGACGTGGGGATGCCGCCAATCTCTTAGGCCAGTCGACAGCGATGCTAAGGAATATTTCGACGCCATATATAAGTTTTTTAATAGTTTTAGTTAAATTAGGTTCTTATAAATTCATTTTAATAATGTATAGTTTATTTAGTATTAGATGTTTGTAGATAATAAAAATCCTATAACATTTTGTTCATTTGATGTAATGTTCTTGATCATCATATGCCTAACCTTTTCCCAACTACGTTGGGGTCGGCTTCCAGTCTAACCGGTTGCAGCTGAATATCAGTATTTTACATGGAGCGACTGCCTATCTGTCCTCTACAACCCAGTTGCTGGGTTATGCGATACCCCTTGGTAAGACTGGTTGCCAGATTATTAGTAGACCCGAAATGACTGTCAGAGATTCACGAATTACAGGCGCGACCAACGGCTTAACGTGCTTTCCGAGGCACGGAGGGATCTTGCGATGTAATGCGCTAAAAGAAAAAAAAAGAGCGTTGTAAAGATTAATATTTGTGTCTCATATTCTCTTAGATTTCACACAAAATCCGTAGCTAGGTCCCCCATATCTAGGTCTCACACAAGATCCCGTAGCCACTCATATCTATTTCCAAGAAATAGTAAATCCGACTCGACCCCAACCGCAATCTGGCTCGAAAGATCTTCAGAAATATCATTAGCAATAAAGCTAGCTTTGAAATATATACAAGACATATAATAAACATCAGTTCCCGACATCTGTTACTACGGTCCGCTGTCCTTAATTAAAATTAAAATAGAATTACGAGTTATACGCGACCTCAATATTTAATTAATTTTAATATTTCCCTTTAAACACCGTTTTTGGATTTCATTTTGTTCTAAGAATCATTTCGGGTGGAAAAGTTTCTGGCTGTGAATTGATCGCTATTCTCTTTCGGTTTTGTATGTCAGCTTGTGCCTACAGCTGGGCCTCAAAAAGTAGTTTGAGTCAGTCTTCAGTTGTCTGAGTGAATAGACCACCGATTAAACTAAGTACCTACCTAATTACACTACCTACATAGTTTCGAGAGTAAGCAAGCTGAAGTGATAGTGGACTGACCATGTTTTCGAAGGACCGATGGCCAGTGGAGTAGACGAGTTCTGAAGTGGAGACCGCGTATCGGCAAGCATGGCGTGGGACAGCAGCTTGATGGACCGACGACCTTAAGATGTCTGGGAGAGTCTGGATGCGGAAGGCGGAGGACAGAGTATTGTGGCGCAGCCTGGGAGTGGCCTATGTCCAGCAGTGGACTGTGATAGGCTGAGTTGATTGATTACACTACATATCCTCCCATACCTAATAGCAGTGTAATTTGAAAACATTGTAAAAGCCAGTTATTTTTTAAAGAGTTAACTTGGAGTTTCTTGCCGGATCTTCTCCATTGGAAACTCCAGTTGGAACCGTGCACCTAGCTTTTGGCGTTTTATTTATTTAATATCCTAATTTTGGATTATTTTGTGTGGACTCAATAATTTCTGAGACAACATGATGCGAGAGAGAATAACCATTATTATTTCTGTTTTTTAATGCCCAGGTAGATTAAGACCGTGTACTCAGCCGGAGTTCAATAAGAAACGATACTCCCGTTTATATTGATGGCAGACACGACTGAACCTCGTATTCGCATCGTTTGCAAGTGGCGCATGAGATGATTAAGGGATTAGCTAGATGGATGAACAGCGTACAGGTGAATGCAGGAGCTGTTACACAAAATAGATAGGTGCAGAAGGCTAGATCTATACGTGGAGCGGAAACTGGCGTTCGCACACATAAACGCGTACGTACGGTCACGAGCACTAATATGTCAACACTTGGCAACTTTCAATTGCGATTTTTTCACGAAATAATGAATGAAACGTTGAAATACGACACTTTACATAAACCTATGGGTTCGAAAATACTATGTTCCTAATAATATAAAATTTCATTAAAAAAAAGGAGAAAATCGCCTTTGAACAAAGCCAAGTGTCTACATACTTATGCTCGTGACTGTACGTCGATCTTGAAGGAAATGCACTAAGGAAGCCCACAAAATTCAAATTATCTTTAGTTTTTTGCAATTTGCATGTCAGTGTCAGGTTGTATGTTGATCAAAATATGATTTACGACCGTAACAAGTGTGGCTTTACAGAATTATATTCATTAGCATCAGACCTGCAAATTGCAAAAAATTAAAGAAAGGTTAAATTTCGCGGGCTACCCTGACGCTTTCGCCCTCGACGAATGATAGTCGCAAGTGCACTTGCACTCGCTGTACGTAGACGCATGTCTATGTGTGCGTGCATTTTTGCTCGTTGTATGGAGCTAACCTTCTGTATACATCTATTCTGTGGCAATAGGTAGCGTTGGTATGAAAATCTGGTAACGTTAAGTGTTCCATACGTAAGACGGTGTTCGTACTGAAGTATCATGGATTGAGTGCATCAGAGGGTTATAAGCATAGTTCATGTTACACATAATATGGAAAACAATTAACCGTTAGTCTAACGAGATGTGCTATAATAAAGTATTAGGTGACTGAAGTTGTGTCATTCCAAAACTTATTTTTACTGTCAAGCTGCATTGTTCCTTTGAAGAGTACTCATGATGGCTTTTGATTATTTTTTTAATTCCGAAAATACATAACAAAAATAATAGAAACATAACTATTCATAATATTTTGAAATACCAAATCTTTTGTCTGATTGTATTATCATAGGAAGTAACTAACGTCTAATGCTCGGTTCAAATTAAGAAATACGAATCGTTCTGCTTACCAATGGTACCTGTTTTTTTACAAGCTTTTATTTAATACGCAATGTTTGTATGTATGTTTGGGTCAAATCTTGCAAGCTGAATTAAGACTACTTCCGCATATCCTACGGAGTTGAAATTTTACTTGTTGTTTCTGTTTCGAAGACAATGCATTTTAATGATGCATGACATTATTTTATAGCCACCCGCATAAGTGTCGATCACGTGAGAATATCGGGATAAAAACTATCCTATGTCCTTCCCCGGAATGCGATCTATATCTCTGCCAAATTTTATTGAAATCCGTTCCGTGGTTTAGGCGTGAAAAGGTAACATACAGATAGATAGACAGATAGACAGAGTTACTTACCAATTTATAATATTAGTATGGATTCGTAAGCTTATTTTAAGCTACTTCCATGCGGGAGGGTCTGCTCTGCAAAGCTTTGACGTCTTTGCTTCAATATAAGTAAATATACAACAGTCTTAATTTTAGCCGAAAACGGTCAGTAAAATTATAGGAATCGGCCTTTTTTATTTATATTACATATCCGAAGATTTCGGCAGAAGTATACCTATAGTACACCTACATTTCGCCAATTATGTTAAAGGTCTATGTAATATGACGTTTTGAATGAGAATCTGATTTTGTGTTATATTGAATTATCTTTATTGTGCTCTTGATTATCCTTTTGACTTTAATTGTGTTTTTAATTTTGATTTTGTTTTTAATTTTTGTATTTAATTTTGATTTTGTTTAATTTTCATTTTGTTTTAAATTTTTGTATTTAATCTTGATTTTAATTCTGTTTTTAAATTTTGCTTTAAATCTTACTTTAGACTTTAATATAACTTGTAACATTTGTTATTTTATGGGGCATGCATTGCTAACATTTATAAGAAATTGTTAAACTAACCTTTGATATAATAATCTTTTTTTAAACATGTAACAGTATAAACAATTTTTGGTTGATACTATAGAAATAAATATCGGTCGAATTTCTTTATATAAATTGAGTGTCTATTATACTCGTATTAAAGATCAAAATATTACGCATTCGTGGAACAGCGGTGCTATTCCGTAAAAATCTCACCGTGAAAACTTAGGTGAAGTGAGCGTGGAGTGAGCTGTCAATAGTGTCAATTCCAAGCAAAAACAAACTCACTTCACCTATGTTTTCACGGTGAGATTTTTACAGAATCGACCGGCTGGATACAAGTCAGGCCTTACTTGATTTTTTGTAAAGTTTTAATCAAGACAACATCACAACAAAACTTACCCATCAGTGCATTCAAAAGAGTTTCTGCCAAAGAATCGCATCGCATTGTCTCAAACCGAATGCCTTTTTCCAATTTATTTGCTCATTAAACGTAAAAGGAACGCAGAACACGGGTCTTATAGCAACGAAGTTACTACTCCATTTTAATGAGGGACTTTGAAGCTGAAGGCAAGGTGAGGGGTTTTGTTTCCTTTGTCATAGTTTACTAATTAACACTGGCCGTCCAATACTGGCATAGATTATACGGTTTTAAAGACTTGGCAGTATTTAGTAATGAATTTTAGGGGCGATGTGCCGTGTGTTTGTTGGTTGTATGTGATTTTATTATTTACCTTGAGCGGTTATGTTACAATGTATAATGGTGTAGCTACTGTTTTGTAACAATATAATTTAAAGTATGTCCATGGAGTTTCTTGCCCGTTCTTCTCCATAGACATCTGGGCAACTAGCAGCTTCTGACTTACCTACATACTTCAAAATAAATGGTTTAATTGAATTAAATGCTTAGAGTTTGAGAATAGAGTTGAATTTCATTAAGATCACCATGACTACATCGAAGAAAAGTTTTATTAAGAAAAGCCTAATTGAAGCTGTGTTACATTCAGCGGGATTGTCCGAAATCAGCGGGATTGTCCGAAAGGGTTACCGCTGGCCCGGAACATAAAGGGCTAAGGAAGGAACACGGGTGGGTTTTAGTCAGTAAGAGTCTGACACTCCCTTCCGCTCCACCCAGAGCGGGAGGGGTCATTTGATGATTTCCCATCCGCAAAAAAAAAAAAAAAAAAAAAAAAAAAAAAAAAAAAAAAAAAAAAAAAAAGCTGTGTTACATGTAATAATTATTGGCCACTGTAACAACTGTCGCCAAACCCACGATAGCCCGTGCATTTCTAGAGATATTACGAAGATAATACTCCCTATGTAGTTTTTCTACTAAACTCCTAATGACATCTCTCCAACAGTCACCAGCCGGGCCATCTAACACCTAGTTTTCCCCAATGAATTCTCACAACTATAACGTTCCTTCTTCAAGGCATTTTATGTTCTATGTTGGATATTAATATAACAAATTGAGGAAAATAATAACCTGAAAACACGATGTGTTTGGGCAACATTAGCCGTATAAAATATAAGGTATATGTAGTGTCGTGTATCAAAATAAACACATCATATATACGGTTTATTTGATAGATCAGAAAGAAATTACCTGTGAATCCAATCAGCGTGTTTCCTTTCTAGTAAATTGATCATGTAGGTAATATTTACTTAATAATGTAGGTTATTTTTAATAAAAATCTATGTTTTTGTAATAAAGTTATACGATATCTAAATCGTAACTCATCATCTGCCTAGCCTTTTTACCAACTATGTTGGGGTCGGCTTCCAGTCTAACCGGATGCAGCTGAATACCAGGATTTTACATGGAGCAACTGCCTATCTGACCTCCACAACCCAGTTACTGGGAAATACGATACCCCTTGGTAAGACTAGTTATCAGACTTTCGGACTTCTGACAACCCGTAACGACTGTCAAAGATCCACGAATGACAGCCGAGACCAACGGCTTAACGTGCTTTATGTAAAGATGGTCACCAATCCACATACCAACCGCGGCAAGCATAGTTTAACCTGATCGATCGACCTGTGCGGCTGTTATTATTTAGCCACGGGCCTCTCGCTATATACAACGTAATTTTTAGTATATATATATAGTTTGTTCAGAATAAGTACTTAACTGAATAGATTCCAATAATTTTTACCCCATGTTATATTTGGTCCCAAAAATATTTAAAAAGGTTCAAAGTTGGATACCGAGCGACACTAAGTAGGTTATCCAATCTCCGCGCCGAACGGTTAGGTACCTAGTTGTACTAATCAATGAGCACAAGACGGCGCGGCGCGAGCGGCGCGGCGCGGGTGAGCATGTTTTGTACGGACAAACAGGTAACTTGACAAGCTTATAACTTTGTGATTTTCATGATTCAGCTTTGAAATTTTGTACATAGATTCTTTACATAAAAATACTAGACACGTGTTTCGGGTTTCGCATATACTAAAAAAAAAACCGACTTCCAAAAAAAAACACTACAAACTGAAAAATAACTTTAATTTCGGAAGTCGGTGTCTTAGGGATCAGAATTTTAGTTTTTGCCACCGACTTCCGAAATTAAAGTTATTTTTCAGTTTGTACCTAGTGATTTTTTTGCAAGTCGGTTTTTTTTTTGTTAAAAGTTTTTATTTCTCGCTTTTTAGTGGGTCTATTTATAATTTATCTAAGTTACAATAGCCTAATGTCAACTTGCCCATCGCCTTTTTATAAAATATTCCTTTTCTCGATGCAGGGACGTTAATTGTTGAGGAGTTCTCCTTTTATTCGTTTTTAGATTAGATGCTGATAATCCTGGCTGCAGCATAAGGCCAGACTTATGTCAACATTGCATTGAACTTAAAATTAGTCCTGTTTAAAATGAGCCCAAACACGACTACGGTGCTGTAATTTCAAGGTTTGTACTTTTTCTGATGCTCCTGGCTTCAGCATCAGGTCTTCGGTATTCCTCAATAACAGTACGTTTATCCACACATCGAGCCCTTTTCAATGAGCCTAAACATGATATATCTGCTGTCAGTTGTCGAGGAGTTAGGTACTCTGCAGACTATCCTGACTGCAGCATCAGGTCATGACTTGATGATCATGAGACCAAATGTGGCAAATGCCCTATCAAACATCAAAACAATTGACTAAAACAGTCCTTGCCTGTTCGAGTAACTTCTTACTGTTAAGGAGTTGTACCTTCCATCATCAGCCCAGCTACCTGAGATGGTGACAACCATACACAAATACACAAGATACTTCATAAAATATGCGAAAAACAATAAGTGAGCCTATAAAATTTGAGGGTTGCCCTCGATTTCTCTAAGATCCCATCATCAGATCCTAACTTGGTGACAATGGGACCACCTCAAAACTATCTACTTTCGAACAAAAAAAGAATTTTGAAAATCCGTCGACAATTGGCGGAGTATTCGATGAACAAACATACAAAAAAAAAAACATACAAACACCCGAACATAGTACCTCCTCCTTTTTGTGAAGTCGGTAAAAATAATGTATACTAAATCGTAACTGTTATTACTAAAAAGTAAAATTGATTATTTGTTTGTTTGAGATAATTTCTGAAAGTACTGTTACGCGCCACAATTAATGCCTGGTACATGTTGACATTAGTTACCACTAGCGCCATCTAGTATCGAGTAGCAGAACTAGTCGAGTCACGATCGTTCTAGAAAATTCGATACTAGAACTTTGTAGAACTTTCTCGAACTATCGACACCTAGTCGGTCGGGGCCGGTATGTACTCGAACATTCTAGATGTTTCTACAATAGAAGGTTCTCGAACTATCTGCGGCACTATATAAGGCCGGGATGCGCGACGACCGACACAGTTTGGATAAAGCGACAAGAGCGAAAACATCTAAGCGATCTTCAAGTGCGAATTAAGAGTGATCAGTAGTGTGATTGTGTTCTTTTAATTAGTGTTTTGAGTTGTAATTAGTGTTGTAAAATAAATTGTTATTTTTGGTTATTAAATCGGCAGTTTTTATTGTCACGAACCCGAAGCTCGTAACAATTGGTGTCAGAAGCAAGGATTATGCCGGTTTTACCCAAAGACGACACGGAGGGTATCCGAACCCGGACTCAACGTCAGCAAGAGACGGACCAGAGGAGATTCGGTGGAGCAACGCCACAGAGGTCGGAAGGCCAGCTACCGACCACGGAGGGCCCGTCCACAGCTGCTCCAGCATCATCAGCACCAGACTTTGCTGCCCTGATGATGATGCTGCAGGAGCAGTCCCGTCGACAAGAGGAACAGGCTCGCCGACAGGAGGAACAGGCTCTCCGACAGGAGGAACAGGCTCGTCGGCTGGAAGAACAGCTCCAGCGTGATAAGGAGGAACAGGCTCGCCGACAAGAGGAACAGGCCCATCGATTGGAAGAACAGCTCAAACGGGATAAGGAGGAGCAGGTGCGCCGCCAGGAAGAGCAAATGTTCCTCATGAAGGACCTTCACGCAACCTTCGGGAAAGACATGAAGGAGGTGAAGGAGAAGGTTGCCCGGCATGACAACCGCCTGTCAGAAGCTGAAACTCAGATCAGCAAGTTTAATGACGTCATTGCTGATGTGAAGCAGGAGTTGGGTAACCTTAAACTTGGGGATGGAATCGCAGCTCCCGTAGCTACAACACCTTCGCTACGTGGATTCAAAGTGCCACCTTTCGACGGAACTTCTTCCTGGTCGGCCTACAAAATTCAGTTTGAGGCTGTCATGAAGGCGAACGGGTGGAATAAAAATCAGGCCATGACTGCCCTCACCCTAGGCCTGCGCGACCAGGCCTTATCTGTTCTGGAAGCTCTCGGTAAGGAAGTGACTTACGAGCAGCTTCTTGAGGCATTGGAGGCTCGGTATGGCGACGCTCACCTGGAACACGTATTTCGTGCGCAGCTCAAGGATCGCGTGCAACGCAGTAATGAAAACCTGCAGCAGTGGGCCCTTGAAGTGGAGAAGCTGGTTCGTAAAGCGTACCAGTCTGTACCTGCGCTTATTGATGGGAACCTGGTGCAGGCATTCATCGACGGCATCCGCGACCTTGAAGTTAGAGCTGCTGTGAGGCTCGGTCACCACGGGACGCTTAAGGACGCCTTGGCCCATGCACTGGAGGTGGAAGCTGTGCGGCAGGATCATCGTTCCCATCGCGTCAGGGAGGTTGCAGCGGCTACAGTTCGCGACCGCAATAAAGGATACAGCCCTAGGTGCTACGGCTGTGGGGAAAAGGGCCACCTTCGATCCAGTTGCCCTAAGCGAACTGCAGAAAGGGAAGACGGCCGATCTCCAGAGGGCAGTGCGGCTAACAGCACCGCCCAGCACCAGCAGCAGGGAAACGAGTAATAGCCAGGACTGCGGGGCGGGTGCTGGCTGAGGTTCAAAGAGCCCCAAGGGTTTCGATCACACAAACCCATGACGGGAACAGCCTAATCATCAAGGGCGAGGTCAACGGAACGCCGTGTAAGCTGACCATAGACACTGGAGCCTCTCGCACGGTTGTCAGTTCCCAACTAATAAGACGGTCCCTTGGGGACTCCGCATACAACCGAGAACGCATTAATTTGGTAACAGCCACCGGTCAGCGCATACCCGTCCATGGAGAGAAGAAGATGGAGTTGAAGCTAGGCAACAGAATCTACCTGCATAATGTCATCGTGGCCGAGATAATGGACGATTGCATCCTGGGCCTTGACTTTATGAGGAAGAATTGTTGCGAGATTGACGTCAAGCAAGGCGTTTTGAAATGTGGACAAGAGGAACTTTTCGTGGAAGGGGCGTTACCAGGGAATGCGTACAGCCTTAAGAAGATTGTTCTTCCGCCGAGATCAGAAACGATTGTGCCGGTTAGTCTTCCTCGGAATCCTGGGCAAGCACATCGTTGTGTACTCGTGGAAAGGGTAGACAATGACCTTCCATGGAAAGTGGCACGAACTTTGGTCAGAGCCACCGACATCTCAGGGGTACGTGTGCTGAACCTTTGTGATCAGCAACAGATTATAGAAAAAGGCACACTAGTCGGTACTTGCGAGGAAGTAGATTGGTTGCGTCGATGCCAATATCTATCGACTGGGACCCTCAGCAAGGATGCACAAACGAAAGTGACCACACTTTTAGACGACTGCCGCAGCGCTCTGTCCCAAAATGAAATGGTCAAGGCGAAGAAGATGTTACTCAAGTACGCCGATGTTTTCTCGTCAAACGATGCTGACATCGGGAAGACTGGCTTAGTTCAACACAAAATAAACACAGGAGAAGAACTGCCTATCCGTCAGCGGCCAAGGAGATTGCCGGTAGCACGTGAAAAGGAAGTGGAAACCATGATTGAGGGAATGGTGAAGGATGGTGTTATTGAACCTTCATCTAGTCCATGGTGTTCACCTGTAGTGCTGGTAAGAAAGAAGGACGGCAGCATGCGGTTTTGTGTTGACTATCGTCGTCTGAACGACGTTACAAAGAAGGACAGCTATCCATTGCCAAGAATTGATGACACGCTGGACATGCTTACTGGAGTAAAGTGGTTTAGCACACTGGACCTGAAAAGTGGCTACTGGCAAGTCGAAATTGACCCTAAGGACAAGGAGAAAACTGCATTCTCGACAGGAAAGGGTCTGTGGCAATTTAAAGTTATGCCGTTTGGATTGTGCAATGCTCCGGCAACTTTTGAAAGGTTGATGGAACTTGTACTTACTGGACTAATTGGCGATGCCTGTTTGGTCTACTTGGATGACATCATCATCGTAGGCCGAACGTTTGAAGAACATCTTCAAAACCTGGAACGCGTGCTCATGAAGATCCAGAGTGCCAACCTCAAGTTAAGTCCGAAGAAGTGTTCACTATTCAAACGACAGGTTAGCTTTTTGGGATATGTAGTGTCTGAAGAAGGTATCCGCACGGATCCAGAGAAAATCGCCGCTGTCAAGGATTGGCCAGTTCCAAAAGACAAGACGCAGGTCAGAGCATTTTTGGGTTTGTGCTCCTATTATCGGCGATTTGTCAAGAACTTTGCAGACATAGCCAAACCCCTACATAAACTCACCGAAGAGAAGAGACAGTTCTGCTGGGATGAAAGTTGCCACATCGCATTCCAGGAGCTAAAGGACCGTCTGTGCAAAACACCTATTTTGGGGTACCCTGATGCGGGCAAGGAATTTATAATTGACACAGACGCAAGTGACATAGGACTTGGCGGTGTATTGTCTCAACGGAATGGTGATCAAGAGGTTGTGATAGCGTACTTCAGCAAGTCGCTGTCAAAGCCGGAAAAGAACTATTGTGTCACGAGACGGGAATTGCTTGCTGTGGTAAAGTCATTGCAGCATTTTAGCAAATATCTTCTGGGGCGGAAATTCCACGTACGAACTGACCATGCTGCACTGAAATGGCTATTGCAGTTCAAAAATCCAGAAGGACAAGTTGCGAGATGGATTGAGCTACTACAGGAATACGACTTTGAGGTCGAACATCGCAGCGGAAAATCTCATGGCAACGCAGATGCATTGTCAAGAAGACCTTGTCCTGAAGACTGCAAGCATTGTACTAGACAAGAGGGCAAGGAAGTCGTACCTGTGAGGATGCTCAAGACAGACCTCAGCAATGAGTGGAAGGAAAGCCTACAACGTGCACAGCAGGAAGATTCGGACATCAAGCCGATTCTGGAGTGGATGAAAGCCGGAGCTCCTAAGCCCAGGTGGAGCGACGTCTCAGCGATGAGTCCGATCACAAAAAGCTATTGGGCCCAATGGGACAGCTTGGTGATGCAGGAGGGAGTCCTGTGCCGTAAATGGGAAAATGCTCGGGGAAACAGCTGTCATTTGCAAATGGTTGTCCCTAAAGCTCAAGTACCGGATGTTCTACAGCTGTACCATAATGGTTGTTCAGGAGGTCATCTGGGAGTAAAACGGACTCTTCTGAAGATACGAGAACGGTTTTACTGGGTCCACTGTCGGGACGATGTCGAGGACTGGTGTCGCAAATGTACAAGTTGTGCAGCTGTAAAGGGACCTCAGACTCGTAGTAGAGGTGCATTGAAATTGTACAATGTTGGTGCACCATGGGAGAGGATAGCCCTTGACGTTGCGGGGCCGTTTCCGGAAAGTGAAAGTGGCAACAAGTATTTCATGGTTGTGATGGATTACTTCACCAAGTGGCCGGAAGTCTTCGCCATTCCAAATCAAGAAGCTTCGACAGTTGCAGATAAATTAGTTCATGAAGTCTTCTGTCGTTTTGGAGTACCTTTAGAGATTCACAGTGATCAAGGAAGGAATTTTGAGTCACAAATATTCCAGGAAACTTGTCGAGTTATGGGTACTCATAAAACCAGAACAACTTCTTACCACCCACAGTCGGATGGAATGGTGGAACGATTTAATCAGACATTGGAGAGGTACCTAGCCAAAGTTGTGGAAAATCGGCAACGAGATTGGGACAAGCACATACAACCGTTTTTGTTGTCATATCGAAGCGCTGTTCACGAAAGTACATCGGTGACACCAGCTTTCGCAAACTTTGGAAGAGAATTACGGCTGCCTGCAGACCTGATCACCGGAATACCACCTGATGCCCCACGCAGTATAACCGATTATGCGAATGACTTGCGGAACAAAATGAATGACATTTATGAGCACGTCAGACAATCGGGCCAGCAAATGTCTGAAAAGATGAAAACCCGTTATGACCGCAAAATGAACAATAAAGGGTTCGACGAAGGTTCACTAGTGTGGTTGCACAATCCAGTCCGCAGCAAAGGGAAATCTCCTAAGCTTCAAGCTAAATGGGACGGACCGTACCGGATTGTGACAAAGATCAATGACGTAACCTACCGGATACAGAAAGGTGCAAGAGGTACTCCTAAGATCGTCCATGTGGACCGGCTGGCGCGTTATTATGGGGCTGATAATGCTCGGGACGAGCATGTCTTAGGAGGGGGCAGTGTTGCGCGCCACAATTAATGCCTGGTACATGTTGACATTAGTTACCACTAGCGCCATCTAGTATCGAGTAGCAGAACTAGTCGAGTCACGATCGTTCTAGAAAATTCGATACTAGAACTTTGTAGAACTTTCTCGAACTATCGACACCTAGTCGGTCGGGGCCGGTATGTACTCGAACATTCTAGATGTTTCTACAATAGAAGGTTCTCGAACTATCTGCGGCACTATATAAGGCCGGGATGCGCGACGACCGACACAGTTTGGATAAAGCGACAAGAGCGAAAACATCTAAGCGATCTTCAAGTGCGAATTAAGAGTGATCAGTAGTGTGATTGTGTTCTTTTAATTAGTGTTTTGAGTTGTAATTAGTGTTGTAAAATAAATTGTTATTTTTGGTTATTAAATCGGCAGTTTTTATTGTCACGAACCCGAAGCTCGTAACAGTACAGCGGGGTAAGTGTGTAACACACTCTGGCTTTCATTTTGAGGTATCAACAACATTCTTTGCGTTATTTACGTTGTAGAGCAGGCAAATTTATGAACGTATGAATCAAATGATTAGCAATATCCTCCAAAATGATTCAGAGTGAGAATGATAGTGTCTCACGCCGTGCTGATTTGATTACGAAAATTCTTTTACTAATCGAAAGATGCCGTGTGCCATAGGATAGTTCGAAAGTCACTGGCAGAAGCGACAATTGATAATTTTGCCTACCGAGTAGTTTTCTTTTAGAAGACACTGGTATTAAGTGTGCAAATCAAACATAAATAAATAATAATTTAAAACATTATTCAGATAACACATCATAAAGGGACCCAAAACATTTCCTTATTAAGCCTTTCCAACCCAGCCCTGTACTTAAATACCGCGAACGCTAACAAAGCGATGCTCCATCGAATCGCATTGTGCTCCAAAACCTTACTTCAAAGCTAGCCATTCCAAATTTATTGCGGTCATATTTCACACACGTCCGGCTAGCCGCAATCAGCATGTTAATTATCTACCTAATTATCTTCCAGATATTTTGTCCCCTCTACAAATTCGCTGTGAGGACCTCTTAACACTCGTCGGTAATTATAAACATGTTTAAACTTCACTTTCACTCCGGCTTGCAATGAGGGTAAGTCTTTGCTTTGTTTAGCATTCAACTCTGCTCCAACTTAGAACTTTGAAGGTGATGAAACAGATGAAGAGTATTGGCTACTTCAGTGTTATTTAAATTTAAACCTTTTGGACAATAAGAGGTGCTTTCAAAGCTGATTTGAGGGGACTTTGAGAAATGATAGGGTATTTGTTTCGGGGTTCTGTTATGCAAATTTTTTCCCGGATAAGGCGATTGATGAATCACTTGTTTGCGTAAAAGGTTGCTTTTGTATTCATGCAAATATTCGTCGTACCGCAGATTCTATAAAAAATGTAGGGTAAGTATGCTGTTGCGATGAAATGATTAAAGTGGAGGAGAAAATATCAAGCGGCGTATTTCCCGCCGTCAAGCATTTATGAGATTATAGCACCCATTTATGTACTAACCGGATCATACTGCATCATTTTGCTCTTCAACTGCTGTACCTTGCCTTTACACATACAACGCATATTCCTGTTTCCCACTTCAACTAAGCTAAATGAGCTTATGCTGAGTAGGGGTAACTAACATTAATGGAGCAACGAATTTATGAATCATCGAACCCCTTCAACCATAAGGGCGTAATTTCATTCAATAAGCCCTTATAGAACGGTTACCATTGTAATGATCTGTTAGATCCGGCGTTCCTGTATGACCAGATTTATGAACGTAAACGAAACGTATGGTGACGCTCTCTAGTTTCTGCCTATCCGCAAAGGAAAAGTTTATGTAAGATCTGCGTTGGTAGATATATATTTGATAGTGAGTTGTTATGCTCTACTCAATTCATAGATAACACGCAAAAAAAAAAAAAAGAAGAAATTGGCGCTGTAGTTTCTGCCTATCCGCAAAGGAAAAGTTTATGTAAGATTTGCGTTGGTAGATATATATTTGATAGTGAGTTGTTATGCTCTACTCAACTCATAGATAACATAGTCCTCTCCCAGGCTGCGCCACAACACCCTGTCCTCCGCCTTCCGCATCTAGCCTGTCCCAGCCACCTTCCTAAGGTCGTCACTCCATTTAGCTGTGGGGCGTCCCACACTACGCTTGCCGATACGCGGTCTCCACTCCAGGACTCGTCTGCTCCACTGGCCCTTCGATAAATATGGCCAGCTGCTGTTAGCATAAGGTAAATTGGAAGTTGGGTATTCTGTTAAGGACTAGTAAACAACCTATGTGACGATTTCGCTTAAGAAGCAGTAGTTTTTTAATGTCATATCGAAAATTTAAATTACTATAGAAATATTTAAGAGCTTCCTAAGATTTATGCTTAAATCTTGAAACCATCTCAAGCCATCAAAAATATACCTATAACTCAAAGTGCGCGCCTTTGAACCGGGGAAGATGGCGAAGCAAATATTTATTTAATCAAACTTAGTTCGAGCAATCTGTGAAGGATTTCATCTCGTTAAAGGGATGCTGCGAGCTAACACTTGTTACCTGCATGACTGAGATCAGTATTGGCGTATATTTCTTGCTTGAACAAATTTGAAATACAGCTGAAGAAGTTACTGTTTGATGTATTTTAACTTGTGTTGGTAAAAGGTTTGATTTAAGTGTTTGTATTAATATTTCAGTGAACATGAAAATTACTAACTATGTGGGCACAGGGCAATTCGAAAATATACAATTTTAAATTGAAATTATTTTTATTATAAACACAAAATACCATAAAGTATCCCATAATCATATTATACAGGTTTGGCATTTTTGTGTGAAAAATAACATTCACCAAATCTTGATCTTTAAAATGCGACCGCTTTTCATCGTGTTTTTCACAAAATTTTCGCGTACTTTAGGTATTCAATTATCAGAGTAACACATGTTCTACTTTTAGAGGTCAATTTTGTATAATTGACCTCGACACGTCCTTTTAAATAACCCCACTAAAAAGTCAGGACCTGTAGAATCTGGCGAATTTGGGGGTCAATTACTGTTGACATTTCTTGGAATTTATATTGTTTCGGAAACATTCCTCTCAAAGTTTCGATTGTGTTTCGTGATGCATGGCTTTTAGCTTCATCTTATTAAAATCACGTGTTTTCTAGGTTTAAGTGACGGATTTGTTAAAATAAAAATAAAAACACTTAACATTATTGCGATTGCTAGTCGCAGTAACAATCCTCTGTAATCAAAATGGAATTACTAGTACTAGTACTGATTTGTTGAAAAAAGTGGTTCGTTTTTCAATCTGTTTAGGAACTTGGTGATAAAATTACTCAATTGTATGCAGTAGTCACGGCCTTATAAATGGAACATAATAAATTTGCCATAATATTTTAACTAAATAGTGGATATAAAAGAATCGTAAAATTTGGCACCAAATAAAAATGGTGGCCAAAAAAGTTGTATACATACGAATTGGCCCACCATTATATATATTAACCGAAATATCTAAGATTCCTCCTAGTTTACATACTCTACTCTCTGTAAACATGTGACAAAACAGGTCGTTTAATAGAAATGTAAATAACAGAAACCTACAAAACAATATTTAATATCTTACAGAAAATTCGATATGTTCGTAATTATACCAACCAGTTAACGCATAAAAATGTATTTTTCTTCCCATGGGCAGGCAGAAACAACACATGCCACGAGAAATGCCAGGAAGAATGATATTAAAATAACTGACCTAACCAAACGTTTCGTAAAGTTACTGTCACTTTTATTCAAAAGCTTCATGTGCAAAAAACGCAAGCCCGTCTCCATTTTAAGAAAATTAAGTGTTTCTCAAGTCTAAGTAGAAGGTTCTTCAAAAAATCTAGAGTATAATTTTGAAGACACTTTTTCTTTAGCCAGCTTAATATTTCGTTACAAGACTCTTAAGGTTTGGAGGTAAAAAATACTTGAGTAATTCATGCAGCAGATGGGAATTCACTGAAAGTTTTTTTAAAGAAACGCTTAGATATTAACTTACATTTTCATTAATTATGAATTTGCGGTTTTTTAAAGTTATACTGATTTCTAAAAAATAACGATAAAAATACTTGAAATAGGCTTTATAACAGTAAGTATTAAGTACTTAGTAAGTCGTTTGCTGAAATGTCACATTATTTATTTACCATAATGATACATAAGACATAAATTTCCTCTTTTGACTTATTCTAAAGTTCACAATATAAATTAATCAGTCTTTTGCCATTGAAGAAATATTTAGAGAAAATGTAACTAACTACTTACACTAGATATTTTATTTAGACAGGTAAAAATAACAAAATTAAATTCTAACATAACTAAAACTATACAGAAACTAGAAAATAGCGTCGAAAAACTCATCCGCATCGCTGTCGACTGGTAATGTACCCAAGAGACTGGCGGCATTACCACGTTGTATGGCGATGCTTAGCCTCTGGCCAAGGTAAAAGCCAGCCCTTGGGTAAGGGGAAGTATCAACCAACCGTTTCGAAATTTCTTTAAAAAGACCATGAGCGCTCGGACCCCACGGCCCGAGGGTTTCAACCCCAAACGGCTCGAAAATATAATTTTCGATGAGGTTATTATATTTTCGCCGCTTGAGGTTCTCCGCAGCCGCAGCAGCAGCGCCAGCACAGCATGCCGAGCCAGGAAGATGGGATGGCGCAAGAGTATCGACACACGTAGCGTCCCACACGAAAGGCAAAAAATAATATCAGATTTTTGTTAAAAAAAAGACCATCATTCTCAATTGAGGGGCGATTGCTTACACAGGGGTCATAGCAGCGAAAAAGAATTTTAAAAATGCTACATTTTTTTTTTTTTAGATTTTTTAAAATATTTTTTCCGTCGATAAAATTAAGCTTAGTTTCCCTCATTTTGATATGTGCACATTATGAAGACTCACACTGTATAAGCAGTCTAACTTTATCCTCGTGGATGGAGTGAGGGTTTTGGTTGCAATCATAATAAATTTAAACTCGTCGCGTTGCCAAATTAAATCTTAATAACATTTTTTTTAGTAACGCACTAGCTGCGCCCCGCGGTTTTACCCGCATAAGTTTCGATTCCGTGGGAATATCGGTATAAAAAAATATAATGTTAATCCAGGGTGTCAGCTACCTCCGCACAAAATTTTATCAAAATTGGTCCAGCCGTTTAAGCGTGAAGAAGTAACAAACATATAAACACACCCCCCACTCACAAACTTTCGTCTTTTTTTGTTGTATTTTCTTAATTTTTATATTATTTATGATATTCGGCCAAATTAAGAAATTAAACGTGTTTAGTGGCGGAAAGAGATTTCCTGTCTTTTCTTTATTTCGCTATAAATTATTATAATAATGATAACTTATTGTAAGTTTTTTGACATGATGATTATTGTATGTTTATCTAAAGTCTTTGCTAATAAAATTGTATTTAAAAATAATAATAATAAGAACTGAAATTCTTAGTAATTAATTTCAATCTAGCATAATAGATTACTAAGTAATTTAATTCTAACTTAATATTTTACGAGATAGATTATGTTATAACTAAGAATAGTGTTAATTTGCACTTTTACATAATTTCGTAGCACTTTCTTAGGATCTAATAATTGACAAAAACACTTTGTTCACCGACATATGAATGTCGGTGAACAAAGTCTTATTATCAGTGTTTGTCGGCTTCAGCAAATTTTTGGATGATGGTGGAGACAAGTTCCATTTTAAGGTCTCGGTGGAGGTCTTTTTTTATTGGCCCTTTCCTCCAAACTTTAACATTAGCCATTTTAACTATCGATCAAACTACCGTACCGAACTACCAAGTCATCCACTTGTACTCTAACACGTCTATTTTTAAGCTAATTTACAAGGTCTTTGTCTTTTGTCCTAGGTCAAGGCCCCTATGGGTGTCTGCACGCGAGTCTAAAGTTTTTAGTGAGGTTCATTGTCTGGTTTATCGAAAACCGTACCTACGTGTAGATGTGGCTTTACAATTTCAATTCGCGTATCAGTTCGAAGTTCGAAATGAATTTATTTTTGGATTGCGTTTGTTGTAAAAGTTTAAACATTGGTTATTGGTTTCTGTTTATCGGTTTTATTTGAAATGAGCTTACTTATAAATCGCGTGGGAGATACTTTACCGAACTGCGAGTAACATCATCAACCTATAACGTTCCTACTGCTAGGACACAGGCCTCTTCTCTGTGAGAGGGAGTGGGCCGTACTCCACCACGCGGGCCCAGTGCGGGTTGGTAGATGTCACATGCCTTCGAATTTTTGGTTCTAGGTCATGCCGGTTTCCTCACGATGTTTTCCTTCACCGTTTTTAGAGCAGTGGTGATTAAATTGTACAAGGTACCTAATGCGACTGTCTGGGTTTGAATCCATGACCTCCAACTCGTAAGTCGGGGCCGTTAGTAGGCCACCACTGCTCTCTACGAGCGAGACCTGCGAGTGAATAGTTGAAAATAGTTGAATAGTTGAAAAATAAATTGAAATGTTTTTTTTTTTTCGTTATAATCTGATATCTCGAAGTCAAAGAAAGTGCTTTGCATTTGCATTGCGACAAGGCTGTACAATACAAACAAAAATTATGAAGATGCTTCTAATTTAGTAACTATTAAATTTCGCAAAAAAAAAGAATGCATTCATTTGAATTCGCTTTTTAACAAATTAATATTAGTGTCATCTTTAAATTCAAAAAAATCTATAAAAGAAGTGCATAGAATATTTTTTAATATTAATTACGTTAAGTAACTAGTCCATAAAGATGTTAAATTTCTTTGTAGTAGCGTGTTCTAGAATTCCGTTGAATATATTCGTATGGATAACTTCGGCAAAGTTCGGTTGCCGAGCTTTCCCGATGCTTTTGACTGGAGGCGAGATCAAGACTACATTATTATAAGCTCCTACGTGCATTTTGTACTTGGCATCGTGTATACGGAATTCTCGGTGTTATATTCGTATTATAACGACACAATATCGTATGAAATAATCTGAATTATCATAATGTAGCTGACACTAACATCTCAATTCTTCTTATTTCTTTTTCTTGAATTGTCTTGTAAGGTGGATCTTGCAAGACTTAGCGACAATTTTTTTAAAGAATATGCTTAGATGGTTTGGTCATGTTGAGAGGACGAATAAAAAGCAACTAGCAAAAGGTATTTATAAGGCAGATGGAAATAGAAACGCTCTGGAAGGATATTTTATTTTGTCCTTATTGGTGACTAGCTGCACCCCGCGGTTTCACTGGCGTAAATGTCGATCCCGTGGGAATATCGGGATAAAAAGTAGCCTATATGTTCATCCAGGGTGACAGCTAACGCCATACAAAATTTTATCAAAATTGATTCAGCCGTTTGAGCGTGAAGAAGTAACAAACATATAAACACACACACTCACAAACTTTCGCCTTTATAATATTAGTGTGATATTCTTCAGAAAGGTCAGGTGCATAGTACTCGCAACCAACGTGTATGTATGGCCCTGCCAGGGTCGCGGGTTGTTCGAAAGATTTACCGTAGCCCTGGCACAGGCAACTGAAGGAACACGGGTGGGTTTTAGTCAGTAAAAGTCTGACACGACCTCCCGCCCCGCCTAAAGCGGGAGAAGTTATTTGACAATTTCCCACCCATAAAAAAAAGTGACTATGGCCAAATGTATAAACAAAAACGAAGCAAAAAGACTATTTACCGATCCTACCTGGTAGCGTTCTGTAGGTTTAGCCCCCATGGGAAATAGGCGTCAGTTTATGTATGTAGGTATGTAATCTTGCAAGGAAATGTAGATGACCACTATAAAGAACGATTGCAGGAAATTCATTGTCGCTACGCTTGGCAGTGATTGTTGTATGTTCGGCTGTAATGCGGGATTTACACTGGTGACTATAGCCGCAAGTTCCAAAGTAGAGTAGGTTTCGACTTTTGTCATGCGGCGACAGGTCGCATGTGGCGGGTGACTAAATTCAACCGAGAAAACGCTCAGTCACAGACGATCGCCCGCCGCATGAAGGTCGGCATTTTGATGAAAAATTAACTAGTCACCTAAAATTTTAACCAACCTGTGTAAATGGGGTGGTAATTCAGCTTGTGGGGCGATTTGGTAAGCGACCAGCCGCACGGCGAAATTCGACCTAGTGTGAATCCCCCATGAGACTGCAGTAGATGATAACGGCCTGCCAAATAATCCCTTAATCACCTGTTACTATTAATAATAAAACCCACTAATATCGAAACGGTGAAGGAAAACATCGTGAGAATACCGACATGTCTTAGAACCAAAAAATCGAAGACATGTGACATTTTCCAACCCGCACTGGGCCCGCGTGGTGGATTACGGATTCCTCTCTCACCGTGAGTAGGCCTGTGTCCCAGCAATTAGAACATTAGAGGCTATTTATGCTAATATCGAAAAGGTTATGATTATTACAGGTCGGTAGAAACTAAGACTTGCCTTATTATTATAAGATTTTATATAAAAATCCAATCCATATTCCTTCAACATCTCAAACACAAACGCCGCGACGCCACAAACTCTCCAAACAAACTGATATTCAATATTAATGCAAAGGTGTCGGATCTAAAATGAAAATCTTCCATATTAAGTTCAGGTAAACATACCCTTCATTTATATTGTGCCCCTCGGATATTGTGCCTTATTATTGAATGTCGTAAATCATAACATATACTGTCTCTTATAGTAATTGAATTTAGGTAAGGGTCGCTGTTTCATTATGTTGTTAAATTATATGATTTAATTTTTGAAGAATTAGGACTGGGGTCTAATGTTTTGTTTTCGTGTTTTCACGTCATGGTGGGTCAGGTTTTCTGGGAAATAGATGCGGAAGATGATTATTATTTTAGCTCTCCTGATGTGATATGACAATTAATCAGGGTTGACAAATGGTGTTTTTTTGGGAATTAAGTAACGATTTGTGCACAAGAATAGTCGATGTAGGAAGCTTCGCTATTTAAGTAGAAGGTTCTTAAAAGTGGACAAAATTTACAGCTTCAACATTATTACTGGTTTGAAGACGATGAGTTCTGGTTGACATATCTGACAGACCTTTTCATAAAATTGTGTTCCAATTATGCATTCATTTGGCAGACATTGCCTCTTCTGGTTTTGTGAAACTGTCTTTAAAAATTAAATAGCCCCAAAAAATATAACCGAACATACTCGTAACAAAACTACAAACAACCCTGAAATAATAAAGTTAGGTGTTATTACCAAAACATACGTGGACATAACTTTAATGAAAACGATAAATGTGTTGGAAACAATGATAAAATTAAATTACTTTCCAATATCAGTGGCCTACCTTTGGGTTTACTGATATTTATGATAAGGCACACAATATATTGTTTTTGTAACTTATACTGTTTTTCCATCTATGGGTAGGGTAATTGTATGTTTGGGAAATTGGGTGCTTATTTCAGCATAGAGATATAGAGGCATGAGGAACAGTGTGTGCAGGTCATTCTTTCTCCCTAGAAAAGGGACCTCTGACCAAACGAGTGTCGTAACAACGTATATGAGTAACAACCATTTTAAATAATGCCTTTAAATATGAATACAAGATTCTGTACGCAAATATAAATAAACTACTATTAGAATCCAGGGAAATTAAAAGAAGTTGTCAGGATATCACTCACAATTTTTATTAAGTTTTCTACAAATCACTTTACACTTGTGCACACTTCGACTGTTCGATGTCGACTGACTAACGATCGTGCGCACTACTTCCCACCACGTGTTATATTTTTACCGGAAACAGCCTAGGTTGACATTTATAATAACACGTGGTAGTACAACCGGAAGTAGTGCGTGCGATAACACTTAATTTTATTATTAATTTAAACAGTTTATAAAATGTAAACAGTATATAAAATAAACATTGTTATTAAATTTAAATACAGGTAATAAAACATAATGAATGTCTATGATTGACAAATTAAATATCTAAAAATGATTAATCAATTCCGGAAATCCGACTATCGAAGATAGAGTTTCTAACAGTCGGCCTTTCCTGATACATTTCCCGTCCCGGGAAAATTAATTCTCACACAAAAAAAAAATAAAGTAATTAAAACAGTAAAATATATACTCAGCTTATTTGTGTATTTTCTTAAATCTACCTAAACTTTAGACTACAACAGACTGAGATATTAAGGCCTCAACATATCCTTAACACCTATCTTAGCTGAGAGCTGATACTTTTCTCAGATAAGTCACTTAACTTAAGGTGTTAAGGCCTCAAACATATCCTTAACACCTGTCTTAGCTGAGACCTCAGACATATTCTCAGATAAGCCACTTAACTTAAGATGTTAAGGCCTCAAACATATCCTTAACACCTGTCTTAGCTGAGACCTCAGACATATTCTCAGATAAGCCACTTAACTTAAGATGTTAAGGCCTCAAACATATCCTTAACACCTGTCTTAGCTGAGACCTCGGACATATTCTCAGATAAGCCACTTAACTTAAGATGTTAAGGCCTCAGACATATCCTTAACACCTGTCTTAGCTGGGACCTCAGACATATTCCCAGATAAGCCACTTAACTTAAGATATCAAGACATATCCTTAATATCACTTTAGCTGAGACCTCAGACATATTCTCAGATAAGGTATTAGACTTAACTTTACTATAATAGCATCATTACCAATCAATCTTAATTTAGTCTGTGTTGTCATTTTCCGGCACCTCAGACTCAGAGTCCGATCTATTAAATACTACCCAGAGGTGAATCTTATCTACTGAAAAGATACCGCTAAATTTTCTATTTCCCTTTTTAGATAGTGGTGTATCTTCAATTACGTATCGGTCGTTATCAAGAACTTCTGTAATACGATATGGTCCTCTAAGTTTAGGAACTAATTTTCTACTTTTTCCTATTGATGGAACATCTCTTTCTACCCTTACAAGTTCTCCTATCTTATAATTGACTTCTTTCCTAGCTTTATCGAAACGTTCTTTTTGTATGTCTTGATTTTCTTTAATATGTTCTGAAATTTCTTTTCTAGTGTCCTCTAACGAAGTAGCCGAATTTTCTGTGTCGTTTGTAACGTTAAGCTGTAATAATGCATTTGAGGTACTTACTAAATTAAGACCAAACAGTGCCTGAGCAGGGCTTTTCCCGGTACCTTTGTTAAGGGTGTTATTAAGTCCCCACTGAATTTCTGAAATATGTTCATCCCATTAATTTTCGGATTTGCCATAATTAGTAGCCGTCAATGCTGTTAAAACAGTTCGATTGTATCGCTCGACTTGGCCATTGGCCCGTGGAGTCGCAACAGCGTTCATAACATGTTTAATACCTAATGAACTTAAGTAACCTTGAAAACTTTTAGAAGTGAATGACGTACCTCTATCGGAAATAACACGTTTTGGAACACTAAATGTGTGAAAATAGTTTTTCATTGCTCTGATGGAATGGACAGACTTAGTACTTTTAACGGGAACAATTATCACAAACTTCGTAAAAGCGTCAATAATTAATAACAGATATGCATTTTTGTGCTTACTACGAACGAAAGGACCTAAATGATCAATATGTACAGTATGGAATGGTTGTTCAACCTTCTCGATGGGATGCAATTTGCCTGACTTTTTCCCAGTTGGTATTTTAGAGTGGGCACATTCTAAGCACGACTGAACATACTTTTTAGTGAATCGTCTCATCTTGGCAAACCAGTAATTATTTTTAATTATTTCTAATGTTTTATCCAGACCGAAATGTCCAATTTCATCATGGTTTGACTTCAAAATTTGCCATCGAACGCCTTTCGGTACAACCCAACGATCACCAGTATCTGTTTTCCTGTATAATAGTCCCTTTTTAACAACAAAATTATTTTTTATTTCTATAATATTGTCATTTTCTTTATCATTTAATATAGCAATAATTCTTTGTAACTCAGGATCGTTTTGTTGTACCGTGGCTACCCAATCTGTATCAATACGTCTTACTTGTAACTCTATTATTTCTGATGAAATGGGATTTCGGCTCAGAGCATCTACGTGAGTCATACCTGTGCCTGGTTTATAAATTATTTGAAAGTCGAATTCTTGTATGATGCCCCACCATCTTGCAACTCTTGGCAGTATATCCCTCTTTTCAAAGGTTGCACGGAGAGAATTGCAATCGGTAACAATGGTGAAATGAATCCCTAACAAATATACTCTAAATCTCTGAAGCGACGTTACTACAGCCAGCGTTTCTAAGTCATAAGATGTGAATTTGGCTTCTTCAGGGGATGTCTGTCTACTGTAAAATGCTATTGCGCTAAAAGGGACTTCTTTATTTGGCCTCTGCATCAAGATTCCGGCAACCCCGACTTTAGACGCGTCTGTATGCAACTGAGTTTCGAATTCGGGATTATAAAATGAGAGAATGGGTCGTTTAACAAGTTCTGTTTTTAGGTTTAAAAATGCAGATTCTTCTGCGTCTCCCCAACGCCATTTAGAGTCCTTTTTCAAAAGTTGTGTTAATGGTTTCGCGATAATTGAAAAACCTCTTATAAATTTTCGAAAGAAACTCGCTAATCCCACAAACTGCCTAATCTTATGTTGGTCTGTTGGTCTGGGAAATTGGTCCACGGCTTCGGTTTTCTTTTTGCCTGGTTTTACTCTGGACTCACTAACTTCAAAACCTAAATAATCTATGGATAGTTTCAGAAAATTACATTTTGATAAATTTAGTGTGATGCCAGAAGATCGGAAAAGGCTCAGTATATCATGTAGCCTTTGCAGCCCTTCTTCTATTGTTCTGGATGGTATAATTACGTCATCCATGTAAGCAAACGCCTCCTTGAATCTCGCGTTCCCCAAAACACTATTAACAGCTCTTTGAAATGTTGACGGCGCATTAACTAGCCCAAATGGCATGCGGTTAAATTCATAATGACCATCTGGGGTTACAAAAGCTGTCAAATGCTTTGCCGATTCTGCCATTGGAATCTGATAATAACCAGATGCGAGATCGAGGGAAGTAAAATATTTATGACCTGACAGATTATCTAACTGATCATCTATACGGGGTAGAGGATAGTGCTCTTTGACGGTTTTTTTGTTTAGTGCCCTAAAGTCAATGCAAAGACGATAGTCACCGGTCTTTTTGCGTACTAATACAATTGGGGATGCGTAATTTGATGATGACTGTCTAATTATTCCCGAGTCGGTCAAGTCTTTTATCATTTCGCGAACTACGTGCCTTTCTGAATGGGATAATCGATAAGGTCTGTACACCACAGGCGTGGTATCACTAAGGTTTATGTTCATTTCTGTATCACTTATACACCCTAACTCTTTAACGGAAAACGCGAAACAGTCCCTAAACTCATTTAGCAACTCAGTTAATTTGATTCTATGATCAGATCCAATATTACCATCCACTTGTATCATACAAGCTTCAATTTGGGGTGTTACTGTGTTATCTGGACAGTGTTCTATTCTGCCAACATTTAATGTCTGTACCTCTCTTAAAGGAACGGCTCGGAGCAGTAAAGTGTCTTTCTGCAATTCAAACCCAGACTTTAGGCCCTTAACAACAATCGTTCCCTGTCCGTTACTTACTTGTACTACACTTTGAATAATCTCATATTGTTTATGAGCATCCTGACAAAAACTAAGTTCAACAAATAAGTCGCCTGAATATGTTGGTTTAGTATAAATACTGACTGGGGTATACCCATTTATAATAAGTGAGTTATCAACGTACACCAATACGTTTTTAGTTATATTCGTGGTTATCTTAAGCTGGTTATTAGTTTTAAGAACCACAATATGTTCTTGTTCTGTGAATGTCTGTCCTAGTAATAAAGGAACTTGTAATAATTTATCAGGAACGATAAGAGTTTCTACCGTAGCAGTTACTGAATCTACTTTTATCTCAACACAGCATTTACCTAAGCAATTGACAACGCTGTCCCCAAAGCCTCTCAATACAGGTAGTTCTGATACCGACCACGAGTTAACCAATTTCTTAGCCGCAGATTCTTGCAGCATAGAACATTGACTTCCGAAGTCTATGAAACAATCAAAATTCAGACTATTCACGATGGCGGTTTTAAAATATTTGGAGTCACTATCCGGTTCTTTTGAAATTCTTAAAACTGTTTTATTATTAGTAGATTCTTTGGTGCCTGGACAACTGTCAGCTAAATGCCCTACTTGATGACATTTATCACAACGCTTGATTGGTAGTTTGCATTTAAAATATGGGTGCCCCTCTTCACCACAATTATAGCATTTTGTAAGCCTATAGTTCCTATTGTTCCTATTATCATGATCATTTTGAGCTCCTTTTATTGTCTTAGATTGTTTGCTATCAGCGTTGCCCGCCCGCAGGGATGGATTTGGCTTATTAAACTTCTTTGTAATTCTTATATTTCTGAGATAAACTAATAATTTATCAGGTTCCGTGAACTGTGTGGCTTCTGCACTTGTTCTGACAGACCTGTCCTCAATTCCAAACAAGATACAATCTATTGCATTTTTACCATATATATTACAGCGATTCAATAAAACAACCTTTTGGTAAAAATATTCTTCTAAAGACTCGCCAAAATCAGCCCTACAGGCAAGCATTTCCGTTAATAGCTGACCATAATTCTGGTCACTGGGAAATGCCAATTTTAATTTGCTCTGCCATTCAGCCCATGAAAACAGAAGGCTAGGTAGGCCCTGATACCATTTCTGAGCCAGTCCCGCTAACTTAGGAAGAGCATAGTGGACAGTCTGCCTTTCGGTCCAATTATAAATCTGAGCACATTCGTTAACTTTACTTATCCACGTTTCTATTGTTTGAGTTCGTTTACTGGGATCAAATTCTGGTATCACATTCAAAACCGGAAAACGTTCACTACCCCCGTCTGCTTTCATGGTCTGCATGAACTCTTTAAAAACCGAAACAAGAATGTTAGTATTAGTATCTGCGTCTTTTATATAATCAAAAGGACTCACCACTGCTGCTGGTGTAGTGTCTGAATGCGATGCTCTCGCTATATCTTGACTATGTCTTCGATTGTACGATGCGTCGCGACCATGAGCCACCTCCCGACCTGGCGACACATCGCACAACCGCGGCGCATCTCGCATCCGCGAAGCATCACGCGACCGAGACGCGCCATGCGCTCCATCACGAGTCGCATCCCGCGCCGCATCACGCACCGGCGACGCATCACGCGACCGCGACGCGCCATGCACCTCATCACGCGTCCCATCACGTGACGCATCACGCATCGCAGCTCGCGTCGCATCACGCATCCGCGAAGCATGGCGCGGTCGCGACACATCACGCTCCCGCAACACATGACGCTCCCGTGACGCATCATGCGACCGCGACGCATCACGCACCCGCGACGCATCACGCGATCGCGACGCATCACGCGTCCCATCACGCGACGCATTACGCATCGCAGCTTGCGTCACATCACGTATCCAAGAAGCATGGCGCGATCGCGACGCATCACGCACCCGTGACGCATCATGCGACCGCGACGCATCACGCACCCGCGACGCATCACGCGCCCCATCACGCGACGCATCATACGTCGCAGCCTGCGTCGCATCACGCATCCTCGAAGCATGGCGCGACTGCGACGCATCATGCGACCGCGACGCATCACGTACCCGCGACGCAGCACGCGATCGCGACGCATCACGCGTCCCATCACGCGTAGCATTACGCGCCGCATCACGCGTCGCACCACGGCGCCTTGAATCACGACTGCTGCGAGGTGCATTGCGATCTCTCGACTCGCTAGTTCTCGATTCACTCGACTCGTCACGTTTGCGGCGAGTTTTGCGACGTCTCCGCACAGCATACTCAGAGCCACTTGGTGAAGAGTCGTATGACTCCCTTGTAAGTTGTTGAGACTTTCTTTTGCGAGTCATGTTCGCTTGTATGGGCGTTCAGTCCTTCACCGAGGGCGATTATTGATCGCTATCCCGATTATATCCAACTTCTGAACTATTAGAATCCAGGGAAATTAAAAGAAGTTGTCAGGATATCACTCACAATTTTTATTAAGTTTTCTACAAATCACTTTACACTTGTGCACACTTCGACTGTTCGATGTCGACTGACTAACGATCGTGCGCACTACTTCCCACCACGTGTTATATTTTTACCGGAAACAGCCTAGGTTGACATTTATAATAACACGTGGTAGTACAACCGGAAGTAGTGCGTGCGATAACACTTAATTTTATTATTAATTTAAACAGTTTATAAAATGTAAACAGTATATAAAATAAACATTGTTATTAAATTTAAATACAGGTAATAAAACATAATGAATGTCTATGATTGACAAATTAAATATCTAAAAATGATTAATCAATTCCGGAAATCCGACTATCGAAGATAGAGTTTCTAACACTACGAGTTTTAATAAACAACACTATTTACTCCTAAGTCTGAACCATCTATGTACCAAAATATAAACATCCTTTCTTAACCTAAATTCTACCCGCAAACACTGCAAGCCAAAATTACCAACCCAGGGTTTATTTTCTCAATTAAGACGGGAGCTTCTAAAATATCTTTTAAGAAGGGCTCCCTTCTTATTCAATTTGCTTTTATTGTTTAAAAGAAGACTACAAAGCGTGGGTTAACGATCGCCAGGCGAGAAAGATTCAAGAATAAACGGAAATCTTTTAGCTTGGAATTAATATAGTGAACAAGGCTAAAAATGAACGGAATTCGCCTTTTTTCGGCTGAACAGATTTGTTCTTTATATTGAGTTTGAGATTTCTGAGAAATGAAGTTCATTGTGTTTATTATGTAGAAGTTTTTGGAATGGAAACCTTGTTTATTCATCCAAATCTTGTATGAATAGAAAAGAGAAGAAATTTAAATTGCTTACTTAATCAAGTGTTATCTGTTCCTCCCCGATAGGCAATTCCAGTATTTTTAAGAACGTTTGCATTCTAATCTCAGTCTCAATCTGTCAAAAATACCTCCAATTACCATACATTTTTGACACTGCCGCTGAGATGAGATTGCGTCTAGATTTTGAACGTTTTTAATTACGGGCCTTCGTTTTGCCTTCAGGTGTCCTCTACAACCGTACAATGCCCATTGTATTATACAATGTGATGGTAACTTCAACCACACAATACAGAGAGTATAGAAGGCAATCACATGTATGTACTTCACTTTTCATACCTACGCTCGGCGGTCGCGCTAGGGTTGTCAACTTTAACACACTAAAAGGATTAATAATACCTATTAACATTAAAAACTAATACCTATTAAAACTAGCTCAACTTTGTTTTTATGACTATTTTAATTTAGCTTCCAGTTCAAGATCTGAAAATTGGCGCAAATGGATTTAGAATGGTCCTACTTTTTTAACTTTTTTGTTTGCGTCTATTATAATAGTCGTTATCATTTTAAGTTACGAATTGTTTTGATAAATACCCTGAAAACTTCTAAAAACAGTTTTAAAAATGTTGGCTCCATTGCGGTACAAGAACAGCCGTGATTGATGATAGTTATTAGGTGACCGATGACGTGGCCTGCCTACATATAATGTCTTTTTTCTTCGTTCTAATACCGAATAAAAATTCGTCAACATTCTCAAGGTTTTCTATGACATTCGTCAACATTCTCAAGGTTTTTTATGACATTGTGAAAATATTACGGCCGTTTTGCTTCTTGATCGGAATGATTTCAGATAGGTATTATTTAGAATTCGGGAAGCTGTCCGACTAATGAAACGGAGCAAAAACCAATGTGAAAGCGAAATGGTATGTCAGTATACAGCGTGCCGCTTTAATGGCGACATTAATTTAACACCCTTAAACGGTTTCGCGTTTTCGATATATGAACATACTAGCTGCGCCCGCGGTTTCACCCGCATAAGTTTCGATTCCGTGGGAATATCGGGATAAAAAAGTAGCATATATGTTAATCCAGGGTGTCAGCTACCTCCATCCAAATTTTATCTAAATTGGTCCAGCCGTTTGAGCGTGAAGAAGTAACAAACATATAAACACACACACAGTCACAAACTTTCGCCTTTATAATATTAATGTGATTATAATTTCATTAAACGTTATAATTTATTTACAATTTTCTAAAATAGCATCTTGGAGCCACCTTTAGGTACTTAAAGTACTGTAGCGCAGGCGTAATTTGCCTGAGTCACGGATCATAACAAGTGATCAAAATAAGTTAAATGAAAAAGAGAACCCTATGTCGGCGAGCTGCGCAGGCGGTAGTTTTCAAATTACGAATTATTTTTTGTTGTTATATTTTTCTGATTACTGGCCACCGCCCTACACGTGTGTTAAATTAATGCTATTGTAGTGAAACTTTGTATAAACAATTGTAGAGAAAAAAAAAAGGTTTCGAACAAACTAAAAGAACTGTACAAAAAACTATTTTAACCAACCTTTGTAATCCTTTCCCAAGCCATGTTAATCCGGTAAATAAACTACACGAAAACATTTTAGTGAACATAGTTGTTGTTTGACGAATTTCGGTTAAACGGCTACAATTTACTAAAGCATTCTTTTAGGATAATTCTCTCTTAAAACAATTCTAAATATTCCTTTAGCTTAATCTCTGTAAAAGCTCGGAGTTCATTACTTAAAGGGCTTAAATTCAAGTGTTGGTCCAAAATGCAAGACTTAGTGTGGACGGACTGAATGCTTACTGTTGTGACTTAGTTCTAGTTGAATAGTCTGGACTCTGGAGCATTGAAGTGGGTTAGATAATCCTGTAATATCTGGGTAATGGTTCCTTTATAATGTGACTGCTCCGTTGGTCTCGTGGTCGCAAGCGCGACTGCTGAGTGTTCCTGGGTTCGATTACCGGGTCGGGCAAAGTGTTATTGAATTTTTCCATTAGGAATTTCATAGTAACAGCCCGGAGTTTGGAAGTTGGCGGTGCATTACCCCCGTGTCTCGGAAAGCACGTTAAGCCGTTGGTCCTGCGCCTGATCTCTCTCCGGTCGTATCGAATTGCCGTCCCATCGGACTATGAGAGTGAGGGAAGAGGGAGATCACCTGTGTCTCGCATACACTTGTGCACTATAATATCTCCCGCGCCGAAGGCTAGTCTCCGTTGAGATGGCCGCCGTGGCCGAAATACGCTCTGGAGGACATTATAATGTGTTCCTTCATCGTTAGTGATTTTCAGAATCAACTTAGATTGTGTCTAAAATAAAATAACTTAAATGCCTACTCACAATGAGCATTCGTGGTGATTATAGCTCATGCATTCGCTTTTTGAGAAGAGATTTTTACTCTGCTTTGGCACAAGGATGGTTTTATTACTATTTTTAACCGACTTCAAAAAAGGAGGAGGTTTTATTCGAATAATTATGAACTCGAGACTCTCAGCGATTGATCGAGTTCGTTTTAGGGTTGTTTTATACGATAGGAATGTATTGGAACTTAGTGAATGTGAGGTATTTTTGGTAGATAGTAGAGAAGAAAGTACGTGAATGAACTTCGAACGATCGAATCTATTCCAATGTGCGAGTAGACTTGATGTCAGTGACTTCGCAATGGAAGGGTCGTGAATTCTATTTTTGGCTCTGTTCAATTTAATGAAAACGTGTAGCCCTGGTAATTCAATTGTAAATGGCGATTCCTTTTTTTTTATATACCTTTTTATTAAACGAAACTGTTTGTTCAAACGCAGTTCGTGTCAATAAAGTTGTTCATCGTGATTTATTGGTGCGTGTCACTTTGAATATGGTCTTTTCAGATTGTTTTTTTTTTTGTTGCAAAATATTTGTGGTTTTATTTTACACACAGTTCTAATATTAAAAAAAATAAAAATAAGCAAGACAAAAACATACTCCCAAGCCTTTTCCTAACTATGTCGGGGTCGGCTTCCAGTTTAACCGGATGCAGCTGAATACCAGTATTTTACATGGAGCGACCGCTATCTGACCTCTACAACCCAGTTTCCGGATAATACGATACTCCTTGGTAAAACTGGTTTTCAGAGTTTCGGGCTTCTGACGACCCGTAAGATCTACGAATGACAGCGGGACTAACCGCTTAATGTGTCTTCCGAGGCACGGCCCCTCCGTGCTTTGGAGTGTAAAGATACCCATCTACGGACCAACCTCGGCAAGTGCAGCTTAAAACCTGATCGACCTATGCATCTGTTATTACTTAGCCATGTGCCCCAACAATTCCAAAATAAAGACAGAAAAATCCGTGTCTCATTATAAAGCGACATTCTGCCTTATCCTTTAACATCATAATTTCACATTCTACGTCACAATAAAGAGTACAAAACAATAAACCAACTCATAGCTAAGTCAACATATGCAAATATGGACACAAAAATATTCCCACATACATCACTATATTTGCAACTTGCATCGCCGAAATTGGGCCACCCTATGTATAAGGTCAGCGAAAATCGTGGTCCGACTTGGCATACATTCAAGAATTAGTTCAGATCAGCGTTATATATGGCTATGTTCGTTGCTTTTTGTTTCGAACGAAGTCGGGTTCTTAGCAGGGATTTATGAATGAATACCTAGTGTTGTTATCTAATGGTTTGGGAAAGTGTCCCTCGTAATTAGTTGAGCTGTTTATGTGATGTTTGCTTTTAGGGAGAGGTTTACCTCCATTTGCAAGGCTCTTAAGATTTGGGGTAAATACTGAGGGTTTCGATTCTTATGTAGGTCCGGTAGATACAAATATTTACGCAGTGCATAATTTTATACTTATTCCGGTTGGATTTAAAGTGCATATGATGTCGGTGTCTGCAAAAAATTTCTCATGCTACAAGCAAATTCCATTTTTTAAAGCGATATAGGACGCTCGGAGTCATGTTGAATTTCGCACTAGGACAAATATTAGTTGCAAATATTTTGCAGACGTTTTTAAATATTGAGCTTGGCTGTACGTGATTTATGTGTACCTATGTATCCATGATGAAAAAACAAGCAAGATCCCAGGATGCATAATAGGTACGAACGATTCTGGATGATGCGATCCTATCTTGTTTTTTGTTGGTTCTTGAAGAATACCAATCAAAATTGTATCAACAATGGCACATTGTTCCACCGAACCGCACGTTACAAAATTTTGTTTCAATGCGGTTAGTGGAAGTGCTCAGGTGTGGTTCTTAGTGGAATACCTCATATTATTCACGCTTGATTGCATACATTCCTTATTATAATAAAATTGTAACGTTACCGTGTGAGAAAGAAAATAAATATGAGTGAACTGTTTCAATCCGCTACTTCATATATTCATTCCATTGTCATTTACAAGACGCCAAGACAAGCATGAATAAACGTTGGAACGCGAAAAATAACGTATAGGTATATTGACTTCTTTAGTAAAATATTTTTCCTGAAATAACGAAAAATAAATTATTTTTCGCTGTCAATGATGGAAATAAAATAATGTTGAGCAAAGCGTAGGTAATAATTTAAGGTATTGATGATAAATTTCTGACATTTGTACAGTAATCTTATAAGTACCTAAAAAGAGGTAGATAAGTTACACGTGTTCCGCAATTGGCACGTCAGAACTAGGCTATTTAGCCAAATTTCATAACTTCTTTTCTCTTTTTAATTACAAAATAACGGCCTACTCCTACAAGTCATCTCGTAGTGTGACATTGTGCCGTTTTTAAAGATCGAATTTTGGGTAGATAACCAATTTACCTCTGTTTACAGGAAAGCTAGATTCCTAGCAACTCGAATCGCCTTGGAGAACGCACAACACATTAACAAAATTGTCTATTCCTAATGGCAAACCCACATACGAGTACATATAACGTATTCCGTATGCCAGAGCTGTGGATGTTGGCAAACATGACTCCGGTAGACATTACGACCACTAACGTTAGTGCAAAGATTTGCTTTCATGATCGACTGCCATGTTTGACGATTGGCTGCTTAAGAAGACTTCCTAAGACGGACTGATAGCGTGTAAGAAGATTCAGACGATTCGAGAGACTCTGTTTCTGGATCGTCAAAATATACGAAAGAAATTAGTAATTAATTGAAGTAGTAATAAAGAACAAAGCATTAAGCCACTGCTATACTTTGCCTTCTGTTTAATATGTGCTGCAACTTTTAGCAGACAAATAAAAAGATTTGATGTTTTTTTTTTTTGTTTTAATGTGTTCAGATATCGATCCCCATTGTGTTTGTGGAGTTTAGCTAGTCAATTTAAAATAACTCTGTATATTCCGTTTTTATTAGAGTATGAAAACCAACCATACATTTCAAATTCTCTCATCCGCGTTGGTACCTATATGCATTTCAAATTCCAACACGGTAGTGGTACAAGCCAAATCGGCCATATTCGACGTAAGTACGAGCGCCATGCATAGTTTCCGAAACATCTAACTTGTCGACTCACTGCTCCCCAATTTGCATACCTAGACGAATTGTAAACAAACACCTCACAATATATTGTGTGCCCAACCTGGACAAATGGATGGAACTTTGGTAATTAGATGCCTTATGTAACTGTGTTTGTTATATAATATGTTTAGTGATGCTATCTAAAGACGGCCAATTATTTATGGGATGGATTTTAACTTAACCCAGAAAAAAACAAATTGAGGAATTGAGGAGGCTATTTTTGCTTGATTCCCAGTCGTAACTAAACAAAATTGCACAATAAAATTGTTTTAAACTTTTACGATAAAATTATGACATTAATAGAAAAACTCTTGCTTCTACAAAGTGGAATTTGGTAGAAAAGTCGGGAATTAAGGTGCCTATGGACATTAAGCTGCAGTCTGTAATGCAGAACAGCGTATACCATCCAAGAGAAAATGTATAACATACGAGTACATAATTTACAACTATCGGATGCTGCCTTAAATCTCATTTACAGACAGGCTTTTTTTTTGGAGGTGGGAAATGTTCAAATGACTCCTCCCGCTCTGGGTGGAGCGGAAGGGAGTGTCAGACGCTTACTGAATAAAACCCATCCATGTTCCTTTGTTCCGGGGTAGCGTAACCCTTTCGGTCAATCCCGCTGACCCGGCAGGCTTCGACCCTAACGGGCCTGGCAACGCGCACACTGTAACCATGAAGTCAGCATACGATTCTAGACCAGAGTAGACGGGAAATTTTTCGTAGGATAACAAAAAAAAAACCTCTGTTTCATAGAAAAGTGCAAAACGCGGTCAAAATGTAAGGAACACCTAATACTTATTATTTTTCATTTCTCATGCTCGGAAAGTAGTGTTTGTTTGATCCAAATAGCGGGTGGAATACGCTGCTTCCCACCTTAGGGCGGGAACGACTCATAGTAATTGCTTCCCTCTCTAGGGCGGGAATGAATTTTAAAAATAGAACTAAATTTGCTTAGGTAGTCAGCTACGTTTTTTTTTTAAATTAAGAAAATTGCAGCAGTCTTCTGAGTTTATAAACAGCCAGTGTTAATTAAAAAAAAAACTTAGTAAGTGGGACGACCCGCCGCGGCGGTGAACAGAAGCTACCTACTTATGTGGCTGTGACGCAGTGTGTTCCATTTTTCAAATTTAAAAGAGACTATTAAATAGGTAGTATTCATGTTCATGTCATCAATAAATATTTTAGAAAACTACTATTTTTACTTTCCTTATATTCGAAATGAAAAGTAGAGTGTTTAACGCGGGTGAAAGACATCAATTCCCACTCGGACTATAGCCTAAATCTAAATACTAAATATATAAAAGTCTAAATACCTCGTATGGGAATTGATGCCTTTCGACCCTTGCATAACAATCTACTATTTAATGACCGACGAATGATAAATGATTTCATTTTTGTAAGTAGGTTTGCACAAACACTTTAAACGTCAATCATATTTTTTTTTAAATAGATGAGGTCGGCGTTTCCTATCTGACTGCTCTGAGAAGAAAGGCCGAAACCAACTCAGAGGTCACAGTCTCTTTTAAAGTCCAGACATAATCTTGGTCAGGTTATATGGAGACCATGTAGATCGATGTCTGAGATGGTATTTTTAGGAAAGAACCACACAGATTGAGAGGACCTGTCCAGTCAGTGCACGCAAAATTTCAACGTAGTTCAGAATCATGTAAGTACTCTAATAGGTACTAAATCCATTTAGTTGTGCGTAGATTTCCCTGCCGTCCGATATGTAGGTAAATAGATTACCTCATCAAACACGTCCTACAAATCACTCCTTATTACACTATCAATACCCGTAAAACAAACAATACTACCTCCTACCTCCCACAGCCTCACAAACCCCACTATAAAAACAAAGATCATGTACAAAGGCAAATTTATTCCACCATAAAAATCACCTCTGTGTACCGAAGCAAGAGAGCGTCGCATCAATCAATTACATATATATAGCCATCGTTTGGCGCGATGCGAAATACCGATTTGCATAGTAATAGTACTGTCGAGCCCTTAATAATGTTTAACCGATGTACTGGTATGGCCAGAAACTAGCAACGCCGATAAAATAGCTCTCATGAATATTAAAAACTTTAAAAGTGAGGTACTGGCGGGCTCGCTCAGCTACGCTCATTTATCGCTTAGCTTACCGAGAGCGTATTGCTGTAGCAAATAGCCTGTAAAACGGCGCCGAAGACTTTGAGTCAGATTTTTGGGTAACCATTATACTAAAAAGATGTACCTACTCTTTAGTTGAATGGTAATCCAGATAAAGAGATGTACTTTTTAGTTGAATGGTAATCCAGAAATCTGACTCACTCAACATTTAACACAGACCATAATTTTAGAAGTATAGGTCTACCAGAATCTCACGGCAAAAAAAAACTAGAACTATTAATACCTACGTAATTTGCTTTATATAGACCCTATTCTGCATTGTATTTCCCCATTTTCAAATAGAAGGCTTTTTTTTCCGCTACGATTTTTATGTAGTGTTTACCAAGTTTCCCTCACCCACGCTTTCAGCTTAATCTAACCAAAACCTTTGTTTCTTTTAGTACGTAAAAATAAAAATAAACTAAGTAAGGCGGTAAAGTTGTGAAGAGTTGTGACAATAAATAGTAGGTATCCTGACCGAGTCTGAGGTGAATGACCTCCTACATAAAAGTTTAGCATTTTTATTAAAGTCTAAGTTAATACTCTTTTTGGCTTGAGTTAAGATAGTGCAGTGGGGTTGTCTTATCTAAATATACAACGTATAAATCTTGCTTTGTACAGAAATGCGCTAAAATAAAACAAAAAATATCCTTGCATTTTCTTCTTACTGGCAGTCAGTAAACTACCGAACAGAATGATACCTGAGTAAATTTTAAAATAAATAACCATTCGTCAGAATAACGGAGAGCAAATAGTGGCCCATTGGTAACGGCCTCGACTTACTTGTTGTATGTCGTGGGTTCGAACCCAGACCGGTGAGACTTTGAATAAATAATTTCATCACCTTGCTCTCAAAACGGTAAAGGAAAACATCGTGGGGAAACCGGCATGTCCAAGAACCAAAAAATCGAAGACATGTGACATATACTAATCCGCACTAAGCCAGTGGTAGATTACAGCCAAAGTCTTCTTGAAGAGAGGACGCCTGTGTCCCAGTAGTGGGAAAATTATAGACTGATTATGCAGAATAAAGGCTCCTACAAACAAGCGCGACACGCGATATAATCGCGCGCGACACCGCTCGTTGCGCGACTTGCGGTGCCTTTGTGTCGCGCGCGATTTTATCGCGTGTCGCGCCTGTTTGAAGGAGCCTTTATTCTGCATAATCAGCCTATAATTTAAGAGAAACCAAGCATAAATGCGTCCTCGATTTCAATAAAAATGCATACTTTTATAAAAAATGCGAAATGTGTCTATCTGTCTGTCTGTTACCTCTTCACGCTCAAATCGATGCTGAACCGATTTAGATGAAATTTGGTATAGATATAGTTGGAGTCCCGGGAAAGGACATAGGATAGTTTTTATCTCGATATTCACACGGGATCGACACTTATGAGGGTGATACCGCGGGGCGCTGCTAGCTCTCTATAATATCTCAATATCTAATTAAATACCTACCGAATCCACACAATAGTAATTCATGGAACTCATTTGACCGCTACTAACATAATTACAGCGTAACTAATTCTCGCCTAATGATAGTCGCATTCAATGAGCTTGTGTGAATGACATCAATCGGTGATTATCTGAACGTGAATAGAGATTCAATATTGGTACAGACTACGATCACAAAATACAGAGAGTACAGAAGGCAATCACATGTATGTACTTTACTTTTCATACCTACGCTCGGCGGTCGCGCTAGGGTTGTCAACTTTGGCTTATGCACAAAAAACTATCGTGGTAGTGGCACTCGTATCTAGTTGTTTGATTTATTGTTGAGCTTATTCTACAATATTAAAACGAAACAAAAAACATAAATTTACAGAACAAAAACATAAAATTTTTATATTTGTCAATTTTCACTATCGAAAATCCCTAATAACTTCAAAACGGATTACCTTATTTACACAATTTATTTTGGCCTATCATATAAAATGCTATATATGCTCGATTTATAACATATAAATCGAGCATATACAAAGGTGTTGATTTGCATCCTAGTCAAATTCAACGATGTAATTATGCTAATGATTGACAACCCAAATCAACAATAAAATGGGTAGGTTTTTTTTTTTTTTCTTATTTACGGAAATCCGTAAATGTGAACCAGCCGTATTTAAACGCGGCCCGTCTGTTACTAACCCTATAACCGCGCTTTCACACGCAAACAAACCCCTTTTACTTTACTAAGTACTAAAGTACTAAAATGTCTTTTATGACAACCTCCTGAAATTTGACGAGGATGCAAATCAACACCTTGTATAGCCATTTTTTTGTTGCTCCATTTTTGCACTTCACAGACGCGTGTCTCAAGCGGATGGCACCCGCGCTGGCACTACTCCCAACCCGTCCGAGATAACGTGTCCGTGAGCGGTGTCTATGTGTGCGTTGCTCGAGCGCACTTTATATGTAGATTGCCTTCTGTACTATCTGTATTTTGTGCTACGATGCATACAATAATAGGGTTCAACAACAAGACGCCTAATGGGCCTACAGTTCGTGTAATAATGACTTCATCTAACTACCTACACTTCCGCAGATTCCTGGGTAGATAATAATATGAACTTGGGTAGTAAAGGGTAGATTGTTAACAGTCACGTCTAGCGATGGGTCACGTGATCCGCAAAGTAACAAGTTTGTAATACTTTGTAAAGTTTGAAGATTTAATTGGTGGAATAGTTTACTTTGGAACTGAAATAAAATTTGAATCAGGAAGTTTGGTAAAAGTTTTGTGATTTGGCTTAAACATGGAGCTGTTTTTTTATTATTATTCGTTATTTTAATTCAGACACAGTGATCCATATTTATGTTAGTATACTTAAAATTATGTTAGTAACCAAAGATTAAAAGATTAAAAGTTTTGACGCCCTGGTGGAATTTTGTATAACCATAATTAATTTACACGAATCCTATGTACACACCTTACCCTTATGCAACATAGAAAAGCAATTACTCCTCAAATTATAGAATACTATGTTTGTAACACCATAAAGCTAATATATGAAATAGTAATTGCTTTTCTATTTCGACACAATGCTATTATTCTTACGCAATACATAAAATAAAAATAACGAATACATAATTATACACCCAATTAAACACATCTAATAATTTATAATAATACTAGCTTCCGCCCACGAGGTATGTCGATAAAAACTATCCTAACACCATAAGAACAAATATCTTATGGAAAAGTGCTTATGGAGTAAATCTAACTTTAATGATTCTAATGTCTGAAATTCTGCAAATACATAATATAATTATAGTCGCGTATCATATTTTGATCAAGAATTACAACCCGACACGGACCCGCAAATTGCAAAAACCGTATGAAAATTTGACTTTCGCGGTCTACCGCTGCGCATTCACCATAACAAGAACTCTATCAACATTGGTATCACGTTTCCAATAGCTCGACATTATGTGATGTTCGGTTCATAAATTCTACAGGCCTTGAGTAATAGAGTCGGTCGCCTGTGTAAGCTTCGTAGACAGAGTAAACTCTAGACTGCTACATAATATCTTCTTATTCATTCGCACAAGAAAAAGAGAAATATATTAACGTCACTAGCAAATAAAAGAGACAGAGTAAGAATATTTCTGTCCCTTACTGCGTGTCGGCTCAATGTGCACAACAAGTTTGACGTTTATGAATGAAATAATAATAAAAACTACACCGCGATTAAACGGAAAATAAGATCTTTTTCGTACATAATTCAATAAATTTAGTACATTTGCGCAACTGTAAAAATGGTAAGGTGCAGTGTAATAAGCTGTAAAAATTATAGTATGATGAAGGTTGCCGGAATTTTTTGTCCCTTTCGATGACACGGATACCATGAGTCTATAGATTACTCTGTCTACGGTCAGCTTCCTTGACGGCATCTATTATGTGTGTTTGCCGTGATACACCCTGTTACGGAATATGTAACTATACTATTGAATAACCACGCTACTTTTACAGCGGTAACACTCCTTATTGCGGTCCCGTAAAGTTTGAATTCGATTGGGTTGAAGGGTTTTGGAAGTTGGTGGTATTCAGTTCCATGAATTGTGCTTAGTGACATGATAAATATAATGACTAGATGTAGAAGTGTGGATTGTTAGAGTTATTTATGTGTTTCGTAATAATACCTAAGTCTGAGTAATTTCCTAGGAAATGACTATAACTATATATTATACTATGATCATCAATCTAGATTGATGGTCTTAATAAATACTCAAAGGTGGATGGGATTTTTAAAGTGCGATACCTTTTTTTGGAGTATGTGTAAAATATGCGGAAGGATAGACGGTGCAAATACCGTCAAAGAATTTAATATTTTCAAAAATTAAATTGACCTACATGGCTATGCGTGTGCGGTTTCGAACGTAACAGCCTCAGCTTGGAATGTTGCCCACTTCGTTAACAAAAAGATCGTGAAAACAAATTTTATTAAAGTTTTTATACCCGAATATGTTCCGATTATGGTTCCGGTTAGCTTGACCCGAAATGGATCTGTCATAACTATTACCAAATATTTCATTTATTTACTAAAGTTCAAGACTTGTTTCAAAACAATTATTTGAAAAAGAACACGGCAAACAGTGATTAATTGATTATTCTGATATCTGTTCACCATTGATGATCGAAGCAAACACCAAGATTAAAAAAAAACGGCAGGTCTAAGAAGATGACCAAATTATGGTGATGATGGGGTTGATGGTGATGATGATGATGGTGATGAATACTTTCTATAATTGGTACTTTCAGTATTAATCTAATGAGTGAGGTGAGTAGAAAAATAAAGAAGAATATAATTGAGTGTGGATACGTAAAGAAGTTGATGAGAAATACATAATAAAATCCTACATTGCAGGTCGTTGGCGCACCTCAGCAATAACACGTTCTGTATCGCTATTCATAGCAACTGTCGCGCACGCGTGGCATTCACCTGCCGCTGGACCGCTGGTTGATGGTGCAGCAGGCAGGCCGGAGGGGTGAGAGGGGCAAGGGTGGACGAAGAAACGTAAGCTCGGGTACGGAGAGACGTAAGCGCGGGGACGACGAGCCGTAAGCGTGGGGACGACGAGCCGTAACGCACCGCACTGCGGTTCGTGAGCTTGTCCCCAGGTGAGGCGATTACGTTACGATTCCGATTAGTGTGCGTTGCAGTAGGGAGTTTCATACAAAGAATACTGAATGGCTCGAGTTGATACAGTGCCGATCCCTTTCCTGTTTGATACGTGTACTATGATGTCAGCGTTGATCGCCGGTCGAGCACTAAACCCAGCCTAATAAAATAGCTATGGTCACATAGGTAATTCTGTAATGGACACACCTACACAGTCAGTGGCAGACATACCCTGTATTTGGCACCCTCCAATGACTCGGATGACGCAGACAGCTTGTCAACCACAAATACACTAACAGGGTATTGATTAGTCTTCATTAGTTTACCATTCTGATACGTGTATGTTTAGCCGAAGCAAGTTTGGACAAGATGTTTGTATAACTAACTTGGTAACCGTTGCTTCAAATAACAGTGTCGGTTAGTATAAAGTTAGACAGGTTTTTTTGAGATGTATCTTTATGTTTCAAACACAATGTAAATTGTTTGTGAATAAATTGAATTGAATTGAATTTTTCCTTCCGTATAGGTTTCTGGGCTTGCCCACAAACATAATTTATTGGCAAAAATAGTTAAGGTTTTTGATTGATTATCAACTTCAGCCTCCTGAAGGCCAATTAGGCTTATGGGCCTAAGTCTACTAATTTACAAAGGTTAACAAAAATTTCGCCTCTGTGAGTTTTTTTTACAATGCAGAAACCATTGCAACGTTTGTAAATTAGTAGACTTAGGCTTTTATCAAACCGCGCCGAACACCGCTCCGGTGTGCGGTGCTGCGGTTTTTAAATTTGATTAAGTATACAATCTTGACTTGTATACAAAAACCCCTGATACCGCATCTCCGTGTGCAGTCAAAGTTAAAAACCGCAGCACCACATACCGGAGCGGTTTCAGGTGCAGTGTGATAACCGCTATAAACCCCTAATAGACTGCTGAGCCAAATTCTTCAAAATAAAGCTTGTATGAAAAGAGTCCTGTAACTCTGGTCAACGAAAAACCTACGCAAAACGAGTTATTCCGTTCTGATCCCCTGAACCCCCCCCTCCACCCCCCCTCCTCGATCCCCTGCTTGATCGTCTTCTGTTTTAATTTGTTTCTTATCCAAACTTTCTCATTCCGATTTGATCCGCTTTTCTTTTGTCTTTGATCCTCATGCCAGTGCAACTCGCCTTCACTACTCTTAACAATCACTAACAATTATCCAATAATTTCCTCCGATACAAAACTGGCCCGCTTTTTACCACGTGCGCATACAATAATCTTTCATTGGCCCTACCTGACATGGGTGTCACTAACAAAAGCAACGCATTTTCCCTAGTCGCAGTGTCAGACTTACAACTGACATGTCGGGAAAACCTGAAAGCTTTGTGTGTGGAATTTTCGTCAAACAACATTGATATCGCTGCGCTGGCGTATCGAATATCGAGACATGGACAAACATAAGGGTAGCCTTGGAGAGGAATAACGGTTAGTACCAGCAATTTTCAACTCGTGTTGGTTTATGTGGCCAATACTGGTGACATATTAAAAAACTGATACGTTTTGATTACCTACTTTGGGCTTAATTGACGTCTGACAGTTTTTGTATGGAAGAATTGTCAAAAATCCAAAATTATTGCTCCGATAAAATTATCTGGCGCGTTAATTTTTATCTTTATGTCACGGAAAAAGTTTTTACGTAGAGCCAATATTGGTTACATATAATTGCTTTGATGGAAGTTCTATAACCAATAAAGTTGCAAAACACATAACTCACCAGTTCGCAGAACTGGTTTTTCCGAGAAATTAATTTGTTCTTGGGAATTTCTCTTCTACTAAAGTTAAGGGTGCAATGAATTTGATCAAACTGCCTGCTTATTAAAAATACGAGAGCTAGTTAAAGTTCCCCGAAATCAATTTTGCTTATGGTGTTAATAGTTTTCAGCAGATTAATCCAGTTACAAGAATTTTCATTTATTTTTAATTAATTATTAGTCAAACGAAATAATTTCTATTGTAAATAATTAACACGCTTTACAGACAAATTCGTGACCACAGTTTGTTTGTTGTATTTAGCAGACAGCATCAACCTTTTCACGTAATTCCTTTATCGCCATTTATGACCACGAATGGGGAAAGGCAACCCTTTCCCCATTATTTTAATGGGTTTACGGTGTTCATAATATGAAGATCATAATATGTTTAATTTTGATCATAACGTCATTACCAGTGAAAGTTTACTATTGTAACTATCAACATATATACCTTTTATTATTTACGTGTTTCTGAGGCAATGAAACAGTTTTTCTTTACTATTGTAGTTATGCAATGTGCCTATAGGTGATAATCTATTACATATCGAGATCCCTCCGTACCTCGGAAAGCACTTTAAGCCGTTGGTCAGGGCTGTCATTTGTAGATAGGTATTAGGCAGTCGTCACGGGTAGTCAGAATCCTAAAAGTTTAACAACTATATCTACCAAGGGGTATCGTGTAATTGTCTCTCCTTCCTCTCGTTCCTTCAATCCATCTAAAGTGTGTCTGTAAAAGATCGCTTTAGCTATAAGACTAAAGACTAAAATATTGTGTCACCCTATGTAAAATTTCTTAATTTATATCTGTAATTTTTATTGTGTACATAATAAGGAGTATTCTATCTATCGTATTAACTGGTAACTAGTAACTGGGTTTTGAAGGTTAGAGTTAGTGACTCCATCGACAGTAAGGTCAAAAGGAATAAAAAAAAAAATGAATATCCAAGATGGCGGCTGCGAATATTTTAAAATTTTCTGGGCCGCCATCTTGGATATTCATTTTGAACTTCGTTCCTGCCGGGGATCCTCCGACCCCACACGTTTTTTTGTTGTTAATAATTATTTTTGGTTATTTATAATGTAATTTTATTAGTTTTAAATGCTCTTTTTTAATAATTGTAGTCCCTAATAAAATATTTTTCTTTCTTTCTTTCTTTCTTATCCTTGGATATCAAAGACACTTGCACTGTCCATGAATATAAGGAACAAAATGACCCCAAAATAATAAACCCACATTAAATTAATAACACCATCTAAGGAAATTGTAATAGGCTGCTGAAATACATCTACCATTGTTGTTGCGGTCCTTTGCTCAACGTTCTTGATTATATTTAAGGAAAACATCTTTGAGGAAATTTTGGTTAGAATTTATTAAAGCCTCGTCGGTCCGTGTAAGGTTTATTAAATGAATCATTTAGAATGAAAGCTTCAAATACTTTTACTTAAATCTTTAGTTGCTCAATTTATTGTGTAACTTAATTGTTGTGTTTGGTTTATTATTAATTAATATTGTTTTTTTTATATTTAATTTTCCTTTATAAGGTGGTAAGATAGAAGCATGTTTTAACTATAGTATAGTCAGCCTAAAAAGTCAGTTCCCACTGCTGGGGCACAGGCCCTCTAAGTGGGCTGTAATCAATCACGCGGGCCCAGTGTGGGTTGGTTGGTTGTCACGTGTCTTCGAAGTTTTGGTTCTAGGACATGCCGGTTTCCTCATGATGTTTTGTTTCGCCATTTTGAGAGCAGTGGTGATGAAATTATTTACACAAAGTAAAGCTAAGTTATTGTAAATTATTTAATTTAAGGTAATGTTAGTATTTTGTGAATTGATTTTAATTTAACTTTGTGTAATGTCAGTGTTTATGTGCCAATTGATTTTAATTTAATTTTGTGTAATGTCAGTGTTGTGCCAATTGATTTTAATTTAATTTTGTGTAATGTCAGTGTTTATGTGCCAATTGATTTTAATTTAATTTTGTGTAATGTCAGTGTTTTTGTGCCAATTGATTTTAATTTAATTTTGTGTAATGTCAGTGTTGTGCAATTGATTTTAATTTAATTTTGTGTAATGTCAGTGTTTATGTGCCAATTGATTTTAATTTAATGTATATGGATTATTGTTATCTGGAATAAATTAATTGATAATAATAATAAAGCGCCTGCGTGTGTTCGAACTCACTACCTACATAACGTAGGCCGAGGCCGTTCCCATTGAGCCGCCACCACTGTTCTAATTATAGGCCTTCGACTACAATATATTTAAATACGCAACATAATAATATTCAATCCGTTAATGCCGCAAGTTAAAAAGGCAGAAAAAGATGTTTAAAACGATATCCAAATATGCAATACCGAAACTTTTAGAATCAATCAGTACTACGTGCACGTAGCAAGAATCACTGTAGGCAAACTCTTGCATAACCGCGTAACTTTGGAAACTACGCAACGGGGACGTCGATTATGCATTTAGGGGAAGTGGTGCCAAGTGCCAAGTATTTTCCACTCTCATATTTTATGTACGGTCTCTCTAGCGCGAGCGTTTCTCAAGGTTCTGTACACAAATTCATTAGCTACCTTGCATCTAAGTAGCAAATTGAAAAGTAAAATTTACATCTTCAAGTTTTCCTTTTAACATCGTTTTCTTTGGATCTGTAACTTGCTTTGGCGAAGTTCGTGGTTGTCATTAGGTTATTATTTAGTTTGTGTGTTTTTTGAAGGTTTAAAATGGTGTATAATTGTGGGGCAAAGTGTTGGGTAGAAAAATAAACCAGCCTATTAATGTCCCACTGCAGGGCTAAGACCTCTTCTTATACAGAGAAGTCACGAGCATTGGTCACCTCGCTTCCTCAAGACGTCATCATCATCATTTCAGCTGAAAGACGTCCACTGCTGGACATAGGCCTCCCCCAAGCACCTCCACTTCAACCAGTTCTGTGCTTCTGCCATCCAACGGGTTCCTGCGGCCTTCACAAGGTCGTCGGACCACCTTGTGGGAGGTCGTCTTCCGATACGCGGTCGCCACTACAGAACTTTTCGGCCCCCATTGGCTATCTGTTCTGCGAGCAATGTGCCCTGCCCACTGCCACTTAAGTTTGACAATTCTTCGGGCTATGTCGGTTACCTTGGTTCTCCTACGGATCTCCTCATTTCTGATTCGATCACGCAGGGAAACTCCAAGCATAGCCCACTCCATTGCCCTTTGGGTGACTTTTAGCCTTCTTATAAGGCCCATTGTGAGCGACCACGTTTTAGTGCCATATGTCATCACTGGCAACACGCACTGGTCAAAGACTTCCGTCTTGAGACACTGCGGTATGTGGGACGAGATAATATTGCTTAGCTTCCCAGCCGAGTTGGATTGGACGATTGACCTCTTTCTCGAAGTTAGACCTACCTAACTGGACAGCCCTAGGTAAACATTCAACAGACTTATTACCTAACTATAAGTCCAGATTTCCTCACCATTTTTTTCCTTCACCGATGTTCGTAATGTCCAAGATAAACTCAAAAAGTACACCCATATGGATTGAAAAAGTCTCATTGGTAGTTGCCGGGATTTAAACCGGAGTAGAAAAAGATTTAAGGTTTTTAGGCATAAAAAACAAATGTCTAGTTACATTTTCTAGGCTATTTAGATCTGCCAGGAAGTGGTGAAGGGCGGATGTTTTGGGGGACTGCCTTATGTAACTTAGACGTCCAAAAAGCGCTGATAATCACCCTAATTTGAATAAATAACTTATGATTTTGATTTGAAATGCCTAAAACACAGTGCCTTAACGCTTCGTATCCACACGTGTGCAAACGTGGATCCACGCGAGACATAATGGCTTTTTAATTGTTTCTGTAATTATGGCATTCAACCGGTTAAACTGAAAAAAAAAACATACAGTCGAATTGAGAACCTCCTCCTTTTTGATGGCGGTTAAAAAGAATGGTATTTCAGTCGACAACCTCCATCGGTTTCTTACTTTTCAACTATATCCGACGATCCTGCATACTTATCTCTTACTTACTACTCTCACTATTACTACTCACTACTCTCTCCCCGCCCCGTTTGACTGCCCCGTTGGTCTCGTGGTCGCAAGCGTGGGGTCCCGGGTTCGATTCCCGGGTCGGGCAAAGTGTTATTGAGTTTTTCCATTAGGAATTTCTTAGTAGCAGCCCGGAGTTTGGAAGTTGGCGGTGTGATACCCCCGTGCCTCGGAAAGCACGTTAAGCCGTTGGTCCTGCGCCTGATCTCTCTCCGCCTCCGGTCGTGTCGGATTGCCGTCCCATCGGACAATGAGAGTGAGGGAAGAGGGAGTGCACCTGTGTCTGCGCGCACACTTGTGCACTATAATATCTCCCGCGCCGAAGGCTAGTCTCCGTTGAGATTGGCCGCCGTGGCCGAAATACGGTCTGGAGGACTTTATTTACTCTCTCAAAGTACTGCCGTTTCCTAGAAGAGTGGTTCCGTCATAATAAAATTATAACGACACGACCTTTAGGAAAATCTGTCATTATCACCACTATTTGACATTAAGGTGGCTAGATCTCTGTATTTGGACAGCCGTTATTGTGTGACCGTTCACCACTTTCTTAGAAAACCAAAGATTAAGGGTTCAATATTAACGGTGAACGTCAAACGGCGACAGAGACGCGGTATTGACTAGTTCTCCTGGACTATCTAGTATAATTGCGTTGGAAGGCCTCCCACAAGGGGGTCCGACGACCTTGTGAAGGCCGCAGGAACCCGTTGGATGCGAGAAGCACAGAACCGGTCGAAGTAGAGGTGCTTGGGGGAGGCCTATGTCCAGCAGTGGACGTCTTTTGGCTAAAATGATGATCTAGTATAATAAAGCTAGTGGTAAAATCAGTTAATCTGCATTAAGCAATTCTAGTGCATTAATAGAAATAGACCTTCGAAAGTTTCCCCACAACAATTGTTTCTCCGATTTTCGCGACAAACTCAACCGTGCAATGAATTGAAAAATATCAAAATATTCGCAATAGTAGGTACGTAATTAAAATTTCAGACTGCTGACAACATTTACTCCACCAATCAACAACACAACAACTAACTCCCCGAAGTACCTACTGAAAATAAAATTAGTGTTTTTTCCGCACGAAACCGGAACGAAGCCGGCCTCAATCGCAATTCGACGCATGTAAAGGGTGAATAAAAACGGTGAACGTCAACACGGCGACAGAGGCGCAGTAATTAGATTCCGTCGCGCTGTGTGAGCGGATAAAACTGATAAAAGAACGAACAGCGTGTAAATAAAGTGTGTTTAGGTTTTTATGTAAATAGCTGCACGAGAATGTTTGATGAAGTCCTAAGTGATTGAATTTGGTAGTCAAATGTTTTTAAATTAGGTACAAAATAGATCGTTCGTTACTTTTTCAGGTTTCTGTCAGCACTTCCCTCTGAGCCAAATAATACACAAAGTACCTAATAGTACAGTCAACAGCAAAAGTAGATGATCAAAGTCAGAAATTCAATACTAATGAACGGAGTTCGCGTCAGAACTGTGTGGCGTCGAAGTGATTCAAAGGTATTCGACGTAGTAGGTATTAGGTAGGTATAGGCCACACAGTTCTGACGCGAACTCCGTTCATTAGTATTGAAATTCTGATTTTGATCATCTACTTTTGCTGTTGACTGTACACCTACATTTCGCCAGTTTTATGTAAAGTGTGTTTTAGGTTAATATGTAATTAGCTGCACGAGAATGTTTAATGAAAGAAGTGATTGAATTTGGTAGTCAAATGTTTTTAAATTAGGTACAAAATTGATCGTTCGTTACTTTTTCAGGTTTCTGTAAACACTTCCTTCTGGGCCAAATAGTACACAGAATACCTAAAGGCTCCTACAAACAGGCGCGACACGCGATTTAATCGTGCGCGACGGCACCGCTCGTTGCGCGATTTGCGGTGCCTTTATGTCGCGCGCGATTTTTTCGCGTGTCGCGCGTGTTTGAAGGAGCCTTAATAGTATACCTACATTTCGCCAGTTTTGTTAGCGAAGTATTTCATTATTATTTTTAACTTACTTTTGCTCGCGATTTCGCCCGAATGAATGTCGCAAAATATCCTACGGGAAACGATACCAACTTGATTAAAAGTTTCCTTTGTGTTAATCCAGGTTATAAACAACATGTGTGCCAAATTTCATCCCAATTTGTTTACCCGTTTTTGCATGATTGAGTAACAAACATACAAAATTTCACATTTATAATTATCTTGATGATTCATCATCTGCCTAGCATTTTCCCAACTATTTTGGGGTCGGCTTCCAGTCTCACCGGATGCTGCTAAATACCAGTATTTATGCGACTAAGATGATTATTATAATTAAACTAGCTTCCGCCCGCAGTTTATTAAAAACTATCCTATGTCCTTTCCCGGGATGCAATCTATCTCTCTGCTAAATTTCATCGAAATCCGTTCAGTGGTTTAGGCGTGAAAAGGACATACAGACAGATAGACAGAGTTACTTTCGAATTTATAATATTAGTATGGATGGATTCATTTTTTTGTTTTATTGTTGCAAATCGAACCTCATTAAAAAGTATAAGTACCTAACTATCAAGCCACTTACCTACCTACTTCACAACAGATCTCTTCATTTTACTCTGTGACTTATTTTTCCCAATTCAGGTCACTGTGTTGACTTAGTAACACACTCCGTAACCTAGACCAGCATTTCTAAAGACCTGTCCTAATCCGTCCTAAGCAAAGACGACCTACACAAAGTAATCAAAACATCTATCAAAACAAAACTGACGAATCACCTCACTGACCTCCCTAGTTCCAAACCTTGTAGATATAACTAAGAAATAGACCTTCCACGTTTGTACTTTGACCTGGAGCTAGTCTAGCGTTGTTTGGAGTTTCAATAGAATAAGAGGCAACCTTATATTGGTTTTGTTAACGTGACGTGCGGACTACTATACAAGTCGTAACCACATTGTTGACTGTACCAGCCGGTCGATTCTGTCAAAATCTCACCGTGAAAACTTAGGGTCAGTTCACACCGAGACGCAACGCGACGCGCAGTTTTCAAGATAGAAATACAATTACAGATCTTATCTACTACACAAAAAGGTACACGATTCAGTGTGATACGCCGCGCGGCACCGCACTGCGTGGCTCGACGTAGTAGACACTGAATTGTGTACCTTTTAGTGTAGTAGATAAGGTCTGTAATTGTATTTCTATCTTGAAAACTGCGCGTCGCGTCGCTTCTCGGTGTGAACTGACCCTTAGGTGAAGAGAGTTGGTTTTTGCTAGGAATTGACACTATTGACAGCTCACTCCACGCTCACTTCACCTAAGTTTTCACCGTGAGATTTTTACAGAATAGAACCGCTGTACCGAAACCGTCTAAACTTGAGACAATTTTAAAGACTACCTAGTGACCAATGTGTCTCGACACACAAAAATGGAAGAGAGAAAAACACAACGTCCTCTTTCTAATTCAAAGAATGTGTCATATGAAAGAAAGAGAGGTATAGAGTGCGGTGTTATATTTTTATTGCCCTCTCTGTTAGTTTTCTAAGTCCCGAATGAAGAATCTGCCCGTTGTTTACGTCAAAAGAAGGAAAGCTGTTATCAGAATAAGTCGTCGGTATAAATCAACCTCTAATCTTGTTTGTCAGTGGTGATCGAACGACTGTTTTTGCATGTACTCATAGGTATCGTAAAAGGAATTCGGTGGCGTCGTATTTGTAAAGTCGTTATTTTGTCCGGTTGGGGAGAATTTATTTCCTGTTTCTTTGGTACCTGTATTTTTTCTGGCGTTTTGTTTGATACATGATTTGGCAATAAAGAGGCGCATCTGATTTATCGAAAGCAAGTCCATACACCGGAAAAAGCCTAATGAAGAAAAGCAAGGAAATCCATCTTTAATTTAGATTTGCACATTAGCGGTGAGACAAATTCAAACCACTATTACCAATATAATTTATTTTAAAAAAGCCAGGATTTTTTACGAGTTTAATGGAAAATGTAGCCTAAAAAAGTAAAATAAAAATGTATGGTTTCTGGTTTTCATACAGAGATATATTTTCATACAGGTACCTATATGAAATATTCTGAAATACTGTTGAAAATTGTGCGCTGAAGGGCGAGCGTTTTGCGGTTATGTCTTGTAATTATTACTTCCTGGATTTGCTTTGAGCTTTACACGTGAGAGAAAATGAATAGTAAAACAGCTATTCACTAACATGTCACGGGAAATGTAGGTAGTTTTAGATTGAATAAGAGATTTAATCGGCTAAGGTAGGTACTTACGAAGTATTCTGAGAATTTGGAAGACATAATGTACTTCAGTCATACAAGTAGGCTAATGTAAATTAAAAGTCTGAATAAAATATTTTGTGCCAAAAATATTAAACCTTCAGCAATTTATTTTTGCTCAAGACAGGAACGAAATGTTGTTGAATCGTCAAAAATACAACCAACAAAACATACCTGTTGTTTTATTTTACTCTCCAAAAACAACAAAACGAAAACATAAACGTATAAACACCTGAAAATATGAAATTTTCAGCAGAGGCAAGGCTATTTGCACTTCACTCCACTTGAGTGTTGTAGTAAAACAAAATAGTGCGTACAAGTTGATGTTGCCAATTTAGTCAGGACTCTTTGGTATATATTTTTTTTATGGTACAAGTTCAGCAGAAGCTTATGTTGTTTTTGTAATCGCGTTCATCGTCAGATTGTCAAGTTTGTTGAGCTGTGAGCTGTTTTATCTAGCTCTGATTTAGTACAAGTTTTGTGTAATTTTTTATGTAGTGAATAGAGCAAATTGTAGTGTATTGGGGTGAGGTTAACCGTGTAACACCTCACCCCAATACACTACAATACATCAAAATGGGAGTCCTAGTTAAATGGACGCTATATACGCTATTTTTGGTATTATAATACCAAAAATCCAATAAACTATCTGATTTTCCCCACCTTCTCATAATCACCCTTTAATGTTCCCACTGCTGGGACACAGGCTTCCTCTCGTCGTGAGAGGGAGCGGCACGTAAACCGCCTAGTGCAACTTGGTGGTAGATGTCACATGTCTTCGAATTTTTGGTTCTAGGACATGCCAGTTTCCTCATGATATTTTTCTTCACCGTTTTGAGAGCAGCGGTAATGAAAATAATTTACGCAAAGTAAAGAGTCTGTCAGAGTTCGAACCTACAACCTACAAGTCGTATGTCGCGATTGTTGCCACTGGGCCACCAGTGTTCAATGCTACTCACCCTACTTTTACTTTAGTTTGGCAATCACCAATCTAGTTGGAGTTTTCTTTTTAATTGTAGTAAATAAAAAAAGAATCTACGAGAAAACGCAAACGTGAATTCCGCGAACTTTTGGACCTCCCCTCGTAGGGGAGGTCCAAAAGTCCGCGGAATGAAGAGGAAGAAGCGGGGCTAAATATTCTTACTGTACACCACGCTAATAATTAAGGATTCAACATTAGTATACAAGTAAAATTTCAAGTCTATAACGTAATTCGTTTACGAGCTATCGCCCATCGTATCTATTGTGTAATATCCATATTTTTCTTCTACTCCCCGATCTGTGTGGAAGTTAAGAAAGTTTAAAAGGTTTCCCCACAAGTTAAAACGGGAAAATAAGTTACTTCGGAAGCTTGCAGTCTGTTACTCTTGCAACATGTAGTGTCACTTGCAGTCGTTGTGTCGTGAGAGGCGGCCTTTTTTGTATTTCGAGCCATTGGCTTTCGACTTTTTGAATTCAAATACCGAAATGGAACGGCGAAAGAAATGTTTTATTGTAACAACCAACGGTTTTCAGTAAACAGGTGAACGCGACAAATCGAAATGGGAGATTGTACTCATCATTAAGAACTCCCATTTCGGTTTGTCGCATGTTTTCAATTTCAACCTGTATACATGAAATTCAAAGTCCTGACTGACTGATATATCAACGCAGCCACCGCAACCGCTTGTCCTATAGATATGAAATTTGGAGAGTGTGTTCTTTCTAAAGAGTAGGTATCCAGTAAGAAAGGGTTTTTCGAAATTCTACCCCTAAGAGCCGGGTCAGCGGGATTGTCCGAAAGGGTTACCGCTGGCCCGGAACATAAAGGGCTAAGGAAGGAACACGGGTGGGTTTTAGTCAGTAAGAGTCTGACACTCCCTTCCGCTCCACCCAGAGCGGGAGGGGTCATTTGATGATTTCCCATCCGCAAAAAAAAAAAAAAAAAAAAGAGGGTGAAATTTCACGCGGACGAAGTCGCGGGCAAAAACTAGTGTTGTTATATTTCTTCGGTAAACCAAAGAAATATTAAATTTATACACACGATAATATATCACGCGAAATTCTTACTTTTTTTGCATTTTGCAGGCCAGTATCAGGCTGTATGCTGATCTAAATATGAATCGCAGCCGCAACAAATATCTATTAAAAATCATCAATACATCTCTCTAATCTATAACTTTAATTTCGGAAGTCGGTGGCAAAAAACTAAAATACAGATCCAAAGACACCGACTTCCGAAATTAAAGTTATTTTTCACTTTGTAGTGTTTTTTTTTGGAAGTCGGTTTTTCTTTTTTGTTAAAAAGTTTTTATTTCCCGCTTTTTAGTGGGTCTGTTTATAATTTATCTAAGTTACAATAGCCTAATGTCAACTTGCTCATCGCCTTTATCAAAATATTGCTTTTCCCGATGCAGGGAAATTCATTGTTGAGAGTTCTCCTGGTAGTTCACCATCAGCTCCATTTCACCATTCGCATTGTGACGAGCATAACTTGCTTAGCAACCATAATAAAGTAATCGAATCGCAACCCATGAAATACTTATTATTGAGTAGTTCCAGTGGCCATCTGTGGTCTTCATCATCAGTTCCACTTCACCAAATAGTGCTTTTCGAGAGCAAATGCACGAGTTACTATAAAAAAATACCCAAATCGCTATAGGTGTGCCTATAATATTTGAAGAGTTCCTTCGATTTCTCCAGGATCCCATCATCAGATCCTGACCTGATGACAATGGGACCACCTAAAGTATACTCTTTCAAACAAAAAAATATTTTTTGAAATCGGTCCAGCCATCTTCGAGTAATCAGGGAAAATACATAAAAAAAAATTAAAAAAAAAAGGTTCCGACGAATTGAGAACCTCCTCCCTTTTGAAGTCGGTTAAAAAAAATTCGGAACTGCCAAAAACATATAAAGTAACTTCATACTCCGAATTCTCTATGAAAGTTACTAGGTAGTTTAAACTGTAATGGAAATTGAAACCCAAACGACGGATACCGATTCCGCACACGAATAAATCTGGAGGATCTGTATCGTAACTTGGCATAGAATTATTTAATATCCAGGCTTACTCCAGTGTGTAGACTCCGAGACTCTATAGATTTGTCATAATACCTACCTGTTATGAGCGAATACTGAATATCCTTGGAGAACGTGTCATATCTTGGAGAATATGAAATATTTTGGGATAAAGGGTAGTACTTCGAATAGTTGATGTAATAATGTTGTGGATAAGTATGTAATATTGAGTTTCTAAGCTTTGTGGTAAAGTCCATACTAATATTATAAATGCGAGAGTGTGTCTGTCTGTCTGTTCATGTTTAAACCGCTGAACCGATTAATATGAAATTTGGTATAGAGATAGTTTGAGTCCCGGGAAAGGACATGGGATAGTTTCTATCCCGATATTCCCACGGGATCAACACTTAGGCGTGAACTATACAGAGAGATAAGGTGAAGGCGCGGCGCAGGCATGATGCCTCTTCGTAAAATGTACGAAGGCGACGTGTCGTAAATTACACTAAAGCGGCGTGGCGACGGACGGCGCCTTCGTACATTTTGTATGAAAACGTTTATCTTGCCTGCGCTGCGCCATCACCTTACGCCGTCTCTGTATAATTCACGCCCTACGCGGGTGAAACCGCGGGGCGCTGCTAGTACATAAACTCACGCCTTCTTCTCATGGAGGTACGCAGAAACTACAGAATGCCACCTGCTAAAATCCTTTTTTTTTTTTCGGATGATGTACCTACCTATCGTCAAATGACCCCTCCCGCTCTGGGTGGAGCGGAATAGTGTCAGACTCTTACTGACTAACTGAAATTTAATTTGATTATTGAGCTGTTTGTTTCTATTAATACAATAAAACTTTATTCGAGAACATCCATCGGTTTCTTACTAAACTTCAACTATATCCGACGATCCTGTATACTTATCTCTTTTGTTAACTGTACATAATCTGCATTTTAGAAGTTACAGGGGAGGGACACACATTTTACCACTTTGGAAGTGTCTCTCGCGCAAACTATTCAGTTTAGAAAAAAATTATATTAGAAACCTCAATATCATTTTTGAAGACCTATCCATAGATACCCCACACGTATGGGATAGACAATTTTTTTTTTATTTTTTTTGAGTTTGTTCTAAGTACCTATGGGGAAACCCCCAAATTTTTTTGTTTTTTTTCAATTTTTTTTTGAAAATCTTAATGCGTTTCACAGAATACATCTACTTACCAAGTTTCAACAGTATAGTTTCGGAAAAAAGTGGCTGTAACATACGGACGGACAGACAGACAGACAGACATGACGAATCCATAAGGGTTCCGTTTTTGTCATTTGGCTACGGAACCCAAAAAACGAAACAAAATTAAAAAACATAAGAGAATTTCGCCTTGCTAGCTTGCTTGCTAGCTATCAAAGTCTGCCTAAAGGTCATAGCACATGTAACAAATCGGAAAGGGGTCGGCACCGTGTTGCCTTTCGCCTCGCCGCCCGTCAAACAGACGTCAATCTAACGTAAGCAAGCACGTAACCAAAGCGGATCAGAAGCTCCCATACGTCGACTCGGCCACGGCTAGGCGACTCCGCGCTTACGGCTAGCCGACCGCTGGTTGATGGTGCAGCAGGCAGGCTGGAGGGGTGAGAGGGGCAAGGGTGGACGAAGAGTACATCTCGGGTACGGAGAGACGTAAGCGCGGGGACGACGAGCAGTAAATGTGGGGACGACGAGCTGTAACGCACCGCACCGCAGTTCGAGAGCTTGTCCCGAGGCGAGGCGATTACGTTACGATTCCGATTAGTGTACATTGCAGTAGTTTCATAGGTACAAAGAATACTGAATGGCTCGAGTTGATACGGTGCCGATCCCTTTCCGGTTTGATACGTGTGCACTTTGTGGTTTGACCTGTAGGATTAATTTTAGTGGTAGTTTTATTGTTTGCTGAACAAAATCAACAGTTCTTGTTCACACGAGACCCGATACTCTTATCTCTTAGAGAAGTTTTGTGTTCAAAAGCCACATATTCAACTACTGGCAGCTTAAAATATAATTCCATTAATTTTGTGGTAGTTGCTCAGTTCATTTATTCCACTCTTAATTGACTCCAACTGCGAGGTTTTTTATTCTGTCCCAGATCTTCGCCCAAAACAATGACTCCCTACTTTCTTAAAATGTCCATACATTTTCTTTCTTGACAATATAAATTAGTTTTGCGCGACTGAGCAGATTTATAATTGTCCCGAAAATTATTCATCCCTCTTTTCCTTAATGCATTGTGGGATGGCGAATAATTTGCGAACCACTTTTTTCGCTTTTAATTGCCCACGCGAAATTACCTGACGTTCTTACTAATTAGGAGTTATGGCTGGGCTGAGGTAGGTTTGTTATTGAGATTTCTTTTGTTTCTTAGAAGATTCTAGATACTTTTGATTTGTTGACGTAAGAACTACAGTGCGGTCGACGAAAGATTGCGATCTTGACACCTGTCAGTTTCATACAAACGAATATGCGTATAGAGGTATGAGAATCAGGGTGTAAAGTTCACTTAACCTCCATAGAAAAGGGAGGATCCTCCGACCAGACGGGTGCTGTGTCTGGCGGGCAACTGCCCGATGATTCATGATTCATATCGGGCTGTTGTATTATATGCTAGTCCCGCGGTAAACTCTACTTGCGCGATGCAGGATTTCGTATGACGTCGGTAAGACGCGTTGTTCGCATGTGGCGTTGTAGATACCGCTACACGTGTTTTGTGAATTTGATCTTTATTAGCTACTAGAATTGTCTCTCTGACACAGTGTCAGGAAAGGATTTTCTCGACGGCTGGAAGTATTATACTTTGCATGTCTAAAGTCCAGCGAAGTTATATTTAGAACAACAATAATTTCCCACTGGTCTTGAAAATTATTTATTTTCTTACATTAAAACAATAAAATAAATACACCTGGTGGCCAAAATATTTGGCCAACATTAATATCGAAGATAACAACTTTATATATTGCAACGTAATCAGTATAATTCATTCGCAAAATCAACAGTGACTGCGATCTTTCCTCCTAAAGTTCTCTTAGAAATTTTCCCAGCAAAGGTATAAATTAGATTCTTTATCAGTTTGTGGGGAAAGTTTAGTATCTGCAGGTTTGTTTTACTGGGATGGGCGACTACGTAAATTGAAAAATAAGAGTTGCAAGGTAAAAAGAAATAGCAAATATAGGAGTAAAAGTCTGCGCGGTCTTAGTTAGTTGTGAAGAAATAAAAGAACGAATTTTTTGGTTTGGGAAGTAGTGGAGGAGAAAATTATGTGGAGTTTTGTCGTGTCTTTTGTTCATTGTCTATTGATTGAGATCATATCAAAGTTTTACTATGCATTGCAGAAGAGTGTTAGAGCGGTTGACCATTCTCACCTATTAATCATTTTGTGAGGAATATTTTGAATCTAAAGGCTTGTTTTTCTGGGCGACTACGTAAATTGAAAAACTTAAAAAAAAAAAAACTTTAATTTCGGAAGTCGGTGTCGTTGCTTCCACATTTTCGTTTTTTGAATTTACTTTTTTATTTTGAATAAACCTACGTATAAATCAAGGGGAAGTTTTGTTGTGTCTTTTGTTAATTTAATTGTAGTGATTCATCACGTCATATGAAAGTTTTCTATTCTATAACTTGCATTAGACAAATAAGTTTAATAGGAATCAGATCTTATGATATTTTTTATGCTGCACACTAGTAGATGCTATAGAGTGACATTTTTAAGGTGAAAAATGGCAAATTCTCTCAACTCTGGATTATCAGTTATGCGACAATCAAGCAATATTTAGGCCAACAAATTAATTTCTCCTCTTTGTCCGACATTCAATCGACATGGTGGAAACAATAAGTTCTTTAGATTTCATTTTTCTGCTTCCTCTGCATTGCAGCGAAATATGTTTCTCCATTACACGTTTGCATCTAGATGACATTACCTAGATCAAGTCTATCTCGACTTAATTAAATCCCATCAAATCTTCTACACGCGATATCAAGAGAGATTAAGGCCTTTCTTAACTTAATACAATTCTTGCGTATCTCGGACTAAGACACAATGGGAGCAGTCCAGAATTAACTCCTTGAATTAACTCTCTACTTACCTAACTTCTAGTTTTCAGATACCTATTTTATGAAGATTACTACGAAATGTGGGCGTTTGAATTTTTTTGGAATTCAAATATAGTTGTATTAATTATTCAGTTTTTATGGATTTAAAGAAGGGGTGCATGAGAAGAGCCTCCCCTAGCTACGTCTAGATCATAACAAAACGCCCGGTACACCCTGGTAAAAAGTCCAGTAATGCTATTCTGTAAAAATCACACCGTGAAAACTTAGGTGAAGTGACCTTAAAGTGAGCTGTCAATACTGTCAATCCCTACTAGGTATATGATGAAATGACAGCTCACTTCACCTAAGTTATCACGGTGATATATTTACAGAATAGCACCGAAACTTTCCAATATTCTCACCACGATGGTTCCCTGTAGCCAATCCCCCCCCCCCCCCCCAGGACCAACACCAAAGACACTATGAATTAAAATAAAAGAATGTTATCTGCATTGTCGGAAAAATGTTCAATGATAACTCATAAAGTCATAACTGGAAACTAATCCATTTAACTCGATAAAAATGCAATATTTTTAAAAATGGCGATTGAGCAGCAAAAAGCTTAAATAAAACACAGGCGATATTTATTTAAACTAGATATATGAAAAAATTAAATGTTTGGCCCAACAATTTCGGACTATCCACAGCGGTCACAGGAATCATAAGTTTAAAAGATATTAATATGAAGAGCAATATGTAATTCGCTGAAAAAAAGTTAAGGTATGATTTTTATAAATTTTGTGTTCATTTTATCATGCCTTTTCCGAATTATGTTGGGTCGGCTTCCAGTCTAACCGGATGCAGCTGAATACCAGTATTATACATGGAGCGACAGCCTATCTGACCTCCACAACCCAGTTATTGGGTAATAAGATACCCCTTGGCAAGACTGGTTGTCAGACTTTCGGGAATCTGACGACCCGAAACGACTGTCAAAGATCCACGAATGACAGCTGCTTAACGTGCATCCTAGGCACGGAGGGGTCTCGGTATGTAAAGATGGTCACCACTCCACCGATCAACCGCGGCAAGTGTAGCTTAACCTCATCGATCGACCCGTGCGAATAAGGTATAGGCACAGGTATAGGTGTAGAAAACGTGTACACACCAGGTCGATAGTATTAGGCCACACACAAAAGGTCTACAATTTATTTTACCACATTGAATCCCCGTTCTTCGGTGCCAGAACAAATATTTTGCACTTAACCACAGGGAACTGTGGACGATGCACAAAGGCGACTTTCGTTTGTTCGATGTAAAGGTTCCTGTGTGTGTGTGTCTGTTTGTGCACTGGTATTGAATGTGACAATGATGTTTATTGGACGCGTTCCCGCTCGCTTTGTATAGGTAAAGTATTCTTTTTTTGTGTGGAAAACTGTGTTCGGAATGGTTCTATTAAAATTAAGTAGAGTTTTTAAGTGGTGATCAGGAGTTGGTGAAGTTATTATTTTATTCATAAAATCTTCTTAACTATCAATGCGTGAAATCATTATTAAAACTTCTTTGAAGTTTGGCAGAGGTAGGAGGAATATATCTTGTAAAAAAATATTTCTGTGAATAAACACTTTTTAATTTGTTTCATTTCTTTTTTAACCCCCGACGCAAAAACGACGGGGTGTTACAAGTTTGACGTGTCTGAGTGTGTGGTGTGTGGGGGTGTGTGTGTGTCTGTCTGTCTGTGGCATCGTAGCGCCCGAACGGATGAACCGATTTTGATTTAGATTTTTTTGTTTGAAAGGTGTATTAGTCGGGAGTGTTCTTAGCTATGTTTGATGAAAATCGGTCCAAGATGGCCGCCGCTACAAAATGGCGGATAACATATTTTTTCACAATTCCCTCAATATGGGTATCAAATGAAAGGGCTTGACTAGTAGAATACTATACACTATAACAAATTTTGAATACAAGATGGCCGCCACAACAAAGTGGCGAATTACATTTTTTTTTTCTCAACTCCCTCAATATGGGTATCAAATGAAAGGGCTTGACTAGTAGAATACTATACACTATTAAAAATTTCAAATCCAAGATGGCCGCCACCACAAAATGGCGAATTACATTTTTTTATCTCAACTCCCTCAATATGGGTATCAAATGAAAGGGCTTGACTAGTAGAATACTATACACTATTAAAAATTTCAAATCCAAGATGGCCGCCACCACAAAATGGCGAATTACATTTTTTTTTCACAACTCCTTCAATATAGGTATCAAATGCAAGGGCTTGACAAGTAGAATAATTTACACTATATTGAAAGGGAATGAGGGAAATGAAAACTAAAAACTTGAAAAATATAATAAAACAAAAAAATCTGTTTAGTCTTAAAAATTATTCTTCAACTATAAATTAATCAATATTTTTTGACGGATAAAAAACCTGATTAAACACCAAATTAACAGAATCTTAAAACGGAAGAAAATAAAAGAAATGAAATACAAAAATTAAGGAGTCCCTACAAAAAGCATGAAATAAAAAATTAAATTTAAAATTTAAAAAACCCCCGACAAAAATAAAATTAAGGAATCCCTACAAAAAGCATGAAATAAAAAAATAAATTTGAAAAAATCTTATGGAAGTCGGGGGACCTCAGAAGCAGAATAGAAGGTGTTCCACAGAACGGTCCCCCGACTTTTTTTTTTATATCAGATAATTTACATTCCATCGCCATTTAATCAGTTATCTACTTTAGTGACATGTATTCGAAGATGATTTCTAAGTGACCATTTGTAACAAAAATTGGTGCGATTCTATAAAAATCTCACCGTGAGAACTTAGATGAAGTGAGCTGTCAATAGTGTCGATTCCTAGCAAAAACAAACTCACTTCACCTAAGTTTTCACGGTGAGATTTTAACAGAATCGAACGGCAGGTCCAAGTTTTTGGTTCCAATGGAATTTGAAATTTGTTAAGTACAACCAGTTTGTTGTTCCATAGTTTGAAAATGATCTCGAATTCTTCATTCAAATTATGTGACGTCATTTTCATTTAAAAAATGTCACTGCAGATTGCGTATGTCATGTAAAATACTTAGAATGTTCTAATAATATTTATGTTTCGAGAGGCTCGTGGGTAAATAATAAGAACCGCAGAGTAAGATCTTCAAGGTTAAGCAACGCTTGCTGAGGTCGGTCCGTAGATGGGTGACCATCCATTATATACCAAGATCCCTCCGTGACTTGGAAAGCACGTTAAGCCATTGGTCCCCGCTGTCATTCAAAGATCTTTGGCAGCAGGTAGTCAGAAACCTGAAAGGCTGATAACCAGTCTTACCAAGCCGTATCGTGTTACCCAGTAACTGAGTTCTGGACTGTGTGGGTCACATAGGCATTCGCTCCATGTAAATACTGGTATTCAGCTGCATTCGGTTAGACTGGAAGCCGACCCCAACGTAGTTGGGAAAAGGTGAGGCAGATTGAATAACATCGATGTTTCTCAAAAAAGCATTATTTCGAATTACTGAAAATCTCAGGAAAATATCATACCATCGGAGTAATAGACAAAGCACAAAATATAACAATTGGCAAAGAAAACTTAGCACAAACGCAATCCAATTTCATTGTTTGTGTATTTACAAACAAGTTTATCTACTTTGTTGGAGTTTAACAAAGGAAATGAGTTGACAGTACTCAGGTGTAGTTCACATAGACTTGGGTTTAGAAAATTGAAGACGTAAGGCCCTTTGTACACACACGCTGTCTTGCCGTGAAAAACTACGTTTTTTTTTACCTTGTTTTTATATTATAATCATGTGGGTAGTTTGGTCATCATCTAATAATTATTGTACTTTTTTGTGTGTTGTGCTGTCTTTTTGTGTGCGCCAAATAAATGGTTTATCTATCTCTATCTGTTTACTCGCCGTGTAGTCAGTGTTGTATGGATCACTATGCAAGCTTATTGACGGACATGCTTTTTCTAAGGTGCGGTTTATACGCCGTGTGTAGGCACGGTTCGTCAGTGTTGTATGAATCACTATACAAGTTTGTTGACGGACACGTTTTTTCTACGGCGCGGTTTATACGCCGTGTGTAGGCACGGTTCGTCAGTGTTGTATGGATCACTATGCAAGCTTATTGACGGACATGCTTTTTCTAAGGCGCGGTTTATACGCCGTGTATAGGCATGGTTCGTCAGTGTTGTAATAGATCACTATGCAAGCTTGTTGACGGACACGTTTTTTCTACGGCGTAGTTTATACGCCGTGTCTAGGCACGGTTTATCAGTGTTGTATGGATCACTATGCAAGCTTATTGACGGACATGCTTTTTCTAAGGCGCGGTTTATACGCCGTGTGTAGGCACGGTTCGTCAGTGTTGTAATGTTCACTATGCAAGCTTGTTGACGGACACGTTTTTTTACGGCGTGGTTTATACGCCGTGTGTAGGCACGGTTCGTCATAACATTCGTCTATTGATAATAGATGGCGTTAGTGTGTTTTTTGTCATTCATCAATAACGGATTCGTAGCACAAATATTTGCTCATAGTTTGTTTTTAGATGATAATATAGTTCTGAGAAACAAAAATGTATAGTACGTTTGATGGCCGTAGCCTTTGTAGCTTGGTTAACTCACAGTTTTGGTCCACACTCAATAAACAGTATTTTTTAACGTTTCTTCTTGCACTTTAGGAAAAAGCGGTTTATTTGAATTCCACCAGGTTTTTGTTGAAGATAACAATCACAGCACTGTATTGTCACTATATGTACTGGTTTTTTGTATTTTTGCCCACGATTAATAACTTAATAATATTATTTAAACAATTTTGATGTAGGCGAATGTTTACTTGCTCAGTCTTGCTACACACACCTATAGTGTTATACACCTACAGTGTTGCCACACACACATATAGTGTAGGCACGGTTCGTCAGTGTTGTAATGTTCACTATGCAAGCTTGTTGACGGACACGTTTTTTACGGCGTGGTTTATACGCCATACGGTAAAGAAACCGTGCCGTGTACAAAAGGCCTCAAACAATGCTTCACGATTTTATACCTTAAGATAGAGCGAGATTTTTTGTTAGGTACCTACTAAATACCACTCTCTTGATGTAGGCAAATAACAAGTTTAGTTTGGATGAGTTGATTTAAAACCGGCCAAGTGCGTGTCGGTCCACGCACAATGTAGGGTTCTGGTAGTTGGGAAGAATTTATCCCAAGAACAAACTTAACTTTTTAGTAGAAAAAAGTTCAAGTTCAGCGATACATCGATATACGTTACGGTCAATTGGCCAACTGCGAAAAGATTCTAATTGCAAAAAAATATTTGTAAGTAACAAAACAACAAATTTACAATTTTCGGACTTTTTCCTTTTCTTGTGCTGTGCGACCTTGCTTCTTCTCAAATTTCATGATTCTAGGTCAACGGGAAGTACCTTCTAGGTTGAATTATTTGTATTAGAGTATTAAAATATTCCGCTTATTGCGTTGGCTCAGAAGATTGACTTTTTAGAGCTGCAAGGGACTTCAGACCTACGTTTTTGATATTAATTTCAATTTGATATCGGTACACATTCTTGATAAAAAGGGTTTTGACAGACAGACAGACAGACAGACGGATAGATGGACTGACAGACAACGAAGTGAAAGTCCTATAACTACGGAAACCCAAAAATGAATAAATTATCCTTTTTTGTCCACTTATAAATGGTATATCCGGGTACCTACGATACATAACATTTATTACGATACATTAGGAAGAAACAAATATGAGTCCCCATACACAAAGCAGGGTTAATTTGTGACACAGTTTAAAATAACAGTGTACGTAATTAATTCGTAAATGAGTCTCTAAGTGTTCATAGATTAGCGACGGAATCCGAGAGCCAATTAACGAAATTAGGTTTTAGATTTCATTCGCTTTATTTCCTCGGATCAGCAGTAAATTACCAACGTTCTGGAATAAATTAAAACAGTTTTGGGTTCTTTGATAAAATGTTTACGTTCAGTTCGTGTTTAAAAGTTGTGTCAAATCGGCAATTTAAGTCGCTATAGCCCAACGGTTGGATCGTTGAGCAGCCGATTAAAAAGGTGTGTGTTCAAACCACACACGTTGTACTTATTCACATGAATCTATACTACATAATTATTCCCACCACAAGCATGGATAGCAAAAATACGCGACGCATTGATGGTGTTGGAACATTATTTCCGATGTGTTATTTACTAAAAAAAGTGGATGAACATACATTTTCACCTTTACTAATCAAGTGGATAAACATGAATCTTCACCTAAGATAGCCAAAAAGTGTTAAAGTTGGAATAATCTTCGCATCGCTGCATCTCTTTTCCACAAAGGTCGATATTTCATACTCAGCCCGGAATCACCCACTGCTGTGTAGGTATCTGTATGTGTCCTTATTTTCTGTGAAGAAACTCACATGGTTTTATGCATTCCTTATCCAGGTGTAAGATGTCACTTGAACTTGACGATATTATTAGCCGACTATTCTGTAAAAATATCGGCGTGAAAACTTAGGTGAGGTGAATTTATGTGAGTTGTCGTTCCACCTTAAGCTAGGGATTGCCAGTATTGACAACTCACTTCACCTAAGATTTTACGCTGAGATGTTTACAGAATAGTACTGCAGTTCACAGATTAAGATGCATTCATTCTAAAACAATGACACTATAAATTAATAATTTAAAAAATCAATGTCACAAAGAATACAATTCTGAATTGAAACTGTCTGTCCTACGTATAAAGAAATCGTCACAAGCTGTGTATCTTCTAGGCCAAACACACATAACTCTTAGCACAAAATCGACCGGCGACCTTGAGCCAAGATGGCGGAAACACGCGGCATTTGGGTCGTCAAATCAAATCCGCCATAAATAAGTTTAAGCCGGAGCACATCGAGTTAATAAAATAAGGAGCAAATACATTTTAGCTTTAACAAAAAATAAAGAAGATCTTGTGTGTTATTTTTCAGTGCGACGCTTTTGAAGTTTGTGAAGAATTGGTGGCCCAATTGTAACAGACCGCGACTTACGAGTCGTAATTTCGAACCCAGGCAGGCGCTATACTTTGTGTAAATTATTTCATCACCACTGCTCTCAAAACGGTGAAGGAAAACAGCGTGAGGAAACCGGTATGTCCTAGAGCCAAAAATTCGAAGACATATGTGACATCTACCAACCCACACTGGGCCGCTTGGTGGAATACGGCCCACTCCCACTCACCCAGAGGTGGCCTGTGTCCCAGAATAGCGCGTGCAGCACCGTCCACGTGATAAGACTGATAACTATAAAAAAATAAGGAATACCTAATAGAGATTTAGTGTGAGAGTCAGAGAAATATAACTAACGTGACGCGCCCTTGACTTAGTATCACTTCACAGATAGGAACACTAAAAACTAATTTAGTAGATCTAGTCAAATACAAAAAAACAACTAGCTTCTGCCCGTGGCTGCGCCCGCGAGGTATGTCGATAAAAACTAACCTCTGTCCTTCCCCGGGAGTTTAGGCGTGAAAAGGTAACATACAGACAGACAGAGTTACTTTCGAATTTATAATATTAGTATGGATATAATATTCAAAGACATGACTGACTGATATATCAACGCACAGCCTAAACCGCTGGTCCTAGAGACATGAAATTTAGAGGGTGTGTTCTTTGTGAAGAGTAGGTATCTACTGAGAAAGGGTTTTTCGAAGTTCCACCCCTAAGAGGGTGAATGGGGGAGGGTGAAATTTCACGCGGACGAAGTCGCGGGCAGAAGCTAGTTAGGTAAAATTTGACTAGATCTAAGAAATGCAGCGACAGCGGTACTCTCAATTCTCGTCCAATTGTCGCATCGCCACCTAAAAAGTTTCATTTCAAAAGATGCTACAGTTAAAAATACATCAATATCAGAATATTTAAAAATGTCACAAACAAAAAAAATACTCTCAAGACCACAGATATAGATAGACCTAGATAACGCAAGTATAACGAACTGTATGAAAACCAAGCGTGCCATTTTTTGACTACCTACTATGACGTCAAAAGCTCGCGCTCTCGCTCACGCTTACCCAGCCAGCAGTACACAGGACTGAGCGCGAAAGTGGCGGCTTATGATTTTATGTCGTAAGCTGGTGCGATTTTTGGCACGCGAAGTAGTTGCTCTTGCGTTATCTAGGTGTATCTATATCTATGCTCAAGACACTATACGACCCCTTTAATCCCAAAAGTCACGAAAATATAGGTACAGAAATTTCAGCTTAAATTTTCCTCCCAAGCGCATAGAAGCTAAAAATAATTTAATCATAATACCACCACACACAACATGAGAACATAAACCAATTCGCTTGATAAAACTAAAATACGCCGGCGTCGCGAGCGTTGCACGGCGGCGTGGTTATCTCGGTCGTAAACAAAAGATTTGCGATGATTTACGCTTAGACTGCTGTAATATCTCAGGGTGTATCTTTAAAGTGTAAATCTATGAACTTGATATTTCTGTTAGATTTTTAGGCGTCAAAATATTAGTTGATGTTTTGGTTTGAGGTTTTTTTTTTCAACCTGTGATGTCCCACAGCTGGGCAAAGAAAGGTCTTCCACGGCTTTCCATTCTTTCCTGTGTGTTGCCTTCTCCGGACAACAATTTTCGATTAAAATTAATTGAGGGTTGCTTAGGTTCTTGTGCTGCAGTAAATCAGGAGCAGCTCTGGGACTGTAGGGTTTATTAAATCAAAATTGCAAAACAACTGGTACGAGTATTTAAATCATTACAGGTAGTTTTCTCTGCCTGCTCTGAAAGTACTGTATAATTACAGATTCCTTTTATTATTACAATAAGTTTCTCGAAGAATGAACGGTTGGTTTCTTTTTTCTATTTTTTGGATTATTTAACTAGCTACACGAATAATAATGCAGGTATAATATACGTCAGATGGCGCCACGTGTCTTTCGAATCAAAAACAGGACAACGCGCAACGTCTGGCGGGTCAGCTAGTATTTATAATAAAACCTTTTTTTTTTTCTGAATAATATCAGCTTTAACCACCAAAGGAGTAAAATAAAATAAAAATTTAATTTCACATAACAAAGCAAACCAACCAAACCACCAAATAATAAAATATGAATTCAAAATTCCAAAGTTTTCACAAAAGATTCAACATTAGACCGTCATAGTTGGGTCACATAATATCTTTCTAGAAACATCTCTATCAGATGAGTAACCTTGGTCTTTTGTAAATGATTTAGAACCGTGATACATGTACGCTACATTATTCGTTCATATAGAATTGTGGGTACATTGTATCCTTTTGAACTTTAGCCTTTCTCTGTAACAATGGTTTTCTGTGAGTCGTTCAAGTACTGTGAGCATGTATCTCGTTTGCGTGGGACATTCTTGCAGGGTAATTGCGTAACACACTTAGCTCAGGTTCCAACGGACGCATTTTTCTCGCTGCGAATTTTTTCGCGCAATAGACGCACTGCTAAGCGCCGGGAGTTGAAAATCCAAGACAGTTTTTTTTTCGCGTTTGGGATGCGCTCTGTTGGATTCTCAATTCTCGGCTCAACACCGAGAGATGAAAATCCAGTATGCAGTGTGCGATAAAATCCTGCCGCGATATTTTTGCTTCCGTGCGAACGTGGGGTGCCTTTCATTTTGACCATTGAACAACAATGTGGCCTTTTATAATTTCTAATGTGATGATATTTATTATCTTGGATGCCCACGGCATCATGTTCACACAGGGTAGTAAAATGTATGGAAATTATGAAGACGCTTTTAAATTTTCAACCACGATAATGTTGTATCGTGCACGAATTTCCAATATATGAAGACGCGTTAAAATTTTCATCCTCGATAATGTTGTATCATGCGCAAATTTCCAATATATGAAGGCGCTTTTAAATTTTTATCCACGATAATGTTGTATCGTGCACGAATTTCCATACATTTTATAGACGTGGACGAGGTCGTCTACGATAATATCGTCACTCATTATTTTTCATTGCGTCAATTATGTTGCTGAGTAGACTAAGTTTTCAAAGAAATACAACAATGAATTATCAATTTCCTTCAAAATCTTTCGGATAGTGATAGACAGTGTGTTCCGCAATTCGGATGCGTTTGACAATGGCTGAACAAAATTGAGGCTTTTTAGGTTCGTCTTTTGTTTTGCAGGAATCTAGAGTAGGGTTTAGGTGATGTGTAAATGTTTTATATTGTTTTTGAATTGTAGGAAAACAAACATAGTGGGTGTGAAACGAGAGCTCCAGAACATTGTTGCAAGTTATGTTTTCGAGTTCATTTCACCAGTTCTGTATTTTTGTGAGAAAGTATGTGGAATATTATTTAAATTGTCCAAGAATACAAATACCTATCCAAATCCATGAATAAACCTAAAACTCGGAAAAACATTCAATACGATTTTCCAGATTTTTTTTCTTTTTTTTTTCTCTTACAATCATAAGATAGTCTTTTTAGAAATTAGATGGATTTTCCTATTCGTTGCTTTTTCAGATAACTTGCGTCACAATTTATCACAATAATTATGTGAAACAGAGTTACCCTACCAGAATTGCCTGATTGCTTATTAAGGTAGGATTCAACAAAGAGGCGAATTTATTATAATTTGTAATGAGTGCGATACGTTCAAAAGCGATCCTCTCTTGTGTTGAACAAAAGCCAGATAACTTGATATTTAACCATTGTGCCTTTAATCTGAGCTATGTATGTTTTATTAATACTAACTTAATTTATTAGGTAGCCAAAATTTTAAGATGAGATATTTAATAAAAGAAGAAAAAAAAAATTGAAGAAAATTTGGTCCGTAAAAAAATTATAGGTTTCATTATGAATGTATGCATAAGAATAATGCCCAAAATTAACCTAACAATGTTGCAAATGTTAAGTTACAAAACAGTACTTGGAATTAACGTCACTTTAAAGCTTAGGAAGTGGAACCCTACACACTCGCGATTATAAAAGATTTTCAATGTGACAATTTAACAAAACCCATTGAACGTTTGTTCAAAAATCATTATTTAATGAAGGAAGATCAAGGCAATTAATATTAGGTACGGTTATGAGTTTCCCGAATATCAGTAGGTTATAATTGCAAAACGAATATAAACAACGGTTATAATTGGAAAACATCGTGATGAAACCGTCTTAGAACCAAAAATTCGGAGACATGTTACATCCACCAACTAATCTGCACTGGGCCTCACTCCGTTTCAAAGAGAGGAGGCTTGTGTCCCAGCAGATGGAACGTTATAGCACAGGCTTCTTTATGGTAATTTGTGCTATACAATTAGGGCGCTTGTCAATAAATATGCACGCCATGACAGTGGCTTCTAGAAAACTGAAAACAGATATTATGTAACGAACTTTTAGCCAAAAACTTTGCACGTAATCTGAAGAAAAGCGAGTCGTTATACGCATTGGCGTTTATCCAAGGTGTACTTAAAGGTTATTAGTTCTACAGTCCAACTGTACGCGACTGTACATACTAAATTAATAAAGTTAACGTCACAGGTGCAAGAATTCTCAGAGAATTCGCCAAGTTTAACATAAACAAAGCTGTGAGGAAAACTTATAGTTTCTCTGCAAGTACTTGCGGAACGCCGATAAATACTGGACGGGAATTTGATTTATGAAAGTGAATTCAAGTTTCTTATTTCCTGGTTGCTTAATAGCAGCCACTTGGATTGCTCGATCAGCAAGGTTAAGCTGTTATTGTCGCGGTCTGTCCGTGGATGAATGAGCATTTCATGAGGCTCGTGTGAAGGCAATGGTGTTCGTTGTGGGGCGATGATGGAAATAATTAATAAATGTGTTTCCCCAATAAAAATTATATAATTAAATTAATTTAAGGAAATTTTATTAAATTATTAATTTAATTTATAAGAATTTGCAGAAAATAATTAATAAACGTGACCTTCTTCTTGTCAAAAATCTAAGGTAATGATGAAAAAATAAAGGGTGCGCGCGTCCCGTTCGCGCAGACTTCTAGAATCTTCTACGCATTGTCATATGTCGTTTGCATATGCGAGTATGCACTTACACACATTACACAAGGCGTTAACGTGTCAACGGCTCGTATAATATCGAGACCTATCTGTATGTTATGTCCCTGTGTTGTCTTCAGCAAAGAATTTATTGCCGGGTTATTCCGTAAAAAAATCTATGAAAACTTAGGAAAACAGAGCTGTCATTCCACCTGATGCTAAGGATTGCCACTATCGACAGCTCACTTCAAGCTCACTTCAACTAAGTTTTCATGGTGAGATTTTTACAGAATAAACCGGCTGGTGTACTTATGGTACCTACACCCACATTTCACCAGTTATGTTCAAGTCCCATGTAATAGGGGGCGAGCCTGTTGCCATCAACCGGGCACAAATCAAAATTCCTAATAGAAAAACCCAATAACATTTTGCCCGGCCTGGGAATCGAACTTAGGACCTCATTCTCACCAGTATAGCGCTTGTGGCCACTAGACCAATGTGGCAGTAAAAAAAATCAAGTCTTTAAAATATACGCCTAAAACTTAACACAATAAAACAGAAAATAAACTATCAAAACTAAAAATTACGTACCTTTTTCAAAAACTTCAGTAACAAATTCAGAATCTAATCAAGTTTTAAACCAAAAACACTGCGTTAGTAACAAAGTTTTAGGAATTGAATTTACGATAATATGAAAATTATTAATTTATGGCAACCCGCATAAATTAAAATGTGCTATCAAAGGATAATACAGAGTCGAGAATGAGAAAACCTATCATCGGATTATCTAAGACCCTTCGTAGGGGCTTGGAAAGTCTACAAATTGTACGTTAGAATTATTGATATATTATTAGCTGGGTTTATTCCACAAACGGTTTTGCCGGGAAACTTTGAAAGGAAAAGGAATTAAAGTAGGTTGAACTGAATAATAAATGCCATGTTTTAAGGCGGAGATTTCTTGAAAACAGTCAAAAAGTCGGTTTTTTAAAGCAGTGTATCTCATAAGTACCGTAAATAATTTTGACCAAAAAAAAAAAAATTTAGGTCTTATTTTAATACAGTATATTAAGGAACTTACATCTCGCAGTGACTAATCCGTGTCCTAGTCATGATTTAAACCGTGTCCTAGGCATAATTTAGCAAGCAGTGATGGAACTCAAATCATAATTAAACGTAGGTACATTAATTTTAAAAGCAGTTTATCCCTTTATTAACCATTTTAATTATAATTAAAAATATACCATTAAATTTATAATGCCGAACTGCATTCATTGATGGATTATTTATTATTAAATAGTTTTTGTATAGATAATTGCTTCTTATTTTGCAATAAATTACCAGCGTTGTGTCATCGCGCTTCTCTTTCTTTTATATGCAGTCCGTATTGTTCAATTATTATTATTAGGACTAGATTACATGGCAACGTAATCCTACGTTGTGTGATAATAAGTTATATTATAATGCTCTTTTCTGTGAAGAGAAATGAAGTCTGGTAGAAAATGTAACATGCCTCATGAAGGGCCAACATTTCTGTCAACTACTGAAGTCCTGAGGGAAATAATAGACTGTGCATGGCGAACCTTTATTTTATTTTCCTTATTTCCCTAAACACAGGTTATTTTGTAACTTAATATCTAGGAGAGCAGTACGGCACTCACTTACTAGATTATGAAACTTTATGCTTGTGATTTATATCATACTAGCAGCGCCCCGTGGTTTCACTCAATAAGTTTTGATCCCGTAGGAATATCGGGATAAAAACTATCCTATGTCCTTCCCCGGTATGTAATGTATCTCTCTGCCAAATTTTATCGAAATCCGTTCAGTGGTTTAGGCGTGAAAAGTTAACATACAGACAGACAGACAGAGTTACTTTCGAATTTATAATATTAGTATGGATTTGCCCTCAGGAGTCAGCAGAGATGTTTGCCGATGACAAGATACGTAACGCCGTTTTCTAGACTATATTTTCACCTACTAAAGTTTTTTTTTATTGCCACTAACTTAACAATAGCTTCAATAATTTTTCAGCTTAATATACTATACTCAAACTGAACACAAACACATATAAACAATATTAGATAAACATAAACACAAACACTTAGCCCACACACAATAAACATTTTCATTCACTGTTATCTATCACAATCAAGCTTTGATAAACAAAAACAGATTTTATTAAGGCTACGCCGACTGCCTAGTGGCGCCCTCATCATTTGTTTGGATATTTCCTTTATTTTAGAATGAAAATGCAGAAAATAAGCACGTTAATTTGTGCTCCACAAGATTATCCGTTACTATTATTATAAACGGTAGTTTTACATTGTTTAGTTTTATTATAATCACTAAAACGGATAATAGTGGCCACTATTTTCCGTTTGCCAACAATGAGGGCGCCACTGCGCGGTCGGCGTTTGGTCGGCGCCCTCTTAAGTAAAAATTGGGTGCTTACTAAAATAATACATTGTTCGTTTATCTGGTAAAACAAGACAAAATATTTTACAACCACGTTATTTTATATCTGACCTACCGACTTTGAGAGGTCACCTTGAAATATATAAGCAATCCAAAATTTGAAACAATTCAGGTTTAACAAGTTTAGAAACACTGACAACAGTCTGTTTGGGTGTCAGATGGCTTGATTGCGGTCTAGACGATGTACCTATACCTTTATCTTAGTCTTCAAGCTTCTTTCTCCTAAGTGATAAGCACTTTAAGTGGTATTTAAACGAAAATTACCTACTTGAGACTTGACTAAAGTAAATTCGTAACTACAATTTTTAAACGCTGTATAAAGATTCAACAGAAGATAAATTCTGAAATAAGATCGTATTATTAAAATTGGGTCGGCAAAAGCCCGAAAGTCTGACAACCAGTCCCTTGGTAAGACTGGTCCAGTTACTGGTAGGTAATAATTACCCAGTAACTGGATTGTGGAGGTCAGATAGGCAGTCGCTCCATGTAAAATACTGGTATTCAGCTGCACCTGGTTAGACTGGAAGCCGACCCCAACATAGTTGAGAAAAGGCTAGGCAGATGATGATGATGCTGATGATATTTAGCTAATACTCACTTCACCTAAGTTTTCACGGTGAGATTTTTACAGAATCAACCGGCTGGGTTGATTCTGTAAAAATCTCACCGTGAAAACTTAGGTGAAGTGAGTTTGGTTTTGCTGGGAATTGACACTATTGATAGCTCACTCCACGCTCACTTCACCCAAGTTTTCACGGTGAGATTTTTACAGAATAACACCGCAGTACCCACTTAATAAAAAAAAATCTTCAACAAATTGTGAAAATGACTTTCGGATTTGTTCTCAATTTTCTTTAACTTTAACAAAGTCTAAAAAAGTTCACCTACTAAATAAAAGTGAATAATGGAGTTTGCATTCTTTGTTTTTCATTAAAATTACGCATTCTCACGCAAGCTATGTCTTGTTACCCAGAATTAAGTTCCATTAAGAAACGAGTAAAATAAAAAGCTAAAAAAAGTCTAAACTTGGAGGTAATTTATTTCACCGGTGTAAGTAATTTTACAAAGTTGCATTCACGAAAGACTGAGAAAGTAACATTAAAATATTCACTTCATTGTACTCGTAGTTGCACAAAAGGCTTTATTTGGACATTCACTGGCAGACGTTGAAATTAAAGAAGTCGTAATTATTCGACTGTGGCGGACTTTCTTACAATTTAATATAGTAGGAATCGTATTATACAGTGAAGGCAAGTACCTATGTCTATTTATTAAATATGAGAAGATCAAAAAGACGTTCCAACATGAATAGGTTGTTTCGTGTTGTAAATAATCAAATTTCTTTTTTATTATTTGATTCCCATCACTTTACATTTTCGAAATAGCTGTTTTTGTCAAATCAAATATGTATATTTTTAATAAATCGTCTGACAATAGAACACGACCAATTATAAGGCAGTTTATAAACATGCTGTGTGTTAGTGGTCATAACACTGCATCATTAAGGAAAAGTGTTATGTATATGCCCGATTATCTTTAACAAAATACCCAATGGAAACGAGTCCATTCCACTGTTTAAAAAATTGTCAGTCTTATTAATTGATACATTTTAGTACTCCATTTGTGAATTTCTAAATGATAAAACTTTATAGCTACCTAATTAATCCTGACATCTTTAATTCTTTATTATTTTTTTTATTGGCCATATGTTAAGAATTTTCATATTGACAGTATTTTAGACTATTAAGCACTTGTGCTAAATGTTTGCATGCCTAATTTATGGTAGAATGTATAAGCAAATAAATAATTATTCTATTCTATTTAAGTTAAAGATTAAGATAAGAAAGCTAGATAAGAGTTAGAAATTCAAACGCTCTCAAAAATCTTCTTTAACTATATTATGATTCAAACGCACACGCAATGCAGTCTGATCAAAATCATAATAGAGAATTGCATTATTTGCATTATCATATTATTTACTTTTTGACAAGTATAAACTAAGATTTACATTTGCTATAATTGTAGCATGCTGCATAGTTCCAATCCGAGCCACTCAGCACAACACCACAAGGCGAATCACTCCAAACGAATATTTTGTCGCGACACACACTGTTTCGGAAAGTGTCAACTCCAACACACATTTTTCAACAGCTGACATTCAAAATTGCTGTCATTTGAAAGTCGCATACTGAAGCGCTATGAATGGCGCCCTTTACACCAAGAATAGCGAGCTCAATGCATTTAGTAAAGTAAATATAGTGAGCCGTGAACACTATCTCGCTACGGCACTGCTACGCAGAGCTATATTATGTAGTTTCTCTTTTTTCGGGATTTTTGGCCTATTTTCATGTATTTTGGTTTAAAAAGTAAAGTTAAAGTGGGTCATGCCATTATTATTGCTGCTTCTGTTCTGCCATTTCTGCATCCTTATTGCGTAACATACTTTCAATTACAATGTCTGAACGACTTTATAGGATATTGCTAATCCATTGCTTCATACGTTCGAAGAAATTGTTTGCTCAACAGCGTAAAAACCGCAATGAATGTTGTTGAACTGTCAAAATGAAAGCCATTGCTACTGTTAGTGTGTTACGCAATTGCTATAAAAAGTGACATTTCGTTTCTCCATTTTTGACATCGCACCGGAGAAATCCTTCTACAATCTGTCATTTTGTCTTTCGTTTCTAACGATCTTTGTCTAGGTCTTAATTTATGTAGACGTGTCAGAAGAAAGTTTTCTATCCCAAACTGTCAAAATTACACTGACAACTGACAGTTGTCTAAGGTAGTGAAGAGATTTTGTAATCGCTAAAGACAGTAGAAAACTTTCTACTCGACGGCCACAAAGTATATCGATTATCTACAAAATCCCGTAACGACTGTCCAAGATCCACGAATGACAGCCGCGACCAATGACTTAACGTGCTTTCCGAGACACGGAGGGGTCTCCGTATGTAGCTGGTCACCCATCTACAGACCAACCGCGGCAAGCGTAGCTTAACCTGATCGATCAACCTGTGCGGCTGTTATTATTTAGAATCAAAAAGAAAAAAAAATCCTATGACAACACAAAGAATTCCGAGACGAATTATGTAAAAGAGTGAATTTCGAGTGAGTTGTATTGTCTACACGGAACGTCATCTTTGTTGTTTACTCTTCCGACGACAAACCGGTGCTCATGGTAAGCCTGCAGCACACAACCAAACAGTTTGATCAAAGGCCAGCTTTGGCCTTTGCTTATTCAGAAATGCTAATGGATTAATTAGTGATTGAAAAGCCATGCCATGATAGAACTCCTTGTTCTAGGTACTGAAGTTCAACTCAATCGTGGTATCGTGTCTTTGTATGCAGTTGGAATAAAGCTATGATTGGCGAACCTCTCAAGGACGAGCTGGTACAAATATGTACTGCTTGTGGTCCACATGTGTACCAGTTCGTCCTAATGAAAGTGTAAATAGTGGCTTTGGTTATATTAACAAGACCCAGATTATTACATAGTCAACCTATAATGTTCCCACTGCTGGGACACAAGCTCCCTCTTTTCGAGAGGGAGTGGGCTATAATCTGCCACGCGGTCCCAGTGCGGGTTGGTACATGCATGATTTTCATCATTTTAAAGTAAATTTTATTAAAGTTATTTAGGAAAAAAAATTACGAAAATTTACCATTACTCCTTTATCTCCGAAACTACTCAACCTAAAATTTTGAAAAAAAATACAGAAAATAGTTCTATACCTATAGATTACAGGAAATGTATAACAAGTCTGTGTTCTTAAAACAACATGGTTTACCATGTTGTTGTTTCTTTAAATATTGTGCGTACCAACTTACAGAGGAGAACATGTTTTTCAATTTACAATGATAACAATGATAACTTTTTTTTTAGTTACCACGAATAAAAGGTCAGATTTAAAAAAACATGGTATATAAAATCTTCATCGTACTGTCCACACAAGTTCAATTCGTACTTGACAGGTTTTTTTTTGGTTGTTTTTAAGCTTTGTTAGTATTAACTTTTTTACTGTTTTTCCTGTGTGTCCCAATTTATAAAATATTTGTCTGTCTTACTTTTCTTTCGCATCTGGTACCAAACCTTATCCTTCAATGTATGAATAAGATAAATTTTATCATCATTTTCCGGCCCTCGTCCCATGTTACTTGGGGTCGGCACAACACGTTTTTTTTTTGTTTTATTCTCCCGTCAGTCGACACTCTATCATTCACTACATTTACTTTTATATCATTCCTCACACAATCCATCTATCTTTCCTTTGGTCTTCCTCTCCCTTTCCAGCCATCAACATTTTTATATTCATCATTTTCAGGATTACAAGCCTTTACACCCACATTTTATACTTCAAAATCAAAATATTTTATATCACATAAACCTACATGGGCACTTATGCAACGTCAGAAGCTAGGTGCACGGTTCCAATTGGTCGTTTCCTATGGAGAAGAGCCGGCAAGAAACTACACGGTTACTTTTTAGGGTTCCGTACCCAAAGGGTAAAAACGGGACCCTATTACTAAGACTCCACTGTCCGTCTGTCCGTCTGTCACCAGGTTGTATCTCATGAAAAGTGATAGCTAGACAGTTGAAATTTTCACAGATGATGTATTTCTGTTGCCGCTGTAACAATAAATACTAAAAACATAATAAAATAAATATTTAAGGGGGCTCCCATACAACAAACGTGTTTTTTCGGCGTTTTTGTCTTGCGGTACGGAACCCTTCATGTGGAAGGCCGACTCGCACTTGGCTAGTTTTTTTTATAAATAATTGGATTTTACAATGTTTTCAACTTAAAGTGTTAATAGGTATGGGAGGATAATATAGGCCTGTCAACAAGTAGGTATTTACATACCTACGAGTATTACATTCAGAGGTAGATGTGATAAAACTGAAATAACGCAGGTATGTTACAAAAAGGTTAATTTTGCTAGTTCAATTGGAGTTCTACTAGACAAACTGTTCCCTTGAAACTATAATGTTTAATTCAGATCTCGTCATGTAGGTACGTGATCTATATTTACCTGTACACACGTGTGTTACACGTGTACCTTTTAATGAGAGAATCGGTCCCTAAAAAGAGTACTTAGTTGTTTAAAATTAGTTTTTATAATTAGTAGTTTAAACTGTTTTGCTGTCAACAACCCGCAAAGGACTCTTGGGTCATAAATTTGTCGTATACATAAATATGTATATATCGCAGTCAACTGGTAGCCGTTTATTTAACCGCCTAGTCTTTTAACTAAACGGCGGCCGTTAAACTAACGGCCTGAATGATATTCAATTATAGTTTAGTATGGTTGGAAGACTGTAACAAATCACGCGCGAGCCGGGGCACCCCGACCAAATGGGTTAGGTTAGGTTAGAACTGTGACTGGGGTGGTCACGGCGTGCTATGTGTTCTGGTGCGCCGGTGATGGGGAGTCCTACTCCCCAGAGGAGGGTCCGATCCGGTTATAGGGTCTCGTTGGCACTCGTTATGTACGGAACTCTAAAACTGAAAGACAGCGAGATATATAAAAAAAACAGTATGTCGGAAAAACAAACTTAGCGCAGGATCGAAATCATTTTTGATACGGCGTCTTTTTGACGTTTCAACTAAATTTTCCCCATGAATATACTTGAAATTTTTTACTAAAACAGTTTCCCAACTAAGTTTTCTAACAAAAATTTAGTTCCACAACCCAGTACGTAAAACTAAATTCTTCATATAAATATGGAAAATTCCTTTAGATGAATAAAATTCAAAGTGAAGCAATAATATCCCGGAATTTTTAATATTACACGTTCTGTAAGTTGACTCCATGTTTTAAACATATATAACAACGGTTATTATACCGTTATTTTTAACGTTAACTGTTATTTTTAACGAGACAACTTTTGCATGAACGTTTCGTACTTGTGCTAGTTTACTTGGCATTACATCTACATTAGTATGTTTGTAAAAGTTTTTCTACATGTTGATTATTGGAAAAACATGTAATAGTAGCTCGCCTTGTAATTTCACATTTTCTGCGAACATGTTGCTGATTTGAATTTGAAAACTTGTTACCATTTCAGTCACGACAGGATTTTAAGATGCATTTAGACTTACATTCAAAATCGATGATGCGATTTGTATCTGAGGGGCAATTCCCGTATTTCCAAGAACGTTCGAGATGAGGGGGGAAACGGTATTTTTTTACATTTTTCATCAAAAGAGAAAAATATGCGGTCTTAAAAAATGTTTGAGATTATGAAAACTGCGCTCTTCCATATGCCATTATGCCCCTCATAGCCCTACTTCGAATTTTTCAAACACCAAAACAGTCCGTTGCGAAAAAAAAAATGTTTTTTCTTATTTGCAAAATAATTGGGCAAACGTCATCTAAAACTGTTCCAAATTTCAAATTGATAGGATTAGTAGTTCTTGAGATATCCAGCTGTGACAGACGGACAGACAGACGGACTTAAGGCCCTGATCGACGGGCGAGTAAAACCGTGGTTTTATGACTCGTCGGTAAAGCTCGCCAGTGTATCATTGCAATACCGTGGTTTTACATACCGACGAGCGTGGCTCGCGGCTCGTCGTGTTTGCTATATTTTTTACTCGGCTCGTCGTACAAAACCGCGTGTCAATCACGGCCGGCCATTGCCTCAATTCGCATTCAGACACGACTGTTTAGCTCGCTAGTCGATCAGCGCCAACGAGCCGCGAGTAAAACCGTCGTTCTTAAAACCGCGGTGTATGGCTCGTACGTCGATCACCCACTTTAGTCTCACCATAAGGGTTCCGTTATTACCATTTTGGTACGGAACCCTAAAAATAAGTTTAAAAACTAAAACTCGACTACTGAAAAGGATGAAACAAGAAAGTATCTTCCCGTAGTCGTATGTTACCATGGCCTATAAGTACAGACCAGCTACGTCAAGCTACTACAATCTGTCAAATTTCTTTAATATATTTTCAACTTTATCGCCAAAGCATAAGGTTCAAAGTTGATTGGGAAAATTTGACAGTTTCGGGTAGCTTGATGTGCTGGCGTCTGTACATAATGTTAGTACAGCGGCATGCTACCAGGGGAAGGTACTTTCTGGTTTCATCCTTTTCAGTTTTTAAATTTTTTTTTTCGCTGCTTTCAAACTTAATGTCACAAAATTGTAATCATGCACTTAGCCAAAAACGAATTCCTATTTGGTTCAACAACATAATAACCGGCTTAGTATCTACCTGATTAAAATTTCCCTCTTTAAAACAAGAATAAAATCACATTTTATCCCCGTGCCTACCTGCGGGTTATTCTAATTGAATTGTCATTGTCAAAGTTTTCTTTACAAATTAAAAATTCAACTCGTCAACGTCGTAACAAGGATTTGCATCATTTTAAGGGTTTCAACCCTGTGGCCCAGTTTGACCCGCGAATGTTTTTATAAAACTTTGGTTCAACTTCTTGGTGAGAGACGAAGTTTTCGTTGTTTAAGATCATTTGGGTGGAGTTTCTGGAGTTGTCTGATTGTTGGAGATAGGTACCTACTTGGAATTAGAAATCAATTCATCAAGATAAATTTGCTGTTGCGGATGCTGAGACCCTAAAGCTGCGCAAATATGTAACCTTATGGATAACTAAACTTTAGAGCCGTTTGGGGTCGAAACGCTCGGGTTATGACGACATTTCTCGCCGACTGGTCGACACTTGAAGAATTAGCATAGAAAAAAAAAAAAACTTGTTAATGCTGCCAGTCTTCTCGGCACGTTTCCGAATGACAGCGATGCGGACGAGGAGTTCGGAGTTTTATAAAGGCTTACAATATTTCTCGACTCAATTGTTTTATAAAGGGTATCGCGTTTGGTCCTAAGGTATCTACTAATATTTTGTGGTTCTATAGAAGCCAATGTTCTAAAAAATGAATCTGTTAAATAAAAAATCGAATTTATGAACATTGTCTTTGAATAAAACTATCCCTTTGTGGTATTATTGTAACAAGATAACGATCATAAACTTATCTCACAAACAAAATATTTTAAGACACATAAAGATTCCTTCATACGATGCAGAGACAATCGAATAAAAGGCGAAACGTCGAAACTTGTACATGTCGCAGGATGGGAACACGAAAACCTTAGGATTTTTGCAAAAGACCGGATTATTTGAAACTAATATAAGTATATACTGTTACGAGCTTCGGGTTCGTGACAATAAAAACTGCCGATTTAATAACCAAAAATAACAGTTTAATCAACAACACTAATTACAACTCAAACACACTAATTACAAAATCAAAATTACACTACCTACTGATCACTCTTAATTCGCACTTGAAGATCACTTGATGTTTTCACTTGTCTCGCTGTATCCAAACTGTGTCGGTCGTCGCGCATCCCGGCCTTATATAGTGCCGCAGATAGTTCTAGAACCTTCCATTGTAGAAACATCAAGAATGTTCGAGTACATAGCGGCCCCGACCGACTAGGTGTCGATAGTTCGAGAAAGTTCTACAAAGTTCTAGTATCGAATTTTCTAGAACGATCGTGACTCGACTAGTTCTGCTACTCGATACTAGATGGCGCTAGTGGTAACTAATGTCACCATGTACCAGGCATTAATTGTGGCGCGCAACAATACTAATATGAGGTGATGATGGATCAGACTCGCACAGACCAGGAAATTATGACACATAAAAGAGGAGGCCTATTCAGCAGTGGGTGGAACAAGGTGATGAATTATGAAGAAAGATTGTCGTGATAAATTTCAATTATTAGGGTTTTTACAAAACAAAAACCCAGTCTGTTTAGGACGATTGAAAATGTTATTGCTGATTGGTTAATCTAAGAGTCAATTCATAACATCTTTGGTAAGGTTGGTCAGAACATGGCTCAAATGTAGCTGTTAGCCAATCAGCATCCGTATACAACGTTTGTATCAGCCAATCAGCGTTCGTTTTCATCATCTTTGTTTGCGTTTAACCTAAGATAAGCTGTTTTTTTGCAAAAATCATGATCCTCGTCATCTGCCTTGATTCTTCCCAACTATATATGGGATCGCCTTCCAGTTTAACCGGATGCAGCTGAATACCAGTATTTTACATGGGGCGACTGCCAATCTGATTTCTATTACCCAGTTACTGGGTAACACCCCCGCTGCAAAAATCATGATAATTACCTGTGATATTACTACGAAAATCTTTCTTGGTTTAATTTCATCTGGTCCTCCTTTGCAAAAATTCTAGGGATTTCGCCAAAACACGTTTTTTTACAATCATCCTGCGACATATACAAAAGTCTAGTTGCTTAAACTCGAAATCTCCAATAACATTCAAGGCTTGAGCTAAACTATTTCAATAGCCTTATATTTCCAATATCCTAGCTGAAACGAGAATTGAGGGTTATTCCTTACAGTTCTGTAGTATAACCTTTGTAGGGCTGTTGGGAATTTCATATTGAAAGTTTGACATGGAATACTGTTGTATAGTGTCGGGTAAAGATGATGAGGAAATTATGTTCATGACCACGAATTGGTTAAGACAGTATATTGCTACTAACGTATAAACGTTAATAGCAATATACCTACTGTCTTAACCAATCGTGGTTTAGACTTTGCATTATTGCGGAGACGGCCCAAAATGAACATTGAATGGCCTGGACTGGCCTAGCTTAGTATGAAGTTTCAATAGAATACGAGGCCAGCTTATACTGGTTTGGTTACCACTGACTTCCAGCCTACTGTACGAAAATTTTATTGGGAGAAAAACCTACCCTTAACATTTCATGTTAAATCTTCACTTTTTAAAGGTTAAGTAAGGTAAGGTTTTTAAGGTTAGGCGCACAAAAATGCTTAATTTACGGTATACGGTATTAAAGTACAGACGCCATCACATCAAGCTTCCCAAAACTGTCAAATTATCCCATTCAACTTTGAACCTTATGCTTTATCGATAAAGTTGAAAATCTATTAAAGACATTTGACAGATTGTAGTAGCTTGATGTGCTGGCGTCTGTACATCTAATATTGATACTATTAATCACTACTCTTGCAAGTGAAAAGCACCAAACGAACGTTCTAAAATATAATATAAATTACAACTCACATTCTTGTTGTAGATATTGAGCGACAAAGAACTTCGAAACGTAGCGACAACAAAGAGATGTCAAATGCAGAAACTCTTTAGGTAATGTTACAAAAAAAATACTCTTTAAGGTTAGTCCAACAAAGCTTTAAACGAAAATGAATTTAGCTACGTCAGTTTAAAGTTTAAAAACGAACGGAGTAAATAAATTTAGGTGAAGCTTGAATTTAAGTGCTTCTGACGTCAAAAACGTTTTCCAATATGGCTACAGATTTTAATTTGTAATTTCCTCTGGTGATAAATTTAAAAGGAACGAAAGAGAGGGATGTAGGTAGATCACGCAGATAAAGATGAAAGTGAAGGTCATGACAGGAAAACAGGTCAAGGAAGTGTCTGTCATTACGGAGAGTTGGAAAACGCTGCATTGAAAAGAGCCTTAGTTGAATTGGAAGACGATTGCCGACTTTTGACTGATTTTATTCGGTGCGGATAACAGCTATAATTATTATATGCCAAACTTGGGTTTTTTCTTAACAGTAATTGCATTTAATATCAATCGTTGACTTTAATTGAATTTTAATTTTGGCACAATGTGAAAAATTTAAATGTTCCGTCTCGGTCATATTTTTGGCAGATAATGTTCAGATTGATTTTACGTTCTGTGATCAGTTTAAAGTACACACTTGTTAAAATTTCCTCTACTTTTACAGGTACCATGTTTCTATCACGTAATTAATATACCTGTCATTGCTTTATTTTTAATTCTTTTTACCTTTTGTGGTAGAGAAATTTTATTCTGGGTGCATCTCCTTTACATATAATTATTATGATGAATGTATACAAAATATAAATAAAAAAATTAAAAAAATACCATTTTAAAAGAGTAACGGTGGAGTTCTTGGCTATTCTTCTTTATTTATGAAACTACGTTTTGGAACGACTAGAGTCAATTATTCTATTTTTTGTAGGTACATTTTGACGTTCCAATTAATTAAATTTTTAAGTACCGTTGAGGTGCCTATTTGAAATAAATGATTAGACTTTGACAGATCATAATATAATAAATAATAATAACAATTAATTTTTAGTTTCAGAAAAATACATTATAGGTTCACAAAAAAAAAAAACCATGTAAAAATTAACATTACAGAAAAAAGTGTATCGTTGGTGTCTGTAAATGAAAGTATCTAATCTAAGTTAATTCTCATTAATGTTAACAAACTTCTGAGAGCAATAGTTAGAAAATTATTTTGGTCAAGCTGACATACCTACCCAGTAAGAGGTCTTACGGTTGTGCATGGAATCGGAAAGACATTTCACATCTCTACGAGGCGAGACGTTAGGTCAAGGTCGATAGGAGGCAAGGATTTCTGCAGTATAAGCGGATGGGCGATGACTCTCAGAGCCATCAACCTTCAGTGAACCTTCCTACTAAATCTTTACGAATTCTTTTATTAAAAATCCCTTTAGTTGAAGAAACTTTCTGTAAAATTGTATGCCAAATTATTTCTTTATTATGACGATATTCGACGAGAGATGACCTAAACCTAAATTTTAAGTAAGATAATATTGTAATAGTACACAAGCTTTGCTTGTGGAATGCCATGTCGTGGTAGCATGTTTAAACCCGACCGTCCGCGTCGTCAGGATCGCCTTTTTTTAGGGTTCCGTAACCAAAGGGTAAAAACGGGACCCTATTACTTCGCTGTCTGTCCGTCCGTCTGTCTGTCACCAGGCTGTATCTCATGAACCGTGATAGCTAGACAGTTGAAATTTTCACAGATGTTGCCACTATAACAACAAATACTAAAATCAGAATAAAATAAAAGGGGGGCTCCCATGCAACAAACGTGTTTTTTTCGGCGTTTTTGCCTTGTGGTACGGAACCCTCCGTGTGCGAGTCCGACTCGCACTTGGCCAGTTATTAAAAGATAATTTATCTTCATCATCATTAATAATCAGCCTATACTGTTCCCACTGCTGGGACACAGGCCTTTTCTTGGTGGCAAGGACAGGACCATAATCCACGACGCGGGCCCAGTGAGTGCGGGTTGATAGATGTCACGTATTTTCGAATGTCTGCTCCTAGGTTCTGACTGCTTACCTACCCATGATGACATAGATATTGTATTTTTTCAAGAGTTATTTTCCCTATGTTTTTAGGGGTTCAACAGCTGGTCCCTTGTCGTCATTAATTTCATTTATTCCTTAACTCCTTGAGAGCTCATTTCATGTCAAAACTACTCAGAAAATCTTGAACATGCACCGTGACTTACACAATAAAATAGTATCTTGCAGTAGAAACAAACTTATAAGTAAGTTCAGTATATTATCACTTTAACAGTCAACAAAATGAAACTAAAACCCCTACAAAAGCAAACTACGAAACACAGACGTCAACAAAACAAAGTTTATTCCCGTCCCATAGCGGTATTAGTAAAAATCCCGGGACAGGCGGAAAGTGGCGCGATCCTGAAATGTCGTCAGTCGTCGATCACCACTCCGGGGCATTATTCACGGGAGAGATAAGTCCGAAACGTACCTGGGAGTCGACACCTCTGAATAGATACTGCTTTTGGGATGACAGCAAGTTAGAGGCGGCAGCGGGGTGTATTTTTGTTAACCTACGGTACAGCGCAGACACGGAGTGGTGGCAAAATGACAAATTTTTTAACAACTAAAAGTCGATTATATTTTCGTATTCAGCTGGTATTATAAAATAATTATTACAAAATTTTTATCACAAAGTGGCGCAAAGCGTCGTCGAGCTGGCGCAGCTAAGATTTTCTCAACTCATACTTTAGTGACAACACTACCAGCGCGGTCGGAATCCATCAAATCTTTTTTATTTTTATTTTATCATGTTCAGGTTTCGCTAGCTAATTAAATTTGACCACGTATATGTCATGTACAGACGCCAGCACATCAAGCTACCCGAAACTGTCAAATTTTCTCAATCAACTTTGAACCTTATTCTTTGGCGATAAAGTTGAAAATCTATTACACAAATTTGACAGTTTGTTACTACAAACTGTCAAATTTGTTTAATAGATTTTCAACTTTATCAATATATACAAGCGGTCTGTACAATAACGCTACCAAACGGCTTGACTTTTAAAGTCCCCCAGATCAATTATTGTAGTCTTTAATTGGACACTACAGAGGTATAACGCTTTCTTCACCCTTTACCGTACACGTCACAAATTAAAACACGCTTTCAGTTCATAAGTTACATCATCAATAAGAAATATCTAAGGTCGAATCGAGAAGCGCCTGTGAGTGCGAGATTGTAGTATAAATCTGCCTTAGAGCTTCACGCTATGTGTCATGGCCGTGTTATAATAATTACTTTCTGTCTGACTACTATTCATGTGAATGGTTTCTTTATCCAATATGTGGATTAAGATGCGGGCTTTACACAGGTGACTATAGCCACACTGTTTTCGCCACACTTCGAAAATTGACTGTCCAAATGGCAATTCGGCTAGCCTACTAACATCAGCCTATAATGTTCCCACTGCTGGGACACGGGCCTCCTCTCTGTGAGAGGGAGTGGGCCGTAATGCACCACGCGGGCCCAGTGCGGGTTGGTAGATGTCACATGTCTTCAAGTTTTTGGTTCTAGGACATGTCGGTTTCCTCATGATGTTTTCCTTCACCATTTTGAGAGCAGTGGTGATGATATAATTTACACAAAGTAAAGCGCCTGTCTGGGTTCGAACCTACGACCTACAACTCGTAAGTCGCGGCCGACACCACCACTGCTCCTCATGGCCACCGCTGCTCCTCATTCGGCTAGCCTGCAGGGGACTAAAATTGGAAGTCCCAAAGTAGAGTAGGCCTCGACTATTGGCTTGCGGAGAGAGGTCGCATGCCACGGGTGACTAAAATCGACTATGAAAATGCTCAGTCGCAGGCGATCACCCACCGCAGGAAGGTCGACATTTTCATGGAATATGAACTAGTCACCTGCGAATGTTATCGACCTGTGTAAATGGGGTGACGCTTCGACATAGGAGGCGATTGGGTGATCGACCAGCCGCACGCAGAAAATCGACCTTGTGTAAATCCTCCTCACGAGTGACGATACCTGAGCAAATCTAGTGCACTATGCAATACAGTGCAGTCAGCTCCAAAAGACATCTGTCGCCCGTGGGCCCGCGTGGTGGATTACGGCCAACTCTCTCTCACAGAGAGGAGGCAGGTGTCCCAGCAGTGGGAACAATATAGGCTGATTATGTTATGTTGGTTATCTATGTCCATTTCATACAATTGTGACTTGAATAGTTACATGGACAATTGAATTTGGTAGTCAATTTTTTTACAATTAATTTCCCTTACTTTGTATGATGAGCAGTAAGTAAAATGTTAAAAGCCATAAAGTCATCATCATTATCATTATAGTAAATATTATAGTAAATAGTATGTATGTGTTTGTGTATATAACCTATTTATGTATTTGTGTACCTAGTTAGTTTAATTTTTATCATTGTTCCTCTCAACCGAAGCACCTACCATTCAATCTCTTCACCACCCTTAGTTGACTGGTACAGAATGCCTAAGGCATTAAGTCCGCCTTTGTACCTTTTTATAAAAAAAGTTTAAATAAACAAATAAATTATCTTACAATAATCCTCTAACAATGAGTACCAACAAATCCTGTTCTTCAAAAATATTTTATTAGCAACGTTGTCAGGTGACAACACCTCCTTTTTATTTACGACATTAGAGGTCGAAAGAACGTTCTTACAGCCACATTAGATATCGTATCCAAAGGTTATACAATGGAGCTTTTACTAACCAGTAACCACATGACAACCATTATGAAGTAAGACAAAAACACACTATCCAATATAAAACTAACGCGATCTATTTTAATCCCAAACTTTCTTCCAAGTACGGTCACCAAAGGAGATAAGTAACCAGGGTCGTCGGATATAGTTGAAGTTTAGTAAGAAACTGGAGGATGTTTTTTTAATAAAATAAAATGTCATCTATATCCGTCGACCCTGGTAAGTAACCATCTCTTTTGGTGACTGTACATTACAGTTTCTTTGGTAAAACAATAATAATGCTGCCAGCCTTTTGGGCACTTATGCCATTGACAGCGATGCGGACGAATTTTTTGATGCCCAATGAGCTCGTGTCTTTTTCTTTTCCTTTTTTTATATACTTGTATATACTATATAATATGTATATTTTTGTGTTAAATTGTAAAATAGTTAATTACCTATATATAAATAAATAATAACCTAGAATCCAGTGTCGACCTTGGACCTAGGTAGGAGATCTAGAAACGATTGTAATATTTTTACAATCGTTTGAAGGAACTTGATAAACAGAAAGCTTTGTGTATACAAATTAATTTATTAATGCCGCCGTATGGAAGGACTTATCTACGTTATGAGAGACAGCAGTGATGGTCCAAAGGCAGTGGTGACCCAGTGGGAACGGCCGCGACTTACGAATTTTATGTCGTAGGTTCGAACCCTGACAGGCGCTTTACTTTGTGTAAAATTGTAATATCTTATCACCACCGCTCTCAAAACGGTGAAGGAAAACATCGTGAGGAAACCGGCACGTCCTTGAATAAAAAAAATTAAGACATGGAACATCAACCAACCCACACTGGGTCCGCGTGGTAGATTGATTACGGCCCACTCTCTCTGACAGAGAGGGGGCCTGTGTCCCAGTAGTGGGAACGTTATATGCTGGGACGGTTATAAGGGACGGCAATGAATCAGACATCTCAACTGATGATAAGTGTTGAAAGAATGAATCCATACTAATATTAATGCGAAAGTGTGTAAACTGCTGAACCGATTAGACAAATTTTGGTATAAGTATAGATAGTTTGAGTCCCGGGAAAGGACATAGGATAGTTTTTATCCCAATATTCCCCCGAATCGAAACTTGTGCAGGTGAAACCTCGGGGCGCTGCTAGTAGGAAGTATAATTAAGTTGACAGTTTTACGAATTAATATACGAGTACAGTGCCCTTCAAAAGTTAGTTGACATTTTTCCACTTCAGCTGTGATTCATTCATATACGGTCACTAATTACCAGTTATAATCAAGTGCTCCTAAGGTGCATTATTACTTGATTATTTTTTATGATAAGTCATAGATAGTTGAATTTGTCAATAAATGTCGCAGCATCATGCTGAGATAGGAGCCTTTTAGCACCGTATAGGACTTTGTTTCATTTTCCTTTTGTTACTTTTTTTTTTTGATATAACTTGGATTTTTATTTTACTGTGTTTAGTTTAGTTTGTGATCTTCCTGTACGAGTCGCAATAAATACTTTTTTAATCTTTCTTAAAAACGTTATAGCAGTTCAAAAATTTGGATCATTACAATTTTAAATCATAATGTGGTGTGTCACAGCTGAAGTTCAAAAATGTCAACAAGCTTTTGGAGGCTACTGAATATTGATTCGTAATACTGACAATTAAGCTATATTTCCCATTAATTCTTTGATCCGAGTCCTTGAACGGTAATTCCGTATCTTAGGAATAGTTCGACTAGATTTATTGGAAGCTCTTAGTACGAGTAGGAAAGTTTTCTTGTTATGGCAAGGATACCGAAGGTTGGAACGAGATAAATAGAATTTACGATTTAGTTGATATAGAAAAATGACTACGTTTCTTATGTTGGGTTTAACATTTCTTTCATCGGCTAGATAGTGTTGCAATAATTAGCTAACTATAAAATTAAAAAGTTGGTAGTTTTCTTGATGTTTAAAACAATAATTTTCTTTGATTTTAAAAGTAGCTCAACTTGCAATTTGAATGCAGAATTTCCCATGTTTCAAGTTTTTCTGAAATATACTTTACAGTTTTTACAATGTATCAATAATTTCAAGCTTATAGCTAAGTAATATTGAGCACACACACAGTTGAGCTAATATCAAACTTTCAAAAGTTGAAATGACTAATTTTTGTTTTTTTTTTCAAACACTTCGCATAGTGCTCAAAGAAAAAATTCATAAAAAAAAAAACTATAAGGGCTATCAATTCATTTTTTTAGACATCCCCGATAGTTTTTTTGTTATGATTTTTTCTTTTGAACTGTAAACAAATTCACCGACATTCTCAGGGTTAAAAAGTTTGGAAATGACCTTGCCCACGCCTCTATTCGATTTGATCCATACTTCCAGGGACACCCTGTATAAGCTCAACACGCCTTACCATGGGGGTAGGACAAAAAACGCCGCCTGATACGATCCTAACATACTCCTCTTGCCTTGTTTACGTTCATGGTCATACACGCACGCCAGTGTGAATACTATGCGCCTGACCTTTATGAAGAACATCACTAATAAGGTCACTCATCATCTGCCTAGCCTTTTCCCAACTATGTTGGGGTCGGCTTCCTGTCTAACCGGAAGCAGCTGAACACCAGTATTTTACATGGAGCGACTGCCTATCTGACCACCACAACCCAGTCACTGGGTAATACGATACCCCTTGGTAAGACTGGTTGTCAGACTTTCGGGCTTCTGACGACCCGTAACGACTGTCAAAGATCCACTAATAAGGTCACTATAATTATATAAAAGAAAATATAGTAATTAGAAGAACATACTCGTATTATTAAGCTACATATTTAACCCTCACGTGACCTCACTGCATCGCATGTCTTTATGTACATCGTTTTGCCGCATCCCCAAGACTATTTAGTATTGGTTGACTCGACTCAAGAGGATTATAGTCTAGAACAAGACAGGTTTTCGTGTATTTGCATGTAAAGAAAAACTGTGTTGAAGAAATAGAGGTACTGAGATAGGTATTTAAATGAAAAATGATTACGATAAATAATATTCATTTACTTCTGTAAATTGGTTTTAGCAAATACTTTTACACGTCAAAAACTATGAGAGCTCGATGTTCCCTATCCGATTACTTTGAGGAGGAATATCGAAACAAAGTCGGAGGTCACAGTATCTTTTGAAGTCCAACCATTGTTAGGACCATGCAGATTAGTGCCTGAGATGGTCTTCTGTTTTGATGATTAATTTGAAATCGTTCGGATTTTATTTACTGTAGTTGATCGATATACTATTAGGCATTATTATACTTGCGTTTTTTGCGTTTAGGTCCTGTAGTCTTCTTAAATACCTATAGCTTTTGCCTGTGACTTCTTCAGCGTGAAATTTCTTGTACCCCCGACCCACCCCGTCGCATCGCATCGCCTGCCGGCATTATTACTTCGTTTTCGCCAAGCGTTCTCTATGACTATTTTTTCTCGACTTCTAAGTATCCTAGCATGATGATAAATAGCCTTCCTCATGAATTGGGCTATCGAATGCAAAAAGAATGATTCAAATGCGGACTGACAGTTCCTGAGATTAGCGCGCTCAAAAATAGAAAAAAAAAACCAAGAGCTTAGCCAGAATGAACTCACACACCCCTTCTCAATTCCAACAGAAAAATTACACAAGAATCGTATGTTACATAATTTTGTTCGGAACCAGTCGTTATGCGTGTTACGCCAACATTGCGTATTCCTACCAGCGCCTGTGCGTACAATTTACGCCGAGTTCGCGTTTACGTAATGTTCCTTTATACGATGCCAATTCTTATTTTTGGAATGAAACTATATTTTTATTTGTGCTCATGTATTGGATTTGGATAGTAAAGTTAGGGGTACCTACATGCTGCTTACTCAGTATTTTAGTGAAGAGCAGTGGTGGCCCTCGGTATCGGACTCGACTTAGGAATTGTAAGGTCGTTAAAGGGTTTGAATCCAAGCAGGCGCTTTACTTTGTATAATTTATTTCATCACTACTGCTCTCAAAACGTCAAAGTCGTTAGGAACCGGCATGTCTGTAGCGGTATCTACAACGCCACATGAGAGCAACGCGTAATAATGACGTCACGCAAAATCCTGCATCGCGCAAGCAGAGTTTACTGCACAACTAGCATAGATACAACGGTCCGACATGAATCATCGGGCAGTTGCCTGCCAGACACAACACCCGTCTGGTCGGAGGATCCTCCCTTTCCTATAGAGTATGAGTTAACTTTACACCCTGTTGCTCAAACCTCTATATGTCCTAGAACCAAAAATTCGAAGACATGTGACATCTACTTACCCGCACTGGGCCCGTATTTTTTTTTTTTTTACGGTTTTACCTCTCACAGAGAGGAGGCCTGAGTCCCAGCAGTGGGAACATGATAAAATAGAGGGGCTCGTGGCTAAGTAATAACAGCCGCACGGGTCGATCGATCTGGTTAAGCTACGCTTGTCGCAGTTGGGCCTTGAATGGGTGACCACCTTTACATACCGAGATCCCTCCGTGGCTTGGAAAGTACATTAAACAGTTGGTCCCGGCTGTCGTTCTTGGATCTTTGGGTCGTCAGAAGCCCGAAAGTCTAACAATCAGTCTTACCAAGGGGTATCATATTACCCAGTAGCTGGGTTGCCGAGGTCAGATAGGCAGTCGCTCTGTGTAAAATACTGGTGCTTCTGGTTAGACTGGAAGCCGAAAAGACTAGGCAGATTATGAGACCTAACATATAGTTTCCCAGCCGGCTTTCGCACCAATGCATAAAAGAAGAACTATCAGACAAAAATAATTCAAATCTCGAACCCTGAATTCCAAAATCACAAACGTCACACGTCGGTAGCACAGCTGTCGGAATACAACCAAATACTTTTCAAACAGTCACACTGAAATTATTCTTATTCCCACTGTTCTGAAATGTAAATCCGCATTTGAAACGAATGCGAACTGAGGTCACAATGGCCGCCACCAAAAATAGGAAGGAAAATTAAAAATATTTTTGGTCCCCACTAACGAGGCAGCCTGTTTCTAGCCTATCTGCATTTATGTACCGACAAAATTGGATTTACTTCTCGGCGTGTTTTTTTCGAATCATCCTTTTTTTTGTTCGTAAGCTATGACAGATTTTTTGGCACCTTTGAATTACGAGTCGGGATATTCGCTTTTTGTGTTTCATTGATTTGGAGTTTTCACACTGTTGATTTTCGGCGCATGTTTCGAAAAATAAAAATAATTGGGTTACGGTTTTTATTGACGTACAAATGTATACCACGCTACGCATATTATAATTACTGTTGTCAAGGTCAAAGCATTTATTTAATTAGACTATTGTTAGCTATTATCGAATTCTCAAGAAGTTGTGAGGCAACTGAGTTTATAGCCCGTTCTAAAGTGTTCCTCTTTCAAATAAGAATGGAATTTTCATAAAATAATGCACGATGCACTATGCAATGATATTATAACCGCATTATATTTCTTACATTACAGTTCCTGCTACTCCAAGACTACCGCAGATTCTTCAGCCAAGTCTCCCAAGACCCAAGTCCTATAGACACCACTTAAATATTCCATTCACCACACTATTACACCATCGATTAGTTCCACGCATTTATAACAGTGTTCCAATCAAGATATTCCCCCGAGCTTTTGACAATAGCGAGTGATATTTGTGGTCATGCGTTGTGGTGTACCGGCTCACAAATCAGACTCCATTGTTATACGTGTTAACCACTATTGCGTTACTGAAATTGGGTCTAGTTGAACGCTTATGTCCCTGAAGTTTAGTGTTATTCGGAGTATTGTTGGTAGCACAATGTCTGACTGAAAAGCGAGGTATTGTACGGTACAGAGGCGAGAGTGCGCCAAATAAGGCATTCATTGCAGTATATGTCAATTTAAGTAACATTCAAATACATGCGCTTAGAAATCTTACAAAAGAAATAAAGTGTTTTCAACACAGATATAGATATTACGTAGATATAATCTAGATAACGCAAGAGCAACTACACAACAACAGTTTATGTACAAAAATCGTAAGCCAGCACTTTTGCGCTCAGTCTTGTAGCACTGCTGGCTAGGTGAGCGTGAGCGCTGGCGCTAGGCGCTGGTGGTGGGGCAGACGGGTGCCGCACGCAGCAGCGTCTTTGAATCGATTTGATTTTCCCATCACTAAATAGTGCTTGTGACGTCATAGTAGGTAGTCAAAAAATGGAACGCTTTGTTTTCATACAGATCGTAATACTTGTGTTATCTAGGTCTAGGTTGGGTGGTATATCTGTGGTTTTCAACCTCTGCTTCAGAAGCAAAATGTTTCAAGAAAGAGTTAAAAATATTTAAAGCCTCCTGCCCACATGGTTAATCAGATGTTTTATTTTTCACAAGATTTGGAAAGTCTTACTAATAATTAATAGAAAGTATTGAAGATGAAAAAAGTATAATCGCTGCATTCTTAATTTTTCGTATTGACACGAAATAGAAAGAAAGAATGCAAAAAATAATAAAACATAGGTATATTTATATAAATAGCTCAACTGTGGTAAAATATTAGCCAGTAAGTAAGGGGCTTACGTTCATTAAAGTATTGTCCCTCATGAAGCTTATTTTAACCGGTTGTTTCCGCTCGTTAATACCCCGTCGTTACTGGGAATGTTTTGTTCTACCCGTTAACATAGTTGAAGAACGCGACATTTTTTTCCCAATCGTTCACCCCTCGTTGCGAGTCTAATAACTTTATAAATCATTTATTTTGATTATCTATTATTAGTCCAATTTATAAACATTTTAAAGTTTTAGGAATTTCAAATGTAAACTTTGAACAATAAACGATATCGTTATTTATTTGGTGCCTCAAAAATCGTGATTAAAAAAGCACTACTTTCATTAACCGTTATATCTTTTGTTTCATTTCACTTTTAAACACACGCGGAACGAGGGGTGAACGATTGGGGAAAAAATGTCGCATTCTTCAACACTGTTATCGAGTGGAACAAAACATTCCCAGTCGTTAATAGTGTTGACGACGGGGTATTAACGGGCAGGAACGACCCATTTGAACGTACTCCTATAGTAATGCAGCTAGTTATAAAGCATCGTGTAACGTGACTGCTGATATTAAGGCCTTCCCTTTAGCTCCAACAATGGACCGCGATAGACTGATTAGAAGCCCGCAGTAGAAGTAATATCATAGTACTGACTCGCAAATCAGGACCTATTGTTAAGCGCGTAAACGTTATTATGTTACTGAAATTGGGTGTGCGCTTCGTGGAAGTTAAGTGGTGTTCCAAGTATTGTTGTCAAGTTATAATGAATATCTTGAATTTGTGTGGATAATAGGAGACCAAATTGCGAATAGTCATCGGGTTTGTTAATTTAAAAACTGCTAACAACATTGTTTGATTTTCTTTGTGATAACGTAAGACCATGGGAAAGATAAAAGGAAGAAATCTGTCTTTATAAATTTGCTGTATTATAATTATTAGTATAAGAGAATACCTTGAATACTTACGATAGTATATCAAACAAGTGTATTTAGATGACAGGAAAGTTAACATCCCTATTCTTCAACTTGGATGTAAATTCAATTTCCTCTGACATGATTTTGATACATAAAATACCTTTAGAAAGCTATACGAGATATTTATGAAAATAATAGCGTACATTATCCTACTTAGGTGTTATAAAAGGCTACATTTTTCTGTCTGTCTGTTACTGGTTTTGGGATGCATGAGGAAGCCTCGTGTAGCGCAGTTTGTTCCGCCAGTTACTCAACTGAACCAAGCGCTCAGAGCATCCTGGACAGTCACACTCAGCACCCTATTTGACTGGACAATTCTTCCCTTGCGGTGGTAGGGCTAACGCCCGCCTGGTTTGCGACCAGGGTTCCTGTCGGAGTCCGGCGTTATGCACCCTGCTATGTTTCGTCGATGCGTGGGAGTTCCAGTGCCTTAGGCACCTTCTGGGCATGCTCGTTCCATCATAGACCTCATTCATAGCTTTCCATCAGGTGTGAACGTGGTTAAGAGCGGGCCCATTCAGCAATAAAAAAACTAAAGGTTTTTAGTAACATTATCTTTTTTAATTACCTGTTGATAGAATTCCGTACATAACACATTTTCAATTGTAAAATAATACTTTGCCATACAGTTTTAGTCAACGAAACGTTTTATGACAACTACTAAGTTCATCACAGACGCCTCAGTGTAATAACAACTATAAACTACAGAACCTGAGAACCTGCTGCCTACGAACTTTCATCAAGATAAAACGAAAAAATAGCTTTATGATCTTACCTTTCATTTTAAACTTATTATGGCCTGACAGCAGACAGGCTAAATAACTCATCACAGAATAAATTATGCACATGTTTGCACACATATGTGTGCATATATGTACAATATGTTAAGAGTACGAGTGTGTACTCTTATATACGTCGTTTCACTTCTAGTGAAAGATGCCGAATGAAAGACAACTATGAACAAAATGAAGCAACTGATATCAGCTTTACGTGGAGTAGCTTCTCATAATTCACTCCGTTCAACAACTTCGTAGTAGCTTTGTAAGATTGAAAAATAATCTAGCGTGAGATTTAGACGTCTGATAGTAAGTAGAATGTAATGTTATTTATTATAGCGTGGAACGTAAAGCGATCTATATCGATGATACTAAAGTTTTTATAGGCGTAAGCCGTTTTTTGACTGAGGACAAAAAATGTTAAGGGACATTTTTTTTTGCAAACTATTGTTTTTACACTACATCACATTATATCACACTAATATTATACAGGTTTGTGAGGGTGTGTGTGTGTATGTTTATATGTTTTTTACTTCTTCACGCTCAAACTGGATCAATTTTGATGAAATTTTGTATGGAGGTTATCCCGATATTCCCACGGGATCGAAACTTATGCGAATTATATAAGGCCAATAAAACCAAAGGTCAATCTATAAATGTTATTTAGCACATGCTTTGGCTAAAATAAGTTCATGTCTCTTACCTAACGCTTAATTCAACGTAGGTACGTGCGTAAGTATTGTTGATAGATCTCGGCCTAATAGTAGGTCAACAAAAATGGTGGACTTGGTAGCTGTCAAGAGATTTTGTACCTTATGTAGTACGACCATTAATCGTCACCTTGAATTGCCCTGTACATTAATTACCCCATAAATGACTAAAGGATCGACGCAAGGATGCATGTCAAGAATGTAGGGCACACACAAGGCCACATGCAAGGAACACAATTTCCGTGATACAATTGTTAATTATAAACCTACTGAGTAAGTGTAATATAAGTAGTATCGGTCACTACTCGTGTTAAATCAAGATGAAATAAAAAAATTGGCGAACTGCGAGTCGGACTCGCACACGAAGGGTTCCGTACCACAAGGCAAAAACGCCGAAAAAAACACGTTTGTTGTATGGGAGCCCCCCTTAAATATTTGTTTTTAGTATTTGTTGTTGTTAGTTTCTATTTGTGGCAACAGAAATACATCATGTGTGAAAATTTCAACTGCCTAGCTATCACGGTTCACGGCCTGGTGACAGATAGACAGACAGACGGACAGTGGAGTCTTAGTAATAGGGGAACGTTTTTACCCTTTGGGTACGGAACCCTAAAAAGAGTAATTGTCGTAATTTTAATTATTACATAAAATAATAATATTATATTATTATTATTTTATGAGGAATGCACCTGCAAAACTTTTATCACCTTAATTTCAATAATATTTACGAGCCATAAAAATAATAGTTTCATTTAAAAGGTTTAACCATACGGCCGTCGTGATAAAAGTTTTAAAACAAATTCTCTGTTCAAATACAAACTATTTATATTAAACGTAATGTTATTTGAAAAGTACAAATAAAATGCTAATAAGAAATATGACTGTCTGGGCTGAAAGCGTCAAAACATAATAGGGTAGCTGGCATGACAAAAGTTTTGCAGGTGCATTCCTCATAAAATAATATTTATTTTAATATAAAACTAAGGTATTTTTAAGGTACTAATAAACCGCTAAATGGGGCCATAAATAAGATTGGTCTGAAGACTTTCACACAGCGGAGGGTCCTGCTGGAAAATAATTTAAGATTTAGCAATTGAGGTACTATTTTTTTACTTATACGATTCGGAAGGTACTAAATACTACGCACGTTAAACTTTAGCTTTCAATCGGATTAAACGTAGGGTCCTGCTGCGTATATAGGGTGACTGGTAATTAGTGACCGATACTTAAACACGTGATTTTACTCATCATTATGAACAGCTTTTACTATGGGACCAAACCTGAAATCGCGAAAAAAAAATCTGCTGTTCCCTACATTTATGTTCGTCTAACTCGTCAAAATGTAGAGAACAGCTGTTTTTTTTTCACGATTTCAGGTTTGGTCCCATAGTAAAAGTTGTTCATAATGATGAGTAAAATTACGTATACGTGACGTATTTAAGTATCGGTCACTAATTACCAGTCACCCTTTATAGACATGGCGGAGTCATCTGTGAATCTCCACTTGAGCAAGTTTTCTTTCCTTCGGCCTACCAGAGTGCGGAGTCTAGGTAAGCCAAGGCAACTCATGTCCAGGTGGAAAATTTTCAGTAACAATCACACTAATATTATAAAGGCGAAAGTTTGTGAGTGTGTGAGTGTGTGTGTGTTTATATGTTTGTTACTTCTTCACGCTCAAACGGCTGTACCGATTTTGATAAAATGTTGTATGGAGGTAGCTGACACCCTGGATTAACATATAGGTTACTTTTTATCCTGATATTGATCGCGGGATCGACATTTACGTGGGTGAAACCGCGGGTCGCAGCTAGTACATCAAAAACATCTCATCAAAACATCTTTGTCTATGCCTTTCAAGATCCTCAGTCTGCCACTCAAAATTATTAATCTTATAAAAACACTAACAGTCTAGAGCACTTCACAACCCATCTTAAAATCCTATCACTTTTATATTTGAACAGAAATTGTATCTACAACATTAATGGGAAAATCGCAGCAAAATGTATCTGTCGTTAAAAAAATCATAAGCTCCTGAATATTCTATGAATATTGAATGGCCATTTCATGCAGCAATAAAGTTTATTTGATATGACATTTAGTTACGTTGAGGTACGACATATATTTATGCATAATGCTATAAAAAAATCTTGACGTGCCGAAAAGTATGGGAACTCTTTTTGGAGTACTTTGGGAACAACCCATAGCAACGTGCTAAGAAATAAGGATTGATTGACAAGATTATAACCATATACCATAATCAGCCTATAATGTTCCCACTGCTGGGACGCAGCCCTCCTCTCAATGAGAGGGAGTGGGCCGTAATCTACCACGTGGGCCCAGTGTGGGTTGGTGGATGTCACATGTCTTCGAATTTTTGGTTCTAGGACATGCCGGTTTCCTCACGATGTTTTCCTTCACCGTTTTGAGAGCAGTGGTGATGAAATAATTTACACAAAGTATAGCGCCTGTCTGGGTTCAAACCTACGACCTACAACTCGTAAGTCGTGTCCGTGACCACTGGGCCACCACTGCTCATTGACAAGATTATTCAGGTTTATTTTGTAACACATACAATAACATTATGCGTACACAAATATCAATATTTTTTGTTAAGGTGATTGAACTTATGAGCGCTACTTAGTAAAATGTCCTTATTTAAAAAACCGAACCTCAGACCAAAATTCATTATAATGCCCACAGGAATCATTGTGATCAATAATTTACAAAATACACATACACAAACTTACTCTAGGGCCTTCTTCGTACGATCCTTACGTACTCCTTTTACTTTCAAACATCTTGTCATACAAGCCGGTTGCGCACCCAACCCTTCTGAAGGACATGCCCAATAAGGTCACTGACCTTCTAGGGCGTCGGTCTCGGCGTTTCCACTCACATCTGCCTTGTTTCATCTTTCATAATAACAAAATAATCTGCAAAATATTAAAATACAGCGTGTCCAGTGTTACAGTGTAGAAAAGACAGTTTACTAAAATGCAAAGACCTTTTAACAAACTTACCTTTACGCACAGGAACTACAGACTAACAAAATACGTAGTTCATATTCACAGTAATTCTCACCCTAAAACCAATAATAACTGGGTTAAAGCCACCACAACTGTTCGCGAAGAGTTATAGTTGCGGTGTCTGCAACTAATGGCAATTTATTGTCTATAAAACTTTTACAGGCTCAGGTATGTTTGACAAACTGTTATATGACTGGCTGTGTTACCACTTTTTATTTTATTGCTGTGTTACTTATATTACTGATGTATACTGTGTGTACTGTGGGTTTGATGGTACGTGTAAAAGAGCTTTCTGTATGATCAATGCCGAAATACCAAGTCTTACTGATGTTCCAATGTAGGTTGAAGTTTTCCTTGAGGCGGTTTTCCGGGTCGATTCTGTAAAAATCTCACCGTGAAAACTTAGGTGAAATGTGTTTGTTTTTGCTAGGAATTGTCACTATTGACAGCTTACTCCACGCTCACTTCACCTAAGTTTTTACGGTGAGATTTTTACAGAATAGCACCGCTGTTGGCCTTCGAAACGGTACCTCCGCCTCCCCCTAACGCAGCGCTACGTATTTATTTGCGATGCGTCGCCGACCATTTGGCGAAAAAACCGCGCCACAGTATAAAATATTTGCAGTTGATCAACTGAATTAGTTTTTTCTTAGGTTCGATTTTGTTCTTAAGGCTTTCATTTCATGGTACTTACGGTAGTGGAGTAAAATTATTACTTAAAAAATGTCCTATGTACCTAATGGACGTTTTCACATTATCAGATAGCATCACCAACCTGCATGATAAGAAATGTCAGCAGCTGTACCGACACCGATTCGATACCGATAATATAATTATTATCGGCCCATTGATATTGGTGAAACGATGTCCATCGCGACGCACTAAACGACTAAGTATTGAACGTCTCGAATTCATCATCAGTGCGAAAAGAAAAGTGTGTTCAAGTTCATTTCGACCGGCACTTGACTGGCAAAAATGTTTTGAAAGTCTGTAATTGTGAGTATTTATACACCCACAGTCCCACACACTAGCTCCAAACATTTTCAAATACTGTAAAGAATCGACTGATTCTACCATTACAATCAGTCGATTCTTTACAGTATTTGAAAATGTTGCGTAGTCATTTTGCTACGGTCGTAGCACCATTGCTACGAGCGTAGTAAGATGGCTACGCAGCCTACGCCAGCGTAGCAAAAAGCCTACGCGTAACATGTGCTGTTCTTGTTATTTATGTATAATAGGACTGGTTTTCTTAGATAACTGTTTAATAGAAACTGTGTGTTGATTCTGCTATTTCATACTCTCAGTATTGGGTTATATAAATATGTGGTTAAATTTTATTATATCTACATAGCCGAAAAAACCTGGCAAACGTTAATCAAATGAACACAATTAGCTAACGAAGATAGAATTGTTTTTGTGCCCATATTTTTGATGCCTCGCTGTATATTTTCACTCCCGGGATGAATTTTGTTTGTTTTAATGCCCGTAATCATTTTAATACACTTTTTATTCGTGAGGTCCAGGAATAAAATTCTGTATCAGACAAAAAATTGTACTTTAATTACTTTAGAATAGAGTTCATAATTAAATCTAAACGACTACGGGAATATTTTTAATCTAAAAGCGTATAAATTGAGTGGAGCATTTTTTAGTCCATTGTTATTCGGAGTATTCAAATTGCGCGGCGTTTTTTTTTACTTCTGTTTTAATTTTGATGGGTAAAAATAAAATATTATTTATACACGACTTACAGACGCCCAGACCTTGACCTGTAATTTTGTGAACTAAGCTTTTTACTGTAGTTATAATCCATACTATAATATTATAAATTCGAAAGTAACTCTGTCTGTCTGTCTGTCTGAATGTGTGTTATCTTTTCACGCCTAATCCACTAAACGGATTTCGACAAAATTTAGCAAAGAGATAGATTGCATCCCGGGGAAGCACATAGGATAGTTTTTATCAACATACCTCACGGGCAAAGCCGCGGGCGGCAGCTAGTCATTAATATTGCTGTTGCTGGTCATCTCCTTACAACAAATATAACAAACAAACATTTCATTTTTGTTGGTGGTGGTATCAAATTGGTTTTTGGTTGATGTCCCGGAGTGAGGAAATTGTGACTGCATTGTTCTATTGGGTTCCCACCTGTTAAAACAAATCTAAGTGGTAATCACACTAATATTATAAAGGTGAAAGTTTGTGAGGGTGTGTGTGTATGTGTATATGTTTGTTACTTCTTCACGCTCAAACGGCTGGACCTATTTTAATGAAATTTTGTTTGGAGGTAGCTGACACCCTGGATTAATATATAGGCTACTTTTTACCCCGATATTCTTACGGGATCGAAATTTACGCGGGTGAAACCGAGGGGCGCAGCTAGTAATATCTAAATAAATAAATCTTGTGCGATTACGCTTTTGGTGATAGTCAGGTCGAAACCTATAACGTGAATCTAATTGTATTTTTATAAACTTGTTATGAATAAATAAATAAAGAAAATAAAAAATAACCTACAACGTTATTTGCAACACATCTCTAACTACTTTTTTATTTTTTTTATTTAGCCTATCCTGTCCCACTGCTGGGCAAAGGCCTCCCCGAAGTCCGTCCAGTAACTCTTTTCCTGCGCCACCTCGAACCAGCCCTCGCGGTACGCGTCCATGTCATCTCTACTTACAAAAATAAAATCATTTATCATTTACTGGCGTACCTAAATTATTCAGGAAAATTATGACAATTCTCTATTATGTGCTCTAAAGTGCAATCTACCCACTTTATCCCTTATAATAAAACCCGTACCCATAATGACTTTTCGCAGAAAAATCCAGTTCTCTATTCAATTCTAATTAAATCTGGCATATAAGGAAAAGTGGGTCGTCTGCGTCCGATCCGGTCATCTGCGTAATGGACTAGATTACTCGCGTTTTATAGAAAAATAACTTTTGACCGCGGCTTCGTCTGCGAGGAGGACGGAAATTATCCGACGGGTGCTTCGGTACCTAGAACAAAAAATTCGAAGACATGTGACATAACCCTCACTGGGCCCGCGTGGTGGATTACAGCCCACTCCCTCTCACAGAGAGGAGGCCTGTGTCCCAGCAGTGGGAACGTTATAGGCTGATTATGTGTATTATGTACAGTCAAAAAAAGAGATACGTATAAAGTTATCCTTTTATGATTCTGACAAAGTGGCCTTTTTAGGCCCCCAGTTTGGTGTTTAATTAGGCTGCCGTCAGTAGTTAATTGTGTTTTTTTTTTTTGCATGAAAGTAGCTTCCTCAAGCGACGTACCCTCCGATCTTCTGTTACGTCCGGCGCACCCTGGGCAATCGACTTTTGTCGATTGGCTAATCCTTTCCCGCTTTGCTTCGTTTTATATTTTCTTTGGCTTTTTCTTTACACCTGCTGTCTCTGAAAACCAGCGCTGAGGTTTTGTCTCGTATAGGGTATTAGCATTATGCTGAGCGATGGCTGTTTTGCGTGGATGTGACGCATGTTTTCCCTCAACAATTTTTTTTTTGTGTTTGTGCTTTTCATGTGTCATTTTTACGGCAAAAAAACGTAAATGTTCTTTCTTTTACCACGATGGCCACTTCTCAGAGCCAGATAGTCCACTGATATAAAATCAGCCTCAAAATAAAAAGAGGTTTAAACTTTTTGCCATCGAGACTCAATGAAGAAGACTACACTGTTACGTTAACATACAATCATCTTTAGTTGCAGTTAACAGCATTTAACAATCCAGTACAACATCCAAGAAATTTCTATTTTTGTAGTAAAACCCAAAGCATTTATACTGCGTTAATTATTTTCAAAGATATTAAAGCTTAGCGCGGTTTATAGAACTTATCACGCTATATCTATTAACACCAATCAATTCTGTAGTTAGACCTCTGAGCTCATGTATTTTGAAACACAACAAAGTTCAAACATAACTGGTTTTTAATCGTAACTGAATCGTTGGCTTACCAACTAAATGATAAACTTTTACCAATTACTTTTTACCGAACTAGAATTCTTCTTTGAACTTTAAAATTTGTATAATATTTTTTAAGTTCATTATTTTCATCAACCTACATTTATTTGACAAATGTTTGTTTTGAAGGTTTACTTTTTGATTAAATTGTTGGCCAAACGTTTTGGACTGATATTCTTAAAAGGACAAACTATTTTGGGTTCGTAAATAGCAACCAGTTTTGTGGAACACATGAGAAAGTTTGGTCGTATCTCAGTGACGCTAGAATAAGCCACCGAGAGACCAATGTGCCAAGTTACTAGCGGATATTAGAAAGAAGAAAAGAAAATACGTTTACTGTGGTAAACTTGATGCAGAGAAATTCACGCAAAACGGCCATCGCTCAGCATAATTCTAAGACCATAAGCGAAACAGAGCCCAAGGCAGCACTGGTTTTCAGCGACAGCCGGCGTTCATATCCATACTACACAGTATAAGAGACCTGGACGCTTCGGCATAAGCAGCCTTAATCTCATGCTATAAAAGCAGCTAAATTATATTTTTGATAGACATAATAACAGAGTACCTATCACACGTTACCCTGGGTGTTCCACCACCAGATACGTGACTGGCTATTCTTTGCACCCAGGTAAACAATTTTTGTGGTGCAGTGTTGTCGCAGTGGTGACCACGCAGTAAGGGCCTCGACTTACGAGTTGTCCGACGTGGGCTAGAACCCAGACACATTACTTTGTATAATGTATTTCATCACCACTGCTCTCAAAACGGTGAACGAAAACATCGTGAGGAAACCGGCATGTCCAAAAACGAAAAATTAGAAGACATGTGACATCGACCAATCCGCACTTGGCCCACGTGGTGGATTACGCCCACTTCCTCTCAAAATGTGGGACACAGGTCCCAGTAGTCGAAATATTATGGGCCGAAGGAAAGGATATTGAAGACTAGATTTAGGATGAACTTCCTTCTCATTGTTATAGCTGTCACTATATTTTGCTGGTGTATTAATATAATTACCCCTTGTGGTAGACAGGCATCTTTGACGAGTGTTATGCACATACAGCTATTTACTTAACGCTTTCTCTTCGACAACTTATGTTGTAAGGTGTACAAGTGTAAGGTGTTAAAGTTCGACACCTTATTATTAGATTATTTAAACCTAACAACAACATGAGGTGTCCCAAGTGATAATGTAGAATTTACCTTCAAGATGCTCCACATAGTTAAATATCCTGAGAATAATGTGGCAGCTTCTGGTATTCACACCTTAGTGATAGATAAGACGCTTTGGTTGTAACGCGTGTGGTCACTAGCTAAAATTTCTGGCATTCCTTTTACGTACAAGGAGTTTAGGTTATTAAGGGTTAATTTTATCTTTGTAAGACCGTTGACATTTAGTAGTACCTTAGTAACGTTCCTTATGGTTTTCTCAGGTACATAACTACACGTATTTCAGTAGAAAAACAGCATTATTTTTGGGATACAAAAGCCTTTACAGTCTTCTTTTATTTTCATTACCTTTTTTGTATTGCTGGTCATTTTTATCATTCCCAGAATTCCCACTAAAAATAAAATAATATCCACGAAAAATTATACGACTCAAAGTACAAACAACAGTTACTTATAAAAGCAATAACATAATTATGAATATTGCGTATCGGAATGCTATGGAATTAACTATCTCTTGGTATCCCTAGCCTTCTTGGAATGTGACCCTTTTCCTCACTAAGGCGCACACCTACAGCACTCTTTAATTTGCGACGCGACAACATGTACTTCTGTTAAAGTAGCCGATGTTAACTATGGAGTTTGAAAGGGGTGAATATAAAAAGGTAGGTCAGGAATTTTATGTTTGATGCTAGAATAGATTAGTTAGTATGAGTTAGTAGACAAGCTATTCAAGGTCGCCTGAAAGGAGTGTTGTTACGAGATAGTTTTTTATTTATGTTAGAATCATCACAATCACACTATATAGCCGTTTGGATGTTTGTTACTCAATCACGCGTAAAACGTTGAACAGATTTGGATGAAAATTGGCACATAGATAGACCATTTCCTGGATTAACACATAGCATACTTTTTATCCCGATATTTCCAAGGGATCGAGGCTTATGCGGGTGAAACCGGTGAAGGCGCTGCTAGTAATACATTATAATCGAAAATAGATACAGTTTATATTCACTTAAGAGACCCATACCCCAAAATTGCCGGCATGTCTTATAACCGAAAATTTGATGACATGAGCCATCTACCAACCCGCACTGGGCCCGCGTGGTGGATTGCCAACTCCCTCTCACAGAGAGGAGGGTAAGTTTAGGAGTATACCTGACATTCTTGCTGACCATGGCCTCATTGTTGTTATTAGTAATAACTTGTTTATTTATTTTACTTCGCGGGTCCTAGTTTAACATTTGTGACTTCAAGTGACAGCTATGTGAACAGAACCCAGCATTGCATAAATATGTAAGCTGTCACGCCCTTTATGCCACCTGGAGGCTTTTATTTAAGTAGTAAGTTTTTTTTGATAATATTTTTAATTTAGTTTTTTTTTTCTTGAGTAGGTACGTATAGATTTTATTGTATGTTTTGGTATATTGGCGTGGCTAGCTGACATATGGCAAATAATTTAATTTAATATACTGGCCTATTTTTTGGCCAAAGAATCAGCATTGCCATACAACGTGGCAATGCTGCCAGTCTTTTGGGCACGTTTCCTGTTGACAGCGATGCGGATGAATTTTTTGATGCCCTTTGATTCTTTCCTTTCCTTTTTATATACTTGTACATATTCTTATTATTATTTTAATACTGTACATAAAGTAATGATCTAATATTTAATATACTGTGTCCTGTAATTTTAATTACTTGCATATTATTATCTAGAATTGTATACAATCAAGTATTTTGTTAGAAAATATTTGATTGAACAGACAGACAGCTGTGCTGCTGGGGAGTTTGTTGCGCCACTTCTCCTCCCTAACGAAAGCAATAGGAAGTGGTGAAGGGCGGACGTTTTGGGGGACTGTCTTTTGAAATTTTGACGTTCGAAAAGTGCTGATTCTCAGCCTAGTTTGACTCTTAATTTTAATTATTTATGTATAATGTATTGTGCATAGATTTTACTGGAGATCCTATATAAAATTAAATTTAGGTTATGATTAGAGGGTCGATAAGTTAACAAAATCTTACCTTATACCTTAACTTAAACACTTCATCCCAATTGCATCTTCATTCCCGCTGCTCGCTCCCAACTCACACCAAGTAATAACCATATTTTGAACATGCCGCAGTGCATCTGCTTGAGCTCATCTAACTTATTATATCCCGCTGTTGGCTACTGCTTGCATCGTAAATTACGTCAATAAAGAGCTTCTACATATCGTTACGGGAACACATAATTGTGTCTAATGAAATGTCTAAAGGCTGATGCAGACATTGCGAAACACATGCCTCACCACGAATATGAACGTCCATTGCGAATCATGCGATGAGCGCCATGCACTGCACATGCCTCGCAATGTCTCTATCTGCCTTAACTTACACTTTTCACGAGCAAGAAGACGTTTTGATTACAAGAAACCCGTCGTAGATTCATTAACCAGTGCAAACTATAGTTAATGTCATCTAACTTTCACTTTTTTTTTACGAGCAAAGAGTATTTTTGCTCGGAGAAAAATGTTCGAGGATTAGTTTAAAAAAAATAAAGAATAGAATTTAAACAAGCATTTAGAGAGAAAGAAAGAAATATTTCTTTTGCACAACACACTTAAGGGGAAGCGCAGGAGGGGCCCCTTAGGGCCGAAGCCTGCCGGGTCAGCGGGATTGTCCGAAAGGGTTACCGCTGGCCCGGAACATAAAGGGCTAAGGAAGGAACACGGGTGGGTTTTAGTCAGTAAGAGTCTGACACTCCCTTCCGCTCCACCCAGAGCGGGTCATTTGATGATTTCCCATCCGCAAAAAAAAAAAAAAAAAAGGGGAAGCGCAGAGTAGCCTGCGAAATTCAAATATTCTTATTTTTTTTTGCAATTTGGAGTTCCGTGTGAATTTACTTGATGATTTCAATGATAATAATTCTGTAAATACATACTTGGTATCTAGGTAACTGATGATTTTAATGATAATAATTCTGTAAATACATACTTGTTACGCTCGCGGATCATATTTTGTTCAACTTACAACCTGACACTGACCTGCAAATTGTAAAAAAACGTAAGAAAACTTGAATTTCGCGGGGTACCTAGCGCAATGTCCTTAAATAAAATAAAAAAAACAGTCGTTATAAAGACTTGCATTGCATTTGTTTCTCTCATCGAGTCGAGTCGATTCCCTTTTCTGTATAAAAAGACACACGTGCTACGGATGCTCGTATGGAGACCCATTTACTTCAACACTGATGAAATGATTTTATCTACTAGTTTCCTGCCAAAATTTTCTATGCAACCATTATGAGACCCTCTGGGAGGCCAGCCTGGCTAAATTTCTTTTATTAGAATTCTACTGCCCTTTGAAAAGGATAAAAAACTGGCCAAGTGCGAGTCGGCCTCGCACACGAAGGGTTTCGTACCACAAGGCAAAAACGCCGATTAAAACACGTTTGTTGTATGGGAGCCCCTTAAATATTTATTTTATTCTGTTTTCATTATTTTTTTTATAGCGGCAACAGAAATACTTCATCTGTGAAAATTTCAACTGTCTAGCTATCACGGTTCATGAGAGTCTTAGTAATAGGGTCCCGTTTTTACCCTTCGGGTACGGAACCATAAAAAAAACTTCATCTTCTTCTTCTAAGAAATCTGTTAAACATCAACTATTTGGACCAAAATGTTATGGTTTATTACAAAAAACGTCAATTTTTTTTTACTTAAAATTTAATAAACGGAGGAGGAAAATTCAACACAGGAGAGCGACCGAGGTGAGGAAATCGGTCATTAGTCCCCTACACTTCAGGTCAAGGAAAATAAGTAGCGATACCAATTTCAATATTTTACGTGCTTTGATGCTTGAGGAAATCACGCTCGTTACAAAAATATGAAACAGATTGTATGGAATTACTGACTCGTACTTGCAATCTTTGTATAAGTTACAAAAAATTGCTTCAAATTCTTATTTTGCGAAAACCAAACTTGTGCAGTAATATGAAACTACATTTTAGGTATCAACAGGGGCCCGTGGCTAAATAATAACAGCTGCACAGGTCGATCGATTAGGTTAAGCTACTATAGAGCACGGGGTGTGTGGATATAAATAAGACGACTCTAGGACTTTGAAGAATGTTTGTATTGTATATAAAGTAATCGTTACAACTTCGCGGTCAAGATATGAATCACTGCTTCTAGAATCAAAACGCCATAATAATCATATTTGACATATGTTTAAACCAACGAATCGAATCATAATTCTAGCCAGTGCTTATTGCTAAAGGCTAGCACACACAGGCACCACACGAGCTACGCCCCACTTTGAATTAAAGTATTGGTCTAGCTCGCATCAAAATACAAGACTTTAATTCTAACGATTCGAAAATTTAAGCGTTCCTACCTATTACTAATCCTATAAGGAAAAAACTACCTAACGCCCGAAGTTAACACTGTGAGGTCCAGCACTTTCTAAGTGCAGGGCTCAAGTCAGGTCAAACGAAACATTTAACTAACACTTCCTCAAGTGCCAGGTGAATCTACATTTAAGAGTGCTAAAGTGCATCAATTCAAACTAACGTTGCCTTGCTTGAACCTCGTCATAACAAAACAGGCGAAAAAGATGTGACTTGGCCTCCTTCGATAACAAATGATGTGAAAGTTCACATCGGCCTGGATGAGGCTTACCGTGTTAACTGATCTTAACTTCAGATCCTTTTACTCCATCGGACGGTATCAGCCAGAGGGAATGAAAAGTTATGAGGCCAGTGTTCAAAAATCTAATAAGTGGCTGAACTCCATTATATTCAAAAGATACTCCGCGTTTATAATAACCATACCATTTACAAAAAACTGTGGGTGCTCCAACCCAAGTTGAACCAGTTGTGTCAACTCAACACACTTTGCAAAGGCTATGCCCCGTTAGCAAAGTTGGTTTCAACTTAAGCTGATCACTCCCCCCTCTAGAGAGTGACAACAGTTTTTATACAACCCTCTTCCTCCTATAACGCGCATTACTATTTTCTGGAGTTCACTCACACTAAACATGGCCTATGTAATTTAGAAAATGAAGACGAAGTTTTTTTCAATCCCTCAAGCCTCATGGAGCCGTGCGACTTTAAGCCTCACGCTCCCAGCTGCGTCCGAAGTATCTTCCCAGCATATGAAATAAGAAACACATGTTAATAAGTTTATCACAATATTCACTAAAATAATGTTTTATTGATGTTTACAATAACTAAATGACACACCAAAAGTCAAAGTCTGTCACAGTCTATCTAACATCACAGTCTATCAAATGTTACAGTATAACAAACGTCGTAGACTAACAAATACCACAGACTAACAAATATCAAAGCCTAACAAATATTACAGACTAACAAATATTACACTGTGACATGACGCGTACCAAACATAAATGGAAAAACAAAGGTTTATTTAAATTTTAACATGGAAAGTTTTTATCTTTATTCTTCCATTTCCATTTAAAATGTATATGTTTTAAAAATGAAAAATCCTTAGACAAATGATCATTATTTTTAACCGACTGCGTCAGAAGGAAAGTTATGTTTCTAGCAAATGTTTTTATGAATTTATGTCTATTTGTAAAACATTTTAAAATTGAACATTTTGTCCTAGCATTTCTAGTATATTGGAATCCTTTTCTCTTGCATGCTTTTTTAATATTAGATGTTGCATAACGAGAATTATTTTTATTACATTTAGGGATAACTACATGATGAATGCTTGGGAACGTTTTAACATTATTAATGACCAGATTAATACAATTATCTTCTGCGCCCGCATCTGTAGAAGAACTAAAAGAGCTTTTAAAATGCACAGAAATGTCTTTCACCTCTACGTCTTCATCTCCACTTACATCCAACTTAAAAACATCTTCATCTAACCCAACTTCATCATCCACTTTACTATTCTCAACTAGCAACATGATCATTTGGGCATCACCCTTTTCATTTATAAAATGGTTATTCTCCTTTGTTTCGGAAATATTTATTGATAAATTATTTTCAATAAAATGATCATCATCGATGTTAATTATATCAGTTTGCACATCGTGATCAAATTGCTCTTCCTTCGGTTCTGAAACATAGCTAGATACATTAGTTATAACTGGAATGGACTGACCCGATTCCTCGATTTCTTCCTCGTGTTCGCACTCGAACACTTCCACCACCTCCTCAGCCTCTGCGGGGCTGCATACTTGGCTGCTGCGCTCGTCTTCAACTTCTTCAACATCTACCTCTTCACAGCACTCTTGGCTGCTGCGTTCGACTTCATCTTCTTCAATATCTGCTTCTACACTGCACTCTTGGCTGCTACCCGGCGCCTCCACCAATATATAGAGCACGGGGTGTGTGGATATAAATAAGACGACTCTAGGACTTTGAAGAATGTTTGTATTGTATATAAAGTAATCGTTACAACTTCGCGGTCAAGATATGAATCACTGCTTCTAGAATCAAAACGCCATAATAATCATATTTGACATATGTTTAAACCAACGAATCGAATCATAATTCTAGCCAGTGCTTATTGCTAAAGGCTAGCACACACAGGCACCACACTACGCTTGCCGCGGTTGGTCTGTGGATGGGTGACCATCTTTACATACCGTAACCCCTCCGTGCCTCGGAAAGCACGTTAAGCCGTGGGTCCCAGCTGTCATTCGTGGATCTTTGACAGTCGTTACGGGTAGTCAGAAGCCCGAAAGTCTGACAACCAGTCTTACTAAGGGGTATCGTATTACCCCGTAACTGGGTTGTGGAGGTCAGATGCCACCGAACCCGGTACCGGTTGGATCCGGTTAGACTGGGAGCCGACCCCAACATAGTTGGGAAAAGGCTAGGCAGATGATGATGATTTTAGGTATCAACAAAATTCATTACGTTATTTACGCTGTTGAGCAGATAGAAAATTTTCAAACATATGAATGGACAAAATTCCTTTAAAATCCTTCGGATTATATATATAATTATAGATATAATTAGAGTGCAGGATTTGATAGCTTGTATTCTCCGAACAAAAAAGCATAAGAAGAAATTTTTATTTTGTAAAAGTTTACTCTCCTTTCTATACGGATTGTGTGTACTTGTATGTGTAGTCCAAAATAAAGAATATATAGGAATATAATCATAAATAACAAATCACTCTGAAACGAAAACATCTCTATCAATACGCCAAACATTCGCGCCACTCAAACTGAGTTCACGCCAACCAATCAAACTGCAAACTCATCTATATTCTGGCTATACAACACACCAACCTATATTTCAAAGCATAGTGCCGCAAATACACTAAATCAGGACAAAAGACGTCTCCCGAACAATGTCCAGAAATTAAAGTCCCTTGAAACATATTAATTTCTCAACTTGTGCAATAGAGGGCAATTAAAACTTGAGACGGAGAACGTAGGAAGTTGAAATTCTTAATTCTTTTCCATTTAATTTCATCTTCGGCTGAGCTGTAAAGTGGGATGTATGTACGTAGGGTGCAGTTGTAATTATTGGCATAAAGGAGGATAAATATATTGATTTGAAGTCGCTTATGTGATTTATTTTTCTGCGGATATAACCTGGTTTATGAGTACGGGTAGAATCCATACTAATATTATAAATTCGAAAGTAAGTCAGTCTGCCTGTCTGTCTGTATGTTAGGTACCGTATCACACCTAAACCACTGAACGGATTTCGATACAATTTGGCAAAGAGATAGATTGCGTCCCGGGAAAGGACATAGGATAGTTTTTATCCCGATATTCCTACGGGATCGATACTTATGCGGGTGAAACCGCGGGGCGCTGCTAGTTGAGATATAAATATGAAGCGTGATTTAGATAACTTTTTGAAGTAGTTAGTAACAATTCTAATCAATTTGGCAAGTACAGGTGTTCGCGGATCGTCCGCAATCTGTCCGTGCCGGTGCGACCGATCCCTGAGTGAAATAGTGCATAGTTTGGTAGTTTTTAAGGTTAGTTTTTACTATATTATGTGTATCTAACGGGCGCTTCTCGCCATCAAACTCAAAAGTTTGGCGAGTAAAATTGTAAAAACAACAAAAAAATTATAATAAATAAATAAATAAAAAAAAAGAAGAACACAGTGAGAGCTAGAGGAGGTCTTTGGCATGGAGTGAGGTAATACAAACAAAAAAGGTCGTCATAAACAATTTTTACATTATATAATGTTTTTAATATCGTCAATCATTTCAAATATTGAATGAATCCTCAATTCAATTCACTTAGTTTACTAATAAAATATTTTTATTCATCTTTTGAATGTTATAAAATGTTAAAGATACATAAGTCAGTCAACCTTTACATTGAGACATAGCTGTAATACTTTGTGTTAGTAGAGTCAATAACTTATTTTCTTTTGATTTGATAATTGATTAAAAATATTATTTTGGAATTATATTTAATACGATGTGCCTAGCCTTTTTCCAACTACGAGTATGTTGGGGTCGGCTTCCAGTCTAACCGAATGCAGCTAAATACCAGTATTTTACATGGAGCGACTGCCTATTCTGACCTCCACAACCCAGTTACTGGGTAATACGATACCCCTTGGTGAGACTGGTTGCCAGACTTTCGGGCTTCTGGCGACCCGACTAACCGACGTAACGACTGTCAAAGATCCACGAATGACAGCCGGGACCAACGGCTTAATGTGCTTTTCGAGACACGGAGGGATCTTGGTATGTGTACCTCGATCTCCGAAGCCCCCGACCCGGTGAACCCCGATTTTTTTTTTTTTAATAAACTCAATTAAAAGTCAGTTTAGAACTTAGTTACACGCCCCTCTGCAATAGTATTTAATAGCGAAACACTATTTTCGAAACAAAGTCAAACATCCCTCTAAAGCTTGCCTTTTTACTATTTAAAGCATATTATTATCTACATAATATAGTTTTTATTGATCTGTTAAAAGTTTGCAAACAGCAAATTTAAATTATTTTTGCAATTGTCAACTTTTTATTGCTTGAGTACGAGGCTATTGGCTATTTTCTGTGTGTATTTTATGTATTTTTTATTTGTTATGTGCATTTTATTTGTGCAGAATAAATATTTTTTCAAACATTCGCAAGAAGCTGGCGGTATCATCGCAACGGTAATATTTTCTCATTGTTTGTCTTATTTTGTTTAGTATTATTCATGTATTTATGTATATTTATTTGTGCTTATATTTATATGTAATTAGGTATATAATTATTATATATAAAAGATTTACTCCTCAAGTTTCATGATTGCACCTACTAGGTACTGTTTATCTCTGCATCACCCAAAGATTGACTGGTAGAAAATGCCTATGGCTAAATAAATACTGGAACCTAAATATTTAAATCCACCAATCATACCAAAGTATAAATCCAGGTCACGCTTGATAGATTGTTTAAAGAAAAATCTCATAATATTATTTATTCACTCGATCGATAGCTATTTGCAGTCAGAAAACTGCCTTTCACTGCCGACCTCTTATGTATTCATATAGCATTATAACCTTTATGTCATCTGTCTGAAATCTATTTGACCTAGGGTTTTATGTCGGACATTTAGGCCTTGTAGAAAGTCCTGGTCAGTAAAACGACTTCTGAATTTTGGTCTAGGGTTATTGAATATTGTTACTACGTCTTTATGTTAAAACAACGGATGTTTGGGCTGTAAAATTTTGCAGGCTCTTTATTTGAGAGTTACTTTACCAAAATTACAAAATAAAAACATTTTAAGGTTTACTGCTGAACAAGGGTCTGTTTTGTAATAAAATTTTGCTATTATCATCATGCTTGGTAAGCCGATTGGCACTAAGCACAAAATTATGTATGAAGTGTTGCACATTCGCACACGTAAGTACGTAGTTATTATAAATTCTTTTTAAAACATTACATATAATAAAAAATGCCATGTCTATGAACTACTAGGTAATACAACTGATGTATTTGACTAACTAAATGGTGGTTTTAACCTTATTTGTTTCGATAATTCTTCAGATTTTTGCATATATGACTAGTTACAATAATTATGAAGTTAGTAAGTAGACTTTGCTATAAATCAGCGTCAACTTTCAGTAAAGTTAGTTATAATTCAATTAGACCTTAATTCACAGATTCTATTGAAGTCTGGATTTGCCAAGAACAGCTCGAACCAAAAAGTTAAGTTTTTTCCATTTTACATAATTATTTTGATTTCTAGAAAACCTGATTTTGTAAAAACTGAGTAAAAACCGTGACTTTGTAAAGACAAAGAGAAAAAATTAAACTATAAAACCAGAATGATAACGCTCGTCAAATGTCGTCATTATCATCTCACCTTCGAATTATCCACTACTGCGTGCCTACCTATAAATCTTATCTCGTTTCTCCTAGTCTCCACAGTTTTCTCATCTTTGCATTGCAATCAATGCAATAGTCTCTCCATTCAGTTCGAGTACATTGAATTTGACAGATTCGTCAAAATCTGTCAAAAACTCACAACAGCAAGACTATTGCAACATTTGTAGACTTGGCCCCCTGGTATTAACTGTCACTTTGACGATATCACCAGGGGCCGTAGCTTAGTAATAACAGCCACATGGTTCGATCGATCAGATTAAGCTACGATTCCCGCCATTCGGGCCGGGGATGGGTGACCATTTTTACATACAGAGATCTCCGTGCCTCTGAGAGAATGTTAAGCCATTGGTCCCGGTTGTCATTCGTGGACTTTTAACAGTCGTTACGGGTCTTCAAAAACCAGAAAGTCTGACAACCAGTCTCACCAACGAGTATAGTGTTACCCAGTAACTTGTCTGTGGTAATACTGGTTCTGGTGGTGGTGATGGTGGCATCCGGTTAGACTGGAAGCCGACCAAAACATAGCTGAGAAAACGCTAGGCAGATGATGATTCTAATTAAGATTAACATCTATTCATTCATTTGCTTACTGTGACCTGAAAACCCTTTATCACCTCGCAAGATTATAACCGCCAATAGATCGTTGTATCAGATTAAGGACAGATTAGTAAACGTCTCGTTTCTGATGAAGATGCATTGCAAGAGATCGACAGGTGGCTGCTAAGCTACATGATTGATGCAACCATTCGCCGTGTTTGCGACAATCGGATGTCATAGATCAAGTCGCCAAGAGATGTGTCAACTAATACATTGACAGGATGTGTTTGTGTGCAAAGGAAATGGTTGACTGTTTGTGTTGTGTTGTGTTGTGTACGAGATTATTTTAGACTGTCCTTTGTCTATGCGTCTCTGTCTATATTGCTAGTTGGCTTCTGAGATTTTACAGATGTATTGACGAGTTTTTTTTTGTTACCATACAATTTAGCTTTAACTACAGTCCGGCCGTCAAGCGTATGCGTTTCTGACTCCCGAGAATTTTAGTAACTTCTAAAGGTATGAGGAACAGGGTGTAAAGTTTTCGCAATGGGAAGTCAGGGGGCGTGGCGAGCGGTGCCGGGGCTTCGCCCCCCGGCCGCGGAGGCCATGCGGTGGCCTGCCAATACAGGCCCCTCACCGTGTTGGCGACAATGGCCGACGGCGGTTTTTGAACGCGCGTTTATAAAAACGCGCGTCCATGTGAATAGTTGCATGTTGTTTTTCTGTATTCGCGCCACGACGCTGTCTCACAGCGCCGCTTTCTTCACGACACCTCGGCGGTCCGTCCCCGCCAGGTGAGACCCCCAGTTACCTGGGGGAGGCCCGGCGGGGGAATGTAAAGTTTTCATGTCGGGCCGTTGTATCTATGCTAGTTGCGCGGTAAACTCTGCTTGCGAGATGCAGGATTTTGCGTGACGTCAGTATGACGCGTTGTGCGCATGTGGCGTTGTAGATACCGCTTCAAACTTATAAATATAAAATTCGTAAAACACGTATTCGTTTGTATGAAACTGACGGATGGTACGCATTCTCTCAGCGGCCGCACTGTAAACGGGAACTTTACTATTGCATTTTCAGAATTTAAGCTCACTTTCATCCATATTTCCACTGGTTACTGTCAAAAATTCTTAAATACCTATATACGTCCTTCTATCTGAAAGTGTAGATAATCCATCTAAACTTTAATCGCCAAAGCCTGGTTCGACGAGAAGTTTTCAAAACCCTAAACTGGATAGTTTTTAATTATTTTTGATGCAATAAAATACGCATCTTTATTATCGCTATATTTATTAAGTACTAGCTGCGCCCCGTGGTTTCACCCGCGTAAGTGTCGATCCCGTGGGAATATAGAGATAAAAGTAACCTATTATGTTAATCCAGGGTATCAGCTACCTCCATACAAATTTTAATCAAAATTGATCCAGTTTGAGCGTGAAGAAGTAAAAAACATATAAACACACCCCCACAAACTTTCGCCTTTATAATATTAGTGTGATTTATTATTATTTATTTATATATAAGTACTTTATTGTACACCTCAACTATACATAACCAAAAATAAATCAAACACTACAAAACATACAATTGGCGGTCATAACCCTTTAATCCTTTGATGATAACTTTTGTTTGTCTTTTTTTGTTTGTAACTTTTGTTAAATTTTTTGGGTTTCAGAAATATGACTATTTATGTCACATCTATTTTAACAAAAGAACTGTTGATCTGTGTCCCATGGCATTGTAGAACAAGCTATTGGTTTGTATCAATTACGGATTACCCTGCCTTGATGCTAACTTTATAGATCTGATCTTAGTTTTGTTCCAATTAAGGATTGATTTAGAGACTTAGTTACGAAGATCGTATGCGGCATTTAGTTCACAACACTAAAGTTTTAGTTAATATGTACTGATGTTCTGTTAAACTTGATTTCACTTTGGTAAAGCTGTACATTGATGTGGTTGTTACATGATGAATATTTATCTATACGTAAGTAGGTACAGTCAACAAAAGATATAAGTATGCAGGATCGTCGACTGGGCTGGTCCACTGGGCTACCACTGCTCCTAAAAACCCCACTTTGGCAGAATCATAAAAGAATAACATTATGAATCATAATAGGGCGAAGACAGTCCGTGTTTTTCTTTTTTCGCTGCACTACGTAGGTATAATCAAAGAGATTGGGATTGGATTTGGATTGGATTGATTGGTATTTTAGCACAGACAAAAAAAAAAATAACTGAAAAATCCTTCACCAATGGGATTTGATACGATTAACTTGACAGTTAACTGTCCATTATGGTTCATAATGTTATCCTTTTATGATTCTGCCAAAGTGGCCTTTTTAGGTCCCCTGTTTTAACAGGACCCAATGCAACAATGTCGTCATCAATTTCCACACTTATAGACGCCATCCAAAAACCGATCAAACACTATCGCCAACAAAATGGAAGTGTTTTAATCAGCCATTTGTTTTAGTTGCCTTTCAGATTAGAACACTTATATAGTTATTTCCATAGAAAGTTGGTACATGGTAACATACATTACCCATCATCATCAGATGCAGCCGAATACCAGTGTTTTACATGGAGCGTCTGCCTATCTGACCTCCACAACCCAGTTACTGGGTAATACGATACCCCTTAGTAAAACTGGTTGTAAGACTTTCGGGCTTCTGACGACCAGTAACGATTGTCAAAAATCCACGAATGACAGCCGGGACCAATTCCGATTGTCTCGGTGTGTAAAGATGGTCACCCATCCACGGACCAACCACCGTAAGTGTAGCTTAACGTGATTGATCGACTCGTACGGCTGTTATTAACGAGTACCTCTCAACCATACATTACCCACGGATGGAAAAGGGCACAACCAGAATAACTTATTATCCCAATAACAAACCATAAAAACCACTTCAGCTTTAGTGGTCCTTCAAGAGCTAACTTACCTACGTCACAGCCACTCAATACATTACATTCAGTAATTTGCCATTAGCTAGCCTGGCTACGGGCGTTATATTGAAACCGCAGTGCACTGGGAATATAAAGGAGCAATTTCTACGGTAATGTCCAATTGTGGAGGTGAGTCAGGTATCTTTCGATCCCACTGGAATACTTACAACATCGTCTGTACTGTGTTATTTGTGTTTCACTTTATTTTAATACGTGGATCACTAGTAGCCATGTGGGGAAAATAGTTGAGCTGTCGAGCACAATGTTATACGGGAATATCGAAAGATGACCAAGGGTTTTGGTGAAAGACTTTTGTGAATGTGTAACGAATATTTATAGTAGTTATTTTGTTCCTACTGCTAGGAGTGGCCTCCACTTACCTACGTATTGAAGGTCGTGACTTAACTTGGTGTAATTTATTTCATCACGACTGCTCTTAAAACGGTGAAGGAAAACATCGTGAGAAAAAAAAACACACATGCGACTTCCACCACACAGCTGGTCTGCGTGTGGCTTGTGTCCCAGCAGTGGGAACGTTATAGACTGCTTATGCTAAGAGTCTGGCCTCTGTCAGAGCCGCGTGGTAAACAACCGCCCAATCTGGCGGTTTTACTACCGCTAGATCGGGTGATTGTAAACCATGCGGGCCAAATGGTTGGGCGAGCTTGGTTAAACGCAACGTTTTGCCTAATTATAATCCAACACAAAATTTCCATAAAATTTTGAAAGTCGTTACAGGTAGTTAGAAGACCGAAAGTCTGACGACCAGTCTTACCAATAGGTATTGTGTTACCCAGTAACCGGGTTGTGGAGGTCTGATAGGCAGTCGCTCCATGTAAAATACTGCTATTAGCTACATCCCATTAGATTGGAAGCCGACCCCAACATGGCTGAGAAAAGGTCAGACAGATGACGATGATAATCCAAAACATTTCATCTTATATTACACTAGCGGCCCGCCCCTTCATACAAACCTTGTCCTGGCAATACAGAACACAACAAAAAAAGAATTATCCAATTTGGTGCAGCCATTCGGAAGTTATGCGCGTACATACATTTTCGCGACTTTGTTTTAAACTATGTAAGGATAAGGATTCATAAACTCACACCTTCTTCCCATGGGGGTAGGCAGAAACTACAGAACGTCACCTGCTACGATCCTTACATACATACTTCTGTGGGGATCGTTGTGAATTAAAAGCCAAAACTTCTTGAAACACTTCTATATTTTTAATCAATTTTACTTGTTCCGATCACGCACATCTTTTATTCGTCGTCCATCTTTTTTTCTCTTCCGTCCACTCTGTTGCCCTCCTATCCTCTCACATCCGTCCTATCTTGTGTTGCCACCTTATCATTCAATCCCACACTTCTTTTGCCATCTTATATTAATTACAGTATAAAACAAACAAAGCTACTACTGTGTTAGTTTAATAGTAAAGATGGTAAACAAATGTTTTTTTTAATATCTTTATTGGTTATTTGGGGTTTTTATCCCAATGGACACGCCAACCCCATCATGCCTTATACAAACTACTACGATACAATGCTTTAAAATTAAATTTAAGGAGAATCTTAATGGAGCAGTGGTGATGAAATAATTTACACAAAGTGCCTGTCTGGGTTCGAACCTGCGACCTACAACTCGTAAGTCGTGCTGCTATCAACACACACACACATACACACAAACACAGATCAGGGCTCAGGGCACAAATCCAGACTCCGGGCTTCTATTGAGAAAAAATTCCTAGGTAATAGGAAAACCCTATAACAAATGGCCTGACTTGGGAATCTAACCCAGGTCATGCTCAGCATTAGCGCTTGCAACCACTAGACCAATGAACAAAAAAAATTGAGACATTAAGGACTAAAAAGAAAAAATATTATAATTTTAAACTGACTTAAAAAATAGAATTCACAATAATATATTCATACAAAACTAAATGAGTTTTCTTTATTTTATGTATTAAAAAGACGACGGCTGAACTATAAAGAGAGAAACGTATTCGTGATGGCAGTCTCCAAGTGCAAAAATTTTAATTACACGAACCTAAATGAGGGTAGCGCATTCATTAAAAGTGGAATCTCAGAAACATAATTTTGGGAATGTTATTAATATAATAGTTGTAAATTATTCTATGTGAGCAGAGAGCTGTTTTGTCTCGAACACCTAGGTTGCATAGGTGAATAAACCGTTGCGTTGTATTATAAAGTTCCCGAGGAAATTATAGATTAGATTTCTATATATTTCTATTGCCCTTATTTATTTATACTTTATTAAACACCACAAAAATACATCAAACACAACAAAATATACATTGGGCGGCCTTATCACTTTCTGCGATCTCTTCCAGGCAACCTTGGAATGGACATTGATTTTCCTGGACATAAAATCGGGCTGTCATTGGTGCAAATAATATGTAGGGGAAGGTTGCGATCATTGGACTAGCTCTTTCATTGGACCACCAAGGTATTTCCAAAACTGTGCAAGCTAGCAATACCCAAACTAGTCGAAATGAGTCCGTGACGACTCAGTCGCACCCCCCTCTTACCTCAGTGACCATGCGGCACGTGGCGAGGAGAGACGTGTGACGTTGTCTTTGCGGCGGTCAAAATCTAATTATTACACTCAGGACAATTTGACGTCAGTATCATTGCATTCATATTTGTCTGCGTGCACTGTTATGAACTATTAGACAATTTAATTGTGATTCCATGAGTGTTATTAAATTTTATCTAATCATGACCATGTATATTTTATTTATTTTTTTCTTAACGAATACCTTGTTGCCATCAATGGACCCCAAGAGAGTTCCACCGTTGGACCAGTCCAATCATAGCAACTTTTTGCTGTATTTTTCTGGTTTGGGAATAGGTCCCGAGTATTTCACTAATTGTGGAAAAAACCATAGAAAAATCATTATAAATTTAAAATTCCAGAATGTCGCCAAAAAAAAGGAAGTACCTACTTTGCATGGAATGAAACAAGTGATGAACCTTGTTTTATAATCACTAAGGAAACAAAGAGTTGGTTTAAGTGAAGCAAGCAGAATATAATAATGGAGTCCCGAAAGCAACAATTGCTATTACTACAAGCAACCTTAGCTTCCTTTAGACTGTATCTTAACTTGTTGGTCTCACTAAATGTGCCAAATGTAAAATTTTATTAGTACCTACTAATTATGTAGCCTATAACTATAGTTTGTTTGCTTGTCGTATGTGTATGAGTAATGTTTGTCTCTCCTCGTATGTCACAATTTTGTAATATTGATAATTATAATTAGTTGCCTCGATTGGACCTCTAGAACAAATTTCTCGAAGTCCATTGATAGCAACCTGGTGGTTCATTGAAAGTGCCCATGGTCCAAAGAAGGCAACAGCCTAAGATTTTGTTTTCTTCGTTTATAGCAAAAAGTGTAAGCCGGAATTGTTTGTGCGTTTGATTATTATACATAAAAGTCCTACGAAATAGAAATAATAAACTGCATTCATTTTAACACTTACACTTTTTGAGCTATGAGGTCGTAAAGTTATGTGGTCCATTCATAGCAACCTTCCCCTATACAATACACTAAAAAACAACATACATACATACAGGCCAAACACATAACCCTCCTTTTGGGCTTCGCCGCAGTCGGGTAAAGATACACAGATATAGACATATAAAAAATATAGACACTTAAATACATCATCATCTGCCTAGCCCTTTTCCCAACTATGTTGGGGTCGGCTTCCAGTCTAACCGGATGCAGCTGAGTACCAGTATTTTACATGAAGCGACAGCTTATCTGACTTCCACAACCCAGTTACGGGATAATACGATACCCCTTGGTAAGACTGGTTGGCAAGACTTTCGGGCTCCTGACCACCCGCAACGTCTGTCAAAGATCCACGAATGACAGCCGGGACCAACGTGCTTTCCGAGGCACGGAGGGGTCTCGATTTGTAAAGACCATCTTCATATACCGAGACCCCTCTGTGCCATCCAGACAGACCGCGGCAAGCGTAGCCTAACCTGATCGATCGACCTGTGCGGCTGTTATCATTTAGCCGCAGGTCCCTCTAAAGATACATAAATACATATATATAAGCAACGAAAATAAAAGAAGACTGTAGATGACTGCAGTTAGGACAACAAGATCACAACGACATAGTATTTCCCTTATTCCAATTTATTCGGGGTCCGCGCAACATTTGTCTTTTTACAGACTTCAAAAAAAGGAGGTTATCAATTCGATACGTATGTATGTAATATTATTGGAATTGCATTATATTCACATATGATGATCTATTAGGGCTTCCAAACAAATATACAAAATTTCATAGACGTATGTATGTATGTATGTATGTATGTTTGTCCACGCATATCTCCGGAACTATTAATCGGATCGTGACCATTTTTTTTTATTCGCTTACATTTTCTTCAACTTAGGGAACAGTGCAAGTTTCATCAAGATCAATTCAGTAATTTTTAAGATATGGACTAATACGTGTAAGTGTGACGGCCTGGCTTATTGATAAGATCTACGGGTGTAGTATCAAAGGGAAAACATCGCAAAACCTTGGTCAAATACTAGTGCAAAAACTAAAAATTACGAAATAAAAAGTAATTTAAAAAAATTAAACCGACTTCAAAAAGAAATTCACTCAAAATTATGAAATAACTTTAATTTCGGAAGTCGGTGACATAAAACTAAAAAACAGATCCCAAGACACCGACTTCCGAAATTAAAGTTATTTCATAATTTTGAATTAATTTCTTTTTGAAGTCGGTTTAATTTTTTTAAATTACTTTTTATTCTTTCATACTTCTTTATTAGCCACCACCTCGGTAGTCACCCTCTTTCAAGCGATATCATCATTTCTTTAGTCTTGCCCTACTTTTCTAGCCATCCATATTCATACTTAAAACTTTCCTTACAACATTTTCCTCATTCTGCCGCATTAGTTTTTTCTATAACAGCTAAGATCTATTAATATTAGAAAAAAAAATATCGAAGAAAAATCTTGTGTATCTAAAATGATAAGCATTTGGGTTACATACATTCAATTGCTCTTTTACAATCAAACAATCCAATCCGTCAATCAATTCTTTTTCATAATATTTTTTTGTGAAAGTGTTTGATACTTAGCATAATTAGTCTATAATGTTCCCACTGCTAGGACACTCAAAGAGAGGAAGCCTGTCCTCCTCTCTTCGAGAGGGAGTAATCTACCACGCGGTCCCAGTGCGGGCCAGTGCGTGAGGTTGTAGAACTAAGTTTTCCTTCACCGTTTTGAGAGCAGTGGCTATGAAATTATTTACAAAAAGTAAAGCGCCTGGTTTCGAACCCACGACCTACAAATCGTAAGTCGGGGCCGTTACAACTGGACTACTACAAATCTTGGTGCTTTTTGATAATTCAAAAAATGCAAAATGAAAATCATTAAGATAATAGAGGGAACATAAGAAAGAGCTGACATAAGTGACGTTATTGCCACGGGTCCAATTTCCACCCGCTACAAAATGAGGTGATTTGTTGTATTTTTATTTCAGGCACGAAAAGGTCTATAGGGAAAAATGCATGCCAAATGGTATACCTTTATAACTTTGTACCAAACATTTTGAACATTTCATACAAAATACTTTAGTTTGCCAACATGTTCAGTTTTAAAGCGTTGACTATTAAACTGTTATTGAATATTAACGCCCCATTTAAATAGCACTTAAGTTTTATGACACAACTGTGGGTAATTAAAATGAGTGTGTTCGTGTATTGATTCAAATGTGTAAGTAGAACCCACACATTGGAATTAACACAAATTTTAAATCTTATTTTGACCTATAATTGTGTGTTCTTACACAATTATAGGTCAAAATAAGATTTAAAATTTACGTTTTTGAGCTGAATTTTAATTAACATTTTTTTTTTGCATCTGCCTATGAAAAATATGTTAAAATACAGAGTTTGAATTTCTGAACAGTTTTGTCTTCAGTTATACTTTTATAGGAAGTCAGGAATTAAAGATATTGCAGACTATGTATTCAGAATTATGTCTAGCCGACCCTGACGTGCGTAGGTCTGCCACATGACCTACTCGTACATATGACGTAAGTAAATAGGCACGGTCGTCAGTATTGTATGGATAACTATGGAAGCTTGTTAGATACGTTTCTTCTACGGCGTGGTTTATACACCGTGTGTAAGTACGATCCGTCAGTGTTGTATGGATCACTATGGAAGATTGATAAATACGTTTTTTCTACGGCGTGGTTTATACACCGTGTGTAAGTACGATCCGTCAGTGTTGTATGGATCACTATGGAAGATTGTTAGATACGTTTCTTCTACGGCGTGGCATATACACCGTGTGTAAGTACGATCCGTCAGTGTTGTTTGGATCACTATGGAAGATTCTTGACAGAGGCTTACGTACAAAGGGCCTTATAAAGGACCAATATGTATTTTAACTTTGATATCCTATTTTTTTAAGACGTAAAATCGAAAATTAAATATATTGTTACACATAAATTGGTAGATATATTATGAAACTCTGTAAGGTTCGCACAAGATTTTATATTTTTGTCCATCGCTGATTTCAAATTAAAGGGACTAACATAATTGTAAATCATTTGTCTTCGAATAAATATTTACTTAATTGCGGTTAACGTGAATTCTGACAATTTAGAAAGTACATACAATAATGATTTTCTTTCTAAGAATCATCAATAAATTAAGACCCGAATTTTCCTTCTTCTTAGATCGATTTGATGGGTAAGTTTCTCAAAACAAATGAATGAAAAACATTATTCCCTTACTAAGTAAATAAAGGTATTAAATAAAGGGTCGCTCTCAAGGGCATAGCCGGTACTAAGAGGAAAATGTACCACAGTCCTAGTGGTGTTAGATTGATGATCATGTTTGGTAGCCCAATATTTTATACATTCAGTGGGAGTAATGAAATAGATGGCGGAAATTAGTACATAGTGGTGTTTGTTGAATTAGTTTATGGCTATGGAAAGGTCTTCTCGCGGAACAGAACAGAAGCCTGAGAATTTGGCTACTTATTTTGGCCACTGTAGTTGCTGCAGCTAGAAGTATATTAATAGTATACAACTAGCTGCGCCCCGCGGTTTCACCCTCGTAGATGTCGATCCCGTGGGAATATCGAGATAAAAAGTAGACTATAATATGTTAATCCAGGGTGTCAGCTACATCCATACAAAATTATATAATATAATAATAATAATAAAAATTGGTCCAGCTGTTTGAGCGTGAAGAAGTAACAAACATATAAACACACACACACACTCACAAACTTTCTCCTTTATAATATTAGTGTGATTCCAAAGGCGACCGAACACCGCAATTTGCTTTCGCATGCTTACACATCGCACATTGCCCCCCACTCCAATGTCGCCATCTACTGAACCGTTTTCATAGAATGACATAGAAACCAGTACTTACAGACATTTTAATTGGGCCAACTTGTCGCTGTAGTTCGCGTTCTGCGGTTGTCATTGGAACTGTACTGTAAAGATGTATTTGCCGCCTTCTGCATCCATCATTGTCCCAGCAATTTTATCTGTCCAACACTACGCTTGCCAATACGACGTCTCAACTCCAGGACTCGTCTGCTCCACTGCCATCGGTCTTTTGAGCCCAATGCCACAGCAGCTTGCTTACACTGCAAGCTATGTCACCAGCGTCCATCGATTCCTTTAGCGTGCAGGCATCAGGACGAGTAGGATCCAATATCAGGCCTAGGGTAATAATGACGGTCTCAACAGCTACTCGAGTTTCCTACACCACTTAGACAGAATTTAATGGAAAAGCCGCATTTTATACTTGCCATAATAACCACACTACAACGTTCATTACTTTCAATACCTTCACACAAAATCTACGTTGTCCTTGAACCGCCACCCAAATGAGGTAAACAAATCTACGGAACAACACATGTTGGGTTCTTCCGTGTCAGTGCCCCATTACCGTCCACCTGTCACAGGGCATCAGTATTACAATCTGCTTGGTTTTTGGTACAATTTCATGGAAAGGAAGATTGGAATATCTTACGTAAACAATGATTCAGTGAAGATTCCTAACCTTTTTTGCTTCTATGAATTTCGACGAAGAGGTAGAAATAACATAACATAAGTAATGTATGTTTTCACTGAAGGGTTAGGTGTACCAGGTGTACCGATAGTTCACCCAGATTTCACAAATCACCGCCAATCGTTATGTTTGAGTTCCAAAGTAATAGAGAAAAAAAATGTGAATATAAACGTATCTTTTTAGGGTTCCGTACCCAAAGGGTAAAAACGGAACCCTATTACTAAGACTTCGCTGTCTGTCCGTCCGTCCGTCTGCCCGTCCCGTCTGTCTGTCACCAGACTGTATCTCAAGAACCGCGATAGCTAGACAGTTGAAATTTTCACAAATTATGTATTTCTGTTGCCGCTATAACAACAAATACTAAAAACAAAATAAAATAAATATTTAAGGGGGGCTCCCATACAACAAACGTATTTTTTTCAGCATTTGCCTTATGTATACGGAACCCTTCGTGAGCGAGTCCAACTCGCACTTGGCCAGTTTTTTCTATTCTCTTCTCATCTCTTTTTCTAGTCTTTACGCTACGTTTTGTGAGACTTGCTATAAATTTATTGCCTATCAAATTACGGTCAACATACATATTGTTGCGCGCCACAATTAATGCCTGACATTAGTTACCACTAGCGCCATCTAGTATCGAGTAGCAGAACTAGTCGAGTCACGATCGTTCTAGAAAATTCGATACTAGAACTTTGTAGAACTTTCTCGAACTATCGACACCTAGTCGGTCGGGGCCGGTATGTACTCGAACATTCTAGATGTTTCTACAATGGAAGGTTCTAGAACTATCTGCGGCACTATATAAGGCCGGGATGCGCGACGACCGACACAGTTTGGATAAAGCGACAAGAGCGAAAACATCAAGCGATCTTCAAGTGCGAACAGTAGTGTAATTGTGTTTTAATAATTAGTCTGTTTGAGCTGTAATTAGTGTTGTAAAATAAATTGTTATTTTTGGTTATTAAATCGGCAGTTTTTATTGTCACGAACCCGAAGCTCGTAACAATTGGTGTCAGAAGCAAGGATTATGCCGGTTTTACCCAAAGACGACACGGAGGGTATCCGTACCCGGAGTCATCGCCAGCAGGAGACGGACCAGAGGAGATTCGGTGGAGCAACGCCACAGAGGTCGGAAGGCCAGCTACCGACCTCGGAGGCCGGCCCGTCCACAGCTGCTCCAGCATCATCAGCACCAGCTTTGGCTGCTCTGATGATGATGCTGCAGGAGCAAGCTCGCCGACAGGAGGAACAGGCTCGTCGGTTGGAGGAACAGCTCCAGCGGGATAAGGAGGAACAGGCCCGTCGACAGGAGGAACAGGCCCGTCGACAGGAGGAACAGGCTCGTCGGCTGGAAGAACAGCTCCAGCGTTATAAGGAGGAACAGGTCCGCCAACAGGAGGAGCAGGCGCGCCGCCAGGAGGAGCAGATGCTTCTTATGAAGGACCTTCACGCTACCTTCGGGAAAGACATGAAGGAGGTGAAGGATAAGGTTGCTCAATATGACAACCGCCTGTCGGAAGCTGAAACCCGAATCGACCAAGTAAATAATCGGGTTGACAACGTGATGGCTGACGTGAAGGTAACCGTGATGGCTGACGTGAAGAAAACGCTGGATTACCTCAAACTTGGGGATGGAATCGCAGCTCCCGTAGCTACAACACCTTCGCTACGTGGATTCAAAGTGCCACCGTTCGACGGTACTTCTTCCTGGTCGGCCTACAAAATCCAGTTTGAGGCTGTCATGAAGGCGAACGGGTGGAATAAAAGTCAGGCCATGACTGCCCTCACCCTAGGCCTGCGCGACCAGGCCTTAACCGTTCTGGAAGCTCTCGGTAAGGAAGTGACTTACGAGCAGCTCCTTGAGGCATTGGAGTCTCGGTATGGTGACGCTCACCTGGAACACGTGTTTCGTGCGCAGCTCAAGGATCGCGTGCAACGCAGTAACGAAAACCTGCAGCAGTGGGCCCTTGAAGTAGAGAAGCTGGTTCGCAAAGCTTACCAGTCCGTACCTGCGCTTATTGATGGGAACCTGGTGCAGGTATTCATCGACGGCATCCGCGACCTTGAAGTGAGAGCTGCTGTGAGGCTCGGGCACCACGGGACGCTTAAAGACGCCTTGGCCCATGCACTGGAGGTGGAAGCTGTGCGGCAGGATTATCGTTCCCATCGCGTCAGGGAAGTTGCAGCGCCTACAGTTCGCGACCGCAATAAAGTATACAGCCCTAGGTGCTACGGCTGTGGGGAAAGGGGCCACCTTCGATCCAGTTGCCCTAAGCGAACTGCAGAAAGAGAAGACGGCCGATCTCTAGAAGGCAGTGCGGCTAACAGCACCGCCCAGCACCAGCAGCAGGGAAACGAGTAATAGCCAGGACTGCGGGGCGGGTGCTGGCTGATGTTCAAAGAGCCCCAAGGGTTTCTATTACACAAACCCATGACGGGAACAGCCTAATCATCAAGGGCGAGGTCAACGGAACGCCGTGTAAGCTGACCATAGACACTGGAGCCTCTCGCACGGTTGTCAGTTCCCAACTAACAAGACGGTCCCTTGGGGACTCAGCATACAACAGAGAACGCATTAATTTGGTAACAGCCACCGGTCAGCGCATACCCGTCCATGGAGAGAAGAAGATGGAGTTGAAGCTAGGCAACAGAATCTACCTGCATAATGTCATCGTGGCCGATATAATGGACGATTGTATCCTGGGCCTTGACTTTATGAGGAAGAATTGTTGCGAGATTGATGTCAAGCAAGGTGTTTTGAAATGTGGACAAGAGGAACTTTTCGTGGAAGGGGCGTTACCAGGGAATGTGTACAGCCTTAAGAAGATTGTTCTTCCGCCGAGATCGGAAACGATTGTGCCGGTTAGTCTTCCTCGGAATCCTAGGCAAACACATCGTTGTGTACTCGTGGAAAGGGTAGACAATGACCTTCCATGGAAAGTGGCACGAACTTTGGTCAGAGCCACCGACATCTCAGGGGTACGTGTGCTGAACCTTTGTGATCAGGAACAGATAATAGAAAAAGGCACACTAGTCGGTTTTTGCGAGGAAGTGGATTGGTTGCGTCGATGCCAATATCTATCGACTGGGACCCTCAGCAAGGATGCACAAACGAAAGTGACCACACTTTTAGACGACTGCCGCAGCGCTCTGTCCCAAAATGAAATGGTCAAGGCGAAGAAGATGTTACTCAAGTACGCCGATGTTTTCTCGTCAAACGATGCTGACATCGGGAAGACTGGTTTAGTTCAACACAAAATAAACACAGGAGAAGAATTGCCTATCCGTCAGCGGCCAAGGAGATTGCCGGTAGCACGTGAAAAGGAAGTGGAAACCATGATTGAGGGAATGGTGAAGGATGGTGTTATTGAACCTTCATCTAGCCCATGGTGTTCACCTGTAGTGCTGGTAAGAAAGAAGGACGGCAGCATGCGGTTTTGTGTTGACTATCGTCGTCTGAACGACGTTACAAAGAAGGACAGCTATCCTTTGCCAAGAATTGATGACACGCTGGACATGCTTACTGGAGTAAAGTGGTTTAGCACGCTGGACCTGAAAAGTGGCTACTGGCAAGTCGAAATTGACCCTAAGGACAAGGAGAAAACTGCATTCTCGACAGGAAAGGGTCTGTGGCAATTTAAAGTTATGCCGTTTGGATTGTGCAATGCTCCGGCAACTTTTGAAAGGTTGATGGAACTTGTACTTACTGGACTAATTGGCGATGCCTGTTTGGTCTACTTGGATGACATCATCATCGTAGGCCGCACGTTTGAAGAACATCTTCAAAACCTGGAACGCGTGCTCATGAAGATCCAGAGTGCCAACCTCAAGTTAAGTCCGAAGAAGTGTTCACTATTCAAACGACAGGTTAGCTTTTTGGGATATGTAGTGTCTGAAGAAGGTATCCGCACGGATCCAGAGAAAATCGCCGCTGTCAAGGATTGGCCAGTTCCAAAAGACAAGACGCAGGTCAGAGCATTTTTGGGTTTGTGCTCCTATTATCGGCGATTTGTCAAGAACTTTGCAGACATAGCCAAACCCCTGCATAAGCTAACCGAAGAGAAGCGACATTTCTGCTGGGATGAAAGTTGCGACATCGCATTCCAGGAGCTAAAGGACCGTCTGTGCAAAACACCTATTTTGGGGTACCCTGATGCGGGCAAGGAATTTATAATTGACACAGACGCAAGTGACATAGGACTTGGCGGTGTGTTGTCTCAACGGAATGGTGATCAAGAGGTTGTGATAGCGTACTTCAGCAAGTCGTTGTCAAAGCCGGAAAAGAACTATTGTGTCACGAGACGGGAATTGCTTGCTGTGGTAAAGTCATTGCAGCATTTTAGCAAATATCTTCTGGGGCGGAAATTCTACGTCCGAACTGACCATGCTGCACTGAAATGGCTACTGCAGTTCAAAAATCCAGAAGGACAAGTTGCGAGATGGATTGAGCTACTACAGGAATACGACTTTGAGGTCGAACATCGCAGCGGAAAATCTCATGGCAACGCAGATGCATTGTCAAGAAGACCTTGTCCTGAAGACTGCAAGCATTGTACTAGGCAAGAGGGCAAGGAAGTCGTACCTGTGAGGATGCTCAAGACAGACCTCAGCGACGAGTGGAAGGAACGCCTACAACGTGCACAGCAGGAAGATTCGGACATCAAGCCGATTCTGGAGTGGATGAAGGCCAGAGCTCCTAAGCCCAGGTGGAGCGACGTCTCAGCGATGAGTTCGATCACAAAAAGCTATTGGGCCCAATGGGACAGCTTCGTGGTTCAGGATGAAGTCCTGTGCCGTAAATGGGAAAATGCTCGGGGAAACAGCTGTCATTTGCAAATGGTTGTCCCTAAAGCTCAAGTACCGGATGTTCTACGGCTGTACCATAATGGTTGTTCAGGAGGTCATCTGGGAGTAAAACGGACTTTACTGAAGATACGAGAACGGTTTTACTGGGTCCACTGTCGGGACGATGTCGAGGACTGGTGTCGCAAATGTACAAGTTGTGCAGCTGTAAAGGGACCTCAGACTCGTAGTAGAGGTGCATTGAAATTGTACAATGTTGGTGCACCATGGGAGAGGATAGCCCTTGACGTTGCGGGGCCGTTTCCGGTAAGTGAAAGTGGCAACAAGTATTTCATGGTTGTGATGGATTACTTCACCAAGTGGCCGGAAGTCTTCGCCATTCCAAATCAAGAAGCTTCGACAGTTGCAGACAAGTTAGTTCATGAAGTCTTCTGTCGTTTTGGAGTACCTTTAGAGATTCACAGTGATCAAGGAAGGAATTTTGAGTCACAAATATTCCAGGAAACTTGTCGAGTTATGGGTACTCATAAAACCAGAACAACTTCTTACCACCCACAGTCGGATGGAATGGTGGAACGGTTTAATCAGACATTGGAGAGGTACCTAGCCAAAGTTGTGGAAAATCGGCAACGAGATTGGGACAAGCACATACAACCGTTTTTGTTGTCATATCGAAGCGCTGTTCACGAAAGTACATCGGTGACACCAGCTTTCGCAAACTTTGGAAGAGAATTACGGCTGCCTGCAGACCTGATCACCGGAATACCACCTGATGCCCCACGCAGTATAACCGATTATGCGAATGACTTGCGGAACAAAATGAATGACATTTATGAGCACGTCAGACAATCGGGCCAGCAAATGTCTGAAAAGATGAAAACCCGATATGACCGCAAAATGAACAATAAAGGGTTCGACGAAGGTTCACTAGTGTGGTTGCACAATCCAGTCCGCAGCAAAGGGAAATCTCCTAAGCTTCAAGCTAAATGGGACGGACCGTACCGGATTGTGACAAAGATCAATGACGTAACCTACCGGATACAGAAAGGTGCAAGAGGTACTCCTAAGATCGTCCATGTGGACCGACTGGCGCGTTATTATGGGGCTGATAATGCTCGGGACGAGCATGTCTTAGGAGGGGGCAGTGTTGCGCGCCACAATTAATGCCTGACATTAGTTACCACTAGCGCCATCTAGTATCGAGTAGCAGAACTAATCGAGTCACGATCGTTCTAGAAAATTCGATACTAGAACTTTGTAGAACTTTCTCGAACTATCGACACCTAGTCGGTCGGGGCCGGTATGTACTCGAACATTCTAGATGTTTCTACAATGGAAGGTTCTAGAACTATCTGCGGCACTATATAAGGCCGGGATGCGCGACGACCGAAACAGTTTGGATAAAGCGACAAGAGCGAAAACATCAAGCGATCTTCAAGTGCGAACAGTAGTGTAATTGTGTTTTAATAATTAGTCTGTTTGAGCTGTAATTAGTGTTGTAAAATAAATTGTTATTTTTGGTTATTAAATCGGCAGTTTTTATTGTCACGAACCCGAAGCTCGTAACAATATAATAAGATAGTCGTAAGAAAGTTGGATCGTAGGTGATTTGCAAGGACTGCTGGCTCTCTGTAAAGAAAATGATTGATGATCTTTAACACTGGTTCTATGTAGGTTGGTATAGGTAGCTACTCCATAGTGAAAATAAAGTAAACCTAGAAACATATAGTTATAAAAATCGAACAAAATAAATTGAAAATGTTTAAGTGGTGCACCTCGAAAATATATTTTTAGTTTCATTACTTAAATTATATTTAGAAAAATAAAATCTACTGAAAACTACGACAAAGAAATTAGCAACTCATTAGTCTAAGCTAAATAAAAAAAAAACAAATTGTTCAACCACGTAATATTTTGAAATAACCACTCAAAAGGATTTGCATAAAAAGTAAACTACGACTCCTCATATCCCACTCTTAAATGAAAGAGAAAATTTATGTAAAGAGCATTCGTTCCCGTGTCTCTAATAGCTTTAAGTGCTGAAATAATACGCACTAGGTATTAAGAATTTAAATAAAAATACAATTTAGTTGAAAGCATTCTCTAGGCTTTTGCAAAACAGTTTCTTTTATTTTCTACAGGTACCCATCAATGTCGTAGACTTTTTTTCAAGACACTGTAGTTAAATGGACATTTAACGGTGATCACTTAAGCTTAATAGTCCGATGTATAATTAATTAACTGTTTAGTTGATTTTACGTTGTAATTAATGAGGTTGAAATGAAATGAAATGATTTTATTTTTTTGTAAGTTGGTTTGTACAAACACTTTTACACGTCAATCATTTTTTTTTTTTAAACTAGATGAAGTCGGCGTTTCCTATCTGACTACTCTGAGAAGAAAGGCCGAAACAAACTCAGAGGTCACAGTCTCTTTTAAAGTCCAGACATAATCTTGGTCAGGTTATATGAAGACCATGTAGATCGATGTCTGAGGTGGTCTTTTGAGGAAAGAACCACACAGATTGAGAGGACCTGTCCAGTCAGTGCACGCATTTGTCAAAAATCGTGCAGCTCAACTCAAGACTTAAGGAGCTCAATGATTTGGTTTTCCAACATCTAGATTTTGTTTGTGAGAAAAACATGAGTTTTGAGAGATACGATGAGAGACGATGAGAGAAAAGCCTAGTCTCATATAAAACAAAACTTTGCATTTACTACGGTTGGAGCTATTAAAATACAACTATTGAACTTATACTATTATTCTGATTAATGATACTATTCCGACACGCGACCACACTATATTCAAGCAGATAGCTCGAAATACCACATTAATAACTCTACAAACAAAATAACAGCCGGGTAATTACAATAATCTGCATAAAGCAACTCCGGGCAATACGGCACTTATTTATCTTTCCTATTCGTCGATTCCGCCATTAAAATGAACGCGACAATTATCGAAAACACAAAACGATTAACCCAGATAAAGGCCTGGCTATTGATTCCATACTGGCCGCAAACCAGAAAACCAGAGAACCCACCACTATAAATTCACCAACTGAAACTTTAACCCTGACTTCACTATACATTGCTCCTTTTATTAAAAAGATCCATTAAAAATGCACAAACGACTACACGTAAACAGCAATGGAATGCAAATAAAAAAATACGAACATATCACTTCATCATCGTTTGATACACCCCTGGGTATCGTTAATTCTTATTGAATACCTCGTATTGTTCGCTAATTGATTGGAATCAATCAATTTCAGTGTATATCAACTTTTACGATATAAATGACATTCGCAGAACTGAATAAAATATAGTGCATCAGTTTTAAGAGTTAATCCAGGATGTGGGTCATAGTGATGAATTCAACAGTAAAACAAATATGGTAAAAGCACGATAAAAAACTGGTAGGGTAGAATGATCGAATTTGAAAAGTAAACTTGAAAAAAAAGCTATGTCTGTGCGTCGAAAATTTGAATCAGGTGTCAGGGCAACCTGTATTGAAGGCAGATGAAGGTGAATGACAGGAATGTATAGACATATAGTACGTGGTCGCAATCATTCTTTCAACGCACTGTGTAGAATACGTAGAACACTGAAAGTTTTTGGGAAAGGATGGGAAAAATAAGAAAATAGTATAAAATGCAGAAAGTACCTGAAATAGGTTAAAACATTTAAGAATGATAAACTGTATAGCATAATGTAAACACTGACTCATTCAAACAAGTATAGTCCGTTCACATTTATTTTACCTCTGCCAGTAGCAACCTATGCTATGCAACCTTATTGAAACGATAATAAAGATCTGTGTTTTGACCAACTTATCAATGGCAGGAACCTAACAGCAACCTTATTGCAACGGCAATAAAGATTACTTTGATTTTGATAGTGATGCAAACTCAGGTAAAATAACTATGAACGCACTGTAGTGACATAGCTGTCACTTATGTCATCTGTCAGTCGCCACGAAAACGGCGGGAAAAGGTTGAAAGTGAGGTAGCCCTTCACAAGAGACTTGGTGAAGTAGTGAGCCAGTGTAGTGATTTAATCAACTTAAACATGGGATCAGCAGGATTCTACTATAATAAACATGCTCAAAGAATTTCACATTACCCTTACCCCATTCCCCTTTTCCTTTCGTATATCTTTGACAATTGTTACGGGTAGTACCTAAGCCCAAAATTCTGACAACCAGTCTTACCAAGGGATATCGTGTTACCCAGTAACTGGGTTGTAGCAGTCAGATAGGCAGTTGCTCTATGTAAAATACTAGTATTCAGTTGCGTCCGGTTGGACTGGAAGCCCACTCCAACATAGTTGGGAAAAGCTATGTAGGTCGATCAATATTCCCATGTCATTGGCAAATACAAAGTTCTATGCAATTTAACCAAGTAAATACCAACGACGAAGCGAACCCAAAAGTTTTATAATCACTGCGTAGTAATTATAAGTTTAAAGCCCGACCCATGATAAATAGATCGTTTCGATGATAAATAGCCCGTACCGATACCAGTTTGATGGACGCGTGGCGCTTCGAAACGTCAAATGTGATGTTATTTGTTAAATGTTGCGTACAATGTGTCCCATGAATCAATTGTAAAGTTGCGTCGTTTGGTATAAAGTTAACGCAACATTGTTGCGTGTTGTTTACGTGTAACTAAGTAAAAAAAAATTACTTCGTATATCTAATGACGTTCCTATAGTCTACATACATTTCAACTAAAAATATCCATTGGTTTAAGCTAGTCAAAGATTAGTAAAACCCATAGTCGGCCCATCACTACTATACAGGGTTAATGGTAAAAACTAACAGCCTTGCAGTGCGGGGCAATTGCGTAACACATTATATTATCAATCGGAATCGGTTTCATTTTGACAGTTCAACAACATTCATTGCGTTATTTACGTGTTGAGCAGACAAATTTTTCGAACTTATGAAGCAATGGATTAGCAATTTGCTTCAAAATTAGTCAGATTCCGACTGATAGTGTGTTACGCAATTAAGGTGCAGGACTGGATTACTAACATCATTAACAACAATTTTTATTTTATGACTTTTTACAAAACAATACATTTACCAACCACTACCATTTTTTTTATATTTCGTTGTTCTATGTAACCCCCGCGCCCCTCCGCTGAATTTTGTAGTAGACACGGCAGTTTGTTTACCTACCTAGCTAGCGTGCAACAGAAAATCGAATATTTCAATTGATTGAAATTAAATATTTTTATTTTGGTATGAAAGTCTGATTAAATAAAAGTCATAGAAGAAAAGTTGTTGTTTATAATGTTTTGTATAATCCTGAGAGGTTGTTAATGTTTTACCAATACCCCTGTATAGTTTGTTTGAAAAAATCAGTATTTTAATTTCGTTGCTAGGATTTATTTGATAGTTTCAAAATACTCATTAGTCATATCAGTGTTTTCATTTATTGTCATTTTGTCGTCTCTACATTGTTGGTTAGCACAGATACTCATAACTTTTCTTCATATAAAGTGTTGTACTAAAGTAGATTCTTCTTTAAAAAGAATAACGCTGACACAAAAAATAAAGTTTGGATATTTATATCTCCAGATAAAAATGGTTTCAATTGTTCTGGTTTCGCATAAAAAAAAAATATTCAAATAGGTAGATTTATTTTGAAAAAGACTTTATATCGAGTAGTCATTATTCCTGTGTCCATAGCAAATGTGGCTGCTTTCATTGTCTACAAAAAAGTTGCAGCATAATCTCGTCTAGCTTAACACAATTACGGTCCACTTAACCGAAGCTGTACGTGGAAAGTGAGGCTCATGTTGAGGTGCTTGGATCTCGGGTCTGTACAGCATCCCTCGTCTACGTATCGCAAGTGTAGGGGGAGTTAATTGCAAGTGCTTTTCTGCAACGCCCTATTTCAAGCACATAACGAATTCTCTTTACTATCCGACGTGTGGTTCTGGCTCAGAGTATTTAGCTGGTTTCGAGCAAAAGCGACTGAAGAGCTTATGTGTTCTGCTATCTAGCAGTGGTCAAATAAGAATTTCGTCAGGCTACCGTCTGGCAACATTACATAACTCTTACCACTACTCGAGTATTTTCAATAAGGTTGTGCGTTTTTATTCGAATCGTTATCAGGACAATAATTATTTTGTGGACTAACTACAAGTCAAGACTTGGTTGGTATAGATTGTTCTGTTCTTTATTTGATATTAAATACTAACAATCATAAATTGTTGCTTTATTTACGTTGTCAGTTGATTGTGTTACATTGTAGCGGTATCTACAACGTCACACATGCGAACTACGCGTCATAATGACGTCACGCAAAATCCTGCATCGCGCAAGCATAGTTTACCTCGCAACTAGCATATATACAACGGTCCAACATGAATCATCGGGCACATGCCCGCCAGACACAACACCCGTCTGGTCGGAGGATCCTCCCTTTTCTATGGAGTAGAGTGAACTTTACACCCTGTTCCTCTCATACCTCTATAACATCAAAGGAGCATGATAACAGTATTACGTCCTTTCTAAGTCAGCAATACTACAACATACTAAAATATCCCATGAATAGAACTTTCCATAAAATAATCCATAAACGAATAGAACTTTCCAGTACACAACTAACAGACTTTATTAGAGTGATTGCACAGTACTGCAATATTGTTGGAACAGAACATTTCCAATTCCCAATGTATCTGAGTGCCATTCGCGTAACGTTTCGTGCCGCGTCCCCTACAAGCATTAATTGGTGCATCCATTCACGTTTGTGGGTCACATTCGATGCATTAACATTGGCCTCAGTAGGTACTGAATAGAGATTCGTAGGTGCCAGTCTTGGTAAATTATTAGGGGTCTCTAATTACTCGGATAGTTGCGGTTTTCAGGCCAGTGTGTGACTTTTGTGAGCCGAAAGCGCTTTAACTGTTTCAGCCTCTGGGATTCCAGTTGTATGTCGACCAATGGTTAATCATTGATGCATGAGACTATAAACTGTTGTAGATTTTAAACGTGCCTATTGAGTTTCCACGTATATTATTGGGCATGATGCGAATTCCTTGTTATCGTCCGTTTTGAATTCTAGTGCTTTGGCAGCAAACTATAGTGATTACAATATTGAGAATTGCTTACTCCGTGTGTTGTATCATGGATTATTTAAAGAAAAAATTGTCTTACTTGACATTTGACCACTTATAAAACAGTGAAATTGAATTACATTCATAATTAATGAATGCACAGATGCGTATACGGTAGACCAGAGGAGCAATTCTCGTGATTTTAAGAACGTTTACAGTCTGATCTCAGTCTCAATCTGTTAAAATTACCTCTAATTTCCCTACATCTTGACAAGTTGTTTACATTGATTGTCGCTGATATAAGATTACGACTAGATTTTGAACGTTTTTAACTACGGGAACTGGCCTTCAGATTTCACACACTCAACCCCAAAATAAAATAATTTAATTCTAATATTTTTATAAACATACGTAAGCTCAGTTTCTGCTAGCCAAAATCCATACTAATATTATAAATTCGAAAGTAACTCTGTCTGTCTGTATGTTACCTTTTCATGCCTAAACCACTAAGCGGATTTCGATAAAATTTGGCAGAGAGATAGATTGCATCCCGGGGAAGGACATAGGATAGTTTCTATCGACATACCTCGCGGGCAAAGCCGCGGGTGGAAGCTAGTATTATATAAATAATGAAAGAAAAAAAAGGCGCATGTACACAAGCCGATTATGTTAAATCCATTCAAAGGAAAACATGGCAACCTGTCTTGAAAAGTTCCATGAATATTAAACTACCAGATGTATTGGCAATCATCACGGAAATAGGCGGAAATAGGAGAAAATATTCCTTTATTTCGGCAATAGAGTTAATTCTAAACTCTCAGGGGCTGTGCTGTGGAGAATTAGAGCACCATTGTTTTGGGGAAAGAAAGGGATGACATTAATACTTCGTATAACTTTGTCCTTGTCTCGCAAAGGAATCGTGATGGTTATGAAACTTACGTAGGGTTCTCAGACATAATAACAGGAAAACGAATGTAAGGAAATTAACTAATGTGGCCACTGCACTAATATTATGGCCGGTTGTGGGCCCTAAAAAGCGGTATGAATATATATTTCAACAAAATGAAGGTTCCTGCGAGGTAGACAAAAAAAAATCTATATTTCCAAAGACTAATAACGTCTAGTACTGAATAAGAAGAAGCCTTTACCCTGCAGTGGGACAACGTTCTATAGGTAGTGGCATTATAATCTAATAAAGTTCTTAATTCCGCCGATACTAAACGTAAAAAAATGACAGTAAAATACACCAAATATCATACAATAAGTTTGTTTAGGATATGATGGGAGAGGCTTGTGGCTAAGTAATAACAGCCGCACGGGTCGATCGATCAGGTTAAGCTACGCTTGCCACGGTTGGTCCGTGGATGGGTGACCATCTTTACATACCAATACCCCTCCGTGCCTCGGAAAGCACGTTAAGCCGTTGGTCCCAGCTGGCATTCGTAGATCTTTGACAGTCATTACGGGTCGTCAGAAGCCCGATAATCTGACAACCAGTCTTACCAAGGGATATCGTATAAAATACTGGTATTCAGCTGCATCCCGTTAGACTGGAAGCCAACGCCAACAAAGTTGGGAAAAGGCTAGGCAGATGATGAAGTTTGTTTAGGTCGTATTAAAATAACTTTATATGTGTGACCTAAGCCCGATTTTCTGTGACTTAATAGTCCATTTTTACACAGAAAAGCGTGACTTAAGTGGTTATGGTTACACGAGTTTTAAAATAGCATACGATAGCTATAAAATAGTGTACTATTTCGAACCACTCAAAAACATACCACCAAAACAACAGTCATATCAAATCCCAAATCGAATGGGTATACCTTATCTGGAAGCGTCGCTGTCAGCATGTCGGACGTCCAATCAAATTCTGCTTACGACCCAGCCCGCAAATCACATCGGCTCGGTCTTGCGCTGAGTCGGCCTATATAAATCCTCCACTGGCGAATGATTACTGGTGTTAGAAATCAAATGTTTGGGAATTAGTTTGCGTTTGTTAGAATGAGTTTGAAAATCTTTATCTAAAACCACACGTTTTAAAAAGAATCTGCAAACTTTACGTCTTCCAAGTTTCAAGGTTTACGTTATTTATATGTAAGTAAAATCATTATGTAGGTATGTTATAGGATATCGGTAGTATGGGAAGTTTTTAAATGATAAATGATTTTATTTCTCGTTTAAAAAACTAAATGTCGTCGCCGTTTCCTATCTGTCCACTCTGAGAAGAAAGGAGGTCACAGTCTCTTTTAAACTCCAAACATAATCTTGGTCAGATCATGTGATGACAATCTAGATAGATGTCTGAAATGGTCTTTTGAGAAAAGACACATACACAGATTGAGTGAACCTCTCCAGTCAACACACGCATGTGTGTGTAATCGTCCAGTTTAACTCGTAACTTAAGGAGCTCAACTCGCTTAAGACTGACTGAAGATCCACCACTTTTATTTGGATCATTATTTATTTAATTTAATGTTATTGTCTATATGTTCAGTTAAAAATACCTACTATAATACCTACCCAGTGTCCTTTGCTAATTTTTACAATGTTTTTTTTTGTCTATTTATAACCTCAGCATCACGTTGGAAATTAAGAGTAAACAAAATTAGTGAAACCCCTTAATTTAATTTAACATGGCGTAAACTCGATACTAGAATTAAACGCAAATGTTTGTATCTTGCTGATGCTGTAAATGAGATTTGCATGCAAGGAACTTGTGTGAAATAGGACAGAGCGAGACAACATTAATTTGTATCCAAAATAGAATTTACTACCGAGATAAAAGCTATCCTATGTCCTAACCCAAGTTATCTCTACATATATCGAAATCCAATCAGAAGTGTTGGCGTAAAAATAGACAGACAGATAATGTTACTTTCGTATTTATAATACTAATATTGATTGTTAGCGTATGGCAAAACATGATATTTTCTAGCAAGTAACAAAGGCTAGAATTCTAGTGCATCTGATAACAGACGAACTACCAATCTTCTAGCTATATAAACATAGCTAGCAAGCATAAAAAGCGTTCATGTAAAAAACATGACCACGCATTAAACGTCGAACAAAACGTATCTAGTCTTACAATCAAAACAGAGACATAAACATGTAAATACCATACTAGCAATAACGAAACGAAACGCCAAATCGCATGGCACGTGTAATTGAATCTGAAGGGAAATTGCATTCCGCACGTGAAGTTCCGATCACATAGTCGTGTTCGCAGAGATAAGGACAATTTTATACTAAAAATTTTACTGGTCCAGAATTTATTGGCGAGATAGTGTCGGATATGAAATAAGTGTTCTGTGATGTTCTTGTATGTAAAGTTTTGTAATATCGTATATCATTCGTTGAACTTGAGTGCTGAATTGTTATTGTATACCTACTGAAGTGTTTTTGTGATTTAGGGTAGGTATGTTTTGTCGCGATTTGTTTTCTGCCCTCGCAGGATCTTTACTTATGTACTTTAATCTAGCATTTGCTGGAGGTCACAATCTATTCTGTAGTTACTTAAGTTATTACTGTCTTCCACTATAGGTACGGTTATATCCATCAGATCTGGATCTACTTTAATTAACTATTAGGTATATATTTAATAACTTAACTTCATATTATTAATCATTTATTGAATTGTTTATTGTTATTTTTTTTTATATTAATGGTGCACATAATAAAGAGTATTCTATTCTATTAATTATATTGTTTTTTTTTTACAGTTCAAAATCTTCACATGGAAACAGTTCCACGAGCCTGACATTACAAAATACCATCACAACTCACTAATAGAAGCAAAATCAATCCAAAACAAAAGAATTATTAGAGTAGCAAAAACTTAACGCAATTATGCAAGCTTTCATGAAACAACATTGTTACTAACTACTGAAAAAAAAACAACCACACTACTCCCGCGAGGGATGTGAAAAGAAATGTACTTGTAATGTCAACGACTAGAGTGGGGAACATTAATTTTCCGTAAATTGTAGTAGCATATTCGTTTCCAACTGGGTATCGTTGCTTACAATTTTATTCCCTCTTACATGTAAGGAAAATTATTCTGTTGATACGAATAACGAAAATAGTTGTTACAGGCAGGTACAGTCAACAAAGGAGATAAGTATACAGGAGCGTCGGATATAGTTGAAGTTTACTAAGAAACTGATGGATGTTCTCGAATAAAATTTAATTTTAATAATAGAAAACAAACAGCTCATATAGTAAATTGAATTTCAGTCCAGAACATCCATCGGTTTCTTAGTAAACTTCAATTATATCCGACGCACCTGTATACTTATCTCCTTTGTTGACTGTACCTATGCGTTATTGCTAACATTCATTTCTTTCATAGAAAAGTTATTTGTTTCTGTTTTGTGATTATGTTTATGTATACATGAGTTCATACAGGATTGCCGTGCTATGTGAACTCATGTATAAGATAACAAAATAAAATAAAGTAAATAACCTTGACTTTATTTCTCAAATAATAGATTGCTAGTCGTTACGGGTCGTCAGTCGCCCGAAAGTCTGACAACCGGTCTTACCCAGGGGTATCGTATTACCCAGCAACTGGATCGTGGAATATACCTAATCCAAAAATGTTTCTATTCAGTAAGATAATATTTAGAGCATATCTTAAAATAACGATTTTCTTTCATGTACAGACGCCAGGACATCAAGCTACTACAATCTGTCAAATTTCTTTAATAGAATTTTAACTTTATCACTAAAGCATAAGGTTCAAAGTGGATTGGTAAAGCTAGATGTGCTGGCGTAGGGCGATCTGTCCTATACAAACAATAACATTTAGTCTATCCTATTTAACTTCATATAAAACTATAATTATAATTTGTACTACCTGAAAAGGATGACAGTAATATGCTGAACAAACTCATTTTTATTGACATTTAATTTTGACATATGTATAATTTCTCAATTTAATTGTACAAAAATAATTAAGTAATAATAATGTTTAACGCGTGCTAATTTAGGATGATAAGGGTAGGCGAATGAAAATTGCAATGCTTGTAAAAGGCTGCTAAATCATAAGTACTAACATAACATAAAACCAACATTGTACACTTAGTTCGCAATATTATAAACGTTTTGACTTTTGAATTTTTAGAGGTCAGGTAGGCAGTCGCTCCATGTAAAATCTGGTATTCAGCTGGATGTAGCTGAATGAAGCACTGAAAGAAATAAGCAGTAAATAAAAATGAAAAAAAAACATTAATCTGAACTGGTTTAAACAGTTCCATATGAACCTAACGTTCAAAACAGTATTTTTACTGATCCGAAAACAGTTAAAGCTTGAGGCAAAATGTTACCGTCATGACAGTAAATTATAACGTTTTAGGTAGCTAAAAGGTCACAAAAATAACTGTTTTATTTGTTGATATCGTTCAAACCATTGAAATTTACTTACATTACAGTAATGGTGACAGACAAAACAGTAACTTTTAATGATTGAACATACTTTTTACTGAAAAAAAAAAGAAGGAAAATTCTTTTTTTTTTCAGTAAAAAGTATGTTCAATCATTAAAAGTTACTGTTTTGTCTTTTACTGTTTTACAAACATTTCTTCTTTACTGTATAATGTACATGTCAGTAAGTCGTAAGAAATGTTTTTTTCAGTGCGGTTAGACTGGAAGCTGACTCCCAACATAATTGGAAAAAGGCTAGGCATATGATGATGAGTAGGTTGTGCCAGTATTTTTTTGATGTCTGTCTATGTTTTAGCTCATTATTAGTTCCGCCCCATCGGTCATCTGCGGATTGCATTCATACTCCTAGACTGTGGTCATTGCTATGATTCTGTGCAAATTCAAACCATAAAAAATATTCTGTCTGGAATAGTAGTCACGTGCACGTTTTCATTGACAAAACACTTACTTTTGCTGCTCACTATACATCATGTTCTCCAAACTCCACGTCAAACAAGTCACGGAAGGGGTCGTTACGTCGCGTCGCGAGCTCGTGACGTCACGTATCCGCCCCGTTGATCAACTGCGGATTACGTCCATACTCCTAGGCTGTGGTTTTAGTGTGGACAGGGTTAAGTTTTGGCATAACCGTCTGAGGGTGAAGAGATGGATGTTAAACTGGTGACTGATGATGGTTATACTGTAGCGGTATCTACAACGCCACATGCTAACATCAACGCGTCATACTGATGTCACGCAAATCCTGCATCGCGCAAGCAGAGTTTAGCGCGCAACTAGCTTAAAAACAACGGCCTGACATGAATCATTGGGCAGTTGCCCGCCAGACACAACACCCGTCTGGTCGGAGGATCCTCCCTATTATAATAATAATAATAATTGTCACTGAGCAAGCATTTTAGCAAGCAATTTAGCGCTATAGTTCCCTATAAAAGGAAGGACTATCGGAAGGATTTATTAAAATTCATTCCCTAAAGGGGTCAAACAGTTTGTTTTTTTTTTGCCGATGGGAATACCATCAGACACACGGTTTGTTTTTGAATTAATCACTAAAAACAAAACATTACCTCACCCAAAACACATAACATGATTTCAACTTACCATCCAAATTGCTGTCCGCTCCATTCCGTACACATGCTAACCGTCTTCGCGCACGTGCAAATAACGACAACAGTTCGGAGACTCGGCCTTGTACATAATCATTAATTTAATGGACGGGCCCAAGGGCTGGCCAGTGGATAGTGGCGGTCACTCCAGTTCGTGACTGGCTTAACTTGCTGCGTGTGATATTGAATAGCTTTGCGGGTATCGGAGAGTTGTGTGTAGACTGTGCTGATATATGGCTGTCTTCAAATTTCATAAGCTTGTTATAGTACAGTTTTCTAGGAATAATGATCAAACTAGTATGACAAAATTTTCTTGGAATAATTATATCGAACTTTTAAGATAAAGTTTTGTAGGAATAATTATCGAACTTTTAATTATGACAAAGTTTTCTAAGAATAATTATCGAATTTATATGGCAAAGTTTTCTAGGTATATTTATCGAACTTATATGACAAACCTCCTGTTTAATTTACCCATCCCGATACTTGAGGAAATGCGGTCGGAGAGACTTTTGAAAAATCTTAAGTAAAAAGTCGTAATTCGAGGTTTAGCTCTCGCCTATTTCCTCCTCCAATATTGGACCAATTTAAAAGATATTTCTTAAACTGAATAAGAAGGATATGTGCTGTGTCCCTATGTTTTTCTTTTTTCATTAATTGTTGTCAAATTTGTACACTAGCCACTAGGTCGACTAGGCCTCTGTTGACAGCGGTTTAAATCGGCATTTTTTGAGGGTTCTAGTGCTTTTAAAAATAATGCATCATCAAAAAGGAAAACATAGGAACATACAAGTAGTTAATATTTATGTTATTCTGTAAAAGATCATTGCTTTATGGTCGTTAACCAGAAAGAAAATAGGCGAGAGCGTTTCTATGGAGAAACGGCCATCCGCATTTCCTCTTAAAGGACCTAACAGTACTTATTTAATTATTTGGATAGATAATAAGGAGTCTTAAATACTTCACAAGCCATAATTGAAGCTTTTATTTACAAAAATATAAATGTTGTTAGTTTAAAATCGAATAAAAACGGTTCGATCAAATTAAGTTTATTTATCATGGCTCCTAGGGTGCGTTTACAAACATCAATACCACATAATAATGTAGTAACACAAAGCCGACTTCATCTAGTTTAAAAAAAACATGATTGACGTGTAAAAGTGTTTGTACAAACCTACTTACAAAAATAAAATCATTTATCATTTAAAGGCTATTAACAAAGTTGTAGACCATTCTATTTTGTTCTACAGATAAAACTGTACGCAGTGTAGAAGCAAACACCTCAGTCGCAGCGCCTTCGAATATTTTCGTGATGTCACAGTATACTTGTTTTGCAGTAGAACAACAACTGATAAAAACAAAGCACACAGTTCCTTCACCAACAGTAAACCACTAACTAAAACTTAGATATGCATTAGTTTGTGGCTTACTGTTGGTCGCACCTATGAGTAGGGTGCGTTTACAAACGTAATTAACACATAATATTATAGAAACACAAAGACTAGGAACAAACTACTTGAAGACCGTTCGATTTTCTTCAAAATGCAGATCGAACCACACGGCACGCAGTGAGAGAAGCAAAAACTTCAGTCACAGTGCCTTCAAAATGTTTGCGATGTCACAGCATACTTGTTTTGTAGCAATACACACAACGACATATCAAGCTATACATTTCCAGTTTTAGCTCGCATTGTATACGGTTTTGGTACAATGAGAAGTTAGCTTAGACTGGAAATGTATAGCTTGATATCGCTGTACGTCAACAAGAACTGCCAAACTATCCTGTCAATATCTCACCGTAAAAATTTGGGTGCAGTGAGCGTGAAGTGAGGGTCAATCTCTAACATCAGGTGGATTGACAGCTCACTTGACTCAAGTTTTCACGAGATTTTTACAGAATAGCACTGCTGATGTAAACAAAGGACACGGTTCCTCCACCCTCTAACTAATGCATACCTAAAGAAAGCCCGAGAGTACCTACTTCAGAAACTTTTAGCCCTTAGCTCGTCTTGTTCTGAGTAAAAACAAATTGTTATGGTTATTCACACTTTGGACAAACTTTCAATATATTCTCATAGGCATGTCAAGTAGTGAAACTTTTTAGATAAATTGTAACTTGTGTGATGCTGAAGTGGTAGAAAAAAGTAAATATGTAGCTACAATTTTCGCTAACGTTCGAATATTTTTGCTCTTGAAAATAAAAGTTTTGTGAAGGAGATACAGCTACCCTAAGTGAATTTGGTTTCGCAGATTATTTATGAAGATTTTAGAAGATTACAAAATATAATTATGTCGGTAAGGCTATTTTACCACGTTTATAATAAAAAAAATCTATTTGTTTATTGATATTTCACTTCAACGACTTACTCACAGTTTTAGATCTTGTCACTTACAGAAGTGTGCAGAAAACTTAAGATTAAAGGACGTCTAAGATATCGTTAGTTGAATTACATTGAGTTACAGAATAATGCAAAAAGGTCATACCTACTTACCGGTGAAAACATGGACGAGATAGTTTTTTTTTAATCGTTTCACCTATCAGTGAAACCTGAAAATGTTCAAAACGTTAAAAACTAGCTAAATCTCCGGATAACAAAATATTTTTGGTCTATTTCCCAGATCCTGATTATAGGATATTTGATATGCATACAGTATGTTACCCTATCTTTACGCCAATTTGCCTTGTATTCACCAATTCACAATTCAACGCATACACAATAAATGTGTGAGCTGTCCGTAACTGTACTTTGTTACTTCCCGTATTGAACTCAATATTTTAAAGCTTTTTACATACCATTATGAATTCTACTTCCCTGTTATAAGGTGGATATTCCATTCTTGAATACGCAGGTAAGGAAGGAAATAAAATGGAAATTCGTTTTTATTGGTTTTTGTAAATTACATTTTCCTGATACGAATTAATGATCAGCAGTATGTTTTTACTTGTTTCAGATGAAATGTACCAGCATCGATTTTCGTTCTTTGAATAATTTGAAGTGACTTACATATTATATTGCTACCTACTCACATAATCTTCTAGTGAGTATCGTAACACCGTGAACACCTTTTACCATCGACGCCCAAACTGTAACCATGTATTCAGCACATGGTTATCAAAATAGTAGATTGTTAGCCAAGGGAGCAAACTATTTTGAAGGCCAGGGATTCAAAGTACGTCACTCGAGCTTAAAATAGGGTTGCTCCCGAGGTGGACACTCTACTTTTTATCACCTATGAAAAAATAAGTACCTAAATAAACTTACTATTCTTATTCATAAGAATAAGAATAGTAAGTTTATTTATTTACATACAATTTTTTATCATACCTACTACTTGTTCATACAATGTTCGTGATTGATCTCTTTGGTGATTGGAACTTTTACTAACAATATCCACATTCCGAATTCAAATCACTTTTAGTCCCTAGTGACTAAAGAACTATTTTAGTCCCTGTTTATGAAGAATACATTAGCTCTTTTTGAATAGATGTGATAAAAAAATTGCTGTTTTATAGAAAAGTGCAATACCTTCGCGGTCAAAATGTGTGGAACAGAAATATTTTTTTTAATAACCGATGAGAAAATTCAACGCTGGGGTTTATAATCTCCCTGTATACTTGTAAGTTATTTACACAGTAGCTGATATTATTTAAGTTATTACATTAAGTTTAGGGTATGTGATAATATGATCAATTTATCACTGAATTTCCTTTGCAATTATTTTAGGTTGCTTTTCATCTTCCAAACTATTTATTTAATCGCAAGTGCCATACTAACAGAATGCAATAGGCTATCTAGATATTTTAAAACAAAGATATTATTAGGTATTGAATCTGGAATTGTGCCCAGTTGATGGCAATAGGCTCGCCCTATATTAAATGGGACTTAAAATTAATTGCCAAAATGTGAGTGTACTAATTGTACTATAGATACAGTTCTGCTTATCCCTTCGGGATATACGGACGTGACGATATGTGTAGATATTATTATAGTCAAGCTTTTCAACCAAGTGACAGACTTCACTTTTTCCCTTTTAACACTATAGCGTCACTTCAAAATCTAATTAATTCCATCAAGTGGTTATCCCTGGTTCTTCCATTCTAGAATTAAACGAATAATAACCCAAAAGGGCTGTCAAATAAAAAATCAACGAAAAGTTCTTAAGCCCTTGATCCCCATTATTTTCTTAGTCAAAAAGTATCATAGAATAAGAATGTATAGATGCGCACCCCGCACTGGACGCATCGCATCGGATCGGAAAGGATACGAACGGATGCGGCGGTACGGCAGGATGTCGGCGCATACGATCGGCTCCGTACCGTCGCTTGCGAACGTATCCGTTTCTGCGCCTAGTCAAATAGTTTCAATCCTACCGTGTTGACGTGTTCTAATTTATAAAACTGGTTGAATTTGACTTAGTATTTACTTAGTAGTTGGCTATTGCATTAGAAGAAGAAGAAAATAATAATAAAACACACAATAGAAAAGAAAAATTTGGACGACATCCGGAAGGATCCGATCGGATACGACGACAGGCGAACGGAGCCGTACGCACGTCGCAAGCAAACTTTCGGCTGCGATTGCGTGTCGCAGAAGACGCCCGCGGTCAAGCTGCTGTGCGCGGCTTGGTAATACAGGCTTTAAATACTGTGTACACAATTTAATATCGATAAAGATTGTAAAATCCGATCCGATCCGATGCGATGCGAGCCGTTTGGTGGAACTCAACCTTAAATCCCTGCATTTTTTAGGGCATAAGATACATTCAATACTGTGACGATTCGATTCGTGTACCTTAGTTGCGTAACACAATATGTCACCAACAGCATCAAACTGCTTGAAAAGTGAGCTTGTCTTGAACTTTTTAGTAGCAGTTGAGTAATCTCTTTCATTTTGACAATTCAAAATTATTATGTTATGCGTTATTTGAGTAGCAAAAGAGATGACGTTTTTAAACATTATGGACATTGATTAGTTGATAAAATGGAAGAGATTTTTATTCCACGTGTGTAAAGTTGGGGTTCCTTACGTTCCTTGCCGCCACATAACGGACGTCATGAAGATGATGACACCGTTGTTTGACTTTACGGTGTCTTCGGGGAAACAATTAAAATAACTTCTTCTTCTTCGTAGCACTCTTGTCAGAGCGGTCGTGGTCCTCACGTAGTTTCTTGTTTATGGGCTGATGTGATTCGCCTCACGATTTCTCGCCACCTACTCTGATTTCTGGTGTTTTTTGTGCACTCATACAAGGGATCACCCACTGCGGATTTAATTTGGTCTGACCATCTCATGGGTTAGAGTCCGCGTGGTCTAGTACCCTCCACTCTACCCTGCACGACAAGGCTTTCAATAGAATCTCCCTCACGCCTCGAGACATGTTCGAAGTATTTGAGGATGCGCATTTGGACCATAAGAGATACACGCTTTTTGATGTTGAGTTCTTGGCGTATAGAGGTGTTGGTGCGAAACTCAGTCCACGAAACCCCAAGCATTCTTCTCCAGCACCACATTTCCAGAACGTCTATCTTCTTCTTCTCGATGTCTCGCAGCGTCAACATCTCAGTAGCGTAGGTATAAATAAAATAAAAAAATTAAGTCCTCCAGACCGTATTTCGGCCACGGCGGCCAATCTCAACGGAGACTAGCCTTCGGCGCGGGAGATATTATAGTGCACAAGTGTGCGCGCAGACACAGGTGCACTCCCTCTTCCCTCACTCTCATTGTCCGATGGGACGGCAATCCGACACGACCGGAGAGGGATCAGGCGCAGGACCAATGGCTTAACGTGCTTTCCGAGGCACGGGGGTATCACACCGCCAACTTCCAAACTCCGGGCTGTTACTAAGAAATTCCTAATGGAAAAACTCAATAACAAAACTAAACTCAATAACTCGTGGGTATAGGAATATAGGGAAAACCAGTGATTGAACAAGCCGGATCTTGTTGGCATTTGTAAGATCTCTGTTCCTCCAGACTTTTTTCAGCTTGTCCATCGATGCTTTAGTTATCGCCATACATCTCTTAATTTCATCTATGCATCCATCCACTCCCGTTTGAGATTAAAATAGATAGATAGATAGATAGATAAACCATTTATTTGGCGCACACAAAAAGACAGCACAACACACAAAAGTACAATATAAGATGATAACCAAACTAACTACATAAAATACAAAAACCCTTAGCCTTCACAATTATTGATTGGGTTAGATTAGTACACGTACTAAGTAATACGGGCTGGTTTCCGCAACTCCACGTCGATGCGCGTATTTTGCGTACGGGTACACGTAATAACAGTAGCGCTGATTATTTTGACGGCAGCAATACACGCACAAAAAGGAAAGTGCAAGAATTTCACGTCTACACGAATTTCTTATTCTATGACAACCTTTTCACATCGACCTCCATCATTTGGGACAGGCGAGAACGTCTTCATTGTACTTCGGAGCATAATTGAAAACTCAACGAGTTTTAATACATTGCACGCGTTGGTTGATATTGAGCCTGGTTCTCAAAGAAATATGGTTTTAATTAAGTATGTTTTACTGAAATTTTTGAGTTTGAGTATTTTTTTATAAATTTTTTCAGGTCTACGGGAGAGCAGTCTTTTTTCTAACTAAACCATTCATAGGAATGATTACTGATACTTCTTTTTCGTATTGGTGGGCTATCTGAGAATTCTAAGCTCATACCGTGGTAAGAAGATTAGTTAGTCTACAGGATTACCACACTTAAGACTGGCTGAACAGTAAGACTGGCCCAACGTGCGCTGAATAAAACTTTATACCTACACATACATAGAAGCTATTTAGCACATTCAGTCTCCGAGCTGCTACTGAAAATTTGTAATGGAAACCACAAAGAAACAACGTTCAGCAGCCACGCCTGCGCCCACTCAACCATTAAAGCCTTTATTATAAAACCCTCGGTCAGAGAAGAATTAAATTATTCGTAACCACACATGATAATTACATGTCTAAAACAAACCTCAAACAACACAAGTGAACTGACATACATAATTTAAGAACACCCTTGCTTCCGTGTACCGAACGCCCTTCACCTGCTTTTGTGAAATGAATTGTTCACGAGAAATTAATGAACGACCATTTTAATTTAATTTTGTTTCTGTGCTGGGTTAATACGAGGTGTGTTTATGTACGTATTATTGTTTAAAAAAATTATTATTTGTATATTCGCTATTTGTAAAATCTTATCTAATCACTAGTTAGTGCTTGAATGGTATGTACCTCCCTACGCAGACTCAACGGACGACTAAATACTAACATAATTGAAACTCATTTTATTCGCCTAATATTCATTCTCTTTAACTTTGGCCAAGATCAAATTGTGAAAACAAACCATTTGAAATTAGCATGCAGCTAAAAATATCGTTTTCATCACCACTGCTCTAAAAGCAGTTTCGAAAAATACTTTGATGAAACCGGCCTGATCTCATCATTTGCCTAGCCTTTTCCCAACTATGTCGGGGTCGGCTTCCAGTCTATCCGGATTAAGCTAAATACCAGTATTTTACATGGAGTGACTGCCTATCTGACCTCCACAACCCAGTTACTGGGTAATACGATACCCCTTGGTAAGACTGGTTGTCAGACTTTCGGGCTTCTGACTACCCGTAACGACTGTCAAAGTTCCACAAACGACAGATATATACCAAAAATACAATTGACGTCTGCCGCTGGGCCCAGGCACCACTCCTTCTCACAGAAAAAACGCCTGCGCGTGAGCAGTGGCAACATTATAGGCTGATTATGTTATGCAACTACCTCACCAATTTGATCAATTTTATTTTCCCTTATAAATAAACTCAAATTAATGTGTAAAAGCCCAAAGAAATCGGGCCCTAAAGGACTTAATTAAATGCAAAAAGACTTATTTATTTGACGGTGACCGGAGGTACTGAGAGTGACACCAGCGCGGCCATTGGCTATTTGCTTAGAAGTCTGCTCGTGGCGTATTTGATCGGAATCTTTGAGCATTTTAAAATACTTCATGTTTGGTTTAAATTTGGGGTTTATTTTATCTTTACTTCTGCGGTGTGCTTTTCCTTGAAACGACAAATCTACAACAGGTTTCAATTTATGGAAACCTGTCTACAAAATTTAGTGGAAGTTTGATTGATTGCTTATAATCCCCTACTCTATTAACACTCCAATAAACAATTTTTGGTCACTAATTCTTTTAAACCAAAAATGCGTAGACTTAACATCTACCAACCTGCACTGGGCCCGCGTCGTGGATTATGGCCCATTCCCTCGAACCGAGAGGAGGCCTGTGTTCCCGCAGTGGGAACTGCTGTATTATGTACACTTTCCTATGATCCACAATAAAGATGAATTGAATTGAACATTGTGGGCTGATTATGAAGTCTTTTGTCGCGTAACTTTCCTAAAATAAATGTAGAATTTTGGTCTAACTTTGCATACTTCCCAACGATTCAAAGACCGTAGCAACTCAATTTCTTCAAAATTGATTCACGTTGATTATTCATCGTGAAATTAATAATCTAATCTTAAAATTTTATAAAAACTTGGCTCATCCTGTCGGATGCCAGTGCCCGAAAAAACTTTGCTTGTTAAGGGCCTTCATTAGCAAGCCTTCGAGGGTTTTGGATAGGCCCTTCAGTTATCGACTTAATTACAAGTATCTTGTAGGTACTTAGGCTTAGACACATTTGCCTTTGAAACTTGAAACAGATAGAGGTACTGGATTGATTGATTTTAGGCAAATTAGAAACTTGTAGGTTGGGATTCACAAGTTAATTTGTAGGGGTGTCAAGTGTCTAATTAGTTTTCTGGACACTTATGTGGCTTATTTGGGTAATGAAAGGAAGTGACTACCCAGAAACTCGTGAAGGACGCGGGAATTAGCTGATTGTTGGTAGCACAAGACTTGTTGTTGTAGTAATATTTTGGGGAGGCCCTGTTCATTGGCCAGCAGTGGAAATCTTTAAAATAGTTCTGAATAGTATCTAATTAGTTACCAGTGATCATGATCATCATTTTAGCCGAACGTCCACTGCTGGGCATAGGCCTCCCCAACCATTGCCACTTCGACCGGTTCTGTGCTTCTCGTATCCAGTGGATTCTTGCGGTCTTCACAAGGTTACCAGTAATATTTATTTTATTACAGCGCTAGCAGAGAAATACAGCAGACGCTAGGTAAGGTTTCCAAAAATAAAGGTAAAATAGACTACAAAGAGAATTATTACAAATTCTACCAATGTATTTGGTTGCCTACTCTTTGACCCTACTTTACTGAAATATTACCCAAATATTATCAAATTATTTATATTAATCTACTATGTTTTAGGTACGCAGTAATAAATTAAATCTTTACTCAATATCATTTTCAGAAACTCAAACAAAATAACAGATCCGAAACGCAAAGCCAAACAAAATAAATTTCATCGAACATAAAATAACTTTCTGAATATGCAAAATTATCTTAAAAGTACACAAATAAAATGAAAGGCGATAATATGATATGCATAATAAAATGTTAGTACATGTAATATATACAAGCTTTCTATATGCAACATAGATTTTACAGCGGATTGGAGGACCGGTAAATTTTATGGTTTAGACGGATTTTATTGTTGGTACTCACTCTTGGATGCTTTGAAACTGGATAGGTACCTAGAGATGCTGCAATAATTCGACACATACTTTTGAATTCATCACATCTTCGAAAAATAGTGTGAGTTCAGTATTATTGTACTTATTAAGCTTTAAAAGCTGTTCTTGCGTAGATATAAGTATTTCCTAAACTGTCCCGTATTCAGATTTGCCAGAAGAACAATTTTAAACAACATTTTTTCCAAAAAGATACCTGTCGATTTTTCATGTAAAGACGCCAAGCACATCAAGCTATTACAATCTTTCAAATTTCTTTAATAGATTTGCAGCTTTATTGCTTAAAGCATAAGGTTCAAAGTTGATTGGGAAAATTTTACAGTTTCGGGTAGCTTGATGTGCTGGCATCTGTACCATTTTCAGTACAGGTCCTATGTTCAGTGTCGGACGTCTTTCGGCTGAAATGATGATGATGATGATGATGTGGGGCATCTACATCGCCACATGCAAAATACTCATCACACTGACGTCAAGCAATATCCTGCATCGCGCAAGTAGAGTTTACCGCGCAACTACATAGCTTACAACGTCTCGGCATCGGGCAGTTGCCCACCAAGCACGACACCCATCTGGTCGGATCCTCCCTTTTCTATTCAAATTAAAAAAAAAATCTCTTCACAAACAATGGTATCCTAAAAATTTTGACAAGCTTAGAAACTAGTTTGTGGGAGACTGGTGTCTGCACTAGGAATACCTGTGTAGAGGATGAGTGAACTTCCTGTCTAATGATCTTCAGTAAATAAAACAACCAATAATGGCGCCGATTCTGTTGTTCACAAACTAAACTAAATTTAAGTTCAGGCATCTTTTTCTTTTTATTTCATTAAGACAAGGACAGAAGATAAATATTAGTTTAGTCCTGTTAAATTAGTCAGGGCCTGACGTAAATTGACGTATTTTTAGTAGCCAATTTTTTAATCTCGTCTAACGTTGTCTATGGAGTATCTTAATTTGACAGGACTAAACTAATATTTATCTTCTGTCCTTTTCTTAATGAAATAGAAAGAAAAAGATGCAGGAACTTAAATTTAGTCTAGTTTGTGAAAAACAGAATCGGCGCCAATGTCTACCAATCTCAAGATTTCGTAAAATTTGAATGGACTTTAAACAACTCCAACAATGCTTAGGTTTTCGTATCCAGCATTTTCCAAATTCAAGCTAAGTTATACACGGAGATAAATCTCGGGAATTGGATGCGTCTATCTCGCACGGGTGTTTAGCTGGTACGTAGTTAGAACCCATCCCCGTTTATGACTTAAAAATCCCTCCATTTGGAGATTCGGTTAGTTCTAATCTACTATATTGTGGGGATTTCTGTAAGCATGTAATGTAAGAGGAATTTAAACAAGACAGGTTGGCAGGCAGTGCAGAGCTGGACCCTAATTGCGTAACACACTATTAATTATATCAGAACCATGGTGAAGAAGGATATTGCTAATCTATTGCTTGCATATGTATGATCGAAAAATTCGTCTGCTCAACAACGTAAATAACGCGATGATAAACCTACTCACAGAAATAAATATCATTTATCATCGCAATTTTTTTCCACTATAATAGCACAGTCTATTTTATACTGTGATAAAAGTCACAAAGAAAAGAATGCAGCATCTTTCTTACAAAGAACACTCTCCGTAAAAATCATATACTTAAGAAGATCAAATATCAATCGATATAAACTAATAAGTTCAAAGGTAAATAATATTGAAAATCATGCGCAAAATTAATTAGCCGGGCTCAAAGATCGCGGGTGTATACAAAAAATGACAGGTTATTAACTCATCTCCAACCACCCTCCCAGTAATTTACTTCCATCTGATAAATAAATTTATATTTATAAGAGAGATTCGCTTCGATTCCTCTCAGATATTGGAAATAAGATTTTGTTTTTGGTCACTGGGCGATGGTGGATTATGATTACATGAGGGAAGTATTAATTACGCCACTGAATGAAATATTACTATGGGGTTTTTTTTTGCGGATGGGAAATCATCAAATGACCTCTCCCACTCTGGGTGGAGCGGAAGGGAGTTTCAGACACTTACTGACTAAAGCCCCCCGTGTTCCTTCCTTAGCCCTTTATGTTCCGGGCCAGCGGTAACCTTTTCGGACAATCCCGCTGACCCGGCAATTATTATGGGATTGCTACAAGTTTAATAATAATTTGCTTATTTCAGAAGAAAGAGACCTTTATTGCACCAAAAACAAAGGATTACACATACTTGTACAGACGCCAAGCACATCAAGCTACCTGAAAGTGTAAAATTTTCCCAATCAACCTTAAACTTTATGCTGTAGCGATAAAGTTGAAAATCTATTATCTATTAAAGAAATTTGACAGATTTTAGTAGCTTGATGTGCTGGCGTCTGTACATACACCAGGCTAGTACTAGGGAGTATAAAACATGGTAGCATCTGTAGCCGAACTAGGAAGAGCCCTGGTTCCTGCTGTATCTCGGCACATAGACCCCTCAAAATAGACAATAATACATATAAGCAAAATACATGCAAAAAGATGCATCTACGGATGATCTTAAAAAAAAATTTTTGGAACATCCAAAAGTGTACGACTCATAAGGCTCATTTGATCGTATAAAAAAACCATAGAAATAGTTATTATATTAGTTCGTTTTTTATTAATTTTAATTAAAGTGCTTTGAATAAAAGAGCCATTTTCAATAAGGTTCCTCATAAGGGTGAAACGAATCTATGAAAGAAGAGAATATACGAAAGAGTGTTTAAATGAACCGCAGTGTTGAAAATAGGCAGCTGTTCATTTTCACTTATACGGAACCTTTTCATTCATCCTTAAATACTCTTTAAGTCTTGCGAAAGAAGCTTAACAACACTTGGAAAAATTCTTCAACAAGTCGAATGAAAGTCATAATGAACGCAAAAACAACACCATAACACAACGGTTGTTGTACAAATAGATTGAACAACACGTTGGGTTGTAGATGATTTATTTTGGCAATAAGTGTCGTGTTTAAGCTACGCCATTATCGGGGCCGCTCGACGGTGGACGGACCTCTGAGCGGCGCACGTTGGGAGAATTTAGCGGATTAGACTTATTTTGTTTTTTTTTTTTTTACATGTCCACTCGCAGATACAACTCTAGAGGGCCAAAAAGTTTGTAAGACCTGGCTGGGGAGCCAGGGCTTACAAACTAGGATTTTAGTTAAATAAACCGACACTAAGGGCACCCCCTGTGGGGTTCGGGCCTCGGCTTAGTGCGTCATTGGGGGGAGGGCAGCAATGGTCAGGCTGGGTCTGGTTATTATTAATTGGGGAATTTAAAGCTACTTGCTCAGCTACACGGGCTGGCTCGTCGAGCAAGGGTCGGGCTGTGATGTTACAGGGGAGTCGCGGAGGGCCTCGGCGGCGGGGCCGGATTCGCGGTTTGTATTTGTTTTTATTACGTCTGGTGCTGGTTTCCCTACAACTCTCTTGGAGAATGGTGGTGGGATCGTCGGGTGCGAATGGTGGTGGGATCGTCGGGAGACTTATTTTGGGTTTTTTTTACCAATTTATATATTTTTATCTATCCGTGCGTGCGAATATGATAGCCCGCAGGTTTGCACGTTGTACTGCAGACGTAAAGGTGACGCTCTTCAGAGCATTCTGTTCCACCTTCAACACGTACAGTTTGTGGGAGGGATATTCGGGGGCATCGTATGGAGCCCTTCGTGTCCAATTTAATAATGCATTCAGAAAACTGATGGGGTTGCCATGGCGTTGCAGTGCGTCAGGGATGTTTACGGTGGCGCGGGTAGACTGTTTTTACACAATAATGTGCAAACGCGCAGTATCGATGGTGGCTCGTGGCCAGCCGCAACAGGGTTCTGAAAATTATTGCTGACAGAGTGGACTGTTCGTATATAATTCACTGCTGTCAGTTACATGTGCCATCGTATCGTATTATTTACTCACAGTTATAAGAACAATGTTACTAACCTTATATGAGTCTTCGCTCGAATTAAAGTTTTTGAATTTGAATTTTCGATTTTTGATTTGCAGAGATATTCAATCTCTGCAAATCAAAAATCGAAAATCTTAGATTCATTCATTCAATCACTGAAGGAAGACGTGACATCTACCAACCCGCACTGAAAATTATTAGTTTCATCATCGGATGAAGGTTAATAGTTTAGAGAGTGAAAGTTTGTATCCAAGGATTAATTTGAAACTTGGTATTGATGATCTTGATAAAAAAAATAGTTTTTTGTTATTGTTTTCGTAAATCATTAACTAGATGAAAAAGGATAATCAAGTTTTTAGGGGAGGGTTTTACTGCTTGCTTCGATTAATTTGAAAATTAGTATTTGATACTTAATTTGTGAAAGAGCCTTGAAGGTCCGTGGTATAGGTACTCACCTTTCCGCCAGTCTGTTTTTTTTTTTTAAATTGGCGGCCACTTACGAAACCTATATAAATCAGCATAAATATAATAATAATAATAATAAAAAATCTTATTTAACTCCACAAATTAATAGCAACATAAAATAAAATATGTCAGCTTTCGATTTATATCGGTCAAATGCTTGGCCGCCATTTTGAAAAAAAAAATGGCGGACAGGTAAGTACGCCAGACTCCATAAAAAAATCTTCAATGTGGTTTTGTTCGGAACGGGTAGACAAGCACAAAGTGATGATGACCTATAAAGCAAACCATCCATTCATCTTATAACTTAATCCGCACAACAAATGGAAGTCAAGAGAAACAATGTTTATAGCATTTATTAAACAAGCAGCCATGATTGACGTCTATTTAATAAAAGCCAAAAAGATGTCGTGGTTTTCAAACTTGTTTTTGTTTACGCCAATCCCTTGGGAGGACTGGTTTGATGTTTATATTTATTTAATCCTAAAACAACTAACGATACTTCTTTATTGGATATTGTAAGTAGGTACAGACGGCAGCACATCAACCTACCCGAAACTGTCAAATTTTTCCAATCAACTTTGATCCTTATGCTTTAGTGATAAAGTTGAAATCTATCAAATAAATTTTCAGAATTTAGTAGGTTGATGTGCTGGCGTCTGTACCTACTGAAAGTTTTTCGTATTTGAGGAAAATGGATTGGTAGTACCTACCTTTCGATGGAATCTTATTGGTACATTAAGAAAATAAGGATGTTTAGTTTATGGAAATGGAAAAACTGGTTTTAGCATGAGGATAAAAAAAAAAATTATTATAAATGCGAAAGTGAGTTTGTTTGTTGGTTGTTAAGCATTCACGCTAAAACGGCTGAACGGATTTGGATGAAATTTGGCACATGGGTAGACCATGACCTGGAGAAGGTCATATACTTCTTTTCATCCTAGATCGGAGAAGCAGCCGTGCAACAGCTAGTAAGTGAACATACATGGTTTTGTCAAACTGTAATGTACAAATTTACGGTTTTCTGGTTTTTTCCTTTACCTGTGCTACATGACATTGCTTCTTGCCAAATTTCATGATTCTACGTCAACGGGAAGTACTCTATAAGTTTTGATTCCGGAACATAAATGCCCGTATCTTTTGATTGCGTTGACTTAGAAGTTTGATTTTTTCACTGCTTCAAGGGGTTGCAGATATAAGTAATTGAAATTAATTACAACTTGATAACTCCGCGCGTTCCTGAGAAAAAGGGTCTTGACAGACGGACAGACAGACCGAAAACGAAGTTATCTTCTAAGGGTTCAGTTTTTCCTTTTAAGGTACTGAACACTAAAACTTGCAAATCCATCCGATTAACAAGGGCAAAACCAAAGGAATAATGATTTAACATCTTCTGCCTATTTGTTTTAGACTTAGAAATTAATTAATTGTTGTGAACGCTTTAGTGATGTTTGCGGTAGAAACCAATGGCTTTATAAACAATAGTTGATGAATATCCCTTCAAAACAACCACCGTGATAATGTAATCCGTCCTTGTACCTATTGATTTAACCCTTCGTATGCCGGGAACGTGGATCTACGCGATGAACAATGGCTTTTTAATCTATACTAATAAAGCTGAAGAGTTTGTTTGTTTGAACGCCCTAATCTCTGTAACTACCAGTCGGATTTGAAAATTCTTTTTTGCATTTGAAAGCCCAATTATTGAGGAAGGCTCTAGGCTATTTACCATCACGCTAGGGCTCTTAGGAGATGAGCAAAAAGTAAGAAAGATCGCGAAAACGAACTATTAGCGCGGGAAGGGAATGCGACGCAACGGGGTGGGTCGGGGAACAAGACATTTTACGCGGACGAAGTCGCGGGCAGAATCTGGTTGTTTCTACAAATACGGCATGTATATATTTATTTAGATTAGTATAATATATGTCGGCAGACACATTGATTAGCAGCTGTGAGAGACGGCGACTAGATGGCGCTAGTGGAACGTGCACCAGACGCAAATCATTCACTCTATCGATCATTTGGCCTAAAGGACTTGGTATCCAATCCAGTAAAATATTGTAACGGTTTCCCCCCCACTAGCGATCGCCTTTATAAGGAGCTGCGCTGTTTGATCGGTACGCATTTCCAACGGTTGCGTCGTGGTGCACGGACCACTGTCTCTCGACAGTCAGTACTGCCCGATTATTGGATGTGGAACGCTGTCTCTGACAATTAGTACTATCCTTATTGCGGTGGGTGCATGGACCACTGTCCCTGACAGTCAGTACTGCCCTATGTGACCGCCTTTTGCCGTTATTAGTTTTAGTATTTCGTTTCTGTATTTTTATTTTTATTTTATTTTTTATTTTTTATTCAAGAGGAACAACAAACAGCTACAATATAAAACATAGAAACCAAAATAACACAAAACAATAACATAGACAATATTGAAGCCCACAACGCTGTTCACAGATTAACGATAGGATACAATACAGTGAAAGTAATCGCTAGGGAAACATTTTTTTTTTTTTTTTTTTTTTTTTTTTTTTTTTTTTATATTTTCTAGATTTAAGATAACTGATTGTTCAATTGAATAAACTTGTGTTTTACTTCTGATGTCTGGGCCAATCCGACATCAGAAGTGGGATCGGATTGTCCGCCCACCTCTGGCACTTCATTATCACAAAATGGCCAGAAAAATATTCCGCTACCCTCAAATAATTTAGAAGCATTTCTTTCATAATTAACTGATGCTCTACTACCCGGTCCGATGCGCCACCACAACCATTCACAGTGTTGGTACCATTTGATCCTGATTACCCCAATTCATACGTAGAGGGCTGTCAGACACCATAATTAAAAGCAAAAATTTGAAAGGTGTCAATTTAATCATGACGCTGACCTTGCCTTCGAGGCGGCGCAGCCACATTACTGATCTAGATGCCTCTCAGTCATTATCAATGGGATGATATCTAGACCAGCAAATATGTACTGTAGGGGTTGCAAGAGTATTGTGACCTAGTCCAGTCAGCTGCAGGGATCTCATCCATGGGATGGTTATCTAGACCAGCAAATGTGTACTGTAGGGGTTACAAGAGTATTGTGACCTAGTCCAGTGAGCTGCAGGGATCTCATCCATGGGATGATTATCTAGACCAGCAAATATGCACTGTAGGGGTTACAAGAGTTGTGACCTAGTCCAGTTGTAGCTGCAGGAATCTCACCTGCTTTAGTGGGTGACGATTTAGACCAGCATGTTTGAACTGTAGGGTTTTCTATTGTAAAGAAATACCTAGACCAGTGATATTTGCTAATTTGATATGTAACGATGATGACGATGTGAATTGATGACGAATGAATGCACTCGAGAACGAGTGATTTATCAGGATGGCCGTGTCGGCAGACACATTGATTAGCAGCTGTGAGAGACGGCGACTAGATGGCGCTAGTGGAACGTGCACCAGACGCAAATCATTCACTCTATCGATCATTTGGCCTAAAGGACTTGGTATCCAATCCAGTAAAATATTGTAACGGTTTCCCCCCCACTAGCGATCGCCTTTATAAGGAGCTGCGCTGTTTGATCGGTACGCATTTCCAACGGTTGCGTCGTGGTGCACGGACCACTGTCTCTCGACAGTCAGTACTGCCCGATTATTGGATGTGGAACGCTGTCTCTGACAATTAGTACTATCCTTATTGCGGTGGGTGCATGGACCACTGTCCCTGACAGTCAGTACTGCCCTATGTGACCGCCTTTTGCCGTTATTAGTTTTAGTATTTCGTTTCTGTATTTTCTAGATTTAAGATGACTGATTGTTCAATTGAATAAACTTGTGTTTTACTTCTGATGTCTGGGCCAATCCGACATATACTTTATGTATATATTTATTGTATTATGTAAATGGTATGACCGACGACCTTGTGAAGGCCGCAGGAACCCGTTGGATGCGAGAAGCACAGAACCGGTCGAAGTGGAAGTGCTTGGGGGAGGCCTATGTCCAGCAGTGGACGTCTTTTGGCTGAAATGATGATGATGATGATGAAAATGGTATCTACACCACAGACTACCTACAGTATTTGTCTGTCCTTCCCAATTTTTAATCCATCCAAAGGTAGTCTTTAAAAGATCGCTTTTAGCGATAGGACCACCCATTGTGTCAGCCTTTGTACAGTTTCTATATTTATGTCTGTAATTTTTATGGTGTACATTATAAAGAGCATTCTATTCTATTCTATTCTACGGCATTCAGCCGGTTTATCTAATATTTGATCATGCTTTTAAATAAAGTACATAAGGTTGACACAATGTTGTTTTTTTAGAATAATAATTGCTATCAGTAGGTACTTACTGTTATTATTCATAATTATACGGTTAACACAATGTTGTTTTGTTTAAAATTATAAATGCTATCAGTAGGTACTTATTGTTATTATTCATAATTATACGGTTGACACAATGTTGTTTTTTTTGAATTATAAATGCTACTCTTACTGTTATTATTCTTACATGTCACATAATAATGTTAATAAAAAAGGGGATACTCCAAAAAATTCTATATTTTTATTTTTATCCTACTATGTGATTATCATGCCGACCTAGTAGAAAACCGTAAATTAAGTTTTTCCATCACCTCTCATTTTTCAGATAAAAGAGGCAAGTCTAAATTTTTTATTTTCTTCAAAATCACGTACTCACTATAACTTTTATTGATGTATTGATACTATTACTACGTAAGTAGGTATAATCAAAGAGATAGGGATGGGATTTGGATCGATTGATTGGTATTGTAGTACAGATAAAAAAAAACTGAAAAATGCTTCAATAATGGGATTTGAAACGATAAACTTAACGGTTAACTGTCTATTATTGTTATGCTTTTATGATTCTGTCAAAGTGGCTGTTTTAGGCCCCCAGATGGCAGGAGGCAGAAACGACTGAAGTAGTTTTTATATTATCTGCGTGTATACATCATCATCTGCCTAGTCTTTTCCCAACTATGTTGGGGTCGGCTTCCAGTCTAACCGGATGCAGCTGAATACCAGTATTTTACATGGAGCGACTGCCTGTCTGACCTCCACAACCCAGTTACTAGGGTAATACGAAACCACTTTTGGTATGACTGGTTGTCAGACTTTTGGGCTTCTGACTACCCGTAACGATTGTCAAAGATCCACAAATGACAGCCGGGACTAACGGCTTAACGTGCTTTCTGAGGCACGGAGGGGTCTCGGTATGTAAAGATGGTCAGCCATCCACAGACCAACCACGGCAAGCGTAGCTTAAGGTGATCGATCGACCTGTGCGGCTATTATTATTTAGCCACGTGCCTCTCCGCGTACATACATATATACATAAACTCACGCCTTCGTCCCGTGAGGGTACGCAGAAACTATATAAATAGTTAACGTAGATACGTATCTACGTAGGTAATATCTGTGTAACGGAGCATTGTAATACAAGATGCTACAGGGGTACTAAGGACCTTTTATGGATTCCGGAGGCCAAACAAGAGTCGTTTTGTGTAAAATTAACCGGAAGTCTACGAAATTTGTCAGTACTAGCTGTTGCCCGCAACTTACTCTTATATGCCAAAATGTTAATTCCCTATTATACTTAACAAGTTACACGAAATAGAAAAACAACTTTTTTTTTTTCAATATATCACCATAAGCTTGTGGCTATATGCCAATTATAGACGACACACTGGCTTGGACAGGTATTTCTGAATTAAGCCAATTACATCACAGTTTAATGGACATGAACCTTTGTCCTGGGAATTATTGTGAATTAATGTTTAAGTGCTAGGTAACTGGTTTAATGTTAGTAGCTGTTTAAATTATTTCATTACCAGTCGACAGCGATGTGGATGAATTTTTCGACGCTATATTTTAGTTAGTGTATATGTTAACGGAAAAGTCTGCAATCCGTCATTCTATACAATTCCTAGGAAATGTGTAGGTACAATTCCTAAAATAATTAGGAAATCTATGATATATTTTTTAATATGCACTTTTCCTAGGAAATCTATACATTTCCTAAATAGCAATCGGAAATCTTATAAATTCAATATGTTGTGCTACTAGACGACTTGGATGCAAGAGCGAGCGAAGGGTACCCCGAGGTTCGGTTTGGTTAGGTTCTACTAACTAGCTTCAACTTTCTGACTAACTGACAGACTATTTAATTTTGACAATTCAAAAGTGCCTGTACAAGGTTTAATTGAAATAAATGATTTGAGTTTGAGTTCCTTTAAACCCTGCAGACAGAAATAGGAGCCCCGCGCGGCGGGGCTCCGTCGACCTGACGTCGACGTCGACGACGACGTCGTTAGAAATAAAACATGCAGCATGCTAAATTATGCGTAAGCTGGTATGCGTAAATAAGGAACAAAAGTATGCCAAGTTATATTAGGTTTAAAATTTTATGGAAATGGATAGGGAACCGATTGTTACAGCTGATTATGTCAACGAGAGCCTTAATAAAAATTCTGATTTCAGTTTACAAACGTGTTTTATTTCTTTTAGTCACAGAAAGCATTATTTTTTATATATTTCCTAGTACCTATCATCTTGGAATTGCATACAATTCCTAGGAAATTAGATATTATAGAAATTAGATTATTTTACACGTTTCCTAAGTAGGCTCGGAATTGCATGTAATTATTTCCTAGGAACTGTGTAAAATTCCTAGGTTTAATACATTTCCGGTAAAATATACAGTTTTAATCAAGTCAGGATTTAATTTTGTTATTATTATAAATTGAACACGAATGCTGTTTGAATTGGTTATAATAATAGATTCGTGTATTCATTGGTTACCAAAAACGAAACAGTAAAATATGCGAAAGGCGGGTAAACTGGTGCAGTGGCTCGAATTTAGCGAGGTCTTTAACCAGCAGTGGACTGTGATAGGCAGAGTTAGTAATTAAATGTATTGAAATAACTTTGAAAATTGACCTGCCACAAACAATAGAATAACGTTTCGAACACATTTTCCACTTACAAAAAAAAACAAAGAACTATTGCTGCCTCCAAGAATAAATTTTGTCCGTTCTGGTTCCCGTATTATTCACACCTAAAACCTTTTGGTTCCCAAAAGAATTTTACCTCAGCTGACAATAAAAACCGAATTGAAGAGCAATGAGAAATAGCGTCGTTTTATCAACAATGTGCTAATGTGCGTAAAGCACATAGCGTAGTTCCACTGATTACACTTCGCACTCCATTGACGCGTCAAGCTTAATTTGCCACCACCTACAATTTTAAGAAGACCCCTCATTGTCCTTCAGAAACCACACTTTGTTCCGTATTCCATACCCCCACGGGGCCCGAGGGAGCTCACGTTACACTAGCCCCTCATTCGAGCCTTTTCGAATTAATTCGATGTCCTATTTTTTTGATGCTGAGTCATGAATCCAGTTTGGAACGAATTTGGGGTTTGTTTCTGAACATATAATTAGAATTTCCGACGTTCGTATCTTTTGCCGATCGATATGGAAACGGCCCAATTATAGGTCCAATGTGCGGCTCCGTTTTTTATGGCATGTTTAAAAATCTATAGATCTGAATTATTTGGCTGACCATGTTGTGATTGTCGTAGGTCAACCAAAAATGTTTATTTTTCTTTCGAATGGCTTGTCTAAATAAATTTATTATTATGTAACGATCAAACTATCTAGAATTGGTCGTCCTTCCAAGAAGCTGCCCTCCAGATTACCTAATAGATATTCTTTGGAAAAATGTTTATTTATTTATTTAACCATCTAAGTACACACTTAGAAAAAGACGAGAAAAAAAGTAACAGAAAAATACAAGATGATGCTTATTTCTAAAGTAATCTCTTCCAATATACTTGCTATGATAATAATAATATTATGTTTTACTTTCTCCATAAAAGTGAGAATAAAAGTAGGTACCTAATTATTTATTTATGATTGTGTTTATTTATTCGTCGACCACGCCACTATTTGACATTTTCATTATTCATGTAATTTCTTATTTAATTTTGTATATCCACTGATTTCTGGCGAAGGACAACAATATGAGTAAATCTGGATTTACTTGAAATACTTGTTTCTTTTTGCTGAATGAGAAAAGCGCTGAACTTCGAAAAGGAATTGTTACAGGTTTGTACCTATTCAAGAGATTTAAGCATCTATCTATGGCCCACTTGCACGTTCATAGGTTATCCTATATAACTTTGAGTTAACAGCTAACTCAAAGTTTATCAAATAGTTTAAAATGTTAATTACTTAACACAGAGTTTATAAACTCTACTTTTATGCATTTAACACGACTAGACGTGCAAGTGGGCTTAAATCTCATAACACAAGTAGCTAGCTAACCAGGTTATTCAACTATACCATAAAATATATCCTAGCTAGGGCAATCGGCAAGAGTGTAGCTTCCTATACCAAGTAATTTTTTTTAAATCGATTCAGTAATTCCAGAGATAACTTCATAAAAAAAAAAACAAAAAATTGTACTTCTTTATCATATTAGTTTTGAAGTTAAGACATATGAAGAAGTACCACAGTAATTTTATCGTTACAATTTAAGCTATTAAATGGATATTACCATAACAGATACCCTAGGACTACTTCCTAGAAATTCAATTCCCACCATCACAGTCAATATTTTCATTTCTGATATACCCATTTATATGCAGCCGGATTCAAACGAAAGGAAATGGGACAAATTTTGTACTTTCAGCATGCAGTTTATTTTCAAAATTTTGAAATATTTTTCGATGTGATACTGAAATGAACGTGGAATTGTTATGTGTATTTTTATTTAAAAAGGTTTTTATTGTATCATTTTATATCTGCCCGGGCTTTAATGTCGTAAATGGCAATGAAATGCTAACGATTGCAAAAGGATAAGCAGCAGCGTCCTCTTTTCTGATAATACATACCATCTTACCAGATAAAAAAAACCACGAAACCCTCTTTTAAAAGTAGTAATTACCTATACCAAAAATCCTTTCGGAGTTAGTTTTACAACTAATTATAGAAGGTCAATATAGAATTCGCTTGGTCACATATTCAAGTTGATTATATTACTCACAGGTATACACCTAGATAACGCAAGAGCAACTACTTCGCGTGCCAAAAATTGCATCAGCTTACGTACAAAAATCGTAAACCGCCACTTTCGCGCTTAGTCCTGTGTATTGATGGCTGGGTGAACATGAGCGCTGGCACTAGGCACCGGGGGTGGGGCAAGACGGGTGTCGCACGCGGCGGAGTCTTTGAACCGATTTGATTTTTCCATCACTAAATAGTGTTTGTGACGTCCTAGTAGGTAGTCAAAAAATGGCACGCTTGGTTTTCATACAGATCGTGATACTTGCGTTATCTAGGTCTATCTATACCTATCTGTGATATCACTACACTACAAACTTTTTTTTTTTCTTTTTTTTCCGGATGGGAAATCATCAAATGACCCCTCCCGCTCTGGGTGGAACGGAAGGGAGTGTCAGACTCTTACTGACTAAAACCCACCCGTGTTCCTTCCTTAGCCCTTTATGTTCCGGGCCAGCGGTAACCCTTTCGGACAATCCCGCTGAACTACACTACCCCTACCCTTAACAAGAAATTTCACATGGACGAAGTCGCGGTTTGAATGTAGTATTAATTATAACGGCACAGGATAGCCTTTTGTTTGATAGACGATTGTGGCGGCAGCATGTCGATTCTGTAAAAATATCACCGTGAAAACTTGCGTCGAGTGAGCTGTCAGTGTCATCCTACTGGCTATGCTGCTATGATGCTATTTATTGTTCGTGCGTTACGCGCTCGCGTCTCAGGCTATAGGTATAAGGACTAATCTAGGAAAAAAAAGAAAAAAAAACTGGCCAAGTGTGAGTCGGACTCGCACACGAACACAAGGCAAAAACGCAGAAAAAAACACGTTTGTTGTATGGGAGCCCCCCTTAAATATTTATTTTATTTTGTTTATAGTATTTGTTATTATAGCGGCAACAGAAATACATAATTTGTGAAAATTTAAACTGTCTAGCTATCGCGGTTCTTGAGATACAGCCTGGTGACAGACGGACAGACAGCGAAAACTTAGTAATAGGGGTTTTTATCCTTTGGGTACCCCTAAAAAAACAACATTGAGGTTCTGACTAAGTTTCTGTTTTGCTATTTTTAAACCCCAAAAAATGCTAATGTTTTGACAACTAAAATACTAGCTTCGAAATTATATAAAACTAGCTTCTGCCCGCGACTTCGTACGCGGATCCTGTTGCCTATGCCAGCGACAACGGGGTCGTCAAAATCGAAGATCTGAAACGTCTGATGTCGAATTCTAAGAGCCCGGGGACGGGAAAACAGCGTGATGCGCGAGACGATTCGAGACGTTTCAGATCTTTCATTTTTGTAAGTCAACAGGAAATGCCCATCAGACTAAACAACTTTTGCTAAGACGTCATTCCTATATGTTATAGTGTCGCTGGGCTTTGGAGTTCCACAACAGGTGTTCCAGATCTTCAAATTTATTCTCACAGCAGAAAATGCTCTTCACGTGGAATATTTTTTGCTATGGCACCATATTTATATCTCTTATACTTTAGCTGGTCTGTTGCGGTTCTGCATCAGGTGTTCCATTTTCCAAAATAAATTAGTGATCGTTTGTTGATTTACAGAAACACTCAAAAGATGCGTCTCATACTGTACTATAGGTTAGATCCCTCAAAAACTATTTGGCTTAGTAAACTCAAAATTTGAAAGTTATGTAGTTAATTTACTGGTAAGAGACGTCAGGTTAATAAGGAAATTTAGGAGACGTCGAATAACAGAAGTGTTTTATTTTACCTTAACACTTCTGTGTAAACAACGTTCGTTGTTTTTCCCTCGGTCTCATTCAATATGTAAATACAGCGAGTCAGGACTGGTGACGCGGGAGCAAGCGACGTACAGTTGGCCGTGTGAGATGCAGCTCGTCCTGAGGTCGACACCCGTAGCCTTCAGTGTCTGCCCCTGTGACTTATTTATTGTCATTGCGAAGCACACGCTCACAGGAAACTGCACGCGCTTGAATTGAAAGGGGTAATTGTGGCCGGGTGTCACCATTGCCGGCCCTGGTGCAAGCCATGGTCCGGGGCGAGAGGGAGTGGGAGGCAGTCACCTCCTTCTGCGAAGCAGTCATGGTAGCGAAGGAGGTGGCGGGACGGATGAGGGAGAGAGCCTCCCGTCCCAGCCGCCGCGGGAGACGCTCCGGGCGTCGGGAGCCACGGGACGACTCCCGGCCACCGTAGGCGCGGGCCTGCGGGCGGAGAGTAATGGGTAGCTCACCGTCCGATCAGGACCAGGCCCGTGCCGGACGGCGCGTACGTGTTCCACGCGCGCCTCAAAGAGATGTCAGCATCGAGGAGGGGCCCTATAGGGCCGAAGCCTGCCGGGTCAGCGGGATTGTCCGAAAGGGTTACCACTGGCCCGGAACATAAAGGGCTAAGGAAGGAACACGGGTGGGTTTTAGTCAGTAAGAGTCTGACACTCCCTTCCGCTCCACCCAGAGCAGGAGGGGTCATTTGATGACTTCCCATCCGAAAAAAAAGGGGTAATTGTGGGGAATCGGTGGTATACGTGGTATAAACACTGTCTCGCCGACACCACAACCCGTTAGAATTTCCGCCTCAATGATATTTCTCTGCAGCGAGACGACTTTGAGCCGGGTCCCATTGCACAGTTTCAGCGGAGTGAGATTCCAAAGAAGCATAATTGGGACACCGACCTTTAGCTTAATGGTGTGCGCTGGTAGTTCACTTGCACTGAGGAAATTGAGAAATTCTACTGGGTAATGTGTAGCGTCATCTTGGTCGACAACAGTGTTTATTGAAGTGTAGATCACTTAATTTCCCTCAATTTCCGCGAGAATGCATTCATTGATCGCTGAAGGTTGGTCGTTTCTGGGTGTTAAAATGGCTCGTTCACACACCCAAGAATTATCTTGGTGCGGTATCCTATTGATGTCCCCGTACACCAGGCGTATCAAATCTTCTAAGGTGGACACCACTCTCCCAAGTATCTCAGGTAGAACCACCTGGCCACCGTCTACTGGTAGCGTTCCCTCACCCAATTTTAAGAGAACATCAGAAAATTCTTGGGCGTGTACATTCCCGCCAAGCTGTGCTCTCATATTCATCGTTAAGCGCAACCTATGAATATGTGGTCATAAGAAAGAGCATTTCAACAAAGCATTCACCTCATCAGCCCTAGTTCCTCGCGTCACCACAGGCAGCGTTTGTCGGAAATCGCCGCTTAACAGAACTGTAACGCCACCCATCATTTGCTGGTTCCTGCGGATGTCCTGCAAAGTCCTGTTTACCGCCTCTACTGCTTTTCTGTTCGCCATAGTGCATTCATCCCACACGATTAAAGAGCAATCTTTAAGCACGCGCCCTTTGTCGCTGTTGCTGTTGCGTTTGGAGTGTCAACTCCACAAACAACAAATGTGCTTGGTAAGATATAACTTAGAACCAAAAGTTTGACTTGACTTTATGATAGTGTAGCTTGTTGTACCACCAATCAATCTGTTTAGTAACATTAGTGTGAAACTCCCCATACAATTAGATAGGACATGCATAGTTCTCAGATTTCATAACAGTATCGTTCCTAATACACATAAAAAATGCAAAAACTAAAAATAAAAAGAGAATTTTACGATAAAAAAAAAATAATCATACGGGATTTGAACTCGCACCATTTAGTGCGGTAAACGGTCGCCTGACCATACCGCTAAATTCCCTGTTGACATATTGTTGAAATAGCTGTTCCCTTGCGGTTTATAATATTACTGCCCCGCTCCTTTATAAAAATAGCGTGATTGTTATGTTTCCAGGGTTAAATTTTTACTAACTAAATAAATAACATGTCATTTTGGGCATTCAATTATTTTGTGCATTCAATTACGAACCAAAACCTTTTAAAATCAATATTGCTTACCTCCCATAACATACGGCGTGATAATATGTAGCCTAAAGCCTTCCTTGGTTTACAAAGAACATTTTTGCTGAATTTCAATTCAATCTATCCAGTAGTTTTGGCGTGAAGCCGTACCATACACACAGACAAACAGACAAACAGACAAAAATTCTAAAAAGTCACTTTTTGTCATCAGTTACGTTTTTCTAACAAAAGCCACTTATTTTTTCTCGAAAATTCTCAATGTACAGTTTTTCTTTCGTTACTGTTTTATTATATGTATAGATGATCAATAGAATTAGCATAAAAATATTATTAAAATCTCGATTATGATTCTAAATGTATGCTTGATCAATCCCTAGTATTATGTGGGATGACGCTGACAGCTCACTCCACGGTCACTTCACCTAACTTTTTACGGTGAGATGGTTACAGAATCGCACTGCAGTTCGTTGTGGATGTGGTACGACAGGTGACTCTCCTGACATCATAATATCTAACATCAGAAGACAGCCGCCACGCAACCATCGATGTGATGCTCTACTAGAAATACTGTCACCAGCCAGTTTCACTCTTATCCGACCTTTTCGGTGATTCCAGCCAGTAATTTCGTAACAAATGTAGATGGCGCCACTTGCTGCACCGTCAAATACTCATACCCCCTTACTAATAAACGTTGTATAGCGTCTGTATAGTTACACAACGGTTTGTCTTCTTCTTTCGAAAGTCAAATTACTGACGACTGAAACAGAGAAATCGGTGTGTAACTATTCATCTGACATACCTACTACGATTATTAGTAAGGGGGTAATACTATAGACCATTGAGCTAAATAACTAGAGAAGCAAACCTCATTAAAATGTGTCAAAAAAATGTAACCACTATTTAAACGCGACGACGTAGCTTTGAAACCACTACCATTTAAAAGTAAACATATATCTGTCTCACTTACACAAGTCGCAAGAATTATACCGTCGCTTAGATTAGACAAAGACCGCAATATAAACATGCAATGGCGGGAGGGTGTTGCCTAGCCATGCGAAATTTTACCCAACTTTTTAAGCCATAAAAAACGCAAAAAAAAACATTAAACGTTATGAACGTTATTTTTGAATTATGTATTTAAATATTTAAAAACAATTATTTTTATGTTACAATGTTATTTTTTTGTTACACATTGTCACACATTTAGTTTTATAAAATATTTTAAATCACATACTCTATAAATTAAAAACTCCCACATAATGTGGGAAACTAAAACTAAGTTTTTAGTGGCAACATTGAACCTAATTTACAAAATTCTACATTTTATTTATTTTTATTGCGTTTTTACGTTGATATAAACACAGAAACAATAAACTTACGCGTGGAAAGTAATTCCGGTTAATTTATTGTGTTTTTGTGACCTCGAATCGCACTCTTTCACTACGCATTTTCCCATTTTGGCGGTAATTTTCACTCGGCTAACTTCGGTTGGCGTCATACAGAGCACTGAACTGACATTAGCTACGATTGAGACTGTGGCCTTGATCCCAGTGGCAACGCCTTGGCGCGGTAATTGCTAATCTAGTGTATGTATATAGATGCTATAGACACTTAAATTCAGAAGTAGGTGACTGAAAGAGGTACAGACTGCTATATAGTTGTTTTTGTAAACATACCAAAATGACTATCCAGTCAAGCATAAAATATATTTTTTATTTTTTCTATGTTTAAGCCTTTTATTTTGCTTCTAATAATAAAAAAACTTCTTGCTAATATTAATAAAGACCAATCTAACTTTATTACATAAAAAACTAGTTATAAACAACCTCATAAACGAAGGGCGGTAAGTGCTCCCCTAGTGATAAAAATAGTAAATTATATTTAAACAGCGTGGACGATCTAATAATGTAGTCAATGTCAGTGTGACCTTTAGGCTAAGGACTTAGGGTCTGTCCATACGTTGCGTACGTCATTGAGCCTATGAGCGGCGGCGCTGCGTTGCGCTGCGCTGCGGGAAGTATCCTATAGGTTTTGATTTCGGAACATAAACGCACGTATCTTCTGATTGCGTTGACTTAGAAGTTTGATTTTTTCACTGCTTCAGGGGATTGCAACCCTGAGTATTTGATATTAATTTCAACTTGATAACTCTACGCGTACCTGAGAAAAAAGGTCTTGACTGACGGACAGACAGACGGACAACGAAGTGATCGTATAAGGGTTCCATTTTTCCTTTTGAGGTACGGAACCCTAAAAATCAAAAAAGGTAATTTTGGTCATGTTGAGCGGATGAGAATCCCAGGATACGAATTAACCGCAGGCAACAACTAGATTAACGAAACAAGCTAAATACTCTTAAAGCTTGTCAAAACAAAAGAATACTAAATCACTCTAACCTAACACAGCGGTGCTATTCTGTAAAAATCTCACCGTGAAAACTTAGGTGAAGTGAGCGTGGAGTGAGCTGTCAATAGTGTCAATTCCTAGCAAACACAAACTCACTTCACCTAAGTTTTCACGGTGAGATTTTTGCGGAATCGACCGGCTGATCTTAGACGGTTCACTTTTTGGTCATTTTTGTTTTTCAATGGGAGTGAAACGTTTAAACACATACAAATGAATCAAAAATGAAAATATCAGCACCCGTCTACAAAATGATCGAAAAATAAAATGAACAGATGAACGTAATTCTATGTAATTTTGTCGGCGTCCTGTGAACGTCGAATCAAACAAAAATGAACAACCACTCGAGTGAAGCGTCTGATATCAGCATTACTTGATTTTCTCAGAATTTCTTTTCAACGAAAAACTCAATCGTAGGTACCTCTAAAACACAGCTAACAAGTCCTTTACTTTCCAAGTGTTTCGCTAGAAATTCTGCAGATAAACAGCGCATTCAAGTTTCAATTAGGCAAGCTATCAGACGATCGTATGTAGCGGGAATCAACCGGAGATTGCAGCTCTAATTATGCAAGATGTTCCAAAGTAGGAATAGTGTAATTTGTCTCTGCGATAACGTTGGAGTGACGGGCTAATCGGGAAAGAACGTATTTACAAGTTAATTGCATGCTTGGCCGTTGATTTTTGGATTGGAAGATAAGGAATTGATTAGCGGCTGTCTGTCTTTTGTTCCTTATTTAGGCACCTGTGAAATAAACATTATAGAGGTATGAGGAAAAGGGTGTAAAATTCACTCATACTCTATAGCAAAGGGAGGATACTCCGACTAGACGGGCGTTGTGTCTGGCGGGCAACTGTCCGATGATTCATATCGGGCCGTTGTATCTACCTATGCTAGTTGCATGGTAAAGTTAAAGCTTAGAAAATTTATAAAAATGACAAATTATGCAGTATGAACTTAGTTTAAAATAAAGCCCGAATATGAGTCTAATAAACATAAAACCGAAAAATTAATAGTCCGTTTTTTTTTTTGCTTCTGATCGCTATCACATTTTGAGGGCCACATGTTGAACTGAAAAACTTAAAATACAAGATTAATAGAAATGTACAACAGTAAGACCCAAATGTGCTGCCGCAGTCAGTAAAACTGAATTGTGTAGTCCACGCAATTCAATAAAATGATCAATTTACTAAAGTGTGCATGCTATGAATATTACTGAAGTGTATTGTTTCGATGAGTATCATTGCTTTGAGTACTATTAACTGTTTCCTTCCGGTTCACATTGTGTATAAAATATTTTTTTATTGTTGAATACGCCTGCTCTTTACCTTGATCACGCCTGATAGAAAGCGATGAACGAGTTCTATTATGGAACGAGCGTGCCCAGAAGATGCCTATTCACTCTTGCTTTCTTCTTAGCGTATCAATGGCAAAAAGTTTAACAATATTTTTATGGATTATAGACACTGACCGGTGTTGAACGTAGTTTACACGTGCTGATCGCAATCAGCGGGGTAATTGCTTAACACACTATTAATAGCAATGGGTTTCATTTTGACAGTTCAACAACGTTCATTGCGTTTTTTACGTTGTTGATCATACACATTTTTCGAACGTATGAAGCAATGGATTAGCAATTGCTTTAAAATGATTCAGATTGAGATCGATAGTGTGTTTCGCATTTAGGGTGCTGATTTATTGGTAAAATCCGCACTTAGCATTTTAATCAACTTGGAAGTCGATTTTCTACAAACTCCTGCATCAAAATATACAAAAGTTAAACTATACAATACACAATAACGCAACACTACATACACTCCAATTTAAGGATTGACTTAAAAACATAATACAATGACCAAAACTTTTTTTTAAAGATAATAATTACTAAGAAAATCAATTTGACCATAACATTACTTTATGCATTTAAAATTGAGTGTAACTTTCTCAATCAGCGGTCAGTAGTGCAAAATACATAATTCTTGATAAAAATACCTATATTAAAAGTTTCTGAAATCGATTTGGTCATCAATCATGAACAAGCTACTTTGAAGACTTGCGTTTATTCTGTTACACCTTGTATATTACACATAGTACATTGTTATGACGTTTCATGTCTTAGTAACAAATTGCAACATTCTACAGATACCACAAATGAAGTCGAGGATAAACCAAGTATAACTAATGCTATCATGTGAATTGAATACATTACATACAATGTAACAGTCACAAGGTTCGTATAACGAAATATAAATTAATTATTCATTGCTGCAAATAAACTTGAGACCGTATCTCTGTTATTATACAAAGTAGCAATGGAAAACGTCTTACTCTTTGTGGTATCAAGAACGTCTCTCCAATAGTCTTTCTTAATAGCTACCGTTTTTTATTCCCTTTTGTATTGTGGTGCAGCAGAATGAAACTTTGTAAGTAATATTATATTATAATGAAACAGTTTCATTAAATGGATAGACTGCTAGATTATGTATGTGTTTAATTATGTTTAGTTATTCCGTTTTATGTTCATGATCTTGTTATGTAAAGAGGTAGAATTTGGAAGTCTAGGTTACTGTACAGGGTTATTGGTAAAACACCAGCAACCTCTTAAGAGGTCATTGTACTCACCATTATGAACAACTTTTACTATGGGACCAAACCTTAAATCGCGAAAAAAAAATCGTATAACTCGTCAAAATGTAGGGAACAGCTGATTTTTTTTCGCGATTTCAGGTTTGGTCCCATAGTAAAAGTTGTTCATAATGGTGAGTACAATGACCTCTTAAGAGGTTGCTGGTGTTTTACCAATAACCCTGTATAAATACCTCTTAAGGAGACTACATAACCTAAAGCGCGGTCACTGTCGGACTGCATAGAAAAGAAAGAGAAGCGCGATGACACAACGCTGGTAATTTATTGCAAAATATGAAGCAATCTATTTACAAAAAATCTATTGTTCGGACTAAAAAATAAAACATTAGTGCTTTAGTATGTTGCCTGTAGAATAATCTGACAAAAAATCAGAATAATTGTATGTATAGTAGCATGATTTTCATTGTGAAAATAAAGTTTTTAGAGGTATCTATCTTCATGATTTTTTTCTATCCTATCAAATTAGTTGTATTATGTTTTCAACATATTATCTAACTAACATAATATATCCTGAAGAATATCATAATATTATGATATTCTTAATTTTGTTTACTTACTGTAGTCGATCTTAAACTTTAGGCAATATAAAACTTGCGTTTTGGTCCTGTAGTCCCCTTAATGCAAAATATATATTATACGACGATTGTTTACATTTTCACATTATTCATCATCTGCCTAGCCTTTTCCCAACTGAGTTGGGGTCGGCTTCCAGTCTAACCGGATGCAGCTGAATACCAGTATTTTACATGGAGCGACTGCCTATCTGACCTCCACAACCCAGTTACTGGGTAATACGATACCCCTTGGTAAGACTGGTTGTCAGACTTTCGGGTTTCTGACTACCCGTAACAACTGTCAAAGATCCACGAATGACAGCCGGGACCAACGGCTTAACGTGCTTTCCGAGGCACGGAGGGATCTCGGTATAAAAAGATGGTCACCCATCTACAGACCAACACCGGCAAGCGTTGCTTAACCTGATTGATCGACCTGTGCGACTGTTATTATTTAGCCACGGACCCTTCGTACATTTTCAAATTATTATAGACAGTGAGTAATATTTGATAATCCACCGTATAAAATCGATAAATAATCGTAAAATAAGTATGAGTTTTACCAATGAAATTGAACGCACGTACTTAAAGATGCGATATGATGTCAGCGGGATTGTCCGAAAGGGTTACCGCTGGCCCGGAACATAAAGGGCTAAGGAAGGAACACGGGTGGGTTTTAGTCAGTAAGAGTCTGACACTCCCTTCCGCTCCACCCAGAGCGGAAGGGGTCATTTGATGACTTCCCATCCGAAAAAAAAAGGCACATTACTATAACCATCATGGTATCATTTATCTATCAATGGTCATCACCCACGGGCATTACTCCAGGCTCTCAAAGACCACGGTAGTAAGGAGGATGGTCACAGTCATTACCATTTAAAAATTAAAAATACTCGTTTCGTAAATTACCTTTATTTTTTGGTATCTATGGGAGACTCATTGCGTTAGCCGCATAAATTTAAACCAAAATGTTATAGGATATATGTATTTTTATTGATAATCGATAGAATTTCCGTTACATTTACTTCGCGTGTTTGTCGCAGTTCTAGGGTCTTTATTGAGGAAAATGATTTAGTTTTTTTATTACTATTCTTCCTACGGAAAATGACAAGTCATATAAATGGTAATAATGTATGAAAGTGTTTTTCTCATTGCCATTTGCAAACGTGGGAGTGCATTCCTCGTACCAATTTGTTCGCTCCAAGAGGAAAACTACATCAAAGTACTTTCGTTTTCTTTAGAAAAAGTTTTCGTACGAAAAGATACTGAGAAAATGTATTACAACAGTTTTTCTTTAAAAATAGTAGTATGTAATACTATGTGCTGTTAGCTACGAGTAGAACAAATGTATCACTATAGATAACTTTCTGTAATCGTCAACCTTGCTTATAAAAGTAAAAGTAAAAAATTCGACAATGTTAATCACACTAATATTACAAAGGCGAAAGTTTGTGAGTGTGTGAATGGGGGTGTGTTTATATGTTTGTTACTTCTTCACGCTCAAACGGCTGGACCAATTTTGATAAAATTTTGTATGGAGGTAGCTGAATTTTTATCCCGATAATCCCACGGGATCGACACGCGGTTGAAACCGCGGGGTGCAGCTAGTTAAATATATTTGTACGCCTCTAGGCAAAACAGAGGATCTATCTACCTGTAGCATCTTACACACTATTGTAATTTGACCTATGTTTACAAATAAAGCATTCTGATTCTGATTATAACGCACCAAGTACGAAGGTCAGAATGCCAGTCAAGTATAACGTATAGGATATAAATACAAACATAAAAGAATTACTTTAAAACAAGCTGCACTGTTATAAGGGAAAAACTTTTTATTAATTTGTAGTACTTACGGCAAAGTGTTCACACAGTAACATATCAATCAAAAATAATGCAGCATGAAACACTTTAAAGGCTCCTACAAATGATATAATCGCGCGCGACACAAAGGCACCGCTCGTTGCGCGACTTGCGGTGCCTTTGTGTCGCGCGCGATTTTATCGCGTGTCGCGCCTGTTTGAAGAAGCCTTAATACACAAACATATCTACGTAACTAAAATCTGACCAAATCTATGTGATAAAAGTGAAAACAAACCATGAAAGTGATTAGCATATTCATCTGTTTTTAGAAACTTTCAACTTGATACTCGTATCTCACTCCTTTTCCAACAATATTGTCGGAAAACATTATTAAATGGACGAAAATTCAGATTACAAATTAACCTCTATTGTCAAATAAAATAAAAAATACAATTTCGGATTTACGTATTAAAATAATGAAAATAAAGCACTCAATTTGTAAGTAGCACTACAAATTGGTATCCACAGGTACGTTTGCCGATTCGTTTGTTTACATTTTCTAGATACTTTTGGAACAGACAATGGGGTTTATTTATGAAAGATGATTAGAGTTAAGTAGCGTTTAAACGTCAAACATGTATGGTTAAACAGTCGCTAATCACTATTAAACTTTAAACAACGTTTATGATTAAAGAGGTATATCTTGACCGCAGCAAGAACCACATTACAAAAATTAAGTATATAAAAAAATCCACATCCGAGTGGTATCAAATAGAGCTGAAAGAATGCCAAGAAAGCGAACAAGTAAGTGGTCCCTGAGTAGCTTGCTCCCTTTGTGGCTTTGCGTTTCACTACTTGAATGGCCTTCTTAATAGCTGTAGGTTTATGCCCAGTATGGTGTGCCCTGTTTTAGTTTGACGTAAGCTTGAATGTATGTAATTTTTTTTCGCTTGTTTTTTTTTGTTCTGGAAGATAATGGCTGTGTGACCTAATTTGTAACTCACTTACTCCACGAAGTACTAATTTTGTCAAATCAATGTATTTATTTTTTCCCCCAAATTATAACGTACTTATTTCGATGAACCACTTTTCCGGAATATTTGTTATGTGATAGCTTCAACCTAAACATTTTCAAGTCTCGAAGCTACTTCTAGGGAAGCGTGTGCCTTCGTCAAACGCATTATATATTATTATATATTATTATTTTGAACTATCAGGTGAGATATAAGTCATCATCATCATTTCAGCCGAAAGACGTCCACTGCTGGACATAGGCCTCCCCCAAGCCCCTCCACTTCGACCGGTTCTGTGCTTCTCGCATCCAACGGGTTCCTGCGGCGGAGATATAAGTGGTCAAACGTAATGAAATACAAAAAAAAAACTACTTTGTATTTTTATATGGCAACATCCCAAAATTGACCCGTATTGCTCATCTCGTAAAACTCCATTCAAACTGAACATACAGCCCAACATTGGCAAATCAGCCTTAACATATGTAACACAGCCATCAGATACGAAAATCACCGAGCTATTCCGAAAAAAAACGTAACAGAATATTCGCTTTTATAGGAAAATTGTATTGCGTGTAGTTTCTGTGGCGAGGCAAGATAGCTGCACAAAGTAGATAGTTACAGAAGGTTGGCTCACGCACGCACACATAGGCAGGCTTCACGTTCAGCCAGTGCAAGCGCAATCGCGACTGGCAATCGACTGAGACCTACCAAGCTCGCCGTACGACCACTTCTTTATTTGTGAATGATTTGGCTTGCTGTATGGAGCTAGCCTTCTGTGCCCATCTATTTTGTGATATCAGCTTATCTGATCTTGCTGGCCGGACCGTATTGAATGGACGCCCGGCTGTCTCTCAAATGAACGTACGACTCTGTAGCTATAAAGTATTACGAAATAGGTTTCATGTAAACCTCTTGTGATGGAATGGTAATAGGAATTGCTCAATGGAATTGCTGTTGCATTTAGAAAATGTATTTTGGAGATTTGTATTTGTGAATGAATTTTAGTTTGTATATTTGATGTGTTTTTTGGCTTTGGAGCTTAGCTAGCTTAAGCTATTCAGTTATTTGGTTCTCTACGAATCTATAAATATTTTGCCTTTCAAACGACAAAACTAAAATTAAGTTCCAAAGTCCTAGAACATTGTCTACATTGACTGACTTTAAATAGCTGTTCAGTGTATTTGCGCATCCCTGCTGATATTCCAGGCCACATCTGAACGCTGTCAAAAACAATACCTCCTATTTTTTATATTGTAGCCACTCATTCGTATGATTCTACGGGATTGCTAGATTTGCTAAACAGGATTACCCCGAGAAATCAAAGAAAGCTTTCCGAAAAAGACTCCCATAAAGATAAGAAATATTGAAATTGGTAACCATATCCGAATAACAGCCGAACATCTTACAAACTAACCTACTTTCGTACACAAAGAACTAGAACCGCGTGGTAACACAAAACCCGATAAACTAAACCTTTACAATTGTGCCGATGCAATTTCTCTCATGTTTTACTTTTCTAGGATAAGGCTGGATTCGACTCACTTATCTGTTTTCGTGGAGTGCATTACGGCCCGTTGCCTCCGTCTCGATTCTCACTCCGCCCATTGGATTACCTTCAATTTCATTACTACAGGTTTACGTCGACAAATCTGCGAGTTGGAAATACTTTTTATTCGCACCCGTGTTTGGAATTTATTTTTGGTGAGTAAACGTGTTTAAATTTATTTGGAAACAATATTGATGATGTGTCAGTTATGAATACAAACAGAGGTCAAACGGAAGTAGTTATTAAGATAACATGTGTCAAGGAAGTGTTTGAAAATGGCGTGATCGGTGACAAATTATATGATAATAAAAACAATAATTGAATCGTAAAGAAAGAAAACCAAAATAGCTTATTAGTGTTATAAGCATAATCATGCCTATAATATTCCAACTGCTGGGACGCAGGCCTCCTCTTTTTGAGAGGGAGTGAGCTGTAATCTACCACGCGGACCCAGTACAGGCTGGTAGATGTCACATGTCTTCGAATTTTTTGTTCTAGAACATGTCTACCAACCCGCGCTACGCACGCGGGCTCACATGTTTGTCTTATTTTTTTTTGTTCTAGGAAATGCCGGTTTTCTCACGATGTTTTCCTTCACCGTTTTGAAAGCAGTAGTGATGAAGTAATCTACTGAAACTTGCTTTAGTTTGAGTAGATTACTGTCTGGCTGGGTTCGAACCCACAACCTTCATTTCGTTCATTACCACTGCTCTATAAATCATTGACTAAACAATAATTAAATAACTATTAAAATAAAAACGATATACGAGTCTATTTATCTGTAGTTGAACTTGGTACACTCAAATAACAATCAAACAACAAAATAAAAACAACCAAACACTCTAGCTTTAATTTCTTGAACCATTGCCAGCCACCGTGCCATCATCCATGGTAGGGGAATCCTGGATAGGTTTAAACCACTTGTTTTATCGTCCAAGTCTGGGCATCGCGAAGCTTTCAAAGAATTAGCTCGGTTTAATTGTGGAGGAGTTGATGTCCACACCATATCGGCTCTCCATCCAACCGCACTCAGTGGTTCGATTGTTTTCCTAATGGTTACGTCACTTCGTTCTTGGGCTGACGAGTTTGGTCTTGGTTCGGTGGAAGATTTTAGTGTCTTTATATTGGTAACTAAAGTGTGTAAGGGTTATTAGGAATGGTCGACTAGAATCATTTCTATTAAGTTTTTTTTTTGACGTTCAAAAGTGCCTTTAATGTGCCTATTTGAAATAAATGATTTGACTTTGACTTGATTATGCGGGAGTGGGATTGCAATGAATTTGCTGGGGTTTTCATGTCGTTTTGACATGGATAGAATATTGTTGTGAATGACAACCTGAAGTCAGACTACATTGCTAAAATATTGTGGATTGTCTATAAAATCAAGTGCTAGTCAATCATTACTCAAAATTTGGGCACATGTAATGCTTTTTAGGGTTCCGTCCCCAAAGGGTGATAATGGGACCCTATTACTAGGCCTCAGCTGTCGGTCCAACCGTCCGTCTGTCTGTCAGCGGGCTGTATCTCATGAAGCGTAATAGGTGGACAGTTGAAATTGTTCACATTGTCTATTTCTGTTGCTGCTTTAACAACAAATAATAAAATGAAATAAAGTTAAAAATTAAAGAGCAACCCTTTAATTTTTTTTTTTGAAACTTTTTGCGTGTCCGACTCGCACTTGGCCGATTCTTTCCAAAGAAATGTTTTTCATTGTTTGCTTTGATAAGCTTGAAGATCAGTGCTAATTCCTATATAGATTAACAATGACACATTCTTTATTTAATCTTAATTAGACACCATTGAACATCCCATTTACTTAATCCCTTCCTCATCAATACAATCATGAGTGTCTTGTTTTCTAAGAATTCTTTTTATTTTTAAAACCCTGACCTCATTTATGCAAATAATGAGGAACAAGAGGAAATGGCAGTAAATATTTATTCAGATTCCTTTTTCCTATGAATTGAACTCCATGCAAGAGCACGTAGAGCAATAACGTGCCAGATTTAGGGATCACTGAGCACAAGTAATGATAGATTCTCGAACTATTACCTACGCGCGTCGCGTCTCCTTAGGGTAGGAATTGTGTAACTTGTTTCAATCGATTGTGTATACTTTGGCTCAACTCACACCGAAAGAGCGGCGAAGCGGCGAGCAGTTTCAGTGTCATATAATTTTAAGCTTTATCTTTATTACTATAAAACATAGTATCGCTGGAGAAACTTGAAAGGTCGCGCGGCCGCCCGCGGCTTCTCGAGCACTCCGACGACTCAAGTTTTCCCAAATATGTTAGGGTCGGCTTCCAGTCTAGCCGGATGCAGCTGAATACCAGTATTTTACATGGAGCGACTGCCTATCTGACCTCCACAACCCAGTTACTGCGTAATACTAGGTAATAATACTAAGGCTAGGCAGATGATGATGAGTATAAAGTAATATGTTTTCTTACTAATTTCCCTCCAGTTTTTTACCGTAAAATGATCTAGTATTTATAAAAAAAAAACAGTGTTAATTTTAGCGTCAACAAATAATTATATTAATGTCGTAGTTAAAAATCACAATTTCCTCCTCCGCCACTTACAATGTTATTACCATTTAACGCTACGTTTATTAACAATTTCTAAATTACTTTAGTCTATTGTAACAAGTTTTCAGTCAGTAGTTAATTAACGCCAGCCACAAACCCTCTGTGTTGTCTAGTTTAGGGTTTGGAGTGAGATTAAAAGCGGTAGCGGGGTTTCTGAGGTGACTGAATAATGAGTTCCCTTGGTATATCTAAGATCTTTTTTTTTTTTTTCGGATGTGAAATCATCAAATGACCCCTCCCGCTCTAGGTGCAGCGGAAGGGAGTGTCAGACTCTTACTGACTAAAACCCACCCGTGTTCCTTCCTTAGCCCTTTATGTTCCAGGCCAGCGGTAACCCTTTCGGACAATCCCGCTGACCCAGCAGGCTTCGGCCCTATGGGGCCCCTCCTCGATGCTGACATCTCTTTGAGGCGCGCGTGGAACACGTACGCGCCGTCCGGCACGGGCCTGGTCCTGATCGGACGGTGACCTACCCATTACTCTCCGCCCGCAGGCCATATCTATGACCTTGGTGCTTAATTCGTTATTTATATTTAGTGGGTACTTTGTTTATAGCTTTCATTTGCCTGTAATAAAATACATGGAACCTTTAATATATCAAAATCCTCTTAAAACTTACTGCTTAATAGAAAAACAAAAAATATCATTAATATTTTTCACGGCAACCAAAATTTTTTACGGTATACCTACATACTCCCTCGACACCGCTCCTCTCACAAATTACGCCAAACAAAAGCAATGAGCATTCGCGTGGGAGAGCACTACGACTCACAAACAACTCGCCAAGCAAAGGGTACCTACATTTCATTGTTTGCATACATTAACACCTCTATAACAATCATCATAAGACCTAGAGTCCATTAACTGGAAACCCCATAACATTGCGATATTAATGACTCGAATATGTCGAGATCGAGTGATAACCTCGTGGTGAACTTGAAAATTGTGTTTGTGTTCAACTAAGATTTATTAATTTAGCTTTCCTCTGTTCGTTAAGTATACGGCATCCTAAATTATCAATTTGGCTGCTGTTCGCTGTTATTTCCTGATTAATGTTGGCTGAGCCAAACAAGAATTGCCTTTTAGTGCGAAAATGTGTCTGGAAGAAAATTAAATTCTTTAAGACACAGCTATAAGTACGAATATGTACATTTTATAAACTTTTCAATATTTTTCAAAGACGCAGACGATAGCAAAATTGGACTTTCAAAATGTGGAAGAAATTGGGAAGATCTGAAGGAAATGATCTTCCGCGTCAACTTCAAAAAGGAAGTGAAGTAAATATAACCGTTCCAATAAAGTTCCCTAATATAATTTCACACTAACCTCATACTTCCTAACACTATAATAATTATTATTATCAAACACTATTTTAACCGCACCAGTACGAAATTCACTGCTGCGGTTTTCATTCGTGCTGAATCTACAGCGTTTGACTGAAACCGCAGTAAAGCCTTGTTGACTTGCTACTCGTATGACTGTTAACCCGAAACTGCCAAGCACCACAGTTCTAACCAACCCTGTTTGAACGCCATAGCGATCAAAGAAGGCTCAACACTTCGCAGTAGTTGAAAGGTAAGGAATTCGTATGAGTATAATTCAGCTTATACAACGTTATTTTTAGTATATGCGAAACCTGAATATAGTTTGTTCAGAATAAGTAACTGAATCGATTCCAATCATTTTTACCCCATGTTATATTTTGTCCTAAAAATATTAAAAAAAGGTTAAAAGTTGGACACCGAGCGACACTCCAACACATGAGTAGGCAACTATTATCAATGAGCGCAAGACGGGGCGTGGCGCGGGTGAGCATGTTTTTGTACGGACAAACAGGTAACTTAACAAGCTTATAACTTTGTGATTTTTCATGATACAGTTTTGAAATTTTGTACATAGATTCTTTACATAAAAATACTAGACACGTATTTCGGGTTTTGCATATATACTAAAAATAATGTTGTATAGATACTAGCTGCGTCCTGCGGTTTTACCCGCGTAAGTGTCGATCCCAGGGGAATATCGGGATGAAAAGTATCCTATGTGTTAATCTTGGTTATAAACTATCTGTTTGCCAAATTTCATCCAAATCTGTTCAGCCGTTTCTGCGTGAAGAAGTAACAAACAATAAACACACACACACTCTCAAACTTTCGCCTTTTTAATATTAGTGTGATTTCATTCGAGTGATGAATTCAATAGAAAGTTTAATGAAACATCACCGATTCCGGCGATTGGAACAAATTAAATCTAAAATAGAAAATGATAAACACAAAGGACGGTGCCAAACTCCAATTCTAAGATGCTATTATGACTTTCGTATTGTTTTGGTACAAAAATAGAAACTAACTTTAAATTATTTATTGTTTACTAGCTGCGCCCCGCGGTTTCACCCGCATTAGTCTTGATCCTGTGGGAATATCGGGATAAAAAGTATATTCAAAATCAAATCTTTTCTCTTCATGATATAAGTTTAGATCACTATAATATCAAAGACTATATAACCCTTTGTTTTATATGTATGTATCATATTTATAAAAAAATACATTTCTAACAAATAAATTGAAACCAATAATTCGGTTGAATGTTAAAGCAAAGCAAGCCAGCTTTTCTGTAGTTTTAGCATACATGGCAACATGAGTGTATGTAGTAGGTATATAAATAGGTATCCATACGAGAAAATAAACGTCATAAAAATAACGTAAATACTAAACCGAAAGTCTTAAATTAAAATTATTTTTGACTATATCTGTGCTCATCATTAGACCTTGATGAACTCCTAATATTTTTGACTCTGATTTTGACATTATACCTACTATTTTTTTATTTTTTTTACATTATATTTATTTGTTGACATAAATCTTATATGAATTGACTCTTGAACTACTTATAGATCACACATCAATTCAAATTAGGCTTTTATACCTATGTATTTTTTTCCGCATGTGATAATTTTATTTAACATTTTATTTGGTATTGTTTCTGCATGAGATAATTTTATTAAATACGTAATGTTCAACACAACATAATTTGTTTATATAAATAAATGAATGAATGTCTAAAATATAGAAAAAAAAAAGAAACTCCACCTTGCACCTTAATATTAGAAAGCTTATTATTTTTCCCCGCGAAGTAATCAGCTACTTTTATCTAAACCTACATAAAGTACGGGGGCTTAATGAGGTACGTGGATGTATGAAGTGAAAGTTTTAAATATTTATAAGCACACAAGTGCTCCTCTGGGATTCGGGTGATGGAGTTGGTGGAAGTTCAAGGTTGTGCCAACATTTTTTTTAATAATAATACTGGCGCATACGTCCAGTTTCCTGATTCGGAGTTCAGATTCGGAGATCCTGAATGCACGCATTTCATACAAAATCCAAAAAAAAAGAACATTAAAAGATAAAAAATATATATATTTTACCGGAAATGTATGAAACCTAGGAATTTTACACAATTCCTAGGAAATATATGCAATTCCGAGCCTACTTACGAAACGTGTAAAATAATCTTTCAAAGATTCTTTTAGACACATTTCCTGTGAAATGTATGTATTTCCTAGGAATTGTATGCAATTCCAAGATGATACTAGGAAATATATAAAAAGTCAATATATCTACGAAAACATCATGTATGTAAGAAAAAACTTACATCTTTTTAGTAAAAGAGGTGAAAGACATAATTATAGTACTAGAAATAGGGACCTATTAGTTCAACCAGGTTTCAGACTGGCTAAAGTAGACTCATCTTTTATGGGGTACTGTTTAAAATGTTATAATAAAATACCTCCCCACATTCTTCAACTGAATGAGACAAAATTCAAGTCTTGTATAAAACGCACACTATGCAGTCAGGCATATTATAAGTTAGGGGATTACATAGCTGATAAAAATGCCTGGCTCAATGCTGGTCCTGCTCCACAACCACAACTAATTGATTAACACCTGAAAATACTGTTGGAGCTGCTGAAGATTGTAAGACTATCTTTGCATTGTATAAACTCAATTTCATTTGTATTGTATAATTGCATAGCACAGATGTGAGTTCTATGTAAGTACTATACCTTATTTTACCATTTACCGGGTAATATGTCTTTCATTGACTCGAATGTGCCCTGGCGGCTGATAGTATGTCATGCTCACACAAATGTCTCGCTGACGGTGGCGTGTATGTTGGATCATTTAGATCCCTTCAAAATGGTTGAGCTGAATGGTGCTGATCTATGCGTCATGTTCGTGAACGGGCGCCGTCAGTTGGGGCTGGTCATCACTTAGCTGCCTCGGCTTATTTTTAATTATTTTATTTTTATTTTTGGATTGTTGTTTTAGTTCTATTTGTTGTACTCTGGACGCTTTTAACGCATACGTCTTGTTTTTTTTACATCGTTCTCACATTATTTAATTATAAATTCAAAAGTAATGATGTAACTAATATTTTTGTAAAATATAATTTAAAAAGAGTGTCCATGGAGTTTCTTGTCCGTTCTTCTCCATAGGTACCTACGCTTTGGAATGGGCAACTAGCTTCACATTTTTCTGACTGACCTACTTCTTGACAATTCAAAAGTGCCTGTAAAATGGTTTAATTGAAATAAATGCTTTGAGTTTGAGTTTGAATGCTTTCTGTGACTAAAAGAAATAAAACACGTTTGTAAACTGAAATCAGAATTTTTATTAAGGCTCTCGTTGACATAATCAACTGTAAAAGCATAAATTTAGCATGCTGCATGTTTTATTTCTGACGACGTCGTCGTCGACGTCGACGTCAGGTCGCTGTGCGGGGCTCCTATTTCTGTCTGCAGGGTTTAAAGGAACCTAACCAAACCGAAACTCGGGGTATCCTTCGCTCGCTCTTGCATCCACGTCGTCTAGTAGCACAACATATTGAATTTTTAAGATTTCCGATTGCTATTTAGGAAATGTATAGTTTTCCTAGGAAAAGTGCATATTAAAAATACATCATAGATTTCCTATCTATTTTAGGAATTGTACACATTGCCTAGGAATTGTATAGAATGACGGATTGCACACTTTTCCGTTAACATATCGTCGACCGTAGGTTCAATTGAGGTAAGGGACAAAATACGATTTTTCAGGAGAGGCCGACAAAGTTTTTAGGACTAAATCGCCTATAACTTTTTTTGTTATTAATCTTTTTCGGATCTGATTCCACACATAATCTTGTATTTTAGTGCTATAACTATTTGTGTAATATTTATTTAAATAAGTTAGCTATTTAAGAAAATAGACGTCCCTTACACCAACGTATTTTGTTAGTAATGTCCCTTACTGACCAAGTATCTTATAGTCCTGTCCCTTACATTAAATTGATCTCATTGATCTCTACGTTGGATCCAATCTATAATGAAAAAATAGTGTAAAGGTCTTGTTGAAAAAATTTATGAAGAATAATTCGTTGATTGGGAAGACCCTTACCTTATGTGAAGTGGATTGGCGGCGGTAATTACACCATTTCAAGTTGCTATATTGCATAGTTTTTCAGTTACATTGTTATTATGGGGCTGATTCGAAATTTGAATCCAAAAATCAGTAGGATAAGGGAAATTTTTTTTAAGCTAGAATTTTTTCTTATACACCATTCGAAAGAGCGCAAAATTCTGAACAAAACTGTATACTCAACTCATTTTGGGTATTTTGTCCCTTACCTTAATTGAATCTACGGTCGACGATATAGGTATATAAGAACGTATGAGCTTAGGGACGATTTTGTATGTGCGTGCATTCAGGGTCTCCGAATCTGAATTCCTGATCAGGAAACCGGACGTATGCTGCCGGCCAAAGTTGTAGATAAGATTTCAGCTTTCAGATTCTTTTTTGGAACATTTAAACAGCAAGTATCCATCATCATCATCAGCCTACAGCAGTCCATTGCTGCACATATGCCTCTCCAATTGCACGCCATTCAGCTCGTTTCTCGGCTACTCTCATCTCATCAAGTACCTATTCATAATAAACTAGAATCGAAATTATCAGAATAGTTATAAGGATCTAGAGGGACCCGTGGCTAAATTATAACAGCCGCACAGGTCGATCGATCAGGTTAAGCTACGTTTGCCGCGGTTGGTCTGTGGATGGGTGACCATCTTTATATAGCGAGATGCCTCGGAAAGCACGTTAAGCCGTTGGTTCCGGCTGTCATTCGTGGATCTTTGACAGTCATTACGAGTAGTCAGAAACCCGAAAGTATGACAACCAGTCTTACCAAAAGAGGTATTGTATTACCCAGTAACTGAGTTGTGAAGCTCAGGTGGCAGTCGCTCCATGTAAAATACTGGTATTCAGCTGTATCCGGTTAGACTGGAAGACGACCCCAACATACTTGGGAAAGGGCTAGGCAGATGATGAGTTAAAATTATAAATATCTAATTAGTTTTCTTATTTTTTTGCCTAAGTATTGCCTATTCATTTGCAAATCCATAATTTTTTTGCGACGAAGATCATTAGCTGCTTTATGCAAAACCCTTATGTTAGTAACAAATTCATCATTTACACTAACTGGACCTGGGAACAATAAGCAGTGTGTCGTTTAGGGCTAAAACCAAGGGCATAAAGTCAAATTATGGCACTGAATTACACAAGGTTAACATGAACAAAAACTCGGTACATTCCAACGTCGTACTTTTGCAAATACAAACCCAATTACCTCAAGCTACAACAATTTTCTTACAAGGTATATTGCGGCACTAAACCAAACTTTATTCACAGTGACTTTCTGCACTACTTATATATCATAAAGCTATTAGGTACGTACCAAAGTTTATTTCGAAGAAATCCAGCGGCACGACATTAGTTTATTCCCAGGCGAGGTACCTACGTATACCGCAGTTTGTAACTAGGTCACGGTAGACAAATCGTTTGACAATTAGCTTACTGGCTAACTAAGGTGATAAAATCTCATGTACGGAGGAAAATGTGGTATTATAAAGTGGTTTGGACGCATAGTTTCTTGAGTGAGGAATTGAAATGTTACGTATGATTGTTCTGTAAAATGGTCAATGTTTTCATGTGGTTTATAATGTCTGGCATTTGATTTTTTTTATTGGAAGAATATAACTATATTATTATTTCTGTTCGCTTGATCACATCAACATGCATTGAGGACGTCTCCAAAGTACGATAAACACATTGGCTTCGACTTAGTGGAAACCCATTTCCTAAGACATGTGTCAATCAATCGATTGAAAATCAATCATCCATCCCTGCTATCTTATAATTATAATGTAATGTTTTTTTTTCGTGTTGTGTTCAAATAATAACTACTGCCGGTCGATTCTGTAAAAATCTCACCGTGAAAACTTAGGTGAAGTGAGTTTGTTTTTGCTACAGCTCATTCCACGCTCACTTCACCTAAGTTTTCACGGTGAGATTTTTACAGAATAGCACCGCTATTAACAATATCTAAACAAGCTGCTCCAAAGAATATTATTCAACATCAAAATATAACAAAGTACTGCTAAAATTAAGGGCAACGAAATGTAATCTACGCAAACGTAACATAATCATCTATTGTAATATTTTGCCAGCATAATGCGTTAACCCTATCACACGGTCCGCTGTCAAAAAATCCCTGCTTCAGTGCCGCGGAACTTATTTTTGTCTACTGCTGACTACAACATTTACTGAAGACATTTTTCTTACGTAAACCTTATTTTCTGTACTCAAATAGAAATGTGGCAATATATTTACGTAGTAGGTATATTGTTAGGCCTCAGTAAATAGTTGCTGAAAGAGTATAAAAAGAGCTTATACAAAACGTCACGCGTTACAACACAAAGGAAAGGTTCCAATAAGCATCTACATATATGTAAGGGACTCGATACGAAAAGGGTTTTTAAGGTACAATTCCAATAAAGTTGCGTGAATGTCGAGTGAATAAGCGGAATACGTTTTCGAGTGGCCTCACGGCTTTCTAGACGAATTTACGTAAATTTCTATTTTGTGACATGGACAAATTGGACCTTTTGATACATTGAGGGCTCCCGTCGTAATGGCACATCGTACGAGCGTAACGTGGAATTTTACGGTTTTAAGTTCTGAATTTATTTTATTAAAATTATTATTGCCCAGAAATATTGGTTGCACGTGAAACGTTATAATTTCAGACGGAAAGGCTGTAGGCCGCTTTGCACGTAGATAATTGTGTAATTCTTTCTCGAGAAACTGTCTAAGCGCGAGAGCCTACTTGGTCATGTTTTTTATAAGAGAGAACTGTCCAATTTACAAGAACATGTACACCTTTTAGTAAAGTGCACCTTCAATAATATGAATCATCATTTGGCTTTCCAATTATATTGTGAATCGAAAATGTGGCTACATTTGTATCGAAATACAAATAGCTCTTGACATTTAAAGTCAGCCATCATTAAACAACTTTAAATAACACAGAAATTGCTTTCCACATAAGCACTTTCCTCATATGAGTTCAAATACTCCAAATAAAATTTTCAAGAACACGCAAAAGTAAGTAACGTACTAAAATTAAAGTGTATTGCCAGTTGAACTCTCTTCTTTTGATTTTAACTTTTGTACCTAATAATTTCTCGAAAACTGAAAATCTACATCAGTCTGTTAGCTTTGCGTAGGGTTACAAGAAAGACTAAATAATAACGGCCGCACAGGTCGATCGATCAGGTTAAGCTACGCTTGCCGCGGTTGGTCTGTGGATGGGTGACCGTCTTTTAATACCGAGACCCTTCCGTGTCTCGGAAAACACGTTAAGCCGTTGGTCCCGGCTGTCATTCGTGGATCTTTGACAGTCGTTACAAGTCAGAAGCCCGAAAGTCTGACAACCAGTCTTACCAAGGGGTATCGTATTACCCAGTAACTTAGTTGTGGAGGTAAGATAGGCAGTCGCTCCATGTAAAATACTGGTTTTCAGCTGCATCCGGTTAGACTGGAAGCCGACCCCAACATAGTTGGGAAAAGGCTAGGCTGATGATGAGGGTTACAAGAAAGAAAATCAATTACCATGAATTGGAAAAAAAAAAAGACGTGATACAAATAAAAAACAAATTAAGAGGAATCATTACGTTTAGAAAACACCCAGTTTAATTAGAGAATTTGCCACACTTCACATGGGTATAAAATCTGTTACGAAGAGCATACTAACCTAGAGTAGATATGAATCAAAAACATTTATTTTACCTACCACAACTGCTGGACAACAAAAGCTTATTTATGTTTTTAACAAACATTGCAAAACTAGTTCAGTTAGGTTTAGAATTACTAACTATGGCAGTTCTAGTTTCTATGATAATATTAGAGAACAGCCTTTTCTGTACCTATGCGAAAAGTAGAACACACACGTAACACATAGAAATAGAATTTTAACAAGATATGTATTTTAGGCCTAACTAAAGTCGATTTTCGGCAATGGGACCTGATGACCGTTGGGTAGACGTTTTCTTGAGTGGAGACCGCAAATCGGCAAACGTAAGTAACTCAGGCTAAGTGCGCTTCTATGCGCAAGCGGTGTGCGTCTCTGGTGCGCCGGGTGCGGGTCAGCCTCAATTAATACCATCCTGGCAATGATTGCCGACAGCCTGGACTGCCCTTATATCCGGCATGGTTGTGACAAGCATGTTGCTGTTCGAATACCATAATCGGCCTATAATGTTCCCACTGCTGGGACACAGGCCTCCTCTCAATAAGAGGGAGTGGGCCATAATCCACCACGCGGGCCCAGTGCGGGTTGGTGGATTTCACATATCTTCGAATTTTTGGTTCTAGGACATGCCGGTTTCCTCACGATGTTTTCCTTCACCGTTTTGAGAGCAGGGGTGATGAAATAATTTACACAAAGTAAATCGCATGTCTGGGTTCGAACCTACGACCTACAACTTGTAAGTCGTGTCCGTGACCACTGGACTGCTGTTCGAATGCCGGTCAAAAAATTCTAACTATTCTGTCATATTTATCTATTTATTTTGTTTTTATTTTTTACTAGCTGCGCCCCGCGGTTTCACCCGCATAAATGTCGATCCCGTGGGAATATTGGAATTAAAAGCCTATATGTTAATCCAGGGTGTCAGCTACCTCCATACAAAATTTTATCAAAATTGGTCCAGCGGTTTGAGCGTGAAGACTTAACAAACATATAAACACACCCCACACACCCCAACACTCACGCACTCACAAACTTTCACCTTTATAATATTAGTGTGATTTTATGACCTTGCAATATGATTTAATTTAATTGAATTTTATTTATTTTATTTAATTTTTCAATTTTTTTTTTTTTTCTTGTTTATTTAAGTGTAATTATTGCTTTGACATTGTATGCCTAATAATTGTATGAGTTTATGTTACTTGATTGATGAATAAATAAAAATAATAAAATAAGTAGAACGACGATCTTCGCAGGGTGGCTGATAGCAGCTGGTAGCGATGAGAGTTGCTTAGAATCAAGCTGAATGGCTTGCGATTGGAGAGGTCTAAGTCCAAGTGTGAGCTGATGCTATCATGATGAAATACGATTTTTTTAAAGTAGAAGAAATTTCCAGTAAGTCTTCAAAAACAAATAAAAATAATGACTTGTTCTCTGATTTAAGAGGATAATTTTAGACACTGTAATTCACCATCAGCTTGCTTACTTCAGTAATACTACATTATTTATTGTGCTTATTTTTGGTCAACGATCGTACACGAGGGAAGGTATAAAAATAACATGTCAATTTATGAGGTATACAAAAACTCGTTTAGACATTTGATTATAAGCAATATGTTTTACCAATATCCTTTTACGTACCAACGCTTGCTCATTGGGACGGAAACGGATGGGACATTATTCAAATATTTATATTTTATATTTACAGCAATCACATGTGGCGGCTTCTATAAATTTGTTCGGCACTTAAAACGATATATTGACGTCTCAGATCCTAAGGTTTCGCGTAACAGCCAACAAATTGCTCGTAGTTCACTGTTACTTACGTGACCAGGTTTTTAAATAAATATGGAGGAGCAAATCGATGAAATCAGTTAGAAAGTTAAGCGACAGGTTACATAGATTTCTGGTCCTTTTCGGCTGAGTGAAATGATCCATAAACCTTCTGGGGAAATGCCTGAACATGCGTTGAATGAATAAGAATTTATTGGTAGGTAATTTTCTTGTTTTTATAAAAAAATAATCTATGATGCCAGGTGGACACAAACGGGCCAGTAAACTGGCACTACAATAATAATAATTATTTATTTATAAGACAACAAATAAGGTTCAATGTGTCAGTAACAATATTATTTAGCCGTTAGTACCTAATTGAGCAGTGGTGGCCCAGTGGTAACGGCCGTGAGTTACGAGTTGTAGGCCGTAGGTTCGAACCCAAACAGGCGCTTTACTTTGTGTAAATTATTTCTTCACCACTGCTCTCAAAGTGGTGAAGGAAAATATTGTGAGAAAACCATCATGTTCTAGAACCAAAAATTCGAAGACATGTGACATCTGCCAAACCGCACTGGGCCGGGGTGGTGGATTACGGCCCACTCCCTCCCACCGAGAGGAGGCCTGTGTCCCAGCAGTGGGAACATTATTGGCTGATTATGTAGTACCTAATAACTAAAAATGATCTGGTTCAATCGGCCAACGCCCACACAAGCGAACTATCTGCCCGGGCGGCTATCGAGTGCAGAATGATGTTGGGACTGTCACGCAACCTCCGTAGTAATGAGGCAGATTTTTTACGCCATACCACGTCAAAGTTGTCAATATCCCCGACGCACTACAGAATTGTGGCAGTCGCAACAGCACCCTGAACGCATTATTATTGGATACGCAGAGCATTGAAACAAAGAATGGAGTTTTTAGTAGCTAGTTAGAAATGCTGTTGTGGCGAACCAAACTAAGTGTCTATGGTTCCCATTATCACATAATAAAAAGACAACACTCAGTGATCTAGAGCATTATGTCTATGGTACACAGTAGTTATCTATAGTTAGTCTGAATTTGAATGGGAAGGAAACCATTGTTACTCCACTCCATGTGATATTACCACGATGTTACCTTGTTATCGTGTATTCCTCCGCTGTCGCTTGTATACTATGTTGTGATACAAAATACACATCTGTTATAACTGAATCGAGTTTCATTTAAGTAAACAGGGCGCCATAACGCGCCTAAACTGTAAACAGCCTGGAAATTAATTTTAACTTTGTTTCTCAATCAAACAATCTGCCTACTTGACTAGCCTTTACCAACTATGTTAGGGTTTGCGTTCAGTATTTTACATAGAGTAACTGCTACACTTGTAATGGCAGCGGTACAGGGGTCGTGAGGTATTTAAAATTCAGTTGTAACATTAAAAACTACATTTCGTAAAAAAAAACATCAGTAAAAGTTGGAATTTTAGACCTTCAATATCTTCGTAACCAGAAAGTTCCCGGGTATTGTACAGTACAAAAAAATATTATAAAGACGTGAGTACAAGTCGCTCTCGGCTTCGTTAAGGCTCCTACAAACAGGCGCGACACGCGACGCGACGCGCGCGGCACAAAGGCACCGCAAGTCGCGCAACGAGCGGTGCCTTTGTGTCACGCGCGATTCGCGTCGCGTGTCGCGCATGTTTGTAGGAGCCTTTAAGTGTATTTTTACACCCTTTACCCATAAGTAGATTCAAAGTAGTAGTACCCAAAGAAACTATGAATGGACTGTGTGAAAGATGATATGGGTAGGAAGGGGTTGACTACCGAGATGACGACTAAGGCAGTTGTCCCACCGCCGGCGATGAACGAGTAGCGAGTAGAACTAGCAACTGAAAACGACGGGCGATTACTCGCACCACTCGCTCGGGAGATATTATATAGCGGGCGTGAGCTCTGACCGCCAAGCGAGCATCGCTGAGCGAGTATTATCTTTGATAGCTCTTGTCGCTCAGCGACAAACCAGTGGAGCAAGTCCTCGCCGGCAGTGTGAACAGTCAGCTATCAATTATGCATCTCTTTTGTTTACACGGAATGTAATTATATCTACTGTAAGTTTCTTGAGCGAGAAAATAGCCGATAGTTAGTCGCTTCCTCGCCGGCGGTGGGACAACTGCCTATTACTGGGGAAGCGCTAAGGTAGCCCGCGAAATTCAAGTTTTCTTACGTTTTTTGCAATTTGCTGATCAGTATTAAATTGTATGTTGATTAAAATATGATTCGCGGTCGTAACAAATATGTATTTACATAATTATACTCATTACAATCAGTAATACAACTTGTTAAGTTAGTATAATCCCGAAATGCCAAGATTTCATGAAATAGTCATTCTTGGGGATTACTTGGTCTTAGAGAGTTGTGTTGATGACTTTAATTATTATAATTCTGTAAATACATATTTGTTACGGCCGCGAATCATATTTTAATCAACGTACAACTTAATACTGACCAGCAAATTGCAAAAAACGTAAAAAAAAATGAATTTCGCGGGCTACCCTGGCGCTTTCGCCGTAAAGAAGTGTGGAAGCGAGATCCCCAAATAAATCGGGATAAGGACAAGAGAATGATGATCTACCCGTAAGTTTGTAAATTAATCAAAGTGTATTTTCATTAAACACTAGGTGTGCCCGCGACTTCGTGTCGGAAAACAAATTTGATTTCATTGGTTTTAATTTTTTTACACGGAAAACTACTTCTTTTTCTGAATATAAAAGTAGCCTATGTTACTCCTTATAACATCGGCTATCTGCTAATGAAAGTGCCGTCAAAATCAGTTCAGCCGTTTCGGAGATTAGCCGGAACAAACAGACAGACAAAAATACATGATTTTTTGTTATAAATACTGATTATACTTTAATTTGCATTTAGTAAAAAGCTGTTATTTTCACATAACAAACAGACACTTCAATTTTATTTATTTGTATGTGTAGATTTACTTTTCAATTACTTACTTACTAACTAATTAAGTATTTACTTTCCAATTCCATTGAAGTCTGTTTCTCACTCCATTTCACCTTTTTTACCAGAAGTAACGTTTCGTGACTACTTTCTATACAGCGAACAATCTGGAACTTTAGTTTAAGAAATATAAGAAAAACTGTTTGGCCGTATGAACGCTACAGAATCTTTCAATAATGCGAGTTCGGCACGCACTTGGTCAATTTTAATTCCTTAATGTTTGATACAATGGACTGAAACGAGAATGTTTGGTGGTATAAATAGTTTTATGAGTACCTATTGAAGATTGTATTTTGACTTTTATTTTGATTGCATGTGATTTTAATTTTAATTATGATTATAATTTGGTTGAAAACATAATTATGGTCGGTGAGTATAAGAACTTATAGAGGTATGAGGAACAGGGTGTAAAGTTCTCGTTCTCAGGGTGGAAAGTACTCTATCTTCTTGTATAAATAAAAAGAAAAGTCCTGACTGACTGAATCTTCATAGTTCATAGTCCAAGGAGGTTACGACCAATGCCTAAACACAAGGAAACGGTTCGCAATAAAAACTTCAGTTTATTCAACAACTTTCACAGTTTCCTATACGGTTAAACACCCCAAAAAATCTCGGGTCAAACTCCAAGAAACAGCGGAATAATATTTTATAGGATTGTTAAATTTCTTGAGCTGAATTTTATGTGTCGTCAAAGTACACGCGTAACGGAGTTTTAAGAAATTTTTATTTTAGGTTGACGCTGTTATCTGTTGAAATATTTGCTACAAAAGTATTTTAAAGGGTGAATGGTCCAGTTGTGGATTTGGTTTTATTAAAACCTTGTTTTTTTTTTCAAGATTATATTTTATTGTATTTTGTACTTCCGACATAGTTAGCTAGATTCGGTTATAATGAACTGAAAATAAATCGCGATTTCATTAAGACTTACTGACTCAACATATAGATACATAGTACAGTAAGAAACACTTTTTTACAGTGAGAAGAAATGTTTGTAAAACAGTAAAAGGCAAAACAGTAACTTTTAATGATTGAACATACTATTTACAGAAAAAAACACAATAATGAAAAAGGAATACCACCATTACCGTAATTTGAGTAAATTTCAATGGTTTGAACGATATCACCATTGAATAAAACAGTTAATTTGTGACCTTTTAGCTATTTAAAACGTTAAAGTTTACTGTTATGACGGTAACATTTTGCCTCAAGCTTTAACTGTTTTCGGATCAGTAAAAAATACTGTTTTGAACGTTACGTTCCTAAGGAACTGTTTAAAGTAGTTCAGATTAATGTTTTTTCATTTTTATTTACTGCTTATTTCTTATAGTGTGGAAGCCCACAACAACCTAGTTGGGGAAAGGCAAAAGCGCTGCTAAGCAGATGATGATTTCCACTTTCGGCCGTCATAAAGTTATAGTTATTTTACCAAACCCTTCAAAATTACTGGCCCTGATGGTATTCTTCTAGTTTACAATCTTTTAAATCTATTCTGGAGAACTTCTTAAGGATTTCCATAGGTTTCGTCAATTTGTTTGGTCTTACAAACTGAAAATTAAGTAAAAAACCACAACGATTTAAAAATAATTTTAGCCCAACCGGTGTTCTTACCCTTGTCTAAAAGACTTCGTCACAAGACAATGATAGCCACTTACATTTTTTACGATAGCGTCATTATAACTTTACTATGAGTACTTTTGTAAAAAGTAATGGGAAGATTTAAAAATATTTTTGTATGACAGGGATATTATTCTAAGATTAGTGATAGAGCTAATTCAGCTAGTCAAGTCAGGCGCAGATTTATTTGTGCGTACAAAAAAAGGAGTTTTATTTTATCATTATTTCAGCCGAAAGACGTCCACTGCTGGACATAGGGCGTTTTATTTTATAGTTGTTTTTTTTTGTGTGTTTCTATATTATGACAGCTTTTTACCGACTTCACAAAAAGGAGGAGGTACTATGTTCGGATGTTTGTATGTTTTTTTTTAATTTTGTATGTTTGTTCATCGAATACTCCGCCAATTGTCGACGGGTTTTCAAAATTCTTTTTTTGTTCGAAAGTAGATAGTTCTGAGGTGGTCCCACTGTCACCAAGTTAGGATCTGATGATGGGATCTTAGAGAAATCGAGGGCAACCCTCAAATTTTATAGGCTCACTTATTGTTTTTCGCATATTTTATGAAGTCTCTTGTGTATTTGCGTATGGTTGTCACCATCTCAGGTAGCTAGGCTGATGATGGAAGGTACAACTCCTTAACAGTAAGAAGTTACTCGAACAGGCAAGGACTGTTTTAGTAAATTGTTTTGATGTTTGATAGGGCATTTGCCACATTTGGTCTCATGATCATCAAGTCATGTCCTGATGCTGCAGTCATGATAGTCTGCAGAGTACCTAACTCCTCGACAACTAACAGCAGATATATCGTGTTTAGGCTCATTGAAAAGGGCTCGATGTGTGGATAAACGTACTGTTAATGAGGAACACCGAAGTACATAGAGACCTGATGCTGAAGCCAGGAGCATCAGAAAAAGTACAAACCTTGAAATTACAGCACCGTGGTCGTGTTTGTGCTCATTTTAAACAGGACTAAATTTTAAGTTGCAGTTGACATTAGGCTATTATTGTAACTTAGATAAATTACAAACTGACCCACTAAAAAGTAAAAAATAGGTCAATCAAAGGTACGGTCTAATCTTGCAGTTTTAATTTCAAAATTACTTAACGATTCCCATTAAATAATATAATTTGAAATAACAACATCGAGTCGACTTGCTATCAGTCGAAGAAAAATTTCAGAATATTAGCTTGACATTATCCCCCTTATTAATAAACGTTGTATATCGTCTGTATAGTTACACAACGCTTTGTCTTCTTCTTTCGCATGTAAAATTTCTGATGACTGAAAGAGAGAAATCGGTGTGTAACTTCTCTTCTATTCTCATCTGATATAATACTTTATTAGTAACGCATACAGTATACTAGGCGTTAAGTTAACGGATCGTGTTCGAAACACAATACTGGGCTCCAAAACCAAGATAGCTGACGTGGCTCAAAAGGCTGCGGAACTTAAATGGGACTGCCGGACAAAATGTGGACCCAAATAGCGCAGAATTGGTGCCCTGAGACAGTGAGGCGGGGTCGTGGCAGACCACGTAGGAGATAGCAGGACGAGCTGGATAGATTCCACCAAAACTGGAAAGAGGACGCACGGGCTCGGGAAAGATGGAAGGAGCGAGTGGAGGGAGGCCTTTGCCCAGGCTTGGGACAGCGCAGGCTAAAAAAAAAAAATTAAAAAATGTAAGGGGGTTAGTGTACCGCTGGCCCGGAACATAAAGGGCTAAGGAAGGAACACGGGTGGGTTTTAGTCAGTAAGAGTCTGACACTCCCTTCCGCTCCACCCAGAGCGGGAGGGGTCATTTGATGATTTCCCATCCGCAAAAAAAAAAAAAAAAAGGGGGTTAGTGTGCTCATTCTGATGTGTGTCTATAAGAACATATATAACATAAGATCACGCCTGTTTTTGGCAGAGGTGTATCGATAAACACTCATTTCGCCAGTTAGTTAATTCACATGTAGAATAGTACTATCAACCTTGCACAAACATTCACTGTATACAATGTCATAAATTCAAATCAATAAGTTATACAAAGTCGTAAATACAAATAAATAAGTAAGTAATTTCATAAATTCAGATTAATACCTTAAAGGGTAATATTAATGATTTTTTATGACATCGTATAGGGTACTAATTGTAATTTATGACATTTGTTAAGGTATTACTTGGAATTTATGACATAGTATAATTTTTAATGATAATTTTGCATGCCTGAATTGGTGCAACACAGTGGACTGCGCATTCACTTGACATCTAGAAATGTAATATTATGTACCTTGTTGAGTATTATACATTTAAATTTTAAAAAATTGGCAATATCGTCAACCTAACGGTCTTTTGGACGGCCCAGGTTTCTTTGGCCTAACCCATGGCTACCATTCGGTCACAACTAGAACTACATAACTACTTGAATAACTTTACATTGCAATAAAAGTTTTAGCTAAGGGCCAGTTTTTAGGTAGGCGCGGGCCTGCGGGCGGAGAGTAATGGGTAGCTCACCGTCCGATCAGGACCAGGCCCGTGCCGGACGGCGCGTACGTGTTCCACGCGCGCCTCAAAGAGATGTCAGCATCGAGGAGGGGCCCCATAGGGCCGAAGCCTGCCGGGTCAGCGGGATTGTCCGAAAGGGTTAGCGGGATTGTCCGAAAGGGTTAGCGCTGGCCCGGAACACAAAGGGCTAAGGAAGGAACACGGGTGGGTTTTAGTCAGTAAGAGTCTGACACTCCCTTCCGCTCCACCCAGAGCGGGAGGGGTCATTTGATGATTTACCATCCGAAAAAAAAGGGCCAATTTTTTAATCCGTAGTTAACTCAACCAATTGTTAAAAATAGTAACTAATGGTAATTTTTTTGTCAAATAATTAACTATTTGTTGACCCAGTTGACCATTAGTTACTATTTTTAACAATTGGTCGAGTTAACCACGGATCAAAAAACCGGCCTTAGAGGAACAAGTCTAAATTAAAATATCTATGTTCACTTTATCCAAGACATGAGAAAATATTCGCTTATTACAAAGAAATTAAGGCTTCTATGCAGAAGGGAGTGATTTTAAAAATGTAATAACATTTTCCTCGAATAATGCAAGCTGAAAAAATGCAATGTGCATCCTAAATACAGTTTTGCGTGACTCGAAATTGCTTGTAGTTTATATTAGAGTTGCAATGGCATTTGCAGAATTATAAGGATACGAAATTATTATGCAATTTTATTTTGAACGATATAAAATGGGAAATCAGGTTAGAGATATGGAATACAAACGTTTCTGAGAAAGAATTGTATTTCTTGGTCATAAAGCATGAATCTAGGTTTAAAAATTAAAATCAAAGTGCCTGGTTTTGTGGAGTTCTCGAGCTTTAACCATAGATACTAACGAAAATAGACGTATTTCTAGGTTATTTTTTTAGAAACAAAGGCCTTTTCTTTCCGAAAGGAATTTATACGATAGTCATAACAACTTGTGTTCTGCAACTTAGGACCGTCCTGCCTCAGACACCTTTATCTATTTAAGATTTTGCATTAAGATATTATGCATGATTTTGAGATAAGTAAAGTTTAACAGTTATGACTACTTAAGTTATTCAATTTCGAAAAACTGATTAATCCTTCGTATGCCAAATTGTCGAACTTGACGAACTGGTTGGCGAACGTGGATCCGCGCGAGACAGTGGCTTTTATTAAAAAGCCACAGAAACAATTATGTTTCTGTAATTACGGCATTCAACCGGTTAATAACCGATCACCATTAAAATATTATTCGCCTGAAGCCAAGAAACTTAAAACGAAAGAATAATATGAGAAAGTAACTGAAAACACACGAGACTTAATATTTACAGGAACGTAATTTGAAGTCAAAGTTACAATTTGTTTGCTGGCCGAATTCCCATTGACCACGCGTACGCTCACGCAAAGCATCACTTAAGATTTCTTCACCATTCGTTTCGTTCGGCATACAATGTGGCTTCGAAAACAGCCTTATCTACCGCAGTGTACTGTAAATACTTCGTTTTAATAATAAAACTAAAATAAAATACCAAAAATATGAGTTTAAGAATACTACTAACCTTTTTTTTTTAAACGTTGTCTCACTCTAGGAATTTCTCCTGTATTGTGGGTGCGTTTACAATCATTTAAACTCACATATACAGACAGCCAGACCCGGAACAACTACTTGTAGGTCATACAAATATTTGTTCCGTGCGGGAATCGAAACCGCGACACGCAGCAGTGCAGCAGTCAATCGCCTAACCACTGCGCCAACCGTGCCGTCGATTTCGAGTCCTTTGATTTTTTTGCATCGGTAACATCCAGAACATTTTTAATATCACGCAGTAGAGCTACTGGGGTCGCTCACTTTGTGGCCACAACCTAAAAACTGTATTTTCACCGCGCATTTTATGGAATTCCTTTGACATGGCATCCGACCATTACTTTGTAGTTGATTGCTACGAATTCGTAGAGGGGCTACGGCGTGGGGCTACGGCGTAGCGCTACGTGCGTAAACGTTGTCTTTTGTTTTTTATAGTTCAAGAATGGTGATTCTTTGAATATATTTCATTTCTTCGTTTACAGGATAACGCGAGATTTATACTCTGACCACACAGGGGCGAACCCCGTGGGAGGCGGAACGAAAATATGACCGTCGATTGTTTTAATGATTTAGAAGTCACGCGACTATTCACGTCAGTTGGAGTGAATTCCGTGCCGTATCCCGAGCGAGATTATAATAATAGACTGGGTAATGGCGCCGATTCCCTTGTTCACAAACTAAACTTTTAAGTTCAGTGCATCTTTTTCTTTCTATTTCATTAAGAAAAGGACAGAAGATAAATATTAGTTTATTATTGTCAAATTAAGATACTCCATAGACAAGTTTAGACGATATCAAAAAATTGGCTACTAAAAATACGTCAGTTTACGTTAGGCGCTGACTAATTTGACAGGACTAAACTAATATTTATCTTCTGTCCTTTTCTTAAGACTAATTGTCAGACTTTCGGGCTTCTGACAACCCTTAACGACTGTCAAAGATCCACGAATGACAGCCGGGACCAACGGCTTAACGTGCTATCCGAGGGACGGAGAGGTCTTGGTATGTCAAGATGGCCAACCATCCACGGACCAACCGTGGCAAGCGTAGCTTAACCTGATCGATCGATCCGTGCGCCTGTTATTACTTAGCCCCAAGCCCCTCCTACCCCCCTACTTTCAATAATATTTACGTCTATTTTTATACAAGCCTGCACCATAATAATACCTACAAAATAAATAATTTTCACTGCCCCACATTGCGGCATAATCTCATTAACTCACTTTGTGTGTCCAGAGTAACAAAAGTGTATTGTAGGTAACAAAGGACAATTACCGGCATCCAATCGATCAAACGTTTGATCCCTTCAATTAGATACTGAATGGAAGGAGCGATTATGTCGTCGACAATAATACAATATTAAAAATTATTAACAGTGACGAAAATACCAGAGTTTAGAGGCTATTTGTGATGAAAATGAGGTGGGTTCGATGGGAATTTCTAGCAATAACTCAACAAGGTTTACCAACGCAAAATCATATGTTTCAACTGTATTTATGTTATGTGCGCCTGCGTAACTATTATAGCACTCGGCAGTATGGAGCGTTCCATTTGTAAAATTATTTTTGTAATCGATTGTTTACTAATGTTTAAAAGGTTATTCTTTAAAACATTAATAAACAAGCAATTTATTATCGTACCTTTTAGTTTAGTTACGAACTAAATTATTTCATAGGTGAGTATTCTGTATAAAGATAGGTAAAGGAGGTAAAGGTAAAAAAATGTGTGCGGTTGGTGTGGGAATCACGTCACGAATGAAGTTCTTTACTCGCTACTCGCACGCACACACACTCGTATATAATATAAAGAGACAAAGAGGGAAAGAGAAAGTGTGAATTAACGGCCCACTCCCTTTCTCAGAGAAGAGGCCTGTGTCCCAGCAGTGGGAACATTATAGGCTGATTATGCTAAGCCGCGTTAAAGAACTTCGTTCCAAAAACCCAAAATTCAATTCATTAAATTCGTTTTTGTGTTGATGAATGTATAATTTACATCCAATCGTTTGATCCCTTCAATTAGCTGCTGAATGGAGTGAGCCATTATGTCGTTGACAATAATACCTACAATGTTAAAATTATTGACAGTAAGCGAGAAAAAGTCGGGAGTATTAGCAATCGTTTTGTGACGAAAATTGAGGTAGATTCTATGGGAATAACTTGAATTTTATCGTCATCTGCCTAACCTTTCCCAACTATGTTTTAGTATATTATCCGACATCCACAACCCTAATAAATAGCTGAAGTTTTTATCATTGCAATATTATCATGTCTTAATTCTGTTATTTTATGTAAGGAAATGTGAGGCAGGTTGAGACTGAAGTTAATAGCTCATCTATATCAAAAAAACATAATTTTTGTTGAGATGACGGGACGAGCGGGATAGCTTCCGTCAAAAGTGGATGGAGGACGCGCGGGCTCGTGAAAGATGGAAGGAGTGTAGGGGGGGGGGCCTTTGCCCAGTAGTTGGAAACTATAGACCAGTAAAAAAAAAATTAGAAAACGTATAATTTTATTTATACGAACTTGATCAAGACAGAGTATATTACGTAAGGATCTTATAACCAGTGGGCCTGAAAAGGCCACTTTGCCAGAATCACAAAAGGATAATATAATGTACAGTTAACCGTTAAGTTTATCGTATCAAATTCCATTGGAGAAGCATTTTTCAGTTATTTTTTTTGTCCGTACCAATCAATCCGATCCAAATCCAATACCAATCTCTTTGATTACACCTACGTAGAGAAGCGAAAAAAAAAAACACGGACTGTCTTCGCCATATTACTATTCATAATGTTATCCTTTTATGATTCTCCAAAGTGGCCTTTTTAGGCCCCCAGGTGTATTTAACCACAAAATACACATTACACACTCTCTTCAAATTCATTTTATAGTTGACTAGCTTCTGACCTCGACTTCGTCCGCGTGGACGGGAACGTGCTACCGTGACAAAACGTAGTAGTTGTCGAAATCCGCTCTATGGTTTAGGCGTGAAAAGATAACTTACAGACAGTTATTTTTGGTTTTTATAGTATTATGTTATAGTATGGAAAATAAATAAGTTACGATGATTAACTTTCATGCTTCATGCATTAATCTTTTTCTATACCTATTAAAAATAATTTTGAATAATGCTTTAATAATAATAATAATCGTTTATTTCGACCAACACAGGATCATAAGCACAAAAATTACGAAATTTGTTTGTAATTTTTGTGCTTATGATTGTTTTGTTTTTTTTTTTTTAACCAAATCATTCCCGGCTCAAATACAATTCCTCTGCAAACACAAGGTTTTTATGATATAATAATTATAATCGTCAAAATCTGCGGATAACCGATACTATCTGCACGGAAACAAAAAAATGCCCTAAATTGTTATTTATTGCTGTAATTAGCTACGTTAGAATATTATAGGTCGTTGACCCGGTGAAATACGCACGCAAGCACCCGCTGTAATGGCTCAAAGGAAATATTCAGCTTTATTATTGTTTTCTAGCTTCTGTCCGCAGCTTCGTTCGTGGTATGTCAATAATACTTTTTATCGATATGCCTTCGTCCTTCCCAGGGTACAATGTATCCCCATACCAAATTTCATTAAAATCGGTTTAGTCGTTTCGGAGTTTAGCCGAAATAAACAGACAGACAATTTTTTTTATTGCTCTTTTGTTATATTTACTGTTTATAATTCCAAATGCATTTAGTAAAAAGCTGTCATTTTGACATTACAAACACTTCAATTTTATTTATTTGTATGTATTTGTATAGATGTCAAGATTTGACTACCTCGTTAGTTTAGTCGTCGCAAACTATGGAGAAGAACGGGCAAGAAATTACATGGACACTCTTTTAAATTATATTTTTACAAAAATATTAGTTATATCAATGTTGAATTTATAATTATATGTGAGAACGATGTAAAAAAGACGTACGCGTTAAAAGCGTCCAAAACAATCCAAAGTTACAAATTTTAATAACTAAATTGAACAAATAAAAAATAACAAAAATAAAATAACTAAGTTGCCATCGTCATCATTATTTTTCTTTCTGGGTTTATTTTAGGAGTGTAAATAGAACTATTAAAAAATAATTTATGCAAATTCGTCTATATATGACGGATATATGACCGAACATACATGAAAAAAAAAACCGAATTGAGAACCTCCTCTTTTTTTGAAGTCGGTTAAAAACTACTCAATCGATTTCCACTTACGTTGGCCATATTTTAGTTAGGAATATTTTGATACGAACCGTGTTTGAAGACCATGCCATTAGCTTTACCCAGTAAAAAGGTTCTCGTTAAAAAAGTTTCTGCTTCTCAGAGGCTGAGATGTAGATGTTTGAGTTGAGTGTTCGCAAATACCTACTTATAAGAAAGTCCTATAAACTCATGCAAGGCAAAGATACGAAGCCCTTGAAGTTGTACAACCTATCTTACGGCCTTTGAATAATAAGATGAGATAAACAAATTCCTAGTAAAACCTATCTAGAAGATACACATGTTTCTACGTTTCCAAGAACTAGTAATAACTTTGACTTTCATAACCTTAAAATTATGTTTCAAACCACAACTCGAACTTTGCAACTTTATTTTCGCTCTAAATATAACAAGCATATGCTAGATACTGCACTACATGAGTAAACAAAGCCTTATAATATGTAAATTTTGCTCTTTTTTAGAATAGCTTATAGATTAATTGGTACTATTAGATTCATAAAATGATCACGACATTTTGACCGCGTATGTATTGTACTTTCCTATGAAACACCAGATTTTTTTTTTGATAACCTTCAAAAAATTACTAGGGTTCTTCTAGGTGCATGTGCTTGGGGCTTAAAAAGGCCACTTTGGCAGAATCATTATGAATTATAATATGGCGAGGACAGTCCGTGTTTTTCTTTTTTTCGCTGCACTTCGTAGGCTCAAAGAGATTGGGATTGGATTTGGATTGGATTGATTGGTATTTTAGCACAGATAAAAAAGAATAACGGAAAAATCCTTCACCAATGGGATTTGATACGATTAACTTAACAGTTAACTGTCCATTTTGATTCATAATGTTATCCTTTCATGATTCTGCCAAAGTGGCCTTTTTAAGCCCCCTGAATTCATAGTTTCAATTTGCGCGTCGATATCCCTGCCACCCGCTGTGTACCGTAATAGTAGATTGTTTGCCAAGGGAGCAAACAACTATTTTGAAGGCGAGTGTTTCTTTGAATCCTGAGCGCAGCGAGGTATCACTCGAGCTCGTGTTGCTCCCGAGGTGAACACTCTACTTTTTATCACCCTCTATGAAAAAATAAGTAAATAGTACGTTTATTTATTTACAAACAATTTTTAGTAAACAATTACGAACGAAGGCAGAATGCTTTTCGCGCGTTTTTTTTTTTAACAATATCCACATTCAAAATTCAAATCACGTTTAATCCCTAGGGATTTTTAGTCCCTGTTTACGAAGAATAGACCCGCTCTTTTTGAATAGATGTGGTAAAAAATACTTTTTAGTAACTACAAGTTCAGGTTATAAAAATATATAAAGCATAAGTACCTACTAATTATGTTTTCATGAGTAAGAGCTGGAAATGTTGTTAAAAGAAAGGGTAACTAATAGATGGGGCATAATCTTAAAGTACAAAGCTAAACAAAGTAGAAAAATAATTATCGCAGCTATTGCTATTTTTTTACTTTGTGTGCAGGATCGCACGAATGTTTTATTTTATTTTAACTCTTATCTTTTGTTTATAAAAATAAAAAACTATCTACCATCCTCGAACTGTAATATAATCTTTATAACTTTGTAAAATTCGCACTTCAGAGCCACAAGATACAAGTGACTCGCTTAATTTATCACATTGTATTGTTACTTTTTGGTGAATACACTTTATTATTATAACTTAGGTTCCCTAAAAGAGGATACCGATTACTCAATAGTGGGATTTAAGATTAAGTATTATGAAATTGATAATAAAAAGCCTGAAAATAAAAAAAACACTCACTTTTCCATCGAGGGAGACTAGTAACAATACCTTCTCGCAAAATGTCTCTCTCTCTGAAGTCGGTCCCTCATGTCTGAGGATCGTGGTTGCATCTGGAGCGGATGATCCACCTCCACCGGTTTCTGTCCAGCGCATTACTTACCACCGTGTAAAATTTAGAGGACGATGATTGCAAAATGTAAACGAGTCCTTATTATCTACTGAACGCAAAAACGCAATATAAGTAACTACATACCCGGGTCAGTGGGATTGTCCGAAAGAGTTACCGCTGGCTCGGAACATAAAGGGCTAAGGAAGGAACACGGGTGGGTTTTAGTCAGTAAGAGTCTGACGCTCCCTTCCGCTCCACCCAGAGCGGGAGGGGTCATGATGATTTCCCATCCACAAAAAAAAAGTCCTTATTATCTACTGAGCGCAAAAACACAATCTAAGTAACTACATGTATTTCCCGATTGGGCATTTCAGTACACAGACCGAGTTTGTTTTCACGTAATAAAAGATCAAATCGAACACACTTCAAAGTACAGATAAATAGAATTGAAAACATCTTGAACTGTCAATCGATAAAGATTTATAAAGGATGTGTGTTTACGGTGTTTTGAGCCTTATTGCTTTCGTGTTAAGGTTGTAAACGCTCGGTGCTTTGTGGTGGTGTTTATTAGGCTTGCGATACGCGAGCGGCGAGTTGTTGCAAAATCTTTTGTTGTTGTTAAGATGGTGAATTGTATTGGAATGTTATCAGGTAAACATACGTAGGTACCTACTATCTAGCGGACGCCCACTAGCTAGATGGACCGATGACCTTAAAAAGGTGGCAGGGACAGACTGGATGTGAAAGGTGAACGAAAGGGAGTTGTGGCGCAGTCTGGGAGAAGCCTATGTCCAGCAGTGGACTGCAATAGGCTGAGTTGATTGATACCTACATTGAAACGTTGTTTTTAGCTTCGAAAAACTTATTTGTCACAATTTATAAGTAATTATACAAGGGCACATTGCTCGCAGAACAGATGGCCGATGGGGCCGAAAGGTTCTGGAGTGGCGACCGCGTACCGGAAGACGTAGCGTTGGAAGGCCTCCCACAAGGTGGACCGACGACCTTGTGAAGGCCGCAGGAACCCGTTGGATGCGAGAAGCACAGAACCGGTCGAAGTGGAAGTGCTTGGGGGAGGCCTATGTCCAGCAGGGGTGTGTAATGTTTGGTATAATAACAGATGGTCTAATTTCGTTTGAGATAACTCTCATATGATATAATTTTCATATGCTATAAAAACATTTAACCTAATGTCATATGATCGAATGTTATATTTGATATAATTTTCTTTTTCTCTAATTTCATTTAGTATAACGTTCATTTCATATAATTTTCATATTGTATAATGCTCCTTTTATATAACGTTCATTTGACCTAACATTCATATTAACTAATTTTCTGCCCTTCGCTCGCTGCAGCATTATATGTAAAGAATCGCTCTTTTGTTCTATGTGTGTGTGTTCTATTTCTGAGTGAAGGGTTTAAAATAACCGAACCTCGGGGTGCCCTTCGCTCGCTCTTGCATCTTAAGTCGACGGAGCCCCGCTTCGCGGGGCCCCTATTTCTGTGTAAAGGGTTTAAAGTAACCTAACACAACCGAACCTCGGGGTGCCCTTCGCTCGCTCTTGCATCCTATGACGACGGAGCACCGCTTCGCGGGGCCCCTATTTCTGTGTAAAGGGTTTAAAGTAACCTAACACAACCGAACCTTGGGGTGCCCTTGGCTCGCTCTTGCATCCTATGTCGACGGAGCCCCGCTTCGCGGGGCCCCTATTTCTGTGTAAAGGGTTTAAAGTAACCTAACACAACCGAACCTCGGGGTGCCCTTCGCTCGCTCTTGCATCCTATGTCGTGTGTGTGTCTTGTATCCTATGTGTATGTGTTGTGTGTGTAATATAATGATATAGCCACAACATAACAAGTAAAAGAAGAAAACAAACATTTTTGCAAAAATAAAAGTAGATATTTCTAAATTATATTAAACGTTACTTATAGATTTTGAATATTATAGCAACTGAATATTATATTATGTGAATATTATTTCAAATGTGCATTATATAAACTGTTCATTATACCATATGAAATTAGGTAAAAAGAAGTTATATCAATAATTCATTATGACCGTTGACCGTTATATTAAATAAAAATTATATTAAACGAAATTAGGTCTTATGATCGTTAGAACTTTTGATTCTATATCAAACGTGACACACCCGTCCAGCAGTGGACGTCTTTCGGCTGAAATGATGATGATGATGATGATGATGAATTATACAAGATCTACTTAATTAACCCAGTATTTTTACTAAACTGGTTTGCAGAGACTATTTTCTTCTTCGTCTCTTTTATCTAACGGCTAGTCTTTTGTTTACCACGTCGAAGTAACCAATTTTCCAAACTCCTATGTGACTGATTAGTTACAAACATGCTCTATCAATGTCACTACAACAAAATTGCAAACAAACCATTTCCAGCCACTACTAAAACTTTTTCAAGGTTGTTCATAATAATATTTTCAATCCTTATAGCCGGGATTAGCCTGGGTTATTTATATCTAACTAAACTTTTACAATTACCTACACGATTTATTTATCAATACCTATGAAATCACAATCAGTACATACATAATTATTACAATGTTTTTATGCAATAAAATAAATAAATTAAATAATCACACAATTCTTCATTACAATTATTATATGTCAAAATAGAAATCGCGTAAGTAACTAAAAACAGTTTATGATTGGAAATTGTGTGTAACAATTTCGGTACATAATCCTAACTATAATACTTAGTATAAATGCGAAAGTAAGTTAGTTTGTTTGTTACCTTTTCACGCCTAAATCACTAAACCGATCATCCTGAAATTTTGCATATATGTACGTTGTCAGGTGTGCAGAAACGGACATAGGGTACTTTTCATCCCGAAAAAAAGTGCTTTCCCGAGGAAAACAACAATAACGTTGTTATGATAATAGATGGCGCCACGTGTCTTTCGAATCAAAAACAGGACAAATTCTGTCGGGTCAGCTAGTATAGTATTAACTAGCTATCGATCTATCTAATAATAGTATTATTCAAAAGTAATCACAATTACTTGGTGGTTGTTTATTAGGTCGGACAAAGTGTTATTGGTGTTTTCTGTCATGGGTTTTTTAGTAGCAGCCCGGAGTATGGGTTTGTGGCAATGCGCTCTGTTTGTGCCCAGATGATAGAATGTGGATACACTATGGGTTCCTTCACCTCTCCTCAATCAACCCAGATACTGCGACGGGCCTTATAAAAGACCTCATATGACCATCACGATGGGCTTTTTAATAGGCCGCCTTTTCCTGGTTTTCCTGGATAAAAATAGTTTTAGTACCATCTGGATTGGAGAACCACTTCCTAAACACTGCACCAAGAAAATCCTACCAACAAAAATAAAATCGTACGTCTGCAGTGGTCCTTAATCAAATTATTCAAATGGAAGATTCCGCTCGCCTCCGAGGCGCCCACCGAGCATTCAACAAATAAGAACATTTACCCGATGAGGACTCCGTTAAGCAATGCAATCTGTTGTTTATGCTTACTCCCGCTTCTTTTGATTTCGTATATTGACGTCACGAGGGAATTCAATTATGTTTTTAAGCAATAATATCACCTGTTACTCAAATAAATTCACGATTAATTCGGTAGTACCCCACCGCATCTCTACGTTGACGTCGTGGTGGGGCTTGCGCGCTCCGAACTCTAGGCCTGTGCCTAACAGATCTAATTTGAGGAGCCAGACCAAGAGAAATACAGAAACCCACAAAAAGTGTGCGTGCGAGCATATAGCGTAAGGAATTTCTTTTCTGACGGGGGTCCCCCGAACGCACTCGTTTTTTCGGTACAATGGTATGCAAGCCACTCCTACACTTTTTTGAAAGTAGTTTTTACGGCTTTACAGATTTCCAACTTGGACCTACGAAGCATAGAGTAGGCAACAAAGTCCCAATACTTTTAATAACCATAAATTTTAATGGTTATGTACAACAAAGAGCTCATGAAACACTTTTATTAGATGATATAAAACATACTCAAGTTAATGGAACGTTGGTGTTTCAAATGGATTTGTGCAATTCGTGTCAAAGCCGCCATTTGTTATTTCTAGAATTATGATGTTATGTACCTACAAGTGTTGTAAAATGCTTTAGATTTGTTTTGTCATTAGTGTTTATTTTTATTTTCTATGAGGTAATTTTTTCGCTTTTGATTAATGTTCTTAGGTTGTAGTCTTTTACTTGATTATGTTTGTTTTCTTTTGTAAGTTGGTATATAGTTCTTGCTGGCGGTAAATACCTTATAATAATATGGTAAGTACTATGCTTTTTATTGTATCACTTTATTATCAAATCATTGAACTACACCCATACCTAACATCCGTTCGCCTGTGGCGACTAGGTATTTATCAAAATGTAGGTATCCAGGCATTTTTAGGGTTCCGTACCCAAAGGGTAAAAACGGGACCCTATTACTAAGACTTCGCTGTCTGTCTGCCGTCCGTCCGTCTATCTGTCACCAGGCTGTATCTCAAGAACCGCGATAGCTAGACAGTTGAAATTTTCACAAATTATGTATTTCTGTTGCCGCTATAACAAAAAATACTAAAAACAAAACAAAATAAATATTTAAGGGGGCTCCCATACCCCCTTGTAGGTGGCGCCATTTTTGTGCATTTTTGTCGTGCGTGCGTACTTCCGGGATTTCCCGCGCGATTACGCCGCGGCTGATTAAAACGACGATATCTCTGAAGTTTTGTATGGGAGCTGTATATATAAAAGTTATGTCGTTGGAATTGTTATGAAACAAGCTAACATTAAAAAATATAACGCTGTGTAATGTATTATTCATTCTAGATAGAATCTAATTGGAATCCAATAGGAGCGACTTTTTTCCAGTTTATTGTACATTGGTCGTTATAATTAAAAAAAAATACCATTATTTCAAAATGTTATTATTTTAATTACGTAAGTATACATTATTTCACATTAATCAATAAAAATAACACACCTCCCCATACATTTTTTTTACACCACGACCTTACAAAAACTTGTTATTTTTAAAGGTCATTCGAGGTCATAAGTCACCTGTAGTTTGTTCGCAAATTTCTAATTTCAATGTTACGCAAATTCCTAACGGTAATTTTTATTAGTTGCTAATTAACAATAGTTCTATACGTAAAAACATACGTAATAACGACAGTTTGATACAATTCGTTTAATTATTATTGTAAAACCCGCGCCAAGAGGCAGCCAAGACGCGCGTCGCGTGCAAAAAAATTTTTCGATGTTCGTGAAATAACAATTTTTGTGCTTAAATTCAATGCCTATGCATTAAAAACTCTAAAGTACTTACCCCTTCACGACGAAATGGTGTTTTTTTGCTGGTTTTCTCACTTATAACAAACGCGATTTTTTTGCCCTTTTTTGCTCGATATCTATAATGGCAACAGGTAGGCACTTGAAATATTCACAAAATACCCAGTTGTATTTTGACTTTAATAATAATTAATAAAATAAATATTTAAGGGGGGCTCCCATTTTTCGGCGTTTTTGCCTTGTACGGAACCCTTCGTGTGCGAGTCCGACTTGCACTTGGCCAGTTTTTTGGTTACTTTTTTCGAGTAAATACTGTATTTACATTATCTTTATTTTTCGATCTAAATGATAACAATATCAATAGTGGTCACCCACGCTCTGACGTCACAGCACTCAGTTAACTAACTTTGATCCTTCGTATCGAACTTCAATGCTTCTAATGACTCGATACCATTATCAGAGGCTCATTACATTTAACGTGGCTTAATCTAGCCCACTCGTTCCAACAGACTCGGCAAGCGATTCTAGTCTTTATGCAAATGATATTATGAGTGTCGGGCGACTATTGTCAGGGAGCGAGCAGAGGTAATCAGGTTACCCTTTTCGAGTGAAAAAATTCTGCCAGAACAGTTTCGTGACTTGGTTTTGGACTGGGATATGAGTCTGCCGGACGTATCCATTGTGCGATTACGAAGGATAAGAGAATGATAGATTTGCAGATATTTGTTTCATTTGTTACAGCTTAGAAATCAATTTTGACGATAAATATTTGATGCATATTATAAATTAAAGTAGATTTTCGTGTCTGTCTCTGTAACCGTTGCCATGTTCTTCTAAATTACGCAACGGGTTTTGATGCGGGTTTCACCATCATTTAGAGAATTAAATCTAGAAGAATCACACTAATATTATAAAGGCGAAAGTTTGTGGGGGTGTGTTTATGTTTGTTACTTCTTCACGCTCAAACTGCTGGACCAATTTTGATAAAATTTTGTATGAAGGTACCTGATACGCTGGATTAACATATAGGCTATTTTTATCCTGATATTCCCACGGAATCGACATTTACGCGGCTGAAACCGCGGCAGCAAGTATTAAATAAAAATTACATAAAATAAACGAAATTCGATGTTTTGCCAAATCGTAAACACTGGCAAAGCAAGGGCACAAGTTATATATAAATGTGGAGTGAAATAAACCGGAAATGCACAAATAAACGAGATAATTAAAATAAAATACTGTCAATTGCTAATCAATACTCAATATTATTGCTTCCACATGTGAACTTAGGTGGTAGGTTTTACAGTATAATATGATCATTTTGGACCCTGTCGGGCACAGCAAAAGTTGGAGAGAGGAAGAGCGCTTTTTTTTTAGTTAAGGGCCAGTTTTTAGGTAGGCGCGGGCCTGCGGGCGGAGAGTAATAGGTAGCTCACCGTCCGATCAGGACCAGGCCCGTGCCGGACGGCGCGTACGTGTTCCACGCGCGCCTCAAAGAGATGTCAGCATCGAGGAGGGGCCCCATAGGGCCGAAGCCTGCCGGGTCAGCGGGATTGTCCGAAAGGGTTACCGCTGGCCCGGAACATAAAGGGCTAAGGAAGGAACACGGGTGGGTTTTTGTCAGTAAGAGTCTGACACTCCCTTCCACTCCACCCAGAGCGGGAGGGGTAATTTGATGATTTCCCATCCGCAAAAAAAAAAAAATGCCTTTAACTCCATTGACGACATTAAAACTTTCATTTGACTACTTAGTTGTTATAATAAATATTGTAATTATTTTATAAAAACATATAATTTAAAATTAGTCATGTAAATATTCATTGATATTATAGGTTAGCCTTTACATAATAGAAATTGTTTTTATTTATGAATGTATTAAATTTTTGTTCTTTTTTAATTATTTCTGATAATTTATTAATTACTATTATATTAATTGACATGACTAGTGTACTTTTTGAGTGCATTTTTGGGTTCCGTACCCAAAGAGTAAAAACGGGACCCTATTACGTAGACTCCACTGTCCGTCTGTCTGTCTGTCACCAGGCTGTATCTCATGAACTGTGATAGCTAGACCGGAGAAATTTTCACAGATGATGTATTTATGTTGCCGCTATAACAACAAATACAGAATAAAATGAATATTTAAGGGGGGGCTCCCATACAACAAACGTGTTTTAATTCGGCGTTTTTACCTTGTGATACGGAACCCTTCGAGTGCGAGTCCGACTCGCACTTGGCCAGTTTTTTAACTCTCACGTCACACTTTTCTTCTTTTTATTTCTCACTTTTTTATGTAATGTCGCGGCTACAATCATTTTAGATACAAAATATCCTTTGGAATGGTTTGCAGGGCTTTATAACAATTTGAAAGCTTGACTTATTTACAAAACAAAAACCGAATCGCTCAATGTTTATAAAAATACTCTTTCTATTTTCCATTCCGTAAAATTAAATAGCTTCACAAACTAACTAAAACACCCGAGTAAGTTATTAAAAAAACAGTTTCCATTATTTCAAAACAACCCGATTGTTACCGAAATACTTTCGACAAAGCTGAGCTATTTCTGTAAATAAATAATGCCCGATCGATTATACGACTAAAATATCTAATGTTCAATTTATTATTGTCGAAAATGAACAATTTGTATTGGGATCATTCTTTGGGCTAACTCTTTTTAGCCCAAAGAATGATCCCAATACAAATTGACGAATAAATCGATTTTGATATTGAAATTTCAAGAGGTGTTAAATTAGAATCTTTTTGTAACACCAACCATGTGATAGGATTTCCCATCGGCAAAAATGACAAAATTTCATCAACCCTCTCTTGTGCTACGTTCCACGCTTCTAGACTCAGCAGTTTAGGCTGTGTCTGTGTGTCTCAGTGAATAAACAGATCATCTTTTTGATATTCTGTAAAGATTTTGATTAAAAGTAAGCTATTCGGTAATCTATTTACTAAATATATACACAATAGCTTCTAACGCCCACTTTCCTTCGAAAATTATTCTGAAATTGGGCCCTTGGGAGTTTTTTAGATAAGATACCTAGTTCTTGTCATGCTATCCTGATAGCGAACTCTCAAGTGTCTAGTCTAAGGATTTTCCAATCTACTTTTTGAAACGTAATACCATTTTAATCCCATTTCGTTGGTAAGCAATAATGGCGCCTTATTTTGTGTTTAGAATACTTTTTGGGTACAGTTTCGATTAAAACTAAATATGAATGCATGTTTTGGGAATAAGGGGCAAGCGTAGCATGGGACACCCCCCAGCTAGATGGACCGAAGTCCTTAGAAAGGTGGCTGGGACAGACTGGATGCGGGAGGCGGAGGACAGGGTGTTATGGCGCAGCTTGGGAGAGGCCTATGTCCAGCAGTGGACAGCGATAGGCTGAGTTGATGTTAATGAAACATATCTAGCAAAATGTGGGCAACTGGGCATACTATAGATACCTTTTTTTTTTTTTTCGAATGGTAAATCATCAAATGAGGGGTCCCGCTCGGGGTGGAGCGGAAGGGAGTGTCAGACTCTTACTGACTAAAACCCACCCATGTTCCTTCCTTAGCCCTTTATGTTCCGGGCAAGCGGTAACGTTAAAGTTATTATGGCAGCGTATGCCATAATAACTTTAATAAGGTTCTTGATACACGGTGAATAACTTTTGCAAAAGCATTGTACCTTCGGCTACCAATTAGCTGACACAAAGAAATAATAAACCGTTTTCTGACGAAAAGAAAAATAAAACTACTAAAAATAACTACCGAATCTCATTAGGAACAACATCAATTCCTTCAAAAGATTGCAATCAATATTTAATAGCTACTCTTGAAAAATCACAAACTAGCTAAATCACCAGCAAATTTTTCCATTTGCTACTTTGTGAGAGAATTCAAATTATATGTAAATACGGAACTCCCTATAAAGAGACATCAGTTGGTATTATGCTAATGTCGTAACGAGTCAACTCCGAGCGGTTAATCAAGCCATATTCGTATTGAGATGGTACAAAGTACCCCTTTGGATTCTGATACTAATACGTGTGGATGGGTTTATTTGGCAAGCGAAAAACTCGACGTGTTCGGTTATCGAAACGTCGAAGGGAATTACTGTCGCTTTTCGCTCGCGGTGGAGGGTTAAATTCGGCGTAGTTTTAGATAAACCAGGCCACACCCTTCATGTGACAGTATTTTGGTAAGTTTATGTGGGGCAAAATTATTTAATATCAGAGCGGTTGTGTAGTCTGCAGTTATAGTGCGAGATGCTGTACGTAACTGTTATAGAAATACTTATTTAGTACATTACAGATTTGGTTCTATTTTTGATAGTAATTTGGAAAACATATGGCTGATGCATCTATAGAGGTATGAGGAACAGGGTGTAAAGTTCACTCAACCTCCATAGAACAGGGAGGATCCTCCGACGAGACGGGTGTTGTGTCTGGCGGGCAAGTGCCCTATGATTCATGTCGGGCCGTTGTATCTATGCTAGTTGCGCGGTAAACTCTGCTTGCGCGATGCAGGATTTGCGTGACGTCAGTATGACGCATTGTTCGCATGTGGCGTTGTAGATACCGCTACACATCTGGTAGGAGATGGTAATAGCTGTCTCTAGCCACCTGTAACACTAAGCTGATTGAATGACGAGCTTATCACATATTAACAGTACGTAACATGCATATTAGCACTTATACGAAAGCCCTATTTGCAGGAAATCCTAACTAATATTACAAATGCGAAAGTAAGCTGGTTTGTTACCTTTTCACGCCTAAACCACTAAACCGATCATCCTAAAATTTTGCTTATACGTTGTCAGGTATAGAGAAACGGACATAGGGTACCTTTCATCCCGAAAAAAAGTGCTGTTCCCGAGGAAAACAACAATAACGTTATTAGGATAATAGATGGCGCCACACGTCTTTCGAACGGGATCGACGCTTATGCGGGTGAAACCGCGGGGCGCTGCAAGTCATAAATAATTTTCATGATTTATGATTTTTTAATAATATTCCATTAAACCATTAAAATACACATAAGAGAAGAGAGCCAGTGGTAACGGTTGCGATTTACAAGTTGTAAGTCATAGGTTCGAACCCAGACAGGCGCTTTACTTTGTGTAAATTATTTCAACACCTCTGAAGACCAATTCTCGTTATTTAAAATTACATGTGCGCCAAAAAAAAAATTTTTTTTTTTTTCGAAAATTTATGGAAATTAGATGTGTTTTTGACACATTGAGACAGATCAGACTGTGAAAGTTCTTAAAATTACAAGAATTGCCCCTCGGCTCTCAAAACGGTGAAGGAAAACATCGTGAGGAAACCGGCATGTCCTAGAACAAAAAATTCGAAAACAAGTGACATTTACTAACCCGCACTGGGCCCACATGGTGGATTACAGCCGACACCGTTTCAAAACCCACTGCTGTGCTGTGTCCCAGCCTGTCCTAGCAGTGGGAACATTTTAGGCTGATTATGTACCCTTTTTTTTTTTTTTTTTGCGGATGGGAAATCATCAAATGACCCCTCCCGCTCTGGGTGGAGCGGAAGGGAGTGTCAGACTCTTACTGACTAAAACCCACCCGTGTTCCTTCCTTAGCCCTTTATGTTCCGGGCCAGCGGTAACCCTTTCGGACAATCCCGCTGACCCGGCAGGCTTCGGCCCTATGGGGCCCCTCCTCGATGCTGACATCTCTTTGAGGCGCGCGTGGAACACGTACGCGCCGTCCGGCACGGGCCTGGTCCTGATCGGACGGTGAGCTACCCATTACTCTCCGCCCGCAGGCCCGCGCCTACGGTGGCCGGGAGTCGTCGCGCGGCTCCCGACGCCCGGAGCGTCTCCCGCGGCGGCTGGGACGGGAGGCTCTCTCCCTGAGCCGTCCCGCCACCTCCTTCGCTAGCATGACTGCTTCGCAAAAGGAGGTGACTGCCTCCCACTCCCTCTCGCCCCGGACCATGGCTTGCACCAGGGAAAGCAACACCCTGAGGTGACAATTCTAAGAAATCACTTAAATATTTCATTATGCCACTACTTGAGCCTAATTAAAAAAGAAAAAGGAAGCAAAAACAATATAAAAGCCTTGTTCCCAAGGTGCGGCCTGTACGTGACCTGAATTAAGATAAAAATAAAAGTAAATAATAATACGAAAACCCTTGTACATTTGTTCGTTATAGGTTTTAAGGTCAGGGCGCATGGCTTCGGCCTTTTATGGTAGTAATTTATTAATGACCCCTATTGGCAATATTCGCATTATCTGGTATTATGAGGGGATTAGACGCAAGATGGTCTCTGATATTTCCCCAAATGGAAGTACCTATAGGTTCCTGCAATGGTAATGATCAATTGTGCATTTAAATAGACTCACATTTTTTTTAAGGGCGTAGGCAGGTACAACTGCACCCCATCTGCTACGATCCTTACATACATACCTACTTATACTATAATGATTATGTTTGAACATAACAGTGAACAGCCGACCTCGATTCTGTATCTAACCGTGAAAACTTAGATAAAGCGAGTTTGTTTTTGCGAGGAATTGACACTATTGACAGCTCACTCCACGCTCACTTCACCTAAGTTTTCACGGTGAGATTTTTACAGAATAGCACCGCAGGTAGTATTTGATACTGTTATTAGTTAATACGATGATTACCTACTTTCATAGGATTATTTAACCCAATTGTATTGAATGTAACGTACATACAAAGTTAATTTCAATACAAAAATACCACCACAAACTCTGGTTTCTGTATATGTTTTATGACTTTGGTATATAATCCTGGTGATCAAACGAAGAAAATAGCACGAGGATAAATAAGTTATAGCTTCAACGTAACTTGCGAGAAAACTAACCTTCTTTCGAAATTAAACTGTCGATTTATTTGCTCTGGCAGATGGATTGCTTGTCGGTAAAGCAATTGTCAAACTTAACTTGACCTACCTCCTTGGTTGCACGCTCCCTTCTTATTACGAGTTTCTTAGAGGGTAAGGTGGGTAGGGAGGACCAAGTTACACTGGTGAAGATACAGCACGTCAGTTTTGGCGAATCGTAGTCGGAAGTCCGAGGTCACGTGGCGCTCGCGGCGTATATCCGGTTACGAGTAGGGAGCCATTCCGTAGAGGGTGGGAATCATTTGGAATTGCTTGAAATTTCGGTGTTTTGGGTAATTTTATGGCGTATTTTATTTGTTATCGTTTCTTATGGTTTAATGTTAAACAGTTGAGGAGAAAATTATTGTTCACGTAAATTAATAAGAAGCTTCCGCCTACGACTTCACCGCGTAAAATTTATTGTTTTATTTCAACATAAAATCTATCCTATCAGGAATACTGTTGTTCCGAAGATTATCCTCTACGTACAAACTCGCAAATTTTACCTCTTTATTAGTATACCTAGAAGTCTAGATTTATTTACCTTACCTATAAATAAACGATAAAAGAATTCCTGCAAGGATTTTGGGGAGGCCCTTGCCCAGCAGTGGGACCGTATAGGACAACAAAAAAAAAAGTTAAACTTTATTGTTATTCTGCGTATATTTTAAAAGGATATAAATTAGGTACAGAAATAATCTGTGCAATGTCACCTGTAAGCTCAAAGTCGCTAAGAATTAGACCTTCTTCCTGGAAACTCATCCGCGTAAGCCTTGAAAATCTGGTAAGGCTGTTATTGCTATTTTGTAAGGCTGGTCTTGTGCTGGTTTTGTGCTGTTGCTATTTTGTAAGGCTGGTCCAGGAAGAAGATATTGTTATAGAATAATAATTTGTAACAATATGTAGATTTAAAAGAGTGTCCGTGGAGTTTCTTAACCATCTTCTCCATGGGAACCTACCTCGCTTTGGAATTTGCTATCTTCATCTTCCTGACTGACCTTATTGATTGATGATTGATACTAGCTTCTGCCCGCGACTTCGTCCGCGTGAAATTTCACCCTCCCCCCATTCATCTGGATAGGGGTGGAATTTCGAAAAACTCTTTCTTAGTGGATACCTATTCTTCACAAAGAACACACCCTCCAAATTTCATGTCTCTAGGACCAGCGTTTTAGACTGTGCGTTGATATATCAGTCAGTCAGGACTTTGAATTTTATATTTATAGATAGATGTTTTGAGTTTGCGTTGCGTTCTAATAAGGAAGCAAAAAAACGTACATTTTAGAAGAGTTTAGTACGTAATTTTTTAGCCCTTAGATTAGGTTTGTTGTCTGAATAAACTGTAAATGATCTACCTATAAACCAGTATTGCCAATATCTTACCACTTCTTTTATAGCTGAACATTCTAAGAATCTGGGTGCACGGTTCTGATTGGTCGTTTCCTATGGAGAAGAGCCAGAAAGAAATACCACGGTTACTCTTTTAAATTTTTTAGATTACTCTTATGGCAAAAGCGTAACTAAATGTCACCCTGTATAAGATTGTTTGCGCCCTAACCCCAAACTGAACGTATACGTATACGGTTCTATCAACGCTGACGTAAGTACAGTTTTCTTTCCCCTAAACGCATATACACTATCGATTCATATACGATAGGAAATATGATAAGGTTTTATAGCCTGGTTCTACCAAACAACTACATATAGAGGTATGAGGAACAGGGAGTAAAGTTCACTCAACCTCCAAAGAAAAAAGGGAGGATCCTCCGACCAGACGGGTGTTGTGTCTGGCGGCAACTGCCCGATGATTCATGTCGGGCCTTTGTATCTATGTTAGTTGCGCGGTAAACTCTGCTTGCGCGATGCAGGATTTGCGTGACGTCAGTAGGACGCGTTGATCGCATGTGGCGTTGTAGATACCGCTACACATGGCGAGGTCCCATTTTTTTGTTTTGATACTCTGGCATTGATTCATTTGCTGTTTTTGGTATGTCTAGATTAGACTGCCTCGTTAGTGTAGCGGTCGCAAGTGCTACTGCTGGACATTAGGCCCTGGATTCGATTCCCAGGTCGGACAAAGTGTTAATGAGTTTTTGCATTAGGAATTTCTCAGTAGCAGCCCGATAGAATTTTAAAATTCTAATTAAATCACACTAATCACACTAATATTATACAGGCGAAAGTTTGGGAGTGTGGGGGTGTGTGTGTGTGTTTATATGCTTGTTACTTCTTCACGCTAAAACGGCTGGACCAATTTTGATAACATTTTATATGGAGGTAGCTGACACCCTGGGTTAACATATAGGCCATTTAGGCTACTTTTTATCCCGATATTGTCACGGGATTGCCATTGACGCGAGTGAAATCGCGGGGCGCAGCTAGTAATTTTATAATTCCAAAAATACAATTCAAATAATTAAAAAAAATATATAATTCTTTTATGTTTTATAAAAGTTTCTCAAATAAATAAAATATAAAAGAATTATAAAATTCTATCGATTATTAATCTAAAAAATCTCAACCATTTATGCAAAGGTGGGTCAGCTAATTGCTGTAGGTACCTGACTGTACCCCTCTGTCTAACCCTTCAGGGATTGCAGTCGAGTTAAGTTTTAGCGATAAAGTTGAAAGTCTATTAAAGAAATTTGACAGATTGTAGTAGCTTGATGTGCTGGCGCCTGTACTTGTTTAGCCAGCTTTTTCCGGATTTAATAAACTGTCTAGTGATAAGCTTGCTACGCAAACGGATTTGCCACCTATCTGCTACGTTTTTTAACAAAACGTGGATGCGAATATGTAAAATACTTACAGGTGCCCTAAACTAAGGATTTTTAGAAGATGGCTGTCATAATAAAACAGCTGTCATAAAAATCTGTCATTTTCACCTGTATTTGACATTAAGTTGTCAAAAACGCTCTGTATTTTTACAGCCGTTATTATGTGACCATTTACTGTTTTTTGATAGGAAACCAAAGCTTTACACTTTATTTTTAATCGTGGTCAATATTGGTGCTCTGTCTCAGTCTTGCAACTCTTTGTCCAGAATTTTTCCGTAAAATATTTAAACGTCGAAGAAAATCTATAAAACTATAAGCATTTCGACCATTATCCATAACCCGTGATCGTATCAAAAGTCAAAGAGAATATATACGTCAATTTACATCCAAAAACAATAAAACCAGTGCGTGAGACAAAAAGTCACCGTAAATGTTAGTGCTAATAAAATGAACGACTCTCTATCGCCCGTAACTATAAACTTTTGGCCCAAAATCAAATCTTAGATTATATCCTGATGTCTCCTCGTAAAATAGCGAAGGGTCGACGAATCAGAAGAATTGTTATTGTTGAAGATATGCAATATCGCCGGTGACGATCCCCGTTCACAAAAATAGGGTGTTTGCGAAACGACTATGAATACCATTGCTATTTTGTATTAAGTATATATGGTCTGTGTATGGGTGACCATCTTTACATACCGTGACCCCTGCGTGCCTCAGAAAGCACGTTAAGCCGTTGGTCCCGGCTGTCATTCGTGGATCTTTGACAGTCGTTACGGGTAGTCAGAAGTCCGAAAGTCTGACAACCAGTCTTACCACGGGGTATCGTATTACCCAGTTACTGGGTTGTGGAGGTCAGACAGGCAGTTGCTCCATGTAAAATGGAAAAGGCTACGCAGATGTGATGAATTGCCATAATCTATCCGCTGTAAAAGGATGAGTCCAGTGTTGACGATTTTTTTTCTCTTCTTTTTTCTTTTAAGTAAAATCGTGGTGCGCTCTGTGTAAATTATTTATCACCACTGCTCTCAAAACGCTGAAGGAAAACATCGTGAGGAAACCGGTAGGTATTTTATTTATTTATTTATATATACTTTATTGTACACCAGAAAATACATAACAAAAAAATACGATTAATACAAAACATACAATGGGCGGCCTTATCGCTTTCTGCGATCTCTTCCAGGCAACCTTGGTAGGTATGTCCTAGAACAAAAAATTCGAAGACATGAAATCTACCAACCCGGCTACTGGCCCCGCGTGGTGGATTACGGCCCACTCCCTCTCACCGAGAGGAGGCCTGTGTCCCAGCACAAGGAAACATTATAGGTTGATTATGCTAAAAATCTCCTTGTGGTTTATTTTCCCAGAATCATGAATATTTCAACGAAATATTAACATAAACCAGGTTTTCTTTCATTTTTATAACGCAATTTATTTTTGATTGATAAAACGCTACACTCTCATGGCGGCCCGGCAATTAGCCTATTTTGAAACTCATTAATTAATGCCTTTAACTCCATCGACGACGTTATCTGTTTTTCCGAAACGGGGCGATACTGCTTGACTCAGAAACAGACCCATTGAGGGAAGGTAGTGTATCTTTTACTAGAATTATAATTATTTGGAAAAAAAAGGTTAGACCTTTGCCCAGCATTGGGACACAATATAGGCCAAAAAAAAAACCCCGTTGGTCTAGTCTAGGTCGCAAGCGCTACTGTACTACATGAGATCCTGGGTTCGATTCTCAGGTCGAGCAAAGTGTTATTGGGTCTTTCCATTAGGAATTTCTGAGTAGCAGACTGGAGTCTCGATTTGTGGCCGGTTGATAGCAATGGGCTCGCCCCTATTACATAGGACTTAAACATAAATGGCGAAATGCTTTTCTCAAACCTTTTGGGGATTACTGGCGTGATGATATAATATATGATCACACCAGTAATCCCCAAAAGGTATGTATGTACTAGCAGCGCCCCGCGGTTTCATCCGCATCAGTGTCAATCCCGTGGGAATATCGGGACAAAAACTATCCTATGTCCTTCCCCGGGATGCAATCTATCTCCCTGCCAAATTTTATCGGAATCCGTTCAGTAGTTTAGGCGTGAAAAGGTAACACACAGACCGACAGAGTTACTTTCAAATTTATAATATTAGCTGTGATATTAGTATGTATTATAAATAAGTATAACCATTTCAGGGCATAAGAAACGTTATTTAAATTATGTGTAACATCGTGGGTACAAACACATTCGGTCCCGATTTTATTCACGGATGTTTAAAACAAAATGTATCTATTGTTTTTATGTTAATTGGATTAGGAATTAGTGAGGCGTGTAATAGGGTGGCTACAGTACCGAATGGTACGGATTCGGCACGGTGTTACACCTGCCCCTATTTTGTGGAAAAAAAATGGGTAACGCTTTGTTTTGATAATGAACGGTTAGAAATAGTGTTGGGACATGTGGTGTTGTGTTGTGTTCAAAAGGGGTGAAGTGCAGTAATTACAAACTATTATTAGTTTTTAATTTTTTTATGTTGTAATGGCATTGAGGATGGATTGAATTCAGCGGGATTGTCCGAAAGGGTTACCGCTGGCCCGGAACATAAAAGGCTAAGGAAGGAACACGGGTGGGTTTAAGTCAGTAAGAGTCTGACCACTCCCTTCCGCTCCACCCAGCGCGGGAGGGGTCATTTGATGATTTCCCATCCACAAAAAAAAAAGGATAGATTGAATAATAGTGATTTGGTCCACTTTTCTTTTTAATTCTGTGTTACCTATAAAAACAAGTCTTCCTAAGCTATACTCCAATTGAAATAAGATTAGATATTTTAATAAACCTTTTTTACAATCCGTTCAACCGATTTTGACTTCTATACCGTAGGCATAAGGATGGTATTAAAAGCAAAAAAATTTTTTTTTTTGTATGTTTGTTCATCGAATACTCCGGCAATTGTCGACGGATTTTTAAAATTCTTTTTTTGTTCGAAAGTAGATAGTCCTGAGGTGGTCCCACTGTCACCAAGTTAGGATCTGATGATGGGATCTTAGAGAAATCGAGGGCAACCCTCAAATTTTATAGGCTCACTTATTGTTTTTCGCATATTTTATGAAGTATCTCGTGTATTTGCGTATGGTTGTCACCATCTCAGGTACCTGGGCTGATGATGGAAGGTACAACTCCTTAACAGTAAGAAGTTACTCGAACAGGCAAGGACTGTTTTATTTAGTAAATTGTTTTGATGTTTGATAGGGCATTTGCCACATTTAGTCTCATGATCATCAAGTCATGACCTGATGCTGCAGTCAGGATAGTCTGCAGAGTACCTAACTCCTCGACAACTGTTTAGGCTCATTGAAAAGGGCTCGATGTGTGGATAAACGTATTGTTAATGAGGAATACCGAAGTACATAGAGACCTGATGCTGAAGCCAGGTGCATCAGAAAAAGTACAAACTGAAATTACAGCACCGTAGTCGTGTTTGGGCTCATTTTAATATGGTTGCTAAGCAATTTATCCTCGTCACAATGCGTATGGTGAGTGGTTGTTGAGGAGTTCTCCTGGTTCTTACCAGGATAAATCCTCAACAATTAAAGTCCCAGCATCGGGAAAAGCAATATTTTGTAAAAGGTGATCAGCAGTTGACTTTAGGCTATTGTAACTAAGATTAATTACAAACTGACCCACTAAAAAGTAAAAAATTAAAACTTTTTTACAAAAAAAAAACAACCGACTTCCAAAAAACACTGTAAAGTGAAAAATTACTTTAATTTCGGAAGTCGGTGGCAAAAAACTAAAACACAAATCCAAAGACACCGACTTCCGATATTAAAGTTATTTTTCACTTTATAGTGTTTTTTGGAAGTCGGTTGTTTTTTTTTCTCTCTAAAATGTTTGTCAATCCTGTTACATTCGCTTTGGATAAATAAACCATTTGTATTTATTCTGCTTCTGATCCGCGGCAAAAAAATGCATTTCATTTGTAACTCCCAATGGGGGAAAGAATTTGCAGATGATTGTAAGCCGTAGTTATACTCGTAGAGTTATGTAAACTTGTCGCGTTTTAGCATGGCAATAACGGTCATCGGCCTTTCCCTAATATCTCTTCGGCAACCCAAACAATAAACTATATGCGTGGATTTTCGTTATTGGAACATGTTGAAGATAAAAATAGATATTGATTCAGGACGTTAACGGACTTTATTTCAGTGTTTGACATAAGCTAGAAAATGTAGGTGGGTCAATGACCGCTGTTGCCATGCTAAAACGCGACAGCTAAATAGCTGTTGTATACATTACCATAATGAAGACACATTTCTGTTTTCAGAAATCGGATGGATATTAACAGTTGTAGGGGAGACGGTAGGCTGCACTAACTACTGACGTACGACCATACGTCTTCACAATATACTTTACTAGCAGCGCCCCGAAAGTTTCACCCGCATAAGTTTCAATCTTGTTTGACTATCAGGATAAAAAGTATCCTATGTGTTAATCCTGGTTATAAACTACCTGTGTGCCAAATTTCATCCAAATCCGTTCACCCTATTGTGCGTGAAGATAAGAAACATAAAAACACGCTCACAACTTTCGCCTCTATTAGTGTGTTTTGCATTGAATGTTTTATCAGTGTAAAGCGTAATGTGGGACGCCCCCCAGCTAGATGGACCGATGAACTTAAAATGGTGGCTGGGACAGACTGTATGATGTGGCGCAGCCTGAGAGAGACCTCTGTCCAGTAAAGAACTGCGATAGGCTGAGTTGATTGATTGATACAAAGTGAGTTAACCGAGGCATATAGCTATACTTACCCACTCCCATACGTCATTGTCAAAGAATTGACCTACAATTTGACCTGTCAAACGTTACATCACTCCAATGCGGAATGCGGGAAGCCCTGCATGATAGTAATCTTCCGATTTTTATTTACACCTTTACTCACATATAGCGTCGACTACAAAAAATGCTAGGCCTACATGTATTTTATTACGCAATATTTTTGTGTAGGGGTGGAAATGAAATTTATATCAGCGTAGGGAATCTCAAATATATTGTAACGCTGTCATAAAACAATAAATGCGACTTCAATTATGTAAATCGGTTGTACGAGCAAAGTTCAACAAATAAAAAATAAACTTTCTCCCCCTAAATATGAAATCGCAATATAAGAGTATAAGGGGATACTTCCTTATTATAAACTTATTCCCTCCATGGTGTTTTTCATACCATAATCCCCCTCACCCCTGGTTTTTCCCTTTGTGTTAAAAGATTGCAAGGATTTGATGGTGTTTTCTGACGGCCGTCGAAGTGCAAAGAAAAGGGGGACTGGATTGGAAATTGATCATAACTGTCTGGGGATATTTTAACAGTAGGTAATACGTCTTTGTATAGGTTCACCCTTGTTTGGTATAACAACGTTTTGTCGAAAATCGCTTCGGCTAATTTTAGTTACAATAAAGTCATTTCGTATAATTATTAATTTGACCGAATAATTAATTGGTAGATTTTTATTCAGCATATTTATTTCTTTGAAATAATGTCATTTGACCGAATTTTCACATGCACTAATTTTATTTAAACTAATGTTTCACTAGACTAATAATGATTTAGTCGAAAGATCGTATCAAATATTCAGTTGACCGCAGGGCACCCCGAGGTTCGGTTTGGTTAGGTTACTTTAAACCCTTTACACAGAAATAGGAGCCCCGCGCAGCGGGGTTACGTCGACATAGGATGCAAGAGCGAGCGAAGGGCACCCGGAGGTTCAGTTTGGTTAGGTTACTTTAAACCCTTTACACAGAAGTAGGAGGCCCGCGAAGCCTACGTCGACATAGGATGCAAGAGCGAGCGAAGGGCACCCCGAGGTTCGGTTTGGTTAGGTTACTTTAAACCCTTTACACAGAAATAGGAGCCCCGCGAAGCTTTATTTATTATTTTACCACCTTGTGCCCTTCGCTCGCTCATGCATCTTATGTCGACGTATTACATTACACCAATTGAATATTCGAGAAAATACATGTTATACCACCTGAACATTACATCAAATGAACATTATACCTTTTGATCAATAGCGCAAATGTTGTTATCGCAAATAAATATTCGATGAAATGAAAATTATGTTAATCGATATTATAGGTACAAACTGATTATTTTCTTAAACGTTGTTCGAATTAGTAACATTACATCAAACAAGGGTGAACCCTTTGTATACCTACTGTTTTTGAAGGAAGGGTCAACGCCCTTTATGGGAATGTTCGAAGCTGCTGCTGTCTAAGTTGACAATATTTTATGAATAAAACATTGCGTAGGCATGGCCCACGTTTGTCAATTTTCATTAACATTGACGCCAATAAATTAGCGAACGTTGGATATTTATTTATTTAGTAGATTTAGTAGATAATATTATTGGGAGCTGTAAAATATCAAAATATTGTATAGATCGGTTTTGTAATGCTGAGCCTTGCTGACATATCTATTTGGAAATAATTTTTATTGAATACCTTACAGCCAGGGACTTGAAACGTTACTCACTTACGAAACACTGCTCTTGAAACTTGAGCATTACGGACTAGGTAAACTTGCTCTTAGCTTAATAAAATCGTATTTAAATGATAGATTTCAGCAAGTTCAAATAAACGGTGAGAATTCATCGGGCTTAAAAGTCAAAATGGGGGTACCGCAGGGCTCAATATTGGGGCCATTCCTATTTTTAGTATATATAAATGATTTACCTCATTTACTGAAAAACCGACCACAAATGGTGTTATTTGCTGATGACACATCACTGATTTTTAAAGTAAGCAGACGTGCACAGGATCTTGACGACGTAAATAACACTATGCTTATGGTTCATAATTGGTTTACTGTAAATAATTTGGTATTAAATGAGAAAAAAACTAAATGCATTAGATTCGCTTTACCGAATGTTAGGAGTAGTGAATGTCATGTTGTATTGAATAAGGAGATACTTGAATTCGTCGAAAATACGGTTTTCCTGGGGATCACGCTTGACTCAAAGCTGCAGTGGGGTCCGCACTTAACATCACTGGCAGGGCGGCTAAGTTCAGCCGCTTACGCTGTTTGGAAAATTCGCCAATTAACAGACGTGGAGACCGCGAGACTGGTCTATTTTAGTTACTTTCATAGCATCATGTCTTACGGTATTTTGTTGTGGGGACGGGCTGCAGATATTGATTCTATCTTCATTCTGCAAAAGAGGGCTGTCAGAGCCATCTACAAGCTCAGCAGACGCGAATCTCTACGGGAACTGTTTAAAAAAATTAACATCATGACGGTTCCTTGTCAATATATGTATATATGAAAACATTATGTACGTTCGAAAAAATCTACACCTTTTTAGTAAGATAAGTGACAGGCATAATTTTAACACTAGAAATAGGGACAAATTAGATCAACCGCGTTTCAGATTGTCTAAAGTAAAAACTTCTTTTTTGGGTTACTGTGTAAAATGTTATAATAAAATACCACTCGATATTCTTCAATTAAATGAGAAGAAATTTAAAACATGCATTAAACGCACACTATGTAGACAAGCATATTACAAGTTGGATGATTATATTGTAGATAAAAATGCTTGGCTTAATGCTGGTCCTGCTCCACAGACACTTGGAGTCCAAGTGTCTGTGGAGCAGGACCAGCGTGAGCATTACGGACTAGGTAAACTTGCTCTTAGCTTAATAAAATCGTATTTAAATGATAGATTTCAGCAAGTTCAAATAAACGGTGAGAATTCATCGGGCTTAAAAGTCAAAATGGGGGTACCGCAGGGCTCAATATTGGGGCCATTCCTATTTTTAGTATATATAAATGATTTACCTCATTTACTGAAAAACCGACCACAAATGGTGTTATTTGCTGATGACACATCACTGATTTTTAAAGTAAGCAGACGTGCACAGGATCTTGACGACGTAAATAACACTATGCTTATGGTTCATAATTGGTTTACTGTAAATAATTTGGTATTAAATGAGAAAAAAAACTAAATGCATTAGATTCGCTTTACCGAATGTTAGGAGTAGTGAATGTCATGTTGTATTGAATAAGGAGATACTTGAATTCGTCGAAAATACGGTTTTCCTGGGGATCACGCTTGACTCAAAGCTGCAGTGGGGTCCGCACTTAACATCACTGGCAGGGCGGCTAAGTTCAGCCGCTTACGCTGTTTGGAAAATTCGCCAATTAACAGACGTGGAGACCGCGAGACTGGTCTATTTTAGTTACTTTCATAGCATCATGTCTTACGGTATTTTGTTGTGGGGACGGGCTGCAGATATTGATTCTATCTTCATTCTGCAAAAGAGGGCTGTCAGAGCCATCTACAAGCTCAGCAGACGCGAATCTCTACGGGAACTGTTTAAAAAAATTAACATCATGACGGTTCCTTGTCAATATATGTATATATGAAAACATTATGTACGTTCGAAAAAATCTACACCTTTTTAGTAAGATAAGTGACAGGCATAATTTTAACACTAGAAATAGGGACAAATTAGATCAACCGCGTTTCAGATTGTCTAAAGTAAAAACTTCTTTTTTGGGTTACTGTGTAAAATGTTATAATAAAATACCACTCGATATTCTTCAATTAAATGAGAAGAAATTTAAAACATGCATTAAACGCACACTATGTAGACAAGCATATTACAAGTTGGATGATTATATTGTAGATAAAAATGCTTGGCTTAATGCTGGTCCTGGATGCCTACCATGATCTAATTAAAAACGATTCAAAAGCAAGACATTTCAGTTTATGTTCCTAAACTGGATCGCTTCAAAGTCTTACCATGACGTCCAATACACTCATCGGCATTTGGATCGTTAAAAGTGAATGAAAGATCGCAATTTGTGGCTGAACCGCATTTGAAACGTTATTGGTGAAAAAGAGACAACGCTATTATTAGCAAATAAGTTTGTTTCACGCACATTTTAGTGTCCGACACGTTCAGAAGCGAGTAACATTTTATTTGTTCTTAACTCGTATATCATTATATAAAAGTAAAACAGACACTCAACAATTGTTTTTAAGATTCCACGTTAATACGTTAACTATTATTAAAATAATTCTTAGTCAAAGTAGATATTTATTTACCTTTTGCTATTTATTAACCGAAAAAATATTTCTATTTCGACGTAATCTGTTTCGAACGTACCAGAGTAAAAATAAGTTGTGCGAGTTGTCAGTTTAACTAGATACGTAGTCTGTGGAGTTGTGATCCCCGTATTTAAATTATTGTACTATGTGGTTGTGATTACGGTGGGAAAATTAAAGTGAAGTGTATAAGTTTAACATTATTTCAAGGAATGTCGTAAGTATTTAACTTCTTCAAAAAACTCAAATAAAAGTAGTTCATCAGACATCTGTAAAGTTAAAAAATGCATGTAAAATAAGTATTTTAGACTTTAAAGGAAAGATTAAAGTACACTTACATTGGTTTTTGTAAAATTCCACTAAAATAGCACAAAAAAACTTCGTTTTCGCCAATAATTCACAAAACGTTTCAGTTTATGTAGAGAAATAGTAACTTTTAGTGAATCGCTTATTTTGACAGTTAGCGTTTCAGTTTGAGCTGCTCTATGGACGTTATGGTACCAAACACAGTACAAAATTAAATGAATGAACCCAAAACTTGCGACTCAGTTTGGGATATTCGCTGTCAGATGGAGTGACCTAAATTGAATCGTTAAACTGACGTCATGGTACGAATTAGACGAACAGTTCAGTTTAGGTCCTAAAATGGATCGCGTTAAGAGGTTGTGGTAGGCCTCCTGCTCCACAGACACTTGGACTCACTAGTTAAAATTTCAATATTTGGAAGAGGTGCTTCCCTTTTTCTTTTTAAGTGTTTCTGACATTACGATCATAACTTTTTTTTTTTTTTCTTAATTTATTCAATCAAGTTTTAAGTGTTGAATACTTCAATATTAAATATCTCTTCCTGTTTGGTAGGTAATAAAATTCTATTTACCTCTTATATAAATTGCAAACTGTAGTTTTGTATAATTTAGAAGCATTTTTTTTTTTTAATTTTGTGAATGTAAGAACCATGTTTCCGTTTATTATGATTTTTTGATGTTGACTTGAAAGAGCATGGCAGTTGAGAACGTGTCATGCTCACTTAAATGTCTCACCGATGGTGGCGCGTGTGTTGGATCATTCGGTTCCCTACAAAATGGTTGAGCTGGATGGTGCTGATCCACGCGTCATGTTCGTGAACGGGCGCCGTCGGTTGAGACTGGTCATCTCTTAACTGCCATGGCTTATTTTTAATCTTATGTCTTGAATTGTTTCTTCATTTCTGTCTTTTTTTTACATTGTTCTCACATATAGAAGCAACAAGAATAATGTACCCAGGATTTTGTAATATCTTGATTTAAAAGAGTGTCCATGGAGTTTCTTGCCCGTTCTTCTCCATAGAGATCTACGCTTTGGAATGGGCAACTAGCTTCAACTTTCTGACTAACTGACAGACTATTTAATTTCGACAATTCAAAAGTGCCTGTACAAGGTTTAATTGAAATAAATGATTTGAGTTTGAGTTTGAGTTGAGTTCAAAATAACGTTACGCGTAGTTCCAGTACCGATAATTTGTACCGTTCCACCACTGTCACAAGCAGATAAGCTTAATGTAACTGATACCTATAAGGTTACTTATAATATTGTTGCGCGCCACAATTAATGCCTGGTACATGGTGACATTAGTTACCACTAGCGCCATCTAGTATCGAGTAGCAGAACTAGTCGAGTCACGATCGTTCTAGAAAATTCGATACTAGAACTTTGTAGAACTTTCTCGAACTATCGACACCTAGTCGGTCGGGGCCGGTATGTACTCGAACATTCTAGATGTTTCTACAATGGAAGGTTCTAGAACTATCTGCGGCACTATATAAGGCCGGGATGCGCGACGACCGACACAGTTTGGATAAAGCGACAAGAGCGAAAACATCTAAGCGATCTTCAAGTGCGAATTAAGAGTGATCAGTAGTGTGATTGTGTTCTTTTAATTAGTGTTTTGAGTTGTAATTAGTGTTGTAAATTAAAGTCTTATTTTTTTTTGGTTATTAAATCGGCAGTTTTTATTGTCACGAACCCGAAGCTCGTAACAATTGGTGTCAGAAGCAAGGATTATGCCGGTTTTACCCAAAGACGACACGGAGGGTACCCGTACCCGGAGTCAACGCCAGCAGGAGACGGACCAGAGGCGATTTGGTGGAGCTACGCCACAGAGGTCGGAAGGCCAGCTACCGACCACGGAGGCCGGCCCGTCCACAGCTGCGCCAGCATCATCAGCACCAGATTTGGCTGCTCTGATGATGATGCTGCAGGAGCAGGCCCGTCGACAGGAGGAACAGGCTCGTCGACAGGAGGAACAGGCTCGTCGGTTGGAAGAACAGCTCCAACGTGATAAGGAGGAGCAGGCGCGCCGCCAGGAAGAGCAGATGCTCCTTATGAAGGACCTTCACGCTACCTTCGGGAAAGACATGAAGGAGGTGAAGGATAAGGTTGCTCAACATGACAACCGCCTGTCGGAAGCTGAAACCCGAATCGACCAAGTAAATAATCGGGTTGACAACGTGATGGCTGACGTGAAGGTAACCGTGATGGCTGACGTGAAGAAAACGCTGGATTACCTCAAACTTGGGGATGGAATCGCAGCTCCCGTAGCTACAACACCTTCGCTACGTGGATTCAAAGTGCCACCGTTCGACGGAACTTCTTCCTGGTCGGCCTACAAAATCCAGTTTGAGGCTGTCATGAAGGCGAACGGGTGGAATAAAAATCAGGCCATGACTGCCCTCACCCTAGGCCTGCGCGACCAGGCCTTAACCGTTCTGGAAGCTCTCGGTAAGGAAGTGACTTACGAGCAGCTCCTTGAGGTATTGGAGGCTCGGTATGGCGACGCTCACCTGGAACACGTGTTTCGTGCGCAGCTCAAGGATCGCGTGCAACGCAGTAATGAAAACCTGCAGCAGTGGGCTCTTGAAGTGGAGAAGCTGGTTCGTAAAGCGTACCAGTCTGTACCTGCGCTTATTGATGGGAACCTGGTGCAGGCATTCATCGACGGCATCCGCGACCTTGAAGTTAGAGCTGCTGTGAGGCTCGGTCACCACGGGACGCTTAAGGACGCCTTGGCCCATGCACTGGAGGTGGAAGCTGTGCGGCAGGATTATCGTTCCCATCGCGTCAGGGAGGTTGTAGCGGCTACAGTTTGCGATCGTAATAGAAGGTACAGCCCTAGGTGCTACGCCTGTGGGGAAAAGGGCCACCTTCGATCCAGTTGCCCTAAGCGAACTGCAGAAAGGGAAGATGGCTGGTCTCCAGAGAGAAGTGCGGCTAACAACACCGCCCAGCAGCAGCAGGAATACGACTTTGTGGTCAAACATCGCAGCGGGAAACCTCATGGCAACACAGATGCATTTTCAAGAAGACCTTGTCCTGAAGACCGCAAGCATGGTACTGGGCAAGAGGGTAAGGAAGTGGTACCTGTGAGGATGCTCAAGACAGACCTCAGCAACGAGTGGAAGGAAAGCCTACAACGTGCACAGCAGGAAGATTCGGACATCAAGCCGATTCTGGAGTGGATGAAGGCCAGAGCTCCTAAGCCCAGGTGGAGTGACGTCTCAGCGATGAGTTCGATCACAAAAAGCTATTGGGCCCAATGGGACAGCTTGGTGATTCAGGATGGAGTCCTGTGCCGTAAATGGGAAAATGCTCGGGGAGACAGCTGTCATTTGCAAATGGTTGTCCCTAAAGCTCAAGTACCGGATGTTCTACAGCTGTACCATAATGGTTGTTCAGGAGGTCATCTGGGAGTAAAACGGACTCTACTGAAGATACGAGAACGGTTTTACTGGGTCCACTGTCGGGACGATGTCGAGGACTGGTGTCGCAAATGTACGAGTTGTGCAGCTGTAAAGGGACCTCAGACTCGCAGTAGAGGTGCATTGAAATTGTACAATGTTGGTGCACCATGGGAGAGGATAGCCCTTGACGTTGCGGGGCCGTTTCCGGAAAGTGAAAGTGGCAACAAGTATTTCATGGTTGTGATGGATTACTTCACCAAGTGGCCGGAAGTCTTCGCCATTCCAAATCAAGAAGCTTCGACAGTTGCAGATAAGTTAGTTCATGAAGTCTTCTGTCGTTTTGGAGTACCTTTAGAGATTCACAGTGATCAAGGAAGGAATTTTGAGTCCCAAATATTCCAGGAAACTTGTCGAGTTATGGGTACTCATAAAACGAGAACAACTTCTTACCACCCACAGTCGGATGGAATGGTGGAACGGTTTAATCAGACATTGGAGAGGTACCTAGCCAAAGTTGTGGAAAATCGGCAACGAGATTGGGACAAGCACATACAACCGTTTTTGTTGTCATATCGAAGCGCTATTCACGAAAGTACATCGGTGACACCAGCTTTCGCAAACTTTGGAAGAGAATTACGGCTGCCTGCAGACCTGATCACCGGAATACCACCTGATGCCCCACGCAGTATAACCGATTATGCGAATGACTTGCGGAACAAAATGAATGACATTTATGAACACGTCAGACAATCGGGCCAGCAAATGTCTGAAAAGATGAAAACCCGTTATGACCGCAAAATGAACAATAAAGGGTTCGACGAAGGTTCACTAGTGTGGTTGCACAATCCAGTCCGCAGCAAAGGGAAATCTCCTAAGCTTCAAGCTAAATGGGACGGACCGTACCGGATTGTGACAAAGATCAATGACGTAACCTACCGGATACAGAAAGGTGCAAGAGGTACTCCTAAGATCGTCCATGTGGACCGACTGGCGCGTTATTATGGGGCTGATAATGCTCGGGACGAGCATGTCTTAGGAGGGGGCAGTGTTGCGCGCCACAATTAATGCCTGGTACATGGTGACATTAGTTACCACTAGCGCCATCTAGTATCGAGTAGCAGAACTAGTCGAGTCACGATCGTTCTAGAAAATTCGATACTAGAACTTTGTAGAACTTTCTCGAACTATCGACACCTAGTCGGTCGGGGCCGGTATGTACTCGAACATTCTAGATGTTTCTACAATGGAAGGTTCTAGAACTATCTGCGGCACTATATAAGGCCGGGATGCGCGACGACCGACACAGTTTGGATAAAGCGACAAGAGCGAAAACATCTAAGCGATCTTCAAGTGCGAATTAAGAGTGATCAGTAGTGTGATTGTGTTCTTTTAATTAGTGTTTTGAGTTGTAATTAGTGTTGTAAATTAAAGTCTTATTTTTTTTTTGGTTATTAAATCGGCAGTTTTTATTGTCACGAACCCGAAGCTCGTAACAATATTGTCCTACGAAAATGATATACAATAAACGATTTTCTTTAGGTTTTAGTATCGTTACAAATTTTGGAACGTTATACGATAACATTAGTGGTAACGGAACGAAAGTAAATTTCGTTTTCAAGTTCCTGATTACAGTACTAAACATTTGAACCTTTATTCATAAACGTCGCTTAAAGTTATGGTTAACCACTAATCTTGGTTAAACATTCATTTTTGACGTTTAAACGTCACTTAACTTTAATCATCGGTTATAAATAAACCCCTTAGACTAGTAGATAGTAGGTGTTTATCTTACTCTAACTTTTCCTATAATTTCTATGTACCCCTATGAAACTTTGAATTGTCAATATCCATTTTCCAGAATCGGACATTTAAGCCGCTTGGAGGTAGAAATTAAATAAGCGGTCACTATGGTACTTTTGGAGGCAGAAATTAATTTATTTGTTATTAAGGTACTTCCTGGAACCCGAAATTTTGCACAAAGGCTGATACCGGTTACACGATTTACCTTTTACTCAAGTTATAAGGGGTGGCATGACATCGACGCGCTAACTCTAACCATGAATTCGGCACATGATAATAGACCCCCTAGCGTAGAAAGTTTTCGCCAGTTATCAACAAATAATTAGCAGTTTCATACAAAAGTGCATACCTACGCGGTCAAAAGGTATGGAGCAGCATTAAAAAAAACATCAACTGCTTAGCCTTTTCCAAACTATGTTGGGGTCGGCTTCCAGTCGAACCGGGTCCAGCTGAATACCAGTATTTCACATGGAGCGACTGCCTATCTGACCTCCACAATCCAGTCACTGGGTAATACGATACCCCTTGGTAAGACTAGACCCGTAACGACTGTCAAAGATCCACGTATGATAGCCGGGACCAACGGCTTAGCGTGCTTTCCGCGGTACGGAGAGGTCTTGTTATGTAAAGATGCGGTCACCCATACACGGACCAACCACGGCAAGCGTAGCTTAACCTGATCGATCGACCCGTACTACTTCGATCCTGACCTGACCTGATCGATCGTACGTACTTAATAACCAACAAAAAAATTTCATCGCTGGAGCGTTGAAATTTTTCGTTGCAAACCTCTCTATTTATTTATTTTCCCGAATCATGTACCTACTGAATCCATGGTAACAGGTTGTGTGGCGATGTACAGTCAGCAACAAAAGTTTTCAGCCTTTTTTAATCTTAGTTGTTGTGCAAAATATTTGTTCAAAATTGCAGCTTGCTATTAAGTGAAAAGCTAAAAAGCAGTTTATTGAAAAAAAAATGTAGTCAATTTAATAACATGTTAAAATGACAGTGTTGATGGAGTTTTGTTGCCGACCATACCTCCCACCCTACAGTTACAGCCTACAGGCACAGCGGGGTAACATTATACTCCCCGGTAGCCATATAATAACCAGACCTAATCCCACATCAACAACACACTCCAATCAAGATAAAACCGCAACAATGACACCTCAACTTAAAAGGGCTCAAAACTTCAGGAAATCAATACGAGCTTAATACCTAGTTGTTAGAAATTGCCCGATAGGAAGTTGGGGTAATCTCTTGTGGATCAACCAGTAGTACGTGAGGGTTAAGACTGGGTTAAGGGATGGTGTTCTGCGCGATTTAGTTAATCACTGTGCGGTAGTAAAACGTGGGGTAATGTAGATGTTTTGATAGTAAGAGTGATTGCATTTGTTTTGGTGGGTATCTATGATCAATAAAATAAATCACTTACAACTTATTTTTATTGTAAACTAGCTGCGCCCCGCGGTTTCACCCGCATAAGTGTCGATCCCGTAGTAATATCGGGATAAAAGTAGCCTATATGTTAATCCAGGGTGAAGGCTACCTCCATACAAAATTTTATCGAAATTGGTCAAGCCGTTTGAGCGTGAAGAAGAAACTATAGAGGTATGAGGAACATGGTGTAAAGTTCACTCATACTCTATAGAAAAGGGAGGATCCTCCGACCAGACGGGTGTTGTGTCTGGCGGGCAACTGCCCGATGATTCATGTCGGGCTATTGTATCTATGCTAGTTGCGCGGTAAACTGTGCTTGCGAGATGCAGGATTTTGCGTGACGTCAGTATGACGCGTTGTTCTCACGTGGCGTTGTAGATACCGCTACAAAACAAACATATAAACACACACACACACTCACAAACTTTCGCCTTTATAATATTAGTGTGATACCAGTTCTTCATCTAGGTACCTTATCGAATCGAGAGATGAGTATACGTAACTCATGCTGTGGTAAACATAATAATTTAGTCAGACGGTATAGTGGTAAACAGGGTTGACTACTGAGGGTGCATCAGTCGTACTTTATGAATGACAACTCGGACTATTAAAGCTGAATATAAGGTTTGTTTGACATAATTTCATCAAACAACAGTCTATTTTCAAAAAAACGGCATCGCATCTCTCTCTCTGAAAGATCCGTCAATTGTAATGTTGGTACCTAAGTATTGTGAACACATTTATGCAATAACTTATCTTTGATCAGTCATAGCTTTAAACATACAAGCTGCTAAAGCGGTACTCATAAACATTTGCAACCAAATAAAGACATGGAAGTCCTCCGCCATACAAATAAAGGACTTTCCCTAACAAAAACAAGTAAGAAAGACCGTGACAAGCATAAATTGTTCTTGTTCTAAGTTTCCCTTATCCTCACTGGATTAATTTGGCACAGAACGTGAGGGGTGATTGGCCCAAGGGTTGTGTCTATGGGCTTTAGTTAATCGTCATGGTAATCAAAGGTGGAATCGATCATTATAGCAACAATAGAATTGAATGTTTTTCGTTCGGGATCGGTTTGAGGAGAAGAGTTGTTTGTGTAAGATTACATTCGTGTTTTGCTGTAATTGTGCTGTGTAATGGATTAGTTGAAGTTGAAATAGCATTTAATCGTTATCTGCCTAGCCTTTTCCCAACTACGTTGGGGTCGGCTTCCAGTCTAGCCGGATGCAGCTGAATACCAGTATTTTACATGGAGCGACTGCCTATCTGACCTCCACAACCCACTTACTGGGTAATACGATACCCCTTGGTAAGGCTGGTTGTCAGACTTTCGGACTTCTGACTACCCGTAACGACTGTCAAAGATCCACGAATGATAGCCGGGACCAACGGCTTAACGTGCTTTCCGACGCACGGAGGGGTCTCGGTACGTGAAGATGGTCACCCATCCACAGACTAACCGCGGCAAGCGTAGCTTAACCTGATCGATCGACCTGTGCGGCTGTTATTATTTAGCCACGGGCGCTTACAATGTAACTTAATTTACTACCTCAGGTATACATAGAATACTCTTTTTTTTCGTTAGCCTATTTTGTGTCCACTACCTTTTTTATGCAAAAACTTTTGAAAACATTTTTTTTCTTCTTTTTTCTTTTGCCTTGTGCGATCTCTTGCCATGTTGGCCCTGCAAATGATATTGGATCGTGACACCACCTTCGCCTTAGTATCTCGACGTCGATGTCTTGCCTCAGGCGTCCAGTGAGTGACGATCTTTGCCCAACTCTCCGCGTGCATTCGTGAGATGTGCCGGCCCACTCTCACTTCAGACTGACTGTTTTTTCTCTAACATTCGCTACTTGAGTTATGGAGCGCAGCGTGGTGTTTCTAACTCGATCTGTACGCTTAACACCTAACTTTGCCAATGGGCAATGGAACGCAGCATGCGTTCCATTGCCCATTGGCAAATCTTGAGTTTGGACTTCTGTTGTTCAGTAAGTGACCAACTTTGTGCACCGTAGGTTAGGACGGGCAGGATGCACGTGTCGATAAGTTTCCTTTTTAATGATATAGGAAAACTACCTTTCATGTCTTCTTTAAGGGCCCAATAGGTCTTCGAAGCATTTTGGACTTGTTTTTCGACTTCCTTATATTGTCTGTTTTTGAATGACACTCTTTATTACTACTCTTTACTCTTTGAATACTCTTTATTATGTAATAAATAAAATTTACGGATATAAATGTAGAAATTTTACATAGGGTGACACAATGGGCGTTCTTATCGCTTAAAGCGATATTTTACAGAAAACCTTTATATGAATACCTAAATTTACGACCTTGAGTGATAAAATGTGTTTCTTCAAAGATGGCCGCAAATTATTGTGTATACAAAAAGATCGTAATCATCGCTTAGTATGACCAGAGCACTCATGGTAGGTAGCCTTGCTGCTGACCTTGCTGAACGGCTAACCTCTTTAACGTGACGTGAGCTTTTGACGTATCAACAGCTTTAGCTATATAAAATTATCCAACAATCAATCAACTCAGCCTATCATTGTCCACTGCTGGACATAAATACATTTTCAAAGACATTTTAGAGTTCAGTTTCTCTTGGTAAAAGACCGACGGGTGTTCGATGATGTGGAATTGTCGGAGTCTGGAGAGCTAGCTGTAATGTTTACAGCTAAATAGATTGCTATTGTTATTATGAAAATGATACGAGGTAAATCGCCCGGCCACGACGGCCTTAGCGTTGAGCACCTGAAGTATGCGGGGCCACACCTATATAGGGTTCTTCCTTTTCTTTTTAGAAAGAAAAGAAAGAAAAAAGTTTATTTGGACACAGTTCGTGAAACACAAAATACAAAATTACCAAAATAAAAAAATAATGTTTCAACAACAATAGTGTGTCCCTCACGGCTGCGCCAAAAAGGTTCATTTCAGCATTAATGCCAGGCAGATGCTGTCTGACGCTGGTTTTCTAATGAACCACAATTTAAAAACAATTTTTATTTTTGTCTCGGTTACTTTTATTTGCCACAGGACCATGCATACAGAGTTAGTTCCGATTATTAAGGCCAGGACAGGGGACGCTTCCGACGTGTCCAATTACAGGCCTATTTCGTTGGCCACGATAGTCGCCAAGGTCTTGGACAGTTTGCTTGATCAACAGTGTTGACTAAACACGTTGATCTCCGATGCGCAATTTGACCTTAAATCTGGTTTATCCACGGAAAGTGCCATTTTGTGCCTCAAGCAAACTGTTCAATATTATACTTCCCGAATAACACCTGTTTTTGCATGTTTTTTGAACTTGTCAAAGGCGGTCGGCCAGAGGAATAGTATCAGATGGGCAAAGGCTCAGTCGGATGTATACGAGCTGGAGTGCGGGGTGAGGCAGGGGGAGTTAAGTTCACCACGCCTCTTCTATCACACTATGGCGAAAGTTTGTGAGTGTGTGTGTATGTGTGTTTATATGTTTGTTACTTCTTCACGCTCAAACGGCTGGACCAATTTTGATAATATTTGGTATGGAGGTAGCTGAAACCCTGGATTAACATATAGGCTACTTTTTATCCCGATATTCCTACGGGATTGAAACTTATGCGGGTGAAACCGCGGTTCGCAGCTAGTCTAAAACAAAGAAATTGAATTGAATAAGTCTCCCAGGCTACGCCACAACGCCCTGTTCTCCAACTTCCGCATCCAGCAATATCATGTGCCAATTGTTAATCCTTCTTTTTGTTGCTGAAGTAAAAATCATCGAAGAAAAAAAGAATTATCAAAATCGGACTACTCTGTAAAAAGTTATACGTGGTCTTAAATAAAAAAATATATATATATACGCGTCGACTTGAGAACCTTCTCCGTTTTTTCGTCGGTTAAAAATAAAATATCACAATTAGAGCACAGCTCTAACTACAGGGTATAAATAAGAAATTTATATATCGATAACCAATTTCAGTTCGGAAATTGCAACCAAATACGAAAATGAGTCTATAAAGTTAGGAAAACTCGTAACATAAATTAAAATTATAATCCAGTTACAATAATTATATAATAAAAAGTAAACTCTCTTTTGTTGTAACATATTAATTTTCATGTAAATTTTATACTTTGTAAAGTATGGCATTCCGTCACACTGTCGAGTAAAACTCTCATAATTAACATTAATACAATAAACGCAATGGGACTTTGGTTTTGAACTAATTGTTGTTCACCCGCCCTGTGACGGTTACAATTTCATGCTCTTTTAAATAAGGAACCCTATATTTATTGTACCCTGACTGTTTGCTTTGACTGGGGTCAAATCAAGGTTTCTATTTTGTCATTATGTTTTGTTAAGTTGTTACTATGGTTGTTCAACCATAGTAACAACTTAACAAGCAAATCAAGGTTTCTATTTTGTCATTATGTTTTGTTAAGTTGTTACTATGGTTGTTCAACCATAGTAACAACTTAACAAAACATAATGACAAAATAGAAACCTTGATTTGACCCCAGTCAAAGCAAACAGTCAGGGTACAATAAATATAGGGTTCCTTATTTAATAAAAAGTAAACTCTCTTTTGTTGTAACATATTAATTTTCATGTAAATTTTATACTTTGTAAAGTATGGCATTCCGTCACACTGTCGAGTAAAACTCTCATAATTAACATTAATACAATAAACGCAATGGGACTTTGGTTTTGAACTAATTGTTGTTCACCCGCCCTGTGACGGTTACAATTTCATGGTTTTTTTAATTATGGAACCCTATTTTTGTTGTACACTGACTGTTTGACTGGGGTCAAATCAAGGTTTCTATTTTGTCATTATGTTTTGTTAAGTTGTTACTATGGTTGTTCAGTTGATCTATTTTGCTAAATGAAATTATCTTTAAAATAGCCAAGTGAAAATTATAATCCGGTTTGATAGGGTAGGGATTTTCATTGTGTTTACCTCGCTCGTTTCTTTTTCAACCAATGGGAACCAATTTATCTTAGCTACCTAGAATTTGACTTCTGCTTAGAGATATCATGACAAAGACAAATAAGAAAAAACCGTTCAAGTGCGAGTCGAACTCGCGCACCGAGGGTTCCGTACAAATTTACGGTTTTCGGATTTTTTTTCTTTACTTGTCCATGTCATTGCTTCTTGCCAAATTTCACGATTCTAGGTCAACGGGAAGTACCTTATATGTTTTGATTCTCTTGCGAGGATCAAAATATGCGGCATAAACGGAACGCCCGTATCTTTTGATTGCGTTAAAGTTTAGGTTTCACTGCTTCAAGGGATTGTAGCCCTGAGTATTTGATATTAATTTCAACTTGATAACTCCACGCATTCCCGAGAAAAAGGGTCTTGACATACGGACAGACAGACGGACAACAAAGTGATCTTAAAAGGGTTCCATTTTTCCTTTTGAGGTACGGAACCCTAAAAAAAGAAGAAAAACATAAAAAAGACAAATTATAAAACCGTAAGTGCCAAATTAACCCCATAACTGACATATAGGTAGTCTCCGCTACATCCCCAACAAATCGTAATATTACCCATATGTCAACATCCACTCACAAATATTTGCATGATTCATACCAAGCCATTCCACCTAATTTATCAGCGCATGACGTCACAGAAAGTAAAAAGATGCCGCCATCCCACGTAAAGGAAAAGTTTTGCTCACCTACTCTTCGGCTACATAATTAAATTCTTGGAGCATTCATCTTAGTTAGATCTTTTTACACGTACAACTTTTGCGATGATGTATTTTTGTTGGCCTTAAGTACTTTGTGTTGGAAATGTTGGAATGGGATCTGAAACGTGTTTGGATTTCGCTTAGGGAAAGATGGAATACCTAGTATGCCTAATGAAATTTAGATTTAGAGAACATACGATCTACGGAAATGCTTTATTTGTTGGTCGGACGTGACACCTATGTGCCCGAATTTTCAGTTAACGGGGAAAAAAAGTCGCAAAGCAAAATATTTTGTTGGAAATGTGAGTTTTCTTCTGTTGTTGTTTACCCTTTTTCAGCTGCACGATTTTTGACAAATGCGTGCACTGATTGGACAGCTCCGCTCAATCTGTGTGGTTCTTTCCTCAAAAGACCATTTCAGACACCAATCTACATGGTCTTCACACGATCTGACCAAGATTTTGTCTGGACTTTAAAAGAGACTGTGACCTCTGAGTTTGTTTCGGCCTTTCTTCTCAGAGTAGTCAGATAGGAAACGCCGACCTCATCTAGTTTAAAAAATATAATTGACGTGTAAAAGTGCTTGTACAAACCTACTAACAGAAGTAAATCATTTATCGTTTATTTACCCACTTCGAATGGTGTAAAGCTGCAGCTTGTGACTTGGCAAAAGCAAAGTAACATGCGAAATAAGAGCGACAAGCGAGATGAGGCCTCTCCCAAAGCACGAAATCCACAGTTTCAGCCGAATTTAAGGGCGTTCCTTACTCCATAACACCCAGGTTATAAGATTAGTTCGTGGCCTGAATTAATAATGAATGACGTTGGAAGTTGTTTTTACTCCCGAAGTGTTTTCGCTAGTCCGAAAAAGTTAATTAATCGGGATAAGGGTTCACTCTCAATTATCGAACTTCTTTCGGGTGCCCACCAGCCAGCCAGCGGATCCCGACTGACACGGTCACCACTGTGCGTTGCGGGGATGCTAATACGTTCAAGGTTGCGTTCAAAGCCGGGTCGAACATATTTTATTTCAGTCGCACCGCCCCGCTCGTCTGGCCTCTGCCTGCGTTTCCCCTCTTACAAGGCAATCAAAGTTGTTATAGATAGTATCTATTAGACGGGAAATAAAATCAAAACCAGCACAACAAGGGGATTTAACGGGGCCATTATAGTTTCAAAATTATACATAGTAAACCTACATTCTGACAAATAAATTAATTTGGATTAAACTTTTTCAGCCTAAATTCATTGACAGGCAACTCACCACCTAAACCGCTCGTTCTAGAAGCATGAAAGTTTACACAAGAGTTCTATGTATAAATGAGCACTAAGGAAGGATATTAAAAAAAATCCCTAAGCTCGACGAGAGCACTGGTGGCCCAGTAATAACGGCCGCGACTTACGAGTTGTAGCTTACGAGGTGTTGTTCGAACCCGGACAGGTGATGATGATGATGATGATGATGGGGCTCCCTTTTCCGCACTTAGACTCCCATTCGGTCCGTTGTGCGTGGGGATTCTGGCTAACAGAGCCAGCCAAGCTCCGCCCAAAAGCACAGAAGCTTCCTGGGAGCTTCGCAGGCTTCGCGGAGCGACCTCATTGTTCCGAGGATTTCTGCACGTTGAGAAGCCACGGCCTCGCATTCCAGGATGACGTGGGCGGCTGATTCCTCGGCGTCAAGGCAGCCCCTGCAAAGGGGGCTGTCTGTGGCGCCTATGTTGAAAAGATGTTTGTTAAGGAGGTTGTGGCCCGTAATTGAACCTATTATTATTCTAAGGTTATTTCTGCTTAGGCTGAGAAGTTTTTTGGTTAGTCGCGGGTGAATCATTGGTAAAGCCAATTTTGACTGTCTACAGTCTGCTGCCCGTGACCATCTGTTGTTATGGAGTTCGGTCGATCTTTGGCGAATCCACGCACGAAATTGTGAGAAAGGCAAAGGGAGAAGTGGGTACGGGCCTAGCACCCTCATATCAGAGCCTCTCTTCGCAAGTTCATCTGCAGCATCATTGCCCAAGGATCCACTATGCCCCTTGATCCACTGGAGAGTAATACGATTGGATGTCGATAAACTCTCCAGAGCTAGGTGGCACTCGAAGATTAGTTTATTGTTAGTTTGTTTGCTTTCTAAAGCTTTGAGCACAGATAGGCTGTCGGATAGGAACTTAATTCCGTAGTTCCGAATGCGTAAGCGCTTTACTGCTGTTGCAGCTTGTGTTAAGGCAACACATTCGCATTGAAAGATCGAGCTGTGTGTGCCTAGCGGTATGTGGAAGTTAATATTGAGGTCAAGGGAGTGTACACCAGCACCTGAACCGTTTTGTGTTTTTGAGCCGTCTGTGTAGATTCGCACTTCATTGGCTCCTGACTGGTCCCTTTCTTCTTGAACTGTTTGTATAATATAGTTTTTGTTGAACATTGGTTGGTTAGGTGTTCTATCACACGGGGCAGCGATGAGAGGCTGGTACTCAATCGCCCGGTCCAGGATTTTAGCGTGTGGACTTGTAAGGTTTTTGCCCCATATGCCCAGATGCATTAGCCTGATGGCAGCTAGCGCCGCCTCCTGCTGTATGTACAGGTCAAGGGGAGTTAATTGAAGGGCTATCTCCATGGCTGCTGTTGGGGTGGTTCTCATGCAGCCAGTGGTGGCTGAACAGGCCAGTCGTTGGAAGCGTTGTAGTCTGGTAATGGTGGTCGAGAGTTCAGTCCTCGTCCACCAAACCAGAGCGCCGTAAGCCAACATTGGCCTGATCAGCGCTTTATATAACCACAGAGTAATCTTCGGAGAGAGCCCCCATGTTTTTCCTAACATTTTTTTACATTGGTAGAGTGTAATTGTGCTTTTATTAAGTTTGTAGTCAAGATGCTTGTTCCAGAGCAGTTTGCTATCAAGGATTACCCCCAAGTACTTGACTTCGTCTTTAAGTGTTAGTTCAGTGTTGAAAAGTTTTGGAAGCCTATGGGGTCCAAGAGTTCTCTTGTTGGTAAACATTACTATTTCTGTTTTCGATGGGTTAACCGATAGTTCGTGCTTCGTGCACCAACTCTCAATTATTTTGAAGGCTTTTCTCATGAGATCGCATAAGATGCCCTCAAATTTCCCCGAGATCAGAATTGCTATATCATCCGCGTATCCCACCGAGTACAGACTGCTGGCGTTAAGCTCTGCGATGAGCTCATTAACCACCAGATTCCAGAACCCGGACAGGTGCTTCACTTTGTGTAAATTATTTAATTAACATTGCAATCAAAACGGTGAAGGAAACCATCGTGAAGAACCAAAAATTCGAAGACATGTAACATCTACAGCCTACTCCCTCTCGAAGAGAGGAGGACTGTATCCCAGCAGTGGGAATATTATAGGCTAATTATACTATCATGTGTTTTACCAATGACAACCACCAATCTTAATATGAAAACAATGTTTTTAGTAATGAATGGTGTTACTAGGACATATGACATCTACCAACCCGCACTGGGCCCGTGTGGTGGATCGGATGACCTTTATTTATTATTTATTTATTTAAACTTTTCGCACAAAAAGGTACAAAGGCACCGAGAGGAGGCCTGTGCTGTGACCCAGTGATAACATTATGGGCTGATTATATCTCCGCAAGGGCAATGGAGAAGGCTATGCTTGGAGTTTCCCTGCGTGATCGAATCAGAAATGAGGAGATCCGCAGGAGAGCCAAGGTAACCGACATAGGCCGAAGAATTGTCAAACATATGTGGCAGTGGGTAGGGCACATTGCTCGCGGAACAGATGGTCGATGGGGCCGAAAGGTTCTGGAGTGGCGACCGCGTAAAGGCCGCAGGAACCCATTGGATTTGAGAAGCACAGAACCGGTCGAAGTGGAGGTGCTTGGGGGAGGCCTATGTCCAGCAGTGGACGTCTTTCAGCTGAAATGATGATGTATCTGTTAAAAAGGTTAAATAGGGAATGGCAGTTTGAATGGAAGTTCGTCATCCCAACCACAGCTGGTTAAATAAACCGCAAAAAAATCTAGTCTTCTTTTATTGCTTAAAGGAAAAAAAAAACACTTTAAAAATATCTCATTCTTGTAGCTGATAGACCAAGAATTTCAAAATGAACATTCCTTTGGCTGTCTCCTTATTGCGTCAGTATTTTTAGGAATTGCTTCTAAAATTCCTTACAATTGAGTCTTTGCTTTTGTTGACTCAAGCATTACTTAATGTTGTAACCGTCTGTCGTAATGTTTAATGTTTCTATTGTATAAATGTTATCTTATTCGAGTTTGAAAACAGTTTTAGATGTTTAGTGCTTGTGAAATGTTCAAATTAGGTTTCACAGATAAGTGAGTGAGTTTATTGTATCTTTGGCGATTAAATGTTAAGGAACCTCGATGTTATGTAATAGTGTGAATTTAGTTACTATTTCTACTTTGTATGACAACATTTTAACGAGGATTATTGGTAAACCTGTGGGGTAGTTGCGTTGCGTGGAGTTTCTTGTCCGTTCTTCTCCATAGGTACCTACGCTTTGGAATGGGCAACTAGCTTCACATTTTTCTGACTGACCTACTTCTTGACAATTCAAAAGTGCCTGTAAAATGGTTTAATTGAAATAAATGCTTTGAGTTTGAGTTAACAACTAACTATTGCAATGTGTTTCATTTTGACAATTCGACAACATTCATTGCCTTATTTACGTTGTCGAGTAGAAGCATTTTCAAACATAATATGGAGGAATGGATTAGGAATTTCCTGCAAAATCCTTCGGATTGTGAAAGAAAGTTTGTTACACTTTATGAATCTTTTTAATTATATTTTTGTCTTATATTATTTATAATTCAATAAAGTAGAAACACTAAAGACTACAAAAACTAAGGCCTATTTATTTATTTAATTTCCCTAAAAATAACATTCACCTTTAAACTCCAACCATATTAAACAATATTACAGTGAAATAATTTGTGAATAAAGCTAAAACAATTTTATCCGAAATATTAAAAAAAATGCTATCATTGCGGATCTATGAGCAAAAATACAAAAACAAATTCAACGAAACAAGTAAAAACTTGTACAAAAAGATTCGGTGGAAAATGGAATATTATAAAAAGTATGAAAAATCGTCGCAGTAACCGGGCCGATCAGGAGGCACTAACACGAACGCGCGAAGTAATCGAAACGTAAATTCGAAAAAAAAAAATAGACGTGCAGCAAGCACCAATCGGGTACCACCCATAGATCACAACAAAGTTTTTCCACAAGAAAATGTAATCTGTGGTGGGAGCTGCGTAAACCCCCTGACAATTTTGTCGATCCTTCTGATAGCCTTCCACCTGGGCACGCCATATCGCCGACTTGCACTTGAAATCTCTAAATAGACTTCGAACCCAAATCTGCCGTACCAAAAACAATCTCCACAGATGGGGATTCTTAGACGGGTCAGAACTCCCACAGACAATGGCCCACTTTCCGTCCTGTGCAGCATGCCCTGTGCACTTGATGACCTTATGACTGCGTCAGTGATCAGAGTTTCGTGTAACTGAATTTTAGGCCAAACATATATTTGAACCTTTTGCCATTGATACGCTCACAAGAAGACCCAGTCTTAAATTAAAAACTAAATAAATGTGATGTGAGAAATTAGTATTTTTAACCGACTTCCAAAAGGAGTTCTCAATACGACTGTATGTTGTTTTTTTTTTTGGGTCTTTGTTACGCGATATCAACGGCAATATTAAATTGATTTCAATTTTTTTTTAATATATAGGGTATGCTTTAATAGGGGTGGTCCCTTATAAATTTTATTAACTTTACTTGGGCAGTTTTTGAGTTAGCTTCAATAATACGAATTTTTGCCACTTAGTTTATATTGATGATGTTAAAATGACTCCCTGTCACTGATATTTACATAGCAAGTAGTGTTATATGAATTTGTGTGGGACAACTTAAAAATGAAAAATAAAAACTTTTTCCCAAAAAATAAACAACCGACTTCCAAAAAGACACTACAAACTGAAAAATAATTTTAATTTCGGAAGTCGGTGTCGTTGGTTTCGCATTTTCGTTGTTTGCCACCAACTTCCGAAATAAAAATTATTTAGTGTCTTTTTGGAAGTCGGTTGTTTTTTTTTGCAAAAAAGTTTTTTTGGTTTAAAAATCTATCGAATTTACGTTGTTTACTCCGCGCGTTCGTGATAGGCCTAACGAGAATTTTAAAAACTAACAACTTACCGACATCGGATGCTATCGGTTCACGTTATTACTTTGACCTCGAATCGTTTGCTTACTGTGTAGGCACAACGGGCGGGTATTTTTGCGGAAACAATATTAAATGGGCTAGGAAGGACTTTGGGTATTTTTCGTAAATCGAAATTTTTTATAAATCGATCGCTACGAAAACAAACGCACGAACCGCGCGCGCGCGCGTTCGCTACGAATGCTACGATTTTCTAGAAAAGTGGTGACCGCATATAACAGCTGCAGTGTAGGCTGTCATGAACATGATGACAGTGGCAAAGATTGGAATCGTTGCATACTTCCTCAAACACACCGACTCACTTTCATAAATAATGTTCTAAAGTATCCGTCACGAGAAGCTATCAGTTTTGTAGATAAAGAACTTCTAATAAGTTACGTAGCGACAATTATTCAATGCAGGATTTTGGGTGACGTCAGTATGACACGTTGTTCGCATGTGGCGTTGTAGATACCGCTACAGATCCAAAGGTTGCGAACCCCTGAATGTGTGTTTACAAAATTTATAGCTTCTCGTGACGGATAGTTTAATGACATTGTTCACCGGTACATTGCGGACGCTATGAGGTCGGTCACCACTCTTGTAGGAAATCGTAGCATTAAACTCCCAAAAACTATCGGAGTCATACATTTTGTATAAAGTCGTGCACATTATTTTGATGGCATATCACGTGAAATCATGCAATCATCACGACACGTAAGTCTATTGTAAATCTGACGATGTATTGATTGATATCTTCTGGACTGTATTGGTCGCAAGGTGTAGAGTAGACTCAAAGATGACGCTATTCTATCGGGCAAGTCTTCGCATTCGCTGATACTAAACTGATATTTCTGGATCTAGTTAGATTACCACTAGACTTTACTGAAGTACCTACATGTTTTTTTTTTTTTTTTGCGGATCGGAAATCATCAAATAACCCCTCCCGCTCTGGGTGGAGCGGAAGGGAGTGTCAGACTCTTACTGACTAAAACCCACCCGTGTTCCTTCCTTAGCCCTTTATAAAAAAAAAAAAGTACCTACATGTTTAAGCCAGGCCGTTGAATATTAAGATACAAACTACATCAGACTACTTCGATTAGTCTCAATGAATATTACCCGATAAAATTGCGCCATCCTTGAGTCTACACTTTTCAACCAAATCTTTTAATCAATACCTGACGTATCGCCTAGACATAGCCTTCCCCTTTTAGGCTTCAAATTAGCCTAGACTCTATACAAACATACCTACCTATGTATGGAGTCTGGCCCAATTTTTTCCCTACCTTTTATGTAATAAACAGTTTAGTATCACAACATTAACCTTAAAAAAATAATACAGACTCTTACTTCCCAGTGTGCCCCAACGCAAAACGCCTACTACAGCAAGTCACGCGGTTCAATTTTGTAAAACTCCGATACCGAGTCTAAAGAACCAGGGCGAAAGATTCGGCTGGCGGCCATTACTTATATCAGCTGTTCTGAACATTTCGCACTCATAATAAAATTATATGAACTTTTAAGATGAAAACACGAACGGTTTAAGAAATTTCGTGGGTAACTTTACTAAATGCTGTCTTAATGATTATTGTATTTTTTTTGTTTCTTTGTGTGTAGACTGGATGTGGAAGGCGGAGGACAGGGTGTTGTGGCGCAGTCTGGGAGAAGCCTATGTCCAGCAGTGGACTATGATAGGCCGAGTTGACTGTTGATTGAATGTTGTTGAATACGTTTTTATTAGTTTCGCAGGATATTTGCATACTGATTTAGGTGGAGCGATAAAGTGTGATAAGTTTTGAGTTCAGTGAGTCCCTGAACTCAAAAATTTTAGGAATTGGAAGTTTTTTTCATAGAATTTATCCCAGGTGGATTTGAAAGCGCAGATAAGGGGCAGCCCAGGTTATCACCTTCCCACCAGTAAATGCTGGGATTATAATTATCAACTGTTCGTTGAGAATTTGTTTGCTTGTTCTTAAAGTTTCATCGTCCTCACCTAAATTTACCTAATTTTCCTTATGTCTGTAATGGACATCTTATTTTTCCTCACGTAGCGCAGTTACCTGATCAGATTAACTGTTTCCTAATCTGACCAATTCAAGCTTAATTATCCAAATTACAGTATATCAATTCGTAAGCTCGAAATACATTATCCATATAATATCTCTCCGAGAAAATATTAATATCTATAATCGTTGTTCAAAGGAAATTAATAGTGCTTAGTCAAAGGTGGGAACGTCGCCAACTAGAGACTAAATGCTTCTGCACGAGAACTGTTCGAGTTTCAAGCGTTGTTACAGGTTACCAATTATGTACTACGGCAATTGGACTCGATTATCGCCAGTTTTCATCGATAAATTGTATGAATTTATTCGCCATTCTATCATGTTACTTTTCAATTGGTGTGTGGAGTGTTTGTGTAATTGATTTTCTAGTGCGACGCTAACTTCTTAGATACTGATTGGTAGATACTTATTTAAAAGTTCATTATGAATGGTAGCGTTCTTCCAAATTCACTGGCGGTAGCGTGGTAGCCGAAATTGTTTGGCCCAAATTAGCTGTAACAGAAGAAAAAACATCACAATTTTATTGCAATATAAAATACGCCTTGGGAACGCGGCACTGATAGTCAACGTCCTTTATAGAGGCCTCCATTTTTTTCTATTACCTCGAACTAGGGCACCAGTATCTCCTGCTATACAGGGTGGAATTTTCGAAGCGTACCTGGAGGGAAAGTACTCTATGATTGGCCCTATCGATTGGTATCATAAAAGTACAGAATGCTATTTTTTCGGATTTTAGTCGGTTCCATTCCCCGGTGTGGCAAGCGTATTTTCAAAAAATTTTAAATGCATTTTTGTTTCTTTTTAAAAATAAAGGAATGTTTTGTTTGAATAAAATTTGCTGTCTTCAGTATATAGAGTACTTTCCCTCTAGGTACGCTTAAAAAAATCCACCCTGTATATTGGGTTTAACCCCACATATCTCTAAGCAGGGCACTCCATGATCACCAGATGCTGCCTTTTTCCACAAGCCCTTTAAGAAAGTTTTAAATCCCACACAAGAAAAAACAATAACACAACATCCTAAGATGCAACCACAGCAATAAATCAGAAGTTAAACTTGTACACACAAGGGACTTTTATTTTTTATTTCAGTGTTGCAGAACTGAACGGGGAACAGTTATTAAGTTGTTGTACAACGCGCAGACACGTCACTACCCATGGGTATCGTTACACTAGTTTACAAACTAGGAGAGTAGGGAGTGATAACTCATGGCGGATCGGAACAGCTTTCAACGTGTTTCGATTATATATAATATACCTAGCTAGTTTAAAATTATGTTTGTCAAAATATGAGATATTTTTTGTATTGTTATTTGTATGAGAAGATGGCTTCACAAGAAAACTAAATAAAATATTATTTTGCCAACATCTTGTTTCTTCTTCACCAATCTTCTATCTATACATATTACTAGGTTCCGCCCGCGGCTTCGCCCGCATGGTATGTCGATAAAAACTGTCCTATGTCCTTCCCCGGGCTGCAATCTATCTCTCTGCCAAATTTTATCGAAATCCGTTCAGTGGTTTAGGCGTGAAAAGGTAACATACAGACAGACAGACAGAGTTACTTTCGAATTTATAATAATAAATAATATGGTTAATATAAAACAAAGTCGGGTTAGTTACACTATTTATAACTCAAGAACGGCTGGAGAGATTTTTATGATCTTAGATTTGTTGGATCAGTGTACTCAAATAGAGTGGAGGCGGGCGCGGGTGCTAGCGCGGACGCGTGTAATTAAAAATGTATGTAGACTCCCAGTTGGGTTCACAGTGCTCCCGCGAGCCGCGCGTCTTCATGAGGCGGGCGCGGGCGCGGGTGGCGCGGGTGTTTCTAATGGCTCAGTCCGCCCGTATCCTTCACAGTGATATAGCGTCTGTTATGTGACTACGCTTGTGGTTCTAACCATTTTCATTCACTCGTAGCTCGTTCGGCACTGTGAACACGCAGACGCCAAGACCCGAGCGCCCGCGCCCGCGCCCGCCCCCGCACCCGCTAGTGCAGTCTGATTGACCACTGTTTCCGTCTCGAATAGCAGAATAACTATAAAAACATGGGAAAAATTGACGAAAAAAAAAAGATAATTTATTTTCTCACACATTTTGTATGGAACGGCTTTTTTGATGATATCTCGAGAACAGATTAATGGATTGACTGATATCGATGGCGGTACGAAATTCGCCGGGACAGATCTAGTTTGTTATGAAACGAAGTTCCATACCGAGGCTTGCGGTAGAACTTGAATGGTAGATATCGTCACGACATGCGACTTTCTCTCCCTTTATCTCTCTCCGTCTCTTTTTCTCTTTATTATACGAGTGTGTCTGTGCGTGCAAGTACCACGTAAGGAAGTTCGTGCTTGAGGTAGGTCCCCCGACTATACACGTTTAAAAAGAATCGTTGATTTAGGCGCAGAATGCCCACTTCCTGTTCTTTAAACAAAGTCTAAGTTACACAACCCTTTTAAAATCTACTTAATTAGATTTTTTGTAGATTTAGGTCAGTATTTCTACGCGATTCTTTTCTTAAATCAACAATCCAAAAACTCAACTTTGCAGATTATTTGATAATTTATCAAAAACTTTCGATGAACTCCCACAGTTCACGTACCTATAAAAGTTATAATTCTTTATTCCTTACTAAGTTGAAACGAAGAAAATATTATCAAAATACACTTAACAAATAACCAAACAAGGGGGCCTAAAAAGGCCGCTTTAGCAGAATCATAAAAGGATAACATTATGAATCACATCAATCATTTTGGACAGTAATCGTATCTAATCCCATTGGTGAAGGATTTTTCAGTTATTTTTTGTCTGTGCTAAAATACCAATCAATCCAATCCCAATCTCTTTGATTATAGGTACCTACGTAGTGCAGCGAAAAAAAAGGAAAACACGGACTGGCTTCGCTATATTATGATTCATAATGTTATTCTTTTATGATTTTGCCAAAGTGGCCTCTTTAGGCCCCAAGGATGTTTAAAGCCACTCCTAACCTAAAACAGATTGCTTATTTCGCAAAACTAAAAGTACTTATTTATACAGTTAGTGTAAATTTAAATGTCTATATAGTGTCTACACTATTTATTACGGTATCCAAGTTTAATGGCGAATTCATGACGGTAGAAAATCACCTGCCTGTCTGAAGGATAATAATTTTGCGTTGTGTTTCAACTAACTTCGCTATTTTACTTGTATACCTGGTAAAGGTCGGGTTTGTTTCACACAGGGATCGTTACTAAACTGCGTTCGCGAGTTAGTTGCCGAATAAGTAAACAAAAACGAGTTTTTGGAAAAATAACTTTAATTTCAACACAATAAAGTTCAGCTTACGCTACAACTTCGAATATTTTTATAACTTTTTGAATTGTGCTAGTCACTCTGAAATCAACTTAATTACTACTAAAATAAAGTTGATAATAATATACCATATGTTTCTTGGTTCTGAGATTTTTGAAATGTCAAACAATTATCCTTTAGAAACTCTAGTCTTATAAAAGAGTTATGGCCGCCGCATAACGGCAGCAGCTGTCATGAAAATGATGGCACCAGGGTTTGACTTTACGGTGTCTAAAACGATCTCTAGGGAAATACACCAACTTACTTTCACAAATAACGTTTCAGTGATGTCATTTGACGGTAAATTGCGGACGCTATGTGGCAGCCGTAGCTATAGAAAACAGTAGCTTTAGATGTGATTTTATCGAAAGCAACGCTAAGCTGATGCGGCGTGTCCTTCGAAAAACGTCTACGCTAGATGCAAATGATGCTATAGTAAATTACAATTTCTAAGAAGTTCTGTGAATTACAATTAATTAAGGATTCAATGCAATTCCAATTACGAAAGCAACCTCAAGGCAGGCTGCAATTATCCAATCACAAAGCTTGATTTTCTAAGCCGCCATCGATATTAATAAACCTCACTTGAGAGTACGTTAAGGGGTATTGAGTATCGAGGAGCCATTGTTGCAAATAAAAGAAAAATAGCAATTGTTATGTAATGACCAAGAGTAAGACCAATCAATGTGTAAACCAATCAATCAGCCTAGCCTTTTCCCATAAGTTTTGGTCGGCTTCCAGTCAAACTGCCCGTGACGTCACAGCGGGCCCTATCAGAATACCAGCGCTGCGGCATTTATTTTTTAAATGTCGCAGCATCATGCTGAGATAGGAGCCTTTTGGCCTCGTACAGGACTTTCTGTTTCATTGTCCTTTTGTTACTTTTTTTTTATATAACTAGGATTTTTATTTTACTGTGTTTAGTTTGTGATCTTCCTGTACAAGTCGCAATAAATACTTTTTAGTTATCACACGAATAGACTATAGCCTGGGATGAGACATAGGATACTTTTTAACTCGATAGTACGTTCTCGCAGGATGATTCCCTACTGCCACACAAGCGACGGTTTAACTCTTTATTTTTGTAACAGATCAAAATCCACAGCATCAGGATTCGGCGATACCTATCCTAGTGTCAAATATCTACGACTCCTCCCATGAGTCATTTTATAGCTTTTTTAAGTCACTGCCTATCTGACCTTCACAACCCAGGCCTGGGTAACATGAAACTCCTTGGTAAGACTGGTTGTTAGACTTTTGGATTTCTGACTACACGTAGCGACTTACAAGTCAATGACAGCTCGACTAACGGCTTAGCATGCTTTCTGAGACACGGAAGGGTCTCAATATGTAATGGATGGTGACCCCCTTCAACGGACCTTCGATCGCCCCGCAGGGTAATTGCGTAACCCACTACCAGTAACAATCGGTTTCATTTTGACAGTTCAACAACATTCATTGCGTTATTTCCGTTGTTGAGCAGACACATTTTTCGAACATACGAAGCAATGGACTAGCAATATCCTTCAAAATGAGTCAGATTGAGATTGACAGTGTGTTACGCAATGATCATTTAGTCACGAGTCGTAAGGCTGTAAACCATAGAGATCTTTTTACGTGCAGCATGTTTAAAAACTAAATAACCTTAATTTCTTTATTGAAAATATTTAAATGTTCACTGGCCTTGTTTGTTTATTCTTTCTTTTCTTTCTTTGAGTTGACCTCTATTGACACAGCACAAAACTGTTGTCTGGACTGCCTCGTTGTCTAGTGGTCGCAAGCGGTACTGCTGAGCTTGAGGTCCTGGGTTCGATTTCCTGGTTGATCAAACTGTTATTGGGTTTTTTTCTATGATAAATTTCTCATTAGCAACCTGGAGTTTGGATTTATGCCCGGTCTTCCCCTTTTACATGGCACTTAAACATAACTGGCGAAATGTGGGTGTACCTACATACGAAAGTGCACCTCTGTCTACCCTTTCGGGGAATTGAAGGCGTGATGTTATGTTATAAATATAAAATTATTCAGTCTCCTAAAAAGCAATACTGTTTTGTTTCTAATATGATGTCTTACGCGGCAAACAATCCCGACCCTTATTTTTGATGGACGCTTCTCTCACCCTACGTCCGCGTCGCTCGTGCCACTCAGTAATTTCTGTGTTCGTATATTTCGTGCGTGCTGATGTTACCAATCGATAAACGTTATACTAGTTTACAAAAAGCTTCATAAAATATCAGCGCAGCAATATTTTGTTGCCGTTGAAATAAGGGAAATATTTACCTTACATAATTAGATTTAAAAAAAACTGACCCTCTTAATGCTAAACGTTATGCGGACTACTGGACTGGCGCTATCTTTTTCTGCGGGAGAATTTGCGTGCCCCGTGTGGAGCCGTTCTGCTCATGCAAAACTGGTGGATACAGCTTTGAATGAAACGATCATCACTGGCTGCCTAAAACCAACCCCGGTACAAATGCTGTATCCACTAGCAGGAATAGCGCCACCAGTGGTTCGCAGAGCGGTGGCAAGCTCCAGTGAAAAAGCCAAAATGGTCTCCGACACACGACATCCTTTGCACAACATCCTCGTGCCACAAAGGCTGAAAAGCCGAAACCGTTTTCTTAAAGTGTGTCGTTCCACTCACTGGCGAACCATCACAAGAGAGACTGAAGCTGTGGCGAGAAAGTGCTTCCTTACCCAATTCGGACGGATAGAGTTCGGATCTAGTGCGCAACCCCTCATACAAATAGGACTATGGTCACTTCAGACCAAATTTCTCGCATTCGGATCTGATGTAGTGCAGAATTGCTTTTAGCTAGGACACACCAATCACATGGGTTAAGTTAATTTAGAAGTGTGACCAACCGCGACATCATGAAATTGGTCGCAGTTATTTGACCATTTTGTATTCTTAGGTCCTTAAAATAGAAATTATTTGAGGGTCACAAAAAGAGGCGCAATGTTAATCACACTATTATTATAAAGGCGAAAGTTTGTGAGTGTGTGTTTATATGTTTGTTACTTCTTCACGCTCAAACGGCTGCGCCAATTTTGATGAAATTTTGTACGGAGGTAGCTGACACCCTGGATTAACATAAAGGCTACTTTTATCCCGATATTCCCACGGGATCGACATTTACGCGGGTGAAACCGCGGGGCGCAGCTAGTGAAATATAAATGTTAGTGTCAATATTTTTTTTACATAGAAGCACAAAATGTGAATAATATCCTAATTCGCAAACACAGAATACAAAAAGGATATGTAGTCTTTTAGATAATGAAGAATCGTTATGCAAAGTGATAGTGAAAAGCAAAGCTACCAATTGCTTTGTATAAAATTCTACTGTATGTTCTGAATTCGATCTAATTTGTAACATGCTTATAATAAAGAATACTGGAAAACAAGTTTGAAAAATATACCAGTTAACCTGGTAGGACAGTAAATCCGCAGTAGTGGGTACGTTTCAAAAATCAAATCTTTTCTGTTTATAATATTAAGACACACATAAATCTTTTGGAATATCTAAGCTCTAAATAATGGGAAAAACCAGCATCAAAAACCGATTGTGTAGCTTAGAAGATCTAAGTGGTGTCAGAGACAAACACGAAAAGCGACTTTGTTTTATACTATAGCAAAGAAAAAGATTAGGCCTTTACATAACACACCATCCTTCTATCAGCCGCGCCGTACATAACAAAACAAATGTCCAAATTTTATCTGTGTGTCCCAACCCTTATGATTGACTGTCGAATTACAGGGGCGGCCTGACAAATCGATCATTCAACACAAATTCATTCCATATCATTTCTTTACTGTGGCTATCGTAAATGGAAGGTATTTTGAAAAATGAAGGCTAGAGTTATCGGAATGGGTTGTATTCTTGTGTGTAGACACATTAGAATATCACACATATTACATATGTACAGTCAGCAAAAGAGATAAGTGTGCAGGATCGTCGGATATAGTTGAAGTTTAGTAAGAAACTGATGGATGTTGTCGACTTGAAATTTAATTTGTTAAATGAGCTGTTTGTTTTCTATTAATAAAAGTTTGACAAATTGTGAATTCGTCACTTACAGAAGTGCACATTCTGTAAGTGACGAATTCACAATTTCTTAACTAAAATACACAAGCAAAAATCACATAGATTTTTGTTTGTGCATTTCTTAGTGAACAAGTCGTTGAAGTGCCTTATAAATAAATCATCATGTGCCTAGCCTTTTCCCAAATATATTGGGGTCGGCTTCCAGTATAACCGGATGCAGCTGAATACCAGCATTTTACGTGGAGCGATACCTATCTGACCTCCACCACCCAGTTACTAGGTAATACGATACCCCTTGGTAAGACTGGTAGTCAGACTTTCGGGCTTCTGACGACCCGTAACGAGTGCCAAAGATCCATTATTGACAGCTGGGACCAACGGCTTAACGTGCTTTCCGAGGTATGGAGGGTCTTGATATGTAAAGATGGTCTCCCATCCACGGAGCAACCGCGGCAAGCATAGCTTAACCTGATCAATCAACCGTCGCGGCTGTTATTACTTAGAAATCAAAGTCACTTTACTACTATAAAGCGGGATACCTACCTACTAGTAGGTAGATTTTCCAAAATCATAATTTCAGCCGGAAGTCGTCCACTGTTGGACATAGACCGATACTTCAACCGGTTCTGTGCTTCTCGCATCCAACAATTTTTTTTTTTTTTTTTCACACACACTAGGAATTTCTCCTGTATCGTGGGTGCGTTTACAAACATTTAAACTCACATACACAAACAGCCAGACCCGGAACAACTACTTGTAGGTCATACAAATATTTGTTCCGTGCGGGAATCGAACCCGCGACACGCAGCGCAGCAGTCAATCGCTTAACCACTGCGCCAACCGTGCCGTCAAAATTAGTATGCAGATCTTCCATAATCATTTGGATCTCATTTAGAATCAAAGCTTCACAAAAACACGATCGGTGTTAGATTAAATTCTTCTAAAATAACAAAATACAAGCAGAATAATTTTCTTGATTAAATTGGAATAAACAATTTATACTGACAATAACTAAGCGGTTAGCCTCTGGACTCCCAAACAAACATGGTGGACTTTACCCAAATATATTTAGATTGAAATTAGAAGCCATCCCTTTGACCTCTTCTAGTATTTTAAGTTGCTTTCATTCGGTACCTACCTACAAGTTTCTTGAAAAACGATGTATGATTTTTAGGGTTCCGTAGCTAAATGGCAAAAACGAAACCCTTATGGATTCGTCATGTCTGTCTGTCTGTCCGTCCGTATGTCACAGCCACTTTTTTCCGAAACTATAAGAACTATACTGTTGAAACTTGGTAAGTAGATGTATTCTGTGAACCGAATTAAGATTTTCACAAAAAATAGAAAAAAAAACAATACATTTTGGGAGTTCCCCATACTTAGAACTAAAACTCAAAATTTTTTTTCATCAAACCCATACGTATGGAATATCTATGAATAGGTCTTCAAAAATGATATCGAGGTTTTAATATCATTTTTTTCTAAACTGAATAGTTTGCGCGAGAGACACTTCCAAAGTGGTAAAATGTGTGTGTGTGTGTTACTTCTAAAATAAGAGAATGATAAAACTAAAAAAAATATATGATGTACATTACCATGTAAACTTCCACCGAAAGTTAGTTTGAACGAGATCTAGTAAGTAGCTCGCCGGTGAAAATTTAAAAACATATGATGGTACGGAACCCTCGGTGCGCGAGTCCGACTCGCTCGTGCCCGGTTTTTTATTTGTGTCTCTAGTAGGTACTTAAACTGATTTAGTCAGCAAGCCCAGTGGGCCAGTGGGCCAGTAGTGGCCAAGTGGTAACGGCCCCGACTTACGAGTGGGTCGTGGGTTCGAACCCAGGTACGTGCTTTACTTTGTGTAAATAATTTCATCACCATTTCTCTCAGAACGGTGAAGGAAAACATCGTGAGGAAACCGATATGTTCTAGAACCAAAAATTCGAAGTCATGGGACATCTACCAACACGCACCGGGCAAACATTATGGGCTGATTATGTAGTCAACATTTCTGATAGAAAAAATTGTTTTGCAGCGAAAAGCCTTACGTAGTATTTGCGCACTTAGTTTCTCGAGTTTGTCTCTTCGTTTTATATTTATAATTATATTAAAATTATACTACGTACGCTGAACGCGTACATATTTTATCACTTCTTTGAACACAATTTTCTTATTCATAGTAGATGAAATGCAAAAGAATGTTAAGTAAACGCGACTAATCCTGCGTAATGAACAAAGCTTTTTGTAACTAATGTTAAAAAAATCTCAGTAAAAATGAGTCATTGTTGCAAAATGAAACGAAAAAATCCACTTCTCGAGCCTCTTCGGAAAATACGGGCGATGTAGCATGTAAATAAGTCTTTACGAATTAGGGAAGACATCTTTCATCCCTGTTCAGAACGATTAGATATTCATAAGATGGCTCGCTCGTCCCTTGTTTTCCCCGCCTCCAAACATTTTTTACTCATGATTTATTTTTGTATGTAAACAAAAAAGTTTTACCGCTCAGAAGTAATATGAATCTATAATGCCCAGCTACCAAGGTTTTCCTTTCAAAAATTACTTTGTATGTTTTAGGATTATGGAAACTTTAACAAGAAAAGTTCATAATCACCTTACAGGGTCGTATTATAATGTTTCTTGTAAGTTTTGAAACTTATCATCAAAGGTTTTCTGGTAAACTTTGATAAGCAAATAGAGTTTACTCTAGATACGACACATGTGGGCTACCTATGTATATTTTTCTTTTCTATCTTAAGTATGCATTTCTTTTGGGTATTAAGGTGATGTAAGAGCTCGCAGGACATGATGCGAGATGGCCATGTTTATACATGCATCAATGCAGATCTTTAAATGAAGGTTTTCCGTTATAATACCCATCATTATCTCCAGTTCTATCGTCTTGTATATAATCCTTTCCGATGTCAACCTCAAAGTACAGTACTATGACAGCAGCAGCTGGTCAACGTAATAATCATGAATCAGGTATAAAGATTTCACTCTTGTGAAGTATTGTGCCATAATTATTTTGAGTGTAATTAAAACAATTTTTCTTGCGTTTTACCATAACAATAACTGTCAAAAGTTCAATATTTGAGAATTATTGTAATGATAAAAGTGAACTGCTGGACTGGGCACCTTGCGAAATGGCTGCAATTAGTTACTGATCCCAAAGCTTGACTTACGGATTCGCCATATCTTTGGGGAAAAGAATTTTAAGATAATTACATAAAGCGGTTGGTATACTCTACTATTTTTCGGTAGAAAAAAGGCAAATATTTTTTTAAAACTTTATTGTTTCTTTATAATGTTTATTACACATGTAATTATATTTATGCGGAGCACCGCACCGTCAGGTATCATAATACATACAACAAGTTTTATTTAATACTATTGTTACTTGTATACAATAATAAACTTTTGACATAATAATAACTGGTTATAATTATCGAGATCTGTCAATATCCTAATTCAAGAAAAACACTTTCAATGATTTTTTTTTCGTTATTTTACATCGAGATTCAGCGGAGGTAAACTGGACAGCTTTTTTTATGTACAGTTGTGGAAATGAAAAATATTTTAACGACAGTATCTGTCAAGAAAGCACTTCGATATTTTCATAGTAAGTAACGATTCTTAAAAAATAAGGGGACGGGGGTCAAGACTACTTAGGTTTTTATACAATTTCCACAAAAGAAAATTAATAATATTTTAAATAATAGGCAACGAAACATAAACAAGTCGAAGATTTTTACGTATTTTATTTCGTTATTATTTATAGAAATATATCGGTCACAGGAAGAATATTAAAGTACACAAACAATTTTCGATTTCAAATCAGAATTGTTTTCTAACTATGTAAAATATTTTCTCCTAGTTTACGCTTACATCTATCTACTCTATTATATTATAGTGTATTTATTATACAATATCTTACCTTTTTCAAATGGGTCTTATTATAAGTGTGGTAAAATTCAAAGTCTCTTGAGTTTAATTCGATATGCAATTTTGAATTCCTATTCATTATTATGATGAATAAGTTTCTCTAAATATTCAGATGTTTCGAAAACAATTTTATTTGAGTAGTATCAATTTCATTCTGCAGTTGGTGACTCCCGTTAGTTTAAATTTTATTCCTACTTTACTAAGACCCCTTTGCAAAAGCTCTCTTACAAATACTATTTACAACATCGTTTAGATTCACAAAATTTACTAAAAACTTACTTACAATTTACATCACTTAATACAGATATTATTAAAGGCTAGATATAGTGATTCGTATAACCTCAACTATTTACATTTTCATATCTAAACATTTTGTGTTTTTAAACGTAGTATTGTCAGCTGTTTATACATTCCTGTGTCCACTATCTTTATGTCTTTTCAATGGAATAATTTTTTCATCATCATTTTTCTAATACACATCTATTATAAACAAGAATATTACGTTCGAATCTTATTTGCCAATTAAGGTAATATAAATGATTCGTTACATTCCTGATACAAGTAATATTTTACGTGGAAGTTTAATCATAGAATGACAAGGGTTCTTTATATGTTGGAAATCAAGTCTAATTATCATTATAAATAAATTAATACGATTAACACGCTTTATATTACACTTTATACAACACTATACGGAACAAGCATGTTCTACTTGCTCTTGGATTTACTTTATATTGTACATAACACAACCCACACTATAAAATAGCAATTTGTTTCAGTCGGTTGTATTGACAATCGTTGACAAAGTTATTATCTTCATTATGTTCGCATTGTCAATATAAGTGACTGATTTTGATAAAATTCTTGTATTTACATTTAGTGAAAGGTCCGAATGTGTCAAGAGAGCGTCAGGAAGAGGCAAGCAGCCAACACCAGGCAGTGCGTAGGCGACGTCGGTGCGAAAGCCTGCCCCCCTCGCTGCATCGCCGCAGGGTACTCACCTGATAAAGGAAAAATCGAATTTGCTTCTTTGGCAAAAATTAAAACTGTTCTCAACAATATTGGTAGCAACAAAACAAATATAGAAGAGAATCAGGTTACACGTATGGAAATGTGGACAGAAGAGTTTGTTGCCAGTTAGAAAGAAAGAAGTGATAGAAAATAACGGACATATCAGTTTTCACATGCTTAGTTACCAATTCCTAAGCCTATGCCTTTGTCATTCGCTGAGCAATAGGTAACACTAATTAATTTTCACAGAAAATGTGATTCATAGAGTACTTCACCAAAAACCTACTTAATTTAATTAAACGAAACCTAAATTACAGTGTTCCAAATAATAAACCAGGATTTGATCACTAATCTTAGATTAAGATGCAGAACAATAGATGGAACAGAATTTAAGGGATGAAGAATGACGCAATAAAACCAGTCAGTTATAATAATGGGGATATTAATATAGGCTACGAGACCAGTGTATTAATATCTGGGAAAGACAATATGAATCATAATTTTTGAGGGAGTAGAAATCAGAGAACAAATAAAGATCCTGTAATGAATGGAAATCTAATATTATTTTGTACACATTATTCACAAATGATTTGTAAGTCAAATCAAATACCCTATAATGGATATCACAAATCTAGATCCACAGTAAAAGAAAATCTAATTACTTAAGAATGAATTACACTCACGTTCTTCGTGGTAGTTCTGTCTCAACTCAAGCCAGTGATAAATTAATGGTATGTAACATGAAAACATCTTATTACATCGCAGTTTTACCCATTGTTCATAACCACGAACCTAGCATTAAAAAGAAACAAAATTTCGTTGATTCATTGCTTTAATGATAATAGTCTTTAGCCTTATTTTTTTATTCGTTGCGAGGTTTTAAAAATGTATTTTCTTTCCTTTATCTTACGGAGCTCGTTTATCAAGTAGATTGGAATGCGCCTTACGAATCGCCGTCGAGATTTAGGATTTTATAAATTTATTATTTGAATTTGAATTAAACAGATTTTCGATAAGGGAATCATTACTAGCGACATTTTGTAAAGTATGGCTTTGTAAAATGTTAATGTAGTTAATTAGGCTTGTCATAAATGGCGATGTTAAATATTCTGTGTCCTGCTTTGAAAGAAGCTTTCGTTACTTTTTCATTTTGATAGGAAATCAAATTATGATTAATGAAGAGAACATTAAAAATATATAAATTACTGTCCATATTAAAAGAATATCTTGGACACAATATTGATTTCCATACCCTAACATCAAAAAGGTCATCAACTAAAAAGTAAAAAACAAAAATTACAAGCCACAAATCTAACGTCCAACTTACCATTGAGTACGTGGACCACGATGCTCTTCGACTGTGCGTTGCTCGGGTTACACTGATACGTCCCGGAGTCTGATGGTCTGGCCTGCTGGATTAGCAGGAACGAGGTCGTCGTCTCCCCCTTCTCCGTCACCACCGACACGCCCCCTCTCGGGGAGTCGTAGCTTATTATCTGTACACATTTTATTCACTCCATGTTTTATGGTAATAGGATTGCTGCTATTTTCTAGATTGGATACATTTTCCTGTTTTTCATGTTATAAAACTGTTGGATTGGATATATTATTATGGTAATTTGGATTATGTTGTCTGACAAATTGAATTACATCTGGTTAGTTTAATTTGAGAGTTGAGTTGGAAGTGTTGTGTTATAAATAAATTGGAATATCGTTGAATTCTGAATTATTATCGTTCTAGTTTATTTGATTTATCAACGAACTGTTGATTTTGATTTCAGAACGATTCTAGTTTATAAACATCTATTAGCAATTTTAAAGGTCTTACCGCATCATTGTGATTCCAAAATATGTAAGCAGGTGGCTCTGGTGAGTATAGAACCACGCATGTGAGGTTGATGGTGCTGCCTCGGTCAATGTAGAGGTCAGGCCCACCAATGATCTCTGTTGTTGGTTCTGTAACAAAATCATTATCATTAATTGTACGTTCTTCTACTTCTGAAGTATAAATTAATTTATCCTGTCATCATGAGCTTTTCCTATCCTTTCAGTAGCACTACTTTTGCTAACTGCTGCACTAAATTTTGCATTTTTGGTTTGGACTATTATTGTCAGTATCATGCTGTAAGGGTTCTTTGGCATCGATTAAAAACTGTCTCGCAAATAAAATATTCATATTCAAAACACCATAGTTTCCCGTCTAATGCGCAAAACCATGAAATATAACATTTCTTAATAACGAAAAGGTCGTCAGTGTTTTGTTTTTCTTATAGCCCCCATAAGTTGCGTGCGTGCTCATAATACGTCGCACTTAATTAACTGACTTGGCCAAACATGAGTAACATAAACATTCTGTACTAAGTTCACTAACTTTGTGACGCAAACGCTTGAGTCACAAACACACAGCTATGATAAACGGTAAATTAAAAGTTGCTACTGCTATTTATTTAGGTACGGTAGGTACTGGTATTTGAAGCCATTACCCAGTCCTTGGCCCCAATGGTACTTGGGAGTTAATGACGTAAAAGTTCACGTACACATTTCCTGTCTTTATCTTTTGAAGCTTATTTCAAACAATCTTGGTACAATTTGACCTTTCATTGGCCTTGGCTCTAAGTGGTCTCGTATAGATACTTGCTCTAAGAGTTCCAAATACCTACCTATAATATACACGCTCTCGTTTTGCTTTCATGTATACCTTTGTGACGTAATAATCGTTTGTGCTCTAAGCCTAATAGATCTCATAAACCTTTAGATGACCTTAATTTTTAAAGGCATATCCACCCACATTCAATGTTATTTAATAACTTTTATAACTAACCTAAGCCAGGTACACACACGTTTTTCTGGCCGTGAAAGTTGGTTCATTTGCCGTGTAGGTAAGTATGGTCGTCAGTGTTGTATGGATCGCTATGGAAGCTTATTGAAAGACCCGTTTTTTCTACGGCGCGGTTTAAAAGCCGTACCGTAAGGAAACCGTGCAGTGTCCATAGGGCCTAAACAAACTCAGTATTGCGCACAGTACAGTGTGAGTCTTCATAATGTGCACATATCGAAATGAGGGAAACTAAGCTTAATTTTAACGACGGAAAAAAAAAAAAATTGTAGCATTTTTTAAATTCTTTTTCGCTGCTGTGACCCCTGCGGCCCTGTGTAAACAATCGCCCCTCAATTGAGAATTATGACATCGTTATCGTTGTCGCGCTCACGCTAATTCGGTTATTTCCCAATTCGGAACACATCGATTATTTCCCAATTCGGAACGCAGGGTTTGATGAGATTAAAAAAGCGCGCGTCTCCGACTAGTAAATAGTTATCTGTGGTATTACAGCACATGTGGATTAAAGTAAAGAAAAAGCACGCGTTCGTAATACACTCCATTATGGACCTTAAAGCGGTTCAATAAGAGCCACTTTACGAGCAAGTGTGTTGAAAATTATTTTCCATCGTATCAGATTTCTAAACGTAAAAATACCATGTTTATAACTCAATCACAACATTTCCTATCAACTGTTAAAGAAAGGCCTTGCAATCACCATACTTTAGCAGGTGAAGATCCTTTTAAATATTTTTTTATTTTTTCAAATATTTTTTCCGTTGATAAAATTAAGCTATGTTTCCCTCATTTCGTTATGTGCACATTATGAAGACTCACACTGTATAATCACAAGTTTTCATACATGCATGTAATATTCTGTCTAACTAAAGCTTGTACAAATTATTTAGGTAATGAAATTGAAATTACCGTACAGATAATAACACTGTTTCTTCAATAAATATCCCGTCGCTCAACATTAATTTCGGGCTGATTATGCCTATGTTTATTGACGTAACGATAGTTTACAATCATTAAATACGGGTACTCAACACTGGAGTCATGACACAGCCTATTACGTTAAAATTACAAGGGGCAAGTTCAAAGGCTTGTATAGAAGTACATATTGAACTAATTAGAGGTTTTACGAGCACAAAGTCCTGTTTCGAAAATTAGAGACGAACAATTTATCGACGTTTTACATTCGGAGTTGAATTTCAGAATTAATTTTGAGGTTTTGGAAGTTGTATTAATTGAAAAAGTTCACTGATGCCGACTTTACGATCGCTCGTAGCCTGGCCTTGATACTCAAAGGGAAGGCCTGCTATTATCCGATCAAAAGATGATGCGGCTTACATAAGATTTTATTAATTATCTAATTAAGAAACCTTGGAAACTTCGGAATTCTGTAGCTTGAAAAAAATACCATTTTGGTAGTAACTCGAAAACATTTAAGAATTTAATAAATTACTTTCGACGTTATAACGCTAATATTTTAAATTATTTAGACGTCAGCAGTAAGCAATAAGCTTAGGGCATATATAAATCCAATAAGTATCGACTTACCAACAACATTGAGATGTATAAAATGGCTCATGTGAGGAGTCGTAGATATTTGACACTCGTATATCCCCGAATCCCGATGCTGTGGATATTTGATCTGTAACAAAAATAAAATATTAAACCGTCGCCCGCGTAGAGGTAGGAAATCATCTCACGGGAATGTACTGCCGAGGTAAAACGTATCCTATGTCCTAACCCAGGTCTTAGCCTATTCATGTATTAAGTTTCATAGAAATCCGTACAGCCATTAAAATCACGAAAAAGTAAGACAGACACAGAGTTTCATTCGCATTTATAACATATTAATGATTTATTATTAGTCCTTTAAAATCAAGATATATACAACATTACTTTAACCAAATCTAAAAATAACAAAATTAAATCCTAACTTAACTAAAACTATACAGAAACTAAAAAATAGCGTCGAAAAATTCATCCGCATCGCTGTCGACTGGTAATGTACCCAAGAGACTTGTGGCATTACCACGTTGTATGGCGATGCTTAGCCTCTGGCCAAGGTAAAAGCCAGCCCTTGGGTCATGGGAAGTGTCAACCAGCCGTTTCTAAATTTATAACATTAGTGTGGATCACGGATATCTATGGTGTGGATAGTATGGAAACTGGTATGCAGCTGCATCAATTTAGACTGAAAGCCGACCCCAACAAGTGGAAGAAAGCGTATGCAGCTCTCAAACCATCGTTTTATTTAGCCAAAGGGTAGAAAATAATTATGCTCTGTTAGGCAATTTTCTGGTCTGGTGAGCACAAGAACAATGTTGGCACCTACTTTTAAGATTTTGTTTTCTGGAAATGTATTGCTTATCTCTATCTATACTAATATTATAAATAGGTAAATTTTGTGAGGTTGTAGGGGGTAATCTTCGGAACTACTGATTCGATCCTGAAAAATCTTTCACTAATGAGAAGCTACATTATCCCTGAGTGGCATAGGCTATGTTTTATGTTAAAACGAGAAACTTCACGCGAACGAAGTCGCGAGCCGAAGCTTTTTTTTTAATCTTTTTTTAATAATACTAGCCTTATTCACCCACTGCGGGGGAAAGGCCTGTTCTCATACAGTGAAGGCAACAAGCATTGAACATCACGCTTGCTCAAAACGGGTTGGCAATTTCAGGCTTCTTTTTTTCAAATAATTTTTGTACGGTAGATTTGATGGAGACAAGAGCATGTTTGCACGTAAATTCAATAAAAATAAACAGCCAGGGGCTGCCATTTTGACTTCAAATTACTTTGTATTTCGAAACTTTCACAAGAAATACCGGTAGGTATAGTGAAATTACCGAGGTAGGTATTTCAAAATGTGGATTCACTAGAAAATTTCACGAAACAAAACATTTAAACCCCTAACACAACAATTTAATGTTCAGTACAACATTCTAAAACTCTCAAAGATAAAGGACTTCTTATTACAGCAACATTATCCTCTGGAACAAACGTTCCAGTGATTTCAAGTACAATTAATATAATTTGAATTGTAATGTTATTTTATATCTAAACGTAAATGTTGCTTAAATATTTACATAGAACCCCTTACACAAATGTCTTTAATTAACGTAGTGTGAATTTTTAATTCTAACGTTATTATGGTACGTTTAATGTTATTGTCTAGTGGGATATATTAATATGGATGTGTTGTTTGTTTTATTTTATTAACATAATCAGCTTATGATAATATATGCCATCGGAGGGTTGATGTCGTGAGTAGAGGCTGGATGTTAATCATTATTTGCAGACACAATTAGTGTAGGTAGGTACTTTACTGGTCACTGGACTAAGTTGTTCATTAAAACTTGAAAATGGAAGGCTTACCTATGTTTTTTTTTTAATTTGGACGAAGCAACCAAATTCAATCCAGTAATTTCAACCGTATTATATACCCCTTAAAACATGTTAGGATTTATTTTTTTCTCCTTGATTATTATGCAAGAAGGCAGAACTAAAACATTATCTAAGAGGAAACGCACTCAGAGAGGAGGCTTAGGTCCCAGCAGCAGCAGTGGGAACATTATAGGCTAAATATGCAGTATCGCGGTCGTCGGTGTTAATGGTACTATGCCAAATATTTTTTTACGATACATAATATAATGTACATCTGCCACTGCCCTATGTATTGTTTTGTGGCATAATTATAGAATAGAATAGAATTTCTTTATTGGAGTATCCAAGACTCAAACAAGATTGCTAGTAAAACCAAAAAGCGATAAAAAGCGAAGCGACTAGGTGTAAGCATAATTACTTTGCATATTTTTCTAAAAATTAGTAAAATAATATTTGGTCTACAATCATTAATCAGGGAAGAAGCAGAGGAAGACGTTAGCAAGGAATGAATGCCAACAACCACGTGACCGCATTTCCTCTTAGAGACACGTGTATAATGTAACATTTATCTCCATTAAAACTCTCATGTCTCGTTAGCTCGTTGTATGTTTTGAAGAAAAGGCTATCGGAAAGCTTGCTTTTTATCTCATGGCAAGTAGCCAAAACATAGATTACGATCTAAAGTGGATACTTGTACATGTAGCGAACGTTATCCCTATAGCATGGAGGTTTAGACCTTATTATTTGAGCGATTGTATGTCATGGGACTTGCCAAAATACTCTCATACTGTTTACCAGCAGTTTTTTTTGGATATCTTAAATTTCTACATTACTACTTATAATCCGTTATGGCAACCGAAGGGAAAGGTTAAATACAGTCAGGGTTTGTTGTTTATCCAATCTCATCATCATCTTTACCAGTTGTATGAAATGGCTGTAAAACGGCAAATTGACGTAGTACCTTGAATTTTCATTGCACGTTTGTAGATTTGTGCAGGGTAACCTCCCTTTCCACAATACCCTCTAAAACCACTGTTATTGTTTTGGTAAACTTGCAATTCTAGCTGGAGCTGAGTACCTACTTAGGTAGTAACTAACATTATTTATTCTTTGCACAGAAGAGCTCTTTCTATTATTTCTAAAAAATATATTATATTACGTGTAATGTCACTGCATACCTGATAATAATGCATATTTTCTAAGATTGACACAAGAAAATTAGTATTTTAGCATACATTTTAATAAAGTAAGTTTTGGAATATTTTTTTATTTTTTATTAGTAAATGGGCCGGCTCTTGACCCCGATCACGCCTGATGGAAAGCGATAGATGAGGTCTAAGATGGAACGAGCGTGCCCAGCAAAAGGCCTGTTCACTCTTGCTTTGAAGGCAGACGGGTTAAATGTTGTAGGGAACACAGATGCCGGCAGAGTGTTCCTCACTTTGGCTGTGCGCATAAAAAAAGTGGAGGAGAAGCGCTGAGTACGACTCGTTTTATTTCAAACTCAAACTCAAATCATTTATTTCAATTAAACCTTGTGCAGGCACTTTTGAATTGTCAAAATTAAATAGTCTGTCAGTTAGTCAGAAAGTTGAAGCTAGTTGCCCATTCCAAAGCGTAGATCTCTATGGAGAAGAACGGGCAAGAAACTCCATGGACACTCTTTTAAATCAAGATATTACAAAATCCTGGGTACATTATTCTTGTTGCTTCTATATGTGAGAACAATGTAAAAAAGACAGAAATGAAGAAACAATTCAAGACATAAGATTAAAAATAAGCCTTGGCAGTTAAGAGATGACCAGTCTCAACCGACGGCGCCCATTCACGAACATGACGCGTGGATCAGCACCATCCAGCTCAACCATTTTGTAGGGAACCGAATGATCCAACACACGTGCCACCATTGCCGGTGAGACATTTAAGTGAGCATTTACCTGTAAAGTCCAGTCCTCGGAATGTGGCAAGTGAATAGCTCTAAACCGTTGATCACTCGTGTATGTGTACCGACCGACTGTCAGCAGATGGATGTCTCGATGGCGTACCCATGATACTTGCATATTTAACTGTAACAGAAATATTAAATTAGATAAACATAGCTTTTTAGTTGGTGACGACTGCTGAGTAGAGCCGACGAACCACAGCTGAACGAACTCTGGACCCCATGACCATCGCCCTAATTGCGTAACACACTATTACTCTCAATTTGAATAATTTTCAAGCATATTTCTAATCCATTGCTCCATATGTTCGAAAAATGAGTCCGTCTAACAACGCATATAACGCAATGAATGTGTTTGAACTGTCAAAATGAAACCCATTGCTACTGATAGTGTGTTACGCAATTACCCTGCTGAAGGCCAATTCAATGTCAAAAATGTAGGAAAGTAAGGGGTATTTTTGACAGATGGAGACAGATCTGACTGTGAACATTCTTAACGTTACGAGAATTGCCCCTTTGGGTTCATTCACCCATGGAACATCACTTTTTAGGGTTCCGTACCCAAAGGATAAAAACGGGATCCTATTATTAAGACTTCGCTGTCTGTCTGTCCGTCTGTCACCAGGCTGTATCTCATGAACCGTGATAGCTAGACAGTTGAAATTTTCACAGATTATGTATTTCTGTTGTCGCTTTAACAATAATTATGTTAAAAACAGAATAAATATTTAAGGGGGCTCCCATACAACAAACGTGTTTTTTTCGGCGTTTTTGCCTTGTCGTACGGAAACTTTCGTGTGCGAGTGCGACGCGCACTTGGCCAGTTTTTTTTTATATAGCACAAGAAAAATAACATTTATTATTTCGCAAATACGTAGTAGTTCCGAATAATAAATATCGAAGATGGTAAAGCCTCGAGAGTAAAATGTTCTATGATCGTCTAAGTAGAACAAAAAACAAAATATTCCAAAAGAAAAATTAATTTCTATCGCTCACAGCAAAAAAAAAACATATGCAAGGAGTTAAAAATTAATGCAATCTTGTGGGATTATCTCCAAAATATTCTTGGCAACCGGATGCCCGAGTGGCCTTTGATATTGCAGAGGGAAATGAGGTAGTTAACGAAAACTCATTTTGGTTTGACGAGAAAAAGAAAACTAGAAGAATTACATTAGCGATAGCTTATAACCGAGCAGGGAAATTGGAACCTTAATGGTATAACATTGTAAGTTGTAGTGTCGTTAGCATTAGGTGGGTTCCAAAGCTTTGTTCTCATTCCACTGGAGCTATCATTACAGTTCTTAATGAAGGTGGATTTTATTTTTTGTTTAGCTAGGTCGGTATTCTTACAGACAGTATCAATTAGTGCTTTTTTGTGTCTTTGAAGATTGATATTCGAGATAGGCTGCCTTTTAAAACAAATAGGGATAATTTTTCTTAATAAATATACGTTTGAATGAATTGTTATTTTGTATACGTTTTTTTCAGAAAGGTCAGGTACAGTCGGTGGCCAACATTATCTGACCCACTTGAGTGATAGCGAATTTGAACCTTATCGTGAACATTTGGAATACTCCGTGCAAGCATTTCGATAAATCATGTTGTTAAGTGATTTTAATCATTATATTGTTGTTGTTAAGATTGAAAGGCTAATGAGTTTCAAGACTACTAAAAAAAGCCAAGGCGAGGGTGGATAAATAAAAAAATATATCGCGCATGAGTAACAAAGTGTATGACCAGATGTACTCGTATGACCACAAACGACGCAAAATAAATATCTAAGGATCGTAGCTGGTGACGTTCTGAAGTTTCTGTCTACCTCATGGGAAAAGGCATGAGTTTATGTAGGTACTAGCTGCGCCCCGCGTTTTCACCCGCATAAGTTTCGATCCCGTGGGAATATCGGGATAAAAGTAGCCTATATGTAAATCCAGGGTGTCAGCTACCTCCATACCAAATTTTATCAAAATTGGTCTAGCCGTTTGAGCGTGAAGAAGTAACAAATATATAAATACACACACACACTCACACACTCAGAAACTTTTGCCTTTATAATATTAGTGTGATTTGCAAACGACGAGGTTTAATAGAAAAATGCTATAACGTTTCTCTATTAATGAATGACCTAAAGCTATGTGATTTAGTTTTATCGTGTAATTGAATGGTGAGGCCCTGGCCTGAAATATAACCGAGTGATTATACAAGGACATTTGCAGTAATTATCGTTACATTGTAAACCGTGTACACAAGTACACAACATGCATAGCCTTATTATTTATTCTGATACTAGCGTCTCCCCGCGGTTTCACCTGTATAAGTGTCGATCCCGTGGGAATATCGGGATAAAAATTATCCTATGTCTTTCCCCAGGATGCAGTCTATCTTTCTGCCAAATTTTATCGAAAGCCGTTCAGTGGTTTAGGCGTGAAAAGGTAACATACAGACAGACAGACAGAGTTACTTCCGAATTTATAATATTAGTAAAAAATAATTTTTGGTCAATGAGAATAATAAGTTGCATAATCAACATATAATGTTCCCACAGCTGGGATTAAGGCTCCTCTCGGTAAGGAGAATATTAAATTGCTGTAAAACTGGAATACTATTAATAACAGCGAGTCTATCATACGTAATACTAAATGATAAATGATTTTATTTTTGTAAGTAGGTTTGTACAAACACTTTTACACGTCAATCGTGTTATTTTTTTTTTAAACTAGATGAAGTCGGCGTTTCCTATCTGACTACTCTGAGAAGAAAGGCCGAAACAAACTCAGGTATACTCGGTACCTACTAACAGAAAAAAGTCCAAATCAAACACCTAAAGTTATAAATCTCCAGAATTTAAAAAGATACAAGACCAAGTCACGAGTAAACTTATTAAAAACACGGAAACCGTTTACTTGAAACCAATTACCGTCCAGCACATAAGTTCAGAAACGTTGATGATAGTGTGCACATTAAAAAGCCGTGTGAAAGAAAGAGAGGTCTCGTTAGGCTGACTTATATTTTTATGTGGGATGTGGCGACTTCGCCTAATGAGACTTTTATTTATAAAGTTGAGCACAATACCGACTTTAAAGTTTCATTGTGCTATTGTTACGTTTCATTTTAAGCGAGGAGTTTGTGGTACACCACTATGTAAATTGGACGTTGCCTGTTGAAATAAGGGTAACTCGTTAGTACGGTGGTGTGTACTCGACGTTACTCGCACACGTCTGTATTGTTACCAGTACGAGTACTTACCGTACGAATAAGTGCTTACTGTACGAATAAGTGCTGTGTACGAGCAAGTGCGTCGACGCGGCAGAAATGTTTTGAAGTAATTTGGCTTTCTGTAAGTTTGAGTCGGCAATTTTATGGTACAGATCGTTATGGCGGTTTTTGAGAGTTTCATTAGTTGATAGGCAGTTGGGGAGGGTGTTTTAATTTCAATGTTATTCTAGGAGCCATTTTTCTGTCCGGGACATTTACGCGCAAACTGTAACCTATAAATTCAGCACATGATTGTAGACAACCGGCGCGAGCAATTTTTTTTTAAATATTTATTCCCAAATATTTTATCGCATTCAGAATTATGTGTAGTTACAGTTTACGTGCGTGCTCTAGGCTAAAGAGGAGCCCGTGGCCAAATAATAACAGCCATCGATCCATCGATATTGATATATATATTATTTTACTTTTAAAAATGTATTATGTGGTTATATTAGTGTAATAAATTGTTGGTGATCCTAATAAAACTAAATAAATGTCCTAATGTTGGACAGGCTAACAGAATTAGAGCCTTTTTTCTACCCACAAGAATTGACATAAGTATTAATAATAAGCGGATTCAGCTTACTACCAACCGCAGAGCATTTCAATCAAGGTAATAGCGATATATCACAAATGGACCAACATTGGCTCTCCAACTTTGGTCGCAAACATCGGCCATATAACCCAACGTATTATGACAAGGAGAATCCCCAAAAGATAGAACATATCCATTGCCATGGATATAAATCTAGCTAGGCACGTGCAAAGCGACGGGATATGTTATCCCGGCGTTTTATCTTTAGCGTCATTTCACGTGAGACATAAACTTAAGAAGGAATATCTTGGGACGGACGTGGTTGCACCGCGATTGTCTGTGTTTTGTTGCTCCAGAATTTTCGGAGTCGGCAATTGTTGGGTTAAGATTTTGTATGCGACTTTCGGTTTCGGTTTAAAGAAATTTATTTCTCATTAGAACTTACAGTCCGCTTATAATGAGATACAAAGTGGTATGATAATACAGCACAATACAATTTCTTCCAGAGTATTAGAAGTAACAATGTACATACATGTTTCTTAAGCTTATTTTTTAATGTATTCACGTTATCGCACTCTTTTATATCGTCTGGCAATTCGTTGAACAGCCATGCTCCTTCAATATGGTCTTTCTACCGTAATTAGTGCGTGCACTGATGACATGACTTAAAGTTTGCTTATAAATCTATTTCTCAGGTTATATGACATTGTTTTCTTCTTTATTTGTATGTTAGTTTGTATTGAATTTGTAGTTATGTTTTTAATAAGAATGCAAGTGTAGTAAATGTATAGCTGTCTAATATTTAATAGTTTCGTTTTTTCGTAGAAGGTCTTTGTTGGAGTGAAATAATGATAATGGTACAGTTTTAATTTACTGACTTTCATAAGAGTGAGTCGTAATATTTAGAAAATATTATATTTTGTCTCCTTAAATAAAATTACCACAGGTACTTTAACTGCCTGTGAGCTAATAAATTTACCATTATTACCTACCGAAATTACCTAATAAAATTACCACAGGTACTATAGAGCCTATGAGGGGCCCGTGGCTAAATAATAACCGCCGCACAGGTAGATCGATCAGGTTAAACTACGCTTGCCGCTGTTGGTCTGTGGATGGGTGACCATCATTACTTACCGTGACCTCTCCGTGCTTCGGAAAGCACGTAAACCGTTGGTCCCGGCTGTCATTCATAGATCTTTGACAGTCGTTACGAGTCAGAAGCTCGAAAGTCTGACAACCAGTCTTACCAAGGGGTATCGTATTACCCAGTAACTGGGTTGTGGAGGTCAGATAGGCAGTCGCTCCATGCAAAATACTGGTATTCGGCTGCATCCGGTTAGACTCGAAGCCGACCCCAACATAGTTGGGAAAACGCTAAGCAGATGATGAAGTACTATAGCTGCACCTCTGCTAACCCTTATGAGAACACAGGCTTTACAGCAAATCCCTGGATAACTTTTTAGTTTTTAAGCTCTTTGAATTCTGTCCTCTTTTAAACCTAACGTTTTTCACAACAAGACCTATGGTTGTTGCGGACACAATACCTACATGTTTTCACGTCAACGCCAGAAAGTAACCGTTGTATAACGTACGTACGTAACGTACGTAACTTGTTTTTAGCTACAGTTTTTTCAACTCTTGGTAGGCTCACGTTTGATCACTATCACTCCTGCTGGGTAATTGCGTAACTCACGATCAGTAGCAATTGCTTTCTTTTTGACAGTTCAACAGCATTCATTGCGTTATTTACGTTGTTGAGCAGGCAAATTTTTCGAACATATAAAACAACGGATTTCGACCATCCTTAATGATTCAGATTGTTATTGAAACTTTGTTACGCAATTACGGTGCTGTAGGAAATGTTGTAGTAAGATCTTTAAAATGTTTACATGCTAAGACCTTGCACCAGAAATCACTAGTTAGGTAGGTACGTAAAACGCTAAACGAATTAATAACATCGTTCTGTCTCTGCCATCTTGACGATCAAACGATTGACGGAAATAGAACGATGTTTACAATTGTTACTAATTACAAGTTGACGCTTCACCAATGTACCTACGTTTAATTTGTTTTATGATTTGTGGTGCAAGCGGTCCAATTTATAAAAAAAACGTCAAACTTACCGTTTTATTCCCTAAATTCTTGACCCGGCAATTCAAGTACGCCGTCTTTCCCAGCAACGCTGTCACGTTCTTAGACGCCATCAGGTCGAAGTACGGCCCGGTCCGAGGCGTAGGCCTCGGGCCGTCGAGGGCCGCTCCGGACCGAATCGCGTTTTCCACGGAACCGGCCGGTGACGCCGTCGCAGAGGCGTTTGTAGGCGAACCCTTGCCGAGTTCGCGCTGCGCTGATGATACTGCGGAAGAGAAGGTTAATTTTAGTTTAGATGATACTGGAATTTTAGACCTACCATACGGATTATTAATAGTAGTTATTTTGGAGAATAAAACCCATAAACACGGCATAACCGAAATATTAAAAAAAATATGAAAATTTTTGTTTCCTGATTTAGTATTTATTGACTTAAACAAATCAAAAAGTAAATAAAAAAATTCCAGATACGACTGTTTTTCTTTTATCGAATAATCTTCGGAAACGTCTTCAAAGCCCATTTCATACCTGATCCTATTAAAATCTAAAAGGAAATTTCATCACGAACCCAAACAGTTTCACCTTTAGAATCAATTTTTGTAAATTGACTCAAACTCGAAGTAACTTATCGTGTTCCCCAATTTTAACCCTTGTAAATATAGTGCGGTAGGACTGGAATAGATTAACGCCGACAACTTTATTATCCGTGTCTGTTCTACTGGAAACTTCGTAAAACCGATCACGTGTGTGAACATCACTTGAGTGAGTGACGTCACGCTGGGCATTCACGCCATGCGCCATTTTTACTGGGAATGTAGCGCGCTGTGCAAGATATTTTCTTTTTTGTGCAAGGGAACATTTATTGAACGGAGGATTGAAATGACGAGCAAAATTGTTTGCATGTACTTGCCAAGTACCTTTATTATTATTATTTCTATTTTTATTTTATTCAATCAAGATTTTTGAGAAATATATTACATAAATAAATTCAAGCGATTACAGTATTTTTCACTAACGCATATTCTTTTCACTTTTTAGTTGTCCTATCCCACACAAATTCATATAGCAAACACTACTTGCTATGTGAATATCAGTGACAGGAAGCTATTCAACAGATCTGCTTACCCCTTTAAAGGGTAGAGACGTGATGTTATGTTGTGTAATTGTGTAAACAATGCATACATAATAATAATATGCGATAGCAGCAGTCGCGGTTAATTTGCTGGCATTTATTATAGAATAGAATAGAATAGAATAGAATCGTTTATTTCTGAGTAGGGGAGACCGGGTACAAAAGTAACGGCGGGTCGAAAGTAACAAATGCTCTCTAGATTTATCCAATGGGCGAACACCGCTTTGCCGCTGTCAGGCGATAGCCGGGAGCGCCCCCTTCAATTGCATTTAGTCGCCGCGTACGCCACGCGCTGTTAGGCTGTGTGACAGGACGCTACGTGAATTTACAAACCAAAAGTAAGTTTTTTGACGTTTTCTTATTCAATGTTTTGATAGGCTTAAAAGCATGATAGTAATCTGAATTTTTGCATATCTATTCTGTATTAAAGTGATTGTACATTGCGTAAATTCATTTTTGTGTAGCACATTCCGATTTAAGGTTATGTTGCACGTTTTTACAAAAATGTGGACGGGTACAAAAGTAACATAGCCCTATGGGTACAAAAGTAACATGTTACTTTTGTCCTCGTGGTGATTTAATTATTTATCATATTTTTATATGTATTTTTTTTTAACAGAATGCCGCGACAACGCATAAGAACAACTGAACGAGGAACTACTAAAAATGAATCTGACGACGAAGATTACTTCTGTCTTGTCTGTTTAGAAAATTACAGTCGACCAAATGAAAAATGGGTACGATGTATCGAATGTAAAATTTTTGGTCCCATTGGAATGTGTGGATGATGACAAGCATTATGTGTGCCATCATTGCGATTCTGATTAAGATTAATGACTGAATTATAAAAGTCTGATTATAAAACTAAATTGATCTCATTACTTAAACTAAGAATTTTATTGATTTGATAGTATCTTAACATTTATAGTTTTTGAACATTTATAATATAGAAGTTAATTTGTGTTATTAGTATAAAGACTTTAAATAAATAATTTGTTGATTTACCTTGTATAATATTATATTCATTACCAACCCTTGTGTCTTGTTACTTTCGGCCCACAACGTGTTACTTTCGACCTGCCTACGTGGTCGAAAGTAACAAGTAACGATTTTTTTTTAAATTTCTTTAATTCATATAAAACGTACTATAATGTAATAAATCGAGTTGCTAGAGTAAAGAACATAAACTGAATTTTCATATAGTTATATTAATTTAATGGCAACAGTAACACCTATCCAGAAATCAAGGTAAAAGTACAAAGTGTTACTTTTGTACCCGGTCTCCCCTACATGGTACATAAAGATCTTAATATTAGACGGAATCACATATACTACCATTGCTGGTGTAGAAATATAAAATGAGTATCTAATTTACAAAGTCACTAGTTATAAATCATGCTATATTAAATAAAATTTTAAATCAATCAAACAAACATAAAAAAATCATAATAATAATAGTAGTAATAATAATATGTGTACTTTATGGACCACATTATTTCTAAGCATACATAATTAAAAATTAAATGTTTTCAAAGTTAACTATTTTATATAATGTCAATATGCAATAAAAAGTCATCGAACAATATTATGATAATGTCAAAAAATATTCCGAAAATGTCAATCCATATTTATTATTAATACAATGTCAATATTTATTACTAATATAATGTCAATATTTATTACTAATACAATGTCAATATTTATTACTAATACAATGTCAATATTTATTGCTAATACAATGTCACTACAAGTATCTACTAATTATACAATGTCAATATTTTTGATTTAAAAATTCATTAACTGAATAGAAACATTTATCCAAAAGCCAAACGAAAATTAATTTCTTAAATTTATTAGTAGGCAACACTCTAATGCGTGCAGGTAGTTTATTAAAAATTTTGATTGCCATGCAATAGGAATTCCTGCTGTATAAATGTAGTCTCTGTCTAGGTACCAGTAATTCGTTTGGATTTCTGTTCTGTACTCTTTTGGAAACGTGCTCATATAATGGGAACAAGTGAGAATATTTCTTTACAAACAAACAGACTTCAAAAATGTATAGACAAGGAAGTGGAAGAATTTTTTGTGATTTAAATACGGGTTTGCAATGTTCCAAATATCCCGCTCCTTAAACCGCTCTTACACATTTTTTTGTGCTAGGAAGGCTCTGTTTACGTCTACTGAGTTACCCCATATCACTAATCCATAACGAAGCACTGATGAGACATATCCGTGATATGCGTTAAGAGCTGTTTCTGTATTAGCTATGCGTCTCAGTTTTCGAAGAGCAAACACAAATTTGTCCAATCTTGTACAGACTCTCTTCACGTGCTCTTTCCAATTCAATTTTTCATCGTTAACGATTCCTAAGAATAAAGTTGATGGTACTGGTTCTAATATTGTATTAGAGTATTGTATGTTGGCAGGTGTTATCGAGGAGTTATTAGTTTGAAACTGTACTAACTTTGTTTTTTCAATGTTAACCTGTAAATTATTACATTCCAGCCATTTTATAGCGCAAAATAGTTCGTTGTTTGTGTCAGTTTCTAAGTTATTCCTATTCAAAGATTTTATGGTCAGAGTAGTATCATCCGCAAATAGTGTACAATCTTGTTTTAAGTTCATGCAAAGATCATTAATATATATAATAAATAATGGAGGCCCTAATACGCTCCCCTGTGGAACACCGCAACTATTAATTTTAACTTCTGAACAATATTCTCTTTTCACATTGTTGGCAAATTTTGAGATTACTGTCTTTTGCTGTCTACCTGACAAATAAGTTTTAAACCAGTTATGTGCATTGCCTCTTATGCCGTACTTCTCCATTTTACAAAGTAAGCGATTGTGTGGGACAAAGTCAAATGCCTTGCTCATATCTAAAAATATTGACTGTACAGACATTCTGTTATTTAGAGCTTCGGTTATAAGTTTAACCAGGGAAAAGCAAGCAAGTGAGGTTGAACTATTTTTCCTAAAACCGAACTGATTATCTGTAAGTATATTGTTTTTATTTAAGAAAATGATTAATTTTTCATACAATCCTTTTTCAAAAATCTTTGATATGATAGGTATCAGTGTAATGGGCCTATAATTGCTCACATCCGTGGTATTACCTTTTTTGAATACCGGTTTAACTATTGATTGCTTTAATCTAGTTGGGAATATTCCCGTTTCAAATGATAGATTAATTATATAAGCTAAAGGTAACGCAATGATATTTTTACTTAATTTTATTATTTTTGTAGTAATCTCATCATATCCTGTTGCTTTAGTATCATTCAAAGAGGTAATAATTTTTAATATGTCCTGTTCTACTACCGGTGTCAAAAAAATACTGTTTGGATTAATAGAAATGTCAATGTTCTTATTTGCGTCATTATTATTGGTAGGGTTTTTTTGGGTCAGTTCTATAAAATAGTTATTGAATTGATTGCATATGTCATTAGGATCAGAAATTATTTCATTGTTTATTATTAATTCTTTGATGTCATTTTTACAGTTTTCGTCATTACTTAAATTATTTTTTATAATAGACCACGTTGCCTTACATTTATTTTTAGAATTATTAATATAATTTTTGTTATTAATCAACTGTGAATGTGATATGCATTTTTTTAGTATTTTAGAATAGGTTAGATATATTCTTTTATGATTTGATTTGCTGAGAGCGTTATGTTGGTGATTATAATATAAGGTTCTCTTTTTTATGCATGATAGTTTTATACCTTTACTGATCCATTTATTTTTTATTGGTTTCTTATATTTTTTAATTATTATTTCTGGGAAGCATAATTTATAAAATAGAATAAATAAGTCATGAAATATATTAAAAGCATTATCACAGTCTGTTTCCTCATAAACTTCATAAAAACTTAAGGCCGATATACAGGCAATATTTTTTTTTATGTTGTCTTTGTTGTAATCTCTTTTCACTTCATAGAGGATTTTTTTAATCTCTGATGGGTCATTAGGTTTGTCAAGAAAGAAAACTAATGACTGCCCAGTATCATGATCTGAGAGGGCTAGATGATGTATACTACTTTTAATGTCTCTGATCGATATATTACTGGCTATTTGATCAAGGCAGCTATTTTTCCTTGTGGGCACTTTTATATGTGGCAATAAGTTAAAGTTGTCTAAGATTGCTATTAAATCCCTTGTTTGCTTAGTATCCTTTAGTAAGTCCACATTCCAGTCTCCACATATTATTACACGATTTCTACTCGTACGGGTTAATCTGAGTAACAACAATTCTAATTTTCTTAAAAATATCTGTATATCAGAGTCAGGAGTTCTGTAAATACAGACTAATATTAATTTATTACTCGGAACCTCTATTCCACAGCCACATTGAAGAGTTCCGATGTCTGTCTCCGAAACTCATAATCAGATCTTTACGAAATTTAAATGGGATCATTTCGGAATAAACCTCTTTCGAGCAAAAAAATAATTTTGCAAATCCGTCAAAAAAAAAAAAACAGAGTTATGTCCGAACATACATATATACATAAAAAAAAAAAAACATCCGAATTGAGAATCTCCTCCTTTTTAGAAGTCGGTTAAAAAGGATTCATTATTACAGCCTAACCCAAATTCCACTGTATGAGTATGTATTGTCGACCGCTACCTATAATTGGAAAGAATATGGAAGCTAAACAAAAGAAAATACAATGCCCTCAAATACGGGTTTATACAGAAGCAAAGTCTGAAATTAAATACCCACTACTGCTGTCAAATAAGGAACACCATACGATGCGTATCACGTTACAGAAAAGGGAACGCCAACATTTTACTACTACTCAACTTCCTAATATTTGTTCGTGAAGCTCGCTTCAAAATGCTTTCAGGGACTTCGTAAGAAACATGAGCACGCTAATGTTATTTTAATGACTGAGTACTGTTTTACGGGTTTTACTCATGAGACATAATTTTAAGATGCTAGCAGATGTGTCCTCTTCCTTAAAATTGTTGACCAATGAGAGGCTAAATGAAGTGAGAAATATTTATTTAGTCCGTCATCTTTTCTTTTTCCTTGATTTCTAAAAAGACTTTCTTCTTCTAGCGGGTCTTCTTCTGTTTAGCGGACTGATTTAATAAACAATGTAATAATTTTTTCATCATTCAATTATATGTACTTTCTGGTTTTATCTTTTTTTTATAATTTGTTTAATGTTATTCAAAATACAGAGGTGTAACTTAAATCTAAACTCGCCAAACTTTTACGTTTGATGGGGAGTTTTACGTTTGATGGCGAGTTTTACGTTTTATGGCGATCTTGGACATTATTGACATCGTTGAGGGAAAATATCGTGACGAAACCTAGACTTAGTTAATATCATAGACTTAGTTATGTCTGGAATCGCTAACCCGTCTTGAGCTAGCGTAGTTATCAATGCCCTGCCGTAGGACCATTTTAAAGGTTTGTGATTTCGATACCCTCCTTTTTAAAGATTTCAATCACTAACAAATCTCAAACACTAACAAATCAATAAGCAAGGATATACAATAACACAAATAAACAGTCTACTATAATCTCTAGACCAACATTTTTTTTGTCCATAATCATATCTTAAATCAATACTAAACAATGAAACCCCAAGGGGTATAAAATTAAAAAGCGTTACCACGTCTATCTGGCCTTGAAAGCCACAATTTGAATGAAACGCTTTGTCGTCTTCTATCAGTTATTATCCTGTCATTTAGAGTGGCACCTGCTCCCTTCGGAGTTGCTTGGTCTCTATTCTTCGTTTCGTCATCATTGTTGGTAGGCGACGAGGCACGAGGATTCTCTGCTTTGTTTATTGTGCCCTTTATAGAGATTTATTAAGACAGCAGATGTTTATTCATACCATTGTGTTGGTGTCATAAGGATGATGTCTTGTATATTTTCTTACGCTTTAATTAGCGATTGGAATTATGTTGAGAGTAATTTTAAACAATGTTGATAAGACCTCACTGTTCATATTATTATGTGTAACTATTGTATCGACTCGATCGATATAAGTTGACTATGATTTAGGTATTATCACAGATTACTAAATAGTTACTACGTAACAGATACTTCACTCAGTAGAAAATTTCCAATACCTACAGCTATAATAGCCTACTCCGTCGCGTCAGCAACCGCTGCATGCTAAAATGTGCCTAAATGCTCAAGCGTACAGTTGTGATTGCTTCGCACCGCGCGATCCCACAGCAATCGCAGGGCTGCCTCTTCATTAAAATTAAATTAACATAACTATTTGTGTCTATTTTATTGAGAACTGTGAATATGTTGTGACTATAGGTGGTAGTTTAAAATGGTATCGTTTATAAAATATGTTTTTTATAAATTGGTGCCGACTGTGCAGTACATCTAAAACATGACATGACATCTTCATTGACATGTAAATGGAAAAATGTTAGATGTTTACCCCTTCTTTTACTTGATTTGCACCCATCTACTGCACATAAGGCACCACACGGCATCGTAATACGCGTACGAACGAACAGCACTATTAAAATTGAACGGCGTGCGCGCGCTTCGCTTGCGAAAACCGCACTGAATTTGATCCGCCGGCGGACCGAGACCGCTCGGCTGGGCGGTAGGCACTTATAGCGCGCAAGTACATGGAGTGACGGAGGCCTGGTATTATATACATCATGAAAAAAACTAAAAGCGGAAACAAGGCAGCCCAGTTCCTCAGATACAAAGACGTTCAACACGCGTAGATGACCGCCGTAGAAACGGGTTTTGTCGACGGAAGAATAGACAAAATGACAGATTGTAGAAATATTTGTACGTATTCTACGCGTCTAAGCATGGGAATGTGTCATTTTGTCTATTCTTCCATCGACAAAAGGGAGGAGTTGGCAAAGGATAGGTAGATCTAGTTGGAGGCGTTTGGTAAAACAAAGTGTTTATGACTTAGAAGACCAGCGGAGGAGAGACCTCGACAGCAGGCGAGATCACCTCAAGAGTAAGCATACAATATCATTACCACAATGGCATTCTAACGTGTCCGCACTGGAGCACACGCCCGCAACCTATAGTTGTCGAAAACAGTAGCATAGGCATGGGATGTATACAACATTATTTTTAGTATATGCGAAACCCGAAACACGTGTCTAGTATTTTTATGTAAAGAATCTATGTACGAAATTTCAAAACTGTATCATGAAAAATCACAAAGTTATAAGCATGTGTTTGTCCGTACAAAACATGCTCACCCGCGCCGCGCCGTCTTGCGCTCATTGATAATAATACCTAGGTACCTAACCGTTCGACGCGGAGAATGGATAACTTACTTAGTGTCGCTCGGTGTCCAACTTTTAACCTTTTTTAAATATTTTTGGGACAAAATATAACATGGGGTAAAAATTATTGGACTCGATTCAGTTACTTATTCTGAACAAAATATATTCAGGTTTCGCATATACTAAAAATAACGTTGTATAACAGGAAAAGAGGTTTGAAGATTTTTATTGGTTTCCGAGATATATTAACGTTCAAAGTTGATCACGTGACTCAATCATCCACTTTGATCGTTAATATCTTGGAAACGTGACACTTTACGGGGTTTGGTGTTATTATGTTTTCTGTTCGCATTGATGTCAGCTATCGATTTATATAGGTCTTATGCGTGGCCGCCATTTTCAAAATAGCGCGACATTAATAGGTATGCCACGGATCTTCAAATCCTTTTAGATGATGAAAAAAAAAAAGAAAAACATGTTTACTTTTTATAAATTTTAAATGACATCTCTAAAAGCACTAAAATGAGACGTCATTTAACAAAAAGGCTCAGAAAAACTTTGAACGCATTATGTTTAGAGCTCTACTAATTTAATAAGGCACAAAACTCAGATATATTAAATTTTGGTTTTGAAGTATGACGTGTTTTTTTAGAGATTCCACGAATTTTGAGGTTCTCGTGAAAAATAGAGAAAAGGTTAACAGGGGTGATACAAGAAAAAAAAAACGAAAGTTGTTGAAAAATATACAGTGTCTTCTTTTCTCAAATAATTAATTGGGGAACATTTTCGCTACAGGAACTCAACATTAAACCGTATTGAAACGGCACGTAGAATCGTTCAGACCCAAAAACTTTTCCACAGAAAAGTTCAAACAAAACAAGTACAGAAAAGGTCCACAAAGTCAACAAGCCCAAAGTACCATACAAACCAAAATTCTAATGAAAACACAAGTTATTATAATAACATGTCATTTCCGCAAGCAAACATTTGGTCACAAATAAATTGAGCACAGTAGAAGTTCTCCAATTGTCCCCACTTTCCGTAGGCCCAATGCTATATAACATACATGATAATAAACTAGAAGGAAACGCTATTGTTATTGTTGGAGGTATTGAATATCACAAAATGGCCGCGTACAAGGGATCGGAACAAAACACGAACTCAGAACAAGAAGGGTTCGTTGGTAATTTTATAGCGGAAGCCCTAACTTACAATTTTTGTAGGGTTGCGAAAGGAAATGTCAAAACTTTTTGTGTGCTTGTTAAAATGTTATTGTGCCAATATTCGTTTACAATGAGATCTTTCTCCCTTTACACTCCACGTCCCGAGCATTTAATAACTAGTCAATAAGCTGTTTCATTTGTTCTTTTATCGAAGTTAAATTATCTTACTTTTGCTTACAGAATCCGCATTGGGCCCGCGCGGGGCCCACTCCCTCTCACAGAGAAGAGGCCTGTGTCTCAGCAGTGGGAATATTATAGGCTTATTTTATGCTTACAGAATTAATATTCAGAGAAACTTGTCCCAGCAGACTTTATAAAATTTTAATTCTACGTTCTAAACTAAAATATAGTCTCAAATAGTTTCAGCGTTAATTTAAACTCAAAGCATCACCAGCTTAGCGCTATATCTGTATGTATATTTTAGATGCTAGAGGAGACTGTATCATATGCAAAATGGGATCCACCCTAACGAGTTTAGAGTCTAACTAAACTTAATTGCCACATGTAACAGCACGCTCGAGTGTCTCACGCTATCTTTTCTAAGTCACATTTGATACAGAGATATACATATAAGGTTACTATATAAGCATATGTTTAAAGCTAAAGTAATACGCATTGCAGATGCAACGGAATGGCTTCTAGCTGTCCAGTTTCTGCAGTGTCTGGAATTATGTCGTGGCTAAGGTTTGCTTAAAATAAAGCAGCTTTTTCGTTATATAAAGAGCTTAAATGTTTGTCTACGAGCGGACGAAAAACTTGGATTACTTATGCCGTGGTTTTCCAGTGCAATTTGTAAGGATTCGGTCCGTAAATGAAGATGTAGCGTTAAACTCGCTCGCAATCTTTGTATTGTGTGGAGTCTTAGTGGAACGTTAATGTGTCCGGGTATAGCACGTTGATTTATTTTCAGTTTCTTGTTGATCTACTTTTGTTCTGGTTTATCTGTTTCTGAGAGTTGTAATACTCTTGTGATTTAGGTATAAGAAATATAATAATAATTGTTATGATTTAGGTACAAAATAGGTATGTAAAACTGAAAGCAAAGAAGTGAAAAACTGGAAGAGAACGGAGTGTTCAGATTGATTCGATGTCATTCCTTGATAATAATGACTTGCGATCTCAGTAAATCGTCTTTTAAAACGAATCGCCAATGACTGCCTCCTTGGTCAAGTTCTAAGCGCTACTGTTGAGCATGAGGGGGTGAGGTGTTATTTAGGTATTCCTTCTGGATTTTCTCAGTAACAGCCCGGAGCTTCAACTCGTGCCCGGTTGATGGCAATAGACTCGCCTCCTATAACATGGGACTTAAATATAACTGCCGAAATGTGGGTATGCGGTCTAGATCCACCTCTGCCTAACCTTTCAGGGAAACAAAGCGTGATGTTATGCCTTTAAAATAAACAAAACCAGATGACGATAAAACATACAAACTAAAAGTAGCTAGCTAGGCGAGAAACAACAGGTTTAGATAATATAATTAGAAATAAGACCCAAGAAATCAAAACTACAAAACTCCAGTCCTCAACATTCGTTAATATCTCATAACTTCTAACAGCCGATAATCCAAACAGCGGAGAAATAAAACAACCCGAATGGATAGCAGTAATAAAACCGACCATTACCGAAGTAAACAATATTAGAGAAAGAGTCGTGGTTATAAATCTTGGTAGAAATGCCCAGACAACGATAGCCGACCAAATTGTGGCGAAAGAAGGCACAATATACGTAATACATAAGTTAGATTACGTTGTGTCTTGTCGTCCGAAGATTTTTCTTTAGATAGAAGAATAGGGTTCGTATTTGGAAGGATCGTTTCTTGCAAGGTTAAGTGAATGATTGAGTGCGGTGGTTGAAGTTGTGCATAGTATAGAATGGTTTCTTTTCCAATACAAATAAAGGAATGATAGCCTTTACTCTAAGATATTTTTTTGTAATATATGTTTAACTACGCCCCGCTGTTTCACCCGCATAAGTGTCGATTCCGTAGTGATTCTAGTCGCCCATTCGAAAAGGTAGTTTTCGTATGGAGAAGAATGGGCAAGAAACTCCACCGTTACTCTTTTAAAAATGTTTTACAAGGTCTTGTATACATAATAAAATTTATATGTGAACACGATGCACCCATAATAAAATTAGTCTACCACAAAAGGTAAAAAGAATTAAAAATTAAGCAATGACAGGTAAATCAAATAAGTGATAGATACATGGTGCTCACATATTTACAAGTTATTTAAAAAAAAAAAGAAAAATGAAAAAATGCAAAAGTAGTTGAACTTTAACAAGTGTGTGAGCCACTGTAGTCGCAGATTGTAAAATTGAATTAGAATAAGATGTCATAATTAAAAATATACATATAAATTAAATTAGGAACAAGTTTGATTTTGTCTAGACTTTTAGATTGTCCTATGGAGCAGGACCAGCATGTTTCCAAACATTCTTATCTTGGATATAATCCTCTAATTTGTAATATCCTTGTTTACAAAGTGTACTTTTAATATGAGTTTTAAATTTTCTTTCATTTAATTGCAATATGTCGCAAGGTATTTTGTTGTAGCATTTAACACAGTACCCCATAAAAGATGTATGTACTTTCGATAATCTGAAAAAAGGTTGATCTAATTTATCTTTATTTCTAGTATTAAAATTATGCCTATCACTTATTTTATTAAAAAGATGTTGATTTTTTCTTACATACATAATATTTTCATAAATGAATTGGCAAGGTACCGTCATGATATTAACCTTTTTAAATAGTTCCCTAAGAGATTCGCGACGACGTAGATTGTAAATGGCTCTGACAGCTCTCTTTTGTAAAATAAAAATGGATTCAATGTCAGCAGCCCGACCCCATAGTAAAATGCCATATGACATAATACTGTGGAAGTAACTAAAATAGACCAAACGCGCGGTTTCTACATCTGTTAACTGTCTTATCTTTCTAACAGCATAAGCGGCGGAGCTTAGCCGCCCCGCAATAGATGTTATATGAGGTCCCCATTGTAATTTCTCGTCTAGCGTGATTCCTAGGAAAACTGTCTGATCAATAAATTCTAGTTTTTGGCCATTCAATATGATTTCACATTCGCTACTTCTAACATTCGGTAATTTAAATCTAATGCATTTGTTTTTTTTTTCATTAAGTACTAAATTATTTACCGTAAACCAATCTTGGACCTGAAGAATAGAGTTATTCACGTCGTCAAGATTTTGTGACCGTCGGTCTATTTTAAAGATTAATGATGTGTCATCTGCAAATAACACCATCTTCGGTTGATTTTGAAGTAATTGGGGTAAATCATTGATGTAAACTAAAAAGAGGAATGGACCCAATATCGAACCTTGAGGAACACCCATTGTCATTTCAGACCCTAATGAGTTTACGCCGTTTACTTGAACTTTAACCTTTCTATCTTTCAGGTATGATCTTAGCAAGTCAAGTGCTGCTTTTCTAATTCCATAGTGCTCCAGTTTCATCAGAAGTGTCTCGTGGTTTACGCAATCGAACGCCTTAGAGAGGTCGCAAAAGATTCCAATGGCATCTTGTGCTTCTTCCCAGGCGTTAAAAATGTTCTTTATAAGGGTAACACCGGCGTCAGTAGTGCAACGCCCTTTGGTGAAACCGTACTGGTGTTCATGAAAGATGGAATTTTTATTAAAGTGACGTAACATTTGATTGAGCATCAACTTTTCAAACACCTTACTGAGAACTGGTAGAATTGACACAGGTCTATAATTGTTAGGATCTTTACTATCACCGGATTTGAACAATGGTACTACTTTACTATGTTTCATAAGATCCGGAAAGACTCCTTGGTCAACACTGGTGTTAAATATGAAAGCTAAATAGGGCGCAATAGTTTCGATGAAAGATCTACATACTTTTACAGACATTCCCCAGAGATCTTCTGTTGATTTAATGTTAAGATCTCTAAAAGCTTTTATAACAGCCTGGAGGCTTGTATGCTGAAACCTAAACTCCAAAGGGCATGCCTTTACATTCTTTTTAAGTAAGGCAGCAGAAAGCGTGGGGGATGAATTTAAAGCTTCAGTAGTTTTAAGGGGAATATTAGAAAAAAAGTTTTCAAATTCCTGAGCTATTTCTACATCTGAGTTGATGGGGCCATGTGCAGTCTCTAAATTAAATTCAGTGTTAGGCTGTTTTTTCCTACCTGTTTAATTATTTATTATTTGCCAGGTAGTTTTTATTTTATCATCAGCTGATTTTATTTTATTGCTAATATAAAGAGCTTTAGCTTTTTGGCACACACTTTTAAAAGTTTTTGAATATTTTGCAACATACTGATGAAAGTTTGTATTATTCATATGTTGCTTTAAGCCATAGAGTTCAAAAAGTTTTTCCCTGCTTTTACGAATACCTGGAGTCGCCCAGTCACTAAATAAAAACTTTGTGTGAATATTTTTAGTTTTTAGTGGAAAAGTGTCATTAAACTGCGCGTTTAATATTGAAAAGAACTCGGCGTAGAATTCATTTGGGTCACCTTTTGGGTCTTATGTCCGAAGGTGATACGGAGTAGGAAACGCGTGTAACTTCGGCTGAAACTACGGATTTAAAGGAATTTACCAAGTACCTCCCGGGCCCCCAACTCATGGGATAGAAGGAACAGTGGGGTTTTAGTTGGCAGTAGTCCGACATAACCCTCCGTTCTACCCAGACGGAGGGTATCCATGAGGATTTATGCACGAAAAAAGAAAAGAAAAAAGTTCTACTAAAATAAAAAATCCATTTGTAAGGATTCCACTTCTTTAAGCCTAATTTTAGTATGAATAAATCAATGTGTACGGATTAACTATTTAAAGCGTCATAAGCAAAAAACACACCAATATACCAGAAACAGAGATTGGTTCGATTTTCCCTTGCGTCACGCAAAAAAAGATAAAATAACAATGATTATTATTTTACCTACCTAATTTAAAAAATAATCGTCGTCGGTTTATTTTTATTTACACAATTTGATTACTCCTTAATTCGGAAATGCAAATAACAATCAACTTCTAAAAAGGAAAATACCATTCTAATTGAGTAAAATTTATTTTCCATGTCCGCTCCATAAACAGCATAACTAAGTGGGTAAATGAAACATAAATAATCTCTTTAACTGGGTAAACAACCAGTCCGCAAAGCAATTAGAAATTAAAAACTAATCCCACTCTTAATAGGATTGGCGTAAACAAAAACGTATAGAATTACTTTGTTGACGCCATCGTTTTGTCTATTTTGAACCAACCTCTGACATCTGCGGGGCAATTCTCGTCATTGAGAACGTTCACAGTCTGATCTCCGTCTGTAATCTGTCATAAATACCTCTGACTTCCCTACATTTTTGTCAAGTTTTTGACATTTGTTTTTCGCCGAGATGGGTTTGTGACTAGATTTTTAACGTTTTAAATTACGAGAATTGGCCTTCTGTTGGTAAAAGGAAAAGAAGATTCGTCCTTGGAGTCAATACAATATTAATGTTTATTTGTTTATCCAACGCTAAGGCTTTTTGTACACATACGTTTTTGTTGCCGTGAAAAACTACGATATATTCGCCGTATGTAGGCACGATTGTCAGTGTTGTATAGAAAAAAATACCATGACTGAGTCAAGCAGTGCTGGGAACGTAAAAGAATGAATGCGGTCGAGCGGATCAACCCTGTTACGTAAACGTATTCACGTACAAAACACGGCCGTGTCCGTGACGCAAGCCACACCCCATTTTCTTATATTCGGAACCTTAAAAAACCTAGTGTCAAGTAATCTCGGGCATAAGTCACGGACATCAATAACAGTGGGTCTGGCAGAAATATTGAGTTGATAGAAATTCTCCCGAGAAGATGAAAATCAGTTAGAATTATAAGAAAAATAGAAAAACAGGTCATTAGACCAACTAGCAATATATCAATCTTTCGCTTTTTGTTGTTGTCGCTCAAATGGATCTAGGTATTGCAATTTTTATGGTTCTGTTACACAACCATCAACTACTTTCTTGTCACAAATTCTTATCTGATAATGATTATTATTGTTTATCTTATTTCCATCTTTGTTATTATTACCCTCTTACGAGTTAAAACAAAATTACTCTCTCATTACCAGCATAAAAGTTACAGTATCTTCGCGAAATTAATTTCTGTATTCCGTTTGGTTGCGTAACTCATCTTTTGAGGGATACTTTTAACCTCAATTTGCAAAGACGGCATTCATCTAAAGATTTATGACGTTTAACGGTTTCAACGAGATTTAATTATGTGAAAATTCAACTTTAATTAATCACGGAGTGGAGTTTCGGTATTGATCGTGTGGAATGTCGATTATGTATTTGCAAAGTCATGCGGTAAAGGGAGCTAGAAATATATTTGGAAAGAAGTTCTTTATCGCACGGACGGCGAATGAGAGCTAGATTGAAAAAAGTGTAAAATTTGGACAGTCACGATACTTTAGTAACGCAATAAAAGTGTCATCACGGTTCTCTAGTGTCGCCAGTGTGTAGAAGCGAAAGGAACTTTGTTCCAACCGGGTGTCCCATGAAACGTCTCGTTTTAGGGTTCCGTACCTCAAAAAAACGGAACCCATAAAAGATCACTTCGTTGTCCGTCTGTCTGTCCATCAGTCAAGGCCCTTTTTCTCAGGAACGCGTGGAGTTATCAAGTTGACATTAATATCAAATACTCAAGGCTGCAATCCCTTGAAGCAGTGAAAAAACCAAACTTCTAAGTCAACGCAATCAAAAGATACGGGCGTTTATGTTCTGAAATTAAAACCTATAGGGTAGGTACTTCCCGTTGACCTAGAATCATGAAATTTGGCAAGAAGCAATGTCATGTAGCACAAGTAAAGGAAAAAATCCGAAAACCGTAAATTTGTAGTTAGATGCAGACAGCATAAGCTGCTGAACTTAGCCGTCCTGCAAGAGATGTTAAATGAGGACCCAATATTGTATGGATCACTATGGAAGTTTGTTGACGGACACGTTTTTTCTACGGCCTAGCATCTACATCGTGCCGTGTATAATGTGAATTAGGATAACTATTATGCTTTTGCACTAGTGAACTTCATGGAAATGAGTAGTGATTTCAAATTATCGTAGCAATGAGTAAACGTCTACTTCTTTATAAATATATTCAGGTCAACTGGTAGTAATACACGTATTCAAACGTTTAACAATGGCATTAATAGGCACTTAATTATGGATCAAAAGTGTGTACTTATCAGCAAAGAATAGGTACATGAAAGTCTATAGTAGAAATGTTTTTATGTGCATTGTAATATCACACTTATTTCTTCCATGCACGAAGGTGAAAATTCCTTTGAGTTATTACTTTCGTAATTTGAATGAAATAAACGATCTTTCTTACATGACAACCTCCTACAATTACCCGAAAATTGTCGACAGAGTTCAAAATAATTGAACTTAATTTGTTCATTTAAGTAGAACGTTATAATTGGGGTGGTTTCATCCATTGTGGCGCGTCTTTTCAACACATTGACGCTAAACAATGAGCTGTCAGCACATTTTGGAAATGGCATTGTTGATTAATTATTATTTGTGTATGTTGGGTTCAGAGATTCTTGATGATTTATTAAAAATATATTTTTAAATATTTTTTCTGTTGGGGAAAGCGTTGTGTATTTAGGTAAGTTTGTAAGATAAATGTAGGTGTGTGTGTGTGTGTGTGTTTGTTTGATAATGTGTGCTGGGATTATTATTATTTTGTAAATCATTAGTTACAATTTGAATATCTGCTCATGGACGCTTCATAATAAAAATTAGATTTTATCAAGAAGTAATTTAAGTTAATCTAACTCACAGTGAAGAGAAGGTTCCTAGGGTTGGTATCGTACTTCTTATACTTTTTCTTCTACTTAAAATTACTGAGGGTAACACACGATATAACCTATAACCTTTTAGGAGACGGAGAACCCAAACGGGATAAGCTAACTTCTGATTGTACAAAAAACCTATACAACGCGACGTCAGTTTTCTAATCACGCTAATAAAATTACAGAGGGTAACACACGATATAACCAGTATAAGCTAACTTCTGATTGTACGAAAAACCTACAACGCGAGGTCAAATAACACTGAAAATGTATAGCTTGACGTGTCGCCGTGTGTATCTAACAGCTAGTAAAGAAAAATAAACATTCTATTTAAAATACGTAATCAATATACCTATTCTCACAAAATCAAACTGTTAAATTAACTCTTGTAAAAATATCTGAACAAGAATCGGAAAATGTTGTGACGGCTCTCACACTGAGCGTTCACGACGTCGGCATTTTATACAAACTTTCAAGCTCTTGTTTTTCGAAAAGAATGAACCGATTTTAATTAAACTTCATACGCAGCAGGTTACAAAGGTCTAAGTTAGTAAAGAACATTTTCGAAATGTTTTATTTAAAAAAAGACAAGTGAAACTGCTTAGTGTATGAAGTTTCATAAAATCGGTTCATTCATTTCGAAAAACAAGGGCTTGAAAGTTTGTATGAAATGCCGGACATCGTAAACTCTCATAAGAATCGACTGGACAAATATTTGATAGGTACACGCATCAGCTAATTAGCTGCTAGTATGTCTCGTCAAATAATAATAATAAATTAAAGGAGGTCTTCTTAAAACTCAAGAAATGTTACAAGATATGGGTAGGTATACACGTAAATATTGAACAGTTGGCAGGTAGGTGACGGCATTTGTATGACCTTCAAGTAGTTGTTCCGGGTCTGGCTGTTTGTGTATGTGAGATTAAATGTTTGTAAACGCACCCACGATACAGGAGAAATTCCTAGTGTGGGGCAACGTTTTTTATAAAAAAAAAAGTATATTTTGCCTCACGGCCCATTATTAAAGAACCTTTGCCCTCGGCTACAGCCATTTCTGCTGTTTTTGATATATTATTATCGTCTGTATCTTATAATTTTAGTATGTACCACAAAGGTACCTACATAAAATATGTTTTTTGTGGCTTAAAAGCTATAAAAAGTTCTCGAGAAAATTGCCCTGAAATGTTTTTGTCGTGTTCAACTCACAGCTTCAACATTAATAAGACATTCGCAGTTTTCATGTCAATATTTGCATGAAACTTTATACTTAGTTTAATTTATTTTATTAGCTCACACACATCAAACCAAACCAAACGAAATACACACACACACATACACACCAAAGAAATAGAACACTATATCTACTGAGTAGGTACCAAAAATGGCTATTAGACCTAAATTTAATCAAGTCGTTTCAATAAAATAACACACAAAAATAAATAAACCCACCAAAACTAAGTGGTTTCTATATTGCAAAAATAAAAAAGATCTTTTTAACATCGAGGTTTTCTTTTATTGCAAAAAAGGTTGCTTTTTATTGCAAAACGAGATCTAAAAGATCGCCCCGAAACAGAAGTCTGAGCAAGTATATGGCTCAAATGTAAGATGAGTCCTATTTTATCCGGCCTTATAACTACGGCTATGAACAATTTAGTTCGGTAGGTAATAATTTCCAATATTAATCATTTCCCATTGAACTGGATGCGAAGTGGAACGAAAATTAATTTGTAATTTGCCGGATGCTTGCGCACGGCTCAGCTATATTAATATAACGACTTTATAATGTATTCATTATTACCGCTACGTAGTTATCAAGGTATACTTGACATCACAAGGTAGCAAGGGTTCTTTGTAAAGGAGCTCGACCGGGAAGGTAGGTGCGTACCAAAGAGATTTAAGATACTATATTGAAATGTTTTTGATGCGCACTCATCATCTGCCTAGCCTTTTTCCAACCATTTTGGTAGCGGCTACGATCTGGATACAACTGAATACCAGCTAAATGCTGAGGTGCGCACTATACCATACCATGCAAAAATCTGTTGCTATGATGAAGCTAAACAAAAAAATTGTTTTGTTTGCCATTAAATTCCAATTACAAGCAAAAATGCAGTAGCCATGGTGATCGCGCTCCGTTGATCATTTATTTATATTAATATACCTACAAGTAACAATGGAATCAAATATGTTAAAATTTCTTAACAACTATGTAAGGGACCTAATTAGGGATTTGAACTCAAAAAGCAATGGACTGTAACTTTAAAGAATATAATCCAAATGGGTACAATATAAAATTAAATAGTGTCGATGTTGGTAAGCGTATGGAGTGCGCACGCGTGCCGTCATCCGAGAATATAATAAAGAGAAACCCTGCTACAAGTTCAAAACCGATGTGGAAAGCTTGCAGCAGCGATTCCTGGACAAGCAGTCCAGTCTGCTCGCGATACACCGCAGTATAAAGTTGGGGATGGCCTAACATACCAATAAACTTAACAACAACAACTCAGTCAACTTTTACTCAAACTCAAAGCATTTATTTCAATTAAACCATTTACAGGCACTTTTGAATTGTTAAAAAGTCGTTTATCTAAATAGATTTTAACTTTCAAAGTAACCATTTACAAAGAAACGTCAATAAAATAATGTAGCTGTCAAAATGCGCCGACATCATAGGCGCCATGACAGTTTATACAAAATCACACAGAATAAAAATAAATCACACACCACACGTTCGGATAAACGTTAATCTAACTTCTTCAAGTTAATATAACTTTGCCTGTTTCATATACGCATGAACATATTTTGGGAAAGCCATGAATAATAATTTTATGGTAATATGAAATGCTTTTCACATTAGTCTTAGAGTTCAAAGTTAGCGTTTTATTCTTGTGTGGTTATAGGGTAAATAGAAATATGTTAAAGGGTTAATAATGGCTGTAGGTGAGTGACTCGATTGCTAACTCGTAATAATTGTAACTAGGTAAGTATGCTGTTTTTCAAGCTTGATTATAAAAAATGCTAGGTATTGTTTTTTCTTATTGTCAACTAGCTGTGCCCGCGGATTTTCTCTTGAAAATGTGTATTCTTTTGGCATTATAAGTTTAATGGGAAATGGGAACGTAATGACATCGTATTTTCGTAAGAAATTAATCTCAAAGTGACAGTTGTTTATAAACTCAAAACTTACTAGTTGGCAATTTTCAAACGTGGTTTCTCGTTTTTCAGAGGTCGTGCTTTGTTTAAGTATAAGGAACTTGTAATCTATAAAATAAAATAAGTACATAAAATAAAAGTAGTTGATCCGTCAAAACGAGTGACACATTTTTGTCGGACAGGCAAAAACTCATCGTGATTAGGGACAGCTGTCAAACCGTGTTGTCATTAATTCTTAGTTCGCTACTCAAACAGGTCCAGTGTACTTAAGGCAGTATAACCGGTCAATCTCATCGAATACACTTTGTTTCCTTCAACCTTGACATTGGCAGAATATATATTATTTAATCACGTTTTTTTTAATAACTGGAAGGTTACTTATCTAATCTCTAAACTTTAAATTTATAATATTTAATTCAAACGGAACAGTACTGGGTTTATCTTTATCTCCCCACGCCCATAGCTCTTTCTACTGAAATTTAAGCTGGCTGGCAATAATTAAATTTACTTACATTAACCTACCTAATTTAGATTTTACAAAGCAAATTAGTTCTTATTTATGATATCTTATATTTCTAATTTAAACCTTTTTAATATACAGTGTTTGAGTTAGTGTGTTGTTTACTTTTATTTCGATACCTAACCACCTACCTAGATTGTCGTAAGAGGCAACAAATATAAATTTGTAACAGTGGTAACAGTGGGTGAGCCATTATTATAAAAATTGGAATTGGAATTCTTAGTTAGGGCCCCAAACTAATCTTATGGCCGTAAGTGATACGGATTTAAAAACGCCCGTAACGTCGGCTGAATCTATAGATTTCGTGCTTAGGGAATAGACTCCAAGGTTCAGGTTCCAGGTTGGCGTTCTGTATTTTCTGCCTACCCGCATGGGGAACGGGAGTACTTATGTTCTTATAATTAGCGTTTCATTGGCAATGTATGGACTCGGCCCAGAATTGGGCTTCGTGTTTGGCGCTATCACTAGCGTCCATCAGTTCCTGTGACGTGCAACTGACAAGACACGTTGGACACGATATTAAGTGTCCCATCGTTTATGGAACAGCACTACATTTACACCAGGCATGATGTTTGTTTATGTATATGTTTAGTTCAATACAACTGCCTGCTAAACAGCTAAATTATTATGATCTCTAATTATTGTGTTCGTTTAAACTATGTGTCATATTATCACAAGGGAAACAAATCAGATTTATGGTATTATCATAGGCGTGTACGTAATATCAAAAACAAACGTAATCCCTTGGTAAATCTCTGAACAATTTCACTGTTTATGCTAAATAGTTAATTGAATAATTAAACGTAGTCAGTATTTGTAATGAACATGATCTATGTTTTATGTTATTAACGTAAATACATTTTGTTCTACATCATGGGGGGAACGGTATTTTTATTTATATTTTTCATCAAAAGTCGAAAACAACGCGACGTAAAAATAAATTTTTGAGAATGTGCAATCAGCGCTCTTAGTCAGGGACTGAAAAAGGGTCTTAAAAATTCAAAGTGGGGCTCACTTTGAATTTTTAAGACCCTTTTTCAGTCCCTGTTGCAATAAAAAATATATTTCTTTCTTATTTCCAAAATAGTTGGGCAAACGTCATCTAAAACTATTCCAAATTTCAAGTTGTTAGCATTAGAAGTTCTCGCAATATTCTAGCAATATCATAATTATAAGTCGCATCATAAGGGTTCCTTTTTACCATTTTGGTACGGAACCCTAAAAAGGAGCATTTAAAACGAACAAAATCATATTAAAAACAACCAAAAAAAACCTGTGCAAGGCCAAAATAGCTCCTATCTCAGCAAAATGTCTAAATAATATCTATAAAATAAATACCGAAACGGTGGTATTCTGATCAGGCCGTTATGGGTCGCGTACAAGCAAAAAACTGGCCAAGTGCGAGTAGAGTTCCGTACCACAGGGCAAAAACGCCGAAAAACCACGTTTGCTGTATGGGAGCCCCCCTTAAAAATTATTTTATTTTGTTTTTAGTATTTGTTGTTATAGCGGCAACAGAAATACATCATTTGTGAAAATTTCAACGGTCTAGCTACAGCGGTTCTTGAGATACAGCCTGGTGACAGACAGACGGACGGACAGACAGCGAAGTCTTAGTAATAGGGTCCCGTTTATACCCTTTGGGTACGGAACCCTAAAAAAGGAAAATATCACCTACTTTTAAAATAAGAATACTTTCACTAACTTTCTAAACACCTAGACCGAAGTAATAAAATAAGCAATTGTGGTTCACAATACAAGGGTATTGCAGTTTAATTTTGCAAATTTCAACTTAAAATAGTGGTAACTTAGAGAAAATGGTTGCAGCGGACAACTACTTGATAAGAATTTATGAGTATACTTCTCATTGTTTGGTTTAAATTGTTTCTTCTTTCTGTTTGAGTTATTATGGAGAATTATATAGTCCGAGACCCGTACAAAATATTAAAATAAATATAAGAATATAAATAAATATCAAGGTAAAATAGTGATAATATTGTCAATAATTATTCAAATGTCTCGGGAAGAAGCCGGCCGCTCAACGGCTTCTACCAATATGACGTTTTTAAACAACAGGGCGATTAAAAAAAATCTCTTTATTGTTTGGGTTATATAACCTTTTAAACTTTGGGTTGTAAATATGCATTATGTAATCAAAAAAATATAGGCTTGAACTTAATTTTGTGAAAATTCCTAAAAAAACGTCACAACATTAGTGCTTGTTCTAAACAGCCACGGAGTAGAAAAAAGGAACTACCTGCTCACAGCCTACGTGTTTTAAGGCTCCAGACAGGCACAATGCGACAGTGCGACGCGATTCTGCGATATATGCATATCCGCAGAATAATTTCTATGAAAACAGAGTCACACGTCGTGCGACAAGTTGCACTTGTCTGCCTTTAAAGATAGCTTAGCAATCGGTAGGAAATACCGTAAGTCGATACTCTTTCCTCTCTAGAAAACTCCATTCGGTTAATCTTTTAGAAGCCCTTGTTTTTGTCTGAGAAAATGAATGTTGCTAAAAATGCTTTCAAGTTCATCTTGGAATTGTTGTTTGTTGTTGTTGCTCGAGAAAGATACGGTTTCTTGTAAATCATTATTATTCAGTTAGTAGTTTAGTTAGTTAATACAAAATATTATACAGTGTGAGTCTTCATAATGTGCACATATCGAAATGAGGGAAACTAAGCTTAATTTTATCGACGGAAAAAATATTTAAAAAAATAAAAAAATGTGACCCCTGTGTAAACAATCGCCCCTCAATTGAGAATTATGGTTTTTTTTTTAACAAAAATCTGATATTTTTTTTCATAAATTTTTACAATAATTGTAAAATTACTCAATAAAAGCCCGATTACCTACCCTTTTTGATTACTTTAAATTATTCTCCATCGTATCAGATTTCCAAACGTAAAAATACCATGTTTATAACTCAATCACAACATTTCCTATCAACTGTTAAAGAAAGGCCTTGCAATCACCATACTTTAGCAGGTCCCTCCTATAGGTGATCCTTTTAATTTTTTTTTTATTTTTTCAAATATTTTTTCCATCAATAAAATTAAGCTATGTTTCCCTCATTTCGTTATGTGCACATTATGAAGACTCACACTGTATGACATCCATACTAATATTATAAATTCGAAAGTAACTCTGTCTGTCTGTATGTTACCTTTTCACGCCTAAACCACTGACCGGTTTTGTATAAATTTGGCAGAGAGATATATTGCATCCTGAGGAAGGACATAGGATAGTTTTTATCCCGATATTCCCACGGGATCTACTCTTATGCGGGTGAAACCGCGGGGCGCTGTTAGTATAAAATAAAAGGCACGAATAACAATTACATTAACCACAAATGACTGTTGGAATAAAACTTTTGTTTGTCGCGATTAAATCCCGCATAATTTTAGCTTTCTAGCATAATTTATGGCACGCAGTAGTAATACATGCAATAAATTCAGCCTCTATAATTATGTCAATTTAAATGATAAATAACTTTAATAATTCATTTTGTGCCATTTGAGTTATTTTAAAAGTTGAGGGGCCCGTTGCTAATTATTAACAACCGCACAGGTCGATCGATCAGGTAAAGTAAGCTTGCCGCGGTAAATCTGTGGATGGGTGACCATCTTTACATACCGAGACCCCTCCGTGCCTCGGAAAGCATGTTAAGCCGTTGGTCCCAGCTGTCATTCGTGAATCTTTGACAGTCGTTACGGGTAGTCAGATGCCCGAAAGTCTGACAACCAGTCTTACCAAGGGGTTTCGTATTACCCAGTAACTGGGTTGTGGAGGTCAGATAGGCAATCGCTCCATGTGAAATACTGGTATTCAGCTGCATCCGGTTAGACTGGAAGCCGACCCTAACATAGTTGGGAAAAGGCTAGGCAGATGATGATGAGTTATTTTATACCAGGTTTGAAAGGAGAATATTAATGACTAGCGACCAACCCCTTCTTCTCATAGTTTTAACACCCTGTTATAACGTGAAGATTACTTCATTATATCCTAGTTAATTAAATCCATCCAAAAATACCATAAATTCACTCAGCGAGCTTTGCTTGAAGTCTCTCTGAGAGATGGGATCCGGAATGAGCTGATCCGGTAGAACCAAAGCTGTCAAAATAGCTCATAGAATAAGCAAGCTGAAGTTGATGACCGGCCATATTAGCCATAGAACCGATGACCGTTGGGGTAAACGTGTTCTTGGGTGGAGACCGCGAATCGTTAAACGTAAGGTCGCCGTCAGGCTAGGTGGAGCCACGATCTTCGCAAGGGTGTGTGGTAGCAGCTGGATGAAAGTTGCTGAGAATCGAGCTAAATAGCGTACAATTGAAGAGGCTATGTATGTGGCTGATGATGACGATGATAATGATCTTAGTTAAATATGAATGTATTATATAAATAGGTAAGTTCTGTAAATGTCGTGAAAACCTTATCCATTGCGGAGTTTAGAAGAAAAACGCGGTCACACAGACATACACAAAAAGCGACTTGAATTTATAATAATCATCTAGAGAATATACATAGTATATGCATAGAATAACGAAAAAATATTGTTTTTGAACATCTGATAAATTAATGTCCTTCGAATAATTTAATACCCTTAAAACAATACCTATTTATATATTTGTCTACTTTAACTTTGAATATTAAAAAAGTTTTTTTCCTCTTAATGTACAAGGGAGGAAAGAAATCCGGATTACGACGTACATTATGACTTCCCAAAGTTTTCACTCACCAAAAAATTGCGAAGTGTGTAAGATGAATATATCTTTTTAAATTTTACTTACAGGATATAAATAAATTGGAACAAAAAATCATTTCTTATTAAATAACTCACCAGTTATTTAATAAGAAATGTTTTTTTTTTTCCAATTTTAACTGACCTCGCATTATTATTATTTGGTTAGACACACTAGCAGCTAATTAGCTGATGCGTCGTGTATTGTACTTGGAGATATTTAATCTGTCCAGGATATACGATATGTCATTGTATAGACTATTCGTATAAGAGAGAATATATTATATTTTCGTTATGAGAATTCAGCTTATACTGGAAATTTAGAGCTTGATATGTCGTCGTGCGTACAGCAAGCTTAACTTAAATTGAGTTTGAATGCCAAAACAGCTGCTCCTCAAAAAAATACTGTCAGGTATGACATTTACGATCGACGTAAGTCATTGTAATGTAACTCTTAGCTCGTTGATGTAAAATATACATTAGAATGATTGCCGAGCGTTTTATCAAACTCACGTCAATTATTCTGATTTATACTTTATGACGATGAGTTATGAGTTACATTGCGAAGACTTACTAATATTTTACATTAATCGTGAATGCGCTGATTTAGGTACTTACTCTGCCAGATCTTTACAAAAGAGCAACGAACGTTAGATTACCTTAACCTGAACTATATTAACCGGTCGAAGTGGAGGTGCTTGGGGGAGGCCTATGTCCAGCAGTGGACGTCTTTCGGCTGATATGATGATGATGATGAACTATATTATACTAAACCTACCTCTCGCCAACTATTAGTTAATTGAACTACATATATCTATGTATCTATCTGTCTTATTTAGTCATAAAAGTAATCTTAAATACATTATACAATCTAACATTAAAACTATTTACACTAGATACTGAATTAAAAGACTAACTAACTAACTATACCAATAAATACAAAAACAAAGGACACTTAGGCGTCGAAGTACTCGTCCGCATCGCTGTCATCCGGAAACGTGCCCAGAAGACTGGCAGCATTGCCACGTTGAATGGCAATGCTAATTCTTTGGTCAAAAAACGACCCAGCCCTCTGGTCACGTGAAGTGTCGACCAGCCGGCGTGAAATTTCCTTAAAAAGAAGACGCGCACTCGGGCCCCATGACCCGAGCGTTTCGACTTGATTCCCCCACAAATTCTTGACAAACCAAAGGCAAAAATTCACCTGCATCCTACGGGTGCGTGAGCCTGTATTATTAAGAGAGCTAAGTAGGTGGAGTGGCGCAGTGCTGAACTGTTCCCTACAATTTGGTTAATCGCCTCGCACGAATATGGGGGAAGAGAGGGGGGAGGGAGAACCCTGCGTGACTTCGTGCTAACGTTGGTCAGGCGTAGGGGAGGCGCGGAAGCGTGAAAAATACGGACGGAGGGAGTAACAATATATTTTTTATTGGGGTTTTCAGTGAAGAGGTATTGGATAAATTGTGGATTCTAAGATGACTAAATGGCTAGGCTTTTACGGGCTGGTTCTGCTGTGCTTTGGAATAGTGATGCGTTTTTTCCTTTAACAGCCCTCAATGATAATTATTTTTCTAGCTATCATAAAACCCGTAATATACATACATGCATGTAACTTGCACAAAAGTATACCAGTAGCTTGCAAGCCAGTATGCCATAACAGCTTCTCTGATTAGAGAATATCACACGGCCTAAGAGTACCATGTATTACGTAGCCAAGGACCCGAAATAATCTCGTTCCAGACACCCCACATTCCATACCTACATAGTTAGAGTTGGCTAAGGCAGATGAAATCGTCGATACATAGTTCTGTAGAAATGCGATTTCTCAGTCAGTGATTTTGAAATTGAAATTGCATTAGTTTTCATAACCCACGAGATTACGAGGTTACGAGGCAAAAATACGGTCTGACTACATCACAGAGGAACAAAATAAATAAAAACTCAAAAAAACCGCCTCGCTATCGCTCCTCCATTACCCCAAGGACTATTGACTGTATAACAGTGTACCTATACGAACCGGTGAGGTCGCTACTGGCTTAGGTGTAAATAATTTGTGAAGCACTTAAAAATTTGTGTTTGCAGGAACGAAAAAGCGTTGCTACCCACGTATTTCATGTCGTCTGCAAGATTAGGAAGTACTTAACAAATCTCATATGGCGCCTAAGTAACTCGAGGGTTATTCTTAGATTCATCTCAATTTTTTCCCGACCACGGCGAGGCAAAAAGGAGGGTTATGATTTATATATTATATATGTATGTATGCACGTTCATCTGTTCACTCATAACTTCAAAAGTACTTATAATAATTTGACAAATTAATGAGGTATCGTTAGAAGCGTCTTGACCGTCCGCTGGTTTTAAGCTATGTGACGTCACACTAAATTAAATATAGCGCCCTCTAGAGGACATAAAGTAATGAATGTAAAAATAAATATTTTGGGATGGTGCCTTGTGAGGTATCAAATGAAAGGGCTTAATTAGCACATTTCAAAAATATAAATATTACTGAAATAAGCATCAATATAATTAAATAAAAATAAGTTTAAAAACTAAAACCCGACTACTGAAAAGGATGAAACAAGAAAGTACTTTCCCGTGGTCGCATGCTACTATAGCTCATAACTGTAAATAACCTTACCAATTTCGACTAGATATTAAACCTTGATAAGTAGATTTTCATAATGCGCAATTACCTCTTTTCATATAAAGGCCAATAGCTCGTTAGAGTGAAAATAGCTTTGAACCGGGCGGGGTACGGTGTGCACCCCGCCTTGCCCGCGACCTACTTAAGCCCGATACACACTATCGCACAGTTCACACGTTCTCGCCACAATCAAACCTCGCAACTTTGATTGGAGAAAGATGAGGACAGGGTCTGAGTGAAATGACGTTTGGCACAATGGGTTGGATGTCTACCTCAATATGTATAGGTACAGAAAGCGTCACTATGTCCTAACCCCTCAAGTTTTAAAATGTTACACTGCTACAACATTGAATTCCTTAAGAATAATCTAAAGAATACTTCAAAAAGAGTCCATTGTGTTGACTCGGATTCGAACTATCGCATCACCGAACGTCGTCATTCTCATAGTTTGACGAACTAGCCAGCGAGCCCATATGAATTGCGATGAAATTGTTATCTACTATCGGCTGAGTCATTATATCTTTAGGTCCCTGTCTAATCGAAAGATGTTATAATTTGAGGGTATCCATTAATTTTACTTACTTACGTTGTCTTTATAAAATTAATCCATACCTTCAAGTTAGAACTTTGTATACGTTCACTTAAAACGGCGAAGAGTAAACGACTACTATTTATCCATTATTTTTTTAAATGATTTCTGATTTTATAAGAACTAAAATAGTTGTTCTGTTTGTTGTAAAATAAGATCATAGTTTTGTTAAATAATAGCAATAATAAATATTATTAAATGATTAATAAAGTATTTTATTTTTCTTGATTTTTTAATTCTTTATAAATAATTACTACTTAAAACAAAATAGAAAAATATATCAAAATAATATAATGAACAAAAAGCACATTTCGTGCCTGTATAGGATTTGAACTTCCAATCTTATGCACGGTAAGCGGTCTTGAAACCTCCAGTCTATTTAGACGCTGCATAAGTTGTCGTTAATGTTAACCCTATTATTGTTGCTTGTCGTCGCAAAAGTATTGTTTTATTGAAAAAAACAATAATAAAAACAGAATTAAAAAAAAAATACTTACTTAAACTTATTTATTCACTAAAACAATACATTATTTAAAATAAAATGATTTTGCAAATACAAAAACCAACTTGGGCCTGTCACGGATTTGAACGCACATGTCTTTTGGTGGGGTAACTACTTAATGGAGCTGTGTGTACATGTGACGTGTGGTCATGTTATTCAGTGTGTGATACAGACCACCAAACTGAACAACTTTCGCTATGGGAACAACATCGTAATCACGAAAAAAAATCAGCGATACCATACAAAACTTCAAGACCTGCTCGACCCAAAGTGCGACAGAAGATTTTCTTTTCGCGATTACGATGTCAGTCCCATGGAGAATGTTTTGCAGTTTCATGGAATATCCCACACCTTTGAATAGCCATCAGCCAAGCCTATTCCTAACTATGTTGGGGTCAGCTTCCAATCTAACCGGATGCAGCTAAATGCCAGTATTTTACATGGAGCGACTGCTTATCTGACCTCCACAACAGGGTAACACGATACTCCTTGGCAAGACTGGTAGTCAGATTTTTGGGCTTCTGACTACCTGTAACGACTGTCAAAGATCCACCAATGACAGCCGGCACTAACGGCTGAACTTGCTATCGGGGGCACGGCATTATTATATTTTTTGCATTCTTAAAATAAATGCACAAAAATCACACAACATCTCAAATAGGTATTTTAACAAAACTGAAGGCAAAATGAACATAGTAAAAAAAAAAAAACCGACTTCCAAAAAAACACTACAAAGTGAAAAATAACTTTTATTTCGGAAGTCGGTGTCTTTGGATCTGTATTTTAGTTTTTTGCCACCGACTTCCGAAATAAAAGTTATTTTTCACTTTGTAGTGTTTTTTTGGAAGTCGGTTTTTTTTTTATTGTTAAAAAGTTTTTATTTCTCGCTTTTTAGTGTGTCTGTTTATAATGTATCTAAGTTACAATAGCCTAATGCCAACTTGCTCATCGCCTTTTACAAAATATTGCTTTTCCCGATGCAGGGACGTTAATTGTTAAAGAGTTCTCCTGGTATTCCACCATCAGCTCCATTTCACCATTCGCATTGTGACGAGCATAACTTGCTTAGCAACCATATTAAAGTAAGTAATCGAATCGCAAACCGGGAAATATTTATTATTGAGTAGTTCCGGTGGCCATCTGTGGTCTTCATCATCGGTTCCACTTCACCAAATGATGCTTTCCGAGAGCAAATGCACGAGTTACTATAAAAAATACCCAAATCGCTATAGGTGTGCCTATAATACTTGAAGAGTTCCTTCGATTTCTCCAAGATCCCATCATCAGATCCTGACCTGATGACAATGGGACCACCTGGAAAGTACACCCTTTCAAACAAAAAAATAATTTTTGAAATCGGTCTAGCCGTCTCCGAGTAATGGGGGAACATACATAAAAAAAAAAATAAAAAAAAGGTTCCGACGAATTGAGAACCTCCTCCTTTTTGAAGTCGGTTAATAAACTACAAGCAGCCATAACGTACTGTTACCAACCAGTGCACTACAGCGCCTATGTTATAACCAAAATAATATTTGCCTTCGCCGAGAACCGCACGACATTCTAAACTACGCCTAACTATCGTGTCGCTGGCAAGTAAACCTGCTTTCGTGTTATTATTTAAGAATTAGTTTCCTAAGCCGTATTCCTTAATGTTACAGGAAAGAAAGTTCTCTATAGATTGGTACAAATTTCAAATGGTAAGAATGGTAATGGTAGTCGAGAAGTTTGTTTCTGTTTTGTTTCGTTCGAGTGACTAGTTTCTGTTTGGAATTATTGTTTTATAGGTATTTTTCGATACCTGTGTATAATTATTGAGTGATTAAAAAGTGAAATGAAAAAAATAATGAATAAATGGTATGATTATCATAATCAGCCTATAATGGTACCACCAGTACTGGGACACAGGCCTCCTCTTTCGGTGGGTGGGAATGGGCCGTAATCTACCGCGCGGGCCGAGTGCGGTTTGGTCTTCGAATGTTTGGTTCTAAGACATGTTTCCTCATGATTTTTTCCTTCACCGTTAGACCATATGATTATGGTGGTATGGTATGATTATTATTTTATTTTTTGACTAGTCTAGTGGTCGCACACGCTACTACTGAGCATAAGGTCCTGGGTTCGATTCCCGGATCGGGTAAAGTGATACTGTATTTTCCATCTGGAATTTTTCAGTCGCAGCCCAGATTCTGGATTTGTTCCCGGCTGATGGCAATGAGCTCGCCCCCCTATTACATGGGACTTAAACATAACTGGTGAAATGTGGGTGTGTTATAAGTACAGCTCTGCCTTATCCTTATGGGAATACAGGCGCGGTAATATGTAATAATATGTTAAATGAAGACTAGCGCGCTGTTACATTTTAAACGCTCGACTCAGCGACGAAAGTTGAAAATCCAACAGCATGTTTTTATTTAGGCATAAATCTAGGTGTCGTGTACCAACCAAAATTAATGACGCAATTTCATTTCGGATTATATTTTGGAAACTTATGGCTCTCACGACGTTGTCGTAGGCTTACAAGACACTCCTGTATCGCAATTTACTCTCTAAGTTCCTTTATTATTGGAAAAATCAATAACAGGAGATGCTTTTCTTACTCCAAGATAATCTAAAAATGAAAATGTAGGCGGCTTGAATAATGGAGCTACCTAACGCGCCAGTAACTATATTTCTTCTTTACTCTAGCCTTGGGACAAGATTTTCTTAAACATTTTGTTGTAATTCATGAATGAGGATTAAACACTTTATCAAACCACTTAGCGGTCATGATGTCCTTTTTTTTGTTCTCGGGGGAAACCTTCAAAAGGCGCCTGGTTTTTGGGGATAAAACCTGGGAATGTGGGATTTTTACCTCACTAAAACCACCCCAGTGGTCACCATCTGCACTATGGAAGGGGGCACTGTTACCTCTCAAAAGACCAATCCGGAGCCCCTTCTGTGCAACGCCTGTTAGGGCACATCTCTGGGGAGACTGTACTCGTAAAGGGGTCCCCAAAACCTGGCTGAGCAGTTGTACAAGGCAGCACATGACAATGTCACTCAGTGGGCGGACAAAGTCCCTACTCTAATCGACCGCGATCCTATGTTCCCGCCTGCCTTAAATGATGCAAGCGCCTTAGACGTGTTAGAGCTCATGATGTCCTAGTAACACCATTCCTTATAAAAATCATTGTTCTCAACAAGAGCATTTATCCGTTAATTATAATAAAGTTAACACATTAGAGTCCTTTTTGGCAAAACACTATATTATTTCAACGTTAAAATCCCGTTTAAAGTTTCATCCTGATTCACCCCGTTTGATGGAACCTATATAACAGGGGTCAGCCATCTTTCCGTAAATGGATATTATAATAGTGAAGTGCACTTTTGTAAATATAAACTAGAGTAGTACAATTAATTATGGGGTTATGAATCAGGGGGAAGAAAGTAAAATGGGTTTATGACGTTGCTTCAATGTAATTGAATGCCACAGTCAAGAAACTTGCTGGCTTGACTGTTCGAAGTCATATCAATGACACAACTTCCACATATACCTACCTAGCAACTGTGGATGTATACCTGCTTATCTACTCAGGGAATATGGACGCGTTTCAATGTTTAAAAAAGCTAAAATGTACACAAAATTTAACAAACCGGCCTGTATCGAAACAAATTATGAACAAATCGAGTCGGTATATTTGATTGGCCGAATAAAATGTTTACGGAATTAACCCGCATGGGATTCAAAATCGCAGTGACTCTTGCGTTACACCGTTCTTTTTGGATTTTGATAGGCTACCCTAACATTGGCATTTTATCGAATTACTAGCGGTGCCCCGCGGTTTCAACCGCGTTAATTTGATGAAAAAACCTACTCAAATATTTAATAATAAAAAATCCATCTCTGAATGCAGTTTGTTTGTAATTAAAATTGTTACAGAAGGGATAAACTGCTTTTAAAGACAATCAAGAGGTGTATTTGAAGTTTTTTTTGATGCATTAATGTAGGTTAAATTGTTACTTGAGTTCTATCACTGTACTTATTAAAATATTACTTGAAAATATATATTTTTTTAAACCAACTTTTTGACCATTTTCAAGGAATCTCTGCCTTAAGATTATTACTTATACCCTCATGACCGGCTGGTCAGTTTTAAAATAACTCCGCAAGGCGGCGGCCTTGTGTGTGTGCGCCAGCGCGTCTGTATCGATGTAACTCCTCGCTAGTAGTGCGTTGACAGCAGGTGAAAAAGTCGTCGTCTGCATACCTACTGAAATTTTATGTACATGTGAATAGGTAAATTGGTTGCGATAACATCGCGTTTGCAGCGCGTTACAGTTACGTGTGACGCGCGTCGACAGCGCCTGAATAAAACGTGGTGTGTAAGAGCTCTTAGATTTCATTGATATGTTTTTCCGTGTCAGGTTTTTATGTTTTTTATGCATTAAGTGCTTAATACTCGCGTAAACAGGCGCGACGCCACTCTACTAGGGTAATTTCGATGAAAAATCTACTAGAGTCGGGGCACACTGTCGCGTCGCGCCGGTCGACTTAGCGGTAAACGCTGTATTACAAACAATTATGTTAGTATCTATTCCTAACAACGAACTTTATTTTATACTAGCTTCTGTCCGTGACTTCGTCCGCGTCAAATAATTTCTTGTTCCCCCGACCTATCACTTCGTTTTCGCTTTTTGACTTTTTTTTCTTTTTGCTCGGGTCCTAAGGGCTATATCGTGATGTTTGTTGGATGTCAAACAAACAAATTTTACCTCTTTATAATATTAGCATTAGATCAAGTATAGGTAGTAGAAATAGTAGGTACACTTCCTTTTATATTTAAATTAACTTGGCTTCAATTCAACTCGATACACTGTTACTTAAGAAGAGGTAGGGGTTTGTGGCTAAGTAATAACAGCCGCACAGTTCGATCGATCAGGTTAAGCTACGCTTGCTACGGTTGGTCCGTGGATGGGTGACCATCTTTACATACCAAGATCGCTCCGTGTCTCGGAAAGCACGTTAAGCCGTTGATCTCGGCTGTCATTCGTGGATCTTTGACAGTCGTCACAGGTAGTCAGAAGCCCGAAAGTTTGACAACCAGTCTTAGTATCGTATTAGCCAATAACAAGGTTGTTTTCAGATCAGACAGGCAGTCGCTCCATGTAAAATTTTGGTATTCAGCTGCATCCGGTCAGACTGGAATCCGACTCCAACATAGTTGGGAAAAGGTAGTTAATGACACTGTTACTTGTGAAATAAACCAAGTCTCATATCAAATGTTACATACCACGTATACCTAACTTCTTGTAAAATCTCTTCTCATCCCTCCATTAACTTGATACAATCTACGCCATTACAACTAACTTAGAGCAAATTAGTTTTTGCTCACAAATTACAGTTACATTCGCCTGTTTGATAACATATTCAAACAACTTGAGGCCAAAACTCAATTACCTCTTATAATCCGACCCCACTCAGTTACGGATAACAACTATTTTAGGGTCTACTTCGCCTATTTCTGTAATTGTGTCTGCAAACTTAAATGCTTTATTTAACTTTGGATTTTTACATTTAAACTAGCTTATCTGTCTTTACACGCCGAGACCCCTCCGTGCCTCGGAAAGCACATTAAGCCGTTGGTCCCGGCTGTCATTCGTGGATCTTTGACAGTCGTTACGAGTACTCAGAAGCCAGAAAGTCTGACAACTAGTCTTACCAAGGGGTATCATAATTACCCATTATCTGGGTTGTGGAGGTCAGATGGGCAGTCGCTCCATGTAAAATACTGGTATTCTGCTGCATCTGGTTAGACTAGAGGCCGACCCCAACATAGTTGGGAAAAGACTAGGCAGATGACGATGAAACTAGCTTCTCTGTCCGCGACCGGGTGAAATTGGCCTTCCAACGCTACGTCTTCCGGTACGCGGTCGCCACTCCAAAACCTTTCGGCCCCATCGGCCATCTGTTCTGCGTGCAATGTGCCCTGCCCACTGCCACTTAAGTTTGGCAATTCTTCGAGCTATGTCGGTTACCTTGGTTCTCCTGCGGATCTTCTCATTTCTGATTCGATCACACAGGGAAACTCCAAGCATAGCCCTCTCCATTGCCCTTTGGGTGACTTTTAGCCTTCTTATAAGGCCCATTGTGAGCTACCACGGTGAAGGGCAAGAATTGGGCTATCAAATGCAAAAAAAAATTTCGAATCCGAGTTGTAGTTCCGGAGATTAGTGCATTTAAACAAGCAAACAAACTATTCAGTTTTATTAATAGTACTTATATCGATTTTGCTTTTGTGTCTAATGAAGTAAATTCTTAATTGGGTATTTCATCGCTATTTCAAACAACAGGGCCTTATCAAAATGACACTCCATCAACGACAACAATGATAAGAATCAAAAATGGATTGGATTGACACAAGCTACCGAAAAGTATATGTCAATCCTGTTGATAGTCCTGGTATAAATACGAAACACTTTAAAAGCGATTACCAGTTCTTCGAAAATAATATAGGTAGGTCTTCGTCATCATCATTTTAGCCGAAAGATGTCCAATGCTGAAAATAGGCAAGCATCGCGACTTCGATTGGTTCTGTGCTTCCCGCATCCAACGGATTCCTGCAGCCTTCACAAGGTTCGGTCCACCTTGTGTGGGGCTTTCCAACATCCATCCATACATCTTCCTGTATGCGATCACCACACCAGAACTTTTTGGCCCCATCGGCCATGCGTTCTGCGAGCAATGTGCCCTGCCCGCTGCCTTCGGGCTATGTGGGTTACCTTGGTTCTCTTGCAGATCTCTTCATTTTTGATTCGATCAACTAGGGAAACTCCAAGCATAGCTCTCCATTGCCCTTTGGGTGACTTTTAACCTTCTAAGAAGGCCAAAGGTAGGTCATAGTTTACACTAAATGTAACCTATTACGCTACAACATCTTGCGAATTGATATTGGAAATGCAACATACAAAATTGAACTCTAAGAATAGTAAAATTGATCAATGCAATGAAAATAAATCTATCTCTATTCAACGATTTATTTACGGCTCTTTTTCGCTACCAACGTCCTCCGATCTGATCGACAGATGCCATAAAATCCATTTCTGCAACAGTGTAAGTAATTTTATTTTGAGCTTCAAATTGATGTAGGAATGTTGAGACAGTTTTGCTTTTTCAACTAAAATTGTTATTGTTCATCATTGTATCTATACGTCGTGTTTAGGTATATAAACAAAAAAAAAATAATAAAATTGAAGTGTAATGTCAAAATAACTGCATTTTAAAGTATTATTATATAACTATCATTAGGTATAAAGAAAGGTATAGGTACACCTGTAATGATAGTTGTAAGGGAGAATTTGATATATCGTCGACCGTAGGTTCAATTAAGGTAAGGGACAAAATACCCAAAATGAGTTGAGTATACAGTTTTGTTCAGAATTTTGCGCTCTTTCGAATGGTGTATATGAAAAAATTCTAGCTTAAAAAAAATGTCCCTTACCCTACTGATTTTTGGATTCGAATTTCGAATCAGCCCCATAATAACAATGTATCTGAAAAACTATGCAATATAGCAACTTCAAATGGTGTAATTACCGCCGCCAATCCACTTCAAATAAGGTAAGGGTCTTCCCAATCAACGAATTATTCTTCACACATTTTTTCAACAAGACCTTTACACTATTTTTTCATTATAGATTGAATCCAACGTAGAGATCAATTTAATGTAAGGGACATTACTAACAAAATACGTTGGTGTAAGGGACGTCTATTTTCTTAAAGAGCTAACTTATTTAAATAAATGTTACACAGGTAGATAGAGCACTAAAATACAAGATTATGTGTGAAATCAGATCCGAAAAAGGTTAATAACAAAAAAGTTATAGGCGATTTAGTCCGAAAAAAAACTTTGTTGGCCTCTCCTGAAAAATCGTATTATGTCCCTTACCTCAATTGAACCTACGGTCGACGATATAATTAAATAAAATTTATAAGTACGGTAATTATAAAAAAAAAACAATTTTAAAACTTTTGTCTGTCTCTCTGTTTGTTTCGGCTACTATCCGAAACGGCTGGGCCGATTTTGATGAAATTTTCTATAAGTACCTTGAACATATTTTGAACCCTGAGGAAGGACACAGGCCATTTTATCGACATACCAAGCGGGTTACACCGCGACACTTTTGCGGGTGATACCGCAAAAGTGTCGATCCGAAATTAACAAAAACCGCCTAAAATGCTATGGACATGGTACAAATTGCACTAAATCTGCCAGAATAAAAGAGAGGCGGAGGCCGCCCGCCATTGCCCTTGTGATCAAATTTCCTCAAGAAAGCCTAATTGTAAAAACCGACAATCCAAGACCGAATAACTTGGCGTAGAAAAGTGAGGAGATCCCAAATTACGGGATTTGAGACGGTAAAAAAGACATCTTTAATTGCATTGATAATCCCAGTAAGAAATATAAAGACTAAGAAAATCAAAATCATAACTTTTACCTATTTGAAACAAAATGAAGGCTGTTCAGAAATAAAACCAAACAATCAAACTCGCACAGTACAAACTCTCGGTTTAATTAAAATCAAGTCAACACAAACGCTATAACTAATCTAAGTTGACACAACTAAAGTACCGGCCAATAATAATAAAAGAAACTTCACAAATGGTTTTAAAATATTGACAGATCGAACCTAATCAAGTCACCTTTACGCTATGTATAGATATGTATTTGTTAAGCGCCATATTGTACAGTCAACTACAACAGATAGTAGGTAAACCTTCGATCAACAATAGTTCTAGATTTCCGATGAGCGCATCAAAAATGGCCAGAAAAATACGATCACAAATAATGTAGTTTTTTTTTTTTTTTCCATAGATATTTTAGTTCTTATTTTAAGTCAGTATAATGAAAATATAGATATAATATACGGCTGTCGCTGCAAACCAGCGCTGGGGCTCTGTCTCGTATAGGGTCTTAGCATTATGCTGAGCGATGGCTGTTTTGCGTAGATGTGACGCATACCTACTTTCTCCCAAATTGCCGCAAATAAACGTATTTCTTTCTTTCTTTCAAACGATAATAAACTTGCGGGCCCAGTACACTGGGCCCGCGTATTATGGCCCACTCCCTCGTAAAGAGACGATGCCTATGTCCTAGCGGTGGAACATTATAGGCTGATTATGTAATTATTAGGCACTTTCGAATTGTCAAGAAGTCTGTAGGTAATTAAAACGTTCGTAAAAAGTTAGCTGCCCGTTCTAAAGTGTAGGTTTCTATGGCAAAGAGGCAAGAAACTCTAAGATTACTCGCACGCAGTACTATTACTGCTTGCGTAGTGCATAATAATTATTCCTAGCATGTACCTATACCAAACTAAGTATTCGGTTGACTGTACGCTTAAGTACCTACGACTATTTTACAAATAAAGGTTCAAGTAAACTGTGCAAGTTGAACCATTTTGTTGGGGACTCTAATAGGGTTTGCCTTGGGTATTGTGACTGCCCGTTTGAGATTTAACGGACTTTTCCTCAAAAGGCAGATGGGGTTATGTAATCTGTCGATACAAATAATTTATTTGATTTTAATATTAACATAATCTATGCTAATATTTAAAATAATAATAATATGTATATTTATATTATATGAAAAAATAAGCAAAAAAATCATAGGGCATCAAAAAATTCTCCATGCTGAAGATAAATAAATAAATTTTACGTGAATTTTTAATCATATATCAAAACCAGGAAATCAAAAATGATAAAATACACCTTTGTTTTTGGCTAAATTCCATAATGGCCATTTAAGATCCTTGATTTAACTTGATTTAATTTTTTTTTTGTTTGCCGAAAACAGGGTTGATGACTTTTACGCAGTCATGAGAAAGTCACAGGCCTCCTTTATGAACCGTATTCATAACTCTGACAATGGAATATTGAGGGCCATATACGAGGTAAACTATTTCTTCGTGTATGGCAATTAATATTCCAGCGGCAATAACACCACCTATCTATTCCTCTGTTGTTGTGTTGTTTTTAATATGTAATGTTTGATATAATTTATAATTTAAAATTTTCAATTTTCGATATGATTTTTAATTTAATTTTAATTTAATTTAATACTTATTTAATTTGTAATTTTTTTTTATTTTTATTGAATTTGTAAACAGGTTAAATTTTATATGGGTGTATTTTATATGGGTGTATTATACCTGAAATAAAATGATTATTATTATTATTATTAACAAAGGTGTATTTTATCATCTATGAGTTCCTGATTTTGATATGATTAATAATTCAGTTAAAATTTATTTATATTTTATCCTCAGCATGAAAATAAATAGTAAGCTATACTTGTAGTAGATACGTATATAATCAGCCTATGATGTTCCCACTGCTGGGACACAGGCCTCGGCTCTGTGAGAGGGAGTGGGCTGTAATCCGCCTCGTGGGCCCAGTGCGGTAGACGTCACATGTCCTCGAATTTTTGGTTCTAGGACATGCCGGTTTCCTCGGGATGCTTTCCTTCAATGTTTTTTAAAGCTGACGAAATAAATTACAGCGCCTGCGAGATGGAGATTGTCACAAAAAAAACCGGTCAAGTGCGAGTCGGCCTCGCGCACCCAGGGTTCCGTACAAATTTGTAGGTATATAAATAATTTATCACGGGATTTTTGTTTAATGTAACTACAAATTTACGGTTTTCGGTTTTTTTTTTCTTTTACTTGTGCTACATGACCTTGCTTCTTGCCAAATTTCATGATTATAGGTCAACAGAAAGTACCTACCCTATATGACTCCCTTGAGAGTGTCGAAATATACGTTTTTTGCGGCATAAACGGCCGTATCTTTTTTTTACGTTAATTTCGAAAAAAGTTTGTATTTTGTACAGCTTCAAGGGACTGTAGACTTGAGTATATAGTTTAAATTTCAACTCAATACCTCCACGCGTTCCCTAGATATAGGGTCTTGTCAGACAGACAGACGGACAACAAAGTGATCCTTTAAGACTTCCGTTTTTTCCTTTTGAGGTACGGAACCCTAAAAAGAGGGCTATGGTCAGCAGTTGGTGAAGTCGAACTGTGGATGATGATGATGACAGCGCCTGCCTGAGTTCGAACCTACGACTTCCAACTCGCACAGATATAGATAGGTACACCTGGATAACGCAAGAGCAACTACTTCGCGTGCCAAAAATCGCACCAGCTTACGTACAAAAATCGTAAGCCGCCACTTTCGCGCTCAGTCCTGTGTACTGTTGGCTGGGTGAGCGTGATCGCTGGCGCGAGGCCCCAGGAGTGGGGTGCCGCACGCGATGGCGTCTTTGAATCGATTTGATTTTCCCATCACTAAATAGTGCTTGTGACTTCATAGTAGGTAGTTAAAAAATAGTTTCATTTTGACAGTTCAATAACATTCATTGCGTTATTTACGTGTTGAGCAGACAAATTTTTCGAATTTATGAAGCAATGGATTAGCAATTAGCTTCAAAATGATTCAGATTCCGATTGATAGTGTGTTACGCAATTTGGGTACGGATCACTGCTTTAATCATCATCAAAGCAGTTTTATACCAGGAAAGAAATAAATTCTATAAAAAAATATATCTTATCTTATCCTTCTTCACTCCTCCACGATGGTGCCCCTAACCCGGCCTAGTTTTTCCTCTGTTTATCTTCAATAAATGAACGAAGCTCTATACGAGTTTGCTTTCGATCGCTGAACGATTTTTTTATTAGAATTTTTAATCTTTACTCGCCATACTGTTATCGGTAACGTAAACTAATTTAATTGGTCTGATGGCTTTATTATAATGACGTTGGTAGACTGGGAATGTTTTCATTTCTGATTCGTTTTCAGGGAATGTTTGTGTTGGTTGACATGCAACTTGTTTTGAATGAATATTGGAACGTTCCACGAAATGGTTTGCTGTTTATGCTGCGATAAACGAGTTGCAAGTTTGTATAATGTAAAATGTAACGAGCTATGTTTAAATATTAGTTTAGTTTCTGTGATTTCGCGATAAAAGTCGTATTTATTTAAAGTTTTGGATGGAAAAGTATTTATTTTATTAAAAAAAAAACTTACAGCTTGTAAATTTAAGTGCGCAGTAGCATTATGTAGATTGTGGCCCATTACAAGGCACTCTTATTAGTATATTATATTTTCATAAGCTTTGAATATCAAAATCATAAAAAAAGTCGACGACTTAGTCTAATTATAATATGAGTAGGTATGTTATACAGGGTTATTGGTACAACATTAACAATCTCTTAAGAGTTCATTGTACTCATCATTATGAAAAACTTTTAGTACGGGACCAAATCTGCAATCGCGAAAAAAATCAGCTGTTCCCTACATTTATGTTCGTATAACTCGTCAAAATGTAGGGAACAGCTGATTTTTTTTTCGCGATTTGTCCCTTAGTAAAAGTTATTGTACAATGACCTCATAAGAGGTTGTTAATTTTTTACCAATAACCCTGTGTAAGTTCTCGTATCTACATTTCTTATACCCACTTTGTTTCTAACGGAATACATAAGGAAAATATTATCTTCGAAACAAATCACAGCCGGAATAACAATAAAAGCGAACCAAGAGATATGTAAGCTATAAATTATTATGTTTTACTACGTTTCTGTTCGCTTTTCCTTCGGCAATAGCAAGCCCTTAACCCATTTCTTTTAGTTCACTTTCATAAGCAGTTGACATTACCTACCGTGGTTTTTCTTTAGTTTGGTTTGGATCATATAGGAAAATATATAATCTAGAGGAGCACGTTACAGTTCATAAGTTTTTAAGTCTTTCGATATTATTTTTGCTACAAATATATTTGGAGTAAAAAAGACATCATCTGCCTTGCCTTTTTCCGACTATGTTGGGGTCGGCTTCCAGTCTAACCGGATGCAGATGAATACCAGTATTTTACATACATGGAGCGACTGCCTATCTGACCTTCACAATCCAGTTACTGGGTAGTACGATACCCAGAAAAAAAAGACTATTGGCTTTTTTACATAATATTTTGGTATTACTGTATGTAAAATGTATCCATTCGATCTGAATTTGTTTGGTTAAAATTTAACGTGACTGTTAGCCATCATCCCATTGCTAGGCAAAGGTCTCTCCCCATAACTTCCAGGTTTTTCAGTTTTTCGATGAAGAGCTAAATTTAACGTACGTCACTATAACAAAAGAAACAACTAAGGTCCAGTTCTAGGATCTGCCCGTTCGCTCAGACCAGCAGGGTAATTGCGTAACACACCATATATACTGATATATGGTGTGTTACGCAATTACCCTGCTGTCAAAATAAAACCCATTCCCACTGGGGAATGGGTTTTATTTTGACAGCTGAACAACATTCATTGCGTTATTTATGTTGTTGAGCAAACACATTTTTCGAACATATGGAGCAATAGATTAGCAATATGCTTCAAAATTATTCAAATTGAGAGAATAGTGTGTTACGCAATAAGGTGCTGGTCGCTCACCGAGTCGGCAAAGAGCGATGGAACGCAGCCTGACTAGGAGACATGGAGGGTTTGCCCAGCAGTGGATCAGTACAGGATACGTAATACAAATAAAAAATAATAAGAAACTTTAAAATAGAGACACACACATTGGAATTTTATACAAATTTTCAAAATAATCGGGGTTAAATCAAATAAAAAAATTACACACTATCAATTAGTTAACACACTAAAAGGAGTACCTAGTGTACCTACCTATCCACATTTATGCAAAATGGAATTTTCTGAGAATCGTATGAAAGCGTTCGACGTAGTAAAACGATCGCATGTGCAGTAACCGCCTTCTGCTTTAAATGATTATTAACTAATGAAATGGTAATAGCACACCTTGGGTTTATACGATTTTAATCTGCACCTATCCTTAGCTATGAAGTTACTAGCAAGTAATCAACACTTTTCCTTTCATGTGTGTTTAATATGGCACCTCAGGGACTTTATTAACAGGATAAGCAGTGGGCCCCGTTGTCTGCTACAAGCAAGTAATAGCTATTATAAAATAACCATACAATTTTATTTTATTGATGTAAGACCTGACTCTCGTGACTTATTTCAGAAGGTGAAAAAGGAATATTACAGAAAAACTGGCCAAGTGCGAGTCGGACGGTTCATGAGATACAGCCTGGTGACAGACGGACAAACGGACAGTGGAGCCTTAGTAATAGGGTCCCGTTTTTACCCTTTGGGTACGGAATCCTCAAAAGTGCAGAAAAAGTACTAATGAAAAAATCACTGTATCACAGACACCAGCGTCCGTTTGAATTTTCCCCGAAATCTGGATTCGTGCTGGGTTCTACCCCTTTTTTATGGGACTGATGTTATAATAACTGGCAAAATGTGGGTGTGAATGTGCACCTCTACCTACCTCTATCAGGAATACAGGCGTAATGTCCAGGCCCCTCTTATCCATTGGGCAGTCTGAGCAAGTGCCCAGGGCCCCGCGATCGACGGAGGCCGCGGCCTGCCCTTGAAAAAATCATTCTTTGAAGCCGCCACCGTTCCATTCTACGCATTACTAATACCCGATTTAATGACAAAATATTTGATTTGCAGTGCGATTTACAAAAAGTTTCTAGTCCCAAACGTAGGTATAAATTATTTAATTTTGTAAATAATGAAACTTTTAATTTCTTTTGACTGTAATTACCTGTCAAAAAGAGTAAACTTACATAATGTGGATAAGACAAAGATTAAAACCGAAGACGATTAAGCAGCGGATAGAGGTGGGGGGAGGGGGCGTTCAGGGGATCAGACCGGAATAACTCAAAATATTAGTACCTATTACGTTTATTTTATTGGTTTTGTAGCAGAACTGATCATAATGAAAATGAATTAGGTATTGGCGCCGATTCTGTTGTTCACAAACTAAACTAAATTTAAGTTCAGGCATCTTTTTCTTTCTATTTCATTAAGAAAAGGACAGAAGATAAATATTAGTTTAGTCCTGTCAAATTAGTCGGCGCCTGACGTAAATTGACGTATTTTTAGTAGCCAACTTTTTAATCTCGTCTAAATTGTCTATGGAGTATCTTAATTTGACAGGACTAAACTAATATTTATCTTCTGTCCTTTTCTTAATGAAATAGAAAGAAAAAGATGCATGAACTTAAATTTAGTTTAATTTGTGACACAACAGAATCGGCGCCATTACTTATCTACTGCACAGGGGCCCCGTGATCCTTATATCGCACACCTAGATCTAAAGACAGCTAACTCTAAAATCTCAATTTTTGAGGTATGCATACCATCGAATTCCCTAACTCACTACCTAGCGACCAACAAAACAGATTCAAAAATAGTTCCATTACTCAACTTAAAAAGTATTGATCAATACAGCAAACTCCTGCAGTGCATAAGGACATAGTAATCAGTTTTTCAACTTTCCTGAAAAAAGTGTTTTTTTTTGAGTTAATCGCTGTTTAGATCTAGGTGTGCGATATGCCCAGGGCCTCCAAAAGGTTGAAGACGGCCGTGGTAATGTCACGATATGTTAACACTTTGCGGGACACCCCTCGACGTAATAACAATAAAACTTCTATTGGGTCTCGCTCAGTATCCTTCAATATGTTAAGAATTACAAGAATGAAACCCTTATCTCAGACTGCGGGCATTCAGTTGGTCTACCAATTAGTTTACAAAATTCCTAATATCGCTCTAGACGAATATATGCAAAGTCCAAATCCAGTGGTAGCCAACTTTCATGAAATCGTATTTCTGTACTAAAGTGGTACTCATTCATTTCCACAATCACGTAATCGCGGTATTGCGTGCGGTTATTGGGTCATATTTTGGTACGACCTTAATTATATTTATTGAAGTAGACATTCGTATATAGCTGGGAAAGTTATGCTGTTTATTGTTTTTGGTTGAAAAATAAGTAATTTCAACACGTGAACTTCGAATGAAATGCGGTAAGCCCTTGGTGAGCGCAAGGTCGTGAAATTGATCCCGACAAGGTTGCAGAAATATTGTGAATTCGCTCCTAGCATAAGTTTAGTCGGTAATGGAAACTGGCAAATTTTGTGGTACCCTTCCTAGGAGAGTTTATTTATCTAATAAAGTTTACTACTAATCAATCAATATACCTGCCTTTTCCCAATTATGTTGGGATTAAGTTCCAGTCTAAACGAATGCAGCTGAACAAAGTTTACTAGGGATATGTTACCAAATACATGTTCCAAAAACAAGTTCACAAGTTATTAATTTTTTTAAATGTTTTTTGGCTCTGGTGTTAAGTTCTATTTTCCCAAGATACTTTAAGATTGCTTTCTTGAAGGATCTTTGAAGCATAAAGGTTACTCACTATTTGTTGCTGAAAATCCAAAGAATTTCCGAAATGGTGCTATATTGTTTTTTGTAATATTTATTTATTATTTATTCATTTTATTTTAAAGAAGGCTTACAGACTAATATAATTTATGTGGCTTTCCTAGTAGGCCAACCACGTTAGAGTACTAACATGGTTGGCCGGTAGGTTTATGTGTATCCAAGAGCTGGTATTTGCATTTTATTATATTATTGACTGGCCTGTTGGTCTAGTGGTCAGTGACTATGACTGCTATGCCGGAGGTCGTGGGTTCGATTCCCACCCAGGACAAATGTTTGTGTGATGAGCATGATCATTTGTTCTGTGTCTGGGTGTAATTTATCTATATATGTATGTATTTAGAAATATATAAGTATGTTTATCAGTTGTCTAGTACTCATAACACAAGCTCTGCTTAGCTTGAGACTAGACGGCGTTGTGTGATAGTTGTGGAATATTATTATTATATTATTATTATGATAGCATTTTAAGAAAAAAAATGGATTTTAAAAAACGAGTTTAGTTACTAAACTAAAACGTGACTGAAATAGTGTTCTAAAAAGTAAACACAAAAAAAAACTACGAAATAAATAAACATGTTTAACTTCCAATAAAAATTTGATAGCTGAGTAGGTGCGGCATGTCTATTTTGAAAATTAAGCGGATTCCGGACCACGGGGCTCGTGTCTGAAAATTTTCAAATACACTTTTGGTGTTCCTCATGCAGCAAATCTGAGAGGCAATTCTCGTTATTTTAAGAACGTTCACAGTCTGAGGGCTTACCAGAAGTTGAACTGCACTACGTTTTTGTATGACGTCTTAGTACAAAAAAGTAGTGCAGTTCAATTTCTGCCCTGCTTTAAGAGGTGATGGTAAGCCCCATCTCAGTCTCAATCTGTCAAATATACCTCTAATTTCCCTACATTTTGACCTTTTCTTCCACACTACTGTAATTGGGTCAACCCCCTAAAAAGCTAAAGAGATCTGTCTCAGGGGATATTGCCCTAATCAAGCCATGGCAGGGGGATTAGTGATCGTGGTATGATATAATTAGTTCACATGTGGATGCTTCTGTATATCCCTAGAGATTTTCTTGTAATAGCGTTTGTGATAAAAGACGTGATATTGATAGGGCATAATCTATGGTAACGACTGCGTGGATTCTTGCCCGCTTTTCCATAGGGATTTAGGTTTTGGAATGGGCAAAGCTTCAACTTTTTGACTAACTGACCGACTCTTTGATAATTCAAAAGTGCCTGTAAATGGTTTAATTGAAATAATTGCTTTGAGTTGTGAGTTTGAGTTTACAATTAGCATTTACATCTGTTTAAAAAGTTTTTCCGTAAGGATAATATAATACGTGCTAGCCGCATTGGAAAATTACTTGTTTTTATAACCTTTTTATTAGTTAAATAGTAACAAAACGTAACATCACGTCTGTAATCCCCTAGTCCCAAAGGGTAAATAAGGCACCGGCAGGGTCGCGGGTTGTTCGAAAGAGATATCGTGGCCCCTGGCACAGGCAACTGAAGGAACACTGGTGGATTTTCAGTAAGAGTCTGACACTCCCTTCCGCTCCGCCCAGAGCGGGAGGGGTCATTTGATGATTTCCCACACAAAAAAAAAAAAAAGGTTAAGTAAGGCAGAAGTGTAATTATATAACACAGGTACATTTCGCCAGTTTTGTTTAACCGGTCAAGCTCCGCGCGTGCCTTAAGTAGCACTATACAATAGAAAATCAATTGTGTCTCATTAGCGGAGCTTGAGAGGTCCTGTCCCATTTACAGACGCCAGCATATCAAGCTACCCGAAACTGTCAAATATTCCCAATCAACTTTGAACCTTATAGTGATAAAGTTGAAAATCTATTAAAGAAATTTGACAGATTGTAGTAGTTTGATGTGCTGGCGTCTGTACAATTGGGGGCGAGCCTTTTGGCATCAACCAGGCACACATCCAGAGTCTAGGCTGATTAATTATCATTTATATGATTTTGCCTAAGTAATCCTACAATATTATTAACGCGAAAGTGTGTGAGGATGGATGGATGTTTGTTACTCTTTCACGCAAAAACTACTGAACGGATTTAAATGAAATTTGGCACAAGGATAGTTTGTTACCAGGATTAACACATAGGATACTTTTTATCCCGATATTCACACGGAATCGAAACATATGCGAGTGAAACCGCGGGGCGCTGCTAGTTATCATATAATTTTGGTTACAACTTAAAAGTACTCCGAGAACACTTGTGGACTAGATTTATATATATATAGGGTGACTGGTAATTAGTGACCGATACTTAAACACGTGATTAAACTCATCATTATGAACAACTTTTACTATGGGACCAAACCTGAAATCGCGAAAAAAAAATCAGCTGTTCCCTACATTTATGTTCGCTTAACCCGTCAAAATGTATGGAGCAGCTGTTTTTTTTTTCGCGATTTTAGGTTTGGTCCCATAGTAAAAGTTGTTCATAATGATGAGTATAATCACCTGTTTAACTATCGGTCACTAATTACCAGTCACCCTATATATATATATATATATTTTTTTAAACGTTGCCCCACACTAGGAATTTCTCCTGTATTGTGGGTGCGTTTACAAACATTTAAAGTCACATACACAGCCAGACCCGGAACAACTACTTGTAGGTCATACAAATATTTGTTCCGTGCGGGAATCGAACCCGCGACACGCAGCGCAGAAGTCAATCGCTTGACCACTGCGCCAACCGTGCCGTCAATATTCAAAGTGGAAAGCTTTTCTGGAGCCGAAAACAAGACTTTCTTACACACATGTAAGGACATCGTCTATTTTCAGTTATCCTGTTTCTTCCGATATTACTGGCACGTAATTATACGTGCCAGTAATGTAAGTGATCACTATACTACACAATACCCACGGGCAAACTTGGCTTGTGTATTTGTGCAGGCTATAATAAGGAAATTCCTCATTCGTTTCTCGTTATTTATATCTCCCATACACACTTAGGTGGGTACTGTAACCCCTCATACAACAAAGATATAATGGTTATAAGCAAAGCGTTTTATCTTTCAGTTCCCAAGACATTGTACACACTAGGAACAGAATTACAGTTTTGTATTTCATAGGCAGAACAATTTTGTCGTGTGTCAAAAGGATTTTTTTGTACGACCCTTTTGACACTGTGACACCTGTGACTTTGGCCTCCTGAAGATCAATTCCCGTAAATAAAAAAACCGGTCAAAAGCAAGCGGACTCGCGCACCGAGGGTCACGTACCATCATATGTTTTTAAATTTTCATCGGCGAGAATTTTAACACTGCGGTGTAGAATATTGCAGTTTTAAGTCAGCGCCATCTCTTGACCGATAGTGGAACTAATGTAATTTTGTTGATGATGTAGCGGTATCCTAAACGGAACCCTAAAAACGTTCAACACAATCTCAGCTCAGCAACAAGTCAAAACGATAATTAGCTCAGTAAATATTAGATGTTTAATTAATATATTTGACGGATTGAAACTGATTTCTGACCGTGAACGTTTTTATAATTACAGAGACTGCCTTTCTCCAAGTGTGCAAACTACACCATCACTGTATTCAAGGGGTGCCAGTCCGACTAAAAGACATCCTTGACTAAGTCTGCACACAGCGGTCAAATCAAAATAGCCGAAAACTCGACAATTTCAAAAATACGTAAGTATCCATTTTTACCAAATCGTTTGTTACAGCAATTTAATTTTGAAGCAATTTTGAAGCAGTTAAAAGCAATAAAGTTAAAACAACGCGGACAATAATTTTGAATTATTATTCCGTAATTTGAAAAGTTTTGGAGCTCATTATAGGGAGATGGTTTCTGTATTAGTTTAGAACGTTTTGTATTGGTTTTATAAATTAGTTTGAGTTATGTAGTTCTGTTAATGTTTGTTGTGTTTTGTTCGCTAATTTACGAGTATTTATTGGCCATTCATAATGGGCAATAGGTAGATCTAGATGGTATTTAGACAGGTTAATACAATTATAGAGGTATGAGAAACAGGGTGTGTACAGATCACTTATCTGCCATAGAAAAGGGAGGATCCTTTGACCAGACGGGTATTGTGTCTGGTGGGCAATTTATGTCGGGACGTTGAATATAGTAGTCGTGCGGTAAAGTCTCTTGCGCGATGCAGTCGTGACGTCAGTGAGATGCGTAGTTAGCATGTGGCGATGTTGCTGCCACACAATCATCATTTGCCTAGCCTTTTCCCAACTATGTTGGGGTCGGCTTCCAGTCAAGCCAGATGTAGTATTTTACATGGAGCGACTGCCTATATGACCTCCACAACCCAGTTGCTAGGTAATACGATACCCCTTGGTAAGTCTGATAGTCAGACTTTCAGGCTTTTGACCACCGGACGGCTGACAAATATCTACAAATGACAGCTAGAACCAACGGCTTAACGCGCTTACCAAAGATGTCTCGTTAAGTATTGGACGGTCACCCATCCACGGATTGACCTCGGGAAGCGTAGCTTAACCTACCATCGACACGTGCAGTGTACAGTGTGTATAATATTTCGCAAATTACGCGACCAAGTTTATCACAGAGCGCACCGCTAATGAAGTTCTTTATTTAGATTTATTCCGGTCTGATCCCACCTCTCTTTCATCTGTTAGTCATGACAAATGAAAGAGAGATAAATTAAAGAACGTCATATGGGGTACGCAATAATTTCATCACAGCTGCTCTCAAAACAGTGAAGGAAAACCTCGTGAAGAAACCGGCATGTTCTAGAGCCATGTGACATCTACCAATCCGCACTGGGCCCCCGTGGTAGATTACACCACTTACTCTCGAACAGAGGAGGTCTGTGTCCCAGCAGTGGTAACATTATAGGCTGATTATGTATGTAAAGGGGTATGCTCTGTTAAGGAATCTTGTTGGTCACGATTGCTACCATTGACTTTAGCAGTATCACATTTATCACTAATCCATTTTAGTCTGGCTTTAAGACGCCAAATTTTCATAATAAACTACCAAAATCGTTTACATTTAAAACGCTAAGCAGTGATTAGCAGTCATGCGGGTCCATAATTTACCTCCTGGCTCTCAAATTTCAGAGACTATTACGTCTTATGACTACGTCGCTCTAGAGACAAAATTGGTTGTACTGAGTTTAAACATAATCTGTCTCAAAGGACATACGTAATTATTACCCCTACATCGCCCTGCGAGGGCAGCCCAATTACTTTTTCACTAACGAGCGAGCCAATCTTAAAGTTTATAATCTTTTAACTATGTTATATAACGCAATGTTTCGTAGAATTTAAATTGACGTTGTTAAGCAATTTTAAAGTTAATGTTCTTGGCTGTTAGGTATCATTATTAGTTCGTTTTTTTCACATGTTTTTATGATAAAGTGTGCCTCAATTTAGTGTCTAGACACGTAAATATTATACCGGTTGACTTTTTTTACCGTCTGAATAAAAATACGGTTTATAAGATGAAAACGTATTAAATACTAAGTACCTATGTATTACGGGTATTTGGGATTTTTCCAAATATTTAGTACCGTTTCGCTAACGAATCTCATAAACCCGTAGAAGTTCGCTCTGATTAGGGAATTCTCTATAAGCCGCTACAATTCGATTCGATTATCCATACTTAATATTATAAATTCAAAAGTAACTCTGCCTGTATGTAGCATTTTCAAGCCTAAACCATTCGCAAGAAGATCGATGGCATCCTGGGAAAGGCCATAGGCTACTTTTTTGTGCTGGTAGCACGTTACCGTGGGATAATTTCCGACATCCGTGAGACGCATGAAGAACCCTCCTCCTGTAGTGCATTTTGTTCCGCCAGTTATTCAACTGAACCGAGCGCTCGGCGCATCCTGGACAGTCACATCCAACACCACCTATTTGACTAGCCAATTCTTCCCTTGCGGTGGTAGGGCTAACGCCCGACTGGTTTGCGATCACCCTTTCACCGATCGGAGTCCAGCGTCAAGCAGCTTGCTGTGTTTCGTCGATGCGTGGGAGTTCCAGTGCCTTAGGCATCTTCTGGGTGACATTCCATCATAGATCTCATCCATCGCTTTCCATCAGGCGTGATCGGGGTCAAGAGCGGGTCCATTCAGCCATTAAAAAACCACGTCGGAGTAGAAGCCAGTATTGCCATATATCTTCTATTCTATTATACTATCCACGGACACCACAAACCAATTTCCTTATTCTGTGGTTAATAGCTTATCTAAGAAGGATCGATTTGTCGACTACAGAATTGGCTACGGTACAATTTACTTGATTTATAAGCCAATTCGTCTTTAACAGAATACTTCTATCGGCACAATTATCTGCATATATGTCTGACCAGATGGGTTTGAAATCCGAAGCCTAGGGAATTGTTTTTTTTCTGTCCTTACGTCCCAACAATACCTACTTTTTTTTATTTTTATAACATACAGATACGACTTATACATGTCGTATTTGTATCAGTTTTACTGTGTGGACATACAGTCAGCTACAAAAGTCGATTAACACTTCAGTTTTTACCGACTTAAAAAAAAAGGAGGTTATCAATTCGATACGTATGTATGTAATATTATTGGAATTGCATTATATTCACATATGATAATCTATTAGGGCTTCCAAACAAATATACAAAATTATATAGACGTATGTATGTATGTTTGTCCACGCATATCTCCGTAACTATTAATCGGATCGTGATCATTCTTTTTTTATTGGCTTACATTTACTTCAACTTAGGGAACAGTGCAAGTTTCATCAAAATCGATTCAGTAATTTTCAAGATATGGACTAAGACGTGAAAGTGTGACGGCCTGGCTTATTGATACGAGCTACGGGTGTAGTGTCAAAGCGAAAACATCTCAAAACCTTGGGCAAATTCAAGTGCAACAACTAAAAATTACCAAATATAAAGTAATTTAAAAAAATTAAACCGACTTCAAAAAGAAATGAACTCAAAATTATGAAATAACTTTAATTTCGGAAATCGGTGTCTTGGGATCTATATTTTAGTTTTAGTTTTTTGCCACCGACTTTCAAAATTAAAGTTATTTCATAATTTTGAGTTCATTTCTTTTTGAAGTCGGTTTAATTTTTTTAATATTTTTTTTTTTAATCTCAGTTATTGAGCAAAATATTTGTTCAAAATTGCAGCAAAAGTACAAATCATATCCAATCAAATCTATTTATTTGCGAGAATGTAGGTTTACATGATGATCTTAAACTATAATGGCCCCTTTACATCCTACCATTACACATGGTGTGCAAATAAATGCAATGCAATTTTGAACAAATATTTTTTTTGCTACCGTACATAAATAATAATAAGTATGGAGTAGTAGCTGCGCCCCGCGGTTTCACCCGCGCAAGTGTCGATCCTGTGGTAATATCGGAAAAAAAATCTATCCTATATCCTTCCCCAGGATGCAATCTATCTCTCTGCCAAATTTTATCGAAATCCGTTCAGTGGTTTAGGCGTGAAAAGGTAACATACAGACAGACAGACAGAGTTGCTTTCGGATTTATAATATTAGCTGTGATATTAGTATGGATAAAGGTACTGCTTATTTCTTAAGAAATTTCTTCCAACAGACCTGCGAAAGGAGAAATAAAAAAAGAAATGTAGACATTAGTGTGAGAACAAGAAGAGAAGAATATTTCAACTATACTACCTACTACACATATTATTATAGTGCAAGAAAATACTGTGTGCTATAAAACTGTAAGTAGTAAAGATGCAAAGAGCGTATGTATTCCTATTCAGGGTTTTGCTTTGTCTTTACTTTGCAGTACGAAACTGCACTATCTTACAAAGTTATCGATATCTCAAACAGTCACCTACTCAAACGAACTATTCAATTCCATACTACAAACACAACATATCGTATCGATAAAATCTCCCCTCTATTTGATGAGCTCCCTGAACAATTCTTTGAACAAAATTCCCTCAGAATATAACAAAGACGTACGTAGTTTTCTTTTAATTTTTCAGACAGAGCTTACGGAGTGATCCCGGACGCTTTGAGAGCAATGCACGTGCTCGCTCCAACGAATGGGCAACTCCCCCAGGGATCCATAATCCCACCTCTATACTGGGCTAAAGAAGGAAATTTTATACCCAAAAGAATTTCCGAGTTCGGATTTTGGTTCCTAATAACGCCCTCGTGAAGTCCGGAGTTGATTGAAGAACTACGTTTTGGGGAACTTTTGGCGATCAGTTCCCACTGAGACTAAGGTATTTGAGGAATCGATTTATCGTTTGGGCTGTAAGTTTTGCTCGTATATCAAGCTTAGGGATGGTGCCAACTCATGTATTTATTCATTACGGTTTGGAAATGTATGTAGTTGTCACATATATTATTCTAGACTGATATTATCCAATTGTGCTATTTTATGAAATCACCTTTTTTGTTTAAGAGATTACGAATTTAACCACTACGAGTATTTTACCTGATGGTAAGCGCAATCTCAATCTGAATCATTTTGAAAGATATTGCTAATTCATTGCTTCTTAGGTTCGAAAAATTTGTCTACTCGACAACGTAAATAACGCAATAAATGTTGTTGAACAGTCAAGATGAAAGCTAAAAATAACTAAATAAATAAAAATAAAAAATCTGCTGATAGTGTGTTACGCAATTACCCCCCTGGTCGATAATCTGGCAAGGAATTCCATTCCCAGCTGTACTCGTAATGAAAGTGTGTAATTAGTAGACATAATTATGACACAAAATCATAATTAAGCCCACTTACACATAGTCACAAGTTCTGAAGTTCAGGGGGCCTAAAAAGGCCACTTTGGCAGAATCATAAAAGGATAACATACTGGACAGTTAACCGCTATGTTAATCGTATCAAATCCCATTGGTGAAGCATTTTTCAGTATTTTTTTTTGTCTGTGCTAAAATACCAATCAATCCAATCCAAATCCAATCCCAATCTCTTTGATTGTACCTACGTAGTGCAGCGAAAAAAAGAAAAACACGGACTGTCTTCGCCATATTATTCATAATGTTATGCTTTTATGATTCTCCAAAGTGGCCTTTTTAGGCCCCCAGTTCATTATCACTAGAATAATTCAGTCGTGTAATTTACGTATTGTAGTAATGAGCTATATACATTAGGTACCTGAGTCCAGTAAGATTCTCAGGTGTATCATAATATCCTTTTCTTTTAGTGCACTTTTGAAACTTACTCTGGACTCGGCAAAGACTAGAATAAAATTTTATTTCGAGCTAAAACTCATGGAAATTTTTATTTTAACATAATGTTCAAATGAAAGTGGAATTTAGCTATGACACAAGTGATGCTGTGGAATGCCACATTGGTTAAACTGTCGTCAGTTTTATTCAGATACTAGCTGCGCCCCGCGGTTTCACCCGCATAAGTTTCGATCCTGTGAGAATATCGGGATAAAAAGTAGCCTGTATGTTAATCTAGGGTGTCAGCTACCTCCATACCAAATTTTATCAAAATTAGTCCAGCCGTTTGAGCGTGAAGAAGTAACAAATATATAAACACACACACACACACCCCCTCACAAACTTTCCCCTTTATAATATTAGTGTGATAAATTATTGAGGCTTCTTCTCCATCATGTCTATGGTACACTTCCTCGTTGTTTGTTTTCATATAGTTTGACCCCAGGTGACCACGTTGATTGCCGCATCAGTGCCATTTTTTAGGTCATCCAAAGTGCAGGTGAAGGGGCACTTAGGACACTCCAGCAAGTGGGCCATGGTTTAATCAGAAGCACCGCACATGCACGGGTCTGAATTATTAAGGCACTAGCTTCTGCCCGCGACTTCGTCCGCGTGAAATTTCACCCTCCCCCCATTCGCCCTATTAGGTGTGAAATTTCGAAAAACCCTTTCTTAGTGGATATCTACTCTTCACAAAGAACACAACCTCCAAATGTTATGTCTCTAGGACCAGCGGTTTGGGCTGTGCGTTGATATATCAGTCGGTCAAGACTTTGAATTTTACATATATAAGGTGGCCCTGGAAGTATGGATCAAATCGAATAGGGGCGTGGGCAAGGTCATTTCCAAACTTTTTAACCCTGAGAATGTTGGCGTAATTTTATATCCATACTTTCAGGGACATCCAGTATTAAACGAACTAACTTTTGATTTGATTTCAAGATATTCCAGTACCAATATTTGTACATTTTCATGATACGGGGTCTAGATGATTTGACGTAAGGAAGGACTCCGTGTCATAGTTACGACGAACAAATACGCGACAAATGTTAGGGCGTACATCAGTGGTGCGACAGCACATCAGCTCGACGTTCGATATGCAACTGCCTGTTTCCGCGACAAACGATGGGTCAACGGAATATTGATCGACGAAAAGGTATAATTACAACTTAGTAGTCCGCTGTTTAGGGTACTTATTTTGTAAATAACCATGACAAATTATTATTATTTCCTTTATTTTACTTTAAACATATAAATTATATTTTTAAATATTAGAATATAAAAATAAAAATAAACATTTTTAAATATAAAATATAGTAGCCCACCGGTTTCGGGAACAGGGTCCAAGCGGCGGTCAGGGCTCCAGAGAGAGGAACCTCTTAACTATGCGGGCCGTGTCCAGAAGTACTGCTCTTTGAATCAAGCCCTTGATCCAGCTGCCCAACGAGAGCCTCTTCAGGTGTTAGTCGAGGCTCTTGGCTATTAGCCCATTGGCTGTCACGACTATCGGCACAATGATTGCTGAGTCAACATCCCACATGTCGACAACCTCGTGAGCCAAGTCAAGATACTTGATTTGTTTTTCTTTCTCGGCTTTCACGAGGTTCTCATCATGGGGGACGGTTATGTCAACAATCATTGCGCGCCGCTCTGATCGATCCACCACCACTATATCAGGCTTATTCGCAACAATAGTCCTGTCAGTGATGATGGATCGAACCCAGTACAATGTGATATTTCTAGTTTCGAGAACTGGGTCGGGCACATATCTGTAGTATCTCCGATTCAACAAGGTTGTATTTTATATTGTTGTATTGATTATTATTATTAATAATAATAATAATATAAAATGCCATTAACCGCGTAGGTACAGTCAACAAAGGAGTTAAGTATACAGGAGCGTCGGATATAGTTGAAGTTTACTAAGAAACCGATGGATGTTCTGGACTGAAATTTAATTTAATAAATGAGCTGTTTGTTTTCTATTAATAAACAAAAATTTTATTCGAGAATATCCATCGGTTTCTTAGTAAACTTCAACAATATCCGACGCTCCTGTATACTTAACTCCTTTGTTGACTGTACCTATTGCACTTTTCTATGAAATAGCAGATTTTGTCTGGAATCCTGTGCCGAATTCATGGTTACAGTTGGCGTGTCGATGTCCCAATCACCATGTATGTAAGGATAGATGCACGTAGCAGATGGTGTTCTGTGGTTTCAGCCTACCCTCATTGGAAGAAGGCGTGAGCTTATGTATGTATATCTAACTTGATCTATCTTAATTTAATATAGCTATACCTAAAGCTTAATGTTGTAAGCACAATAATTATAATTATCAATCTGGGAAGATCGGCGTTTCAATAATCTAATTACGAACTGTGTACTGTACATTGACACGGGTATAATACGCGTGTGTGTGAGTGGGGTACAAGGGGAATCAATAAAAGTTAAAATTGGCTATACTGTCCCGACCCGTTACGTCAACAACTTTAGCATAAGCCTTGTTATTTTGTGGTTAGACTTGACCTATATACACGGATTACTGCGAAAGATTGCAACATTGCTCCGAACAACCGACTTTTATAATATCAAGAGATTTAGAGGATTTTTGAGTAAATAAACTTTTGTTACGGGGGATTTGTGCGTGAAATATTGGCTGCCACTCTGAGCTGGCTGAGAATTAAAATTACCTACCAAATGGGGCGAGAGGGACTGTTTTATTGTAAGTTTTTTTTCTTTGATCATGGAGTTTAAATCCCTATAACCCTCAAAAGTTTGTTGACTGAAATTTTATTTTTCGTTATGCTCAAATTTGCATTTAAAATGAAAACATAGATCTACCTATTTCGTTTCTGGATTGACCATGACGTAATGAATTCCGAAAATAAATGCGTATGTAGTCGCAGTGATCTGTGGTTAAATAGGTCGAGGTCTTATTTGTAAGAAGCCTAAAATGTCATGTCTATTTAAGTCTTTATTCAAACATACATATGTGTGCCATTTTAGGCAGCCGTTCGGCTGAGGTGAGAGGAAAAGTGAAAGAAATAGGTATCTCAAACTGGTCTATTCTTATGGATAATATACAAGTAAAAGACAAAGATGCATGTTATTTGAAAATCACGTCTTTTTAGGGTTCCGTACATCAAAAGGAAAAAACAGAACCGTTATAATTATAATCACTCGTGTGTCTGTCTGTCTGTCCGTCTGTCACAGCAGATTTGCTCCGAATCTACTGGACTGATCAATTAGTAATTTGATATACACATAGGTATAAATATGTGACATATCAAATGACATTTCATTTAAAAAAATATATTACACACAAAATATTAATATTACAAGCCATTGCTTGTTGTGAGAGTCTCAAATATGTATATTTTTCGGATGATTTTAAAATAAATAGTTTTAAAGTTATTTAAGAAAATAAATGGAAATTGACAAAAAAAATTGACGAAACTATTGAGTCTAAAATAAAAAAAAAACTGAAATTAGTTTTTTGCTTCAGATAACGTATAGAAAACCTATAGGAAGTATATATAATCTTAAAATAACATGGTAAATCTTTAAATATTGTGCAAATGTGCATACAAACTTACAATATTGCAGTTGGAATGTAGGTATCTACGATTTCAAGTATGTTAGAGGGCTCAAATTCTCAGGACGATGTAGTTCGTAAACTTAAAAATCAAAAAACGTCTTAGAATACAAAACGATTTCTAATTTTAGACCTTCGATCCAGTTACTGTACTTTAAACTTTATTCTGACAAAAGTAAAGTTCTTAATGCAAAATTGACTACTTAGACTCGGGATTAACGTCAGTTTGTCTGTTAACTTTCACCCTCCCACCCACGTAATAAGGGGGTGGGGGCCTGTATACGAAATAAAACCTCTAAGGTACTTTCCGGAGTCCTTGAAAGTTGAAATTTGGTATGCAGGCTAGGATTAGACTAGAAATCTGTAACTTTCACCCTCCAACCCGCTTAAAGAGAGGTGCAAGTCTGTATTTCTTACGGATAATAGGTATACCCACTTCCATTTGATATGAAAGCTAGATTAGCATGTACATAAACAACGAAGGAGAAACTCTTTTTCGTTGGCAATGAAGAAAGTAACTGCTAGCGTGCAAGAAATACCTTTTTTACCCGTTTATTTAACCGTTTCTTAAGGTTTATGGTTTTAACATATGTACTTATCTGCTGTAATATCACCACTAAAATTAAAATAAATAGAACACCCAACAAAAATAAATTAAATCCCATCAAAATCATTTAATGTAAAGTAGTTTGCCAAGATCTACATAACGCTTTCACTGTTAAAAGATCTAATGTAGAGCAAAGCCCTTAACTCTACAAGGCTTAACTCTACAAACCTTACATCTTGGTCAAAATGTATGGCTTGACTGTTCCATTGAACTATTGCATGACACAATATTAAAGACCAGTGACTTATATTCTTACTATAAGCCTTACGTTGTGTAAGTCTTGGCAACCTATAACTTCACATGAAATATTTCTGGCGGGCAACATATTAACCGTACGGAACCCTCTCCACGCGACTTCAACACGCACATGTTTTGTCCTTCAAAAGCTCCTGTTATTCTTACCTTTTTAAACATCTTCAGCGTACGTCTTTGGAATACTTCATCTGTTACAGTTACACCTTAGAATTCAGCTCTTTGACACAGTCATGCATTCATCAACGTTCCATTCCTACATTTCTATACTATATCTATTATACATAAAACCTTCACGATACTTATGTGTATATTAGCAGGCAATGTATACAAACTCCAAAGGCACTCATGTAATCATTGAACTGATGTCGAGTACCCGACTATCGGAGTAAAGGTCGATTTACCAATTGGACACTAACCAAAGTCACGAGACATCTTTTGAAGACACACAAAACCTCTAGAATATATTGATTGATTAATTGTTGAAGTGTCAGCGAAGTCTCGTCTTTATACACTTTTTGTAAACCCTAATGCCTTTACTAAGTAAGAAAACATGTCGGTTCTGTGTTTATCTTAAAACAATAGAAATATTATATCATTAGTTTCTGATAGTTAACCCTTGAACTATTAGGTTCTCTAACACTTCGTATAGCTGCAGTACAGACAGGCGCTTTACTTTGTGTACATTATTTCATCACCACTGCACTCAAAACGTTAAAGAAATCGTTAGGAAACCTGCATGTTCTAGAACCAAAAATTTGAAAACATCTACCAACCCGCACTGGGCCCGCGTGGTGGAGTACGGCCCACTCCCTCTCACAGAGAGGAGGCCCGTGTCCCAGCAGTGGGAAGATTATAGGCTGATTATGTAAGTAAGTAAACGAAATAGAGAGAATATACCATAAAACTCACTAGCTTCTGGCTACGACTTCGTCCACGTGTATTGTTCCTCCGACCCACCCCGTCGAGTCGTATCGCCCGTCCGCGATAGTACTTTATTTTTCCTTAGCGTTTTTTTCGACTTTTTTCTTTTTGCTCGGTTCGTAAGGGTCTTAGCGGAATGTTAACAAACAGACTCTTCAGCCAAGCCAGTATACCTAGTTATAATCTGCACTTTAACGAAAAATACTGGCTGCGTACGTTTAAAGAGGTCATTAAGGACTATTTTCTCCCTCATCAGCTCACTTCTAAACCCTGTCCAGGCAAAAGTTTTTTATATTACGTTCATTAGTAGCGCCCGGCTAATATCATCCAGCCTGTGGCGAGTTCTAGGATTTCGACATAACGGACCACGTTTAATCAGAAAACTAAACTGAGATTCTCTATGTATGTATGTTTTCCTTCTATCAGGATTTAAATAAAGCAAACGACCGAACAATCGTCCAATTAAAAACTGTAATGGAGTCGGCACAACACGCTACGTCCCAAAATGAATATTTAAGAATGTGTGTTACATTCTGTTTGTTACCCGACCGCAGAACTAAAGCGTCGAGCTACTTAATTGTACTAAAACAATTACACTCTTTGTTTTGTTATACTTAGCATACGAAAACAGTTTACTTAGACTGAGGGTAACGTTACAAAATGGACGCTCTAGTTCTGAATACGTAATTATTCAAACAATTTTATATAAAGCCTGAAAAACTAAGTTGTGTTACGTTATGTTTTCAACTATTGTTCTTGATTATTCCGTATGTAAAAGACATGGTCGTTGTTCAAACTTTGGACCTGGTTTCGGGGAATTTCCTCGCGTTTACTATGTTCTGTATTAATGTTGGCGTTATAGTATGCTAGGCATGATTTTCGCGAGTATACAAACAGCTGTTTCCTAATTCTGTGATGGAATTCACTGTTTGACGTTTTTATTTACCTAGTAAATGAAACATACTCTATAAGTTTTTGGGATGCATGAAGAAGACTCCTCGTGTAGCGCTGTTTGTTCCGCCAGTTACTCAACTCAACCAAGCGCTCGGCGAATCCTGGACAGTCACAACTAACACCTTATTTGACTGGTCAATTCTTCCCTTGAAGTGTGCAGTGGTAGGGCTAACGCCCGCCTGGTTTGCGACCACACTCACACCGGAGTCCGGCGTCAAGCAGCCTGCTGTGTTTCGTCGATGCGTGGGAGTTCCAGTGCCTTAGGCATCTTCTGGGAACGCTCGTTCCATCATAGACCTTATCTATCGTTTTCCATCAGGAGTGATCGAGGTCAAGAGCGGGCCTAATCAGCAATAAAAAAAAGTACTATCTACCTACAAACGATCCTGTATGTGTATTAATAGCTTTAAAAGGTGATCTTCTAAGCATGGTTTTCTAGTTATCTATACCATTTGTTATTTATTTATGTATTATATATTATGCCCTATGGAGTTTGTATGTAGGGCATATTCTTTGGAACTACTGATCCGATTCCGATTTTTTTTTTTACTGATAAAATAATAAAATATATTTTGTTTGATTCAGACTACTTAAATTTCCATATTTTGTAAAGGAAGCAACCCAGAGTGTCATAAGCTATATTTAAAAAAAATATTGGCTTCAACAGATTTTTTGTAAGTATGAGGAAATCGGCTTAACATGCAGGCAAAGCCGCGAGCTGAACCGCGGGCAAAGCCACGGGCGAAGCGCTTTAATCTACATAGAAACCCTTCCATTATAATTATTTTACTTATTTTATCATACATCCTTGTACAGCAATATTTTTCATAAACACGTAAAATATTTTAGAGAGGTATTTTCATTATAACCTACCCTTCTAAACTTTGCATCTTATACATCCCCTAATGGTCAACGTATACAAATATGAACGTATACCTCATAAATATTACCTAGGCATTCTCGGACACGGGTTGAACCCACGTACTTCCATAACGTGCTGGTTTTATTAAGGGCAATCGTGCATAATTAGTAACAGCTTGTTAGAACGCTGCCTGGCTGTAATAACTTGTCTTTATGTGGCTTGGAAGGGGTCCGTGGCTAAATCATAACAGCCGCACAGGTCGATCGATCAGGTTAAATAATAATAATAATCGTAAGGGGCCTCTGCGAGTTGGCTTTGGCCCCTCGTACGCCTTCCAAAGGAGCGGGACCGCTTGGTCCCGAGTTATGTAAAAAAAAAAAAAAATGTGTTATTTAATGAAATAAAGGACATAATATGTTCTGTCCCTATTGTATAATGTGCTCTTTTCTCCTTCCACCCCTCTCTACCTTAAAAAACGTTTTCAGTATCTTTGCGACTCCCACACGAAGTTTTTGAGATCATCGGATAATTTAAAGCTTATAATGCCAATGCATTCTACAACGTTTTTCGACAAATCCTTTTCTGTTCAGGCCGCTCGTTTATGGAATGCATTGCCAGTTCAAATAAAACGCGCGCAATCGTTAGCTGTATTTAAGAGACTCGTGAAGGAACATTACTTGTTGTTGTGTCGTCATTTATTTTCGTTGCTTATATGTATATTTAGTATGTATTTATTTATGTATCTACTATACAGCATTATACATGTATATATATCTATGTATCTATTATAGTATATTATTTTGGCACCACTGACAACCCCATTTTTTATATCCACGCAATCACTGTCCATTCCAAGGTTGCCTGGAAGAGATCGCAGAAAGCGATAAGGCCGCCCATTGTATGTTTTGTATTAATCTTATTTTTTTTGTTATGTATTTTCTGGTGTACAATAAAGTATATATAAATATAAATAAATAATACAAAAAAAAAAAAAAAAAATGATGATGATGGTGATGTTGTGAAATGTAAATAAATAATAATAAATATGGAAAGGCCCGTAGCTAAATCATAACAGCCGCACAGGTCGATCGATCAGGTTAAGCTACGCTCGCTGTGGTTGGTCTGTGGATGCGTGACCATCTTTACATACCGAGACCCCTCCGTTCCTCGGAAAGCACGTTAAGCCGTTGGTCCCGGCTGTCATTCGTGGATCTTTGACAATCGTTACAGGTAGTCAGAAGCCCGAAAGTCTGACAACCAGTCTTACCAATGGGTATCGTATTACCCTGTAACTGGGTTGCCCGAAGTTGTGGTAAGCCCGAAAGTCTGACAACCAGTCTTACCAATGGGTATCGTATTACCCTGTAACTGGGTTGTGGAGGTAAGATAGGCAGTCGCTCCATGTAAAATGCTGGTATTCAGCTGCAACCACTATTACATACTTAATCTGCATCCGCAATTTATTTGCCAAACATGTAAACCAATTTGAGTTAATGGAAAAATAGCTTTAATGCCTACACAATAAAGTTCAGTTTACGTTACAACTTCAAACATTTTTATACCTGTTTAAATAGTGCTAGTCACTCTGTAATCAACTTAATTGGCATTAAAATAAAGTGGACATTTGTTTAACTTGAAATAATATTAATTTGAATCATAAGTTTGAATAGACTTTACATAGGTACAGACGCCAGCACATCAAGCTACTACAATCTGTCAAATTTCTTTAATAGATTTTCAACTTTATCTCTAAAGTATAAGGTTTAAAGTTGATTGGGAAAATTGTACAGTTTCGGGTAGCTTCATGTGCTGTCGTCAATACATAAACTCACGCGTTCTTCCCATGAGGGGTAGAGACTACAGAACGCCACCTGCTACGATCCTTACATATATTATTATAAATGATTTTATTTTTGTAAGTAGGTTTGCACAAACACTTTTACACGTCAATCATGTTTTTTTTTTCGAACCCAGGATTCCCCCTCAAGCTCAGCAGTAGTGCTTGCGACCACTAGACCGACGGGCAGAATAAATAACTACGTATTAAATGGGTTATATCCAAGTTGGACATCAGCAAAAAAAAAAAATTAAAAAAGCAAATACAGGTTGTGCAATGTTTTATTGTATGAATAGCTGATTTACCCCCTTGGTAATAAACTTATTATATCAGATGAATAGTTACACACCAATTTCTCTCTTTCAGTCATCAATGATTTGACTTTCGAAAGAAGGTGACAGCGTTGTGTAACTATACAGACACAATACAACGTTTGTTAGTAAGGGAATTAATGCTTTATGTAACTAACTATTTACATATACTAAATCAAAACTATACAAATAAATACAAAAACAAAGGACACTTAGGCGTCGAAGTACTCGTCCGCATCGCTGTCATTCGGAAACGTGAAAAAAAACTACAGGTAGATTTTGTTTTTCATTTTTGTTTTTATCCCGTTATTGACTACGCGAAACTAATTAAAAAACCCAAAGCAAGATATTTTACGACCGTTTCTGTACTGCTCACGTATGCAAAACGTAAAAACTTCATGTTCATGCAAAACACGATAAAAATGTTTATGGTGCTGTTTCCAAAAATTCTTTATTTATAAGTTAATATGTCAACTGCACCCGCCCAAACCCTCCACCAAACGCGATGCGGTCAAATAATGTAATATTTTATTCACAAGTGTTTTTCTGTTCTGTCGTCGTTTCGCGAAGTTCGCGCCTCGAGAAAACATACAAATGTCGGTGGGAATTTCCAGATACTTTTGTTACTTTACAGCTACAGCAAAGAAGGAACATTATTCAATATTTTCCTTTGAATTTACTTGTAATTTGTTATTTTTGTACCGACTTTGACGTTGTTTCTAGTTATAAGTGTGGCTTTGAGGTGCCATTTTTAGCTCCAAACGTCATTTTAAATTATTTTATGTCATATGAATGCAAATGAGTTTGTGATTTCAATCTTTAATAGGTGCGTACTTAATATTTTCGTTAAGTAATGCTTGCGCAATAATTCATTAAGTTTAGTGCCCCAACAAAATTAATAAAATTTTGTGACTCAGTTTTTAATTGAAACCGAAGTTTTTACTCAATAAAATTTTAGTCACGCAAACGACCTCAATAAACATTATTCCAAGTGCCTAATACAGTAGGTAATATTAAATAATATTTTCCCATCAGTCCAGATTTCAACAGTTCGTGTTGTTTTTCTTGAATTTTAAAAGTTAACACAATATCTCGGGCGAGAGAAGTTTATACCAAAAATTCGACAAATTACTTTAGACTTTCAAACGTAGTTTTAATGCTGACAAAACAATATTTGCCTAAACAACGGCCTTCTATTATTCTACTTAACGTGTCAAGTAATTCTTCTTTCTTTCTTTCTGACAAATAGATTATACATATTTGGGACACTTTAATTTTGGGTACTTAGTAACTTCATGTGCTCTAAAAGCTATCTAACTTTAGCAATTATGACTGTTGCCTGACTCTAAGTCTATTATCTTAGACTTAATTTCAAGTTAAGAACTCAAATTGTCTGTACGTGCTCACGACCACTAATGGCACTAAAATGTCTATGAATTGTGGGTACCTATTCCGTACTACAGCGGCGAAAAACGGGTTAATATTTCATAATAAAATAACTATGAAGAGAATTTAATATAAATATTTATTACCATTCCACTTTAATTGTTGTCCGAAGGCTACTCGTGTTGAATAACTAATAAACCTTTAAGGATGCATCTTGCAAGAGATTTTGAACCTTAGTGATAAGGATTTAAGACCTTTTATTTTTTAAATCAAGAAATTTTCTGCAATATAAGCTCCGCTTGCAGTTACAAACTCTTTTTCCGTTTTCGCACGTGACTTAATTATAAATAACAACGTTTTTGTAGAGGATTACGTTTTTTGAGAATGTAATTAAATTCATTTCATTATGAGCGTTTACGCTGTACGGCATTTCATACAAACTTTCAAGCCCTTGTTTTTCGAAATTAATGAACCGATTTTAATGAAACATCATACGCTTAAGCAGGATAAAAAGGTCTAAAAAGTTATTTATGAACATTTTCGAAATGTCTTATTTAAAAAAAAGATAACTGGAAATATCTGTATCTATGGAAAATTTAAAATCGGTCTAATTTGGCTGTAACACTATTTTTCGAAAATGTTCATAAGTAACAGTTTCATTAAAATCGGTTCATTCATTTCGAAAAACAAGAGCTTGAAAGTTTGTACGAAATGCCGTAGGGCTTAAACGCTCTTAATTCGTTGTAATATTGTTCTAGGCACGTACGAATGATGTAGTGCTTGAGTAATTCGAATTAAACCCACAATGACTTATACTTTCAGATTAATAAACACCTAAAGTTCCATTAAACTTAAAGGAGAGTTAAAATATTCAAATGACCAGTCACGGCCATTGTGTAAACGACTTCTAAAAGCTCGCCAACCAAGGGCAAACTTGATATATTTACTAAAGGAATACGTCCACGCCTTTTACGATATATCATATTCGGCTTACGTCATAAAAAATATGTCAGCTGCTAACCGCAACTTGTAAACGTCGATGTAAGATGGCTTAGGCACGAATATCTTTGCGTAATATTAAAAAGAAAAATCTTTCATCAATCTGTTAGATTCAGTGAGGGGTAAATTAATGAGGATGGGATCATGGAACGCGATGGGTCAGTAACTTATTTGTACACTGTTTGATGACCTTTAAAACATTATGGTACTGCACACATCTCAATCTGAATCATTTTATTTATTTATAGGAGAACCAACAGCTATAACAGAAGCATAACAATAGTTTATGAGACATAAAGCCAATTACAGGTTCTCACGGGTAGAAACAGAAAATGTAGTAGAAAAAATGTAGAATGAAGAATGAAGTAATGTAGTACCTTGAAGGATATTGCTAATCCATTGCTTCATATTTTCGGAAAATCAAATCTTTTCCCTTTTTATTATTACTTTATTTATTTATACAGTGTGAGTCTTCATAATGTGCACATATCGAAATGAGGGTAACTAAGCTTAATTTTATAGACGGAAAAAATATTTAAAAAAATCTAAATAATTTTTTTATTAAAATTCTTGTTCGCTGCTGTGACCCCTGTGTAAACAATCGCCCTCAATTGAGAATGATGGTTTTTTTCTAACCTGATATTTTTTCTAATCTGATATTTTTTCATAAATTTTTACAATAATTGTAAAATTACTCAATAAAAGCCCTACCGTCACCCAACATAGGCACTATGCTGGGTGACACTACATTCCTCCTTGCGGAGCTCCACATCGCTGTCAATGCGGTGAAGCAGTCGACTGCCTCGGACACCATGGCCTATCCTGCAGCAAGAGCGCTGGTCGGATGGCACGGCACGCCAGCATCCGTCGGGCTCTTGGGCCAGCTGTTTTAGAACCCAATGATGGCTTGGCACGCGACGATGGGAAGAGGCCAGATGGAATGACCATAATGCCTTGGAAGTTGGGAAGGCCTTTGGTGTGGGATGCTACCTGTGTCGACACCCTCGCGCCATCCCATCTTCCTAGCACGGTGGGCTGTGCTGGGGCGGCTGCTGCAGGAGCAGAAAACCTCAAACGGCGCAAATATAACAACCTTATTGGGAGCTATGTTTGAGCCGTTTGGGGTTGAAACACTAGGGCCTTGGGGTCCGAGTGCTCATCAAATATATCGGGACATCGCCAAGCGGTTGGTTGACTCATCACGTGACCAGAGGGCTGGCCTATTTTTAGCCCAAAGAATAAGCATTGCCATCCAACGTGGTAATGCTGCCAGCCTTTTGGGCACTTATGCCATTGACAGCGATGCGGAAGAATTTTTTGATGCAAAATGAGCTCCTCTCTTTTTCTTTTCCCTTCTTTTTTTTATATACTTGTATATACTATATAATATGTATATTTTAGAGTTAAATTGTAAGATAATTAGGTATTAATAAAAACTATAACCGTAAAAAAAAAATAAAAGCCCCGATAGCCTACTCTTTTTTATTACTTTAAATAATTATTCTCCATCGTATCAGATTTCTAAACGTAAAATACCATGTTTATAACTCAATCACAACATTTCCTATCAACTGTTAAAGAAAGGCCTTGCAATCACCATACTTAAGCAGGTAAAGATCCTTTTGAAATATTTTTTATTTTTTTTAATATTTTTTCCGTCGATAAAAAATATTTGTCTAAACAACGGCCTTCTATTATTCTACTTAACGTGTCAAGTAATTCTTCTTTCTTTCTTTCTGACAAATAGATTATACATATTTGGGACACTTTAATTTTGGGTACTTAGTAACTTCATGTGCTCTAAAAGCTATCTAACTTTAGCAATTATGACTGTTGCCTGACTCTAAGTCTATTATCTTAGACTTAATTTCAAGTTAAGAACTCAAATTGTCTGTACGTGCTCACGACCACTAATGGCACTAAAATGTCTATGAATTGTGGGTACCTATTCCGTACTACAGCGGCGAAAAACGGGTTAATATTTCATAATAAAATAACTATGAAGAGAATTTAATATAAATATTTATTACCATTCCACTTTAATTGTTGTCCGAAGGCTACTCGTGTTGAATAACTAATAAACCTTTAAGGATGCATCTTGCAAGAGATTTTGAACCTTAGTGTTAAGGATTTAAGACCTTTTATTTTTTAAATCAAGAAATTTTCTGCAATATAAGCTCCGCTTGCAGTTACAAACTCTTTTTCCGTTTTCGCACGTGACTTAATTATAAATAACAACGTTTTTGTAGAGGATTACGTTTTTTGAGAATGTAATTAAATTCATTTCATTATGAGCGTTTACGCTGTACGGCATTTCATACAAACTTTCAAGCCCTTGTTTTTCGAAATTAATGAACCGATTTTAATGAAACATCATACGCTTAAGCAGGATAAAAAGGTCTAAAAAGTTACTTATGAACATTTTCGAAATGTCCTATTTAAAAAAAAGATAACTGGAAATCTCTGTTTCTATGGAAAATTTAAAATCGGTCTAATTTGGCTATAACACTATTTTTCGAAAATGTTCATAAGTAACAGTTTCATTAAAATCGGTTCATTCATTTCGAAAAACAAGAGCTTGAAAGTTTGTACGAAATGCCGTACGGCTTAAACGCTCTTAATTCGTTGTAGGTAATATTGTTCTAGGCACGTACGAATGATGTAGTGCTTGAGTAATTCGAATTAAACCCACAATGACTTATACTTTCAGATTAATAAACACCTAAAGTTCCATTAAACTTAAAGGAGAGTTAAAATATTCAAATGACCAGTCACGGCCATTGTGTAAACGACTTCTAAAAGCTCGCCAACCAAGGGCAAACTTGATATATTTACTAAAGGAATACGTCCACGCCTTTTACGATATATCATATTCGGCTTACGTCATAAAAAATATGTCAGCTGCTAACCGCAACTTGTAAACGTCGATGTAAGATGGCTTAGGCACGAATATCTTTGCGTAATATTAAAAAGAAAAATCTTTCATCAATCTGTTAGATTCAGTGAGGGGTAAATTAATGAGGATGGGATCATGGAACGCGATGGGTCAGTAACTTATTTGTACACTGTTTGATGACCTTTAAAACATTATGGTACTGCACACATCTCAATCTGAATCATTTTATTTATTTATAGGAGAACCAACAGCTATAACAGAAGCATAACAATAGTTTATGAGACATAAAGCCAATTACAGGTTCTCACGGGTAGAAACAGAAAATGTAGTAGAAAAAATGTAGAATGAAGAATGAAGTAATGTAGTACCTTGAAGGATATTGCTAATCCATTGCTTCATATTTTCGGAAAATCAAATCTTTTCCCTTTTTATTATTACTTTATTTATTTATACAGTGTGAGTCTTCATAATGTGCACATATCGAAATGAGGGTAACTAAGCTTAATTTTATAGACGGAAAAAATATTTAAAAAAAATCTAAATATTTTTTTTATTAAAATTCTTGTTCGCTGCTGTGACCCCTGTGTAAACAATCGCCCTCAATTGAGAATTATGGTTTTTTTCTAACCTGATATTTTTTCTAATCTGATATTTTTTCATAAATTTTTACAATAATTGTAAAATTACTCAATAAAAGCCCTACCGTCACCCAACATAGGCACTATGCTGGGTGACACTACATTCCTCCTTGCGGAGTGCTCCTTGCGGAGCTCCACATCGCTGTCAATGCGGTGAAGCAGTCGACTGCCTCGGACACCATGGCCTATCCTGCAGCAAGAGCGCTGGTCGGATGGCACGGCACGCCAGCATTAACGACATCATCCTTCGGGCTCTTGTCACCGCCGGGTGCCAGCTGTTTTAGAACCCAATGGCTTGGCACGCGACGATGGGAAGAGGCCAGATGGAATTACCATAATGCCTTGGAAGTTGGGTAGGCCTTTGGTGTGGGATGCTACCTGTGTCGACACCCTCGCGCCATCCCATCTTCCTAGCACGGTGGGCTGTGCTGGGGCGGCTGCTGCAGGAGCAGAAAACCTCAAACGGCGCAAATATAACAACCTTATTGGGAGCTATATGTTTGAGCCGTTTGGGGCTGAAACACTAGGGCCTTGGGGTCCGAGTGCTCATCAAATATATCGGGACATCGCCAAGCGGTTGGTTGACTCATCACGTGACCAGAGGGCTGGCCTATTTTTAGCCCAAAGAATAAGCATTGCCATCCAACGTGGTAATGCTGCCAGCCTTTTGGGCACTTATGCCATTGACAGCGATGCGGAAGAATTTTTTGATGCAAAATGAGCTCCTCTCTTTTTCTTTTCCCTTCTTTTTTTTATATACTTGTATATACTATATAATATGTATATTTTAGAGTTAAATTGTAAGATAATTAGGTATTAATAAAAACTATAACCGTAAAAAAAAAATAAAAGCCCCGATTGCCTACTCTTTTTGATTACTTTAAATAATTATTCTCCATCGTATCAGATTTCTAAACGTAAAATACCATGTTTATAACTCAATCACAACATTTCCTATCAACTGTTAAAGAAAGGCCTTGCAATCACCATACTTAAGCAGGTAAAGATCCTTTTGAAATATTTTTTATTTTTTTTAATATTTTTTCCGTCGATAAAATTAAGCTATGTTTCCCTCATTTCGTTATGTGCACATTATGAAGACTCACACTGTATATATTTAATGCACAATGTACATAGTTACACGCTAAGCTTAAACTAGGGAGTACATGACCCCCCCCGGTGGGTTCCCGCATTGTCGAGGCGGGGGGGCTCAGTAGCCGTGGCTTGGACACCCACGGTGAAGCGAAGAGGAACCCGAGGAGGGGCCGCTCGTCAGGGCTTTTGCCGACAAGCCGACGACGTAGCGGCCAACATGTAGGTTGCGGTGCCGCTTGGGCGACATCGCAACTGAGGCGGGCCGCGATGTCGTACCGGAGGCATCGCGGCTGAGGGTTGGAGGCCGCGGCGGGAGAGGAGTGCCGGTATTACGGTGCGCCGCTCTCCCTACCTTCCGCGGCCTTGACGGGGTCGCCATCGTTCGATTGCGGACGCGGTGGGGCCGCAGGGGAAGAGGAGTGTTGGTATGACGTTGGCCACTCTCCCTATCCTCTGCGGCCGAAAATTGGCAGGCGGCGGGGCCAATGACCTGACCCGTCGCAGGGGGACCAAGGGTGGCAGAGACGGGGTCGTCTGGCGCCCATGTGCTGGTTTGGTCCCTGGGGTGGTCACGGCGTGCTATGTGTTCTGGTGCGCCGGTGATGGGGAGTACTCCCCGGAGGAGGGTCCGGTGACAGACAGCCGCGGTCAGTCAAGTAGATTACGAAATTTCACAATTAAAATTATTATATTAATTAAACTTTTAACTAGCTTCATACATAGAAAGATTATATATTATAATTAACACACTGATATCATAATTAGATATTTTAACTCTATTTTAACATTTTAGTTTAGATTCAAGTTCAGTTTAGATTCTACCGTGGTGATTAATGCTTGTGCCTTCTCTTTATGTTATGACACAATAATAGGCTGGTATTATATACGTCACTACGTCACTAATCTACATAATGCTGGTCCGATAACAAGGCTTTAAAAAAAATGTGATGTAAGTACGTACTCGTATATTTTTCAGTTTCGTGAGCCTTTATAGAACATTGTTTTATTTTTATTGGCTTCACTTTGACAGCACGCCAGCTGAATATAGGAGGTCGGTTCAATGTTCTGACAAAGAGAAAAATAAGCTCATGTCTACTCAAGGTCTCAAGTTTATGTTTGTTTATGTATGTAGGTACATACCTTAATGTTTAAATAGTACTTTTTTTTTTTGTATGTCTAAACGTCAAATCTAAACCTTTGTGACAGCTGCGCGCACCCGAATGCGCGTGAGCCGTTGCCCGGAATATTACCACTTCATATATTTTCTATAGACCATCTTTTTGTAATGTATATTTATTTTATTTCTTATTTCGATCGTTGTTTTTAGGGTTCCGTACCCAAAGGGTTAAAAGCGGCAACGCGCTAATTTTCAGCAAAACATGTTTTTAATCTCTCTATGATTATCTTTCCAGTCAGTATATTTCGACAGTTCAGTATTCCTTTCAATTCAATGCTCTAACCGGATCAAACAACAAAACTACTTCTACTAGAACAAACACAACAAAATCCATTTTTTGAGTGTTGCCACCCGAATCCAATACTGTAACTACGGGTATTTATTTACCCAATAATGGCATACCTGTTAGGGGTAGTTTTGAAACGTTCGCCACCAACATTCGTACAACCCTAGGTACTGTCTCGGTTAGGTAAATTTGTTAGTAAAACTTGGGACCTTGATGTGGCCTCGCCGAATTTCGGGCTCAAACCACGATAATTGGGTTCGGCAACAATTTTGCAATGGCGGTTTTAGTTCGTGGATGTAGAAATGCGAGGTCCCATATTCGTAGCTTTATTGTTTTGTTTGGCGCGGTCATTGGAAGGTTTTAATAAAACAGATTACGCAATAGGGGTAAAGGGCTCGCGGCCATATACCTATAATAACAACGCTTGCCGCCGGGTGGTTCGTGACCATGTAATACATATTTATTGAGACCCATCCGTGCCTCGAAAAGCACTTTAAGCCGTTGGTCCCGGCTGTCATTCGTAGACCTTTGACAGTTGTTACAGAAAGTCAGAAACCCAAAAGTCTGACGACCAGTACTACTAAGGGTAATCGTGTTACTACCTGGGTTGTGGAGGTCAGACAGGCAGTCGCTAATGTAAAATAGTGGTATTAGTTAGACTGGAAGTTGAACCCAACATTGTTGAGAAAAGGCTAGGCAGATATTACGCAATAGGTATATAGTTTTGTGTCGGGTGAACTGGGAGCTGATCGTTACACACATTTATTAAGCACACGGCCAAAGTATGGAAATCTGTGCCAGTCTGTTTCTTTCCACCGATAACCTGTCAGTCTTCAAGAGTGAACAGGCATCTTCTGGGCTCGCTCGTTCCATCGTAGACCTCGTCCATCGTTTTCCCTCAGGTGAGATTGAGGTCAAGAGCAGGCTCATAAGGCAATAAAAAACCGGGCAAGAGCGAGTCGGACTCGCACAACGAGGGTTCCGTACCATCATATGTTTTTAAATTTTCATCGGCGAGGCCTATTTATTCATCAGAGAATTTTAACACTGTGCACTGCGGTGTAGAATATTGCAGATTTATGTCAGCGCCATCTCTTGACCGATAGGTAGTGGAACTACTGTAACTGAATTTTTCAGGCCCCCTTTCAGTCCCTGCTGCAAAAAATATACAAATATTTTTATTTCTTTCTTATTTGCAAAATAGTTGGGCAAACGTCATCTAAAACTATTCCAAATTTCAAGTTGATAGCATTAGTAGTTCTTGAGATATCCAGCTGTGACAGACAGATAGACAGAGAGACAGACTAAGGTCTCACCATAACCACTTTGGTACGGAACCCTAAAAACAACAAAAATAATCTGCCTTGGGTTTTCCAGTCTGATTGAATTGCTGAATACCAGTATTTTATATGGAATGACTACATATCTGGCCTCCACACCGTAGTTATTGGGTAAAACGATACCCCTTGGAAAGGCTGGTTTACAGACTTTAGGGCTTCTCACTACCCGTAATAACTGTCAAAGTTCTACGAATGACAGCCGGGACCGACGGCTTAGCGTTGCGGAGCGGTAGCGTAGCGTGCTATAAAGTTTAGTAAACACGGGAATAATTAAGCGACGTTGGTTAATGGTGCGGAACACGAAAACTAAAATATGAGGATAATGACGCAGTGACGGTTCAGCTAAACCAAAATGTTCTATATTTTGTATACATTTTTGATCAATATACTAAGTTATTTTGGAAAGGTATTAAAGGTATAATATTACGTCGTATTGCTGCGTCCGGTTAGACTGGAAGCTGACCCCAACATATTTAGGATAATGCTAGACAGATTTTTTGTAGGTAACAAAGCAATGTTAGAACTGTACCTGCTATATCTATGTAAATAAATAAAAAAATATGGCCAAATATTATAATGATACCAAATTGTGTATGTATAATATGCAACGGGCATATATAGAATAATAATTACATTTATGTACTTAAGTAATATTTATGAATCAATCATTATAATTTGATTTTGACTTTGAATATTATTAATAGCTCATTTCATAACCATATACAATATAGTTATTAGGTTATAACTATTCATGACGTTTAAAAATCCAATCGTAATCAAAATAGTAAAGTTCCACCAAAATAAAGATTTACACAACCTAAACCTATTAGTTTTCCAATATTTTCAGTTACGTTTGTGAATTGAAGTGCAATTCACTGGAATTAATATTGCTTAAGGACATAAAACGTTGAGTTCCCATCAAAATTGCACCTCCAATCGTAAAAGACAATTTAACCGCAGCTGTAAGAGACTGAGGTGCTCTGCTTACCTCGAAGGATAATAAAAGATACAACTTAGTATCGCTATAACATAATATTGTTTTTGTTATATAATTACTGTGTAAATTAATTCCAGGTATTCCTACCTCTAGATATCTCAGATTTGTAAAGGGAACCCATTTCAAAATACTTCCACAATAATCTAGTGTCAAGTGCAAAAATAAATCATAACTGCCTCCAGTCGTAAAAAGAACATCTACCCGCATCTTTAAAAGAATTAGACGCTCAGTCTGCTTACCATGAAGGATAAAAGATGCAAAGTACGTTTGGCTAGAACATGACTCCTTTTGTTCAGATTTTGGAAAATAATATTATTCTGTCTTTTTACAGACATATCGTTAGTGTCTTTATTCCATATTATCATACCACAAGATATTTAGCAACCTTAGTCATTTTAAATAGGAAAACCATTTTCAAAAAACTGTTTCAATAATTAAGTTTCAAGTATCCACAAAATAAAAATAATAATAAAAAAATTGGAAAATCCAAAAGTGCATTGATTGTATAAAAATCATAGATATAGATATTATATTAGTTAGTTTTTATTAATATAATTAAACTATTTTGCATAAAAAATCCATTTGCAATAGGATTCCTCCTACGGGTGAAACGAATCTATAAAAAAAAAAAAACTCAATTAATTGTTTTTTCACAATGTTTTCAATTTTTCACTTGATTGACGGGAACATTTTTAGAAATATTTTGATGTTTTTTTAGGATTCCGTACCCAAAGGGTAAAAACGGGACCCTATTACTAAGACACCACTGTCCGCCTGTCGTCTGTCTCATGAACCGTGATAGCTATATAGTTGATATTTCCACAAATGATGTATTTCTGTTGCCGCTATAACAACAAATACTAAAAGCAGAATAAAATTAATATTTAAGGGGGCTCCCATACAACAAACGTGTTTTTTCCGGCGTTTTTGCCTTGTGGTACGGAACCCTTCGTGTGCGAGTCCGACTCGCACAAGGCTAGATTTTTCGTTTCTTTTTGGCAAGTACCTACAGAATTAATCTCCATTAAATTATCTATATAATGGTATATAAATTAAGTAGGTTCTGTGTACTAGCAGAAGTATAACAATAGAAACAGTTGCAGAAAGGGGGCAAAAAAAAAATCAGTTTTAGTCGTGCAAAACAAGTCAAATATTAACATCACTTTCATTGTATTCACATCAAAATTGCACCTCCAGCCGTAAAAGAACATTTAATCGTACCTACAGAAGAATTAGACGCTCTGCTTACCACGAAGAATAAAAGATACAATATACATATTTGGCTGGAACATGACACTGCCTTTGTTCAGCATGACAACGGTCTGACATCTGCTGGCGGAACCGGAAAGAAAGAACCATGTGAGTTTAACACTCTTATCCCGAGTTTTGATCTTTAGTTTACATTCAAAGCTTTTTGACGAATACCTTCAGGGAATAAATATTCGTTTTCATATCTGTAAGCTTTCCGGAATCTGCAGTTTTGTGTTATTTCCGTAAGGATTGTTTTGGTTTACAAAAGGTTTATCCGAGGAAATCAGGTGCAGGAGAAGGGCCTATGAAATGAGCCAAAATATTTTATTGTTATTTGCTATTTCGGGAAAAAAAGTACAAGACCTCAAGTCTGCTATTAAAATAATGTCAGGATGGTCTATCATTGATTTCATAATTGTCGATTTTGACAAGTTTGATGAAGTTTGGTAATCTAATAATATAATGGCGTCATAAAGACTTTCCAATGGTCAACCACTCCATTGAAAAACCAATGGATGTTTTCGAATAAAATTGTATTATAATAATAGAAAACAAACAGCTCATTTATCAAATTAAATTTCAGTTGAGAACATCTATCATCGGTTTCTTAATAAAGTTCAACTATATCCGACGATCCTGCATACCTATCTCTTTTGTTTACTGTACATTTCAAACTTATTTTTACCTACTCGATCAATCAAAAATACCTTGCAAAACGCTTCACGTTACATTTCAAAACAAAAACTATTCAAATCAATTCACTCGATCAGTAAACAATGCGCCTAGAAAATCCGCTCTGAAATGTTCAACAAAATTTTGCAAAACTAGAGCTAGACTCACCATATTCAGGACATATGATGCAAAAAGCCACAGCCAGGAAAAAGCCGATCACTTCGCCACAGAATCCTTTGAAGGCCATTTTTCTCCTTTTTGTTTAACCAACGCTGGCTTTTACCGACATCTTCATTCTTTCTATTTTTCACAATTTCTCACTAAAAACCCCTCGGCACACTCATCGTTCTTTGTATAACATCCGACTTTTTAATCGACATCGTTCTTCCTAAGGGGAATTTTATCTTCTGATGTTTTATTTCGACTGGGTAGCGTTGAGGTCACATCTGTAAAAAAAAGAAAGAGGTTTTGTTAAAAAAAGTTTTTTTAAATTAAAATGAATGAATTTCTGTAAAATCTTCTTAAATTACGGGCTGATTTTTTAATAGTCATATAACTTATATCTAAAGAATAAATACGACAGTTTGATTTCTATACAAAAGCTGTCAAACCGCAATATTTTTTCCTCAGATAAAAATTATCTGACTATTGAAAAATCAGGCCTAAATTACCTAACAAATATTCAGAATCAATGTTATAAATTTTTCAATGTTTATTTTGTAATAGCGGTCAAACACAAGTCTATTTTGTTCAGCACAGCATAAATTGGGGAAAAAATCCCGATTATAAATTGATTGATGCATTAAATTTTTTTTTACACAAGATTTAGTTTTCCTTGAACTATTTCGATGCAAATTAATTTTATTTACAATTTAAATAAAATTTATTGTTTTATTCGAAATACTTCGGCTGCTAAAACGCCTCTGTTTCCCTAGAACATAATGATTATGAAACTACGGGCTCTCACATAAAATTTCTTGGGAGCTAATTACATTACAGTACAGAAACCCATTTCCGAGAGAATGTGTAAGACTTCATAAGCAAGGGTTCGCCAAGTTATTCTAAGACGTGACTCTAATAACAGTTTCTACCCAACATGTGGGTTCCAAGTTATGTTCTAAGCATTACTTTAAATGTCCTATTATATTTTCTAAGTTAAATTACCGCATTAATTGAGAACCTGTTAAATTTGTTTCGGAGATGTCGATGCCGAATAAAAAAATGTATCTGAAAAAGGTCTCAATAAAATCATCATCATCATTTCAGCCGAAAGACGTCCACTGCTGGACATAGGCCTCCCCCAAGCACTTCCACTTCGACCGGTTCTGTGCTTCTCGCATCCAATGGTTTCCCCAATAAAATAATGTTTTCAAATCCCGAAATAAATCCCGATTTTTGTCCACTGCACTACACTTATAGTCTATTTTATATACTTACAGTGAAAAAATATTGTCTCTACTTTCATTTTTTATTTTTCATGCCGAAAACTTGTGCAAATACTAAAAATCAAACCTAATACAAGGGTGTGCGCATCATAAAAAATATTTATGTTTCAGTTTTCATGGCACAGTTCTGGGTCAATAGAAAAAGGCGCGGGCAACATTGTTCTTTCGCTATTTTTGTGAGGCTCATTTCACTTTATTGCTACGTATATTGTAGCTGCATGTCGTCTTAAACCACATAAAAAATCACAAAAAAATATGAAGTTGGTTAAAAACAATGTGATGAATATGAAAACCATGTTCGAAGCGTTCAGTCTCAAAACAACATCAATAAAAAAAAAACTTCCCAATAAAAAAAACTCAAAATAAAAACTAGTAGTTTAAAGCTATGCAATCAACTTTGAACCATACACTTTAGCGATTAAGTTGAAAATCTATTATAAAAATTTGACAGATGTAGTACCTAGCTTGATTTTTGACCAAAAACACGAAAACATAAACGACCAAAAATTGAATTACGAATTCCAACATTCAATAAACTCATTTACCGGGCCGCGGTACACAAACGTTTTTTCACACAATACACGAAGCATAATTATTTGTTGAACATGTTACAACTGGAAGTGACCTGAAAAGGACGACGTGTATTGTTGGAGGCGTCCGAGGCAGAAATTGTATTGTGTTCCAGCTCTTTATGTACCACAGAAATGGCGCTACCTATGTCGCTTCTATCTGTTCTTTGTCGCTGTCACCTGTACAAGATTTCTTACGTTCCCCTTGCACAGTTTTAGTTGTTGCTAATGAAGTGGAAACGTACTGGAATGGGTACTTGCGGGAGTGCATCTGTGTATTAAGGGGTAACGAGTTGAGTGATTTTGTTTTTCGTTGCGCTGAGGTTTTATATGCTTTGTAGTTAAAGTCTAATCAGCAGTGCAATTCTGTAACCATCGCACCGTGAAAACTTAGGTGAAGTGAGCGTGGAGTCAGCTGTCAATAGTGTCAATTCCTAGCAAAAACAAACTCACATCACCTAAGTTTTCACGGTGAGATTTTTACAGAATCGACCGGCTGTATGTTCGTATTGTAAGGATTTCGAATTAGTTGGTTATTTTCGAATATTCAAAATATTTGTCTCAGTGATTTAACTTTTGAAATAAAGAAGGGTTTCCATATTTCTGAAACTATAAACTGAAACCATTATACGGGGCTATTGGTAAAAAAATCTGCTGTTCCCTACATTTTATACGAACATAAATGTAGGGAACAGCTGGTTTTGTTTTCGCGATTTCTGGTTTGGTCCCACAGTAAAAGTTGTTCATAATGATGAGTACGATGACCTCTTAAGAGGTTGTTAATGTTTTACCAATAACCCTGTATAATCATAGTCTTTATACTGGAAACACATTAGAACGTCCATTATAACATCAACTGTTTATTTAAAAGTGAGTTTGCAATTTAACTAATCCTAATGAAGTAATAAAAATAATTCTGGAAAAGGAAATAAAAGAGAGCTTGTGATTACTCAAAGAGACAGCCAAATCCTATCATTTCTTCGCCCTACAATCTTTTTTCCAATTTGTCTTAATGTTAATGCTGACGAAACAAGATTCCCTTCACTTCGGGCCCTGCCTTACTTAATGCCGAGTCTAATGTCGGTAAATATATAAAAATATCAAAGGAAATGAGTAAAGAAAATGGCATTATGTACATACATCATAATCAAAGCAAAACATATGATGTTCTTTGTGAAAAGTATAATAAACGTGACGTTGATAAAAATGGTAACGAAATTCGAAAAACTGAAGAAAGTATTTTTTTATCACTTTGTCTGCAGCCAATTATGGCTAACGAGACTGCGTAGAATAGGAATATATCATTGAATAAATAATATAATAGAACAAAAGGAAAACAATACCTACTACATCTAGATAATAAATACCTAGACAAACAGGTTTTTATACGATTTTCAATAGAACGGGTATCAACACTGTGTGTGAGGTACAAACCATCAAACTGAACTTTCTCCATAGGATTAACACCGTATCATCATCTGCCTAGCCTTTTCCCAACTATGTTGGGGTCGGCTCCCAGTCTAACCGGATGCAGCTGAGTACCAGTATTTTAGTAGGGTTAACAACGTAATCATAAAAAAATTATCAGTTGCCCCATATATTTGGGTCGAGTACACCTATGTATTGTCATTCTTGCGGTGACTTGGTTTGCCATAATCGCCACGCTAGGCAGGCGGAATGACAAGCACAAAAAAACACTTGGCCCCTAGTACCCGGCGGCCCGCCTACTCTTGGCTACGGTAGCGACCAAGGCCACGGTTAGGCAAGGGGTGCTAAGAATCCCCGGAAGAAAAGCGCAGAACCGGTCGAAGTGGAGGTGCTTGGGGGAGGCCTATGTCCAGCAGTGGACGTCTTTCGGTTTAAATGATGATGATGACCTACGTATTGAAGTTTTGTATAGGACAGCTGATTATATTTCAGTTGTTCAGTTTGATGGTGAATACCACACCCTTAAATGTGACCACCTATTTCTGATACGCCCTGTTTATCTGCCATCAAACCCTGGTTGATTTTGTTTGGTTTAGTTGGTTTGGTTTGGTTGGTTTGTTTGGTTGGTTTGGTTGGTTTGTTTGGTTTGGTTGGTTTGGTTGGTTTGGTTGGTTTGGTTAGTTTGGTTGGTTTGGTTGGTTTGGTTGGTTTGGTTGGTTTGGTTGGTTTGGTTGGTTTGGTTGGTTTGGTTGGTTTGGTTGGTTTGGTTGGTTTGGTTGGTTTGGTTGGTTTGGTTGGTTTGGTTGGTTTGGTTGGTTTGGTTGGTTTGGTTGGTTTGGTTTGGTTGGTTTGGTTGGTTTGGTTGGTTTGGTTGGTTTGGTTGGTTTGGTTGGTTTGGTTGGTTTGGTTGGTTGTTTGGTAGGTTTGGTTGGTTTGGTTGGTTTGGTTTGCTTGGTTTGGTTGGTGCGTCTTTAATTTATCCATCAAGTTTGGTAGAATAACAAAATCCAGTCCACATAGATAGAACTTATTCGATGCACGGCTGAAATTGTTTTTTTTAGCAACATCATAAAAGAGTGTCTATGAAGTTTCTTGCCCGTTCTTCTGCATAGGTACAGATGCCAGCACATCAAGCTACTACAATCTGTCAAATTTATTTAATAGACTTTCAACTTTACTGCTAAAACATAAGGTTCAAAGTTGATTGGGAAAATTTGACAGTTTCGGGTAGCTTGATGTGCTGGCGTCTGTACATACTACGCTTTGGAATGGGCAACTAGCTTCATATTTTTTGAATAATCGACTCCTTGACAGTTCTTATGTGCCTTTAAATGGGTTAGTTGAAATAAATGCTTTGAGTTCGAGTTTGATAAACCTTTGCCGTCATACTAACCCCCAAAAGCCCACAAAAACCTATTACTTCAAATTGCATAATGTATTTCTTTTAAAAAATAGTAAATAAAAATGTACTGTTTAAATAAGCCGCCAAAACGCTATCTTTAACAATATGGCGTCGTGACGTCACGATTCACGTAAACAAACGTTGAAACGGTCGAGATACTAGACAAAAGTCATCTGTTCTGTCAACGATAGAAAGAAATTTACTAAATCATGACGTCATCTTAAGTTCAGCCAATCCAGACCGTTTTCGATTACGTGGCGCCAGATTTAAAAAGATGAAGTTTTTTCGGGATATTTTTTATAAATAATACATTGTTTTGTAGTAAAATTAATGCAAATCGATTTTAAAAGCGATAATCTATACGAGTGTCAATAATTATGACCTTATTTTTTACATTGTCAAATAGCCTATTGTTAAACAGCAGCTGATATTATAAAAATACAAAAATTTATCATCATCATCAATTGAATAAAAAAACCCATTCATTAATATCAGTTGGTGTTTCCGAACGCCACACGTATATAAAAAGGAAAATACCTCAATAATAATTCCCATTTATGACATTTTACCGACAATAAATGTAAAATCACCAACATCCATCGTCATTTGCCATAAAACCTATCCATTCTTCTCTCGGGCTCATATAAACAGACTGTAAAAATGAGTCTTGTATTGGCAATAAAAAAGCGGTCAAGTGTGAGTCGGACTCTTACACGAAGGGCTCCGTAGCACCGTACAATAATTACTTTAGTAAAGAATAAAACACGTTTCTTGTATGGGAACCCCCTTTATTTTTAAACAATATTTTATTATTTGTCAAACCAATTACAGGTACTTTTGAATTGTAAAGGGGTCGGTCAGTTAGAAAGATGAAGCTAGTTGCTCATTCCAAAGCGTAGTAGCTATCCTATGGAGAAGAACGGGCAAGAAACTCCACGGATACTTTTTAAATCATTACAAAAATATTATTTGTTGTTATAGCGACCATAGTAGTACAAACTCTGTGCAAATTTAAGTGTCTACCTATTGTAGTTCAAAAGATACAGCCCTGTGACAGACGGACGGATGGACGGAGTAATAGGTACGGAGCCCCAAAAACGATTTAATGTGATACTTCAAAACGTTTCCCAACAAATGAAATGCGATAAATGTAATTTTTCAATGAAAGTAAAACAGTGGTTACTTTGATGGCTTCATGTAAATGGAATAGACTATAGCTTCCTTTGGTAAATAGTATGTCTTATGGTATTGATTTGAGATAATTTTAACGTTCAAAGAAGCTCGAAACAGATCAGGAATGCCTTTAAAATAATATTCAATCAATCCACCTAACCTTTACCAACTATGTGGGGTCAGCTTCGAATACAACACACATGTGTGTGTGTGTGTGTGTCACATGTGTGTGTGTGTGTACATGGTTTAACTGCTTACAGTTTTACATGGAGCGACTGCCCGTCTGACCTCTACAGGGTTATGGAGGTCAGACGGTCGGTAAGAATGGTTGTCAGACTTTTAGGCTTCTGACTACCCGTAACGATAGTTCAATATCTACGAATGACAGCCAGGACCAACGTCATTAAGTAATATTCAACGATAAATTTTAATTTGAGCATTGTTATCTGGGCACGTGATGTTTTTATGACTACGTCATTGAGCGGAGTCCGCGCAGCTGAATTTTGGGCCAAAAACATCTGATTTTTTGCCATCAATATGCTAAGAAGAAGATTGGAACATTGAATACAGGAAAACACAATAAGCTATTCAAGACAAAGTACACGCAACAGCACGAAAATATTTCTCATGCAAAGAAATTCTAAAATAATAACTTTGATTTATAACTCGAACATTCCGTGCCAAAAGTAAGACACGGTGCATAAGCACTGACTCGGCTTGTACAACTTGAGACGCGAACAACACTAAGAATGCATGAGACCGGGTAAAGTAGAAAAGTTTGCGTCATAAAGCAAATCCTTGCACCGGAATAATTCTCAAAAGTTGTTTGTGACGTGCCACGTTCAAGTTTATTCCCTACGGTTAAACTGGGACAATTTAGAGAGCATTAAAACTAGTAAAGCCTGCAGGAGCTTTTATCGTTATTAACACTATTGAAGATAATGGGACTGATTGTGCACTTAATGGTTAATCCAAGTTATGTAAAGTGAAATTTGGTGAGCAAGTAAGTTTGGTTGGTTTGGTTGGTTTCTGGATTGTGTTTAAACTATTTGTATACTCATGTTTGTTATTGCATCTGTTTGTTTCCCAAATAAAATAAAATAAAAAATAAATTAAAACTTTATGGACGTTAATATGTGGTACAATGCCTACCTGAGAATAACGCTGTAAATCTATATATCTGTCTATACTAATAATAAAGCTGAAGAGTTTGTTTGTTGGAACGCGCTAACCTCTGAAACTACCAGTTGGATTTGAAAAAAATCTTTTTGCATTTGGTAACCCAATTCTTGAGGAAGGCTACGTAACAGCACGCTAGGTAAGGAACAAAAAGAAAGAACGGTTAGCGAAAACGAGGTAAAAGCTCGGGTAGACGATGCGATGCGACGAGGTGGGTCGGGAGAACAAGAAATTTCACTCGGGCGAAGTCGCGGGCAGAAGCTAATACCTACTTTTATATTTAAAGCAGCAGCAAAAATTTTCAGAATAAATCTGTCTCGAAAATGTATCCAATTTTAAAGGCTTACCTAATCTCACAATCTTATAATGCGAAAACGAAATTTCACAAACAACTTCGATCGTTTTGCGAAATTTTTCTGTCAAAACTTCGAGATTTAGATTTGTACTGTCCTGTTTACCAGTATTTATGAGTCTCACCACACATTATTTACAAGTTTCCCCTGATCGCGATCAACTAAGATTAAGCCTGTCACGTTCCCCGCGAAAATTGCGGAGATTTAGGGACAGAAGAGTTAGAGAACTCATTTACATTATAACACCGTAAGTTCTGGGCGATGTAAAAAGTTTACGATGTTCCACCAACTAAGTGAATTTATGGTGGGCAATATCTTTAGTTGGATAGGGCTTGTTAAGTGCTTCGATTTTGTTTGGTCGTGGTACGGTTTCGAAATAATGAAATAAATGAGGAGCTTATCGTTATACGTTTTATTGATTGTTGACTTGCGACAGTCACTTATTTTCTTTAAACTTTTGTTGTAAATCTTATCTCGCTTTTGTCTTTTGACTAAAAAAATATCTACATATGCCTCAATCGCATGGAAATATCGGAATAAAAAGTATCCTATGTCCTAATCCACATGATGGTTTTTTTTTGGGTGGGAAATCATCAAATGACCCCTCCCGCTCTGGGCGAAGCGGAAGGGAGTGTCAGACTCTTAAGACTAAAACCCACCCGTGTTCCTTCAGTTGCCTGTGCCAGGGGCCACGGTATCTCTTTCGAACAACCTGCGACCCTGGCGGGCATCGGCCCTAGCGGACCCCGTCAGTTGGTGCTGACATCTCCTTGAGGCGCGCGTGGAACACAACGCGCCGTCGACCCGGGCCTGGTCCTTACCGGGCGGCGAGCTGCCCGTAGCTCGCCGCCCGCAAGCCCGCGCCTACGGTATGATGGTCTACCCACGTGCCAAATTTAATCCAAATCCTTTTAGCCGTTTCAACGTGAAAGCGTAACAAACCAACATACTAAAAATCAAATCTTTTCTCTTTATAATATTCGTTTAGCTTTAGATAGTCCATCGCGTTTACATCTACACATAGTTCATTTTTACTGGCGTTTTTTCATTAAACTTTCTAAACATAATATTCTTCTACAAAGGAAGGTTTTAGGTATTTGGTTACTTTGTATCTTATTTTCCTGAACTTTCATTTAAAAGTTTTTGTCATGGACGTTTTGCTCCGTCCGATCGAAACATCATAAAACTAGACCGGGGGCTACCTAAACTTTTGGACAGAAAAAACTTCTGCTAGCAGTTTTCATGAACTCGCCTTATCAAGTTAATGTAGAGGCGAAACATGAATATAAATACTACAAGGCTGTCTGTTGATTCTGTTTACATTATTTAGCTAGATACCTCTAAGTACATAATTATAAGAGGAAAAGTTCTGACTCACTCGCTGTGAGTCGTTCTGACTCACTTTTGAAATATATTTTTGTTCTGAGGCCAAAGCAAAGTGGAAGCTAGTTACTGCTAGTCGATAAAGGCATTAGCGATGAAGGCAGCATGTTTCAGTACTAATTCTAATACAATAGATTTATTATCCTGCAATAAAATATGTCCGTCGTTAAAGCCTTACTGTAGTGGATAATAGGGGGATTTACACTAAGTCGATTTTCGCCCTGCGACTGTTCGCTTACCAAATCGCGGCACAAGTTGAATCGTCACTCCATTTACACAGGTCGATAAAAATCGGCGATTTCTTCATGCGGCGGGCGGATCACCTGTGACAGAGCATTTTCACGGTCGATTTTAGTCACCCGCCGCTAGCGACCTGTCGACGCAAGACAAGAGTCGAAACCTACTCAACTTTACAACTTGCTATTTTAGTACGTGCGGCCTAACTGAATTGCCATTCAGACGTGTGACTGTAGTCACCTGTGTAAAGCCCGCATAATATTGGTCAACACCATACGAATCCGGCGTGTCACCGTTTACTCGCACTACAACACTAATGACGTTTACGTACCGGAAGACGTAGCGTTGGAAGGCCTCCCACAAGGTGGACCGACGACCTTGTGAAGGTCGCAGGAACCCGTTCGATGCGAGAAGCACAGAACCGGTCGAAGTGGAAGTGCTTGGGGGAGGCCTATGTCCAGCAGTGGACGTCTTTCGGCTGAAATGATGATGATGATGATGAACACTAATGACTTATAGACCCTGGCTGCTTTGCAGGCGGTCTGTTTTAGAAGTTGTGCGCTCAACGCACGAATTTTAATAATAATGCCTCTAACGTCTCTAGACTCTGCCTAACGCGGCGATTCCGAGCTCCGTGAATGGAGACTTTCATTTTGTATTTTTGTTTTTTGCCACCGACTTCCGTAATGAAAGGTATTTTTCACGTTGTATTAGTTTTTGGAAGTCGGTTGTTATTTTTATGTAATAAAGTTTTTATTTTCACCTTTTAGTTGTGGTACCCCACATAAATTCGCATTTCTTCACTTGCAAAGTAAATAACAGTGAAGTTATTATTATAACATCATCAACATCTCTGCTTGCGAGATGCAGGATTTTGCGTGACGTCAGTATGACGCGTTGTTCGCATGTGGCGTTGTAGATACCGCTATACCTATACGCTATACCGTATTGAAGCTAACTTAAAAACCTCTCATCAGAACTGGACCAAAATATGGGACCACTCTATAAGCTTTCAAACAAAATATTTTTGCAAATCGGTTTATAAATGACGGAGTTCTGAGGTAATAAACAATAAAAATACAACCAAATTGAGAAACTCCTCCTTTTTTTTTAAATGTTGCAATCCAAAATAGCACGGTACTACATGACATTTGAACGCTCACGGCCAAAGTATCAAGCTCCAGACATGCGCCACTGAATAAATAAATACCCGGAGATATTTTTGGAAAACTCCAGCCTTCCATACGTCAATATTCATTCAGTGCTAATGAAATAAGTACTTGACTTCCGAAATTCTGCATGTCACTCACGTTTAGTCTAATGAGAGGTAAACGACGTGACGCTGGCTATGTACAGACGCCAGCACATCAAGTGACCCGAAACTGCCATTTTCCCAATCAACTTTGAACCTTATGCTTTAGCGATAAAGTCGAAAATCTATCAAAGAAATTTGACATATTGTAGTAGGTTTATGTGCTGTACTACAGTAAGTCTGTGGTGTGTAATATGAACTTTGAAAATTGTGACTCGAAAAAAATGTATACTCATCGACTCTGGAACCTCTTCCTTTTTTTTGTTGATGAGACCTTTATAAATGACACTAGCGCGTGTGGCCATTACTTCAATTTCAATATAACTTTAATTGGATGCTACTGAAAAAATACTGTGTGTTAGTTACTGATGTTTAAAATCTTCGAAATAATAGCAGCACTAAATGAAATTTAAACGTAAGTAAAATAAATTCAATTTAAGTTACAAAATGTATTATACCAGTGCCAACATTCCCTGTCATAACATCACAAACTTTATTACGAACCAAAACTGCAGTAATTCTGCAGAACTCACTTCTTATTACAAAGTAATATTTCGAAAGGAAGAAAGTCACGAAAACTTACACGAACAAATAAGAACATTGTAACTCATTATAACTTTGCTTATAGGCAAACATGAACCTGAGGAACCTGTATGTTTGGCGTAAACTTTACCTCTTCTTCAAAGGACCAACTTGCCTTTATTACTTCAAAACGTCTATTAAAATAACGAGGCAGGTCCTTATGAAATATTTTACACTAAACAATGTTAAAGTAATGGCAAATGTGAATGATTAATTTTGCTCAATTTTGGGATCGTATGTGTATTGGAAAATCATTTTTAATTCTAAGAATTTTAAATTCTAAATTCTAGAAAAGATAATGTTGGATCAAACAAAAATCCAGCTTAAAGTAAATCTACCACTTTAAGCCACGCATCAAAGTAAATGATCAAGATCATTTACTTGGTGGGTTTTCTATAAGCCGGCTTTTTGTCTGGTCCAACATTTTAATGTTTCATATTTCATTTTCTCTTCTCTTCAAGAGCAGTGGCAACGGCACCGACTTACGAGTTGTAGGTCGTGGGTTTGAACCTAGGCAGGCACTTTACTTTAAGTAAATAATTTCATCACCACACAGCTCTAAAAACGGTAAAGAAAGACGTCGTAAAGGAAACCGACATGTCCTAGAACCAAAAAATCGAAGACGACACGACCAACCCGCATTGAGCCCGCGTGGTAGATAGGCCTGTGTAGAGGAGGCCTGTGTCCCAGCAGTGCTAAAGTTAGAAAAGGCAAACATTTACATTCCTAACAATAACGTCAAATTATGTGTCATATATATAGTATTTGATGGACGCGGGAAGGTCAATAAGTGAAAAACTTTTCGGAGCTTTTCACGTCCCCTGTTCCATATTTCCCTTCACTCATCCACACATGTTGGATATGACAAACATTCAGCCGGCACACGTTAGTATAAACAGACCGAACTACTTGTGCGAAGTGCCTGTCGTTCTCACTCAGAATGAAAAAAGCGCGTGAGCCATGCATACAGAGGAGGCGTCATTTATCATGTGAAGATACGTTCCTTTTCACGCGTGTAGTGTGTGTTGCGAGGCTTAGAAGTATTAGAATAAGGAATGAAAATAAACCTTAGAAAGAAGGACAAGGTGTGTTTTCGTGAAATATGTACTCTAACCTTTTTTTTTATAATTTTTTTTTTATTTGTTTTTTTAATGTATATATTTTGTGTATATTTTGAATCAAAAACCAAACGCATTAAAAGTGAAACGTGTAATCTTAACCAATCAAAGGCATTCGATAGATTACCACGACGATGGTCGTAAGAAATAAAGACTGATTGAAATTGAAAATCTTAAATATTTTGTCAAATAATGCATGCAGCCAGTTTTTCATGTTTTTTCCACTGTTATTTTACCTCTAACAGCAGCAACCTTATTATAACGACAATAAAGATCAAAGTGATCTTCTCAGACCTGTCAGTGGCAGCAACCCAACATCAACCTTATTAAAAATAAGAATAAGGATCACTGTTGCGTTGACAGTGTTGCAAAATCTGAGGTAAAATATCTATGAAAGGACTGTTCTAACGTCCAATACACGTCAATGTTGTTACATAACAGGTAGCAAAATAAGCCCTGCTGTGCTATTCTGTAAAAATCTCACCGTGAAAACTTAGGTGAAGTAAGCGTGGAGTGTTTATGTAATTCCTAGCAAAAACAAACTCACTTCACCTAAGTTTTCACGGTGAGATTTTTACATAATCGACCGGCAGTACCTAAAAACAGTCACAAATTCACAATACACAAGAAATTGGCAAAAGTAATATTGGAAAAGTAGGTACCTACATTTAAACAGGAAGCGTGTGAAGACGTGTCCCGTAGTTGCTCAAGACGTGACAAGCCAATGCTCATTCGGAATCAGGGCAGGATACATACACGGAATATCAAACGGTATTGTACTCCAAGCGAATATTCCCATACTATTGATATGAGTTATATGTAAAAAGGAAATGTATTCGTGAGGAATTCGAAAGATATTTTATCTATATCTGTGATATCGAATATATCGAATGCAGTACGAGTGTATTTTGTTAAATAAGATGGTTGTATGTAACTATGTATATTGTGTGTCAAGTTCATAAATTCAGATGTTTTTAGGAAAATGTTCCATATCATTTTGATATTATTACTGGCCTTTTATAGCTGTGGTGCTCCTATGAACTAAAATATGTACAATAAGTAATTATTATTGACAGGTAAAACTAGTAACTACCTCCGGAATAACTCCTATAATTATACAGGGTTCTTGTGCATTCTTCGCCATAGATACCTACTATGCTTTGCAATAGGAATGCATTATCTTTCTAACTAACCGACTCGTTGACCATTCAAAAGTGTTTGTTAATGATTTAATTGAAATGTTAACTCATAAACCCACCGATTAATATCGATATGTAATTTTACTCGTAGTTTTTAACCTAAAATAACCTATACAGACAGTAATAATATCTCGTATTTAAGCTATAAAGAACGAATGGTCAAGGTCAATCGACCAACAGCCCTTCATGACACCGTTAGAAATTTTTACTAGCACTAACGTGACTGCGGCGTCAACTAAGCTATCGATTGATGACCTAAATATCGTCATGGCAGTGCCTGGTCCAGATGCCTTGAGTTCGTCAGTTTGATTAACGCATCTTGTGAGAGGTTTGAAGTCTTCAGTTTGAATGTAGGCTGAAAAAGGTTTTGGGAAAAATTCAACCTCAAATCACAGTGTTTTAAGATTGAATTTCGCGAAATTGCGAACGAATAAAGCTTTTTCGATTGGGTTGAATTTAATACTAGCCCCCTTACTAATAAACGTTGTATAGCGTCTGTATAGTTACACAACGCTTTGTCTTCTTCTTTCAAAAGTCAAATTACAGACGACTGATAGAGAGAATTCGGAGTGTAACTATGCATCTCATTCCATTTTAGATAAAGTATTATTTTAATCGATTGATGACCTATTTATCGCCATGGCAGCGACTAAACCCAGTGCTTAGAGATCGGCAGTTTGATTAACACATATTCATTTCTGAGATATTTTAATAATTAGGTCTTCATTTAGAATGGAAGCTGAGAAAGTTTTTTAGGGGCTGTGTTTTGAGGTTCAATGAGAGAAAATGTGGATTGTGTGATTAAAGATAAAATAAACAAAGAGAATTAAAATTTCTCTGTTTTACTTTGAAGTATAAGTACAGTCAACAAAGGAGTTAAGTATACAGGAGCGTCGGATATTGTTGAAGTTTACTAAGAAACTGATGGATATTCTCGAATAAAATTTTAGTTTATTAATAGAAAACAAACAGCTCATTTATTAAATTAAATTTCAGTCCAGAACATCCATCGGTTTCTTAGTAAACTTCAACTATATCCGACGCTCCTGTATACTTAACTCCTTTGTTGACTGTACATACCTACATATTTAAATCTTCTTTAAATAAACACAATGTATTTGTAAGTTCACGAACATTTTCTAAAACGGATTATTTTCTCAAACACAAAAGAAGCAACAAGATCTAAGATCAAAGTGGCATCCCAGTGTCAGGGTTTGTCATGACAACCCTTGATATGACATTGTCTGTGCTCATATTACCCCGACACGAGACACGGTGCGTCTGACGTAAATACGGAATAATTATGAAATTTCGCTTCAAAGAGAGAGAGAGTTTCAGGAATTATTTGTTAACGTGAAGAGGCTTGTACCTACAAAATATATTTATTTCTTGAAAGTTCAATAAACTTGGGCAAATTACGAAGGCTATTTTATTTTGGGCATCGGTCTTCAATATTAAAATTGTGTGTTCTATTTCTGGAAAATTTTACTTAATTGTTATCGAGCTACCTGCGGTCAAGAGTAGAGGTTTTGGGTTTCTTTAAATATTTCTGTGCTTCATAATAAAAAACTGGCCAAGTGCGAGTCGGACTCGCACACGAAGGGTTCCGTATCACAAGGCAAAAACGCCGAAAAAAATACGTTTGTTGTATGGGAGCCCCCCTTAAATATTTATTTTATTTTAATTTTATTATTAAAGTAAAAATACAACTGAGTATTTTGTGAATATTTCAACTGTCTAGCTACCGCGGTTCTTGAGATACAGCCTGGTAACCTGGTGACGTACGGACGGACGGACGGACGGACGGACGGACGGACGGACGGACTGACGGAAGGACGGACGGACGGACAGACAGCGCAGTCTTAGTAATAGGGTTCCGTTTTTACCCTTTGGGTACGGAACCCTAAAAACAGATACTGAAGTGGGTATCAGACCCGTTACGTTTCTGACTGGCTCATTAACATTACATGAGCTCGCATAGTTTGTGACGATGTAAGCCAACACTTCTTCCCCGTCTTGTCAATGCTTCCTAAACAGAATAAATAAGAGAAGACGAAGATGCAGTAAGTAATCAGAAACTATACCTAATCAACATAATACTTGTCTCCAAAATCCGTCCTCCAATCCTCAATTCCCATGCGAAATAACAGTGATACGCATCATGTTGAACTAATTCCATCACAAGCCCCACAAACTGTCTCATTATGCTGAAATATTCCTATGTTTATTCTACTCGTTAATACTAACGCAATAACTTGAAGATTACGCCCGTAGGGTGGCGTCGAGGCGTCTACAAAATGACTGCGATTATTCAAAAAGACTCGCATTTTTTTGGGTCCCGTACGCAGATTACGAGTTTTGTATAATTCGTCGATTTCGCCAGACGGTGCTGTCTTCCGCGGCACTCGTTTGTTTTTGGAAAATAAAAGCATGCGGAGGAAAATCTATGTTTTTTTTATCAACTAATTGTATGTCAAGCTACTGAAAATTCTTTTTTAACTCTGTATTTTATATACGTAGTCAAAGCATGATAACGTAGATAAAATAATAAATAAAACAGGAAATAAATATTTACGGAACCCGGACGAATATATTCCGCTACATTAAAATTTATGTGAAAATTTTTCACATCTGGCAATGTTTTGGAATGTTGTCCAAGATTTATTTGAATTTTTTAACATTTCCAGGAAATCCAATGCGGCGTAAGCCACTCAAATAACCTTGTTAATTAAAGGGATCCTCTCAAAAGACAGTTAAAAGGATTTTAACCAAGCTGGGTTTAAAGCAAAATTCAGTTGCTTCACATTTTTGATGCATTGCGAAAGTAGGAACCTATTGTTGAAGGAGAAAAGCGATTTTTTTTTTGTGTATAGAGACCCTGCTTTCAAATAGAATTTAATTATCTTTAAGAAATGTAAAGAGATGAACTTGTTTTAAAATAAATGGCGCTGGGTTTACCTGTTGCAATTTTAAAACTCATAAAACAACATCTACTCGTTTTCTAGAAATTTAGCGTAGGTGGACATTACAAGCAATTTGACCCCCTAATCTTTGCTTGCAGTGGAAATAGTCCAAGAAAATCATCATCATCTGCCTAGCCTTTTCCCAACTATGTTGGGGTCGGCTTCCAGTCTAACCGGATGCAGCTGAATACCAGTATTTTACATGGAGCGACTGCCTATCTGACCTCCACAACCCAGTTACTGGGTAATACGATACCCCTTGGTAAGACTGGTTGTCAGACTTTCCGGCTTCTGACTACCAGTAACGACTGTCAAAGATCCACGAATGACAGCCGGGACCAACGTGCTTTCCGAGGCACGGAGGGGTCTCGGTATGTAAAGATGGTCACCCATTCACAGACCAACCGCGGCAAGCGTAGCTTAACCTGATCGATCGACCTGTGCGGCTGTTATTATTTAGCCACGGGCCCCCCTAAATAGTCCAAGCAAATAATATGCACTATATGCACAACCCTATTGAGCAAAGCGATCGAATGTTAGCTTTCCCTGCTCATGTTAGAAGCTTAGAATTCCACATTCCGGTCAATAGGGCAAACACAATTGCTAGCCACAATGCACGAACCGAATGGCCAATAAATGTTTGCTCAGTATCTCAATGTTTGTACTTGTGATTTGTATGTGTAATGCTATTTGATAACACAGGGTACACACGGTCGAAGAGTTAAAGGCATAGGAGAAGAGGGTTGGTTACAGTACGGCTATCCTCTTGGGGTGCATTGTGTCTGTGGTAGCCACTTTACGGTGAACCAAACGACAAACAGGCTGCCGACCAATAACCGAGAATCCTTAGGTGCCCAGTAAGCTACATGACTGGATAAGGACGGGTTATCTTTAAAACTAAGTAGACTTCTATAGTTGTAAATAAACCGTTTTAAACCAAAAAACGGTTTAATAGCACGACCACGTGAGCCGATATTGATTACGAACGTTTGTATTGTTTGTTTTTTTTTTTTTAAACATTGCCCCACACTAGGAATTTCTCCTGTATTGTGGGTGCGTTTACAAACATTTAAACTCACATACACAAACAGCCACGTTGATCAATCTACGGCTCTTGTGGTCGTGGTCTTAAACCGTTTTTTTGGTTTAAAACGGTTTATTTACAACTTTGATCGCAACCAACAATGATTTTTTTTTTGATACAAACAAGAACTTTAATATTTTTTTATGAAAAGCGTCTGTGGCTAACTGGATACGTGAGCAACTCCTGAAGCAGGTTCCGGCTTATTTTTGAAGTACAGACCCTTAAAAATCATTATTCCCACTGTACTTTAGTTATGGTGTACATAATAAAGAATATTCTATTCTATTCTACAAAAAACCTTTCCTTCAGCACACTAAGCCAAAGGAGCAATAAACATGATAATAGACATAATAACAGTGAAAACATAACAATCCGTTATGATCTAGTGTTGTCTAGTTAGCAGTTCTATTCTACAAAAAACCTTTCCTTCAGCACACTAAGCCAAAGGAGCAATAAACATGATAATAGACATAATAACAGTGAAAACATAACAATCCGTTATGATCTAGTGTTGTCTAGTTAGCAGTTCTATTCTACAAAAAACCTTTCCTTCAGCACACTAAGCCAAAGGAGCAATAAACATGATAATAGACATAATAACAGTGAAAACATAACAATCCGTTATGATCTAGTGTTGTCTAGTTAGCAGTTCTATTCTACAAAAAACCTTTCCTTCAGCACACTAAGCCAAAGGAGCAATAAACATGATAATAGACATAATAACAGTGAAAACATAACAATCCGTTATGATCTAGTGTTGTCTAGTTAGCAGTTCTATTCTACAAAAAACCTTTCCTTCAGCACACTAAGCCAAAGGAGCAATAAACATGATAATAGACATAATAACAGTGAAAACATAACAATCCGTTATGATCTAGTGTTGTCTAGTTAGCATCGAGATCGGTCCCCAAACGGCACCTTGAGCCAAAACTAACATAAATCTAAAGCTATTAATATAAATTACTTACGATTTACAATCCCTTTGGGGTGTTAAATTACAGTTATTTCCCTTCTATATAAAGCCTTTATCATAACAGACCGGACTCCTAACGTGTCGGCATCCATTTTAATTATTTATTATTGTGAGGTTTTAATGAGTTGGCCTTTGCTTAATGGGTTCGGATTAATTAGCGAACGTTTTGGGTCGAGTTGTTTTAAAATGTTAAAGTAATGAGGTTTGATGTTAATTGAATATGGATTTCTGGGAGGAGCTGGTGCTTAATTTTTACGTTAGTGATGAGAAAAGTAAGTGGTTATGTGTAATTTGACTGATCATGTTGTTGGCTCGTGAAAAGTCAGTCTCTGAGTAACATACATATTAAGGTCTATTCAAATGTATGTTTCTAACTGTTGTTATTTCAAGTTAAACAAATATCAACTTTATTTTAATGGTTATTATGTTGATTTCAGAGTGACTAACACTATTTAAAAAGTTATAAAATGTTTGAAGTTGTAGCGTAAATTGAACTTTATTGTGTCGGCATTAAAGTTATTTTTCCAAATACTCATATTTGTTTACATGTTTGGCAATTATATCGCGGTGATTACATAGGTAGGCATAACATCACGCCTGTAATCTCTGAAGTGTTAGGCAAAGGTGTACTTAGTAGACCCAAATTTTGCCAATTACGTTAAGGTAATAATTACCCATTTTTTTTTTTTTTTTTGCGGATGGGAAATCATCAAATGACCCCTCCCGCTCTGGGTGGAGCGGAAGGGAGTGTCAGACTCTTACTGACTAAAACCCACCCGTGTTCCTTCCTTAGCCCTTTATGTTCCGGGCCAGCGGTAACCCTTTCGGACAATCCCGCTGACCCGGCAGGCTTCGGCCCTATGGGGCCCCTCCTCGATACTGACATCTCTTTGAGGCGCGCGTGGAACACGTACGCGCCGTCCGGCACGGGCCTGGTCCTGATCGGACGGTGAGCTACCCATTACTCTCCGCCCGCAGGCCCGCGCCTACGGTGGCCGGGAGTCGTCGCGCGGCTCCCGACGCCCGGAGCGTCTCCCGCGGCGGCTGGGACGGGAGGCTCTCTCCCTGAGCCGTCCCGCCACCTCCTTCGCTAGCATGACTGCTTCGCAGAAGGAGGTGACTGCCTCCCACTCCCTCTCGCCCCGGACCATGGCTTGCACCAGGGCCGGGCGCGAGAGGTCGCCGCCGCTGCCGATCGCCTCTACGAGGACACGGCGGTGCTCCGCCCAAGCGGGGCAGACCTCCACCGTGTGCTCCACCGTGTCCTCTGGGCGATCCTGGCAATGGTGACACCCGGGCGTTTCCTCCCGCCTGATGATGTGCAGGAACCTCCCGAAACTTCCGTGTCCGGTGAGGACCTGCGTCAGGCGGTAGGTGAGGGCGCCGTGGCGCCTCTCTAGCCACTCCTCAAAGAGGGGTCTTATCGCCGCTATCGCGGCGTGCCCTGCGCTGGGTTGCGACAGTCGTTCCTTCCATGTCGCCATGAGATCGCGCCGGAGCTCCGTCCGCTCCGCAGCGATTTGCCGCGGAAGCGGAACTTCTCCCCGGCGTAGTGCCTCCGCGCGCCACTCATATACGCGCGCGAGGACTATCGCCTCCAGATCCCATGGCGGCAGTCCGGCAATGAGGCTTGCCGCCTCGCCAGAGATCGTGCGGTAGCCCCGGATAAGCCTTATGGCTACCACCTTCTGGGGCGCGTTCAGGTAGTGGGCGGCTCGCCGCCGCAGTGAACGCGCTCACACCGGGGCCCCGTATAGGGCCATGGACCGCACGACCCCCGCGTAAAGCCTCCGGCAGGAGGCGAATAATTACCCATGACAGACATATCGAATCCACTGAGTGATCATTGTTATCGTTACTTACATAGTTACACTTACTTACTTACTTGCCGTGATCAATATTTTCTTATTTCCCTTCATAAAAAGAGTATTTCCCTCTTCAATTTCATATTTCTATAACTATCCAACAAACCTTTACAAAACTGTCACTCACATAATTTTTCTATTCCCTTTCATAAACCCCTATTTTCGTTCCATTTTCCTTTGACAGTTGAGAAGGACCTATGGGAAGGACAAAACGATTTGACGGTATACTTTTCTCGTCAGTCAGAATCCTGACAATCCTTTGTCAAAAATCTTTTTTGTGGCGTCAAGTTTTCTAGAATTTCCTATTGAATTTTTCTTGAGCTTTTGAAATTCAGATTAACCTCTTGACCGCCACAGTCATGTATAGAATATGACAAACCAAAATGTGCCCAGCACGCCACGGTTCGACTACATGACAGACTTTGACGTCGAGGGCACGTTTTTGATTTTTTGACATGTGGCGGTCTAAAGGTTAAAAAGAAATAAGGCTTTCAGAATTGAGCTTTAGCAGCTGTATAAAGATCATAGCACACGTATCAAATCGGAAAGGGATTGGCACCGTATCGCCTTTCGCTTCGCCGTCAAACAGGCGTCAAGCTAACGTAAGCACATAACCAAAGCGGATCACCAGCTCCGATACGTCGATTCAGCTACGGCTAGGCGACGCCGCGCTTACGGCTCGCCGACCGAGGGAGGGGTGAGAGGGTCAAGGGTGGACTAAGAGACGAAAGCTCGGGTACGGAAAGACGTAGGTAAGCGCGGGGATGACGAGCCGTAAGCGCACGGACGAAGAGCCGTAACGCAATGCACCACGGTTCGTGAGCTTTTCCCGAGGCGAGGCGATTACGTTACGATTCCGATTAGTGTGCGTTGCAGTAGGGAGTTTCATACAAAGAATACTGAACGGATCGAGTTGATATAGTGCGGATCCCTTTCCGGTTTGATACGTGTGCTATGACCTCAAAACACATTTGATATTCAGACAGAAAATGGTTTTTCAATCTTGTGAATACAATGTGGAGATAGCAAAAAATAAACTCACTGACAATACTAATACAAAGGAGTATTTTGAAACTATCAAATAAATTCGAACAATGAAATAAAAAAAAAGTGTTTTAGGCAGTCTATAGGTATACAGTCAGCCCAGAATGTGGCTACGAGCTTGGCACCTTCAGTATCATCTATCAACTCCTGTAGTGTGCAGACAAAAGGACACCCCGTACACGATGTTAAATGCCCCATTGTTTATGTGACAGAAAAAGTAGGTCATCATAATTCATCATCATTTTATTTTATTGTCAGGCAACTAAGGCCCATAGATAAAATACACAAAATAATCATATACGATAATAAACTATAATAAAAACCTTAAAACTATAAACTATACACGTAACATTGTCAGCGTCGTGTTTCGCTGCGTGGTGTCGCGTAACCGTCCACGGAAACGTCGATATACGACACCTTTCGGCCAAAAGTCCTCTTTCAGGCAGGTCTGTAGATGTTGGGTTGGAACTCGTACCACGAATGAGTTGATGTTGTGTTGTGTTGTGTGTTGTGTGTGTGTGACCTATGTTTGAGGTAACATTCTAGCCAAGTTTTATCAAAACTTTACAAGAGAAAAACCAGTATTTAACACCAAAAAAGAAAGCAAAACATAGAAGTATTCGCCGCAAGTTGAAAGAGTTAATCAGGATCGCGTGTACTTAATAGGTAAGTGTTAATTATAGTAATAACAGCTTGGTACTCGATGCAGAGAATTGAATGCGGTAAAATAACCTCGAAACTATTCGAGACCTAAGTATACCTGATACAGTAGGTGAAATTATTTAAAACTAGCTGCGCCCCGCGGTTTCACCCGCGTAAGTGTCGATCCCGTGGGAATATCGGGATAAAAAGTAGCCTATATGTTAATCCAGGGTGTCAGCTACCTCCATAGAGAATTTTATCAAAATTAGTCCAGCCGTTTGAGCGTGAAGAAGTAACAAACATATAAACACACATACACACACACTCACAAACTTTCGCCTTTATAATATTAGTGAGATGCCCTCCAATTCCTTCCATCTTTCGCGAGCCGTCGCGTCCCCCTTCCAGTTTTGACGGAACCTATCCAGCTCGTCCCACCATCCCGAATTTATTAAACGGAAAATATTTTCCTGTAAAAACTTTTTGAGCGCACAATGATACACACTTTTTTGGGTCCCGTAACTCAAAAGGAAAAATTGAACCCTTATAGGATCACTTCGTTGTGTGTCTGTCAAGAACCTTCTTCTCAGGAACGCATAGAGGTAACAAGTTGAAATTAATATCAAATCTAAAAGTTTTTCATTTCTGGCCATCTCTTGCAGTAACTAAGCCAGGACACCTCGATCAAACTGGTTAGGTAGGTTAGAACTGTGACCAACCGTGCTACATCCAATTTAGTCGCAGTTACTTGGTTATTCGAAGACATGTGACATCCACCAACCCGCACTGAGCCCGCGTGGTGGATTACGGCCCACTCCCTCTCATTAAGAGGAGGCCTGTATCCCACCAGTGGGAACATTATAGGCTGATTATGGTTACTTGGTTATTTGGTATTTTTACGACCCCAAAATAAGAATTATAAGAGGTTCACACAAAGAGGCGCTATCATTATATTAGTGTTCAATAATATTTTTAGGAGAGCATACTGAGAGGTTCAATAAAATACATGCCGTAATTAAACAGTCTGAAATCTTAAACAAAATCTGATATATGTAAATCAGCTTTCTCTTGTAGACTGGTGTAGGCTAGGTACGTAACTATAAATTTTGTAAGTACTTCTCCTAGACAACAGACCACAAACCGCAGCGAATTTTGGGTAAAGTCTAACAGACGTAAATTAATATGTCATGTGGTTTAAAAGAAAGGGCTTACTTCTTTTATTCAGAATGTACATACCAGAACAAGAAAATTGATGTTACATTTTGAACATCAATAGCAGCTATGATAAGATGGTAGGTCACCATGTCCGTTTATTGAAAACGGGCATTATTCTTCACCACTTCGAATATCTTACCTGGAAAGAAGAAATTATAATTACTATTCATAATTTTTTTATTGGTTTCTAAAAAAGTTACCTACGTATTTTTACCTAAGTATCTTTCAAGGCTTGTACTTAATGATAAATAAAAAATAAAAAACTGGCCAAGTGCGAGTCGGACTCGCACACGAAGGGTTCCGTACCACAAGGCAAAAACGCCGATAAAAACACGTTTGCTGTATGGGAGCCCCCCTTAAATATTTATTTTATTTTAATTTTATTATTTCTTATTAAAGTAAAAATACAACTGAGTATTTTGTGAATATTTCAAGTGCCTACCTGTTGCCATTATTGATGTCGAGCAAAAAAGGGCAAAAAAATCGCGTTTGTTGTATGGGAGCCTCCCTTAAATATTTATTTTATTTTGTTTTTAGTATTTGTTGTTATAGCGGCAACAGGAATACATAATTTGTGAAAATTTCAACTGTCTAGCTATCCCGTTTCTTGAGATACAGCCTGGTGACAGACAGACGGACAGACAGCGAAGTCTTAGTAATAGGGTTCCGTTTTTACCGTTTGGTACGGAACCTTAAAAACGTGTGCCGTCGGGGTCCCCCGTCCGGAACGAAGTTCCTTACGTGACACTCGCACTCACACACACTCGTATATAACAGAAACAGACAGAGAGAGAGAAAAGGTGAATTTAATACGCGTTTTTAATACAGAGCCATCTAGTATTAATTTTAGAAACTCTCATGTAGTTGTTCTCGGAGTTTTATCTTTGATTTTCATTATGAAGTCAATCTTTCGTTCGCATAACGTTACCTACATACATTATAACACTACATACTTAGTTCATTTCTACTGCGTTGGAACTTTGTTACATTAAAAAGGCTATTAACAAAAAGCATGTCAATAAATAATACTAAGTATATTAGTAAACTCCACCTTTTGCGATAACTTACGGTATTGAAGCAAGGGCGAAATACAATGACGCATTATATTTCCATTTTACTGTAGGTATAATAACATGCTCTATGGTTCTTCCGCTTTCATTGTGTTATTAAAAACTGAGAAAGAAAATGCCAGGGGTCACGTCATTCTATGACTAAAGTAATGAAATATTTGTTAGTAGGCCACTGACTTTTATAAAGGACACGTGACTCAAGTGTCTTCCCCTAAGCTTCTAATTAATAAGAAAGATGTTATTGGACGATTTCTTAATTTTATAGTTACTGGGCAGTTTATGTTGTTCTTAAATTATTTAATAGGCAAGATTGTAATAACCAATTGTGATACTTTATAAAAGAAAAGAAAAGTTGGTCACGAGTTTACGAAAAAATCATTGTTAATTATTTCTCTAATAAAAAAACAGCGGTGAAAGTTTTTAATTCCTTCACTGTATTATCTAATTAGAAATAAATTGTAACCTCTGTAATTTTAGTTTTGTAACATCAAAGAAAGAAAAAGAATGAAAGAAAAATGTTTATTTGGACACAGACACATCAATTATTTTCTAGTAAAACTTTCCAAAGAAAATGTCAAGAATAAATATATAGTCATCATTAAAACTTATAACAAATCCAAGTATTAGGGGAGAATTGTACAAAACCGTAAACCGGCGTAAAACAGTAGGTATATCACGTTTATTTCGGTCAATAATTCAAATTTCCTGCCTGACGACCGCTCAGTAGCACCAACCAATGAGACCAATTTGTCAACAATCTTGTAGGTGCAAGCACGCTCGTTAGTAAAATATTTCATTTTATTGGTTTTTGGTGGTCTTGATCTTATTTTTGAGTAAATTCAAGCAAAAATTGTGAAATCTACTTGTGCTATTAATAGGTAAATCTCAAATTATCTATGTTAAAAAGTATTTATTCGCTCGTAATTAACAATGTTTTAACCGGCGAGACGATTTTCGTATGTAGTAGTAAGTGATATGTTTAAACAAACGAGTCTTGGGGCAAAACCGCTCGGGGTAAAGCCGGCCCGGCCCATATACGATTTTGACCCACATGTATTAATATGAAATAGCCTTCTAATTTATCATTGCAGATGGTACAAAGATGCCGCGTAATTATAAAAGGAAGTCAAACAGATAAGAATGGGACATGAAAAACATGAGAAAAACGGTTCAGCGGTGACCCGATGCAACTGCTGCCGCGTCACTAGATAACCCTATTCCATCTACCTCTTTTACGCGACTCGATGACCCGGTACCATCCACTTCTTCTACACCCCTCGCTGAACATCGTTAACTCCTCCTGCTGTTAAACTAGTCTATGCAACTCTGTCTCCAGCCGATATAATGCCTGTTCCCAAGATAAGCAGAAAAAGAAAAACCGATCGTCTAAGACGAAAAACATCTGTCATCACGTCCTCGCCCTACAAAGAAGAATGAACAACCACCACTCATACTCGTAACAAAAAAAACAGCTAAACTTAGTTTGAACCAGTCAACTAAAGCCACAAACAAAATCCACGAATGAAAACATTTACCATTTATTGTCTGGAGGAATACGGAACAAGCCGCCTAGATGAAGGTTAGGTGCAATGCACAAGTTACAAAAGCTGGGCTCATGATGGCTATACACGCTATGACCCAGAGGAACTTAATGATTTCTTGTGTACGGGCTGCGTTGCCTCTCGGTAATTTCCGGGAAAGTATCGTACATAGTATACGGTTTTGACCAGGGGTCGAGGCAAAACTTTAATTTATATAAACAATATTCAGGAAATTACACTACACGGCCATCTTACTCTATACGCAGATGACACTTGCTTATTTTATTTCGGATCTTCCATTCATGATTTAGTTTCCCAGGCTCAAGATGATCTAAACACCCTTTTCTCATGGTTTCAATATAATTTATTAACGATTAACATCTCTAAAACATGCTATATCTTGTTTAAAGCAAAAAATAAAATAATACCTCCACATAATCCATTAGTAATCAACAACGTGCCCTTACAGCAAAAAAATTGTGAGAAATACCTTGGATTAAGAATGGATAGTTCTCTATCGTGGACTGTTCACTTGGATCATATAAAAACAAAGCTTATGTCTCTACTTGGATCTCTCCGAAACATAGTTCGATGTATTCCACATAGACTGCGTCACACCATCTATAACGCCTTGGTAAAACCACACCTACTATATCTGGTTGAAGTGTGGGGCAGTGCGGCCAAGACGAAGCTAGCAAGTCTCCAAGTTGCACAAAACAAATTAATAAAAATGATTTTTAACTATCCGTATTTAACATCAACGTGCAAAATTTATGAAGAAACCAAAATAATGAACATTAGACAGTTATATATTTACAATACATGTATTTTCATTCGTAAGGCACTTAACAAAAGTATACAGACCAACTTAACATTTACTAAAGTAAGACAAGTAACCCAACGTAGCAGTCGTCGAGCTAGTTTTCTGATTTTACCGAAGATGAGAACTAAATTTGGCAAAAAAATGTTAACTTTTGAAGGAGCACAGTTGTATAACAAAATACCCTCATGTATAAAAAAGTTGCACTCATTCAATGCATTCAAGACTCAATTAGCTGCATATTTAATTACAAATAAAACCCTTCCTAAAAGCTGAATGCATTGGATGGGTGTATCATAATTGCTACCGTGACGTCTGTGACGAACTTTATATAATTTACTATACCTAAGCATTGTTCTCATGTAAGTGACTTTGTGTCTTTTTTGAGAATAAATATCTTTAAACCTAAAACCGGAATGAGCAGAGGTTTCCTTTTTTTTGTTTTTTATTGTCTAACGATGTGATTATGTGCCTAATGAGACTGACTAATAATTTAAGTTGCACTTGTGTTTTTAAATTAATGATGACCTATAATCCTAAATTCTTAGATATACGACTTTACTCCACTCTCCCCTACGGTTACTTAACCACCCTTTCAACAAGAGGTCATTGCCCTGATGACCTAACATTGCTGTGCCGGGCGAAGAGCCAAAGATACAGAGATTTAGATTCATCCCGAATGGGTACCCTCTGAAATATGGAGCCCAACCGTTGCCCAAATCTCGTCTATTTTTAGAAACTGTACAGTAGTAGCAGAAAACGAACGTGTAAAATAAAAGTTTTGTAGTCGAACTGAATTCGAAATAGTGAGCCGATAGTTGTAAGTCATTCGAGGGGAAAATCTGTAAAGGTTGTTGTGGGTGAAGTGGACCGAGAAATATTAAAGACCCTTATTTCGGTTATGAGTTAGCAAGGACACTTTACATAATGTGATTTGTAGTTTCGACAAAGTCTACCTGCAGATAAAATTAGATGATATTTTTGGAAGCATTGTAAATCATATTTAGAAAATTTTTAGACTTTATTTGCATCATAATGTCTAAGATTAGCATGGAAATCAAGTCTAGATCATAAAGAAAAAGATAAACTGTGCCAACCGCTTACTGACAACAGTTGATAAAATAATATTTCAAAGCGAGACTCTAAATTTTAAATAAGTCTGACAAGACTGCTCTTAATATATAAATATTTTATATTCTATAGTATGAGGGATATAATAAAATCCCTGCAACTTCCTCACATAGCATTTTCTTTGAGCATGTTTCATGAATTTGAATGAAACACATTTTCAGGTTGCACTAACGAGAAGAGTTTTCTGTCCGATAACGGTGGTCGGACAAAATTACGGATTTATTTTGAGTAGTTGTGTTTACCAGAATGTACAAAATTTCGTTAATTATGACGACTTTGCAAATGAAAAGTTGATTACTAGCTAAGCAGCGGTAATTTGCCAATAAATTATTTCTATCTATACAACATTATTTTTAGTATATGCGAAACCCGAAACACGTGTCTCGTATTTTTATGTAAAGAATCTATGTACAAAATTTCAAAACTGTATCATGAAAAATCACAAAGTTATACTTGTTTGTCCGTACAAAAACATGCTCACCCGCGCCGCTCGCGCCGCGCCTTCTTGGGCTCATTGATAACAGTACCTAGGTACCTAGCCGTTCGGCGCGGAGATTGGATAACCTACTTTGTGTCGCTCGGTGTCCAACTTTTAACCTTTTTTAAATATTTTTGGGACAAAATATAACATGATGTAAAAATTATTGGAATCGATTCAGTTACTTATTCTGAACAAACTTTAATCAGGTTTCGCATATACTAAAAATAACGTTGTATATTAATACGTTCCTATAACATAGCTTATTACCCAATCTACAAACTCATACTTCAGCATAATGTTATAGTGTTCCAAGAAGTGTCAAACCTTAGATTTAATACAACTTGGACTATTGCCCACACTAAGTGCGATGCCACACATGTCATGTAGATATTGCACCAACTCTCAGATCGAAAAATATTTGTATTGCATAACTCCTAGATAATAAGCAATAACAGCTTATTAAAGATATAAAGACAAAAAAAATCAAGCAATAAAACTCAGAGAAATAATAATGTTCTGTAAGAAAAATCTTGCAACTTAACCTCGGCTATATGCGCTGCACGTTCTCCTTGTGTTACTTCACAGTTACGGAGTTGAGGAGACGTTACTGAGTCCTTTACTTTCTTGTCAAGCTTGTTACCCTTTTGTGTTCTTTAAAATTTCTGTCTGTACCAAGGTTGTGTTTAGTTTACAAGGAAACTTTATTTTTGTCAGAACTTGACACAATGAAAAAAACATAATTATAGTTCCAAGATATACTATAGGAATCCCATAGTATACCTTGGAACAATATGTCATTATCATTGAGTAAATACAAAACATATCCTACCTAGATAATAATATTCGTGTAACAAAAACCACTTAAGTAGACTTTTTAAGAGAAAAATAACTACTTTGCTAGATTAGGTTTCTATACCACTCACAGTATGAAATTAAATAAATGCCTACAAATCACATTTGGCCAATCAAATATTTTATGAATTGAGGTCACTCTGTCCGCCATCTCTGTAATTATCGCTACGTAACGAATGGTCCCTAAAATATGTATACGAGTATGGACAGCAATAATATCATTTACGATAGCCATAAATAACCCATCTCTATGATAAGGTTTACGTCTACAATAACTTTCTTCTTTTCTGACCGTGTTAGCCTATTTGTCTATAAATCTTAATCCAAGATTCTGACAACATGGTAAACATCTCGGAACTTCTATATTATGTGCAAATATGAAACTGTTTACTGTTTGGCAAGCGAAGGTCTTTTGATATTATAGTACAGACATTTTGGCTAGAAATCAATACATTCTTGGAAATCCTAACCACCATCTATTTTTATACTTACAATTTGCGGTCTCAAATAGTCGATTGGCATCGAGGTGATATTTATAAGCCACAATCGATATCCGTGGCCACAATCCAACTACATCTTATTCTCCAATCGACTTGCTCCTATAAAGGTCGTCAATCTAAGGATTTGAAACTACATTCCGACTGAATGGAGTAAAACTATTTCTTGCGTCATTGTAACCACAAAATCTTCAACAAACCTATATTTCCGATAACTATTACGGAGAATGTTTTCACGGAAAGTGGGTCCATCCATACTTTTCCTAGTTGACTGTGTACGAGCCTACTGTGTCAACTCATCTCACAGCAAATATTTACTCGGCAGTGTAAGGAGACGCCCTAGTTGAACAGTTTGTAAAGGCTTCTACCCTTTCAACACAAATCCACTTTGGAGGCGTCTTTGAAACCCGTCTTTGAAATTATTTTCTTCTTCTACTATGAGGCTTTGATCGTAATATTGATAACGGACTTATTTCAATGAATCCTTTTTAACAATACTGTGGTTTTGGAGTTTTAAGAAATTCTTCGTTATTTAAATATTCTTGGATTCCAAAAGGTATTTATGTATCCCTTAAAACTTATAACGAGATGGCGTATTATATTATAGGTGTTGCTTCTCGTTCTGAGATTAAATTGAGTAATAAAAAGTTTATGTTCTAAAAATAAAGGTACTTGTAATTAGAAAACAAAACAAAATATAAATGAACTTGATTTTGTGTAACTTTCCCTGTTTTAATTTTGTTAATAATTATGTACTTCATTTTCGTTGTGAGAGCCTTATATAAGATTTTATCCATACTTATGTAACTGAGTTACTGGGAAAGGAAGTTAACGAACTGTTCTTCATCTTGATACGGATTCCATCAAATCAGCTATATGGACAAAGTTTCATATTTATGGTTTAACTTACAGCCGTGTTACTCAGTACGCCCCGAAATATACGTCAACGTTTTTTTTATATCAACTTGGTAATATTTTTTGTGGCAGTCTAAGGGCTGATTTTTCCAACGCCAGATAATTTTATCGTAGGAATAATATTAAATTTTTGACAGTTCTTCTATACAAAAACTGTCAGACGTCAATTTTATTCCACAAATAAAAAATATCTGTCGATTGAAAAAATAGCTCTAAATGAAATAGTTTTTTTATCCAAAAAGTATTTAAGTTGGACTTACCTAGATGTTATAATTTCGTTTAGTTTGAGTAAGTTGAACTGAAAGTATAAAAGCAATTAACATAGATAGGAAGTATTACAGAAAAGAACAGACTCACTATAATTACTCCGTCTTCGTAGGAAATTTAACTACCCGGAATCAATGTCAAAGCTAATTAGTTTTCATTACTTCCCTGTTATTTGAAAAATAAAACCAACCACTACGAAACCCGGAAAGCTATCGTTCTTAACTGTCACAACCCTATAATTACTTTATACAAATTTCATGTAAGCTTCAAAGGGCGGATACACACTGGACATTTTTTACTCGTAGCTTCAAATTTACCGAAATATTCCATTACCGGTGATTAGTAATCAGAGCTAATGGATGCCGTGAGCGCTACGCTTTATGTCATGTCATGTGCCAGTAATTACGTAAGACAATATTGTATTAAAACGAGAGTGCTAACCTTTTACGGATTTTTATGATGTCAAAGTTCATTAAGATATAAATCGCAATTTGAAATAAGCTGCTGGTAAAATTGTTTTAATTTTAATTTTTTTTATTTAGGAAAAACAAACAATTGTACGATATGTTTTACAAAGAAAAAAATATTTAAATGGTAAGACATAATTATGAGTAAATATACAATAAACAACGTTTCCACAGATTAGGTACTTGTGTATATTAATTAATTAGATAGGTAAGTAAAAATTACATTTAAATATGTCTGGTGGTGGTGGTGTCATAACCTTTTGGCTTATTTACTAATCACACTTAATTTTGTTTTTGACCATCGCACAAACTATCAATATTTTTTTTTCTTGAAATTGCTTTGAGACAGAAAGAAGATATCTAAATGATAAAAGTGCTTATTATAAATTTTTACTATTTGACGGAGTGGAGCTTACCAGAATTGTTCGTGAATTTAGAATTTTTCAGTTATAGGAAATGTAACAAAAAACACGACCATTATTGATTTGACTCAGCTATTTTCTCTATCAGTAACTAGCTCAATTAATCAACCAACTCAGTCGGATATAAACCCAACCAAAGTCAAGGGTAGCTTCTAATTATCTTTGATTACCTTTATTTAATTTCCCAGATTCTTCTTTTCAGAATATCATTTCAAAATAAAATATTGTTGATTTTTTTGTGAGTCTAGTTTATTTTCTTCAAAAAGTAAAACCATTCGCTTAAAATCCAGCATCCAATTACCCTAGACAAACAATAATTCCGTACGGTACCTAAAAATCCTCCTACACAAAAACCATTTTTCTTTTTACCTTAAAAACATTTTCGTCATCACTCTCGTGCTGGCGCTATCAAAGCTATAAGCTATCAAATTTTCCCCTCTGAACGCCTTCAAGGGTTCCTACGAGGAGCAATTTCCTTAAGCTGAATTTCATGAGCAATATACATACTTCATATAACACATTGTTTCTTCTAACGGTTGAACGTGTTAGCTCATTTTCTTTTTAGGGTGCTCATCGATTATATGGCTGAGTAAACTTCGCATTTACGACAGAAATTGTTCCGCTGTCTACGACTTTACCTGACTTGAGGTTTCTAGCTATCGATTCATAAGTAATAGTTTAATTACTCACATCAGTAATAGCATGTATAGCTTTTAACTTCGTCTCCCTAATATTGCAGTAATTAAAGTTTCAATTACTAATAATTAGAACCACTTAGTGAAGTCTGTCGTTAAAGTAGAGTGCTTCTGAAATTATGACAATTTACGTTCTAAACATTATCATTTGATATTTCGCGAGAAAATTGAGAGGTTGAAACTTTTGAATTCGGTTCAAAACGACCTCAAACGTCGTTTCAAAGCTAAGTGTCTACTTCAGTAAGTACTTATCAAAATGTAAAAGTTGTCTTGTTTAAATGTTAACTTTCAAGGCGTTTAGTAGGAATTGTGTTAAAATATTCGAGGAACATACTAGCTAATGAATCGACCTTGTAGTTTATGCGCAATGCGATAGATGGCGCTTTCTAATCCAGGGACTAATGAATTCACACAGTCTAACACGAGTCTTAACCCAAACATCAGTAAACCGTGTCATTACTGCCCTGGAACATGGTTCAGGCGACGTTGGATCGACTTTAGCACTATGCATATTTCGCGCATTATTCCTTACGACGTCTATGTCGAATTCGCCTTGAGCTGTAACTGCCACTTAAACAAAATGTGTCACATTACTATTGCAAAGCTGTTATGCTTCGGTGAATACTTTATGAGTTATTTAGTCATATTTTATGCGGCATTATAGTGGATTGCGCTGAATTGATAATTTATGGTTTGATTGCAACCATTTGTGTGTTGTCGTTAGGTTTTATTAGTATGTTCTTGTTGTGCACATTATTGCGAAAATAACTGTTCTTTCAGTTACTTTTCTTAGGAGAACGTGAAGCAATTTGCTGACTTTATGATAATTTCTCTTAATTAAACGTTGAGCTGGAATTGCTTATTATGCAAAAACAAGAATATACGTAACTGTATTCATGTCATTACACTACTCAATTTCAGTGTCAATAAACACGTCATCATCATATGAACCGAATCATTAATCACTCGACCTACGTGTTTCCATTTACAATTTAAACTCGAGTCTTCAAATTCGTCAATAATTTTCAACCAATACAAAAGCTCGCCATAATCCCCATTTACAGGCTGTAGCACATAATTAATATATTCAACCCACATCAAATGTGAGCAATGGACCGAAAAATGCCATGGCAGATTATACTCCGTTAAACATCGGGGCATAACACCTCGACATGAACGGCCAAATAATCCTAAATTGCCCCACCCCCTTCGGAGGGGGATAGACAAATAACAGTGAATTTTTCGCTCAATATAATTGTCTACAGGAGAATATTTCCTAGGGGCTGGTATGACTTTCCGAAATAAATTGTTCTTTTGATTAATACCATAATTATGGTTGTATAGAGTGCCATCCATTTTTGTAATAGCTAACGTTTTATTAAGTCTGGGAGACTATTAATTTGATGAGACCGGGTGTAATAGAATTATATTATTAATTAGTGTGGTTATTTCTTTAATGAAAATGGTAGTATTATATTTGGGCTCCTGCTTTTTGTCCGACTTTCTTGGCATAGGGTTTGTAGCGGTATCTACAACGCCACATGCGAACTACGCGTCATACTGATGTCACGCAAAAGCCTGCATCTCGCAAGCAGAGTTTACCGCGCAACTAGCACATATAGAGGTATGAGGAACGGGGTGTAAAGTTCACTGGATAGAAAAGGGAGGATCCTCCGACCAGCCGGTGTAGTGTCTGGCGGGCAACTGCCCGATGATTTATGTCGGGCCGTTGTATCTATGCCAGTTGCGCGATAAACTCTGCTTGCGAGATGCAGGATTTTGGCGTGACGTCAATATGACGCGTTTTTCTCATATGGCGTTGTAGTCACGCTACACATTTATACTCGTACAACGGCCCGACATGAATCATCGGGCAGTTGCCCGCCAGACAACACCCGTCTGGTCAGAGGATCCTTCCTTTTCTATGGAGGATGAGTGAACTTTACACCCTGCTCCGCATGCCTCTATAAGTTGAAGACTTTATGATATTAAAATTCACCTAAAAACATGCTGATGATTGCCATATAAAACGTTGTACACACTTTCACTTTCACTCACACTGTTACTATACTGTCACTTTTAAACCGTATTTGACTGTCTTTAACAAAATTGTTTACAAAGTAATCGTTAACGCGTAGTGTAGAGCTAAACCAATGTAAACCTCAAATTAATTACTTACAAGTCATAAAAGCGAATGTTAATTATCACAATCGCACTAAACGACAACCCTAGTTCCTTATTAAGGGAGCGCCCATCTTACATGAACGAAGATGTGTGCGAAGGTAAGTAATTGGCAACCCGAAATAAGTTCAAAGGAGTTTCACATCTGTAATTATGGCAATAAAGATTACATTTTAACGATTACTACATATTAGAAAGTTACATGTCGTTCCCTTGTGGTAATCTTATCAACGTTGTATGCTGTGTGCACTGAACTGAAACGTTGCGAGAGAAGCTTACGTAATTTTCTTCAAAAAGAAATTTTCGAGGAATTTATCAACTCAGCCATTTTATAGGCCCGACTTATTAACATATTTTTAACGTTATATAATTTCCTCTTGTTTGGAAACTCGAAGTTTTAGGTCTTCATAATTATGAAGTTAATTAGTCCTGAAGTTTTGTTTAAAGGAAAGTTTCTGGAAAACGCTTTTAATTAAATAACACGTCTTCAAAAGTTATGCAATGTTATCTAATACTTTAAGTTGAAGGTCAATTGTTTTGTAGCACAAATTCAAAGTACGGCATTCAATTTACTATAATTATAGTCACTTTACCTTTAATTAAAGTCCCATTAAAAATCACTGACTATGCAATACTTTTTTGATGTAGCAACATTGTGTGCCGAAGCTACACTATAGAATATTGTAGACTAATATTCTTCCTTATACTTTAGTCAAAAAATCAAATATATTTCGTAAGTAATCTCAATATCGATTCCAAGTAATATTTTGTTTGATGAATAACTTTAGATGACTCACCATTTATTATATTACCTATATGTAGAGCACCGACTTCCCGAAATACGTGGTCGTGTGTTCGAATTCAGACAGGCGCTTTATTTTGTGTAAATAATTTCATCACCACTGTTTAAGAAAACATCGTGAGGAAACCGGCATGTCCCAGAACCAAAAATTCAAAGGCGTTATCGACCAACCCGCGCTAGACTCGCGTGGTAGATTAACAGCCTCCTACTACCTACTACTTACTCCCATCACATATCATAATCTATAATGCTTCCACTGCTGAGACACAGGCCTCCTCTCTTCCTGAGGACATTAGCTTATGCTAAGTATTGTCAACAAACAGTATACTTACCTACGGATGTATGAGCCCATACTTTACGTAACCCTTAATGAATTACAGGAAAACAGTCCCTTCATTAAATGTAAAGCTATACTACACCTAACCGGTCTTCATTTGAACTTAGTACTCAATTTAATTGCCAACGGGAGTGCGGTTATGTAAAAACCGAGTTTGCTGCAAAGGGATGACTCTGCGTTTTGCCAGTTCGCTTTCATTCGTTTTACGCAGAGAAAACGCTGCGTCACGGTAGCGTTATCGAACCGTGCGGTGTAGTAACTTCACTAAAATATTAGCGAAGTTAGAGTAATAGGTGGGAGCTTTGTTTTTGGTGTTACCTCGTTTGATTTGTTTTCTTGTTTTGACTATGGTAATAGATTGTCTTTTGTTTGGCATATGAACGATTCGATTTGTAATCTATATAATTTTTTTATTTTAAAATGGGTTAAGTTTCATAAAATGGTAGCTGATGCAATAAAATTACTGAATCGTCAATTCACTATTTTTAATACATTTTGTTTATGAACAATTTTATATACTGACTCATTCGATAATTTTGAAGGGATATTGCAAATCCATTGCTTCATAATAAATTATGTTCGTAGAATTTGTCTGCTCAACAACGTAAAGTACGCAATGAGTGTTGTTGAACTGTCAAAAGTGTGTTACGCAATTACTTCGTCGGATCGAAATAATTTCAGTCATTCCTTTCAATAAAAGGATAAAGTAAAGTAGCACCATTGATCGTCGATTCTGCACGTTGTTAATATTTATTTCATTTTAGGGCCTGTGCACACCACGTTTTTAAAACGCGCCGTTGACGCGCGTTTTAGAAACGTGCGTCGACGCGACGGCGCGCTTTTGTCCTATAGAAGGTCTACAGGCTGCGTCTGACTCGCGTGCGTATCGCGTCAACGGCGCGTTTAAAAAACGTGGTGTTAAACTAAATGTGATGACAAGTTTGATAAAATGTATTCTTTCTTTCTAAAGTTCACTTTAATAATAATAATAATTTTATTTATTTCAGGTAAATGACACCCATTACTGATACACGTATACAATCAAATAAAATTACATAAATTAAAATAAAATCAAATCAAATCAAGTCAAATCAAATCAAATGGAGAAACAATATATAAAATTAAACGAAATCAGAATAAATCAGGATAATCAAAATAAATAATCAAAACAATAAAACTAACATAAAAATAAAAATTAATAAATAATCACAATCACACCAATAAAATCAATACCCCCTCTCCGACACTGCCACAGCAACATGTCTGCTGGAACAATGTCGGATGAAGGGGCAGTCCAGCCTTCCCGCAATCATCATGAGAACGATGTTGGGGCTACCCCGTACCCTGCGCACCAAGGACCAGGGAACAAGCATCGTCAAGGCGGTTTAAAAGAAACGAGGTTTTATGTCTTGTATTGTCCTCGTATGTGCATTTTATTTGGATTTATTGCTGCGTCATAAAACGTATTGTGTCAGTCAAAAGGGCTGTGTTTGAATGTAAACAGTATTTTTATTTTTATGACGTGTAGTGTGTGATAACACACTATTCATATACTCTAAGCTTGTAATCTGTATTCGCGATTTATTTGCCAAAAATGTAAATAAAATATGAGTATATGGAAAAATAACTTTAAATCCTCTACAATAAAGTTCGGCTTACGCTACAACTTCAAACATTTTTATAACTTGTTCAATAGTCCTAGTCACTCTGAAATCAACTTAATTACCATTGAAATAAAGTTGATATTTGTTTAACTTGAAATAATATTAATTTGAAACTCGTTTGAATAGACTTTACATACTGACTGACGGCCTCGTTGTTCTAGTAGTCGCAATCGCAAGTGCTACTGCTAACGGGGTGTCCTGCGTGAGCGACGAATACGACGCGACGCGACGCTGCGAACGCGACGAACGCGATCAACTCAACGGCATACCCCTGCTTGCGGCCTACGTGGCAGTCTGCGGCGAGACGCGACGTAACGCGTACTTGTTTTGAGGGCGACCAGACGCGACAACACGAACTACTAAATGGTTGATTCAAAAGCGTTGATCGCCGCAGTGTGTGAACAAAGATTGATGTGGGACAAAAGACATTCAACATTATAGGAATCTTTTTTATACTTTAACTATGAACTTTCAAGAAAAATTGTACTGTACTTCTCCATTATTCGAGTCATAATGACCAAAATCACATAGGACATTTGTCGCGTGTAGCATCGCGTCGCATTCCATCGTGTCGTGTCGCGTCGCGTCGTATTCGTCGCTCACGCAGGACATCCCGTAAGCATGAGGTCCTGAGTTTGGCTGCCGGATCGACCAAAGTGTTATTGGGTTTTTCCATCTGAAATTTCTCAGGAGTACCCCGGAGTCTGGTTTTGCCTGGTTGATGGCAATAAACTAGCCCCTTATTACATTTATGGACGTTGTAGAGGTATGAGGAACAGGGTGTAAAGTTCACTCATACTCTATAGAAAAGGGTGGATCCTCCGACTCCGATTCATGTAGGGCCGTTGTATAGATTTATTCCGGTCTGATCCACTGAACCCCCCCCCCTCCTCAATAGGGGCAAGTACGTCTTCTCTTTTATCATTATTCTATGTTAGTTGGGCGGTAAACTCTGCTTGCGAGATGCAGGATTTTGCGTGAACTTAGTATGACGTGTAGTTCGCATGTGGCGTTGTAGATACCGCTACAACATAAACATGAGTATGGTGTACTATATAATTATATCCTCCTTAAGGTGCACCTCTGCCTAAACCTTTGGGAAATACAGGCGTATGTTATAGTGTTATGTTTAACATAAAACTGCCGCAGTAAGTGAAAAGGACGAATATCGGATAAAAATGTAAAGACAAAAATAAACCTTACTAAACAAAAAAGGCGCGCATCCATTATGGCTCATTTTTCTCCATTCCTTTTCCTCAGATGCGCCCCTTTTACTTAAGGGGGCAGAAAACTACACATACATTTTTAAAGGGACAGTCACTCTTTAGTTAGTCTAGCTTGGACCATTTTTTAGGGTTCCGTACCTCAAAAGGAAAAACGGAACCCTTGTAAGATCACTTTGTTGTCCGTCTGTTTGTCCGTCGGTCAAGACCATTTTTCTCAGGAAGGCGTGGAGTTATCAGGTTGAAATTAATATCCAATACTTAGGGCTGCAATCCCATGAAGCAGTGAAAAAAATCAAAATTCTAAGTCGACGCGATCAAAAGAAACAGGCATTTATGTTCCGGAATCAAAACCTACAGGACCCGTTCCGGTTTCTGGTTCCCGTTAACCTAGAATCATGAAAATGGGCAAGAAGCAATGTCATGTAGCACAAGTAAAGGAAAAAATCCGAAAACCGTAAATTTGTAGTTACATTTATTAAAACACACGTAGTCGTAAATCAAATGACTGAGCCATTTATTGTTATAAATCCATGTTAGCATAAATCATAACTGCCAGTTAGTACATAAGCAATTAGAGTTATTAGAGTTTTCAGCCGCAAAACACCACTCATCGTAATTCTCCCTGCCTTTTAACTTCGGCACACTAGCAATATAGTTCGTAGTCATGTTTCCGCGAAACGACGTACACAATTTTATCTATTTTACACTTTTGAAATGACTTGGCCCTTATCCTATTAAAACACGTAGTCGTAAATCAAATGACAGCAATTTATTGTTATAAATTCATGTAAGCATTAATCATAACTGGGTCATATTCAAAATAATTGTATATTTACTACTGTCTTAATGTCCAACCCAATTATTTTCATAACGAGATGCAACTGACTAGAATTTCATAAACAAACAGATAAAATATTTATTTGAGCTTAATAAAAAACAACGAAACATTTGGTAAACCTAAACAATTCATTTAAAAAAATTAAACCAGACATTGCGTAGGATCCGTTTCATACAAGTATTCTATGTCCACGTCTTTAACGGTAAACTAAAAAAAATAATTTAATTATCCATTCCTACACAAAAGTTAAAAAAAAAAATATTCAGAGAATATTGTTTAAACTTTCAACACTTTACTAAACAAAATATAAAATACTATTTAGTGTACTCCAAATTTAATTTATTAATGAGTGTCCTGATTTTGCACATATCTGTTATTCTTCTCTGTTATGCTATTTTAACATTATTTCCATGGCAATAAAGAAATTTGAAATACTGGCAAAATTAGTTCACTAGCTGTTACTACACGACGCGTAAGAATAAACGCTTTGCCATTTTGTTCAATATAGTTTTTCAGCTCGTTTCGTTGTCGAAGAAAATTAGACTTTTAAAAGTAAATAGGTATTCAATGTGAGTCGTTTACAGTAGCGGTAAGTACTTACTGTTTTATTACTCATACTAGGAAAGGGCTGTATTGTGATACTTGTTATAACTATAAAATATTCGTATAATCATGTGAATTGGTGTGGAAATAAATAGATTTTTAGGATAGACACGTGCAATTAATTCATATACGTTATTTTATCTGTCACTTTTTTCCGTTACGTAACAGATATGAATGATTAGGCGTTATTCACATTGTCTCATGTATGAATTAATGAAAATAAAATATTAATAGGTACTTAGTGCACCGCAGGTTAGCCAAAACATTTTTTTTTACTTACTTAAATTTATTTGAAGTATGTAAAGTTTGCGTATATTGTGCCATGTATTGCATTGCTGTGCCATGTATTGTCTGTGTGTGCATGTTTTACTGCGTATCCTCAGTCCTCACTGCTTGAGCCTTTTATACTAACCGCGCAGCCTCGCCGAGGCGTACCCAGCCTCTCGTCGGCCGTCTCAGTATCAGTTAAGGGGGATGCGCCAAGGTAGCCCGCGAAATTCAAATTGACTCAGGTTTTTTGCAATTTACAGGTCAGTGTAAAGTTGTATGTTGATTAAAATATGATTCACGACCGTAACAAATATGGCTATACATAATTCTAATCATTAGAATCCTTTTGCCTTAATATTAATATCAAAATTTTAGGCTCGGTAGTTTCGGAGATAAGGCATTATGGCAATGATGATGATGAATTTATGGCAATTATACCAACTAAAATACGATCACCAAAATGTTATTTCATTATGTACCCACCTAGCGACCCACACCGACTTCGCACTCGTAGCCTGTTATAAACGTGTGCTATTTAAACTTGCCCTAATAATTCCTTTCTGTTATTTTTCTGTTACAATCAAATAATATTCATATCTGTTTCCTATCCGTAACTTACAATTATTTTGAATATGACCCAACTGCTAGTTAGTACATAAGCAATGGCAGTAGTATTTACTAAAGTATTATTTTGATACTAATCCTAACAACATTACAAAAAAAAAACATTTTAAAACTATTTACATCGTACGGAGCCCTCGGTGCGCGATTCTTACTCGCACTTGACCGGTTTTTTTATGATTATTGAAAGTTCCTGAAATTCTTCATAATTATTAGCGGCCTAGGCAAACCCCGTTCCAAGATTCATTTTCCTAAATATTTCTAGCGAGATAAAGCAACGAATATTTTTAATATCCGTAACTCAAGACCGCAAAAATGTTCGTCAGCAAAAAATTTATCAAGTTATTTTTATATTATATTCTTAAAATCTCGTAGAATCCAGAGTCGCTGATTTACTGTCAGAAAGTTTAATTATGTTAATTTTATTTGTTTAAGCTGAGTTACTTGAGAATTAAGTTGTAGAAATCACGACGAAATAAAAGCGGTGTCTCTGTAACATTGTTTTGTTTTCTTAGAACATGTTTACACGGTCGTTTTATGCAGTAAACATTGTGTAAATAGACCTTTTTCAAAGTTCGACCAATTTGCTTCAAAAATGTAATTAAACTGTCTGACTCTTGAATGTGTTATAAGCGGCAGTGAAAGGATTATCTTAATAAAAAAAAGAATTACGTCTTTCTTAATAAAAACATGGCTTGTTTTTAATTTTAAAAAATATATAAAATAAATAAACCTATTTATCTTAGTACTTACCTACCTTATTTATTTTAAATATGAATGTAATGTTTTTTTTTTAATTATTGAAGTGAAAACTTCTATAGGCGCGTTGGGCCTTTCTTGAGATGGGAAAAAAACATTGAACAGTCACCGTAAGCGACGCCGCACGTGTTTTGTTTGTAAGACGATAAAAAAAATACCCGCTTCGCATCCGAAGTTCCGAGAATCCGCATGTTTGGCTGTAAAGGCTTCATTTTATCCCGATATTCCCACGGGATCGACACTTATGCATGTGAAACCGCGGGGCCCAGCTAGTATAGTCTAAATACAGTTATATTCTTAAGAACTAGGATACAAATTAATGTACCTAAGTGAGTAGACTAAAACTATATGAACATCTGAATTCCAAACTAGGTAAAAACCTGTATCTTGGAAATCAGTGCTCTTCCGTGGACAAAATTACGAAAAATAAAATACTGAGGCGTGGAACGTGCTTGCTGTCACCGTAAGCGGTTAAGGTTAATTCTTGATGGATTAATTTATTTTATTTTAACACACTAATCATGCGCATACCTCGTCATCTGCCTAGCCTTTTCCCAACTATGTTGGGGTCGGCTTCCAGTCTAACGGGATGCAGCTGAATACCATTCTTTTACATGAAGCGACTGCCTATCTGACTTCCACAACCCAGTTACTGGGTAATACGATACCTCTTGGTGAGACTGGTTATCAGACTTTCGGGCTTCTGACTACACGTAAGTATCGACTGTCAAAGATCCACGAATGACGGCCAACGGCTTAACGTGCTTTTCTAGGCACGGAGGGGTCTCGGTATCCAGTAAAGATGGTCACCCATCCAAAGACTAAGTGTAGCTTAATCTGATCGATCGGCCAGATCTGGCTGTTATTATTTAGCCACGGGGCCCTCCATACATCATGTGCATACCTATCTCAATTACCACAAGAAAACATCTGACAAGCGTCAACTAAACGATCAAAACACACAACACATACCTACTTGACAAATAAGTCAAAGATTACTTGAGGTCTGAAACAATTTCCCGTAAACAAGAGCAGAATAATTAAGAAAGCTCGCGTTACGCACCACACAATGACGCGGCGTAAACGCTCACGCCCATAGCGCGTAAACTCACACGCTCATAATGACGCAAACTAATTTATTCATCAAGATGGTACCTGCGTTGGTAATGCAAGTTGATAACTATTACGTAATTACATTGTGGTATTCGGGAGTAGACGAATCATTATTGTGGTGGCTGTTTCGTTTTATGTTGCAGGGTAATGTAGTGGATAGATAATATCCGGCTCATAATAAGTTTTCTCGTGTGTGGGAAGTCAGTATTAATATTTATGAAAGGATTTGGTGGAGGCTTCTCGGAAATCTATTTGATAATCCTTCTAAATAACAGCAAGCGTAGTATAGGTAAGTACATGAGACGGCGACGGAACTGGGAAAGTGTAGCGGCGAGAACCGGGTGTTTGTCGAAATTAGGCCGAATTCAGCCAAATTGATTGATGCTTTAGGCACCTAAACTGATGGAGAAAGGGCATTGATGATTTTTTTAATTTACCCTGGCATACATACTGTCGCGCCATTGAAAATTGTCAGTGAAATTAGTTACGCTGCTGTTATTATATTCTTCTTAGCGTCCATTTAAAGTATCTGTATCTACCTACTTAGATGTTTAATCAAATTGTTGATACCAAATAATTTAAGACCGTCTTTAAGTCGAGCACTAATCCTGCCGACAAACTGTCACGCAGTTTGGCAGGTTTATGATAGGTGTACAAGTGTTTGGTCCAAAATAAATATTTTTTTTTTTTTTTCTGCCGAACATTAATCCTATATGGCATTCATGCAAACAGAAAACATAAAACCCCGTAAAGTGTTATGTTTCCGAGATACCAACATTCAAATTTGATCACGTGACATCCATATTTTTTAAACTTGCGTACAAGAACAAGAACGTTGCATAAATGTTTGACCGTTATAACCGCTCAGAATGTAAAAAAAAATATTACATATTTTTTACCTATAAATATATGTTTTTAAATCCCATCATATGCATACTAACGGACCCGAGCACACCTTTAATGTAATTATCGCCAAAAAGCACTCAACCAAGCGTATGTTATAAGGACAGTATTTGATCCAGAAAAAAAAATCCAGATTTCCTTGATACAAAAATATTCCCACAATTATTTAAGCCCTTTCCTTATCTATATCCCTTATCAAAAAGGTCAGTCGGCAAGTCAATCATATCATTAATCCTAGGCATTGATTTTCAATAGTCACATTATGTTATCGCATCGCGTGACTACCCGACACTTTTATCGAATCTGACGTCCATATGATATTAACACGCAAACGAAAGGTGATTTGATGTGTAAAAACTTTTTTTTGCGTGTATGGAAAATGCGTGTAAAGGTACTAAGGATTTATAAGTTTTATTTTTGTTTCAGAGTTTTAGTTATTGGTGACTAGCTGCGCCCCTCGGTTTCACCCGGATAAGTTTTGATCATGTGGGGTTATCGGGATAAAAAGTAGCCTATATATTAATTAAGGGTGTCAGCTACCTTCATAACAAATTTTATCAAAATTGGTCAAGCTGTTTGAGCGTGAAGAAGTAACAAACATATAAACACAGACACACACACACACTCACAAACTTTCGCCTTTATAATATTAGTGTGATAGTTTTGAGCAAACGTATTGATCAATACAACACCGCGTACAGCGACACGTTGCATTGGAAGGCCTCCCATAAGGCGGACCGATGACCTTGTGAAGGCCGCAGGAATCCGCTGGATGTAGGAAGCACAGAACCGGTCGAAGTGGCGGTGCTTGGGGGTGGCCTATGTCCAGCAGTGGACGTCTTTCGGCTAAAACCAATGATGAACGAATGAGTCGTAAGTCAAGCTAAGTTACCGCCTTGCACTGATCACTACCTGAGTTGGAACAATTAATAATTGTTCCAACTGCTAGCAGAGCCCACTCCACGGGCTCAATGCGGATTGGTGGTTGTCACAAGTCTTTGAAATGATTCTAAGTTGGTTTTAAGTTTCCTCACGATGTTTTTTTTCACCATTTTAGAGCAGTGGAGAGAGTACTGAAGAAGTCTCTTCCTACTTTATTCTAGTACTAGCTGCGCCCCGCGGTTTCACCTCGATCCCGTGGGAATCTCGCGATAAAAAGTAGCCTATTATGTTAATTCAGGGTGTCGGCTACCTCCTAAAATTTTTTTTTCAAAATTGGTCCAGCTGTTTGAGCGTGAAGAAGTAACAAACATGTAAACACACACTCACAAAGTTTATAATATTGGTGTGTAGTGTGATAACAGTAAAATCATTTCCTTCGGCCCTTTTTGGCACTGCTTCTTTACGGTAAGGCGTATCATCCACGCCGCAGAAAAAATAATTATGTATGTCAACAAGCATCCATGGTGATCCATACAACACTGACGAACCGTGCCTACACGCGGCGAATAAACGAGGTGAGTTTTTCACGGCAAAAAAAACGTAAACTCTCTTGCTACTTTATTGTGACATAAAAAAACAGGAAAAGCTTGCTCAAAATATCACGCAATCTATTTAATTGCCTCGTGCTCAATAGTTGCCTCGTTTCTTTGAATTATTAAAAAGCCCCAATTAATATTATTACCTGAGCAACTTGATATTCCAAAGGAAGATTTCTGGAAAACTTTAAATAGCCCCAATTAATAATATTATTACCTAAGAAACTTGATATTCCAAAGGAAGATTTCTGGAAAACTTTCACACTAATGAACGGAGGGTTCTGTTGTTTTTATTATTTACTTCACTTGTTTTACTCACTTTGTAATGCTTCTTGTTAATTCTTAAAGTTACATCAGTCTCAGTTCCTTAATTGGAACATCACGTATGTTTCAGTATTTCATCGTGTGTTATATTGAGACTTAAATGAATGACTTTTAGCATGATAAGCATAATCAGCCTGTAACGTTCCCACTGCTGGGACACAGGCCTCCTCTCTGAGAGGGAGTGGGCCGTAATCCACCAGCGGGCCCAGTGCGGGTTGATAGATGTACCATGTCTTCGATTTTTTGGTTCTAAGACATACCGGTTTCCTCACATTTTCCTTCACCGTTTTGAGAGCAGTGGCAGCAATAATTTACTCAAAGTAAAGGGCCTGACTGGGTTCGAACCTTCGACCTAGAACTCGTAAGTCGCGGCCGTTACCACTGGGCCACCACCAGTCATCACTTTTTCACACACTTTTACTTCATTAAATTAAATTTAAGGACGGACTATACACAGCCATGTGAGCGTCATTCTTAAAGGATCGATCGACCGTCGATCGTTTTCAACTTTCGACGCTAAATCGAGCGTTTAATATCCAACAGCTCGTTTTCAATGCAGTAGCGGTGCACTAAGTGGGTAGGTAATTCTTTGATACTCAACTGAAAATCGAATAAGCCACGGGCAACCGACAGATGTCAAAAACAAAGAGGAATGGAAAACTATGGCTCTAGATGAAAACTGTCTTATACAAGCCTTCTCAGAAGCGAAACTACTAGTGCTGGAATATTATAATAGTTTTCGTTCAAAGGTAACAAACATAACATCACGCCTATAATCTCCGAAGGGCTATGCAGAGTTGTAACTATAGTACACCCACAATTTACTACTTATATGTTTAAGTTTCATGTAATAGGGGACGAGTCTATTGCCATCAACCAGGCACAAATCCAGACTACGGGCTGCTATTGAGAAAAACGTGATGGAAAAACCTAACAACAGTTTGCCCGACCAGGGGATCGAACCCAGGACCTCTTGCTCATCTGTAGCGCTTGCAACCACTAAACCATACATGCATAGATAGTTAAATATTTAATTACCTTACCAAATAATTATTGTGTACCACAAACTATAAAATAGGCTGATCTCAATAAATCAAAAAGTTATGTTATTTACTTAATATTGATAGCATATTTTTAAAATTGCTTATTGTTAATTTGTGTTCTAAATTTATTATAATATGAATAAATTTTATAATTTTTGCTGTGCCCTACAGGGTCCATAATTGTACCTCAGCTTTAAGTCGTTGTAACACCTCTACAACATTATGGAATGCAAATAAATATATGAATATGAAACCAACAAGGCAGTCAATCGTTTAATGGTAATTTTGTATTATTCCATATTTTCTCATTCACAGTTTTAATGGCAGTTCATGTTCTATGTTCGTTCAATTTAAAAGAACCTTTATACAACCAAGTTTGCAGCCCTATACTTTACTTCAGTAACGTGGTTTCAAATTACCTAAAGTGACCTGTAAAGCTCGCATAAAACACTGTTTTACAGCACTAACATTGTTTCTAACAATATCTTTGAAATCTGCTGTAAAATGTTAGGGCTAGCTTGGTTAGGTAATTGAGTAAAACAAGCTTGGTTTACTGTTTTTAACTTAGGTTTATTATGTATTGCACTTTTTCTTTTATCCACCAACCTGCAGAAGGTTTGCGTAGTGGATTGCGTCCACTCCTTTTCAGAGAAAAGATGACTGAAGTCCTGCAGTGGGAACGCTATAACCCTCTCTGGTTTATAGAGAGTAGACCTGGGGACCTAAAAAGGCCACTTTGGAAGAATCATAAAAGGATAACATTATGAATCACACTAAAATACCAATCAATGCAATCCAAATCCAAGCCCAATCTCTTTGAATATGCAGCGAAAAAAAGAGAAACACGGCCTGTCTTCGCTATATTATGATTCATAATGTTACCCTTTTATGATTCTGCCAAAGTGGCCTTTTTAAGCACCCTGATTTCTAGTAGTAGAAACGTTACAGGCCAATTGTATAGTGCACTTTCTACCAATTTGATGACTGGCTATTGGCTAAGCTTTGATGAAACTAGATGAGAATTTCTTCCTAAGTCTTGCCGATACGAGAAAATGAGAACCTAGAGTATCTTGCCTATTAGTGTAAAGAGCTGAAGCAAAAATACTTCAGCTGAAAATGCTGAAATAGTGATCATGGTAAAGCGCCAAAATAAAACATCGAAATTGGAGAAAGTATTAACTGAAGTCAAATTACATTCGATCAACTAATTCTGTTGCTGTTAATTCATTCTTACAATGAGCCTCGCCTATAAAATAAGATAAAGATAATTAAAATATCGTTGGAGGAGGAGGGACAGAAAAACATTCACAAAGTTCACCTTTAAGGGACATTTAGCATGCGTAGTTCATACAAACGTAATACCAAAATAATTTGTAAATCAAACATATTCATAAGGTAGTGTGTATTTATTCCGATTTGATTACAGAATATCTAGGTTACCAAATATATATTTTGAAAGGACACTTTTGATATATTAAGACGAGATACGAGGAATTTATAATTTCTATAGAAAACAAATTTTTGCCATAACTCGTCGAGGTCCTTGTCGAGTCCTACAACAGTAGAAACGATAAAAGGTTTAGTTAATATCTTTATAGGAATTCTCTTTATTTTCAAGTACTGATTATAGACATTGGGACTGGCAGCATAATTTGATGCTAATGTAAAATAATGAATTACGGTGCGGCCGACGAGAGAGTGCGCTCTCCATACCTGTCAGTTTCATACAAACGAATACGTTTTTTGCCCATTTCATCTTTATTAGCTAGAATTATCGCACTGACAGGATGTCAGTAGGGAAATAAAACTTTGTTAAGTTTTAGCGTACACAAAGCATATTCTCTCTGACACATACATCCGGTATTTTATGAGGCATTTTCTCGGTGTCTTACAAACTTAAATATGAATAATTTAAAGATTAAAATGCTTGTGCACTAAAGCACCCACGTCCACTCCTGAAATTGGAGAAACGAGAAGAAGTAAGCTATTCTACGTTCTCATTGTTTTACATTTTGGCATAAAAATGTTAAAAAAGTATTCAGACGAGTTTCCAACGACCCCTTTTATGGCATTTTTTAAGTACCTGAATGTTAAATGTTTCGTTAAATAAAAAGCACAGACAAAAGCGCAGAAGTATTTAGCCAGTGTACCAGGATCACAGTCGGAGCAGGAAGTCGTAAATACGGTTTTATTTGAAATGTGCTGGAACGCAAGCATTGTGTGAATGTAACGGTACCCATGGGTCGTGTAACTCACACAATTCTAGAACATTTTATTCGCGACCGGACCATAGCTGTTTAGTACTCATACGCTCTTTATTACGTTTATTTGAACCCCAATGAGTTGCCTTAAAATAATTAAAACGGCTATTACTGACTTAATATTTGTCAGAAAATGCCAACATAATAATTTGCAGAAATTATTTAAAACATAAAATTTCCACTAGCGCTGTGTATTTAAAATTCCTACACCGTTTCCTAAAAGAATAATTTTCATAAAAATGCTTAACAAACTCCTTATTCGAGTAAGCAAGTGGTTTATGAATACATTTGTACATTCAGTAGACACATCCGTCCTTCTTGAATATGTGATGGGCCAACAAACGCTCGTTACCATAACCGACAAAAATGGGACAACTACATCTTGATAAAGTGGACATTAATTTATTATGTGAAACGTTGTGTTTTTCGTGCTAATATTAATCATGTGAGACGGAACACCGATTCAGCAATTCAACGTCATCCAACGGTGCGAATACCTGCTCGATTTTCCAATTTGCTTTCTTTATTAGAATTCTGGGGGCGGCGTTCGGAAACAGCAGGCAGTTTGTCCGCGGTCACCGCGCCTGGCAATTTCACCTTCGTTTTTGTTCGTATTTTCTTTTAATTCACAAAATACCGGTTTGTACCAATAAATCTTCAGTTCTCTGTGCACAATGCTGATGTCGTATACCTACGTCGAATACTTTTTTAGAAAAGAGTTCTAGTCTGAAAAGAAGGTTTTCTCTATCTGAAAACGGGTGATAAATGTTGGGACCTTCATTGTTAGTTCTGGAAAACTTATTAGGAGGTACTAAGTTTCTAAGCGTTCTGTAGCAAGGAGTAGCTCCCATGGGAATTGTGAGGAAGTATTTATTGTTCAGGGTAGCAATGTTCCGGGAATCTGTTGCCAAGGGGCGTGCCGTCTTGCTTTGGGAAGTTAAAACCAATATACGAGTATAATAGAGAGAGCGCCAAGTGAGTCTAACAGTTTGTCCATCTTAACTAATTTATATCGGTCTCTCAGTTTCACGACTGCATCAAATTGACTGTGACTACTAATGGTCGAACCCAATTACCTATCTATCACCAGTTTTGGCATTCTGGAGGTAGAAAAACCTATCTATCTCTGGTTTTAACGTCCCAATAATCTATAGGTATCAATAGCGATCTGTATGATTATAATATAATCTGACATCATCATCTGCCTAGCCTTTTTCCAACTATGTTGGAGTCGGCTTCCAGTCTAACCGGATGCAGCTTAGACATGGAGCGACTGACTATCTGATTTCCACAACCCAGTTCTTACTGGGTAATACGATACCACTTGGTAAGTCTGGCTGTCAGACTTTCGGGCTTCGGTCAAGGATCCACGAATGACCGACGGCTTAACGTGCTTTCCGAGGCACGGCGGGGTCTCAGCATGTAAAGATGGTCACCCATCTACACACCAATCGCGGCAAGTGTAGCTTAACCTGATCGATCGACCTGTGCGGCTGTTATTATTTAGCCATGGATGACAGTTATAATAAATGATACCTACTGGCTACCATTAGTAGCGATGTGTCAATAGGCTATTTGGTTAAACCAGCAATAAATTTGTAGTTACTTATTTTTTTTTGTTTTGTTACTTACTTTTTATTTAGGGACAGCAAACATTAGCGTAATAATAAGTAAACATAAGTTAGAACTTCATAATAAAGTAAACTTAATATAGTTACCTATGTGACTATTTCAAGCTCTTTTTCTATCTTTTTTTTCATAACGAAGTTTGATTAAAAGCACTCAAATTTATTATGCTAAGTATTCTTTTCTATATTTTTATCTCAGAGACTTTTTGCCTAAATTATAAAAAAAATAAGTAAATGTGAAAAAATAATCACAAAGAAGTGATGTTACTTAAAGAGAATATTAATCACATGAATTTATAATTAATTAGCGCTAACGCAAATTACTTAGAGACGAGAAAAATAAGTCAGGATAATCTGCTTTTTTTATTAAATATTTTTGCTTCCTACATACCAATAATTTTGTAGGCAAACATTGAAAAAGATCTTTAATTTTGCATTTTATTACTAAAATCTGTGTTTTTATGTTATGTATTTTTGTGGTGTACAATAAAGTATATATACATAAACTAGCTGCGCCCCGCGGTTTCGATCCCGTGGGAATATTGGGATAAAAAGTAGCCTATATCCTATAGCCTATAGTATCCAGGGTGTCAGCTACCTCCATACAAAATTTTATCAAAATTGGTCCAGCCGTTTGAGCGTGAAGAAGTAACAAACATATAAATACACACAGACACTCACAAACTTTCGCCTTTATAATATATATAACTGTGATTATTAGTGTGATAAATGTGTGTGTCGTATTACATAAAAAAATAATCGATCACAAGTATTTAAAACTTTTAACTAGGTACCAAATTGTTGCTACCCCAAAATACTGAAGTATGCCTGAGGCGGAAACATTATCCAAACCGAACTCGCACTGGATCATAATATTATTATGAAAAAGGAGAAGACTTTTCTGATTATTATATCGAAACTCGCTTCTCGTCGTCATTGCACGGCCAAATAAGCCGAGTATTATAATTGGAGAAACCCCTCAAGCTATACGAATTACATTAAAGAAAAAACGAAGAAATACGAGTACTTTCCAATGCTTCTAGTATCGTTATGATTATTCTGACGGTGGATTTTATCAATAGACATCTTGGGAAACATAAAACCATTTGTTTTTTTAATGATCTTGTATTTTTGTGTGGGCTGTACTTCTGTTACCACATCACTCTACAGGCACACGTATCAAATCTGAAAGGGATCGTTACTCGTGCCATTCAGTATTCTTTGTATGAAACTCCCTACTGCAACGCACACCAATCGGAATCGTAACGTAATCGCCTCGCCTCAGGACAAGCTCACGAACCGCGGTGCGGTGCGTTACGTCTATTCGTCCACCCTTGCCCCTCTCACCACTCCCACGGCCTGCCTGCACCATCAACCAGCGGTCGGCGAGCCGTAACCGTGGCGTCGCTTAGCCGTAGCCGAGTCGACGTATCGGAGCTTCTGATCCGCTTTGGTTACGTGCTTACGTTAGGTTGACGCCTGTTTGATGCCGATGCGAATGTGACCTTTAGTTTGCAATTTGACGACGTTACTTCTTTTGATAAATGTTTCTTTCAAATAAGGTTTATACGGCATTTATCAGAAAGTGTGCTACAGACCATAAGCCGAATAACTTTTTCCATGGGACCAATATCATAATTGTGAAAAAATTATAAACTGTCCCATACAAAACTTCAATACCTCATCATCTGCCTAGCCTTTTCCCAACTATGTTGGGGTCGGCTTCCAGTCTAACCGGATGCAGCTGAATACCAGTATTTTACATGGAACGACTGCCTATCTGACCTCCACAACCCAATTACTAGGTAATACGATACCCCTTGGTAGGACTGGTTGTCAGAATTTTGTGCTTCAGACGACCCGTAACGACTCTCAAAGATCTAAAAATGACAGCCGGGACTAACGGCTTAATTTGCTTTCCGAGGCACGGAGAGGTCTTGATATGTAAAGATGGTCACCCATTCACGAACCAACCGCGGTAAGCGTAGCTTAACCTGAACAATCGACCCGTGCGGCTGTTATTACTCAACCCAAATGTGTGGCACGGCTAATTATCTTTTCGCAATAAAAAAAGACATTAATCTGAACTGCTTTAAACAGTTCCATATGAGCGTAACGTTCAAAACACTGTTTTTTACTGATCCGAAAACAGTTAAAGCTTGAGGCAAAATGTTACCGTCATGACAATAAACTTTTACTAACATTACAGTAATGGTGGTTTTCCTTTTTTTTTGTTATTTTTTGCAGAAAATAGTACCTATGTTGAATCATTTAAAGTTACTGTTTTGTCTTTTACTGTTTTACAAACATTTTTTCTTACTGTATAAAGTCAGTACCTAAGTCTTAATGAAATCGCTTTAATGTGTTGTAGTAAGAAATTATTTTTCAGTGTACAGAACACCAAACTAAACCACTTTATATACCCTTAAATACGACAACACATTTCTGATACACGCTGTTTAATTTACCTGAATCTATCATCGTGCATCAAATTAACAAACTCAATTCTTAAAATATTTGCCACTTTTATACAACTAAACCCTTCGAAAAAAGGGTAAGCCATATACCTAATGCGCACCCTGGAAAAGCCGGGACTAATACCGCTATACTCGGAAAGATTATTAGCGGAAGTCAACACTGCGAAAGTATTATCACCCGAACTTAATACCCTGCAATACGATCTTTATAAGCAACTTTGAAGGTCCTTTATTTCTGCAGTTATTTCGATACTGCCTTGTAAGGGTAATTTGCAGGCTCATTGCCTGTGGGCCTTGTTAACTGGGTCACTCCCCTCACTTTTATAACTTGAGTATTATACCCATTTGTTATCTTTTGTAACAATAAGATCCCAACAGGGCGTGCGATTCTCCATACAAATGTATACCCGTTTTTTCTTCCTGAATAATGTCGCTAGAGAAATTTTTTTTTTCAAAAACTCCATGTCGGCTGTAAACACGTTCCTAACATTTTCTTTTTTTCAGCAACTAATTAGTAAAGAAAATATGACTCTCTAAAAATTACAAAAGATGCCGTATTTTTACCGCCGTGATTAGAGAACTACCAGACAAATTAGAAAAGGTTTTAACAAAAAAATATATATATAGAAACCTAAACATACTCTTTCTTAAAATGTTAATACCACAGAACAATATAACCTCTGACGTCATATCAGTACACAATATTGCACAACAGTTACAAAGAGCACCTCCTGCTAATAATTCGGACAATTGGCATGCGGCCATAGGTCGCAAGCTCGCTTTGAATACCACAAACATATTGTGTATACAATCTCCAACTAGCTTCTGAATTCCTGGTACACGCTTCATTTCTACAGATTCCATTTGGAGATAAGTACGTGTAATCTTAGAGGTTTGATTGTTTGTGTAGGTATGTATTTATAAGTTTGGTTAGATAATGGTATTGTTTTCTTGGGGTAAGATGAAGAAAATGATTATTTTCATTCTTGTATGTATAGCGCTGCGGTCGCATCTTTATATGCATACTCCTTTAAGTGCAGATAATCGTCTTGCAATAGGCTATTTGACAATGTAAAAAATAAGGTCATAATTATTAACACTCGTATAGATTATCGCTTTTAAAATCGATTTGCATTAATTTTACTACAAAAAAATGTATTATTTATTAAAAAAAACCCGAAAAAACTTCATCTTTTTAAATCTGGCGCCACGTAATCGAAAACGGTCTGGATTGGCTGAACTTATGATGACGTCATGATATAGTCAATTTCTGTTGACAGAACAGATGACTTTTGTCTAGTATCTCGACCGTTTCAACGTTTGTTTACGTGTATTTTGACGTCACGACGCCATATTGTTAAAGATAGCGTTTTGGCGGCTTATTTAAACAGTACATTTTTATTTACTATTTTCTAAAAGAAATACATTATGCAATTTGAAGTAATAGGTTTTTGTGGGCTCGTTAGACACCATTAAATAATCTGAGATGTTTATCAGAAACCAGTCAAATAGCCTATAGAGAGAACCAGGAACGGTTAAGGTAAGGTACCTAATGACAAAGGACTAATGTCATCGTCGGTAGACCATTAATTACTAAAACAAAACTATTATGGCATAATGTTATTACTAGACCATGTTCACTGGTTAGTCGAATGACTAATTACATTTTCCTGGGATTTTAGAAAAACCTATATATGCAGGTAATTAATTAGTTTCAAAATAATTAAGCTTTACGTACATACTAACCTAGATATTATTCAAAAGTTACTTCGTAATCAACACATTTTTTGAAAAAGACTGAGAGGTCAAGTAAACACAACAGTACAAGATCACAGTCACAGTCGGTCAGTCGAAGATATGTGACATCTATCAACCCGCACTGGGCCCTCGTGGTAGATTATAGCCCACTCCCTCACGAAGAGAGGAGGCCTGTGTCCCAGCAGTGGGAAAAATATAGGCTGATCGTGATAAACACAACAGTGGAAAAGAAAATTCAAACTTTATTCAAAGAAATTTAACCAACGAAATTACGTACTTACACAATTTAGAACCGGTATTGTATTTTAAGGATAAAATTCCCTTTCTTTCCCGAATTCAGGGAAGATTTCTGCTTAAACTCTGCCGATAATTATATATTTCGACAGATTATTGTGAAAGAAAATTAATCAAGTGGAAAGAAAGAATATAATTACTGGATTAATTGGCTAAAGGCAAGACTGTGTTAAGGTGCGGCTACACGCTCAATCTTACTTGTAACAGCAAAAGGACCGTGAAAATATTTTACACAACCGCTAATTCACTCAAAAACGTTCACACACCTTTCTAACGTGGTATTAAAAATGCACTAACGGTTTCTTATCCTGAGGAAGCCTTATTGGTCTTTGCACAAAATTTTGCACAGACGGTTCACGCATCGCTATAAAACGTGTGGAATTACTGTGTACCACGCCACAATCTGATCTAGTCTGTACTTTGCTGCCCTCCCCCAGTGATGCCCTAAGCCAAGGTATTACGTACCCCACAGGAGGTGCCCTTAGCGTGTAGTCACTAATTAATTTATAAGTTCTGCCGTCCTGTCTGGACACCTTTATTTATTAAGGCATCAGCAGGATACCCCGGTTAAGCAGCCGACAACCTCCTACGTTGACATGCGAGATGCCATAAACAAAAACAAAAGTGGACCACGTTTTTGCCCAAACTTTTGCACAAACTGCGCATTATAAGTCGCTGCGTGTAGGCAGGCCTTTATCTTGACGGTTTCGGCTGCTTCTAGTAAAGGTCTATCAAATTAATTGTAGATATGTATACGAACAAAATAGGTGACCTAGATTCACAGATTCAGAAATGAAATAGAATGCTGGTCGCTGGATTTTATTTAAACTAACCTAGTAATTCCCTGTAGGTACAGGTGTTTTTTCGGTGCTAGCCCAAGAAATTTACAGTTATATTTTTTGTTCGATCATCATCATTTCAGCCGAAAGACGTCCTCTGCTGGACATAGGCCTCCAAGCACCTTCACTTCGACCGATTCTGTGCTTCTCGCATCCAACGAGTTTCTGCGGCCCTCGCAAGGTCATCGGACGGCATTCGGCCTTCCAACGCTACGTCTTCCGGTACGCGGTCGCCACTCCAGAACCTTTCGGTCCCAGGCCTTCTGTTCTGCGAGCAATGTGCCCTGCACACTACCACTTAAGTTTGGCAATTCTTCGGGCTATGTCGGTTACCTTGGTTCTCCTGCGGATCTCCTCATTTTGTTCAGTACGTACTGCTATATTTTTGTAGGTGTATATTTCCTTAGCTACCAACATTCATTTTAGTTTCTCTGGCAAGCCGTGTATGATGGGTTGAGGGATCGCCGATTTTTAATAAATTATTATGTGATAACCATTTGTACGGCAGTGGGCAGGGATAATTGTGTTTTGTATGATCGAACCTTATCCATACTAATATTATAAATGCGAAAGTGTGTCTGTCTGTTACCTCGTCACGCTAAACCGCTTAATCGATTTAAATAAAATTTGGTATAACGATAGTTTGAGTCCCGGAAAAGGACATAAGATAGTTTTTATCCCGATATTCCCACGGGATCGACCCTTATGCGGGTTAAACCGCGGGGCGCTGAAAGAGAAACAGCTATTCGCAAATGTTTAATTGCAATCACTGTAATAAAATGTTACCGTAATTTTAAACACAGTGAATTCACAAGCTAAACAATTATTTCAACACAACATTTTATTTCATGAAACATAGAAATAAGAAGCTCTTAAACTGCTCTGCTAAAAGTTATACCGTAATTAAAAATGTATCTCATTATGCGCAAGTTATGCCACGCTTACATTCTAACATGGGTTTTGAATGGTAGGTAGGTATAATAAAACATTACTACCAAATCGACATAATCCTACTAACCCTACTCATCTACTAGCCTTGTCTTGCCTTTCGGCCTTGTCGGCTTCCAGTCTAACCAGATGCAGCTGAATACCAGTATTTTTACATGGAGCGACTGCCTATCTGACCTTCACAACCCAGTTACTGTGTAATACGATACCCCTTGGTAAAACTGGTTGTCAGACTTTCGGGCTTCTGACTCGTAACGACTGTCAAAGATCCACGAATGACATCCGGGACCAACGGCTTAACATGCTTTCCGAGACACGGAGACCCTCTCGGTATGTAAAGATGGTCACCCTTCCACAGACCAACCGCTGCAAGCGTAGCTTAACCGGATCGATCGACCTGTGCGGCTGTTATTATTTAGCGGACCCCTCCTTATTAATTCTACTAATAATATTATAAATGTGAAAGTTTGTGAAGATGTTTGGATGTTTGTTACTCAATCGCGCGTAAACCGTTAAACAGATTTAGATCAAAGTTGGCACATAGATAGACCATTTCCTGGGTTAACACATAGGATACTTTTATCCCAATATTCCCACGGGATCGAAACTTACGCGGGCGAAACCGCATGGCGCTGCTAGGCTTAACCTAACCATATAATATAATATTTATACCTAACTAATATTAAAAGTGCGAAGGTAAGGTTGTTTGTTACCTTTTCACGCCTAAATCACTGAACCGATCATCCTGAAATTTTGCATAAACGTTGTCACGTGAACAGAAACGGACATAGGGTACCTTTCATCCCGAAAAAAAGTGCTGTTCCCGAGGAAAATCACAATAACATTATTATGATAATAGATGGCGCCACGTATCTTTCGAATCAAAAACAGGACAACGTGTGTCGGGTCCGCTAGTATAGTATAAAACCAAAATAGGAAGTTTCAAAAACTGCCAAAGTTTACGTAACTAAAACAAAGTTTTTTTCATTTCAGGGCTATTCAAATAATTCTACCCAGTAGAGCAGTATCGGAAAGTTTTTATTTTGTTTTCAATGCTACAGAATTGTTAATTATTTCGCAGTTCATTCTAGAGCAGCCCAAATTGAAATCACACAACAAGTCAAACGTTTAAAATGAGTGCTTTATAACTGATAAAAACACCCAATAATCGCAAAAGTTTAAAAATGGTGAAACAAATTAACGTCGCTTTAAAAAGTAACAACATTCCAAAAAAATTAACGGATGGGTCGTTATCGCGGCCATTATGGGAATATAATTTGCATTTTTGTATTAATTCAAATTGTCTCGCTGTAAATTCATTTTACGTTCTTTTGATAATTTGCGAAATGTTCCTTTTGCATAATCAAAAAGTTTTAATATTTTTTTGAAATAACCGTGGTCACGGTGAAAAATGTACCCGGGAAAGATTTGGATACAGTACACGTTTGATCTACAAAGATGAATAATGGATTTAATTAATTTAATTGTTTTTTATTTTGACTACAATACATAATTTAAACAATGTTGACGTGGGCAATATTTTATTCTTTACTTTCTTGTTACCGACGCATAGCATCGCCCGTCCGCGCATTACTTAGTTTACACTTAGCCGGGTGTGCCGACAAAAGTGAAAACAAAACACAATCAGAATACTTTGCCATTAATCACCGACATATCGGATAAATCACTGATATATCGGATATACATTAAAAACCAAGTACATCCCGAGGACAGCCGAACACATCCGAAGCGGGTATTTTTAATCGTCTTATAAACAAAACACGCGCGGTGTCGCTTACGGTAACAGTGGCACGAGTTCAGTGGTTTTTTCCCCTCTCAAATCTCTAATGCCCACCGCACCTAAAGAAGTTTTCACTTCAAACATTAGAACTACCAACTGTCATCTTTGTATTACATTCCTCATCTATTTGACTTCCCATACCAACATAGACATAACCACATAGCCGCGATAAGTGGCAAGGCAAAGAGGCTTATTACAAATATTATCATCGCACGACTTCGCCAGCCATGCACCCGTATTATTACGGGCTGTCTTCCACAAACTTTACTACTTTATTTAGTTGTAATTTTTGAAGTTCAAAAGTGCCTTTAATGTGCCTATTTGAAATAAATGATTTGGCTTTGACTTTGAAACAGCGTTCTTTAATAAAGTCCACTACGATACAGTATCTAAACGCATCCTAAAAAGATGACACCTACCTACTGCCATCTGTATAATATGACTTCCCTTATTTGTTTGACTCCCCTTAGCAACATAGTCAATATAGCTACATAGCCACATAGCCTCGCTAGATGGCAAAGCAAAGTGGCTTATTACAAATATTATCATCGCAAGAGTTTGCCAGCCATGCACCCGGTCATTCAGGCGGTCTTCCACATTCAACCCCCTCCATTAAAGTCCTCCACTATACAGTTTCTAAACGAATACTGAAAAAGTGACACCTACCAACTGTCATCAGTGTTACTTTCCTCATCTATTTGACTTCCCATAACAACATTGACATTTAACCACATATCCACGCTGGTGGCATACGAAAGAGGCTTATTACAAAAATATTATCATCGCACAAGTTCGCCAGCCATGCACCCGTGTTATTACGGGCTGTCTTCCACAAACAGCGTTCTTCAATAAAGTCCACTGCGATATATTATCTAAATGATATCTAAAAATGTGGCAACTACCTACTGCCATCTGTATAATATTACTTCCCTTATCTGTTTGACTTCCCATATCAACATAGCCAATATAGCTACATAGCCACACAGCCTCGCTAGGTGGCAAAGCAAGTGGCTTATTACAAATATTATTATTGCACGAGTTCGCCAGCCATGCACCCGTGTTATTAGGGTCTGTCTTCCACAAACAACGCTCTCCAATAAAGTCCCATGTTTGTACGGCACAATGTTATTTTCTCACTCACGTATAATTTTATTGTAGTGTTTCTATTAACTGGGTGGAGTTAGTGCAATATTCATGCAGTTCTGTGGATTTGCTGACGGTTGAAGCTTTTTATCGGGTCGTAATCAAAGAGGTTTCGAATAATTTTCTTTTCATATTCAAACGCAAGACGACGTTTTGTGCACTATGTCTGACACTTTTTACTAAAAACCAATTAAAAACCTGTCCGATTGATGAAAAAAAAAACTATGTAAAAATACATAGTTGCAGCTAGTACTAGCAATAGATGGCAGCACCTGCATGTCGTGTGCGAAAACAAGCTCCACATGAACATGTCACGTTGCCAATCAGCATTCAAGTTGACTGACAGTCAAGTGCAATTCATTTCAGTACTTGAATGTAGCTTGCAACTGTCTGAAACTAGAGGTGATAAGTTAAAAAAAGAAATACACTTACGAAGTGCAATTGAACTAGAAATATATTTTTTTGTATCTTCTTCTTGGTCGCGTACTTCATTACTGAAGGTCGTGTCCCTGAAAGGCCTTCGTGGCTTTATGCACGATGTTCTTCCACTTTGTTCGGTTCTCAGCTTCTCTCAGGGCGGTCGTAACAGAGAGACCAGTGAGGGCGGTTATTTGGTCTGACCAGCGGTTAGGTGACCGTCCGCGAGGTCTTTTCCCATCTACCTTGCCCATCACCACCAACTTTTCCAGATTATCTGGTTCCCGACGGGCAATGTGACCAAAGTAACCGAGAATCCTTCGGTAACAGACGGTTGGTGGTCTGTCTTTTATGCGAAGCTGATCTAGGATAGATATGTTCGTTCTCTTGGCGGTCCATGGTATGCGGAGCATTCTTCGCCAACACCACATCTCAAAAGCATCTATCTTTTTCTATTTTTTTGTATAGGTGTCATGAAATAGCGGATCTACAAGAACAAATTTAATGCTTTCGGGACAGTACGCATAATCAGCCTATAATGTTCCCACTGCTGGGAAACAGACCTCCTCTCTTCGAAAGGCTGTAATCTGGCACGCGGGCCCAATGCGGGTTGGTAGATGTCATGTCTTCGATTTTTTGGTTCTAGGACGGTACAAAACGACTTAACTCGTGGAAAAAAATTTAAACATTTTAAGCAATCCTTCATAGATGGCGCTACTTGTAGGTCCTAACTTACTTATGTTATTTAGAAGCATTCTGTTAAGTATGTGACTTTATTAAACAGTGTGAGTCTGCATAATGTACACATATCGAAATGAGGGAAACATAGCTTAATTTTATCGACGGAAAAAATATTTGAAAAAAATAAAAAAATATTTAAAAGGATCTTTACCTGCTAAAGTATGATGATTGCAAGGCCTTTCTTTAACAGTTGATAGGAAATGTTGTGATTGAGTTTTTTACGTTTAGAAATCTGATACGATAAAGAATAATTTAAAGTAATAAAAAATGGTAGGTAATCGGGGCTTTTATTGAGTAATTTTACAATTATTGTAGAAATTGATGAAAAAATATCAGATTTTTGTTAAAAAAAAACCGTAATTCTCAATTGAGGGGCGATTGTTTACACAGGGGTCACAGCAGCGAAAAATTTTTTTAAAAATATTACAAAATTTTCTTTTTTAGATTTTTTTAAATATTTTTCCGTCGATAAAATTAAGCTTAGTTTCCCTCATTTCAATATGTGCACATTATAAAGACTCACACTGTATATCGTATTGAGTGACACTTAATCAAGTGTGCTCACGTCAAGTTGATAGTGATATCGTTACCACGTTTGACTGAACGTAATGTAAACCATCGATTAACGTGCTCGTCAAAACGGATAGGTAACTAGCCGTGACGCATTCATTTGTTTGTATTGTTGATATTATACAGGGTGACGACAGGGTGTCATCGACGCGCACCATGTTCCAATGGATTCAGTACGTACAGTCAACAAAAGAGATAAGTATGACAAAATTTTATTTTATTAATAGAAAACAAACAGCTCATTTATCAAATTAAATTTCAGTCGACAACATCAATCGGTTTCTTACTAAACTTCAACTATATCCGACAATACTGCATACTTATCTCTTTTGTTGACTGTACATGATTCTGAAACACTGCGTTGAAATTTTTCGTAGGTTATTAAAAAAAAGCTGTTCTATACATATTGACCACGTAATTATAGCACTTTCCTATGAAACTGCTGTTTCTATTTTTTTTTTTGATAACCGAGGAAACATTTCAACATTTTTAGAATTATGTGCTGAATTCATAACATCAGTTTGCACGTCAATGTACCTGCGACCCTGCAGGGTAGGCATTTTCCGTCTTTTACAAAATGAGTTCTAACTTTAGTCCAAGCAAGCCCAAACCTTCAAGCCAGTTATTATCTTTTTAACCTTATTCAGAGCACGGTAAAGTTCTTAATACAAAAACGACCACCACAAGACGTCACTTTTTGTCATCACTACTTTAACTTTGTCGGAATAGACTTCAAAATTCAGAAAACGCTATAATAAGGCCTTATTACTATGTGTTTTTCTGTAAGCAAAATTGTCGGCTTACTAGCATATTGAAAAATCAGTTAAACACAGCATCTGTGCTAGATTTAAAGAGCAATCGAATGCTAGATATGGCGAGATTTAATGTTGATTAAGCAGCCGCGGCCATTTAAAATTGGTCAAGTTATTATGATACTACTAGCTACGCGCCGCGGTTTCACCCGCGTAAATGTCCCGTGGGAATATCGAGATAAAAAGTAGCCTATATGTTAATCCAAGGTTTCAGCTACCTCCATACCAAATTTTATCAAAATTGGTCCAGCCGTTTGAGCGTGAAAAAGTAAGAAACATTTCAACACAAACACACACATACACACTCACAAATTTTCGCCTTTATAATAATAGTGTGATTGATTTGGTACATTTTGACTAGTAAGACTATTCACCTAAAACACAAAAAATGCTGCTATTTATTATTCATTTGCTTTTTTTTCTCTGCCTAGCTTTTTTCCAACTATGTTGGGGTCGGCTTCCAGTCTAACCAGATGGAGCTGAATGGTACCAGTATTTTATATGGAGCGACTGCTTATCTGACCTCCAGAACACAGTACCTGGGTAATGGGATACCCATTGGTAAGACTGGTTGTTAGACTTCCGAGCTTATGAGTACCCTTACCGACTGTTAAAGATCTACAAATGACAACCGGGACGTTGGTCTTCCGAGGCATGGAGGGGTCTCGTTATAAGTATAATGGATGCTTACCCATCCATGGAATGACCTCGACAAGCGTAGCTTAACCTTCGATTGAGTCGTGCTACTGTAATTATATAGCCATTCACCTAGAACGCTAAAAATGATGCTCTGTAATTATTTAATAATACAGAGAATGCCCTTTTCTACGACGTTACAAAGGACTCACACAACTAAGAGAATTACTGGAATTATTAATTAATCCTTCTTACTTGTCTTCCTAATTTCGTATTAATTTTCAGGTTTCACTAAACTCTAATTAGTATAAATGTCACGTGTTTAATTTTGCAGTCCTTGAATTAATATTATTTGAAATAAGATAAGTAACACTAATTCTGAACACCCTACGGGTAAACAGCGCGATTTATATAAAAAAAAAATCTTACAAGATGAAAACTGTTTAAAATGTGACAAGTGTCCATCAAATAGAATCAAAAGGAATTTTCGTTGTTCAAAATTACATGCACTTTACACCAGAAATAAACATAACTGTTTTCATTATGTAGGTAAGAAAGAGTTAATCTTTCTGTTTAATTTTCTAGTCAATATTTTACTAACTCCAACTATACCTACGTAGGTACTTTTCTAATGAAATGAGACCCTGCGGCGCAGATAATAATTTTCAATTTCATTTAACAATCAACACAAACCCAAACTAAAATAATAATTGAAAACAAATAAACACGAGGCCGCAAATTATTTCAACCAACAATAACAAAATTGCAGACAAAAGATAAAATAAAAAAAAAAACACTATCGCCTAATTGAATGAACTGATTCATATTCAAGCTGAATAAAATAACCAATGTGCCGTGTTATTTTTACATAGAATCAATACTCCCGGACCAAACAGAAACCTGTAAATTATTCAAATATTCAAACTTGGAGCTGATCGATTCTTGTTCCTCGACTGCTTCTGATGAGAATCAACTGGTTTCAATCAAAAGAGATTAACAGTAACTTGCCGACGACGCGCGACGGTGAATTAAAGTATATTCGGATTCATGTTGCATTTTATTCGTTTTTTTCTGCAAAGTATTGGAAAATAGAAATAAGGTCGAAGAGACATCTAAAGTGTAGACAAACTGAAGTAAAATTTATTTATTTATTAAACAAGGCACACTAACGACATATGAATATCACAAGGATACCTGTAGTCACAATAGGTAATCATGTCTTCAATACTGTTTAAATACATCACTTTTAGGCATACACAACATTCTTATTAAAGGTGAATAGTTATTCGATTAAATAAATGATTAAAATAATATTAGCAATAAGATAATCAAATTATCAAATAAAGTAACGTAGTAGGTATAAGTACCGGAGTACCTAACTTATATTTGTAACTGTGTGAAGCAGGTTATTGATAAAATAATTGTTAACTAATGCTGGGAGAATCACCTGCAGAACCACAAGTGGCAGTCGCTTTCAAAGCGTTTCGTATTTTACAAGGTCTTTCAACAGGATTAACATAATCTTTACGTCAGTAACATACACTTTTTCATTTTCCATCATCACTATTATCGCTGACAGAACGGAAGTTTGCCTAGTCTAGTTACTAGTTTCCTACAATAAAAAAAAAGATCAAATAAAAAATCTGATAAATATACAGCACGTCATTATCATTGACAATGTTTTATGTAAACCAATAACAATCTATTTCCTCGAAGCAATAAAACTGCCACACCAAGGCGTTGTTAGCTAAAACGCTTCCAAATCTAAAAAGAAATTAAGATTCAGGTCCAAGCAGAATATAACCATGAAAAGAAATGTGAAAATGAGGAAAGTGAGGGTAACTTCGCCTCCGTGGCCATTGGCAATGAGTACTCTTTTCATATTCTGCTCCCAAAGGACATGGATTTGCATGTAAAAGTTGGCAAGTATTCTGTCTAGTTCTAGCGAATTGAACTGATCATCGAAACTGTGTTTTTAACCACCATTTTACACGCTAATTTGCACGGTACTCACGTCGTCTGTAGCTCTATTATGAGTTTACACAGCCAAAACTAGCTAGCGTCTCCGCAATACAATGAATTATTGTACAGCGCCCCTAGCGGCCACCGAAAGAATTAAAACTCGTATCATGGGCACTATAGATTTCTATAGGTAAGTATCTTACCTATCGAAATCTATAGTAATCTATATAACGTAATCTATTCGATAGTCACTAACGTTTTTCTGCTGTCGCCATACAAAACGGCACCATGACCCACTAACATGACAGAAGATTTTAAAAAATACGCTTGCGTTATTATATTTAGTTACGTAGACCGAGACAATGTCTGAACATATTGTGGCAACCGACATCTGAATTTGATTCGAAGTTTCTTTTCAGAGTAGTCAGGAAACACCGACTTCATCGAGACTAAAATTATTTTTTGACGTTTGTGTGTGTGTGTTAGTGTTTCTGCAAACCTGAAGGCCAATCCCCGTAATTAAAAACGTTCGAAATCTAGTCACAATCTCAGCCCAGCGACAATCAATGTCAAAAATGTAGCGAAATTAGAGATATTTTTCACAGATTGAGCCTGAAATCACACTGTAAACGTTTTTAAAATTACTGGGATTGCCCCCCCCCCCTGCTTACTGAAATAAATATTATTTAACATTTAACATAATTTTCAGGACTAACTTTATGTTTCCGTTCTCGTTAAGTTCCCAATATAAAGGTAAATAATAATTGATGTATGATATTGAAGCTTCGTCCGCACAAGGAACGAGGTTCGGAATATGATGCCGATATGTGCCGAGCACACGTATCTGAAAAATAAATGTATCGGCACACAGGTTCCGCATAAGGCCTTGGCACAACATTCAATATTCGAAGTGGCGAATGAAATAAAAATGTTTTGGAAGACTAAAAGACTGAAGCAATATATTTTTAATTGATACGATCGTGAGCTTTCTGTTAAAGATGGGTTGAAAGAGAGAAAGAAATGATATTTTGATTGGGACACACATAGGAAATATAGGTTCAAACAGTAAAAAAGGAACATTTAAAAAGTTCATTAAAAACCACCCAAAACAAAAGAGCTGTGCGATGCCAAAAGGCTCCTCTCTCAGCATAATGCTGCGTAATTAAAAAAGAGGTTGCTTAATGGAATATAAACATGTATAAACCAGCCGGTCGTTTCTGTAAAAATCTCACCGCGAAAACTTAGGTGAAGTGAGTTTGTTTTTGCTAGGAATAGACACTATTGACAGCTCACTCCACGCTCACTTCACCTAAGTTTTCACGGTGAGATTTTTACAGAATAGCACCGCAGCCGCAGGATCGATTTTGCGGAATTATTAATGAGGGCTCGTATGCTTCTTTAGACGCTTTAGTTGGTTCATCTAATAAATTGTTAGTTGCCTAGAATACTCGTAATAACCGACGGTTGTTCTAAAGCACCCGGCTGTAAGACTAGCACATCTAGTTTCAGGAAAAAATCGGCTTTGTATAACGTTGTCTCTTTTACTCAATTGTGTGTGACAGTCTTCGAAGTTACACTCTTCCGAGAAGAGCGTTTCCGACATATTTATAACGGACGTCATAATAATCTGTAATTTTCACCAGTATCTATTTGACATTAAAGCGTCAAAAAACGCTTTGCCGGTACTTGGACATTATGGCTGCATGTTGCGGTCACAGCTCTTTTAGGGAACCGCACCTTTAGACGTGATATATTATCGACAGCTTTATTTTAATATACAGGTATGTTTCATGGCTGCATAGTGAGCAGTATTAATGGAGGGGCCCGTGCCTAACAATAACAGCTACACAGGTCGATCGATGAGGTTAAGCTTCGCTTGCCGCGGTTGGTCTGTGTATGGTTGACCATCTTTACATACCGTGAACCCTCCGTGCCTCGGAAAGCACGTTTAACCGTGCGTCCTGCTGTCATTCGTGGATCTTTGACAGTCGTTACGGGTAGTCAGAAGCCCGAAAGTCTGACAACCAGTCTTACCAAGGGGTATCGTATTACCTAGTAACTGGGTTGTGGAGGTCAGATAGGCAGTCGCTTCATGTAAAATACTGGTATTCAGCCGCATCCGGTTAGACTGGAAGCCGACCCCAACATAGTAAGGAAAAGACTAGGCAGATGATGAGTGAGGAGTATTAATACCGATACTTATACTGTTCTGCTCAGTAGGTGTACTGAACTCCATGTGTTGCGACCGATGAGCATACTGTGCAGGGGTAGACAGTGTGTCTAGTTTCTTCTTTTTTTACTTTTTAATTACTAACATTAATTATAAGCATATTTCTTGTTACTAACAACCTTGCCTTGCTGAAATTTATGTCTGATAAAAATGTTTTTATTTTTTTATTAATAGACACCACATGGAAGCTTCATTTGATACACAAATAAAACACCCCGAAAAGTGCTAAAATCACCATTCAACGGTTAATAGACTGAAAACAGTCCACGGACGAATGAAATCTCTGTTATAAATATGCCAAAGTAAATCCCTAACTCCCTATACGCCCAGTAATTTATGTCCTTCCACGAGGACATAGCTAGCTTACTGAAAGCATGACCATTTGCAGCCTTAATTACAACTAGCAAAAGTGATTAAAATTTGGGATTCCTACAACCCGTTAGCCGGAGTCTCGCATGCATATAATGCGGGGTAACCATGCGGCAGTAAGCCTCTTAGTGAGGTCCTCCTTCAGTAAATATTTCATTACTAATAATAAATGCTGTAAAGAAAAGACTAAGATTGTTATTTCAAAGTTCAGTAACCAAAGAAAATTTTGCCTGAATTTTGTCATTCTGTAATGTAATTCGTAATTTTCAATCTAAGCATTGATTTGATTGCTCATATCTCGAAGGGTTCTTAGAAGTTTAGAAGAGCCAGTTCTGTGAACGTTATGCTTCTGTTAATGAAATCAAACTGCATTAAATGTGATATGAACTGTAGTAAGTACATTACTAACTCAGGTTTACCCTTAAATGCGTTTGATTCAATAGAATAAGAACCACATGGGTCGCAGCTAAAAACATTTCCAAAGTCAGGCAGTAGGTTTAGATAAACTGCGCTTACTGTGCTTAATTGCATGAACAGAACTTAAATTAGAAGGATCTACAAGAGGTCACTTCCGTCGGCCCTTAGTCCTGCCTACCCAACGATGAAAGGTCAACAATAAAACAGGTTATGGGAATTCCGTAGATAGACCTTCCGTAGCAAGGCCTTTTCTTAATGAGCCAACCGTTTTGTTATATATAAATACGAAACATGGAAATTCCGTTCCTTGCTCCATTGCGCAATTCCTATGACGTCATTAGCAATATTACCGAAACGAATTTTGCATAATTAGTGACTTCATTCGATAGCTGGGTCTCTATCGATTTTGTGGAACCTTTTCAAACGGAAATTGGGAAAATGAATTGAAAGATAATTTTTATTAAATACTTTTGCCTGGTACGGCAGACTGTGTCGAAAACCAAAAAAAGTTGAATTGGACATAGAAGACACTACATTTGTTTTCCAAAATACTGTGAAATAGGTACCTATATGTTACATATCCAATACCAATCTAGGTTGCTGAATGATATGCGACGCAAAATATGAACTCCAAAAGTTTCATGTTGCAGTCCATGTGCAGATGCAAATTGATTTAATTAGCCATCCATTCTTGCCGCATTCGCAAATTGCAACTGTAAATCAAAGGCGTACAATGCTGCGTACACATTTTCCCGGATGACGGCATTTCCTATGAAACGGGACAAACTTGCCACTCCCACATCGCAGTAGCACCTTTATTAGAACTGTTCATTGAATTATTATTACTAAAAGCTCTCAGCTAGCAAGTTATCGATTCATGTTCATGATTTATTTGAGCTGAAACACTGCAATTTGTATGCAAAGGTCAAAGTTCGTCAGGCGGACTTCAATTCCGAAAAAGCGTGGTCAGGTTTTTCGTTTTTTCTGTAAGATACATACATTTTTGGGGCGGCTTTATTTCTCGGCTTTTTTCTCTAAGTAAGTAAAAGTAATGGTTGTGAAATTTAAGCTATATTATCCGCTTGATGTTTCTTATTTGTTGCATGTTTTCCCACGAAAGCCGAATCCGTTGTACTAGTAAGCAGGCAGGATCTAAATAGAGGTAAGCTAAGTGAAGCTTGTCCAGAGTAATCATGTCCAAAATTCTTCAAAGATTTGATAGTAATATAAATACTCTATAGTATAGAGGTAATGCTGCTTCAGAATATTATCTGCAGAGCTCCGCAGATTTGCCGTTAAGAAACTTCATGTATATTAAATGAATTTGTATATTATTTCGTTCATAACTATTGCCGTAGCCTGTTCTCGGTAAAGTACATTATTAATATTTTATAGGGTTGTCTACATTATTTATTCGCAAAGGTTAGGATATTGATGTGAAGCACTGTAATTTAGTTTAATACAGCTATTAGAAACCCAAAAAAAATAAGGTTATTAACTATTTTTTTTGCAAAAGAAGTTATTTTCAAGACTTTAGGTAATTGGAGCTAAGAGTTTACTATTTATTATATTATTTTGAAGCATGCCGTTAATTTTCAGAGCACTAATTGCCCCCTTGATGTGTTAATTAAATGAATTTTTAATAGTATGGATATTAATAAGTAATAAAAGTTGTTTAATGTACAGTCCTAAATTTTAATCAGAATCGATTGACCACCAACAAAAATATTAATACAGCAACATTAAATTTTAATTTACTTTTGGTTTCATACAAAATTAAACTGTTTGATCGCAAATTACTATTCATAACGCTCCATCGGCACTGCGACCGCTCCATGCATGTTGAAATTAACAACACGGTTCAATCAGAAACCATCGAATTTAACCCGAACAACTCGCCCGCACATAACATGAACACAGTCCTTTAAAAAGGTAATTTATTTATTGCTCCCGTTGGCTGCTCCAAATAAAAATGATTAATTATAGAGAAATCGGTACCTAATATGGACTGAGCATGTGGCTCAATCATACCAATCCTGTTACTATGCTAATTTTATTGCAGAAAACACCACTACTTACCGGCGGTACCTATGCAACGCAACCACACGAACTCGCACCCAACTCACTTACTTAGTCGCACGCAAGCACAATAATCACAAGTCACAAACATTTGTTCACAATCATCAATATGGTCATTTCCACGCATGTGCTGACACTGAAACACGTCACAGACACTATATAAGGTCACCAGTTCTGTTTTTCGGGGTGCGACGCGAACAGGCGCTCCCTCGGTCGTCGCAGCCTCTACTGGCTGGGGCGACGCTACCGCGCGTGCCTAGCCCCGCAACCCTCACCCCTCCCCGTTTACCTCGCAGTACAGGCAAATAGAAATAAAGTATGCGCTGTAAGGACAGTACGTGGAAGAAAAAACGGATCTAGATGCCTGAAGGCGAGTTAGTTAGATCGGGACGTTTCAAAGACTCGTTGGAGCTCCTCTGATTTGCTACGTGCAAGCTGGTTATCGTTGTACGGGCTGGATATTCGAAACAATAGTGATTTTGTTCATGTTATTTCTCGTTTCATATTTATTCTGGTTGCGCGGAATTTTTGTTTATTTAAAATTTATTAACACGTAACTGAACTTTTGGGATATATGTTTCGACAAGTGACGTCAGTCGATTTGGTATGCCTTTTTTGTGCTGATAATTCTGAATATTTACGTACTTTTTAACGAGCTTTTTTGCTATATACTAAGTACAATGTCTATTTATTTTTATTTCTGTATTTGATTGTAACAATTTATGAAATGTTATGTTTCCTTGTTAGCCAAAATCAAAGGAAATCTTAAGTTTCGTGGAGTTGATTCATAAAAAGTTGGTCTTTCCTTCTCTATACTGCAGTAGTTTATTTAATTATCGATACAAAAAACTCATACACAAACGTTAGGTAATAAAAATCTGTTAATCCTACGAGTAGGTGTAGGTTTTGGAGGTGGTGCAGATTCTGCGCGCAATAGTTCAGTTCTACAACCCTCAAAATAAAAAACCTTCAACCTCCCACGTAAAAGTTCACCATCCTAAAAATAAAACTGAATCACAAATCATTCCAAACTTGTGTACGTCAACATGCACCCTTTCAGGATAAGAATGTCAGTAACAAATTCTCATCATTCTAAAACACACAACGGCATTTTTTGTACTCTGAATAAAGGTAGAAAGTCTACATAAAATTTACGTACAAACATGTACATTTCCCCGTTTTGAGTTGACACCTGCGTTCGAAGTAAGACATATTGGAATTCATAAAGGACCATTCTCTCGCATCCGCGCGATTTTCTTTGCAAAATGATGTATCTGTATTGTTGCTAAATAATTTAACTTTTACTTGAGCACATGTGAAATTTCCAATTACCTACTTTGGGTGCTTATTATATTTGGTTGTTCGTGAAACGGACACACACTTCAACTGTGAAGTTGAAAAGAAGTGGAAAGGTAGTTGAGGGTGTTGTTCGGGACGTTTATGATTTTTATTTATAACCAGCTTCCGCCCGCGGCTTCGCCCACAAGGTATGTCGATAAAAACTATCTTATGTCCTTCCCCAGGATACAATCTATCTCTCTGCTAATTTTTATCGAAATCTGTACAGTGGTTTAGGAGTGAAAAGGCAACACATAGACAGACAGACAGAGTTACTTTCGAATTTATAATAGTATGGATGGATGATGGTGGCGAAATTGACAGCTATAAAAGGTATTCTTTACCGAAATTCATAAGATCGATAAACGTATTCAGTAAAAAAACACATTGTATTACAGCAGTGTTCATAAACTCCGATAATTTCCATTCCATCGCCTAAGTTGATTTTTGAGTGACCATTTGTAAAAAAGAGGTCATAAAATAAGCTTTTGGTTGCAAAAATTTGAACTTTGTTTAGCATTTTATTCAGTTTGTTGTTCCATAACTTGAAAATTATCCCAAATTCTTAATTCAAATATACTTGATTTTGGGCTAGCTTATACACGTTCAGCACGGTACTGTACTGTTGAGATTTGGACGTCCCTAAAATATTAGCACATTCCTGTGATCGATAATCTGGAACCGGTATGATTCTATTTATCATAAATGTCTTTATTTAGATCATTAGTAAGTAGTCTCCATCAGTAGTAAGTATTGCCCTTCAGAAAATATTCATATTAAATTAGAAGAGAACGTAAACTTTTATTTACACGCCAACTGAAAAAATACACTCCCTTAATTTGAGACTTCCGCAGGAGGATACCTCTCTGACATGTTCTATCCTTCTCTCGCACCAAGAAAAGCGCTTCAAGGATATGTGTATTCACTCACACACGTGTTTATTGTTTGATGCTAAGTAGGTTGCAGCTGATTAGCGATGTTAAGTGCTTAGAGAACAATGATTAATGAAGTAAAGTGATCTTGTGTTCGCAGAACTGCGAGTTGTGTCGTAGGTAATTAAACAGAAAAAAGTCTTGCAGAATTTTTCTATGCCAGCACTTGAAGAAAATTGTATAATATTTTGTAGTATAAGTGTTGATAACATTGACATTTTGGGATGTCATAAGATTTTTTTCCAAAAAAATAAAGACACGTAGTCGGTCCGTCGACAGGAGACGTGTCGCTATCTACGGAAGTTATTGCATTGAAATATATAGAAACCAGTAGTGTCACGGTGACATGTCGACTGCTGCTGTCGTCTGCAGTCGGCTATTACTTTAGAAGTCAGGTTTGTTTTGCATTAAAATGAATTATATTTTTAGCAAAAACTGTGCACAACTTATGACAGTTGGTAAGTACTATTCTCTTTAAGAGGAAATGCGGTCGGAGAGTTTTAAGAAAAACGTCATAATTCGAGATTTGGCTCTCGCCTATTTCCTCCTCCGATATCGAACCAATTTAAAAGATATTTAGGTAATAAACTGAACAAGAAGGATATATACTGTGTTCCTATGTTTTTTTTTTCATTAATATTTGTTACATTTGTACACCAGGCCCCTGTTGACAATTGTTTAAATCGGCGTTTTTGAGCATTTTTTGATTTCTAGTGCTTTTAAAAAAGATGGATCATCAAAAATGAAATAAATAAATATAGGGACATATAAGCAGTTAATATTTATTATTCTGTAATAAAACATTGCTTTATGGTCATGAACCAGAAATAAAACGGGCGAGAGCGCTTCTATGGAGAAAAGACCACCCGCATTTCCTCTTAACAATTTTATTATGACGTTTATTACATTGAAAACTGTCAAGAATTTTCTCACACAAAAGCTCGTGTCTAAAACATCATCTATCAAAAACGTCTTCACGTTTTTAATAGGCTCACTATAACCTATTAAGAAATTTACAAAACTTTAGTCTTACTTAACGTCAGGTTAGCTAGTATCGATCTCCTTCTGAAGCAATTTCACCTAAACTTGTTTTGTAACCTTTCATTTTAACATTGACCTCGAAGCGCTAGTGAATGCTTACGTAGGTTGATTCTAAGCGACGACGCGTTGGAATAGAGACGGGATACTTTTGAGCTTCTTTGAGGATATAAATTAATCGTTGGTCTGTGTTGATGTGGTTGATATTTTAGTGTATGAGTGTGTATGAATCGCGGAGAAAATATCTGAAGGAGGATTCCCATACCTACTTCGCATAATCAGCCTGTAATGTTCCCACTGCTGGCACACAGGCCTCCTCTCTGTGAAAGGGAGTGGGCCGTAATCGACCATGCGAGCCCAGTGCGGGTTGGTAGATGTCACATGTCTTCGAATTTTTTGGTTCTAGCACATATCGGTTCCCTCACGATGAGAGCAGTGGTGATGAAATCATACTAATATTATAAAGGCGAAGGTTTGTGAGTGTGTGTGTGTGTTACTTCTTCACGGTCAAACGGCTGGAAACTGGGGATTTGAGGATTTTACTCCATATGATTCCGTTTATTTGTAAATACAACAGACTATAATTGTTAAAGAGAACACAATTCAATTTGTTATACAATTAAATACCTGGAGTCGTTACTTTTCAGTTCCTCAAACGATTGTAAGTTAACATTTTACGAAAGGGACCTGCCCTGAATTTAGAAGCTAGCTATAATTTTACGACTCCTACTTTCCATATTTATTACTCTAGTTGTTAGCGAACAAATTCACTGTATATTTTTAATGCTTAACTTATTTCTGGTCGAGCAGAGAAAACAGCTTGCCAATAATAATTTACGTTCAGATCAGAGACTTAAACCGTGTTAAATAATAATATTGTTTGCTTATTCTGAATACAGAGTATTGGACTGTCTCCAGCGAGCAATTTATACGTATTACGTACTAAACTGACATGACAAAGGATATTTGAAATGTAGAATACTAAATAACCTTTTCTTGGATACATCTCGGTAGTGATTCAAAGCTACGTAATGCTACGAACAATTATTTAGTTAAAGTCTACGAGGCGTAGCAAATTTGCTACGCGTCTACGCGGCTACGAATCCTCGTAGGCGTTTAAGTAATTGCATGGAGCGTTAGTTATAGTGGATTTTATGGAAATCAATATGGGATAGGTTTGTTTTTAATTAATTATTCATGACAATTTTATGTTATAACTCTATTTTATACAAGTAAATAAATTCGATTCCATAAACAAATGATTAATTTCGGTGAAAACTATGTCACGTGACTCTTAAAGAATATGTTCCGTAACTTTTTATCAATAAGTACATAGTTCTGTAGGCCGTAAATTATACTTCAATGTAAGGGGTGCTGCACACAATAATTTGTTGAGGCACAGCCGGGCGGCAAAATCGAATATTATTTAGATATTTGTTTGGGAAAAAGCTGCTCGACTTAGCTTGATTTGTGCCGAGCCTACCCGACCATGAGCATTTAGCGAGGGTAATTGCCAAACGGAGTTGCTTGGTCGGCTCGATCCGAATGAAAGCCGAATTATGTGTAGTAATTGCGTCGGGTCGGTTTTTTTATTCATGAATTACTACCGAATGGAATGCTCAGAGCATTCCATTCGGTAGTAATTCAATTCCCAAAGACCCAAACAAGCACCCCTCAGACAATACGAGGAGTTCAGTTTTTATTCAAATAACCAGTCGTAAAAGTGACATCGAACTTCAACTTGACGAAATAGTCATATCATCTAAAACAAACCCACATTCCCATAAATATGTAACCAGTAACACATCAAAAAACTCCGGAACCCACATAATTTCATCACTTAAATTCATGGAGATCCACATATTTACCCCATCCTTTAACCAAAAGAAAACGATTCTTTTATCCCTCAAAGATATCCGTGAGACTCGAAAAGCTTTGAAAATAAATGTAAAAGCATATATTTCTGTCTCATACCGCGCTAATGTGATTACGTGGGGGCTCGAAACGTATCTCACTTTTTCCCTGAAAGTGCTAACGAGCCCCTTAAGGAGGGGTGTAAATTAACTAAAGGGATATCTTTCACCCGACCATAGTTTGCGATGAGTAAAAGTGTTTGTTGTTCTTCGCCACAGTGGAGCGGTCTACATAATTGCGTTTCCTTATGTACGTTTGCTACATTTTTGTAATTAAGGAATATCGTAGCCTTTACTTAACGATCTTCTTCAAAATCATTGAAACGGAATTTTAGTTTATTGGATTTCTCACTAATAATAATGATTGTCGTTACGCAGGGGTGCCGTCACGTCACCGAGGCAGGCCTAAGAAACGCTGGCGTGACGATTTGGACTCGTTCCTAACCAATTGGACGGAGAAGGCACAGCACAAAGAAAATTTGAAGAATATGGGCGAGGCCTTAACCCAGCAGTGCAGTGGAACGATACGGGTTAACGGAAAAAAAACAGTGGCACTCCGGGATTGCCGACAGAAGTGAAAACAAAACACAAACATAATACTTTGCCATCACTCACTGACATATCAGATATACATTAAAACCGAGTACATCCCGAGGACAGCCGAACACATCTGAAGCGGGTATTTTTTGTATCGTCTTTTAAACAAAACACGCGTGATTTCGCTTACGGTAGGTAAGAGTGGCGCGAGTTTAATGGTTTTTTCCCCATCTCAAAAAAAATCCTACGCGCCTAAAGAAGTTTTCACTTCAAAAATATGATTGTACACTCATGAAGCCTGAAGGTGTTTTTTACTTAATCACACTAAAACGGTTTAGCGGTTTTTTGGTATTTAGCACCTAGGTTGACCATGTCCTGGGTTAAGAGATCATAGGTAAAGGAACTTTTATTATCCCCTTACATCGACGCGGCAACTGTTACCAAAAATTCAGTACAGTCACGAGCAATAATTATGTCAACACTTGGCAACTTTTATTTGCGATTTTTTCACAAAGTAACGAATGCAACGTTGAAATACGACACTTTACATAAACCCATAGGTTCGAAAATACTATGTTCGTAATAATATAAAATTTCATTAAAAAATAAAGGAGAAAATCGCCTTTGAATAAAGCCAAGTGTATACATACTTATGCTCGTGACTGTACATGATTGTAGACTCACCAGCGTTGGAAGTATTTTGTAGGTTAAAAAAAAATCAGCTATTCCCTATATTTTGATCGTGTAGGTACTGCACTTTGGTACGAAATCGCTTTTTTTTTTAAATCACCGAATAAAATTTTATAAAATAAATTGTGGCAGGAATATTTTTAATTGAAGCTGGGACTAATGGTATCGTATAACGTTCCAAAATTTATAACGATATTAAAACCTAAAAATATCTATAACGTTACAAAAAAAATCGTTATAGAATATAATTTTCGTAGAACAATATTATAAGTAACGTTAGTAGGTATCAGTAACATTAAGCTTATCCGCTTGTAATAACGTTAACAGGTGAAACGTTAAAGATTTGTAACGTTGTTCTTCATACGTTTTCGTCATCTTTATAAGTCATGAAGCTGGCAACGTTGAGTATCGATATTAATAACGTTATACTAATAACGATATATTGATAATAATGTTAGTGAACAGTTTAAGATTTCGTTCCGTTTGTCAGTATCGTTATAGCCAAGGAATTAATTTTGTTACGATTCTGGTGAAACGGTACAAATTATCGGTACCGGAACTATGCGTAACGTTATTTTGAGTAACGTTTAAAGTCCCTGATTTAAAGTAAGTAAATCTATAGTACAGTCACTGCACTAATCTTTAATTATTTTTCTTTAGTTTGTCTGGTTTACTACATTAAGTAAGTTGGGACGTGCCCAATGAATTAATGGCTTGTAATAAAATCAGGCTTAAGATAGAGCACGATCGAAATGCGACCCAACACGTTTGAAAGTCAATCTCTACACAGATTTTAAAATATTAATGTATACGATGTTTTTCTTTTTGCACAATTAGGCACAAATGGTATTAGGCGGGTCATATCAGCCGCATGCAAGATGAGCCTGGGCAAAAGTCTCCTCACAATGGGTGCCTGAAGATGGAGGGCGCTGCCAAGGTCGGCGCAGAAAGTGGTGGCGAGACTGGACGCGTACCGCGAGGGCTGGTTCAAGGTGGCGCGGGAAAAGAGTTCCTGGAAAGCATTGGTGGAGGCTTTTTCCCAGCGGTGGGACAGAATAGGCTAAACAAAAAATAAAAAGTGGCACTCCGAGAGTGCCGATGGAAGTGAAAACTAGAACAATTACGTGTGTATTTTTTTAAACGTCTTATAAACAAAACACGCGCGGTGTCCGTTACGGTAACAGTGTCGCGAGTTCAATGTTTTTTTTTCCAAACTCAAAAAATGCTCCACGCGGCCACAGAGTGGTGTCTAGTCTACCAAATATAAGGACAGTGGCAACTATTGTGCGTTTTTATAATTCCCAACAATGTGGCGATAATTATCGTCGTTGTGTGCGTAAAATGTATGGAAATATATTATGAAGACGTTTTTGTGATCCTATGTAAAATTTCTACTTTTATATCTGTAATTTATATGGTGTACATAACAGATGCCAGCACATTAAGCTACTGCAATCCGTCAAATTTCGTTAATAGATTTTCAACTTTATCGCTAAAGCATAAGGTTCAAAGATGATTGAGATAATTTTACTGTTTCAGGTAGCTTGCTGTTCTGGCGTCTGTACATAATAAATAGTATTCAGTAGTTCCAGTTTGTAGTTTCCAGTCTTACCAAGGGGTATCATATTACCCAGTAATTGTCTGGGTTGTGGAGATCAGACAGGCAGTCGCTCCATGTAAAATACGGGTACCTACATGGTGAACTCCACAACCAAGTTACTGGGTAATACGAAACCCCGTGATAAGACTGGTTGTCAGACTTTCGGGCTTCTGACGACCCGTAACGACTGTCAAAGATCCACGAATGTCAGCCGGGAGCAACGACTTAACGTGCTTTCCGAGGCACGGAGAAGTCTTGGTATCTAAAGATGGTCACCCATCCACGGACCAACCGCGGCAAGCGTAGTTTAACATGATCGATCGTTCCGTGCGGCTGTTATTACTTAGCCACAAGCCCCTCAATCTACAAAAAAAAACAATAAAAGCGCACAATACGTATATAAAGAATACCTCATAAAAATTTGTGTAATAGATTTGTACATCAGTCTGCCGAAGGAAATGTTTTTACTGAACCATGAACCCTAGACAGCCCACTAAGTATAGGGCCACGATATTATTATAGGCAATAAAAAAGAAATTAAAGGCCATTATGTCACTAATTTATTTAATGGAAATGAGGGCACCGTGGCTAAATAATAACAGCCGCACAGGTCGATCGATCAGGTTAAGCTACGCTTGCCGCAGTTAGTCTGTGGATGGGTGACCATCTTTACATACCGAGACCCCTCCGTGCCTCGGAAAGCACGCTAAGCCGTTGGTCCCGGCTGTCATTTGTGGATCTTTGACAATCGTTACGGGTAGTCAGAAGCCCGAAAGTCTGACAACCAGTCTTACCAAGGGGTATCGTATTACCCAGTAACTGGGTTGTGGAGGTCAGATAGGCAGTCGCTCCATGTAAAATACAGGTATTCAGCTGCATCTGGTTAGACTGGAAGCCGACCCCAACATAGGTGCGAAAAGGCTGAGCAGATGATGATGATGAGAGCAATATTGAAATTTATTTATAATACCTATAAAAATTTACTAAAGGCGATGCTATGGTTTTCATTGATGTGTCTGTTTTGGGTAAAAGTTAATGTTTTCCTGGTTTCGTTTTCTCCTCTACGGATCGTTATTTATCCTGACAGTTTGTCCTGTTCATTTTGTTTACTCGCTCCGTGCATGCTCACGCAATATACTCTTATTTACCACCTTCACGGTTCACATGTAGGTACGTATCCATGTATTAGTACTTATTTATTTTTGTTTATGACTGCCCCGTTGGTCTCGTGGTTGCAAGCGCGACTGTTGAGCGTTGGGGTCCTGGGTTCGATTCCCGGGTCGGACAAAGTGTTGGGTATTGGGCTTTCCATTAGGAATTTCTTAGTAACAGTCCGAAGTTTGGAAGTTGGCGGTTTAATACCCCCGTGCTTCGGGAAAGCACGTAAAGCCGTTGGTCCTGCGCCTGAACTCTCCCCGGTCGTGTCGGATTACCGTCCCATAGGATAAGAGTAAAGGAACAGAGAGTGCACCTGTGTTTGCGCACACACTTGTACACTATAATCTAATCTCCATTGAGATTGGCTACCGTGACCGAAAACGGTCGGGGAGGCTATTATTTGTTTTTGTATTGTACAGTCATTTCTGAGCTATTTATCTCGTATGTTGCACCTGCCATGTTTTGTCTCTGCATCACCCTAAGGTTGACTGGTAGAAAATACCTCAGGCATCAAGTCCACCTTTGTAGGTATATGTATTTTTTTACATATGCATAATAAAGTTTTAATAAATAAAAAGAAAGAAAAAAAATACGTTTATTTGAAATTCTTCGAATATATTCGATTGATTATACGAAACAGATGTGTTAGGATACTAAAATCATTATGAGTGCCTCTTAAAACACAATGCGTCTGATAGTATAATCAGATGAGCAAAATTAAGTAAAGACTGGCTCGTGCTGGGGCATCATCGTACTGTCGGGTCATAGATATCCGTGTCAGGTCAATACAGGTATCATCAAAATCTCCTCTACGCGAGTAGCAATACGTAAACTTAAGTCTCGTACACCTTGGACTTGCTACCAAATTGCATAACACACTTTCAATCATAATCCGAATCACTTTGAAGCAAATTGCTTTGAAAAAATCCATTGCTTGATAAGTTGGAAAAATTTGTCTGCTCAACACGTAAATAGCGTAATGAATGTAGTTGAACTGTCAAAATGAAACCGATTCCGATTGATAATGTGTAACGCAATTGTCCAGCTGCTACCAAACTGTTAACTGCTAAATATTTTACCACAGCATGGCCTATTCTCATAACTGCTCGTAATACCACTAGAAAGCAAGAATTGTCAGCTCATACAGTTTCCCAACTTATACAAAGACGCACCTGTATTATTTGTTTCGAAAACAATCGTAAGCTACAAGCAGCGAGGCCCGTCTAGCAAATTGGTTGAAACTGTAACTCGCTTCATTGTCGTCTTACAGATATCCGTTTAATAAGCTCTGTGACGCTCCGTCTTGCTGAAACGTAGATATTCCGCCTGAATACCTACAGTTTGGCTCGAATTACGCTCCGTTTGAGTATAATTTTCGTGTTATTGGATAGGAAAATGTTATTAAGTTCTGCCTTGAGTTAGAGTTGGTTTGGTGAAGAAAGTGTTACTTGAGGTTTGTACGTTGTTAGTTTACTAGGACTTGTACCTAGTGGCATAGTTATAAAACATGACTATGTGAGATAGAAATGGCTTATCATATTTAGTCTGTCAGTGCTCATATTACAAATTAGAGGATTATATCCAAGATAAGTGTGCTTAGAAACTTGCTGGTCCTGCTCCATAAGACAATCTAGAGTCTAGACAAAACCAAACTGGTTGCTAATTTATTTGTATCATATATTATTTTCATGACATTGATTTCCATTCTGTGATTACTCACTCAAACTCGACTAACTACTTGTTAAAATGTTTGGAAAATCGTATACTTGTACAATGTTTGTAAATATGTGAATACCATGTAGGTATCTATCACAAGTAATTTATCTGTCATTACTTAATTTTTAATTATTTTTACCTATTGGAATTACTATTGGTGCATCGTCACATAATTATAAATGTACCTATACAAAATATTGTAAAACATTTAAAAAGAGTAACGGTGGAGTTTCTTTCCAATTCTACTCCATACGAACCTATCTTTTGGAAGGGGCGACTAGAATCAATTCTATTTTATTGTAAAGTTTACTTTCAAAAGTTCCTTTTACGTGCTATTTGAAATAAATGCTTTGACTTTGACCGATCAAGCATAGCGGTGAAAACTTTACGACCCGTATGAAAAAGATAATATGAAACTTGTTACAGAATAAATGTAGATACATATTTTTTTATGATATGTGCAGAGATTTGAAATGTAAAACGGTTTTGTGTATTCTAAACTTTCTACAATATGACAAATGCTGGCTGGTTGTTTTCTGGGTTTCGGAGAACTAAAATGTTTTTTTTAAATTATCTTGAACTAGATCTGAATTATATTAGACAGGCGGAATAGCAAACTTTGCTTTAAAATAATTATGCTGTATTTTTCCATGATTTTCATGAATGTGACGTGTTAAATATGCCATTGTGTGTTAGTTGCAGCTCCTAGTGTTTCTTTTCTTAAGAAGTGTGTGTTTTAGAAGCTTTTTAGTTTTTAGACTAGCATCGCTTTAAGTTTTTGCTTCTTTGTTAAGTTTTTACAGCTGTTTAATGTATAATACCACACAAACAAATTAGTTCTATTATTGAGGCATAGGCTTAGTAATGCTTTGATGCAAAATTGTTTTTTGTGAGGTCCTTTAAGTATTTTCTTTTCCGGGAGCTGACGAATCTTTTTTTCCCCATTTAAAGTCGGTACCGACTTAACTTGTTCTTATACTCAAATCACAACAGTTAGGTACTGTCAGTTGACAGTAATAGGACAAAAAAGCAAATTGACTGAAGATGTCAATTTGCTACAAAAAAAAATATTTCCGTGACTGTACAGACGCCAGCACATCAAGCTACCCGAAACTGTAAAACTTTCCCAATCTTCTTTGAACCTTATGCTTTAGCGATAAAGTTGAGAATTTATTAAAGAAATTTGACAGATTGTAGTAGCTTGATATGCTGGTGTATGTACATAATGGTTAAAAAGGGGCACGTCTTCCCTACCATTACGGCGCCCCACTGTCTATTTCTTTATATGTAATGGTCTCCGTAGCACCATGAAACATGAGGCTTTAGGGGCTAGTATAAATCTTGGGGTTCATTCGATTAATTGAGTCTGGTCAAATCACGCCGGGGTCGGTGCATTTCAATCATTCAATATGAATCAATCTGCCTAGCCTTGCTTAACTATGTTGGAGTCGGCTTCCAGTCTAACCGGATGCAGCTGAATACCAGTATTTTACACGGAGCGACTGCCTATCCGACCTCCATGGGTGTGGAGGTCGGATAGGCAATCGCTCCGTGTTGGTGGCGGTGCGGCGGCGGTGCGGGGCCGGTGCGGTCGCGAACGTATACACAGCATAGAGGCGCGGTGGCGGCGCGGCGTCAACGCGGCGGTGGTGTACAGGAGCCCTAACGCCCACGGCAGAAAAACGTACTGCCACAGATCCAAGCATCCTCTACAAAATCAAACATTTTCATAATCCAACTTTACACAGAACGAAATCCGTTTGTATGTTTTTCTTTCAATCCTATAAATACGATCAAAACATTACAAATTACCCGTAAATATTCAGAATTAATTAAAATCTCTCGTAAACCGCTAACACTGTCCCAAACAGGGTATTGCCTGCGATGTTGTATTGACTTTGCAAGAGAATCTTGTTTGATCCGAACCCAAGCTTCCAAATCTACAGTTAATTAATTTTATTTATTCTGAAAATATGTTTGGAATTCTAAATCTCTCATGGGCTTAACAAGTTGGATGTTTATCCTGGTTTCCTAATGGGGTAGGTGGAAGTTTTATTTATTACTTATTAGCAGCGCCCCGCGGTTCCACCCGCATAAGTGTCGATCCCGTGGGAATATCGGGATAAAAAGTATTCTGTTATTTTGACGCATAAGCTATATTGCTGTAAAGTTTCATCAAAATCCGTTCAGTAGTTTAAAATAGGTACAATGATGCTTTTTATTTTACTAAAATAGTTATAATTAAGTAGGTATTATTAACTAACAATGTTAGAATGTAAATTTATTCCGAAATAAAATTGAATAATTATTACGTAATTTTAATCGATTAGATTTTCATGGTCCGATCGGAACTCCAACCAAGTCCACCCAACACTATCAAACCATGAATTTGTATCGACCAACCGTCCGTCCGACCAAAAATCGATCGTCTGACGGAGCCCCACAAGCTCAGCTCAGCTCCTGGGAATTGGACGCAATAGTCAAACGGAATCGGATTTGAGTGTACAACCATTCGATCAGCAGTCATCGCTAGCTGTGTGCCTATGGGGTATTCCCTTCCGTGCATTGTCATTCCTTTATGATATAGTGGATATTCAGTAGGATACTGAGATCATATTTGAATAGGTTTGTGGTATGTATGTTCATCCGTTTATTGAGATTTTGAACAGATTGGTTTGAAGAGGTATGCTTTGCAGGCCGATGGCAGATACGTAATCTTCTCAAATCCCATCGAGCACGCATGAGACAATTTAAAAAAAAATCTTGATTTAATTTTGTAAATCATGAAACTTTTATTTTCTTTTGACTGTACTTACCTGTCAAAAAGAGTAAACTTACATAATGTGGATGAGACAGAGATCAAAACAGAAGACGAACAAGCAGGGGATCGAGGATGGGGGGGGGTGGATGGGGGTTCAGGGGATTAGACCGGAATAAATCAAATCTCATGAGATGAATTGCATTGTTTTTTTTATTTGTATTTGCTATCTGTTAATTAAATATATTAGCTTTATATTCATTCATTTATTATTTTACAATTAATGTTATGTAGACGTATTTCTCCTCTTTCAATCACAGTCTCATTTTCGACAAGAAGGCTGGATATATTATTATATCACTATATCTAAATAAAAATCAGTATTAGTTTGATAAAACTAAACTTCATTATTACTATTTATAATAATGCTTATCCAAATCTTAATATTATTTTCGTCATTTTTATTTGTAGGCAACAAATAAAAGTTATATTTTTATAGTTATTTATATATTTATAGTTATTCTTTTTTTGTTAGTATTATTTTGTACCCTTACTGTTTTGCATTTCATTTAGTTTCCTTTGTATGATTTTTTTGTAAATTGTTTTGATTTATTTTAATATTTTCGCCTTGTCAAACTTTTTGTACCTACCTAGATTATATTATGTGAATGCGCTCCTATAATTGGAAGCGCACACTTGTATTTTTCCTTGTTCTTTAAACTTGTATGTAATTGGGTAGCCTCTGATAAAGATCCAATAAACAAATAAAAAAACTCTTCTACTTTCAGACGAAGCAAAAAAGAGAATATGTAACCGGGTGACCGTCTTTTTTCTCAGACATAACTACGTCGACTACTAGGGAATGCAAAGACGACGTCGAAAAATTGCTCTCAAAAATCTCGGATTTTGAGCCATTTTTTCGAGATTTGATCTCGTGGCAAGACAATATTCAATCGTTCTTTACACAACAAAATATAATCGCTCTTGAAATCTCGTTCGAGGTCTCCACCGTATTGGTCGAGATAGGTAACGAACGAGCTTTTGAGTCTGAAGAAAGAATAAGCACAATATGCACTTGAGTAGTTTTTTTCCAATTTATAATTCATTAATTTATAGTGCACGTGATGCGTGTGTGCTGATTTGTTGCGTCGTGAATTTTTTTACATAGATTATTACATAGATAATCGTAGAATTTCTTATTCAGAAATTCTTAATGTAGTTTTATTTAAAAAATATAACACCAATACCCTATGTAGGTGTACTTTTCTTTTTCATTCAGTTTAAGCAGTATTTTTACATAAAAGCAACGCGGTGCGGCATGGAGTCGAGGTTGGCAATCTCGAGTGGCTAATCTTGACCCCAGACTTAGCACGCGAGACCTCAAGTTATTAATTTCGACTCGAGATTATATTCTCTAGTGACGTCATCACAAAATACACCGCTTAAAAACACGCTAAAGTTTAACCTACTTTCTTTTTTATCCATAAACAGAAGATAGTTTCAGTTACGCCATAAACCATCAAAATCGACGCCATTAATACGAAACAAGCCGGTAGCAACACCAAACTGTTAGGGGTGCTACACACAATACTTGTAGCTACCGAACATTGGTTGGGTCGGCATATTCGATTTGCCAGTATTTGTTGAACAACTTAACCGACCCGAAACCATTACTGCACATATTCGTTTCTCATTCGACTCGTGCCGATCGACAATTAGATTGGCATAAACCCTAATCATGTTCGGGTCGACTCTAAGCTAAGCGGCTTTTTTCCCGAACATTATCATAATTTCAGCCGAAAGAAGTTCACTGCTGGACATGGGCCTCCCCAAAGTATTGCCACACTGACCGGTTCTGTGCTTCTCACATTCCTGCGGCCTGGAATGTCAAAGATCCACCTCGTGGTAGCCTTCCAACGCTTCCGGTACGCGGTCGCCACTTCAGCACCTTTCGGCCATCGGCAGAATAGATGTGTTCTCGAGCTGTGTCTCCTGCTGAGTTCAGCAAATCTTCGGGCTACATCGGTACCCGAACATATATCTACACAATAATATTTGATTTTACCACCCGGCTGTGCTGAATCATGCCGACCCGCACAAGTTTATAGTTAAAGCACGCCTTACTAAAAGGGTGTTCTTACCCATTGCTATCAGAAGATCACACGCTACGAAACAAAGTCAAGGTGAAACAAATTACTGTTGCTGGTTACAATAGTAACGTATAAGGTATAATTTCATAGCTCTAATCTGTATATAATTTCAGTGTGCCCTTGAATTTAGATCGATACAATTATTAAGTTTGAGCTACGTTATGTAGTAGAGTTTCTTCTAAGAATTCTAAGAATTATTGGAGTTAAAGGTATCTGAAGAAACTACTAGTAAGTTTTAAAGTACCATTGTTAAGATCTTTAATCTGTATACAGTGCAATGTACTTGAACTTTGTGGTAATAAACCATTTTTTTTTTATTGTCACATTCCACTATTGTTTATAGTCATTATCTGCCTAACCTTTTACAAACTACAGGGAATCTTAGTTCTAAAATATATAAGCATAATTAGGAAAAACTAAAATTTGATCAGCCTAGGGAAATTTAGGAACAGTCACATTTGGTGTCGGGGTCTGCTTCTGAATACCAGTATTTTACATGGTGCGACTGCCTATCTGACCTCTACAACCCAGTTAAGGGGTAATACAATACCCCTTGGTAAGACTGGTTGTCAGAGTTTAGGGTTTCTGACGACCCGCAAGGACTGTAAAAGAGCTAAAAATGACAGCCAGACTAACGGCTTAACCGGTTTAATGTCGTAATTATAGAAACAATTAAAAAGCCATTGCGTCTCGCGTGGATCTGCGTTCCGACATACTACGGGTTAATGTGCTTTCCGAGGCAAGGAGAGGTTGTGGTATGTAAATATGGTCCACGGACCAACCGCGGCACGCGTAGCTTAACCTCATCGTGCGGTTGTTATTACTTAGTCATACTTTTTTATACTCATAATATTATAGCACAGCATCAACTTGTATTTTTACTTGATAGGCTCGCTTTGTTCCACTTATTCACCTCATGGTAAGCGATGATGCAATCGAAGAGAAGTTGATTTTTAGTATAAAATAAAAAAAAAAACAAAAATTACTCTCTCTTTCCCACTCTAGTCGTTAGTCAAGATCGAGCAAATTTATAAGCAAAATTTGTTACATTGCACTCCACCCAACATAGGTCACTGAACACAAATGTACAGTCACGAGCACCAATATTTCAACACTTGGCAACTTTAAATTGCGATGTTTTCACGAAATAACGAATGCAACGTTGAAATACGACACTTTACATATACCTATGCGTTCGAAAATATTATGTTCCTACTAATGTAAAATTTCATTCAAAAAGAAAGGAGAATATCGACTTTGAATAAAGCCAAGTGTATACATACTTTTGCTCGTGACTGTACCACATTGTTTTAGACCCAGGTATTATAATCTGTTGATGCATCTCTCAACTTGTTTCCCTTCTAACGAAACTCCATAATCTAATAATAATTACTCCCAACTCCGGTCATCTTTCAGGAAATAACCCAACGAACGTGATTCAAAGCCTGACGTTCCTATAAAGGCATGAATACACGCTTTGACGTTCAATTACGAACAAGACTCTTGAATAATGTGGTCCTACCTTTAGCTACCGATATATGCTAGGTTATATACTGCAAGGCTACCTGGCTAGACATAGTTAGCTCATATTTTCACTCATGTAACAAGTTATTTGATTTGTCGCGTGTTGGTAGGAAATAAAGTTTTGATGTTCTATCATACCTATTAAGTTTCGTCAGTGTTTTGTGGGGATTGAATAAAAATATGGAATATTTGCTAAAATAGGTGGAACGTCCGTGAGTATTGGGGTTTATAGCACAATTTGAGGTGTCCTACAAATTTTGTTAACACTGTAAGGCTGGTTTTTCCTTACTCCATAGTGGTAGTGAATGCATGAGACGAACATGGATTAATTTGCATGAGGTGTGGTTAAAGATAAAGTCTTTCTTAAGGAAATATTGAATTTAATATTTTGATTAACTTTCTTATTAGTAATTTGCAATTTTCACTGATATTTGGGCTTATACTGTTTTTTCAAAAACCAAATGCTTGCGGAGTCTTTTTTACCAATAGGTAATGATTTTAATTATGTACAGACGCCAGCACATCAAGCTACTACAATCAGTAAAATTTCTTTAATGGATTTTCAACTTTATCGCTCATCGCAAGCATAAGGTTCAAAGTTGATTGGGAAAATTTTACAGTTTCAGGTAGCTTGATGTGCTGGCGGCTGTACCTATGTATATAGGTATGAGGAACAGGGTGTAAAGTTCACTCATCCTCCATAGAAAAGGGAGGATTCTCCGACCGGATGGGTGTCGTGTCTGGTGGCCTGTCGATTGATGTCTGGACGTTGTAGGTATATAGGTATGCTAGTTGCGCGGTAAACTCTGTTGGCGCGACGTGACGTCAGTGTAATATCAGAGTTTGCATGTCAATCCCGCCACATACCTACCTAATCAGTAGTGTTATTCTGTAAAAATCTCACCGTGAAAACATAAGTGAAGTGAGCTTGGAGTGAGCTGTCAATAGTGTCAATCCCTAGCATCAGGATGAATGACAGCTCACTTTACGTAGGTAGTATTCACGGTGAGATTTTTACAGAATAGATTGGCAGGCCTTTGTTTACTCAGCTCGCCGTCCGGCAAGGACCAGGGCTGGGTCGACGGCGCGTTGTGTTCTACGCGCGCCTCAAAGAGATGTCAGCATTGTCCGTTAGGGCCGATGCCTGCCAGGGCCGTGGGTTGTTCGAAAGAGATACCGTGGCCCCTGGCACAGGCAACTGAAGGAACACGGGTGGGTTTTAATCATTAAAAGTCTGACACGCCCTCCCGCTCCGCTGAGAACGGGAGAAGTTATTTGATAATTTCCCACCCAAAAAAATAAGGCCTTTGTTTGCTATGCTTTTAGTTCTTGAAATAATTTAATATTTAATTATTTCCTGAAACTCACCTCATCCCTTATCATAAAATGTAATCTAATTTAACCCATCGCATGTTTGACATAAATTAACGCACCACATTTAGCAACTTTGCCACAAAATTGTGTGGTTGCAAATTATTTTATACTGCTGCGCCCCCCGGTTTCACCCGCGTAAATGTCGATCCCGTGGGAATATCGGGATAAGAAGTAGCCTATATTTTAATCCAGGGTGTCAGCTACCTCCATACAAAATTTTATCAAAATTGGTCCAGCCGTTTAAGTGTGAAGAAGTAACAAACATATAAACACACCCCCATACACACCCCCACACACCCCCCCACACACACACACTCACAAACTTTCGCCTTTATAATATTAGTGTGATTAATTTAGACATTTTAACCTCTTTAAAATGTTGCTTGATGTATGTTGTTTTATTTTATTAATGATTTTTATAAAATACTTTATGGAAATACAGGTTAACATGGTGGAAAAAGTGGTAACACAGGATGGGACACAGACAGACCCTAGAAGGACAGATTCAGTGACCTTATTGATTGTAGCTGATGCCGTTCTGTATACTCTGCCTACCCTCATAGGAAGAAGGCGTGAGTTATTAAAGGCTATTTATCCATCTTTCGACCTCGCAAGGATAGGGGACTATGATTCATGGTTGTACGGAATTGGTTTATTTAGCTACTAGCTGCGCCCTGCGGTTTCACCCGCATAAGACTCGATAAAAAAAAACCGACTTCCAAAAAAACACTACAAAGTGAAAAATAACTTTTATTTCGGAAGTCGGTGTCTTTGGATCTGTATTTTAGTTTTTTGCCACCGACTTCCGAAATAAAAGTTATTTTTCACTTTGTAGTGTTTTTTTGGAAGTCGGTTTTTTTTTTTGTTAAAAAGTTTTTATTCCTCGCTTTTTAGTGTGTCTGTTTATAATGTATCTAAGTTACAAGCCTAATGCCAACTTGCTCATCGCCTTTTACAAAATATTGCTTTTCCCGATGCAGGGACGTTAATTGTTGAAGAGTTCTCCTGGTATTCCACCATCAGCTTCATTTCACCATTCGCATTGTGACGAGCATAACTTGCTTAGCAACCATATTAAAGTAAGTAATCGAATCGCAAACCGGGAAATACTTATTATTGAGTAGTTCCGGTGGCCATCTGTGGTCTTCATCATCAGTTCTACTTCACCAAATGATGCTTTCCGAGAGCAAATGCACGAGTTACTATAAAAAATACCCAAATCGCTATAGGTGTGCCTATAATACTTGAAGAGTTCCTTCGATTTCTCCAGGATCCCATCATCAGATCCTGACCTGATGACAGTATGACCACCTGGAAAGTCTACCCTTTCAAACAAAAAAATATTTTTTGAAATCGGTCTAGCCGTCTCCGAGTAATCGGGGAACATACATAAAAAAAAATAAAAAAAAAGGTTCCGACGAATTGAGAACCTCCTCCTTTTTGAAGTCGGTTAAAAAAGTAGCCTATGTGTTAATCCGGGGTGTCAGCTACCTCCATATCAAATTTTATCAAGATTGATCCAGTCGTTTGTGCGTGAAGAAGTGACAAACATACAAACACACTCACAAACTTCCGCCTTTATAATACAAGTATATAAAAGTATGATTAGTGTGATAGTAATATAATAAGGTTGAAGAGTTTATTTGTTTGAACGCACTAATCTCTGGATTCTTGACTAGTCAGATTTATAAAAAAGTATTTTTGCATTTGGTAGCTCAATCTAAATCTAACACTACGCATCGGCCCTATGGTGCCGAGCAAAAAGAATAAAAGTAAAAAAAAAACAGTGGCACTCCGGGAGTGCCGACAGAAGTGAAACAAAACACAAACAGAATACTTTGCCATCACTCACTGATATATCTATACTAATATTATAAAGCTGCAGAGTTTGTTTGTTTGTTTGAACGCGCTAATCTCTGGAACTACTGGTCCGATTTGAATGATTCTTTTAGTGTTGGGTAGTCCATTTATCGAGGAAGGCTATAGGCTATATAACATCACGCTACGACCCTTAGGAGCCGGACAGCGTGTGACACCGCGGGGAACAGCTAGTATCGATACTATAAAATTATAAAACTGAAGAGTTTGTTTGTTTGAACGCGCTAATCTCAGGAACTGCTGGTTCGAATTAAAAAAATATTTTTGTGTTGGATTGGACCATTTATCGAGGAAGGCTATAGGCTATATTATAACATCACGCTACGACCCTTAGGAGCTGCGCAGCGGGTGACACCGCGGGGAACAGCTAGTATCGAATATACATTCAAACCGAGTACATCCCAAGGACAGCCGAACACATCCGAAGCGGGTATTTTTTTTATCGACTTATAAACAAAACACGCGCGGTGTCGCTTACGGTAACAGTGGCGCGAGTTCAATGGTTTTTCCCATCTCAATAATGCATAACGCGCCTAAGAAGTTTCACTTCAAAAAAAATGCTAAGCGCAGTGTGGGCTATGCGACGCGATCTGGGGGGACTGAGAGTGTTTCTATAAATGTGGCTGTTATTTAAGATATTCTGTATCTTAGGGCTTCCACGCGAACATGTCGCGGACAGAAGCTAGATTCTAATAAGGAAATCGATCAATTTGTAAGGTTAACCCTGCTTGCATAGCGCATTAAACTAAGCCATATTCTCTACGGCAATACCTCACCTTCAAAACAAACAAACACTAATACGAATATCATTCTGACCTTTGCCGACCAATTAAAGCAAAATAAACGGCAAACATCAACACTATTTGCATTTCATCCCAGCTTTACCAACCCATGTATAATGTATACGGAGATATTTGGGTTAATTACCTAATTGCCTGCGCAATGAAATTATTGGAAGCAATATTTAAGATGGACTTAAAGTCAAATCATTTATTTAAAACTAGCTTCTCCCCGCGGCTTCACCTGTGGGAATATCGGAATAAAAAGTAGCCTATATGTTAAGCCAGGGTGTCAGCTAGCTCCATACAAAATTTTATCAAAATTGGTCTAGCCGGTTGAGCGTGAAAAGTAACAAACATATAAGCACACACATACTAAAATTTTCGCCTTTATAATATTAGTGTGATAGGCACATTAAAGGCACTTTTGAACGTCAAAAATTACAATAAAATAGAATTGATTCTAATCGCCCCTTCCAAAAGGACTTGCCCATTCTTCTCCATACGAACACTTCGTATGGAGAAGAATGGGCAAGTCCACCGTTACTGTTTTTAAATGTTTTACAAGATTTTATAATAAACACCATAACCATCCAAAACAAAGCATTTATCAATCTACAGAGTCTTCTCCCTTCTATAATGGGGTCGGCTTCCAGTCGAACCAGATGCAGCTGTATTTCAGATGGAGCGACTGCCTATGTGACCTCTACAACTCAGTAACTGGGTAACACGATACGCTTTGGTAAGACTGGTTGTCAGACTTTTGGACTTCTCGACTACCCGTTACGACTGACAAAGATCGGGACCGACGGCATAACGTGCTTTCCGAGCCACGGAGGGGTCTCGAACTCTCGACATGTAAGGGATGGTCACCCACCCAAGAACTGACCGCGGAAAGTGTAACTTAACCTGCGATCGACCCGTGCGACTGTTAATATGGAGCCAAGAGCATTTATGTGAACACTTTATAAAAAATTAAACAAGCAATTTCCATAAACAACTTGCAAGGTTGAACTAAGCTCACGAGTTGAGACTCAGATCAGACTTGAGTATAATTTAGTGGTTCCGTCTATTTAATATGATAGATACCACACATGTTATCTGACAACTGATAGCTTTACCGACAAATGTGTGTACACCCCGGACTGTTCTGCTTAATCTGTGTTCTTTCCTCAAAAGACCTTTTCAGATATCAATCTACGAGACATGATCTGACCACGATTATGTCTGGACTTTAAAAGAGACTGTGACCTCTGTGTTTGTTACGGGAGGTAACGCCGACCTCATCTAGTTTTTTAAATATGATTGACATGTAAAGGTGTTCGTACAAACCGACTTACAGAAATAAAATCATTTATTTATTTTCATTCTTTAACCGGCATTTGAAACAATGTGTCTAATTTTGTAATAGTTCTGTGTATTATTCTCTAAGGCCCCATTCAAATTGCATCCGGCCTAACAAATTGTTTGTCGTACCGAATAAGATAAATACAAAATGGGTGTAAACTGGATGTAAAGCAAGATTGATGTTTCCACAAAGGGATTTTAAACTTCTTGATCGCAATGTTTCGTAGAGATTGGCGCAAGTTATAGGGTGATAAATCGGCTTTTTTTGCAGAAAATAAAAGACTGTGTGATTCTCTTGGCGGATCTAATACCTAAAGGCAGACGAACTTTGAAAACAAAAGGTTAGTAATAAAAAGGTGTTTTTTTTCGGCCAACACTTGACCTACATACCTTCCAATAAATTGCGTTATTAGCAGTATTTAAAATCCTCCAATATTCGATAGATTAAGAAATAAAAGAATATAAAAAATCACTACCTCACATCGTAACTGCCTTCAACGAAACGTTCGTAAAAGCAGTGACAGCTGTCAAACTATTCCATCTGTCATAATATTACATCGGTGACGGTCATCCGGTCTTTAAAAGCTCGACTGAAAATTAAAACTTATGTAGAAAAACAAATGTTATGTCTAACACTATACTTAAGGGGTTTATTCATAAACGTTTCTTAAAATTAAGAGACGTATAAACGTCAAAAATGTCTGGTTAAACAGTGGCTAATCATTGTCTAACTTATTGAATAAACCCCTAAGTTTCCATAATCTTTAAAACCTAGTTTACACAAACAATTTGTCTGCAACAAAATGCTAAATGCTTTCAACAAACCCTTTATGCATTTGTTTTCACCTCACAATTGAATTTCGAACGTTCGATCGTCAGTCGCCGACTTTCGTCGCCGCCATATTTGACGTTTACGTTATCGTAAAAGTAAAATGACTCAACCGTCGACTGCTACTAAAGTTTACAACTTGCACAGTCCCCCAATAGTCTTGTCCCCGCAGACAGAGTCAGGTAGGAAATAAAAGTTGAATAGAAGACGGACGTCGACTTTGGAAGCGGATTTAGTGGAACGATAGAAATATTTGATTTGGCTACCGTTATGATTTTCTTGTGCTCGTTTTGTCTAGAACTTCTTTATTACTTACTCTTCTGTTGTATAATGGAGTAGGTGTTCTGAGGTTATAATCTAAAGATCAAAGCATTTGTTGTTCATTCAGTATTGTTCCACACCTTGGCCAATGTATTCCTCTATTTTTCCCAGTTCTCGCGATAATCCCAAAATAGAGATATAGCATAACATTATAAATAGCCCCCTCCAGACCGTATTCGACCATGGCGGACTATCTCAAGGGAGACTAGCCTTTGGCGCGGGAGATATTAAAGTGCACAAGTGTGTGTGCAAACACAGGTGTACTCTCTCATCCTTCACTCTCATAGTCCGATGAGACGGCAATCCGACACGATCGGAGAGAGTTCTGAAGGCTAATTCTGGTACTTAAAAAACGTTAAAATTCAAGTCTCAATCTCATCTCAACTACAATCAATGTCAAAAATATAGGGAAATCAGACGTATTTTTGACAGATTGAGACTGAGATCAGACTGTGAACGTTCTTAAAATTACGTGAATTGCCCCGCTGGTGCAGGACCAACGGCTTAACGTGCTTTCCGAGCCACGGGGGTATCACACCGCCAACTTCCAAACTCTGAGCTGTTACTAAGAAATTCTTAGAAAAACCCTAACACTCTGCCCGACCCGGAAATGTACCCAGGATCCAACGCTCAGCAGTCACAGTTGCAATATTGAGACCAACAGGGCATCTTACAGCAAATTATCATTTAATTATGCAATGCTGAAAACCACAGTGCATTGACCCAACAAATCATTTGAGCAAAATACTCGAGATTCACAAAACGCTTAATTATTTTCTTCTCAGAATTCAATGCTGTCCTCTCATATTTCCATGTTAAATATCAGTATAAAGCCGTACGCTTTTAATTACGAAGTTATTTGTGTAATAACTTTACGATTTCTGTGAAAAACTATTAATTATTTCTAGATATTTTCACAGTAATAAATTACATTTGTAAGATGTATTGTATTTTATGTTTCGAGGATGAATGAAAGGCGACTAACAAAAGGTATTACAAGGTAGATTTCAGTGGAAATGGTGGGAGGAGACGCCTTAGGAAGACATAATTTTTATACCTTATTTGTGATGTTCTTCTATAATAACAGCCGGGTCGATCGATCAGGTTAAGCTACGCTTGCCGCGGTTGTTCTGTGGCTGGGTGACCATCTTTACATACCGTGACCCCTCTGTGCCTCGGAAAGCACGTTAAGCCGTTTGTCCCAGCTTTCATTCGTAGATTTTTTACAGTCGTTACGGGTAGTACGGGGTAGAAAGAAAGAAAATTTAAAACTCATATTAAAAGTACACTTTGTAAACAAGGATATTACAAATTAGAGGATTATATCCAAGATAAGAATGTTTGGAAACATGCTGGTCCTGCTCCATAGGACAATCTAAAAGTCTAGACAACATCAAACTTGTTCCTAATTTAATTTATATTATATAGGTATATATATATATTTTTTTTTTATATGACATCTTATTTTAATTCATTTTTTACAATCTGCGACTACAGTGGCTCACACACTTGTTAAAGTACTACTTTTGCATTTTTTTTTTTTTTTTAATAACTTGTAAATATGTGAGCACCATGTATCTATCACTTATTTGATTTACCTGTCATTGCTTAATTTTTAATTCTTTTTACCTTTTGTGGTAGACTAATTTTATTATGGGTGCATCGTGTTCACATATAATTTTTATTATGTATACAAGACCTTGTAAAACATTTTAAAAGAGTAACGGTGGAGTTTCTTGCCCATTCTTCTCCATACGAAATCTACCTTTTCGAATGGGCGACTAGAATCATTTCTATTTAGTTTTTTTTTGACGTTCAAAAGTGCCTTTAATGTGCCTATTTGAAATAAATGATTTGACTTTGACTTTGACTTTGACTGTAGTCAGAAGCCCGAAAGTCTGACAACCGGGTTATCGTATTACCCAGAAACTGGGTTGTGGAGGTCAGATAGGCAGTCGCTCCATGTAAAATACTGGTATTCGGCTGCATCCGGTTAGACTGGAAGCCGACCCCAACATAGTTGGGAAAAGGCTAGGCAGATGATGGTGTTGATCATCTAAAAGTTCAGGTGCGTGGTACTCACATCCAGCGTGCGTGTATGGCCAGATGTATGAACGTAAATGAGGCAAAAGAAGTATGCAAGGATCGTAGCAGGTGGCGTCATCTGTAGATTATGCCTACCCCCATGGGAAGAAGGTGTAAGTTTATGTGTATGTATGTATTGTATTTTATATAGTAAAATAAGACAAAATAAACGAACTTACACGTTATAGACTACAAGTTATTCCGGTCTGATCCCCTGAACCGCCCCTCCACCCCCCCTTCCTCGATCCCCTGCTTGTTCGTCTTCTGTTTTTATCTCTGTCTTATCCACTATAAACTTTCTTATTCCGGTTTGATCCTACTACACACCGACACACCGCTTGCGTAACGTTGCTTAACGTAGCGGTGTGTCCTGTCTCATACAGTTCCATACATTACAACTCGGTGGTACGTGCGCGTCTACGCATACGCATCCGGTCTGGTCGAGCCTTAAACATTAAAGTGAGAGCACGCTATTTTGAGAGAAACGCTGTCATGAGAGATCAGGGGGCCTAAAAAGGCCACTTTGGCAGAATCGTAAACGTATTTTGCTTTTTTTCGTTGCAAGAGATTGGGATTGGATTTGGATTGGTATTTAAGCACAGACAAAAATAAAATAACTGAAAAATCCTTCACCAATGGGATTTGATACGATTAACTTAACAGTTAACTGTCTATTATGATTTATAATGATTTGATGAATTCCTTTTATGATTCTGCAAAAGTGGCCTTTTTAGGCCCCCTGAACAAAAATATTACAATATAGATACATATGGGAATTTATAAAAAGTACACATGCCACCAACTCGATGTTAAAATCGTAAAATAAACAAAAAACTTGTATAAAAAACTAACACTATACAAAGAGAACGCCAAATCTAAAACGGGAACACTAATGGAACTAAGTAAATATTGAAACAGGCGGGAAAATGGTAGGAAACGATATTAATGGCCGGAATCGAGTATCGATTGATTTAAATGGCGGATGAATCGAGTCTATTCGATATCGAATCGAGATATTCAAGATGAATCGTGATTGCTCTAGATTGACAATTTGTGTTCTTTTTTATCGCTGCTCGATTGTTTTTCTTGTTCTTTTGTTTGATTCCTCGATAAGTTTCAGATTAGATGGTTTTGATTGAGACTATGAATCCTTCTTATTGGTTTTATGGATGAAAAGAGTGGACAGTAGTTTAGAAAATTGGCGAAAAGTATTGAAATGCTGGACAAGTTTGACTCGTTTTAACCCATTCGTACCTGTAAATAAACCCTTTTCTTTGTAATATTTTTCTATTTGCACTATCTAAGCCTTTTATATTCCCTCGCATCGATTCTATTCTAACAGGTTCTAACATTTCCTGAGAGTAGGTAATGTTTTAGATTTTTTGCCAAAATTACGGCAAAATTCATATCATTGCGATATTTGTAATCATAAAGAAATACTACTGAAAACAAAATTTTATTTTATTATCTATTGATAGTAAGGTACGTTGGGGTAAGATCGTTGCTGGGGGTAAGACCATAGGAATTACATTCTTTGCCTGCATAATTAGATTTTGCTTTGATCTTCGTCGTTGCACATTAAAAATAATGATGGAAAACACCAATGTTTATTACTGCATTAAAAACATTGCCACATTAGGTGGGAATTTGATTCATACGGTCTTATACCCGTGCCGATCTTACCCCAACATACTTTAAAATAATGTTTACCTAAAATCCAATTCAGAAGTATGAAAAAAAATGTTTTTTTTTTTATGTTTTTATATCCTCACTGGGCCGGCGTGGTGGATTATGGCCCACTTCCTATCACAAAGATGAGGCCAGTGTCCCAGCAGTGGGAACATTATAGGCTGATTATGTTTTATGCTATTAAAAATCCAAAAGTGCTTGAGTCAGTATTATATTTTGGTAATTGTACCTCCTATTTCATCATACTAGCATATTTTGCCTAGGCCACGTCGCATCTATAAGATATTTCTTCGTAAAGCACAAATAAAATAAACCTAAGTCTACAATATTTTCATTAAGTTCAACTTTCATTCTTTCCTCATTCTGTAAATTCCTTTACAATTAAATTCACAAAATGATCTCGTTATTTGCGAGGTTGTAATAAAGTCATATTTTGTGATTATTAAACAAGGGTAGAAACATAAGTTCTGACGTCTGACGTACTGTGATGATACTGTCAGACTTAAACGTGTGGGTTTTGGTAAGGCTGATTACACACAAGGCAGGGTCGTTCTTGAAAATAAGTTTGACGTACTGTGATAATTAATATTATTATCTTTATCTATACTAATCATAAAGCTAAAGAGTTTGTTCCTTTAAACGCGCTAATCTCTGAAACTACCAGTTGAATTTGAAAAGTGATTTTTGCATTTGATAGCCCAATTCTTGAGGAAGGCTATTATTAACATTATAGGTACTAGGAACCCTTAGGAGATGAAACAAAAAAAGTCAGTAAAAGTGCTGAGCGAAAACGAAGTAATAGCGCGGGCAGGCAATGCGATGCGACGGGGTGAGCCGGGGTTCGAGAAATTTTTCGCGAACGAAGTCGTGGGCAGAAGCTAGTGTAATATAAAAGTTAAATCACACTGTCCGATGAAGTCCTGGCCATTTAGTCTGAAAATACATAGTGTACTTGATTTTTCAGTTTTTTTTTGTCTGTGCTAAAATACCAATCAATCCAATCGAAATCCAATCCTCTTTGATTATAACTACGTAGTGCAGCGAAAAAACGAAAAATACGGACTGTCTTCGCCATATTATGATTCATAATGTTATCCTTTTATGATTCTGCCAAAGTGGCCTTTTTAGGCTCCCTGATCACAATCTGAATCATTTTAAAGGATATTCCATTGCTTCATATGTTCGAAAAATTGGTCTGCTCAACAACTTAAATAACGCAATGAATGTTGATGAACTGTCAAAATTAAACCCATTGCTACTGATAGATAGTGTTTTACGCAATTAACCCGCTATTCCAATTAAATTCATGTTTCATTACTTTTTAGCCTAGTCAATAAACAAAACTTAAAAAAATTTCACACTTCTTCTGCAAACACATAAAACCTTCTTACTGGTCAACCGTTAATAAGAAACTTCATACAATAGACTTTCGAAGTACGGACTCTGTAAGCTCCAATAATAACGTCAACACTGAATGCACCGTAAGATCCGAGTACATACCTAGAATTACATGTGATCCGAAACATCTGTGTCATTTCCTCAATATCCAACCAGTGTGGCCTATGAACGTTAGATAAGGCTTGTGGTTAAGGGCATGAGAGGAGCGAGTAGCGATTTATGTTAAGAAGATAGAGAATGTTGAAGATCTAAACTAAAAACCACTTACATGGATGAATTTCTAAGCTTACGAAACATTTAAATGTTGTACGTTCTTATCTTTTTACTTTTATTTAACTTAAGAAATAGGTACTAGCCTATGTCCGCGCTTTTGCCCAAGTGGATGTTGGGAAATATTTCACGGGAACGTACTACCGGGATTAAAAGTATTTATCGTATGTCTTCACCCAGGTCGTGATCTACCCTTGTGCCAAATTTCACCTAAATCTGTTTAGCCGTTTTAGCGTGAAAACGTAACCAACAAACTCACTTTTGCGTTTATAATATTATTTAGGATAACATTTTTGATGCGCTTGGACGAGTTCTGTTGGATTCTTTAAACCATTTTTTAACTCTCGGTACGGAGCCCCTTCAGTACCGAGATTTGAAAAGCCATTGCACGATAAAAATAGTCGCGTTTAATACAAAAAAAAAAATGTGGGCTTATAGTATGATGTTTTACTAAAACTTAAGACATTTTAGCCACAGGTTTTGGGGTTAAAACTGCAAACTGTTTATTTATTTATTGTAGATCGTTAACTCAGTCGGCTACTGTGGCACGTTACTTTGAGTGAGGCCAGTGCATTTAGTATTACCTTCAATACTTGATGCAACGGCACAGTCTACGAGCATCTATGAACAGCGCAAAGAATAAGGAAATACGGTAGACGGATAAAATTAAATGTCTGTAAACAATTTCATTTTCTCGCAAAGTCAGAAAAGCTTCTCTTTCCCTTTTCTTCTTTTCCTTGGCCAATGTATTCCTCTATTTTTCCCAGTTCTCGCGATAATCCCAAAATAGAGATATAGCATAACATTATAAATAGCCCCCTCCAGACCGTATTCGACCATGGCGGACTATCTCAAGGGAGACTAGCCTTTGGCGCGGGAGATATTAAAGTGCACAAGTGTGTGTGCAAACACAGGTGTACTCTCTCATCCTTCACTCTCATAGTCCGATGAGACGGCAATCCGACACGATCGGAGAGAGTTCTGAAGGCTAATTCTGGTACTTAAAAAACGTTAAAATTCAAGTCTCAATCTCATCTCAACTACAATCAATGTCAAAAATATAGGGAAATCAGACGTATTTTTGACAGATTGAGACTGAGATCAGACTGTGAACGTTCTTAAAATTACGTGAATTGCCCCGCTGGTGCAGGACCAACGGCTTAACGTGCTTTCCGAGCCACGGGGGTATCACACCGCCAACTTCCAAACTCTGAGCTGTTACTAAGAAATTCTTAGAAAAACCCTAACACTCTGCCCGACCCGGAAATGTACCCAGGATCCAACGCTCAGCAGTCACAGTTGCAATATTGTGACCAACAGGGCATCTTACAGCAAATTATCATTTAATTATGCAATGCTGAAAACCACAGTGCATTGACCCAACAAATCATTTGAGCAAAATACTCGAGATTCACAAAACGCTTAATTATTTTCTTCTCAGAATTCAATGCTGTCCTCTCATATTTCCATGTTAAATATCAGTATAAAGCCGTACGCTTTTAATTACGAAGTTATTTGTGTAATAACTTTACGATTTCTGTGAAAAACTATTAATTATTTCTAGATATTTTCACAGTAATAAATTACATTTGTAAGATGTATTGTATTTTATGTTTCGAGGATGAATGAAAGGCGACTAACAAAAGGTATTACAAGGTAGATTTCAGTGGAAATGGTGGGAGGAGACGCCTTAGGAAGACATAATTTTTATACCTTATTTGTGATGTTCTTCTATAATAACAGCCGGGTCGATCGATCAGGTTAAGCTACGCTTGCCGCGGTTGTTCTGTGGCTGGGTGACCATCTTTACATACCGTGACCCCTCCGTGCCTCGGAAAGCACGTTAAGCCGTTTGTCCCGGCTTTCATTCGTAGATTTTTTACAGTCGTTACGGGTAGTCAGAAGCCCGAAAGTCTGACAACCGGGTTATCGTATCACCCAGAAACTGGGTTGTGGAGGTCAGATAGGCAGTCGCTCCATGTAAAATACTGGTATTCGGCTGCATCCGGTAAGACTGGAAGCCGACCCCAACATAGTTGGGAAAAGGCAAATCTGCCTACAGATGATGGTGTTGATCATCTAAAAGTCCAGGTGCGTGGTACTCACATCCAGCGTGCGTGTATGGCCAGATGTATGAACGTAAACGAGGCAAAAGAAGTATGCAAGGATCGTAGCAGGTGGCGTCATCTGTAGATTATGCCTACCCCCATGGGAAGAAGGTGTAAGTTTATGTGTATGTATGTATTGTATTTTATATAGTAAAATAAGACAAAATAAACGAACTTACACGTTATAGACTACAAGTTATTCCGGTCTGATCCCCTGAACCGCCCCTCCACCCCCCCTTCCTCGATCCCCTGCTTGTTCGTCTTCTGTTTTTATCTCTGTCTTATCCACTATAAACTTTCTTATTCCGGTTTGATCCTACTACACACCGACACACCGCTTGCGTAACGTTGCTTAACGTAGCGGTGTGTCCTGTCTCATACAGTTCCATACATTACAACTCGGTGGTACGTGCGCGTCTACGCATACGCATCCGGTCTGGTCGAGCCTTAAACATTAAAGTGAGAGCACGCTATTTTGAGAGAAACGCTGTCATGAGAGATCAGGGGGCCTAAAAAGGCCACTTTGGCAGAATCGTAAACGTATTTTGCTTTTTTTCGTTGCAAGAGATTGGGATTGGATTTGGATTGGTATTTAAGCACAGACAAAAATAAAATAACTGAAAAATCCTTCACCAATGGGATTTGATACGATTAACTTAACAGTTAACTGTCTATTATGATTTATAATGATTTGATGAATTCCTTTTATGATTCTGCAAAAGTGGCCTTTTTAGGCCCCCTGAACAAAAATATTACAATATAGATACATATGGGAATTTATAAAAAGTACACATGCCACCAACTCGATGTTAAAATCGTAAAATAAACAAAAAACTTGTATAAAAAACTAACACTATACAAAGAGAACGCCAAATCTAAAACGGGAACACTAATGGAACTAAGTAAATATTGAAACAGGCGGGAAAATGGTAGGAAACGATATTAATGGCCGGAATCGAGTATCGATTGATTTAAATGGCGGATGAATCGAGTCTATTCGATATCGAATCGAGATATTCAAGATGAATCGTGATTGCTCTAGATTGACAATTTGTGTTCTTTTTTATCGCTGCTCGATTGTTTTTCTTGTTCTTTTGTTTGATTCCTCGATAAGTTTCAGATTAGATGGTTTTGATTGAGACTATGAATCCTTCTTATTGGTTTTATGGATGAAAAGAGTGGACAGTAGTTTAGAAAATTGGCGAAAAGTATTGAAATGCTGGACAAGTTTGACTCGTTTTAACCCATTCGTACCTGTAAATAAACCCTTTTCTTTGTAATATTTTTCTATTTGCACTATCTAAGCCTTTTATATTCCCTCGCATCGATTCTATTCTAACAGGTTCTAACATTTCCTGAGAGTAGGTAATGTTTTAGATTTTTTGCCAAAATTACGGCAAAATTCATATCATTGCGATATTTGTAATCATAAAGAAATACTACTGAAAACAAAATTTTATTTTATTATCTATTGATAGTAAGGTACGTTGGGGTAAGATCGTTGCTGGGGGTAAGACCATAGGAATTACATTCTTTGCCTGCATAATTAGATTTTGCTTTGATCTTCGTCGTTGCACATTAAAAATAATGATGGAAAACACCAATGTTTATTACTGCATTAAAAACATTGCCACATTAGGTGGGAATTTGATTCATACGGTCTTATACCCGTGCCGATCTTACCCCAACATACTTTAAAATAATGTTTACCTAAAATCCAATTCAGAAGTATGAAAAAAAAAGTTTTTTTTTTTATGTTTTTATATCCTCACTGGGCCGGCGTGGTGGATTATGGCCCACTTCCTATCACAAAGATGAGGCCAGTGTCCCAGCAGTGGGAACATTATAGGCTGATTATGTTTTATGCTATTAAAAATCCAAAAGTGCTTGAGTCAGTATTATATTTTGGTAATTGTACCTCCTATTTCATCATACTAGCATATTTTGCCTAGGCCACGTCGCATCTATAAGATATTTCTTCGTAAAGCACAAATAAAATAAACCTAAGTCTACAATATTTTCATTAAGTTCAACTTTCATTCTTTCCTCATTCTGTAAATTCCTTTACAATTAAATTCACAAAATGATCTCGTTATTTGCGAGGTTGTAATAAAGTCATATTTTGTGATTATTAAACAAGGGTAGAAACATAAGTTCTGACGTCTGACGTACTGTGATGATACTGTCAGACTTAAACGTGTGGGTTTTGGTAAGGCTGATTACACACAAGGCAGGGTCGTTCTTGAAAATAAGTTTGACGTACTGTGATAATTAATATTATTATCTTTATCTATACTAATCATAAAGCTAAAGAGTTTGTTCCTTTAAACGCGCTAATCTCTGAAACTACCAGTTGAATTTGAAAAGTGATTTTTGCATTTGATAGCCCAATTCTTGAGGAAGGCTATTATTAACATTATAGGTACTAGGAACCCTTAGGAGATGAAACAAAAAAAGTCAGTAAAAGTGCTGAGCGAAAACGAAGTAATAGCGCGGGCAGGCAATGCGATGCGACGGGGTGAGCCGGGGTTCGAGAAATTTTTCGCGAACGAAGTCGTGGGCAGAAGCTAGTGTAATATAAAAGTTAAATCACACTGTCCGATGAAGTCCTGGCCATTTAGTCTGAAAATACATAGTGTACTTGATTTTTCAGTTTTTTTTTGTCTGTGCTAAAATACCAATCAATCCAATCGAAATCCAATCCTCTTTGATTATAACTACGTAGTGCAGCGAAAAAACGAAAAATACGGACTGTCTTCGCCATATTATGATTCATAATGTTATCCTTTTATGATTCTGCCAAAGTGGCCTTTTTAGGCTCCCTGATCACAATCTGAATCATTTTAAAGGATATTCCATTGCTTCATATGTTCGAAAAATTGGTCTGCTCAACAACTTAAATAACGCAATGAATGTTGATGAACTGTCAAAATTAAACCCATTGCTACTGATAGATAGTGTTTTACGCAATTAACCCGCTATTCCAATTAAATTCATGTTTCATTACTTTTTAGCCTAGTCAATAAACAAAACTTAAAAAATTTTCACACTTCTTCTGCAAACACATAAAACCTTCTTACTGGTCAACCGTTAATAAGAAACTTCATACAATAGACTTTCGAAGTACGGACTCTGTAAGCTCCAATAATAACGTCAACACTGAATGCACCGTAAGATCCGAGTACATACCTAGAATTACATGTGATCCGAAACATCTGTGTCATTTCCTCAATATCCAACCAGTGTGGCCTATGAACGTTAGATAAGGCTTGTGGTTAAGGGCATGAGAGGAGCGAGTAGCGATTTATGTTAAGAAGATAGAGAATGTTGAAGATCTAAACTAAAAACCACTTACATGGATGAATTTCTAAGCTTACGAAACATTTAAATGTTGTACGTTCTTATCTTTTTACTTTTATTTAACTTAAGAAATAGGTACTAGCCTATGTCCGCGCTTTTGCCCAAGTGGATGTTGGGAAATATTTCACGGGAACGTACTACCGGGATTAAAAGTATTTATCGTATGTCTTCACCCAGGTCGTGATCTACCCTTGTGCCAAATTTCACCTAAATCTGTTTAGCCGTTTTAGCGTGAAAACGTAACCAACAAACTCACTTTTGCGTTTATAATATTATTTAGGATAACATTTTTGATGCGCTTGGACGAGTTCTGTTGGATTCTTTAAACCATTTTTTAACTCTCGGTACGGAGCCCCTTCAGTACCGAGATTTGAAAAGCCATTGCACGATAAAAATAGTCGCGTTTAATACAAAAAAAAAAATGTGGGCTTATAGTATGATGTTTTACTAAAACTTAAGACATTTTAGCCACAGGTTTTGGGGTTAAAACTGCAAACTGTTTATTTATTTATTGTAGATCGTTAACTCAGTCGGCTACTGTGGCACGTTACTTTGAGTGAGGCCAGTGCATTTAGTATTACCTTCAATACTTGATGCAACGGCACAGTCTACGAGCATCTATGAACAGCGCAAAGAATAAGGAAATACGGTAGACGGATAAAATTAAATGTCTGTAAACAATTTCATTTTCTCGCAAAGTCAGAAAAGCTTCTCTTTTATTTGGATCGTGGCTCTAAATGAGATCCTGCCTATAGATAGGTATACATTTATTAATATTTTGGTAGTAATGATTTTGGTCCTTCGAGCCGGATCGCTAATGAAAAAATGTTGATATTGCTAGGTCTATCTATTAAAAACGTGATAGGGAATTGGTGACTTATGTAGTTTATTAAAACTTAAATTAACCATTTTTATGATCATTAATATTTCATAACTCGTTCTCCCCAACATAACCGCTACCTAATAAATGTTATGTAACAGGTCGCAAACTGCTGGGAAGGCGTAATAATACCGCCGACGCCACGCTCAGCCGATACAAGCTAGCGGAAATTAACAGCTTGTACCGTGAGCAAGCGGAGCGGAGCGAGCGGAGCGGGACGGAACTAAGAACGGATTTATCACAGCTGTTTGTGCTGTTATCGCAGTGTATTCGTGGTTAATCTCACATGCGGGGATGACCGAGACCTTTGGAATATCATGCTGGGAGCCAGACTGAATATCCGACTTGGGAGGTGATGTGGAGTACTGATTTGAATTTCAGCAAGGTTGACGGTTGTCTAATGTAGAAATGCAGTGTGAAAATCGAATGTAAGGGTTTAACCGGTTGAATGCTGTAATTACAGATACAATTAAAAAGCCCTTGTGTCTCTACGTTCGTGGATCCGCATGAAAACGAAAGGTTAATCACAAAACTCCTATAGATATTTTAATGGAAATTAATTCAGTACTTTTCAAAAAAAAATCTCGTCAAACAAGTGTGAAACGTGAAACATTGTAACTTGCGAAAAAATTAATTAATCGAGTCATTTTTTTTTATAGATTGTTTCACGCTTAAGAGAAACCCTATTGAAAATGGCTTTTTTATTCAAAGTAGTTTTTATAATTAATAAAAAAACTAACTAATATAGTATCTACTCGTATATCTGTAGTTTTTTATACGATCAAATGAACATTAAGTGTCGTATACTTTTGGATTTTCCATTTTTTTTTAAATTACTGACAGATAATTTTAACGGGGCGTTTAGAAATCATGTCCTGAATCCATGGAAACAAATTGTGCATTCATGTCCCTGTCATCCTGTATTATATTGTTAGACTAAACAATTAATAAAGACGTTGAATTTGAAAAACCACTCGAGAATATAAAATTAGCCGCCTACCCGCAAATTATCTTACCACAAGAAGTATCAAAACTCATAACAATCAACACTAAAATTAATTAACAATGAAGTCTACATATTTCATATCATAAACTTAAACAAAGTAACCAAGTTGAAAGAGAACCTTTATTAAATGAAAGTAGAGAAGTGACAAGAACACCTGCTCGGGTGAAGTTAATTCCGCCTATAATTTTTAGTGCTGACCAAATAGTCGATTAATCGAGTTTTCGGAATCGAGTGCATTGATAGTTAGTCGATTTAATGAGATTGTAACGGTTTGTTGCGGATTTATGGGCGGTATTTAAGCTTCGAATGGAGTTTAAAGCATTTTAAACATAATTTAGTTCTGGATACGATTTACGGTTATTGAGTGAACGAGTAAAATATTGTACTTATTTTGTATGAAAACAAATAGGCAATTATAATTTTGGCTACATTTACCGTTTCGTTGAAACTTTTGTAATTATTTGTTACGAGAACGTTATTTTACGTAACTTGTATTAAAAATCAGGCAGATTTTGTTATTTAGGTATTTTACCGACGCAATATAAAATATTCTTACTATGTTAAACAAAATTATCAACTTTTTCATAGGTACAAAATTCAAAGTTTTTTTAGCGAAACCTACAAACGTAAACATATCTAAAAATCAGTCAGCTATAATCGATGCAGTTAGTCGAGTCACATCACTAGGCTTCGTCGCAACAACTTCATTACCGCGAGCCAATTACAGGGACGTGTAATATGCGTTAACACTTGACCGGATTCCGAGCGAGGAATCGATTCATATCTCGAGTTCTCGAGTTTACTGTTGCATACCTTACGGAGAGTGAAGACGACAAACTACAATGCGAATATGCATATTATATAATTTTTGGAATGAAGATTTAAATTGGAATTGTATTTATACTTTTACGGGCGACAAAATGTCCTATTGATGTCGCACGCAGTACGAAGGTTGAAGCCGTGATAATTATCGTTATAACCTTTTTCCCAAAGGTACAAAATTCAAAGTTTTTTTAGCGAAACCTACAAACGTAAACATATCTAAAAATCAGTCAGCTATAATCGATGCAGTTAGTCGAGTCACATCACTAGGCTTCGTCGCAACAACTTCATTACCGCGAGCCAATTACAGGGACGTGTAATATGCGTTAACACTTGACCGGATTCCGAGCGAGGAATCGATTCATATCTCGAGTTCTCGAGTTTACTATTGCATACCTTACGGAGAGTGAAGACGACAAACTACAATGCGAATATGCATATTATATAATTTTTGGAATGAAGATTTAAATTGGAATTGTATTTATACTTTTACGGGCGACAAAATGTCCTATTGATGTCGCACGCAGTACGAAGGTTGAAGCCGTGATAATTATCGTTATAACCTTAGGGATATAGCTATATACCGGAGGCCTTAATTTATTGAGGTATCCACAGGCAAGCCCGGTTAAGCAGACGACAACCACCTTGGTTGAAAAGCGAGATGCCATTCCGAAAAAAAAATTGCAATGTACCGTAATATAGTTATATGAAAGCGGTTCATGGCCTTGGTTGACTTCCAGTCTAACTGGATACAGCTGAATACCAGTATTTTACATGGAGTAAAATACTGGTATTTTACTCCATAGCCTTTCTGACCTCCACAACCCTGTTACTGGTTGTCAGACTTTTGGGGTTCTGACTACCCGTAACGACTGTCAAAGATCGACGAATAACAGCTGGGACCCATCGGCATACCGTGCTTTCCGAGGCACGCAAATATCTCGATATGTAATGAATGGTCACCCATCGCAAGCGGCTCCTCATTATCCACCAACTCGCATTGTCCACCAATCCGCACTGTGCCCGCGTGGTAGATTAGGTATACCCCATTTCGGCCTGTTTCCCAGGAGTAGGAACATTATAGACTGATTATGCCCCTCATATCTTTACTTCATATATATACCGACCCTGTCTCCTTTTTGATACACACGCCATTCCTCTGATTTTAAACAGGTTTGTTACGTATTCCTTGTTAATTTTCATCTCACAGTGTGTATAATGTCAATATCGCCGGCTTCCAATGCAATTATTTCGAGACTACTAGTACATTTAAATTGCATCGATACACACGGCGACTGGGGTGCCTTTGAGCTCGGATAGATTTACCTGGATATTCGAAATCAATGTTATCTACCTACTGTTATGCGTGTATGTGTATTTTAAATCTATGGAGTGTTTAAATAATAAGGAGTAGTATGTAAGGATGGGAAGAAGGCATAAATTTATCTTTGTTTAAATAATGTTTTAGACTAGTGGTGTTTTTAACCGACTTCAAAAATGGAGGAGGTTATCAATTCGGTTGAATATTATGAAACAATCTTTTGGCTTAAAAACTTTTTACAAAAAAATAATCAACTTCCAAAAAAAACATTACAAAGTGAAAAATAACTTTAATTTCGTAAGTCGTGACCGTTAATTGCCACTGGGCCACCACGGCTCTAAATCTGGGTGATACAATTTTTGATGTTAAAATTAGTGTTAAGGTCGGCTTCGCCTGATTATTATAAGCATTTTTCTTCAACTCGGCGTTCGTTTCAGATGTTTAGAAAAGGCTACTATAGAGAAGACTTCTCTTCTACACTTAGTGTGGAAGTCTATTGGGAGACTACACTAAATTTGCTCAGCACTACGCTAGAAGTTTGCACTGACCAAAAAAAGTTAGTATCTTATTCTTTATAGTCTTCCTCCTTGCCTTTCCCAGTTTATCTAGGGATGGGCCTTCTTGTAAATTTGCAGGAACGTCGAACCCGGTTTGTCTGGGGACTCTCATGCAATATTTTTTTACATTTTAGGTCTTTCTTGACAGTTGACCACCAAAACCATTCTATTGTCAAAAAATAAAGGCACAACTACCTATATCCATAACTTCAAAGGTAGAAAAACAAAGAAAAAACTGAAGATTCGTGCGCTTAAAACCAAAACACCAAAAAATAAACGAACCCACCACTAAAATCCGAAACCAGCGGGACCAAATTTAAAATTTCAAACAATAAAGACTGTAATATGTAAATTCGTCTGCTTTATTATGATACAAGTGCGATCTAGCTTCACAGTAACCGTAAAATCGTTGAAGATTTACCGTCAGTCTAAAACAAGCTCAACTGTACAATGAAACTTAAGCCAGTCCAATCCGGTGCCAGTCTTGCATAATAGTTTCGTTTACACCGAAGCGAACGTTAAATACATTAAAATATATAATTTATGTTTTTATTGCAACACAAAAGACTGAAATGAGATGAACCTAAGACGAATATAGGTTAATATTTGCTAATACAATGAAAAGGCAGATGTGAGGGGAAACACCCTAGAAGGACATAAATAATACAGAAAGAAAGAAAGAAAGGGAGAGGAGAGTGAGGGAGATTCAGAAAGGTCAAGTACGTAGTACTCGCAACCGGCGTGCGCATATGACCAGATGAACGTAAACGAAGCAATATTAATATGTAAGGATCGTAGCAGGTAGCGTTCTGTAGTGTTTGCGTACCCCCTTGGTGAGAATGTGTGAGTGTATGTACAGACGCCAGCTGCACATCAAGCTACTACAATCTGTCAAATTTCTTTAATAGATTTCCACCTTTATCGCTTAAGTGTAATGTTCAAAATTATTTATTGGGAAAATTTGACAGTTTCGGGAAGCTTGATGTGCTGGCGTCTGTACGTGTAAAATGATATTAGGTAATGTATGCACTTCACTGTGTATTGCTATCGTTCCTAATTTTATTACAATTGATGTTTGTAAGAAAGCATACCGAAATTTAGGATTAGTCTTACGGCTAGGTAACCAGTTCACGAACATCAGTGCTCTGAGATCGTTGTACGAAGCGCTTGTAAAAAGTCATTTGGAATGCAATGCTGTCGTCTGGTCACCACATGAAGCCAAGTACAAACTAATGCTAGAACGTATCCAGAACAAATTTGTGAGATTTCTGTACTTAAAGCAGTATGGTGTGTATCCAGGGTATCCACTGTTGTATCCTACTCTATTTGTGCTGGGCATGGTAGGCTATAATAAGCTGGAAGTAAGAAGGGAAGTAGCTCTCGCCACTTACTTATTTAAGATTATGCGTGGTAAAATACACAACCCAGGCGTTCTACAAACAGTTGGGTTGTGTGTACCTGATGGGCACGCGGGGCGGCGGAGGCGGCCGCCGCTGCTGTGGGTGCCGCCCGCTCGCACCAACCTGCTGCAGCACGCGCCGCTGACGCGCGCGCTGCGTACACTCAATGCGGTGTCGCAACAGATTGACTGCTTTAACTGTACTCTGAGTGAATTCACACGGGCCGCATTTTGTAAGATTACTCTTGGTTAGGGCAACTACATGACCTAAAGCGCGGTCTTTGTCGGACTGCATAGAAAAGAAAGAGAAGCGCGATGACACAACGCTGGTAATTTATTGCAAAAGGTGAAGCAATTATCTAGTTGCAAAAAATCTATCGTTTGGACTAATAAATTAAAACACTAGTGCTTTGTAAGTTGCTTGTAGAATAATATGACAAAAATCATAATGTTTGTATGTATATTGGTGTGTTTTATTGTAAAAAGAAAATTTTTAGTGGTATCTTCATGATTTTTATTATTATTATTTTTTTCTATCGTAACAAATTAATTGTATTATGTTTTCAACACACTATCTACCTAGCATATGTCTTGAGGAATATCATGTATTTTTCTGAATTTGTTTACTGTAGTCGATCGTATGCCTTTATTGTTGCTAAAAATTGCGTTGTTTGCGTTTAGATCCTGTAAGTCCTTAAAAATAATATATAATTGTAAGTACTACACTATTGTATTAGGTAAGCCTGTGATGATAGTGTATGTGTTTTTAAAATAAATAAATAAATAAATACATATGACCAAGAAGGTACGTGTCTCGTTTTCATCAGCCATATTTTAACTACTGTAGGCGTACTATAGGTATTATAGTATTGGCTATTACGCAATAGAAAAACGGTTTGCAGTTCAAGTTACTGACTGTATTGTACATTACCAACTCAAAATCTGACCTCGTTGGAATCTGACCTACTTGGAATCTGACCTTCATCGCCAATATCTAATTTTACGAACAAATTAATCACACTAGCGTACACAAATACCTAGATACGGAACGCGAGATAGTTTCTGAGCACATGTTGTCCGTACGATGTCCAATGGTCAAGAGCATAGATATCCGTGATGTCCAATGGTCAAGAGCATAGATATCCGGTCAAGAGACTGCTCCACACGCTGAGCACTCTCGTCGACTCGCACGAACGTCAGTCTAGACTGACTGATGTTCGTAAACGGGCGCGGGCGCCGTCGGTTGAGACTGGTCATCTCTTAACTGCCAAGGCTTATTTTTAATCTTATATTTTGAATTGTTTCTTCATTTGTGTCTTTTTTTTATATTGTTCTCACTTACAGAAGCAATAAGAATCATGTACCCAGGATTTTGTAATATCTTGATTTAAAAGAGTGTCCATGGAATTTCTTGCCCGTTCTTTTCCATAGAGATCTACGTTTAGGAATGGGCAACTAGCTTTAACTTTCTGACTAACTGACAGACTATTTAATTTTGACAATTCAAAAGTGCCTGTACAAGGTTTAATTGAAATAAATGCTTTGAGTTAGAGTTTGACTGCATCGAGCGCTACCCGGTGGTGCTGGCGACCCGATAAGTCAAACGACAGACTAACGCATTTCCGACACATACATAAATCAGCCTATAAATGTTTCACTGCTGGGAGACAGGCCTCCTCTGGGTGAGAGAGAGTGGGCCGTAGTCCACCACGCGGGCCCCGTGTGGGTTAGTACTCGTAGACACATGTCTTCAAATTTTTGGTCTAGGACAATCCACTTCCCTCACGATTTTTTCCTGCAGACACTGACTTACGAGTTGTAGGTCGTAGGTTCGAACACAGTTAAGTGTTTTACTTTGTGTAAATTATTTCATTACCGTTTGATTACATAATAACTTTCAAATTAGCCGCATAGATGATACCGCAATTTTTACACAAATAGCTGAAAACTGCAGCGTCATCATCTTTCATGTCTGTCTGAAAACAGACTTATCGAGGCTCATCACTTATCATTATCACGATGATTAGCAATATTTTATCTTATTAATGTGATTAATAATTAAAAACTAGTTTTACATAATCCTTCAGTGTTCCTCCTCGGAACACAAAATCACACTAATATTATAAAGGCGAAAGTTTGTGGGTGTGTTTATATGTTTGTTACTTCTTCACGCTCAAACGGCGGGACCAATTTTGATAAAATTTTGTAAAATTTGGTAGCTGACACCCTGAATTAACATATAGGCTACTTTTTATCCCGATATTCCCACGGGATCGACATTCACGCGGGTGAAACCGCGGGGCGCAGCTAGTGTAATATTATTATTCATAATATATATAACTTACTTCTTTGCATCTATTGCCACAACGTTGGAAAGCCTTCCACAAGGTGGACCGATGACCTTGTGAAGGCCGCAGGAATCCGCTGGATGTGGGAAGCACAGAACTAGCCGAAGTGGCGATGTTTGGGGAGGCCTATGTCCAGCAGTGGACACTTTTTGGCTGAAATGATGATGATGATTTATTGCAACTAGGTATAAGGTCTTATAACTTGAGAACAAGATGGAGCTTTAGGTACGTCACTTAACCAGTCGAATGCCGTAATTACAGAAACAATTAAAACGCCATTGTTTCTCGCGTAGGTTCACGTTACGGGGTATACGAAGTGTTAAGAAAAGAAGTAACTTTAAAAATAATTTATTTTACATTTCATGTTCCTGACAGGAGTGATACAGGATTGTGTAAATCTTGTTTTTAGGCCCCATGATTTTTCGAATCGCCGAGAAAATAATGTAGGTACCTAATGCATTTCCAGTCGTCTACGGTGTAAGTGCAGCCGGCACCCATAAAGATCATACCAACGCTTCCTCAAGCGTTATTCAATTTGGTTCGCAGTTGGAGGTTGGTGGAGCACTGTGTACCGAAAGGCGAGCGCTCGGGCGGCGCGGCGGCGTGCGGACAAATGAAGATTTAACGCCTTATTTAAGAAATCTAGGATTAATTGAGCTCTAGCAGAAAATGCCTTTGATATGAGTACTAGACTATGTATGTGACAAAGATGTAGGTAGTTCTTACCAGCTATTCTGAAGACGTTGATGTTGACGAAGATGTTTAATTATTTTCTCGTCCGAATAAATTTTAGGTAATTAAATTGGTTGCATTAAACACTAAAAAGCCGTCTATTAAAAACACAATTTTGATATCAGAGTTGCGGATTGTCGCCATTTCCTACCCACTATTATATTAAACAATTGTTTGAGTACCACCCAGCACCTTAATTGCGTAACACACTTTTACTCTCAATTTGAATAATTTTGAAGCATATTTCTAATCCACTGCTCCATAATATGTTCGAAAATGTCAAAAATCTCAACAACGCAAATAACGCAATTAATGTTGTTGAACTGTCAAAATGAAACCCATTGCTACTGATAGTAATTTAGGTAAATCTTAGTAAATTATGTGCACAGACAACATCATGTTCAATATAAGTTGTACACGCACGTAACTGTAAATAAATCGGTAGGTAAATTTATTTATTCTATTTCCCACTATTTTATATTTTTCAAAAATCAAGAATACAAACTTTCAAGAGAAGTTTAGCTAAAATTTTAGTCAAATTTATAGAGTGGACAGTCACCCCGCATACATATTACGTAGTTTATATTCTATTAGACATTTAGAAAACAGTATAAGTTTAGAACCGCAAAGGAAAACTCTACTTACGCTCTCACAAGTAAAATACTGTGTAATAATTTAATACAAGCAAAATATTTTTATAACAAGGAAATGTATGTTTAAAATCGTATGTAAAAGAATTCATTTTTCTTTGACGCGCACTCATCTCATCACTTTCTGTGGAGAGCCTTTGTATGCGGCTCTTCGCGCTAAGTACATTATGTAAATGTAATACCGGAGGCAGGACTGCTTGGTCCTCGTACATTACAGATAACCACACCCATATTATTTCACACAGAGTAAGAAAGTACGAACAATGTTTTCAGTAAAATAGCAGTGGGTTAAGTTTGTTCTTTGGTACGGATGCAGGCTGTGGCGCTGAGTTATTTTAGTAGAACCAAGTGTGTTGACACGAAGCGCAGCGGGGCAGCCCTGTCGTGTGAACGTACGCCATTCTTTCAAAATATTTTGCTGTTTAATATTTTATAAAATACGTATAACATCTCTGCATATGTGTTTCGTAATTTTAATATTTTTGCCGCATGACTCCTTTGGAAACCGTTATTGAAGCAGCTTATGGAACAGGAAAATAGTAATGTAGGTAGTTATGGTGGTATGCCATATTTGTTAATGTAGGTTTGTTTTGAACTTTAAATTATTTGTTTTATGTAAAAAGATTGTGTAACTTTACGTGATATTTAAGTACAGAATAGCATACAATAGCCACTATTAGGTCTTCTCCAAACTCAAGCCTTCCAGCAATGACTAATCAGTCCCAAATTAACTATTCTGAAATCCTGTCAAACTGAAAACCCCACATAAATCCTACAACAACAAATAAAATTCCCTATTTATAATAAAATTACTTTGTCAACAATATCAGTAAATCTTCATTGACATTCCTTGCAAAAGCATGAGAGCCAGACATACCTCGAATTGTTTTCAACGAAATCTCAACAAATCCGCAATGTGACGTATCCGAGGCAGGTTTAATTTAAAAGGACTTAGAGGGCGATCAACGTCGCTCCCCGGATTAAAACTTGCAGCAAAACTATTGATACGGTTCAATATTTTAACACGAAAGATAAGAAACCTTTAGAATTAGGGATTCAGAATAAATTGTTTTGGTGGTCTTTCGGTACGAGACTATTTTCAATGGAATTCAGTCTCGCCAGGGTATTCAGTCTCGCCAGGGTATTTGATTATTTCTGTCTTAATCTAATTTCCTTTGCCATTCTTTTGTCTTTTATCTCTTTAACGTATTATTTTCTAAGTTGTAATGAAATAACGCTTAGTGGCATTGACCTTGACGTGAGAGGTTTTAGGAGACTTAATGCAATTTCAATTTGGTTTCACTGTTGTACACAATAATGTTATTTTTGTATAGAAAAATTACATTTTGATTCGTTCAATAATAATGATATAAAACCTGCCACACATGCTTCGCATCTGCAAAGCATTGCGCCTAAATTCAAAATTAATAAGTCTTAGATATTTAATATTTTCACAGGCTTCATAAAATATTTAATTTATTTTTAATATCACACCCCGATTTTTTTTAATATTCTATTTAAGGACGTACTTTCAACTTTCTTGTAACAAATGAATACCTACTGGCGTCAACATTTTATATTATATTATGTATGTATAATATAATATTTGTTCTGAACAAAAATTTTCCCGAAAATAGAACGTCAAAGGTTTTTTTTATTCATACCACAGCTTTTGAAATAAACATTGAATCCTTCCCACGCGACAGTTGATGACGGAAATTAAAAATAAACTCGTGAATCGAGGCCCAAGTTTGACTTGGCGACTTCTTTATTTGCTTTTCCTCCTTGAATCTTGATATTCAGGTAGCTGAAGGCGATACATCCCGGTGAACAACTTTTAATCCTACCGCCGTCAGCAATGGAGCGGTAAGTCGGTTTAAATTAAAACTTGTCGTCGATCCCTGATCCTAAGGATTTATAGCGAAGTTAGGGAGAACCCATCGATCCCTAGTAGTCCTCATACATATATAATTGCGGTCGACTCGAAAAAGTTGTTGCTTTACATTGCTACCACGAGTGTACTATTGAAATTCGTGAAGGTTTTTACGCAGTACATGTCTTTGTTTCTTTAGCCTTGATGAATTTTAGACTATTCAAAAAATGTAATGGATGTTGAATTCAGATTTTGAGTCTTCAATTTATTTCGGTAACTTGTGTTGTGCCTGTAGTTTTTTCTGTAATGCTTGTTGTTAATCTTTCCAGGCAGATCGAAAAAAGGTTTCATTGTGGGACTTCAGTGACTTTAGTCAATGTCAATAAGTCAATGCCTATAGAACTAAAGGACTCGATAACTTTTGATACGAACATAATGTGAAATGAAATAAATATTTTTGTTAGCACAGTAATTAATTATACGCTGCTGAGGAGTCATTAATATTGATGGGCACTTATCACGAAGAGTAATAGGTATGACCTTGGACTCCACAGTTAATTTGGAATTCTGATTGATACTATAGATTTTTTAAGTAGCCCAGTATAATTATTTTATGCAATGACAAATTAGGTAGATTCGCGTTAAGAATTGCAATGCATCATGCGTTATAGTTTTACATATTATTCGTTACACGTTGTAGAATAGAATATCTTTATGTACACACAGCTCCTTTAAGTAGTTACCCCACCAAAAGACATGTGCGTTCAAATCCGTGATAGGCCCAAGTTGGTTTTTGTATTTTGCAAAAACATTTTATTTTAAATAATGTATTGTTTTAGTGAATAAAGAAGTTTAAGGAAGTATTTTTTTTTTAAATTCTGTTTTTATTATTGTTTTTTTCAATAAAACAATACTTTTGCGACGACAAGCAACAATAATAGGGTTAACATTTACGACAACTTATTCATCGTCTAAATAGACTGGAGGTTTCAAGACCGCTTACCGTGCATAAGATTGGAAGTTCAAATCCTATATAGGCACGAAATGTGCTTTTTGTTCATTATATTATTTTGCTATATATTTCTATTTTGTTTTAAGTAGTAATTATTTATAAAGAATTAAAAAATCAAGAAAAATAAAATACTTTATTAATCATTTAATAATATTTATTATTGCTATTATTTAACAAAACTATGATCTTATTTTACAACAAACAGAACAACTATTTTAGTTCTCATAAAATCAGAAATCATTTAAAAAAATAATTGATAAAATTAGTAGTCGTTTACTCTTCGCCGTTTTAAGTGAACGTATACAAAGTTATAACTTGAAGGTATGGATTAATTTTATAAAGACAACGTAAGTAAGTAAAATTAATGGATACCCTCAAATTATAACATCTTTCGATTAGACAGGGACCTAAAGATATAATGACTCAGCCGATAGTAGATAACAATTTCATCGCAATTCATATGGGCTCGCTGGCTAGTTCGTCAAACTGCCGGTATGAGTATGACGACGTTCGGTGATGCGATGGTTCGAATCCGAGTCAGACATAGTGACGCTTTCTGTACAGAAAGCGTCACTATGTCCTAACCCCTCAAGTTTTAAAATGTTACACTGCTACAACATTGAATTCCTTACGAATAATCTAAAGAATACTTCAAAAAGAGCCCATTGTGTTGACTCGGATTCGAACCATCGCATCACCGAACGTCGTCATACTCATACCGCAGTTTGACGAACTAGCCAGCGAGCCCATATGAATTGCGATGAAATTGTTATCTACTATCGGCTGAGTCATTATATCTTTAGGTCCCTGTCTAATCGAAAGATGTTATAATTTGAGGGTATCCATTAATTTTACTTACTTACGTTGTCTTTATAAAATTAATCCATACCTTCAAGTTAGAACTTTGTATACGTTCACTTAAAACGGCGAAGAGTAAACGACTACTAATTTTATCAATTATTTTTTTAAATGATTTCTGATTTTATGAGAACTAAAATAGTTGTTCTGTTTGTTGTAAAATAAGATCATAGTTTTGTTAAATAATAGCAATAATAAATATTATTAAATGATTAATAAAGTATTTTATTTTTCTTGATTTTTTAATTCTTTATAAATAATTACTACTTAAAACAAAATAGAAATATATAGCAAAATAATATAATGAACAAAAAGCACATTTCGTGCCTATATAGGATTTGAACTTCCAATCTTATGCACGGTAAGCGGTCTTGAAACCTCCAGTCTATTTAGACGATGAATAAGTTGTCGTAAATGTTAACCCTATTATTGTTGCTTGTCGTCGCAAAAGTATTGTTTTATTGAAAAAAACAATAATAAAAACATAATAAAAAAAAATACTTACTTAAACTTCTTTATTCACTAAAACAATACATTATTTAAAATAAAATGTTTTTGCAAAATACAAAAACCAACTTGGGCCTATCACGGATTTGAACGCACATGTCTTTTGGTGGGGTAACTACTTAAAGGAGCTGTGTGTATATAATTTAAAGTCCTGACTGACTGATATATCAACGCACAGCCTTAAAACCGCTGATCCTAGAGACGTGAAATTTGGAGGGTGTGTCTTTGTGAAGAGTAGGTATCCACTATGAAAGGGTTTTTCAAAATTCCACCCCTAAGAGGGTGAATGGTGGGAGGGTGAAATTTCACGCGGACGAAGCCGCGGGCAGAAGCAAGTTTGAAATAAAACAGAAGGTGCGCGGTGGCGCTCTGTATTTTCTGCCTAACCCCCCGTGGGTATTATGTGTAAATATTAAAGGTCTGAAATATATATGATTCCACGTGTTTAGCTAACTTACTTCAGCTTGCAAAACATACTTAGAAAAACTACAAACTACATACAAAAAGAAACGAACAACACAAACTTACCTACTTAAAATAAATAAATAAAATGAATAAATTATTTTTTAAAAAACTTATTACTTATTAGGTATAGGTGGAACAAACTGTAAATAAAGGTTAGTTATAAAAATATAAAATAATTTTGATCTAAAAATATTATTGTGTAAAAGACTTAAAGATATAATTACAAATAATTAAACTACAAATTTTCATCGAGTTCACCCTTTCCCAATCGATTTATCTTTTGCGTCCATTAGGAAAATCGCTAAAGGATAAGCCTTGGAAAAATCCGAGGACATAAAAAAGGTATACGTAATACACATATAATAAACACATACACATAAAAAAGTTTATTACACTTAACTAGCTAGTCTGTGCAATGAACATAGTAATTAAATTACCAGCGTCACTCAGAGAATTTTTAATTAGATTTATGTGTACAACTTCATACTGTGTCACGTAGAATTTTTTTTTGCTCGAACATTATTTTATTAAGTACAGATAACCTGATTTGAGTGGGCTTTGAAATAATACTGGTTCCATTATAATTAAATGGGACTTCTTTTCATGTCGTACGAGTTTTTTTCAGTCATACAGCGAAATGAAATGATTTTTTTATTTTTATTTATTTACTAGCAGCGCCCCGCTATTTCACCCGCGTAAGCTTCGATCCCGTGGGAATATCGGGATAAAAAGTATCCTATGTGTTAATCCAGGAAATGGTCTATCTATGTGTAAATTTTCATCCAAATCTGTTCAAATGTTTACGCGTGATTGAGTAACAAACATCCAAATATCTTCAAAAACTTTCACATTTATAATATTAGCACAATAGTAGGATCACTAGCAGCGCCCCGCGGTTTCACCCGCATCAGTTTCGATCCCGTGGGTATATCGGGATAAAAAGTACCCTATGTTCCGTATTAATCCAGGAAATGGTCTGTCTATGAGTACATTTTCATCCAAATCTGTTCAAATGTTTACGCGTGATTGAGTAACAAACATCCAAACATCTTCACAAACTTTAAGAATTATAATATTAAGTAGGATAATCGTAAATTGTTTAAGAACAGATTGGATGGTGCGCAAACTAGTCATTTGCGGGTATGCCCGCGCTACTTCTTCGTTTTCACTTCGCCTTCTATCTTGACTTTTTTTAGGTCTTGCTCGGTTCCTAAGGGTCCTAGCGTGATGTTAAGTAGCCTGTAGCCTTCCTCAAGAATCAAGTGCAAAAAGATTTTTCAAATCCGACTGTTAATTTTCAGATTTATTATAAGTATAGGTATTAATTTATGAAAGCAAAAAAAATTAAACAATAAATCTAGCTATAAATAATTAGATCACTTTAAAAGAATGTTATACTTGATCAAAGATATTTTGTCTTTGCCTCACGATCTTTGTCTCAAAACTAATACGTACTACGACAACAAAACTGGCTTATACGATCATTTAATTCAATGTAATGTTAGCAGTTTGGTACCAACGACCGTTGGTCGTTGTTTGGTATATCTTATCAGTCACACTAATCGCTTTCTGCGGGCCAGACAGCCTGATAGCTCTTATAGTTGCCTTATCTCTAAGTAATGTCTTCGGTAGGTACATGTGTTTAGAGGTCTAACTCCTAATTAAAGATCATCATCATCATCAGCCTATAATGTTCCCACTGCTGGGACACAGGCCTCCTCTCGGTGAGAGGGAGTGGGCCGTAATCCACCGCGCGGGCCCAGTGCGGATTGGCAGATGTCACATGTCTTCGAATTTTTGGTTCTAGGACATGCCGGTTTCCTCACGATGTTTTCCTTCACCGTTTTGAGAGCTGTGGTGATGAAATAATTTACACAAAGTAAAGCGCCTGACTGGGTTCGAACCTACGACCTACAACTCGTAAGCCGCGGCCGTTACCACTTGGCCACCACTGCTAATTAAAGATAGGCGAAATAATATACTGCTGCTTGCTCACTGTCATACATTGCGGTATAGTGTTGTGGGTTGTCTACTCATGGACTGAGTGAGTGATGACATGGTTAGAAAGGGGGTGACTACCGAGATGACGACTAACAATTTAGACAGGAATGGGAGAGCGAATTATGATAAAGGCAGGAGAATGATGGTATAGTGTTAAACTTCTATTGAGATTCTGAATTCGGTCATAAGGGGATTACAGGACGTCACCGATACACGGACCAACAGCGGCAAGTGTAGCTTAACCTGATCGATCGAACCATGCGGCAGTTTTCTTAGGCACCAGCCCCTCAAAACAACAGTCCTTTTATAGTATTTTAGAGTTGCAATTGGCAATAGTACTAGACGTTTTTTAGCTTTATATTTAAGGTGACCGCGACAACCTTTAACTAAAGTTTTGCATGCAGATGAAAACTCTTACTTGTTACGAATTATTCATACATCAGCCCGTATCGTTTTATCGTATTGATACTGTTACTTAGGACTTTGTTATTGTTTTCTTTTACGAAGGTTCGAAAACTTATTATACTGATTATACCTACTCGTATACAACGTTATTTGTAGTATTTTAAAGCCTTAGGTGTTCTGAAATATCTCGTGTCTCTATGTTTGACTAGCTGCGCCCCGCTGTTTCACCCGCATATGTTTCGATCCAGTGGGAACATCGGCATAAATAGCCTATATGTTAACCAAGGGTGTCGGCTACCTCCATACCAAATTTTATCAAAATTGGTATAGCCGTTTGAGCGTGAAGAAGTAACAAACATATAAATACACACTCACACACACCCCCCCACACCCACATACACACACCCCCCACACCCACACACCCACACACACACCCCCACACCCACACACCCACACACCCACACTCACACTCACAAACTTCCGCCTTTATAATATTAGTAGTGTGATAAATAATATCATCATCATCAGCCTGCAGCAGTCCACGACTGGACATAGGCCTCTCCAATTGCACGCCATTCAATTCGATTCTTGACAACTCTCATCCAGCTGCTACCCTGCAAAGACGTTTCAAATCTTCGATTTTGACGACCCCGTTGTCGCTGGCATAAGCAAAAGGATCCGCGTACGAAGTCGCGGGCAGAAGCTAGTTATATGTATAGATTATACTGCCAGTATTATATATAGGAAGCGCTTGCTTAAAGCCTTTACAAACAAATTAATATATTCCCAAAACCTACCAACAACACCTTTTACATAGGTAGTCTCTTTAATGAAATCTTGAGTTCATCAGTAAACATGTTGAAGACATTATTAATTTAACTTATTTAATTAAGGAACAAGTGTGGAACATTTAGCTGACGATCAAAATACCTTTGCTTGTTACCGCAGAATTATGGATACAGATTTTGGTACAAGATTGTTTTCATTGAGATGTTAAAATGGGTGCTTAATTTCATAGCTCTTTGATCCTGAAGTTTTCACAGAGAAATCGCGATTTTGATGATCTGAAAAAATTTACTAGGAATACCTAGCTAGGTCTCCATTAGTTATCTTCGAGATGGCATGCTTTGTTTCTTCAGAATAGAGGCTACACGTTGAGAAATAAAATATCTTACTCGCGGTTCTTTTAATACAAGCCCGGTGTTTTTGGTTACAAATCAGTTTGCAGGGCCAACATGGCAAGTGTTCGCACAAGACGCCCCGCGTCCACGCTGCCAGTCTGGTCAAGCACTGAGTAGTTGTGGGCGGCGTTTTGTGTATTACCTCATATAACTTTGACGTTCAGAAAGTGTTCATTCTCGGCCTAATTTGATCAAATGACTTTTTATTTTGAAACCATCACAGTAAACAATTAGAAAAACGAATTTATCCTAGAAACATTTGCTAACCTCATTCTACCCTTGCATGCAACAACCATATCGAAAATTCTCCTGACACAAACACGCCACTTTAAGAAACTTCTAACGCTATTTCCCGACGTTTTCATACGAATTAAGACTTCGCATTAAGATAACGTATGCGCTCACAATGCCTCGGGAGACGTTATCGTTTAGTCTGTGGTACTAGACGTACGTTTCAGCACAAGTTGTTTTAACCCCAGTGAAAAATAAGAGGAAACGGCTTACCATTTCTCGTATTTTTCAAAGAGGTACAGGTTTTTCTTCCTGTATTTTTTGGTGTTCGGCTTTGCAAGTGAGGGTTAGGAGATGGAGACAGCACGGTTTCATAACTGGGTAAGAATGATGACCGTTCTTCTACTTACGAATCGTTGCTTTGGAACGGAAAAGTAGTTTCAACTTTCGAACTGGCCCGGCTACTTGACGATTAATAAAAATAAGAATCTATGAATGGTTTGATTGAAATAAACTTTTTTAAGTTTCAGTTTGAACAACATCAGTCAAATTTAAAGCGATATAACAATTTTCAAAGTAACGAAGCTGCTATCACTTTTCTATTGTAGGTATTCTTTCGAAAAAATCTTTTCTTGACAGCAAAATAACAATGAAATTGGTTACTCTGAACAAGTACGATAGTTAGTTTTCAAAGCTTCCTTAGTTCACTACAAGGAACTTTTTTATATTGGCTATAAGTCATTTTAGCATCACGCTATGGCCTTTTGGAGCAAAGCAAAAAGAAAAAGAGTTAAACAGAAATCAAAGTGAAAACGAAGTAATAGCGTGGGATGATGCGACGCGATGGGTTGGGTAAGTAGAAAATTTACGCGGATGATGTCGCAGGCAGAAGCTAGTTTTCCCATAAAGGTTCATATATCTAATACAAGTTAGGACTTCGAGGGGCCCGTGGCTAAATAATAACAGCCGCACAGGTCGATCGATCAGGTTAAGCTACGCTTGCCGCGGTTTTTCTGTGGATGGGTGACCATCTTTACATACCGAGACCCTCCGTGCCTCGGAAAGCACGTTAAGCCGTTGGTCCCGGCTGTCATTCGTGGATCTTTGACAGTCATTACGTGTAGTCACAATAAGCCCCAAAGTCTGACAACCAGTCTTACCAAGGGGTATCGTATTACCCGCAGTAACCGGGTTGTGGAGGTCAGATAGACAGTCGTTCCATGTAAAATACTGGTATTCAGCTGCATCCGGTTAGACTGGAAGCCGACCCCAACATAGTTGGGAAAAGGCTGGGCAGATGATGATGATGTCTAATACAAGTTGTACAAAGCAACTCAATTTGTCTATCTAAGAGAAGAAGCGCTAAAACTTTCTGCTGTGCATTCCATATTCAAACACTATTCCTTCCACCACCAAACTCATACAAATGTCAAATACAGAAACACAGAATGAATACACATGTCATATTTCTAACTCTACTGTGTCTCTTTCTACTGCTACTCTGTAAAAATCTCACCGTGAAAACTTAGGTGAAGTGAGCGTGGAGCGACCTGTCAATAGTGTCAATTTCTAGCAAAAACAAACTCACTTCACCTAAGTTTTCGCGGTGAGATTTTTGCAGAATCGACCGGCAATTCTGTTTTACGGCACAAATACTGAGCATACAAATCCCAAGAGATTCGTACATGAGGTGCATCAATATCACTGGTTTATGTACGTGGTCGTCGCGTAGCTGAATAAAAGTACAGTGTTGTTGGCAGTTGTTATTTATGTAAAGACCTAGGGGTTTATTTATAAACGATGATTAAAGTTAAGTGACGTTTAAACGTCTAAAACGTGTGGTTAAACAGTCGGTAATCACTACTTCATATCTTCGCCTGATAATTGGTTATGATTATAGTTAATGCATTTCTAACCACTCACATGTACGCTTCCCGCGCGAGGCGCATCGTTAAGATTTAAGAGGTATTATAATTTATTTTTAGGGCTCCATACCTCAAAAGGAAAAACGGAACCCCTACAAGATCACTTTGTTGTCCGTCTGTCAAGACCCTATTTCTCAGGAACGCGAGGAGTTATCAAGTTGAAATTAATATCAAATACTCAATGCTACAATCCCTTGAAGTAGAGAAAAATCAAACTTCTATGTCAATGCAATCATAAGATACGGGTGGTTATGTTCCGGAATCAAAACCTATAGGGTACTTCCCGTTGACCTAGAATCATGAAATTTGGCAAGAAGCAATGTCAATGCAAAACGAAAAAATCCGAAAACCGTAAATTTGTAGTTACATTACAAAAAAAACCCGTGATAAACTATTTACATAAGTACCTACGTACGGAACCCTCGGTGCGCGATTCCGACTCGCACATGACCGGTTTTTTACTTTTGGATTTTCCTATTTTTTTTTAAATATTGTGTGCGTACTATAGGTAGTGTTGGCTATTGCGCAATAGTAACACCGTTTTTAGTTCAAATCAGATTATACATTTTTCGAACAAATTAATCACACTAGCGAATCACATACTGTAGGTACACAACTCAACGATACGGAACGCGCGACAGTTTCTGAGCACATGTTGTCCGTTTGATATCCAATGATCAAGACACACACAGTACCCCGCGCACACCGCACACCACACCGCACCGCTCACGCCGCTGTAGCACTCTCGTCGACTCGCACGAACGTCAGGCTAGACTCTGTCGAGCGCCGTTGGTGGCGCTGGCGTCCCGAATAGTCAAACTAAAAGTTTTAAAATCGAAATAAAATATTAACATCTTGTTCATGGAGGCAAATCCGTATCCTGGCAAATCATTATTTTATATATTTTATTGATATTTGAGTGGATGCAAGGTTTTTCTATACTGATTTACCTATATTAAAAAAAATATTTTCGATATAGTCACTTGAAGCAAGTACGATAGAATGTAATTTATTACGCATAACAATTTTTTTTTTGTCAAAACTGTACACGTACGGTATTACCTATACCTAATGTATGTAAGAAGTCATAAATAAGATAAGGCACTTTATATGGTTATTTTATTAAGCATTTCAAAGTTAACTTTTGCGTAATTTTGAAATCCGTTGAATAAGAATGTTTAAAGTAATATTTAAGAATATGGTACATAACTTTAGTCACAAAAAATCGTAGAAGAGAACATGATACACTAGTGTTTCAATAAATTAAAATAACATAATAGCTTTCTAGACAGTAATAGCCACGGAATATCTATGGTAATAGCAGTGTGTGACTTTATTCTACCTTTGAATCCACGCTTACACAATAATTACCAGTGTATTTCTAGTAATCATTACCCAGTAGATATAAAACATCCACCTAAGTGCTTCAATGTATAAATTTCGTATGTTGAACAGGTAATTTTTGGTGTTCTTCAGTGTGATTAGGTTAAGTTTATAATTTTTTATGCAATAAATTATTTTCGGGAATCGGAAGCTGATTTTTGTTTCACGATTTCAGCTTGGGTCCCATAGTATAAGTTGTTCATAATAATAAGTACAATGACCCCTTAAGAGGTTTTGCGCATTTAACGTTACACGTTGTATATATCCTCATAACCCTACATCCGATTCCCGAAAATAATTTATTAGGCATAAAAAATTATAAACTTAACCTAATCACACTGAAGAACACCGAAAATTACCTGTTCAACATACGAAATTTATTATTTAAATTAAGGTATTCAAACAAAGGACCTGTTTCAACGGCTATGGTATAATGCAGCCCTAATAAAACAACAGAGTCTCATGGAATCATGAGTAAATGGAGTGTTTATACGCTTTTTTCTCTAAATTGTACCGCTTATGAGGTTCTACACTGTTTCTCATAATACAATGTCTGCGAGCAATGGAACGTTGATGACGATCATTAACGTTAATTTCTTATAAGTTTATAATAATCCAATTGTGATTATGGGTTTTTTAAAACCCTTCAAAAAGAATCCTTAATCGTTTCAAGAACCTTGAAACCGCGGTCGTAGTATATTGTGTGCTACGCCGTAGCACAGCGCGTAGCGAAGTATGCTTTATTACAGCTACGCGCGCCACGTAATAATTTGCCTCAACTTTGGGTTAAGGATTTCAAATTGTTTGATGATTTCGATATCCTTCTAACCAGTTTCTTTTGGTAACATGATCCCCTAGTCGGTCGGCTGTTACGATCGTCCGAATTTATTTATATAATTTGATGTTTAAAAACACTTTATATTTTCGGCGTTCTGTAGTTTCTGCCTAAACCTCATGGGAAGAATATGTGAATTTATGTATGTATGTATTTTTATTCTATGTTCTTCAAGATGTTCTCTTAAATAACTTAACACTTGTAAGTTATCATTCCATTCGCTATCTACTCTGTAGCTGGTCTAAAGTACACAGTTTACTGGCCGTCTTCACAACCTGTGGCAACAACAACGTAAACACTGAACTAATTATAAGACGCTGGATGCCCAACGTAAATATTTTGCTCTATCTTGCCGTAATGTTGGTAACGAACTTGCCTGTTTTTATTTTATAGGAAAAGTTTGGCGCCTGCCTTTGAAATATGTTGAGTTGATTAATTTAATTAGTTTTGAGGTTGTTATTTCATTAGTTATTTTATCTTTGTTTTTGGTTTGTTTGAGAATTATTAATATTAGTTTCATATTTATAATAGTAGGGGGCCCCGGGTTACGGGTAGCCAGAAGCTCGAAAGGCTGACAACCAGTCTTACCAAGGGGTATCGTATTACCCAGTAACTGGGTTGTGTCAGATACCCATCTGACGTATGTACACAACCGCTCGCCATGTCGCTCCATGTGAAATACAGGTATTCAGCTGAATCCGGTTAGACTGGAAGCCGACCCCAACATAGTTGGGAAAGGGCTAGGCAGATGATGATTTATATCAGCAGGGTTCTATTATAAATTCACTTTTACACATTACCCTTCAATATACACTTCGTACTTATACATAACATAACCAAGATGGACTAAGTGAGAAATTTAAAATTACTAATCACACTAATATTATAAAGGCGAAAGTTTGTGAGTTGTTCATAATGATGAGTACAATGACCTCTTAAGAGGTTGTTAATGTTATACCAATAACCCTGCAGAGCAGTGGTGGCCAAGTGGTAACGGCCGCGACTTACGAGTCGTAGGTTCGAACCCAGACAGGCGCTTTACTTTGTGTAAATTATTTCATCACCACTGCTCTCAAAACGGTGCAGGAAAACATCGTGAGGAAACCGGCATGTCCTAGAACCAAAAAATTCGAAGACATGTAAAATCTACCAACCCGCACTGGGCCGGCGTGGTGGATTACGGCCCACTCCCTCTCACCGAGAGGAGGCCAGACAAGAGGCAAGACCGCCACAACAATTATAAACAATGGTCAAACTAGTCGTGACCTTACTAGAAACTAGCACAACCAAGGGCATAACCATGACACTAAAGGCTAAGGCAGGCGCGACGCAACAGTGCGGTGAATCTGGTAGAACAATTTCAAAGGAGTTTTCATAAGAATTGTTCTACTCTTGTGGCTAGTGACCATCTTTACATATCAAAGACCCTCCGTGCCTCGGAAAGCACGTTAAGCCTTTGGTCCCGGCTGTCATTTGTAGATCTTTGACAGTTGTTACGGGTCGTCAGAAGCCCGAAAATCTGACAGCTAGTCTTAAAAAGGGGTATTGTATTACCCAGTAACTGGGTTCTGGAGGTCAGACTGAAAGACGCTCCATGTGTAATACAGGTATTCAGCTGCATCCGCCTGCAAGCCGACCCCTTCATAGGAAAAGTCTAGGCAGGTTTTTGTTCTACTAGAGTCGCATCGCGCTGTCACGTCGCACCCGTCTGCGGGAGCCTTAAAGCCGCACGAGGAAGCAAAATGAACCTCCTTAAATACTCAAGGAAAGACTCTGCTTACTACGAAGAATAATGTTACCTAGGCTAAGTCTTTAAGTCAATAAACAATTACTAAAAAAAAAAATACTAACACAAAGGACAACAACAAAAACTTTTTCCTTCTACGTGTACCTCCTTTCACCTATATTCCATTTTTACGGGACTAACGTTACGTAAGAGGAGTGGCTCGTGGCTCGTGGCTCAGATATCAGACGTCTACGCCATTCTCATTTTATAGGCATCGTCATATAAATTCAACCGACTCGTTCTTAGCTTTCTGAGCAAATTTCAACATATCGCCCGCTCTACGCTACTGTATTCACGGCGGATACCTTCTAGTAATGTTGTTTGAGTCGGAGTTTCAGCTGTATTATTAGAACGTTACTTTGAATGTTGGTGTAATGTGAATGTGTGTGTATTCTCCCTTTTTGGTGGAATTATCGGAGGGAAGCGGCTGTAATATCAAGTGGCTTAATTTTGTTGAGACACGTGAACGTGTGTACAAAAGATGCAACGATCTTAGAATTTCTCTTGGTATTTCAGTTTTTCAACGGTAACAAAACCACTTTACCCTAATACTATTTTGCAATAACTTACCTTACTATACCTACGCCAGTTTAAAAACCTTAAAACTGAAAAGGCAAACCGGTTTTAAAATTTAAAAACATTTCACCCCAAGTGAAACTGTAAGCTCAGTCAAACAGTAGACAAATCCAGTCACCACTGGGTTTCAACCTGCATTTTATAGCCAGACATTAGACCCTGCACTCTTAGCTCTTAACTTCACACTTTGCATTATAAATTCCGTTTTAAAAAGGAATAAAACAGTAGCAACAGTTTTTAACCGTTGAAAATTGCAAAGTACCGTCTGAGCTTCGTGAGGCGGGGATGATTCGAAGATTGTTGACTTGGTGGAAGAAACACTCAGCTATGGGATCTTTGTATAATGTCAAGTATAGAAAAAAATCTTGTGTAAGACTGAGATTTACAGTCAGGGAAGTTAGGTAATAGGAAATACGGACTGGTGTCCGCAACTCCACGTCAATGCACGTGTTTTGGGTACGGGTGGAAAAATCGATTATTCGATCCACCTCAGCTCCTCAAGGAAGGCCAGAAGCGGCTTGGTATTACTGACAAGCCCACGGCGGGTGCCTGAGTTATCAAAGTTCAGACACCCGAAACTGTCAAATTTTCCCAGTCAAATTTGATCCTTATGCTTCAGCGATAAAGTTGAAAATCTATTAAAAAAATTTGACAGATTGTAGTAGCTTGATGGGCTGGCGTCTGTACTTTGCCCTGTATGTGAAAACACCAGGCAGTTTAGAAGCACATGAGCGGCTGTCTTGTCGTCCTCCATGCAGGATTGCAGGCCCTCTACTCTTTCTTCACACTTTGCATTATAAATTCAGTTTTAAGATAATAATTAAAACCTTCTGAGCTTCGTAAGGCGAGGATAATTCAACCTAACACAGATAATCCGTTCCGTGGCAAATATAGTCATCATTTTAGATATATAGTCCGTTTCTAGTGAGGGCTTTCCAGGTTTCAAGCTGTCTGGGCCTCTGTACGTCAGAGCGCAAAGAGTTCCGAAATACTGAGGACCCAGACAGCCAGGTCGATGTAAACAAAATGTAATAATAATACGTTAACAATCTTTTTCCTGACCCTAATAGAACAATGCCTACTATTGTATAGGAGCAAGTTTTCTTAACTGAACAGAAAGCTGTGCTGCTGTGGAGTTTGTTACGCCACTTCTTCTTCCCAGCAAAAGCAATAGAAAGTGACGAAGGGCGGGTGTTTTGGGGGACTGTTTTATGTAATTTTGACGTTCGAAAAGTGCTGATTCTCAGCTTAATTTGAATAAATGACTTTTACTTAGATGTTTAAAGTAAAAACATACATACTTAAAACATAATTTACAGACAGGTAGGTACACAGCATAAAAACGATAAAATCGTCCGTAAATTTAGCCTTCATCAATGATGCAGACACGTTGAATCAGAGACTAAAACTATTTACAGCAGTTGGTTGAAATAGGATAGTTCCTGTGAAAAATTGATTCAATCCTTTTTAATAACAATTATAATCCATTTATTTCGGGCACCGCAGGCCCACAGATAAATACCTTAACCTAAACATACATATTTTAATTAAAACTATGACCTAAAACTATTATGCACGAAGTGATGAATGATGTGTCGGCGTCGTGTTGCGCTGCGTGGTGTCGCGTAGCCTTCCACGAAAACGTCGGTACGCTACACCTTTCGGCCAAAACTCTTCCTTCATGAAGGTTTCCAGGTACTGAGTTGGAACCCGCACCACAAACGAGTTTAGTTTCCACAAGGTCTCCTGAATAAACAAACACTTATACAGCCTTATTTCCCACTAATTCAACGTTAACAACTCTACCTCTAAAGACGAAGGAAATTATAGTACATCTATAGAACAAATAAAGTTCAAAATTGGTCGCATTTACGAGCGGAATCGTACAAACAAAAATCTCGTGGTAAATAATCGAATAATGTTTATAGAAAATGGCCAGCGTTTGAATCTAATAAACAAACATTTATTGACGTGATTTTGTTTCAGTTCAAATGAATCTTTGTTCCTATTGAGTTTAAAAACCTAGCATTTTAATCTGTAATCAGCTATAATTATACTGTATCGACCTCGAGATAATTTTTCTTCATAATGTACTTTTCTTTTAAAAAACTACTTTGAAAACAATAGTTCTTAAATCGACCCAAACAATCAAACTACAGATCCCCACAGATTTAATCAAAACACAAAACGACACACAGAATCCAATTTAAAACTAATTACTCCCGAACCACTAGAATACGAACAATGAACACATTGTCTTATAAACGGCAAAACTAATATTAAATGAAAAGTTCCAACGGAAAGCAGGTACAATGCAAGACCTCAATTCGTTCTCAAATACAATCCACGAACTTAAAGGCACGCCATTTAAACTTGGCAAAATAGCTTTTCAGTTAATCACAGTCATTTTGTTGAGCACCATCGTTGAGTTTGATCTGATGATATTTTAGCAAAGTTGCCGACTACGGCTGGTTGATATACATAGTTATTGATATCGTACGGATGGCTTGTTTGTCGTGAGGAAAGTTTTGAATATGAATCTAATGGCTATAAGAACAGGGGAAGACTTGATTTGCCTTGAAAAGGGATGACTGAAATGACGACTAATAGAGAAGTATGGAAGAAAAAGACATGTTTTGCCGACCCCAAATAAACTGAGATAAAGGAAGGAGAACGATGACGATGATGGTTTCTTTGACTATCGTGACATATTGTATTATTTTGGTTAGAAAAGAAAGAAAAGGTAAAAAAAAAAGTAAGTAAATTGTAGAATCACATTTATTCGCAACAATTACGAAAATACTGCTATTTTTATAACGCCGCCGAGGCGTATTATAATGAACTAGCTTCTACCCGCGACTTCGTCTGCGTGAAATTTCACCCTCCCCCCACCATTGACCCTCTTAGGGGTGGAATTTCGAAAAACCCTTTCTTAGTGAATACCTACTCTTCACAAAGAACACATCCTCCGAATTTTATGTCTCTAGGACCAGCGGTTTAGGCTGTGTGCGTTGATGTATCAGCCAGTCAGGACTTTGAATTTTTTATAAATATTATTTTTGTTGCAGTAGTTCGAGCATTTCAAAATACAAGAAGAATCTAGCCACCGCAAAATAAGTAAGTATGTTACTATGTTACTTCTCTCCGAATTGTGAAAAAATTATAATTATTATTAAACTAAACAATTGTAATATTAATGCTCAATCTTGACATGTTCATTTTTAATCATTATTATTTTCCTCAAAATTCAATATTTTTTCTTAATTTTTATTTGTATCCTGCCTACACCATTATGAATGCTCAATCTTGAAATGTTAATTTTATTTTTTTCCTTCTAATTTTATCATTTTTATTCATCATTCTTATATACGTAATTTATGTTCTCTATTTTTATCGTGTTTACACCTAGTTATAATTATGTGCATGCTGTGTTCTCTTGTAATTGAAGGAGCACACGTAAAAGATCTTTTTATTATTGTAAATTTATATTTTATATGTATATCCTTTGCTGGAGATCCTCAATAAATAAAATAAAATAAAATTATTTTCTTAATAGTTCATAACTAGTTACAATACTTTGGGTTCATTACAAAAGCCTCCAAACGCGAAAAACTTACCTATTACAACTTTTACAAAATTTCTAACTTTTCCAAAATTACAGATTTTTATCTCGGCATGAGCAGTTCCCAAACCGAAACAAGAATAGATATGTATCACTGTGTAATGATTTACTAAAGGATGCAGATGTACGGTCTATAATTAAAACAATGAATACCAAGCTAGTCATTAGTACAATCGTTCACGTAATAATAATGACTTTAACCAAATCCACACGCAACCGTTAAGTAAGTAACCACATCTCATACAAGTACCCATTATAGTGCCCAATATTTCTCAGACCGCGCTTATTCTGTAATAAAAGGAAAACATATTTGTAACACGGTGTTAGAATGTAAGCCATAATAAAGTAAACCGACTTAGGCCTGTTTGTTATTGCGTAGATAAGCAACCACAAACAGTTCATAATCTGTCTTTTCTGAATTTACAAAGCCTTAGACTTATATTAAAGAAACTAACAGTAATGTCATATTTAATATTGATTGGCTATGAAATAAAAAGATTTAGAGCTATTTTTAAAGGAGAATAATGGACATGTGTATTCTCCCCATTCTCACTTAAGGTGCTCAAACCTGGTCTTTGACACTTCAGCAGAGGTCCAGACTCGAGGTTTGCCAGCGAGCCATGGAGCGCAGTATCCTGGGGGTTCGAATTTCTGACCGTATAAGGAACACAATACTGCGCGCCAAAACTAAGATTACAGACGTTACCCAAAAAGCCGCTAAACTTAAGTGGGACTGGGCCGGACATGTTTGCCGCATGTCAGATGACAATTGGGTTAAGAGAACCACCGATTGGGTCCCACTAAACGCACGACGACATCGCGGCAGGCCAAGACGAAGATGGCGGGACGAGCTTGACTCCTACCGTAGGGACTGGCCGGCACTAGCAAGAGACAGAATTGTGTGGAAAAGGGAGAGGGAGGCCTTTGCCCTGCAGTGGGACAGTACAGGCTAGTTAGATTAGATTAGATTTATTTAATCACACATAAACATACAAGAGAAAAAAACAGAAAAATAGGTACAAAGGTGATGCTTATTTCTAAAGAAATCTCTTCCAGTATTTTATTTATTTTATTTTATTTTATTTGGGAAACAAACAGATGCAATAACAAACATAAGTACACAAATAGTTTAAACACAATCCAGAAACAGTTTCCACAGATTATTATACAATTAAATAATATGTACCCAAGTGTAACAACAACCAGAAGTTCACACCGTTAAAATTAAAGTATATGCTGCTATGGCTATGTATTCTATTCAATCCAGATTTATCCTTTAGGTAAAAAAGTTTGCCTTCCTTCCAATTTATTTGAAATCAAAATTAAATAGTATGTCAACTTTAAGATCCAGTCAGTTTTCAATAAATTTTGATAACAGGTTATTTTTAAAGGACACGACTTGACTTCCAGAAACCATGGGTGATATGACACCATTATTGTAGACTTTTCAACTTCGGGAGGATTAGACCTCCATTCACATCTTACCAGATGTAAATCTTGAAATTAATTAGATACAGCTACTCGGAATTATGTACCTACATCACGTCGCATACCTAATTCAAAAACGACAAACATTATAATTACACATATCACATTTATAGAAACAAAACAACCCTTACACAAAGCGACAGTTGCCGCAGGGTGAGACCACCTCGCGATAATTCTCTCATGTCGAGTTCAAAAGCTAAGGAGGCACGACATGTCGCTCCTACATGTACAAAATATACTTACTTAATAAAGCGGATCAAAATATAATTATATTATATACACTGGATAAACTTCTTTTACTAGCCCACTTCAAAAGCTAAGGAGGCACGACATGTCGCTCCGACATGTACAAAATATTATACTTATTTATTAAAGAGGATCTTTTACTAAATTAGCTAACAAGCTGTTAAAATAAAAATATAATAACCTAACGTAACTAAACCATGAAAAAACTAAACTATGACGTCGATAGCTAAAGGCAGGGTGTGAAAAGCAGACATTTCAAAGAAAGTGAGAAAAATGTTGTGGTTTTCACAGAAATTTGCATATAACAAAAAAAAAAGATAATTAGTTAAAACAAAACAAAAGCTGGAATTACAAGAATGGAACGGAAAAATGGTAATAAATTAGATGAAGGTGAAGATGGAAGAAAATGGCTCTTTTCAATGTTCAACGTTCAGAAAATCATTGTTGGTTGGGCACCATTAATTTCGATTTTGAAATATATCCGTACCTACTCATTATGTGCAGTAACATGCGTACAATTTTCTACAGTTTCCACTGTATTTACAAACTGTCTGCCCAAAAGGTTTTTTAGCAAAGTCTTTGCATGAATGAAGAAGCATTTTGTAAACACCCTACATAGATAGAAGAGTAGTGGTGGACCAGTGGTAATGGCCGCGACTTACGAGTTGTAAGTCGTCGGTTCGAACCCAGACAGGCTCTTTACTTTGTGTAAATTATTTTCACCACCACTGCTCTCAAAACGGTGAAGGAAAACATCGTGAGGAAACCGGCATGTTCTGGAACCAAAAATTGGAATACCTGCACTGGGCCCACATGGTAAATTACAGCCCACTCTCTCTAAGAGAGGAGTCTTGTGTCCCAGCAGTGGGAACATTGTAGGCTGATAATGTAATTATAGCAGTCGAAATCTACCAAAACCTGGTACGTAAAACTATTTGTTTGCACACTATTTTCTTTCAGTAAGACACAAATACTTTCAACATGACCACATTAGTATCAACACCAATTCACCGTGACGTCATTCCTTTCTTCTTCGCTCCACGCCCCACACATTTGCCTTCGTATCTCGTTACTCGTAACTCTGTACAATTCGACCTTTTTGTTACAACCGAGGTGTATTCGCTAGCCTTTGTTTTCTGTCTGACAAAAGACGCACCTTTCAAAGGAAATCCAGTGTGTTATGTAAATTAGAAACAGTACGACTGCTTTAAGGTAATGTGTGATATCGGTTTTGCTTGTGCTTGCTCGTGTATTAATGATTAATTATGTTCAATGAGACGAGTGAATCTTTGTTTTGGTGCATTTTGTAATTATTTTCGCCTGTCTTAAGACTTATTTATATTTGAATTAGTTAAGCAGCGAGTTAAATCCTTTGACCATGACATTTTCAAATAAAAAAACTTTCACTTTTGGACTTACAGTTGGACACATAACTTACAACTAGAACTGTAGCGTAGCTACTTTTTCAATAATTATTTATCTAAATTATAAGGTGTATTCAGTAAATTAAGTCAGTATTGTATAAACAAACAAACAAAAAGTAGTATTTACATCTTATAATTTAGATAAATAATATATTGAAGAAGTAGCTACGCTACAGAACTACATTTGTAATCAGCCATTATATGCGCACACTTCATAGCTGTATATAATAGCTCATGCTGTTATAAAAATAAAAGCAGCGAATGGCCCGATCTCGAGTGTGAATCTCTTGGATGTTATTCATTTGTTCAGAATAATTATACATGTAATAATTACGTATAGGGGCGTTGAATATCAATATTTTTGCGGAATTTAATTCTATACAGGAAGAGTTTTTATCACCATCCAATTTTTACAGAGGTCTGAGGACCCATGAATATGAACAACTTTCACTATGGAACCAACTCTGAAATCACGAAAAAAAAAGCAGCTGTTTAATACACACATCAAAAGTGTCTAGGGATCAACATATATTTTTGCAATAACTTTTCTCCTGATTGATATTAATTAAAATTTTCTTTAAGGATTCATCAAATAAAGTGTTTTCGTTTGTCACAGTAACGATAAACCAAGTCACCTTTGCATTAATAAAGAAATTTGCCATTTTCCTGATAAAGGGATTTTTGACATTTGAACCACTAACACAAAAGTTCGAAAAAAAGACTGAAATAACAGTTTTCTTTAAAATTTTATTGGGTAACTTAAACAATTAATAATCCGTGTTTCTACCGCGAACACTAACAACACAAGAACATCGGTTTGGCATACTCAAAATGAGTTCATCCAAATCACGCTGTGGAATGGCCGCCCATGTTCGTTGCAACAACAAAAAAAGGTCTTCTTGCGACTGGATACCCTCCATATTCGGCAGAGCTCTTCTCTGTAGCATATCCCATGCATGCTCAATCGGGTTCAAGTCTGGCGACTGAGCAGGCCAGGGCAGGACATTGATGTTAGCTGCGGCGAGAGTCTGTCTTACAACTCTTGCGGTGTGCGGTCGTGCATTATCATGCATTAACTGAAATAAGGGACCGATTTGCACTTGTAGAGGAACGATGACGTCTGATACAATCGTCTCAGCATAAATTTGAGCGTTGAGGTTGCCTCTGATCCAAATCAACTCAGTTCTTCCGCCGATCCAAATACCCGCCCATACCATGATGGTTCCACCACTATAAGGATGGACTTCCTGGCAGGATTTTAATCGCTGTTGGCGTCCAGGGGTTCTCCAGTGTCGTATACGTCTTGTATCCGGTCTCATACCAAAACGAGACTCATCAGAAAAGCACACGAAACGCCATTGTTCTTCTGCCCAATTTCTGTGTTCAAGAGCCCATTGATATCGAATCCTACGATTGTGCATTGCTATAGGTGGTACCCGTAGCGGTCTTCGGGAATGAAGGTTCACTTCATGCAAGCGGTTTCTGACTGTTTGGTCGCTAATTAAGTTCCCTGAAGAGTGATGAAGCCTCACGGCTAACATCATGGCGGTTATTGTTGGAGCTCTTCGAGTTAAGATTTGAATGTATCGGTCTTGTCTCCGTGTGGTGCAGCGATACCGTCCTCCATGGCGCTCAGCCACGGTACCAGTGCTTCGGTAACGTGTCCAAAGTCGACTGATAACACTCTGACTTGTATTCAGAGCTAAAGCCACAGTACGTTGCCGGGAACCAGCTTCTATCATTCCCACGGCTCTGAGCATTTCTTCCCTGCTTAAATGACGTCGCCGCTCCATAATAACGTTGGTTTTAATCAGTAGTAGGGAAACAGTAGCACTAATAATGTCTTCAATGCGTTGTATGTTTTTATAGGGAAAATATTGACAGCTGATTTTCATCTTTTACTCGAATTTGATTCACAGTTCCTGATTCAAATTATGAAATGCACCAAAAAGGATCCATATAAATTTATAAAATCATAAATTTATTACAAAGCCACATCTCAATGGGAACTATATTTTCTATCACCAAAATTTATATTTGTCATCAAGTTGTATCACCTAATAAATAGATCTATCGCCACGAAATATTTTCGTTCTCAGATAAACAAAAATTGTTCCCAGGTATGAATTATCAAATTAATGTTAATATATGTGTAAAATAAGAGATCGATAACCAATAAAATTATATTGCATTACATGAATATAAACTTCGTTCTTATAATAACAGTTTTGTTACTTGAAATGGACATTATCGAGAACCGAATTAGTTACGAGGTTAATTATTTAAAAAAAAATGCTTAGGTTAGGTTAGGTTAAAACTGTGACCTCCTACGCACGAGCCGAGCGAGCGAAGCGAGCGGTGCCGCGGCAGCGGCCGGCGAGTGCCAGAAACGACTAAATTTTAAAGAAAAAAAATATGGAAAAAGAGATTATTTAAAAAAAAAAGTATTATAGACCTTATATCTCAGGATTTTAGGTGATTTATTGTGGAACTGATTTTGCATTGTTTGGTGACTACATTTTGGTGACAGATCTACTATTTGGAGGACAAACCCTATTATTTAAGAAACACAAAACTAATTAAATTGGTGATAGCTTAAATGATACCCCATCTCAATCTCAAGAAATCCGCATAAAAATGCTTGATCCCTAGACACTTTTGATGTGTGTATTTGTATGAAACAGCAGATTTTTTTTTTCAGTTCAATACCTACTTGACCAAAATATATATTAAAAAAAATCCTAAAACAAAATAAAACCTATTCCTATTGTTTGTGTTGTTGTTGTTGTGTGTATTTGTCTATTGTTGTTTTTTCTTCCTATTGTTTTTCTATTGTAAAACTTTCTTATAAATCTTTAGATTTAAAAGAAATTTCACTTACCTATGATTTTCAACTTTTGCTACTAATTGCGCAAGACAAAATTTATAAATTTTCTGCCTATAGTCTGATTATAGATCGCTATTTGTTAACAAACACGCGTGAACCTTATATTATATAAATTGGTATGATGTACCTAATTTATGAAAAGGTCAGACCGGATCGTAAATCCGTGAGTTTATCTACAATTGCTGCGTCAGTCCCTAGGGCTTCAATCATCCGCTCTTCTTTCTTCGTCCTAAAAAATAAATTAAATCTCGTAAAAGGCAAAGGTAATAAAAACATCATAACTCAGAAAATAGTAGCGTCATTCTGATTTCAACATGATTGTCTACGCAGACGGTTGGCAACGTTCCTCAGTTTTTTGACGTAAAACAATAAACCTAACTTACGTTTAATTTTTCCTGTTTCAAAAAATCTGAGGTATTCCAGGAAACAACATTTTGTTTTAGTGCGGTTAGTGGAGGTGTTCAGGTGCACTTCGGTCAAGTGCTGTTGAAATCAGTGCTCTGAGTGGAATAGCTCCAAAATCTCACTCAATAGACCACAAAAAAATCAAGAGCAAATAAATTTGTTTTAAAATAACATCACCGCTGATTTACTGTAACAAACCACTCAAATTTCTTACAAATATTGAGTGAATACTGAATAAAAGAATTCGGCTTGATCCAACAAACACTAATCACACCACCTTTGATAGATCGCCAAAACAAAACTCCGTAATCCCAATACATTTTCGAACAATAACTTAAAAACTTCGCATATTCTATAAAAAATGATGGATGTGTTATAAAGTATAGGAAAGATAAAGTCGAAGGCTTACCGCTAATGCTTAGGTAACCCTCCTCGCCCCATTACAGATCATAAATACCGTAGAATCCTGATAAGCTCTGGTAAAAGAAAGGCAAGTACCCACCCACGTGAAAGAGGGAAGTTACAACACCTTTAGGGTTGACAGATCAGGGAGTGAAAAATGCTAAGATAATGGGTCGAAAATCCCAGGGAATGGGAGGGTACGGTAAGGCTAAGATGCAGTGACAACCCTGTGTTTTGTTGCCTAGGTAGATAACACATAGTGGGTTTTATGATTTAGGACATTTGGACAAGTCACTGACTAATGACGGGGAAAGTTGAAATAAGAAAGCGATACCATTAAGCGCTTAAAAATAAGTCTAAATTCAGAAGCTTGTTTCGCAACGGTACCTTCTATAACAATTTTGGTCTTCAAATTCAATACGAGTATAACAACATAATTTACATAAATAGATATACTTTTCCTTGTAAAATGTTTAACCTCTAGCGAATACATAATATTTTCTTCTTTTTTTTCTATGCTATTTACAGAAAATATCAGATTATTTAGATAAGAATTTGCCTGCTGGCGACCCTGGCTCCTCTCGAATTCGATGTTGGCTTTGTTTGAAAGTTGATCGGTCCCTAATTTTCTTTGTCTGAAAGAAAAAACAACTAAGTTGCCTACATTTTAGACGGCCAGTGTCTTCTCTCATTTATTTAAAACAAAGTTAGTTTGGGACGCGTCTCTGCTTGTCTAAAATTTTGTTTTTCAAATTGAAATAAGTAGTTAAGGGGCTTACAGGACCTAAACACAAAAAACGCAAGTTTTAGAAACAATAAAAGTATATGTCGACTAGAGTAAACAAAATCACAAAAATATATGATATTCTTCAGAATATATGCTAGGTAGATAGTGTGTTGAAAACATAATACCTACAACTAATTTGATACGATAGAAAAAAATCATGAAGATACGTCTAAAATCTTTCTTTTTACAATAAAAACCATACTAATATACATACAATCATTCTGATTTTTTGTCAGATTATTCTACAAGCAACATACTAAAATACAAGTGTTTTAATTTTTTCGTCCAAACAATAGATTTTTTGTAATAAAATAATTGTTTCATATTTTGCAATAAATTACCAGCGTTGTGTCATCGCGCTTCTCTTTCATGTATGCCCCTTAAGGTTGTACGTTTTTAGAATGATTTACTCTCCTATCTTGAAACTGTACGTACCATAAAAATGTTTACTTCGTTACAAAAACCGGAATCATTACTTTCAGCTCAATAATTTTACCTAAGAAACTCACAAACTCTTATCAAAATATTTATTCCCGAAATTCAACCCCAGAATGTGTCTCATCAGTTATCCAATAATGAAAAAAATAAACGCAAGCGAAAGACGTATCGAAATTTTACCGCACGACAGTCCTTGTCTACTAACTTATTTCGTAAAAATATTTTTTCTTACCGCTTTCGGTATCTTATAATGTAGGCAGGTTTTGTATGTAATTCAGATGGAGTAGGAAAAATGTTCTTCAAAATAATCTCTACAGAAAATGCGGCGTTCAACATCGTGTGTAATTTTTCATACGTTACGCTTGTGTGATCATGTTTAGAAGTGAGAAATTTTAATAACGAGGTCTGTGTCTGTGCTTCAGAAGTTTAAATAAACGCTCCGTTTAGCAATATTATTACTTACGTTTTAATAAATATATAAATTACTGATGTAAATATTTTGTAACTTTATTTTTGTGCTTTAGCAATGACTTTAAAAGATGATTTTGGTAGAGATAAAAAAACATCACGATTTGGTTACATAATTCAAAAACAAATCCATACTAATATTATAAATTCGAAAGTAACTCTGTCTGTCTGTATGTTGCCTTTTGACGCCTAAACCACTGAACGGATTTCGATAAAATTTGTCAGAGAGATAGCTTACATCCCGGGGAAGGACATAGGATAGTATTTATCGACATACCTCGCGGGCGAAGCCGCGGGAAAGCCAGTAAATTATAAAAAAATATACTTTCTATTCATCTCATCCAGAAACATAAACAAAAATCGTGACGAAATTCGAAAAAGCTGCCTCAAATCAAAGGATTAGCTGTTAATCTGCCTTCAACAGCTCATCTCAATCCTTTTAAGAATCCCATAAAGCGTAAGCGCGGAAGTCTTTGAATAACGTTTTTCCTGTTACGTTGTAAAGAATAACTTGAAACGCTTTCTTAGAAAATAAATAAGCATGATGACAGGAATCCGGCATGATTCTTCTCGCTGCATGAAAATAACACTTTTATCTTATTATAGCACTTTATAGCTTATCTTTCAAAGGTCAGCATATTAGAAAAGAAAAATCGTTTGACTGCCTCATTGGTCTAGTCGTTGCAAGAGCTAATGCTGAGAGGTCCTGGGTTCGATTCCCAGGTCGGGTACAGTGTAGTTGGTTACATTGGGTTTTTCTATGTGGAATTTCTCAGGAACAGCCCTAAGTCAAAATTTGTGCCCGGTTGGTGGCAATAGGGTACTAGACATACCTGGTGAAATGTGGGTGTGCAGACGCAATCTGTCAAATTTCTTTAATAGATTTTCAACTTTATCGCCAATGCATAAGGTTCAGAGTTGATTGGGAAAATTTGACAGTTTCGGGTAGCTTGATGTGCTGGCGTCTGTACATACGAAGGTACGCCCACATTCCGGCTCTGCTTAAACCTTCGGGGAATTACAGTCGTGATGTTATTTTATGTTAATGCTATGTTAAAAGGTTTGCAGATTAAATTTTCGAGTGTTTTGAAGGATCACTTTTTCATAATTCGTAAGCGTTAGGCCCTTTGTACAAGGCAAGGTTTCTTTACGGAAACTGCGCCGTAGAAAAAACGTATCCGTCAAAAAGCTTGCATAGTGATCCATACAACACTGACGACCGTGTCTACACACGGCGATTAAGCCAGAGAGAGCCTCCCGTCCTAGCCGCCGCGGGAGACGCTCCGGGCGTCGGGAGCTGTGTGACGACTCCCGGCCACCGTAGGCGCGGGCCTGCGGGCGGAGAGTAATGGGTAGCTCACCGTCCGATCAGGACCAGGCCCGTGCCGGACGGCGCGTACGTGTTCCACGCGAGCCTCAAAGAGATGTCAGCATCCAGGAGGGGCCCCTTAGGGCCGAAGCCTGCCGGGTCAGCGGGATTGTCCGAAAGGGTTACCGCTGGCCCGGAACATAAAGGGCTAAGGAAGGAACACGGGTGGGTTTTAGTCAGTAAGAGTCTGACACCCCCTTCCGCTCCACCCAGAGCGGGAGGGGTCATTTGATGATTTCCCATCCGCAAAAAAAAAAAGCCAGAGACACATTACTGTGTCGTGTTGTGACGTGACTCGGGATACACCAATCATCATCTGTTCAGGACTACGTCAAATTACAACGAGTTTTGATTGGCTAACACTGCGTCAGAAGGCGTCACGACACGCCACGACACGCCACGACACGTAAGCATGTTTCCGCTATTATACTGTAGTGCGGCGAGTAAACGTGTGTGTACAAAGAGCCTTACAATACGTTTGTATCCACGAACAAGTTAAGGTGAATACGCAGTTGTAGCCCGCGAAATTCAAATTTTCTTATGTTTTTTTAATTTTTCACCAATATCATGGAAAAGTGTTAATGGTAGAAATCTAATTTAGAAAGATGTATTAATGATTCTAATTCTCTAAATACGTACCTGTGATTGTCGCGAATCATATTTTGATCAAGATACAACCTGACACTGACCTGCAAATTGCAAAAAACGTAAGAAAATTTGAATTTCGCGGTCTACCACAGCGCATTCACCTGAAGAAATCAGATTATGATATGTCTATCGCTCAATCATTTTCTAACTCAAACAGAAAACACAAATTATACCAATGTTTGTTTTCTGTTTGAGTGCATTGCGCCCAATAAAATAATGTTTACTTTAGAGAAGGCACATAATTGTTTTAACTCAATGTACATCACGGACACTAACCAAACTCGACGTATACTAAACCGACACAATAAACATAATGGTATTTCGCATTGGATTCGCAAGCAACTGCCTGTTTATTAATACCCATCGCCCTTAATGAAATGGCTGTCAATCGTTTTAACCCAGGGATGGCAAACCCCATATTGCCCACCCATTGCCATCCCAATTGCCGCACGGTAGCACGTGACAGAAAATTCTGGGCATGTAAAAACAAAAATCTAATAATTGTTTTCATTGACTTTCTGATAAAATAGATTTAGTATGCCTTGTTACATTAATGGTTGTTATTTTAAATAATTTTATTATGATAAATTATATTTAATTCTGTAAATTAGTTTTAAAAAAATACGTCAATATTAAATTATGGGTACGTATTTGAATATCGAAGATTAAAATACCGACTGTTAAAATATCGATGTTCGAAACATCGAAAATGGAAATATCGAACGATCATATAACCGAAAATTAAAATATCGAAAGTTTATATTATCGAATGGTTAAATATCCTACGTCCAATATATCTAAAATCTAAATATCTACAAAAGTTACATCGAAAGATCTAAATATCGAAATACAGATTATCGAACGTCCTAAATATCGATGGGTAATTATTTGAACATCGAAAATTAATATACCTACGTGTAAAAATGAGTTAATTTTCAACATTTAATACATTCATTCATTCACCCTAAAAATACGTACAAGTTAAAATATCGAACAAATTTTGATAAAGTAGTATGAGTGGAAAAAGGTTGCTTCTGCAACGTCTCCGGCGCTACGGGAAGTGCAACCCCTTCGCCCTTGCGTAACAAAGGATAGGCACCCATGTTCACCTCCGCAGCTTCGGCTTGCTGGTCGCCTCCGGCGACCAGCCTCAGCCGCTACGGTTCCCACGGGTGCCTATGCTTTGTTACAGCGGGCGGGGGTTGCCCTCCCTTCGCGCCTCCGGATTTTTATATACACTCTAGGGGTAACAGCCAAAAGACTACGTAAATTCGGGGTGCCCCAATTCGGTTTTGGAACAATTTCGACCTATTTTATCCATGAAAATCAGTGTCCAGTGTACAAGCCTAGGTCAATCGTGAAGGTATTATTTAAATTAAAATATTTTCTTGAAAGTCAATATGTTGTGCAGGTTGTGCTACTAAAGTTAGTGACAGAAACGTATCGCTGCAAAACCGACTCCACGTAGTCTTGTCTGCCCTACCCCTAGAGTGTAATTTAGAATCGCGTAGTCGCGGAGGGGCGAGGCAGCCCGCGAGCTGAGGAGCAGGTGGTTTTAACACCCGCCGCCGCAGCTGAGGCTGGCCGGCGAAGCCGGCCAACAAGCCGAAGCTGCGGTGGTGGGCGTTTAAACCATCTGCGACGTTAAGCTCGCGTGGGACTGCCGGAGCCCTGCAGCGCCGGAGCCGTGACAGAAGCCATGCTTGCTTGCATGTTGCATGATTGCTGCATGCTTGTTTGCTAGATGGAAATCAGGTGGGTTACAAAAAAAAAACAAGGAAAACCTCATGTAATGTAGGTACTTTAATTATTTTTACATAATAAAAACCCAAACGTAACGTAACGTAGATATTAAGAACTTCGATGTATTAAATGTTGATATTTTGAACTTAGGCATAATGTCATTCGATATTTTGAATCATTCGAAATTTTAATCACTCGACATTTCAATCTTCGACGTTTTAAGCGTAGGTATAACAATTTTCGACATTTTGATACAATCGATATTTAAATTTTCGATGTTTTGAACATCGATATTTTAACAGTCGATATTTTAATTTTCGATATTCAAATACGTACCCTAAATTATATTTTAAAACTAGACGAGTTCGGTGTTTCCTAACCAATTACCCTGAGAAGAAAGACCGAAACAAACTCAAAGGACACAGTCTCTTTAGATTATATAAAGATTATGTACTTAATTGCGTAATGAAACATCCCTAATGTAAATTCTAATATTTTTGCTTTAGTTTTGCCATACACTTACCAGAATTTGGTGACGCATCACGGCCAAATTAAAATTGCACACATATCTAAAAGGTTAGCCATCCCTGCTTTAACCCGTCCGCTGCGAAAATATGACCGGCTCTCAGAGCATTTTGTGGTACGTCAATATATTTGCGTAACAAACGACATAGTAATATCGACCCTTCTCAATATGTGGCAGACCAAAGGATTGGACGGAGTATAAATACATGAAGCATTTTGGTGTTGGCCTTTCTAAAGGTTTAGGATTTGATGGAATGGTGGGGTTATTATTAGATGGCGGCCTCGTGTTTTGAGAGCAGTGGTGGCCAAGTGGTAACAGCCGCGACTTACGAGTTGTAGGTCGTAGGTTCGAACCCAGACAGGCGCTTTACTTTGTGTAAATTATTTCATCACCACTGCTCTCAAAACGGTGAAGGAAAACATTGTGAGGAAACCGGCATGTCCTAGAACCAAAAATTCGAAGACATGTGACATCTGCCAATCCGCACTGGGCCCGCGTGGTGGATTACGGCCCACTCCCTCTCACCGAGAGGAGGCCTGTGTCCCAGCAGTGGGAACATTATAGGCTGATTATGGATGGCCTCGTGTTTGACGAAATTAAGGATGTTTTTGTAAAGGTCGATAGTAACATACCGTAACGCCTGTAATACCCGAAAGGTTAGGCAGAGAAGTACCTAATAGCCCGAAGAATTGCCAAACTTCAGTGGCAGTGGGCAGCCCACATTGCTCGCAGAACAGATGGCCGATGGGGCCGAAAGGTTCTGGAGTGGCGAGCGCGTACGACGTGGCTTTGGAAGACCTCCCACAAGGTGGACCGACGACCTAGTGAAGGCCGCAGGAACCCGTTGGATGCGAGAAGCACAGAACCAGTCGAAGTGGAGGTGCTTGGGGGAGGCCTATGTCCAGCAGTAGACGTCTTTCGGCTGAAATGATGTACATCCACATTTCGACAGATAAGTTTATGTCCCATGTAATAGGGGGCGAGCCTATTGCCATCAAAGGTGCGCAAATCCGGACTGCGGTCTGCTGCTGGGAAATTCCTAATGGAAGAACCCAAGAACACTTCGCCCGATCTAGGAATTCAACCCAGGACGAGGCAGTCATAAGTCAATAATGTACCTACCTAATTGTTCTTTGATAGCAGCTTGTGAGAAGAGAAGACACAGATAAATTATATAAGTACAGACAGCACATCAAGCTACCCGAAACTGTCAAATTTTCCCAATCAACTTTGAACCTTAGGATTTAGCAATAAAGTTGAAAATCTATTAAATAAATTTGACAGATTGTAGTAGCTTGATGTGCTGGCGTCTATACATACTACATACAATGTTTAATTTCCTATCTATACATTTAGGTGCTATTAATACTATGTCATCGTCATTTTTCTGCCCTTATCCCAATTTATTTGGGGTCGGCGCAACATGTCTTCTTCTTCCATACTTCTCTCTATTAGTCGTCATCTCGGTAGTCACCCCCTTTCTAACCATATCGTCATTCACACATTCCATGCATCGTTTCTTTGGTCTTCCCCTACTCTTATAGCCATCGACATTCATACTCAAAATCTTGTGATTAATATTATGTGAAACTCACAATTCCTAAATAAACAAGGACAAACCTCGATTGCACAATCTTAGACCCTGCTTTGAACCCCCGGAAATAATGATGTCCGTAGCCGAAAAGTATTAGCATATTTGAACAGAAAAGTCAAAAACCCGAGGCACTCGGAAAATCTGTATTACAAACATTTTCTCAAACAAAAGGCTGGACCGAAGAAAAACATCTTATTTTCACACAAATGATAATCGCAGGATTATTTGGGATTAGCGCTCAATTTTGACGGAAGCGTCAATCCTAAAAGCCTTCTTTTCTCGTCCGAACGTATTTGTTAAGAAAAACTTTTTTCTTTTAGATGTTTTGGTTTTGGCCGGCTTTGGGCTGACGTTTTGTTTATTTGGCGAGAGGGTTTTTGACGATAATTAAATAGAAAACATTGGTTACTTGGCTTTAAATCATGATGGGCTTGGAATAGGTAAGAAAGGTAATAAATTAATCAGTTTTGTAAACGTCGATAGCAAATAGCGATTTGAAAACATATTTTTCAACACAATTGCTCGTAAAGCTCTTAATGAACCGCTTTTATGTCCATAATGCAGTGTATTAAACACATACACGGCGCGAGGAAAGTCTAAATCAGTGCGCCGTAATATTATTATACCTACTCTTTGCCAGCACGCCATTTTCCATAAAAGTTAATAACATTATAAGTATGTCGCATCAGCGGGTGGCCGAGATGCGATACATCGGGTCTTCTTCACGATCCGACATAGTTTAGATAGGTGTGGGCACTGCAGTGGGTACTCGAACGAAAAGATTATTTGAATTTACAGTAACTTTAATAAACTAGCTATTTACAACCGAAACGAACACGTGCGTCGGAAACAAACACGTGCGTTGGTATTGAGCGATTGTTGAGACTGTCCGAGCTCGACGGTCGACTGTAGACTGTCGCCACACTCGGTCTCTCCCCCAGTCTTTGCGGCATCCCCTCCACCGACGATCGTGTCCAAGCGGTAGGGCTCGCTTGCGTTTCCGATCACATGATTCTTCGTTTACCAATCAAATTGTTAGATGGCGCTGTTCACTGTACCGTGTTGCCATCTATCCACGACAAGTATTTTTTACCTTGCAAGCGTGTTGAAAAACGACGTATGAAACGCGTGTGTATTGATCATAACACACATGTATCATGATGTACTATTATAACATTCTGTGACCTAAACCCACACTTATGTACACTTTTCTGTGACTTAAGTAGTCCATTTTTACACAGAAAAGCGTGACTTAAAGTGCGGGTTTAAGTCACACGATCTATAAAGTAGTATACGATACCTCGCTACGTAATAAATACATGATATACTTTATTTACTTACTACATATAAATAGTACACTACGTTTCGTAATGTACTATTTCAACACGGAAAGATTTTTTAGACAATCTTCTGAAAGAAAAATAAACTGGACGATGTAAGTTCTACCTCAATCTCCTCCAATCTTTACTTTTACTAACCTCATCAAACGTGGAATGTGGTCATTCCAACTATATGGGACATTGGTGACTAGGATCACGAAAAAAAGAAAATTGTTTAATTCTCCAGAGGTTTTCCTACAAATCAAGATTTGTTGGGAGAAAACAATTTCGCTTGAGCTAGTTTTTACACACGTGTAAGGAAATTAAGCTTTAGTTTACTAGGTGTTGATATCATTTAAGGACAGTTTTTTTTTTTATAAATCAATCTATTTTATCTGTCGCAGATGAAACAGTTTGTGCTGTGTCTTCCAAATAGAATTTTTCAGTCGATTTTAAGTAACTCTTACAATGAGTCTGTTTTGTTTGCAGGTATACCAACCCGCCATCATTATTTTATTGAGCGATAAATTTTTAACCAGTGCGCAAAGTGAAATCTACGTCTAGAATCATGTGCTGAATTCATGGTTGCAGTTTACGCACTGGTTAAAAATTTATCATGTATAAACTCACGCCATTTTTCTATAGGGGCAGTCAGAAAACGTCGACTAAAAACGTTGTCTAGCAAACTGTGCCAGCTAATATATTAACAGTTTATTCTAACTGAATAACATAAACGATCTCAGCTTTCAAACCTGAACATAATGCACCTACAAAGTATCCGTCAATTAATGTTTCATTTTTGTCCACATTCCCAAATTAATTTTGTTAAACCTTCATTTAAACTCCACGTTGTTAGCTTCCAGCCTAACAATGGCTTTGTTATAATTTTCACGCACGACCCACTGAACCAGTTCTCTATTATCTCGAAATTTTAACTCCACAGAAGCACAATGTAGAAAAGTTCAGAGGGTCAGGTCCATACGTCGAGCAAAAACGCACGCACAATACATGCGTTTACGTACAGCTAGTACAAACGCACTCGCGACTGGCATTCGTTTTACAGAACGATATTCAAACTATAACTCGATTTCAAAGTACTAACTACCAAATAGCTTGAAATGTATGCTCAAGGCGAGATTTGGCCAATCGATACTAATAATAAAGCTTAAGAGTTTGTTGTTGAGTTTTCTCTGGAACTACCAGTAGGATTCATTTTTTGAGGAAGGTTATACGCTATTTAACAACACGCCACGACTCTTAGGACTCTGTCAAGCATCAGGTAGAATGACAGCAGCTCACTTCACCTTCCTTGTCACGGTGAAATGTTTACAGAATAGCGCCACAGTGGCCTTAGTGTGAGTGTTTTCACTCACGTTCGATTGCGAGCGCGTTAGAATTTTTTGGAAAAAGAGAAACCTAATTTCCCATACAAAATTCTAACGCGCTTGCAATCGAACGTGAGTCGAAAAAACTCACACTAAGGCCACAGATAGTTTGCAATCGTCATAGTTACACGTCTACGTGTGCGTGCCTTGTTTATGCTCGTTGTATGGAACCTGGCCTTCTGTTATCTATTTATCTTGTCATAGTACATCGTATATCAGATAAGAAAGTTTTCTGTCCAACATTACCAAAATTGCGTTGTCTGACAAAGATTGATTGAGATTTATGATCGCCCGCATTCCCTTAATTAACTTTTACCTGCATTTCGAAAATAACAGTTTTTATGCAAGAATTGAGTTACGATGTTTATAAAATAAATCATTTCTAGTTTAGCCTTTTATTATGGATTCGTTTAGTGCGCTAATAGTGTTTGCGTTTGATGTTTTTGTGATAAATCTATTTTGTTAGCTGTTAATATTTGAGTCGCGTTTATCAGGGAATTTTCATTTTGAAGTTGCCAGTGGGTAGTACACTAATATTATTTTTGTGCCGCGATATTTGATTTTAATTTTATGACAAATTTTTTACAAACTAATATTCTATTGCTAGGTTTTTTCCCAGATAGATTTTAGATTATTTTGGATTTTTTAGCTATCAACATTTGTTTTTTTTGCAGCAATGTAGTTAGTTTCTTTTTTTAAGTATTTGAACATAGTTTTAAATACGGCATGAGCTTTTGTCGAATACCTAAACCACATGGCTCAAGAAATAAAGAGTTAAATGATACTAGGTACATAACAATTTTGATTATAAGTAGATTTTCTTGATACAGATTGTATTGTACTTTAATACTTTCAATCAATCAATCAATCAACTCAGCCTATCGCAGTCCACTGCTGGGCATAGGCCTCTCCTAGGCTGCGCCACAACACCCTGTCCTCCGCCTTCTGCATCCAGTCTATCCCAGCCACCTTCTTTAGGTTATCCGTCCATCTAGCTGCGGAACGTCTACGCTTACCGATACGCGATCTCTACTCCAGGACTCGTCTGCTCCACCGGCCATCGGTCTTTCGACAAACATGGCCAGCCCACTGCCATTTCAGTTTGCTTACTCTGCAAGATATGTTGATAACTCCAGTCATTTTCCGGATAACCTCATTCCTGATATAACAATATCTATTCTATAATAATATTCATTATTCTTCTTTTTCATTCAATACCTACTTTGAACAAGTTTAATGGAAAATCTTCACATCAAGTAATGTCTTGTAAAAAGTAGGCATCATTACAAAAAAATCCATCAAAAAACGGGACAACAAACCCAACTTGGTACTTAACTCTGTGCTGTAAAAAGGCTACGCACACACGAGCTGAAAATGAAAAATGAAAGAGTGGGACGTTACGCATACTCGTAAGTCTGTACTCTCGACCGCTAATTTATTTATATGCGCCCGGTAACGGCGGCAATATCTCAAAGCCTACCAGTGTTGCTAGCCACTACACAATGTTGCCATGTGTAAAAACGCTTGACATTTCAAAATATAGGGGTTGTTGAGAGCATTTGAATTTGGACATGAAGGACACTCCTATTAGAGCAGTGACCATGTTTACAAATTAATTATTTGCGAATACGTTATTCGAGTTTACGTGAACTTTTACCTGCAGTGAGTTTGTGACGTTTTCTCGTTGTGAAGTTTTTCAAAGAACTTGCAGTTTATAGTCTTTCTAATATCTTAGCACTGAGACTTATTACCTACGTGTCAATATAAAATACCAATTATGCCCTATTTTTTTTTTTGTTATCTGACAACCTTTCACCTTTTTTGCTACACAATAAAAATAACTACGTAGCCCATGTAAATAAGAAGCGTTCTAAAATGGCAACATTCTTTCCGTGGTTTTCCTTCACTAACCTCACCTCCTCACACTTCCTATAGAATCTGTGCTTTCTCGGATGTTAACATATTATCAAGATCAAGGAACTGACAGCTGCGAACATTGTATTTATGTAACCTTTCACCCCACCCTCCTGCTATCGTTTGTTCCTTTGGAGGTTGTAAATTCTTAAAATCTACATTTTGAATGTAGACTGGTTGCCGTCTACAATCTCAAATATAGCTTTCAGTCAATAATAACATGTTTGCATATTGAAAGATTTTAAATTATAAATGTAGACATGGAGACTGGATTATCTAAGGCCACAAAGTGGCCTTTTTAGGCCCCCAGGTCTTTCGGAGCAGGTGAGCATAATAAATAGTAGTCTATCAATCTATCTGTTAGGTCTTCAAAAAGAGAGAGACCCCAACCTCTTATCTTCTGCCTATATATATATAGATACCCCACAGGCAATACTATTAATCAAAATTGATTGATTGACAGGATGTAGACATAGTAGTAAAATCAGCCTACTAGCGAATCTCTCAATTTACGTAAAAGAACCCTCACAAAACGCCTAAAATACTTCCAGACAAAGTACCGGTAAAGCTGTCAAAATCATTATCAAACACTCATCTTCAACTAGGGCACGCAGAAACGAGGGTGAATAAGTTCACGGGAAGCCATTTCCAAATGAACTGGTACCATAAATCAAAACGGTATCTATAAAAATAGGATCCTCCTTTGTGAGGAATATGAGAATGAAGGTCAAGTACGCACTTTAGGCGTTATATTGGCTTCATATTCGTTTAATAATGCTGTGTCTGAAGTTGTACGTGCCTGAGTTCGATTCCTAGGTCAGGCAGTGTTATCACACTTTAACAATATAAAGGACAAAATGACGTATTCTTCAAAGCGTAACTATTTTTAAGCGCAACCAACTAAGCGCAACTAAATTATTCCTTAAAACGCAACCATTAGTTGCGCTCACAAATTCAAATAAAAAATATTTATACCTCTACACCATTGGAAAGAAAATAAAGAAATGAAGCCTGACATTATGTTATTTTCAGATGAAAATTGCTTAACTTTTTTCATAATTATTAAAGTTCGCCAACAATAACTGTCCGTGACATCTTATTCTAGTTTTCAAACAATAATTGGAATTGTAATAGGTTGCTTAAAATACTTAGTAATAAAATTGGAATAAAGGTGGCAATTTAGACAATAGATCTGTGACATGAATTGGGTTTCAATAAATAGTGTCATTAGTATTCGGGATGAATTTGAGGTGAGTCCAATTCCTTTGTCGTTTACGACATCTTGACATATTCTTTTGTTGTAAACCATAAGTTGAATAGTTATGCTGCCAGCATGACTAACTCTGCTTGCTCCAGCTAGATAAATGATTTAATTCATTTTTTGTACAGCTGAAAACCGTACGGAATGCTTTGTAGCCAAGATAATCAAGCTGTACCATTTTTTTTTATTTTATCGTTTATTTAAGTAATATTAATATATTGTTAGACTTCAAAATTATGTTAGTAACCAAAGATACAAAATACATGCCACAATAATACCATTATAACTAAAATTAAATAACTGAAGTATGTACAGTCACCTGCAAAAGTCCATGGGTACCCTAATGTCTATTTTCCTGTGAACGTTTGAAGTTCAAGTAATAACAAGTAATAACATAATAGGTTAATAATTAGGAACAATTTTCTTTAAAAGAAACTATTAATTATAAATTATTATTGTTTGAATGAAAAAATAATCACCTATATCCCATATTACTGGCTTTGGTATAAAAGACAAATCGCAAATAACAATTTTCTTAATCAAAAGCCTTTCTCAAATTCACGATCAATCATGTTTTGAGAGCTTTCATCACTCAAATTTTGTACTTACGCACACAAGCTTGAAAATACTCATTTTGTATTGAAACCGTCTAATAACCGTCTATCTTGGGATGTAAGCTTGGCTTAAGACCTTGAGTGCTGAGTTCAGTAACAAGGTCGGTTAGATGCAAAGTGCACGGAGACGCCTCGACAGACACTGCAAAAGGGGGCTTTGTCGAAGCTTTCTATACAAATCAAGCGTGTCACCGTTTACTCACACTCGACACAAAAATGAGGCATAGAAACTGAGGTCCGCATGTCCGTGACAGGAGTTGTGCGTGTGGTGACCCCGTTCCGAAGAAACGGGCACGGTCAGGTCGTATACGTATAATATCGGCGTCATCGCGTCAACGCCGGCTGTCCCTGAAAACCAGCACTGGGACTGTGTCTCGCATAGGTTCGCAGCATTATGCTGACAATGGCCGTTGTACGCGGATGTAAAGGTGGCGAATGCGCCGCTCGCGAGCCGCTTGCGAACTGCGCGCGTGTTGCTCGCGTGCGGTTACAGCCTACGTTTGGTGCGCCGCTCTATAGTGCAACTCCGGCAAGGCTCGAGTGGGGCGTGCATGCAGCGCGCGAACAGCTCGTGCGTACATAGCTTCTTTCACTTTTAAACTATGAGCCTCAGTTGTGAATTTGAGGTGAGTCACAGGAGGTGCAGTGCACCGTGGGCGGCACGCGCGCACCTCCTGCGCCGCTCGAGTACGGCGCAGGGGATGCGTACGAACATGAAATGCAGGCTCGCGAGCGGCGCATTCGCCAGGTCTGGACACACTTTTACGGTTATTTTCCCCCAACTTGTTCTTTTATTGATGGTGTTAATTCTATGCGTCACGTTTATCACAAATAAACGTATTTACAGTTTTATCGAATATCGCTATTTATTTATTGATCTTTCTATTATCGTTTTTTTCAACCAAATTAACACAAACAAACATACAAGCCAAGTGCACAATATTAAGCGATAGACACGCAGCATGCAAAAACAATAATATATTATATTTAAAAAAATACAGTATAAATACAGAAATGGCGCCTAATTTTTACATAATTTTAACACGAATAGTTGACAATAGTTGAAAAATCGTGCGCTATGACTCTTGAAATGAGTGGCCCATCGAAAATTGATAGGAAACTTTACCAAGTTTTGTTATCATTGTTGCTGCTTGATAGCGGAATGTTGCTGCTCATCCTCAAACCTGTAAGTTGAGTATTACTGGACTAAACAAAAGAGGGCCGATTTTGAGCGATTCATGTAAGTTCATTCTCGATTTGCACTCTTTTGTAGTTTTTTTAACGTCTGTTTCACAAATTGATGTACATAAATACGTACCTTTGCCAACCTCGTCAAAATCATCTAGACGTGAAGTGGTGCTAACACAAACGAGAAAGAAGTCAATTCAGTAGCATCACATTCTTCAGTGCTCGTTGCCCGCTCTCCTATAATTAATAAACCTAAGCTTTCCTCTATAAAACTTTTATACGACAATAAAAACCGTATCGAAATCCTCCCAATGGATCTCGAGATTAGCCCAAATAAACAAGGATAGTTTTATACTTGGCAAATAAAATAAATGTTTGATGAGATCAAGATGTATGCTGCATTCGTGATGATTGCGATGTGAATCTTAGGAGATTTGTTTTTGTAGTTTATAGTCCCTTTCCGAGTTGATATCTCCGAGAGCAGTGGTGGCCCAGTGGTAACTGTATCTCATGAACCGTGATAGCTAGACAGTTGAATTTTTCACAGATGATGTAATTCTGTTGCCGCTATAACAAAAAATACTAAAAACAGAACAAAGTAAATATTTAAGGTGGGCTCCCATACAACAAACGTGTTTTTTTCGGCGTTTTTGCCTTGTGGTACCTACGCAACCCTTCGTGTGTACTTATTATTATTATTATGTCCTTTATTTCATTAAATATCACATATAAATTATATTCAGGTCAGTCAGGGCTCCAGAGAGAGGAACCTCCTAACAATGCGGGCCGTGTCCAGAAGTACCGCTTTCTGAATCAAGCCCTTGATCCAGCTGCCCAACGAGAGCCTCCTTAGGTGTTGGTCGAGGCTCTTGGCTATTAACCCATTGGCTGTCACGACTATCGGCACAATGATTGCTGAGTCCACATCCCACATGTCGACAACCTCGCGAGCCAAGTCAAGATACTTGATCTGTTTATCTTTCTCGGCTTTCACGAGGTTCTCATCATGCGGGACGGTTATGTCAACAATCATTGCGCGCCGCTCTGATCGATCCACCACCACTATATCAGGTTTATTGGCAACAATAGTCCTGTCAGTGATGATGGATCGATCCCATTATAATGTGATATTACCATTTTCGAGAACTGGGTCGGGCACATACCTGTAGTACGGCACCTCCGATTCCACAAGGCTGTATTTCAGAGCAAGTTGCTGATGGATTATCCTGGCTACAAGGTTGTGTCTATGCAAGTACCTACTCTCCGTTAGCCAGACGAGAACACCCGGAGATAATATGCCTGATTGATTCTCCCGGCCGGTGGCATGCCCGACAGATGTCAACCGTGCCGTCTTTCACAATTATTATTATTATTATTAAGAGCCTGTCATGTCCCACTGCAGGGCAAAGGCCTCGATTCCGTCTTTCCATTTTTTCCTGTCGCTGCCGTAATGGTAATGAAATAATTTACACGAAGTAAAGCGCCTGACTGGGTTTGAACCTACGTCCTACTCGTACTCGTAAGTCGCGGCCGGTACCGCTGAGCAGCCACTGCTCTGAATAGTACATACCGTAATAAGTATATAATCCAGTTAACAAGATTGTAGTAAAACCCAACTCTAAAGTACTACCTACGTCTGACGTCCATTTAAGTATCGTGGCGCATGGAAGTTATTTTAATGCTCCCCCTAAAATAATAACAATAGCATATAACTTTGTACTTTCTCAGAAGCTAAACTTGAAATGTAAGAAGGTTGTACATATAACTTGTATTTCTCTGAACGCCTCCAACTTGGCTAAATATTCTTGGAGTAAGAATGGGTAGCACGTTTAAAGAGAAACAATGTTTGAACTCGAAACATCTCGTAACCAATTAGTTACACCGCCGCTGACCGAATCATTATGATTAAGTTTTCTTTTTTAGTCTAATCAAAGAAACCATGAAAATTCTTATGACTGAGAAAAACAAATCCTTTACTCCAACTAAACATGTTGATCAACAACTCATCGCAGTCCACTGCTGGACATAGGTAACACCCTGTACTCCGCCGTCCACACCCAGTTAGTCCCAGCCACCTTCTTAAGGTCCTCGGTCCATCTAGTCCACTCTAAGACTCGTCTATTCCACCGGCCATCGGTCCTTCGACAAACATGTTGATATTACTATTTAAAAAAAAGTCCTTATTCCTCCAGTACCATTATAAAGAGAGAAGAAGAAGCTATATCAATTTTCAACAGCTAATATACCTGTCCAACCACTCAACCCTCAAACAATAATCATCTGCCTAGCCTTTTCCCAACTATGTTGGGGTCGGCTTCCAGTCTTACCGGATGCAGCTGAATACCAGTATTTTACATGGAGCAACTGCCTATCTGACCTCCACAACCCAGCTACTGTGTAATACGATACCCGGTAGGACTGGTTGTCAGACTTTCGGGCTTCTGACTACCCGTAACGACTGTCAAAGATCCACAAATGACAGCCGGGACCAACGGCTTAACGTGCTTTCCGAGGCACGGAGGGGTCACGGTATGTAAATATGGTAACCCATCCACAGATCAACCGCGGCAAGCGTAGCTTAACCTAATCGATCGACCTGTGCGGCTGTTATTATATTGCCACGGGCCCCTCACACGCTCACACAATGATATTGACCAAAAACGAGCCCATTTATCTCCATCGTCAATTCGTAAAAACTGATAGCCCAATAATAAAATTCAATTTCATACCGATGCAGGCCATTACGCATTGACGTAACGAATCGCAATTTCGGAAAATAAGTAAAAAGGTGCGCCAGTTCAATTGGATTCCCTATTCGAGTTATGAGGGTCGAGAGAACCATGCGTCACAATCACTCTGTCTAAGAACTGCGCCCCGTCTCTAAATATTGTTTTTAGACTGTTAGGCGGGCAAAATATTTACCTCCATCATTCAAATTTCAACTCTGTCTTTATGGAGTATGGTTCAGATTTGTATCAAGACCTTACCTTAATATGTGCCCTCGAAATTGGTACAGCAAGTTTCTTTCGGTATTTGACGTTCCCGTAATATACGTAAGAAGTACATACTGTGTAGGTGTACGGATCGGATTATGGACAAATTTTTTTCATCTTGTTACAGAATTATTATGAATTGAAGTTAAACTTTTAATGTCGATAAGTTAAGCGTATTTATGTTAGAAAGAAGACAAAGTACCTTCACGACTTTGGATGGACAGGTAATGAATTCAGAGTACTTCAGGCATAATTTAGGATTTCAAGTTAGAGTTAAAGTTTAAGAATACATTGTTAAGTTACGAGAAAATTTCGTTTGGAATAAGATTAGTACTAACCTATTTCGAACTGTATAATCTATATCTACAATAATCTACATAATTATACATAGGTACTCGTATATACTAATAATAAAGCTGAAGATTTTGTTTGTTTGTTTGAACGCGCTTAATCTCTAAAACCAAAAGTCGGATTTGAAAAAATATTTATGAATTTGATAGCCCAATTCTTGAAGAAGGCTATAGCCTACTAAACATCACGCTAGGGCCCATTCCTATGGGCCGCGAAAAAGAAAAAGTCAGAAAGAACGCTATGCGAAAGGTATAGCACGAGCGGGCGATATAATGCGACGGGGACAATAAACCAGTAGATGAAGTCGCGGACAGAAGCTAGTGAACAAACAAAATTGAAATGATTTTACATCTATACAGCATCCTTCTTGACAAACTTGCTGGCACAAAACTTAACAGTTGTACCTACTCGTAAGTACACAAACAATTCACTTTCCTGCCATTACAAAAACCAATTCCCAAAAGTACACAATTTAGCATATGCAAGCATATGCATAAAAAGTAAATTTTATTGCAAGCAACGGTCGCAACGTACCTATGCACAAGTTCGGAATAAGTTGGCGAGTGCGCTCTATTTACTTAGCTCTCGAACCACGACTAGCGTTCCAACTGCTCTGGCCATAGATTAAGTTTAGAGAAGAGATACGACTGTTGTTTGGCTAGACTATGTGGAATGGGGGTAGATTAGTTTGAGTGGAGATGGTGTCTCAAGAGAAGATTAGAAGATTTTGTGTTTATATATGACTAGCTTCTGCCCGCGACTTCATCTGCGTGAAACTTGTTTTAACATGAAATGTATTATATAACACTCGGCAATACTCTTGAAGTGAAATAATTTGCGGAATCAGATCAGGTGCTCCGAAGATTACCGCCTAAATACAAACTCACGAAAATCTCTTTATTGTACTGTTCATTAAAACATTACAAGTAAACAACGGGATGCCCAAGAGCTATAACAGGCAAACAGAGTAGCCTCCTACATCGTTTCAGGAGCCTCAACAGCTTTACAAATTTTTTTTTTTTCACAATAAGCCCATTTACTCATTGGCGCGTTTTTCCCGAGGCGATTTTCAACGCACAGTTTAGCGCCGAAAGTTAGAAATCCAACAGCGTGTTTTTTTGACGCTCAAGGATTGGCTCTGTTGGATTCTCAATGCTGGGCTCAACAACGAGAGTTGAAATTCGAGTGCGTGATAAAATTTTGGTGCGATATTTTACGTCCGTGCGTAGGTACATAGTTTTAGTAGGCTAAGTGATTTGATGAGCAATTTTATGTCATTTTGAAAACCAGCGCCAGGCCTTAGTTTTCTCGCATTTTTGCTGAGCTGGGCCTTTTTGGCCCAGCCGTGAGGCATAGCTTTCTGCTAATTTCTTACATCGGACTTTACACTTTTTTTGTTTGATTTTAATTTGTTTTTATCTAATGTATTTATTTGGTGTACCGTGTGTCTTTTAGTCTGTGCTAAATAAATGTATTTTCTTTCTTTATTTCTATATAAGACTTTACAGAAGACTGTCAGAACGATGGTCACCTTCTAGCTGCTGTGACCAAGGTACAAATAAAAACGAACAAGCTTAGGACAGTGTGTTATGCTCATTTTCACTATCACTAGGAAACACTTAAACGCACGCCCAAATATTATTACAATACATATACGTGCATTGAAAATCTAACAGTGCGGTTTTATTCAGGCATTCATTTAATCCTTCGTATACCGGAAAGTGGATCCACGCGATACATAGGCTTTTAAATTGTTTCTGTAATTACGCCATTCAATTGGTTAAGTGTCAACTAGTGTTAGTAGTGTTCGCGTAGTATCGTAGCATGTTAGATATGTAAAACACTCCACTTCACCCATCTATTTCGTCTATTTATTTTTACTCTTTGACTAAAACGATTTCTTTTACAAGAAACCGCTCGAAAGCTGCGAATATGAAATTGGCTCATCCTTGCAACAGACATGCCTTCTTTATTTATGCTAACAGAAAAGTGCCGTTTTCAGAACTTGCCATGGTAAGTTGTGCAAGTATTTTATACCATTTATTTACAAAGTTTGATTGTGCAAAGGATGCAAACTGGTTTTATTAATGTTGAGTCGTGAGCTGAATTAGGAAGTGGTTTGATTGGGTATAAATACAGTAGGATTGTTAGGGATGTTTCTTCATCTTCTCCCACCTGCCCTTTCAGTTTATCTGGGGTCCAGCCTCCTTGTGAATTTGCGCCAGGAACGTCGGTCCCGGGTTGTCTCCGATTTTAGGTCTTTCGCGACAGTCCACCACATGTGGACGTTGGTCTGCCTCTACGTCTTGGTTGTGTGTCAATGCCATGAACAGTCTTCACGGAGTAGTTGTCGTCTCGGCGCTCGTACATGTCCATACCAACAGAATCTGCTCTCTTTAACTTTGTCTGAAATTGGGGCCACTTTGAAAGATGCTCGAACGTATTCGATACGGACCTTAGCCAGCCACGGTACATCCTCTGCCCACCTCAGCATTCTCATTTTAGCTGTTGTTCGTGCTTCTTTAGGGCTGTCCACTTCTGTCCAGCATTCCGCGCCGTATATCATAGCGGTTCTCACTTCAGTTATGTTCGGATGTTTGTTTCAAAGTATTAGTAAATATATCATCATCTGCCTAGCCTTTTCCTAACTATGTTGGGGTTGGCTACCAGTCTAACCGGATGCAGCTGAATACCAGTATTTTACATGGAGCGACTGCCTATCTGACCTCCACAACCCAGTTATTGGGTAATACGATACCCCTTGGTAAAACTGGTTATCAGACTACCGGGCTTCTGACTACCCGTAACGACTGTCAAAAATCCACGAATGACAGCCGGGACCAACAGCTTAACGTGCTTTCCGAGGCAAGGAGGGGTCTCGGTATGTAAAGATGGTCACCCATCCACAGACCAACCGCGGCAAGCGTAGCTTAACCTGATCGATCGACCTGTGCGGCTGTTATCATTTAGCCATGGGCCCCTCCTATTAGTAAATATATCTTTATATTTTGAGGAATAGCATTGACTCTTATTAAAAAGCTAAATTATTTCATCAGGCCCACTCTGTTGTTTTGTTATTGTGAATATAAACTTCAACAAAGTAAATACTTGGATTGGGTCAGTAAATCAATGTTTCAAAAGTCAATTTATACATTTAAATAAATACCTGAGGTAAGTACTTATTTAAATGTATAAATTAACTTTAAAACCGTCGCGTCGTAAGAAAAATGGCAAAGCCTCCATTGTTTCTGAAAATGTTATAAAACCACGGTCGTTTAAAACCTCTAGAGCAAAGTACTCCTGAAAGAAACAGAAAGTTAATCTTAATTAAATTATAACGATATACCATTTACTGCGGAACAAAAATAAAGAAATCACCGAAGAAAACTTTGGTCAGTATTAAAATAATTTTTCGTGAAAAGGCCAAGGTCCGAAGTGGCTCTCATTTACAAACTTTGTGCGAAGAAGTTTTATTTACGAAAAAGTGTATAAAAACCCGACTGCTATAAAAAAAATTAGTTTAAAAAAAACTGAAAAGCTAAAAACAAGGCCATTTTAAATTAAATAAAAGTTGGAAGCAGGCGGGACCCATACCATTTTTTTATTATATTTTCAAACTCAAATGGGTCCCGCCTGCTTCCAACTTTTATTTAATTTAAAATGGCCTTGTTTTTAGCTTTTCAGTTTTTTTTTAACTAATTTTTTTTATAGCAGTCGGGTTTTTTAGTTTTTTTAATTACTTGTTTTTTATTTCCAGCTTTTTAGTTTACAAATTTGAAAGATTTCGCAGACGATTTACTTATGTATTAATTAATAGCTGACCCGTAACCGTAAAGTCACTCAACAGGGAACAAGAAATAATTATTTTATATAACGTGTTTTTTACGATTTGTCACTTCGAATTACTTTTAACCATATAAGTTTTATATATTTTTGTAATCACCTTTTAAAACCCTTAATTTTGATATTTTACTCGATGGTATTAGAAGAAAAAAAAATTTCGAACTTCACAATATGGCACCCTAAATCCGCCATTTTACTTTGTTTTTTATTTTAATGTAGCCAGTGACACTCGCGCTACCAAGACAAATCTAAAGACGTATAATTTATTCAAATCCGTTCATTCGTTTAGAAGTTACGAGGGAACAAAGAATCGGACATACATACATACATACATACATACATACATACAGGTCAAACACATAACCCTCCTTTTGGGCTTCGCCGCAGTCGGGTAAAAACTGGTTTGTGTTTCATTCCCGAGTTTTGTAATCTTCAATGAATGGTGCTAACAATTTGACAGTTTTTCGAAAGCAATTCAATACAATTGTATTCAAATTGGAGGCAGTGGTGGCCCCGTGGTAACGGCCGCGACTTACGAGTTGTAGGTCGTCGGTTCGAACCCAGTCAGGCGCTTTACTTTGCTTTGTGTAAATTATTTAATCTTCCCTGCTCTCAAAACGGTAAAGAAAAACATCGTGAGGAAACCAGCAAATCCTAGAACCAAAAAATCGAAGATCTTTATGTGACATCTACCAACCCGCACTGGGCCCGCATGGTGGACTACGGCCCACTCCCTCTCACTGAGCGGAGGTCTGTGTCCCAGCAGTTGTCAAGTTGACCAAAGTGATCATTGCAAATAGCATAGGGTCATATTCATAGTGACACGTCTTCGAAAGAAACGTACTATAATTCATGTGTAGTGAAAAGTTTAACCAAGGTACACATGATACACACAAGGTACTCTTGTAGGGCCGAAGCCTGCCGGGTCAGCGGAATTGTCCGAAAGGGTTACCGCTGCCCCGGAACATAAAGGGCTAAGGAAGGAACACGGGTGGGTTTTAGTCAGTAAGAGTCTGACATTCCCTTCCGCTCCACCCAGAGCAGGATGGGTCATTTGATGATTTCCCATCCACAAAAAAAAAAGGTACACTAACGGTACACAGGTAAGGGAGTATCATGTAAATTGTAATAATATGTAAATTGACGAATTCTAAGGCCTAAAAGACTAACCCATACAAAATATTATCAGAATGAATATGCACATAGGTACACGCATGACATGATCTGACCTACATTATTAAAATTTGCATTGACTGTGTGTTTTGGGCCTAGTCTCTAGTTACTATTTAAAGCAATGTGGTTATTAATGATTAAATAATCCAGTTGAAAATTCGAGTGATTGTAAATCTAGGTAATTTTGCTTTGCAATACAAATCATCAACCTAATAGATTTTGGCAAATAATGTATAGCTGGACACTTCCAAAGGTTCGTAAAATAACCGTTCACGAATTTAGTTGAAACACCCACGATACTTTTGACCACATTTTGACTAAATAACATTGTCAAACAATCCGAAAACAAAGACATTATGAATTATTTATTAATAATAGAATAGAATATAATACTGTAAATTACGTGAACCATACAAATTACAGATATATGTAGAAGCAAGCAAGTAAAGTAGTAGCTGTTTAGTCTTTTCATTTCCCTAATATTAATGGAGCTGTTTTCATTCCGAAAACTGTTATCCATAAAATCACAACTTCCATCGGAATAGTGAAATTCCGCGGAAAACGTTGCGACCACAGTCATAAATCCTGTCTGTATACAAAACAATTAAAGCCGAATAGAGTTGTAAGTAATTTATTGGATAGAAATCAGATAAGGGTATTCCATCAGAGTCTGTCGCTGCGGTCGGTGACGTAATGCTACTATTGGTTGGAATAAAACTCAACTCGCTTGCGTAGTCACTACTTGCGAACAATTAATGTTTATTGATGATTTTGTTGGTTTATGGATTATGTTTTCTTTAAAAATATTTGATGACTCGTCTATAATGAAATAGCTTTTTCTGTATTCTCTCAAAAGTAGAGATCATTCTAATTATAGGTACCTACCTACACAAAGTTAATATAACCAAATAATTTATTTAATCATGTATGTACACACATTTATATAAGCAGACAAAAAAAAACAGAAAAAAATAGGTACAAAGGTGGTGTTTATTCCTAAAGAAATCTCTTCCATCATACCTGCGATAGGAAAGTAGATAAAGATATGATAAGATATGTACACATGAGTAAAAGAGAAAAGAAAATTTAATAAAATCGCTTACTAAATTAAAACCAGTAGGTAATATGGGAATATACACATATACAAACATACTTCTGAAATAAATATCACTAAAATAATTGTGTTTTCAACACACTTGCTCGTAAAGTGGCTCTTATTGAACCGCTTTTAGGTCCATAATGGAGTGTATTACGAACGCGTGCTTTTTCTTTACTTTAATCCACATGTTCTGTAATACCACAGATAACTATTTACTAGTCGGAGACGCGCGCTTTTTTAATCTCATCAAACCCTGCGTTCCGAATTGGGAAATAATCGATGTGTTCCGAATTGGGAAATAACCGAATTAGCGTGAGCGCGATAACGATAACGATGTCACGTGAATCGTCATAGATGACGTCATGACATTCGCCATCTTGCGATAATGCCGACCATGCCCTAGAATAATATCACCGTGAGCGCTGTCAAAAATTACAGTGTGTGTATGAGGTTGTGTCAGTGTGTGTTTTGTTTTGAGTTGCATCATCTTTAAATTAAACTAACGTGGCATTTTTGAAATTGTGCTTCTGGCTGACAGTCGCCACCTAACCAAAGAAGAAGAACTGAAGAAGAAATGTGGTGTTTATACAAAGAAATACTGTAATAATATCTTTTTTACATTGTGTAAGCACTGTCATGTGAGCGCGTTCACGAGTGTTCCGAATTGTTGCCAGCTCTCAGCAGTCATAATAGTAATATCTAAATTGGAACGCATGTGAGATGATGCATGGACGTAATATTACGTCCATGGAGATGATGTGAGCGCTGTGATGTGAGCGATTATAGCTAATCCGGAAGCGGCCAAAGAGACTTCATGCCGAAAGAAAAAATCCGCGGGCTATATTTCATTTTTTTTTTAAATAGTCTGTATTGTCCTTGGTCGCAAAATGAACTCGCAGGGGACCACAGACAATTTAAGGTGAATGCGCAGTGGTAGACCGCGAAATTCTTAGGTTTTTTGCAATTTTCAGGTTTGTGTTTATTATATTTTTTCTATAGGCTGTATCGGTTTTGTCTGTGCCATCGATTAATATATTTAAAATGAGTCAACGTTGCGCGCGCATCGCTAGTGCTGGCTAGCACGGCGCGCGGGAAAACAAAACCAGCGCGCCATTTTCCATACAAGTTAATATTTAACAATACAAGTCTGTTTTTTTTCCTCGCAAGTGTGTTGAAAAACGTCGTATGAAACGCGTGTGCATTAATCAATATAGCACACATGTATCATAATGTACTATTATCACTAGTATAATTTGGTTAGGTATATAGAGGTTCTTACTTATATGAAACCTCTTAACCGGTCAAGCTCCGCGCGTATCCTACGAATACGATACAATTGAAAATAAATTTTGTCTCATTAGCGGAGCTTGAGAGGTCATCTGGGGGCCTAAAAAGGCCACTTTGGAGAATCATAAAAGGATAACATAATGAATTATAATATGGCCAAGACAGTCCGTGTTTTTCTTTTTTTCGCTGCACTACGTAGGTACAATCAAAGAGATTGGGATTGGATTGATTGGTATTTTAACACGGACAAAAAAAAATAACTGAAAAATGCTTCACCAATGGGATTTGATACGATTAACTTAACAGTTAACTGTCCATTATGTTAATCTTTAAGGATTCTGCCAAAGTGGCCTTTTTGGGCCCCCTGGTGTGTCGTATTTGTATATAAACGCCAAACATGATCGTCTTCATCGGGTATCCATAATCTAATTTTGATGTCCACCTGACCCTGTTGATCACAACTGCGTGACAATATAGATATTATGTATCCGAATATACGCTCATACAACTAGAAACAATAATCAAGTACGCTAAGCTGATTATTTCCATGAAAATTGTGATTGATTGATTGTTTAAATTTTAGTGTTACTATGTTAAATTGCAATGTCATTCGCTAGAATGACAATCATGTTAAAATTAGTAAAATATGATTGCCTCTCTTCAATTTTGCATTTTAGTGCAAAATGAACAGTACTTATGAAAATCATTAATTCACCGTAATGTTACATTGATGAGTAATGGTAAGTATGTAATGGTTTGACTTGAATTTTGATATTTAATACTAAATGGATAAAATTTATGAATTCTGTTTATTCAGCAACAATATTATTTACAGTTATATGTAAATTGTTCGATATATTTGATAGCGACATGAACGTTTCAAATAACATTTTGAAGTAACGATGTGAACTAAATTCAGCGATACGTAAAATTCATATTGAAAAAGTTACCGCCTACAAATATTCAAATTGAGTGAGACACACCACAGTGCGCTTTTGAATTTCATTCGGTTTTCAGCGGCCTTAGTTTCAGTTTCCTGTTAGGGTACGGTCACGTTCATAAAATACCTTCGTGTATTTTTGGTGGATAGTAATTCGAATTTGTCTAAATAGTTTTCTCTACTGGATATACAATAAAAGAAGTTCCCTTAATAACACTAAAGATTTAGTGAAAATTTAAATCAACCTAACGTTGTCCACATCCAAACAAACATTGTATTTTTTTTAAATTATTACCATCGTGGAAACACTGATCGTGAATTAAATGTTGCGTTTTTTTTTATTTACATTATTGTCTTGTATTGTCTTTGTTCATTTGCGACCAGATCAAACAGAAAGCTTCGAAGTGCGCTGAGGTATATATGGAGTTGCCTATGGCATTTTGTACCAATGATTGTATTTCAGTCTCCTCTCCCCGGAGGCAAACGAACGATAAACATTTCATTCCGTTTCGTGGAAAACCAAACTTGCCAGAAATATCCCGCCCCCGCTCCGCCTACTCTATCACGCGTGGTTTACTTAATCAGGGCTGTCGAAACAAATTGTAAGCGGATTATTATAGCGGATTACAATAACTGGATAATGTGTATGTTATTGTCTATTTATTTACGCTTACACGGGGCAAATTATTTTGGGGGAGGTCGATCGAATCTATTAGCTTTTTTTCCTTATTCGGTTACCGAAAAGTACCTAATGTTTTTATTGCTGCTTTCGCAATATTGTATGGCTGTATCTGTAGTAGCATTTTCAGAAGGATATTTTGGCAATATTGAAAATGCCGAAATAAATCATTCGGAAAAAATAGGTCTATTATAGTCAACTGACAAAAATGCCATTACCAAATAACCTGAAACAGTAAATGCCCATTGTCAATACGGACTAGCCCTACATATTGTCCCAGAAAAGGGTCATTCTCCACACCTATTACTAATTTATCCTTGTACAAAATAAACACATCCTACTTAAAAGAACACGTTTTTACACCGAAACATTATCCGAACCCAATTGATGGCTTTTTACCAACAAAAAGATAGGTAAACGCTGCAAACCAAAAAATGGCGATCGTAAATTCTATACCTGTGAAATCGGCACTGGCCAGTTAACGGTTTATTGCAAGCTTGTGGTCACATCCTTAGAACTCCATGTTACGATTCAGTACCGACCGGTGCGAGTTTTATGGCGAGGGTTTCTTTGAATAATGTAGCAGCCGACGCGTGAAGAGACGAGCTACAGAGCGCTGGAGGTATAGGGTGCAAGTGATGCCGGGTCAGCGGGATTGTGCGAAAGGGTTACCGCTGGCCCGGAACATAAAGGGCTAAGGAAGGAACATGGGTGGGTTTTAGTCAGTAAGAGTCTGACACTCCCTTCCGCTCCCCCCAGAGCGGGAGGGGTCATTTGATGATTTCCCATCAGAAAAAAAAAAGGGTGCAAGTGATGAGCGGGTTGGAAGAGCCTCCATGAGTGACGGAAGTAAAGAACGTCCGGGTAGTAAGCATTTGCTCCTTGTTCACTGGTACAAGGTAATAACTTGACGTGACTAGGAGCTATCATAGCACGACCTGCGCAGAGTGGCTGGTAGCAGCTAGAAAATTGTGATGGAACAAATTACATGGCATACGATTGAAAAACCTATGTCCTGCAGGCCGGCTATAATCATCAGCCTATAGACTCTCATGATAATAGCCGGTTTTGGTGTTTAGTATTTAGTATTAGGTGAAAACGAAAATAATCCTAGCTAACCGAGAAATGGATTTGACAGCGTAGCCTGGTTAATTCCTAAATAGTAAATGACAAAGCAACATCTATAATTTATCGTTAAACCAGTAAAGTAGATTTTCTGTAACTTTCTTCAAATCTATGATTTATAAAGACATTAAAATCGCTTTCAGCATTTAACCTGAACCGCTTACAAAACTGTCAGCATACGATTTAATGCAAAGTGTTGAGGAATTTAAAATGGCCGAATCATCCAGTACTATGTATATTATTTTATATGGTCTATTAGCTCACGTACAAAGTAATTACAAAGTAGGATATCATATACTTTGAAGTCAGTATGTAATTTGCCTAAACTCTGATATTTTATTTGCTAGACTAAAATTACAGCTGCGACCGGCCTTTTTTTGTCAACATGATATTATTAAAAATCAGAGTTTAGTAGAATAACAAAGAGAAAATGAGAATAGTTCTTTACGAAAATTAAAGTCTGACTTTTCGTACTGCATTTTAATGACGATGAAAAGTCACGATTCACTTGTAATCTGCAAGTAGTTTTGTTTGTTCTAGGTTTAAGTTCCAATTCAAAGTTACAATTTAGGCTCTTACAAACAGGCGCGACACGCGATTTAATCGCGCGCGACTTGCGGTGCCTTTGTGTCGCGCGCGATTTTATCGCGTGTCGCGCCTGGTAGAAGGAGCCTTTTTGCTGAATTTTAGGGTTGACTTGAGAGATGGTAAGAATAAGTTGTTACATCTCTCGAGACTCTCTTGAGTCTCAACTCAAGTTAAATCAAGGACTTGATTGAGAAGCCAGTAAGTAGGTACTCCTCGATTCGGCTCGCATTGTGAGGTTCCTGTCTCTGGAGCCCTAACCACAGGTAGCTTGAACCCTGCTCCCGACCCCGGCGGACCACTATGTTTTTATATTTTTTTTATACTTATTTTTATATTTTAAGAAATATTTAAAAATGTAAAAAGATAAGGAACTAAATAAATAAACGAAATAATATGTTCTTCTAGACTTTGCAAGTACAACAAAGAATATAATAACGGAGTTGCCCCAGCTGATTGCTCTACGTGGGTTGCCAACTCATCGCCTCTTTATTAGTAGGTACAGCAGTGTGACCCTTTCCGTCAGTCAACTTTTACGACACACCCGGGTGATAATCAGCTGATTCATTCCGTTTTTCCTTACTCCTGCCTTTTTACTCTGAAAATTGAGCCCTATTTGTTATTGAGACAGATTCTGTTAAAACGTCTGAATAGGGAACTAAAGTACCTAGTAGTAGCTTTGTAAAGTCAAGGAAATAAATTGTTAAGAAAATTTACTACTTAGTAACTTAAATTGTCCATTTATATTCAAACAATGTATAAAGTGGCTATAATACGGAAAATTCGGGTGTTTTTAATGTGCTTAACAGTTAATTTTCCTGACTGTACTACAGTTGCACAATTACTGCCTTTTAATATTATTTTTAATTAAAAGCCATAAATTGTTTAACATTATAACCGTGCACAAACATAGGCAGGCTGGTAAATTATTTTCATTATTGTTTTAATTTGGAAGTTTCGAAATAAACGAAATAGGTAGGTAGCTGTAGAGTAGGTATATAATGTTGTAACTACCTGAACTAATTGATTAGTTCAAATATTGAAGTAATTATCACTTCTGTTAAACGGAATCAACCTGTACTGTGTGAACTTTATTTTATCTTATCAAATTACATAATTGAGAATAATACCTATGGAGCAGAATGGGAACAAAATAATAAGTATTTTTACCCGACTGCGGCGAAGCTCATATGGCAAACAAAGGCACCGCTCGTTGCGCGACTTGCGGTGCGATTGTGTCGCGCGCGATCATATCGCGTGTCGCGCCTGTTTGTAGAAGCCTTAACTTGGAAATTAATGTATGAGATTCTTATCTTTTTAGAACAAAATAAATGGAGTACTTTGGGAATAACCCAAAGCTAGCTAGAAGCACTAAATCCACATCTATACAACATAAAATAATATAGTAACGAAGTCAAAACTGTACATTGTATATTTTTGAAAAAAGTAATTGCTACGAGGCCTGGGAACGAGTCGGATACCGAAAATATAGTTTTTAGAATTTTTGTCCGTTTATTGTTGATTCCGTATTTGCGAAAAAACTGCTGAACGGATTTGAATGAAATTTTGCACACAGGTAGCTTATAACCTGGATTAATATAGAGGGTAATTTTAAATCCCGGTAGTAGGTTCGTGTTCATAGGATATTTTCCGACTTCCACGCATACGAAGCCGCGGATAAAAGTGCAAGCGCGCATAAGTCTTAAGTAACACAGAACTACCTACCGCTTCCCAAATATAACCTTATACTGAGAAATAGTTAAGCATTAGCTACCTTAAAAATAAGGAAAGCGAATCACCGCCGGCGTCGATGTGATCCGCTGGAATTTATCTAGTGACCAATAATCGAACCAGCTCGAATAAATCCTTGTTATGTACCGATGTTGTCTGATCTGCTAACAGAATATAGTCGCTCAGAAAATCAATTTCAGTATATATAATTCATTTTCAACCAATAAATGAACATTTGATAACCCACGTTTGAATATAAATTGCTACGAAATGAGTAAGAAAACTGAACTAAGCTAAAGCGATCTCTGTAATTTTTATTAGTTCTCCAGCAAATAAATTGGAATACAATATTTATTGGGCGATGTACAGTCAGCATGCGAAGTGGACGATTGTGAATTTATTAACCTGTGTATGGCCAGCAATTGGGAACGTTTTGTTAATGTAAGTTTTGGGTTAAGAAGTTTTACGAATATTTGCTTCTAGCCGCACACACATTACAACTTAAAGGGTTGTGTCTGAACAGAAATATTTGATACATCACTGAAAGGATAAAAATGCTGCAGTCAAAAAATCCTATACTATACTATACTTAATTGATCAAATGCTTATTGAAATTTTAAGATTTGAAAGAGTTCAGTGAACTGCGGGTTTAAAAAACTAGTAATTATTACTTTCTGATCCACAGCTTTCAAATACCTAGTTGACCACAATGTGACGTTCGAGCGCACAAAGCCAAACTACTAGCAGCTCAAGAATAAACATTCCGTCCGACAATGACACTGCCAAAAAAACTCCAGGCTATCAACAGCATCCATCCCACCATCCATCGCCGTCCTTCTGGCCACAACGTTACACAGATCGAGTTAATTACAGTTACTTCAGAGGGAATCAGAAATGCAATTAGTTTCGTGCGTGCGCTCCGGTAAGCCGGGCTTTTTACTGCCTCTACGAACGCGTCCGTCCCGTCCCTAACAAATGTCATCTCGTTGTCGTTACGGGTCAGTGTCGTATAAGTTTTTTTACGATCCTCGCATTTGTTTGCTGTGTCAGAAATTGGAGTCTATTATTCCGATTTTTTTTTTATTTCTGTGAAGTCTTGTGAAATTCTCGGCTTTTTTTTTAATTTTCGGCTGTGCTATGTTTCAGCCATCAGTTTTATGTTTATATATTATTTCTTTTCTTTTTGTTGCTACTAAGTGCATGTGCTTCAATTTGCACCAGGTGTCTCAACAATTTTTTCAATAAATGTCAATTCACTATAATAGTTGTAATATTGCTTTGCTCTCGAAAAATAATTCTAGAACATTTCAAATCGTATTGTGATTTTTTTATTTCGTTGCTTTATCAAACTACAATGTTAACTGAATAATTATAATTATCTGAGCTAGAATATTAACCCTGAGATTTTGCTTACTTGCCCATAAGATGTTTTTACTCGTTCAATTTTCTTCTTGACCTTGACCCTGAGACAACTATGAAAGTGTGTTTAACATCGAAGTTTTCATTGAAATACAAAGCTCCTTCCATAAAGTTTAATTACAAAATATTTAACGCTACTATACCGCCAAACTTCCTTCGTAATGGCAATCCTAAGTCCAAGTGTTGGAAATTTACAAACATATTTCGTTGTGTAACGAGGTCAAACGACAGAAAAGGGAGTTTGCAGAACAACAGCTGTTTACATAGGAAGGACAAAGGAATTATTTAATCCTAACATTTTTTTCCTTTGAAATAAAGGACAGTGACCTATTCTATGAAATGGCTGACGTAATTCTTCTCTATCATGATAGGGTTGGCTCGCTGTGAGGAGAGAAGCTTTCCGTTGCGTATTCATTAGGGAATCGTTGCGACAAATGCTCCGGAATTATGTTTCCGGGATTATTCGCTTACTCAAGAAAACAAGATGTGACACTTCTTATCCGTTGGAGGAAAACATGTCGTCGAGCTCCGCCGTGATTGTTGATTTCATTATCGTTGATCCGTAGCCTTTTGTCACTTGCGTATGTTTCATGTTTAGCCTTTGTCTTGTCATTTATATTGGATAAATCGTTTATCTTTCAAGTTATTATTGTGATTGGATGCAATTTATGTCTTATGACTCCTTTAAATGGTAATCTTAACTAATACCTATTGTAAATGTGAATGTGGGTTTATTTGTTACGATTTTACATTAAAACGGATTTGGATGAAATTTGGCACATAGGCAGACCACGACCTGGAGAAGGACTTAGGCTTCTTTTTATTCTGGATCGCAAGCGAAGTCGCGTGCAAAAGCTAGTAACCCATATTTTTCTATTGTTTTAGTTGGCACCCACAAAGCAGGACTATTTTAGAAAAATATTTAATATTTTATTATTTACAGAAATTTGTTTGACGTTTAAAAAAAATATCGACAATAAGTAATCCAAGCTTTACCTTCCAATTAAAATAACAAAACCGGAAGTCTCGAACAAAAAAAAAACAACATAATATTATATTTTACCTCCAAAAATATCATAAGCGGATCGGTACTTCCCACCGAGGCATAAATCTATTTAACATTCGCGAGCAGGTGTGGTAGCGGAGCGCCTCCAAACTAGTGTGAAACTTTTTAATCCTCATTAAGAGGTACTGCACTTTCAATAACAGCATTATTTCGTAGTTCCTCAACTTTATACTCCCTCTCAATAACATTTTGAGCAGATTTTAATGTTTTATTAAATGTGTGATACAAACGATATTTTAACTTTATCACAAACTATGTACTATCTGTATAATTATCTACTAATGTGGTGATATGTCAAAACATCGAGATGTCTGTACTACCTATATTTTCGTTAAAATAGCATAATGTATTATACACAAAAACCTTCTGGAGAAAATTAGGTAGGTATTTAATTGATGGTAAAAACTGCATCAAAATCCATTGCCTTGTTTAGAAGAATAAGCCGAAAAGCGACTTTGTTTTATATTTTTTATAGATTACTTACTGTGATCATCAACCAGTTTTCCGAGTTTGCTGATGATGGAAATCGCTCTTATGGTCTTTCATGATAAACGAAACTGTTAGATACCCATAGTAATACCCATATTTGCAAAATAAAATCACACTAATATTATAAAGGCGAAAGTTTGTGAGAGTGTGTGTGTGTAGGGGTGTGTTTATATGTTTGTTACTTCTCCACGCTCAAACGGCTGGACCAATTTTGATAAAATGTTGTATGTAGGTAGCGGCTTTTTATTCCGATATTCCCACAGAATCGACATTTACGCGGGTGGAACCGCGGGGCGCAGCTAGTATCTTTATATTTAACACGAGGAGATCTACCATTAGTAGTTGATATTTAAAGATCAATATAACTGGATCCAGCTGAATACCAGTATTTTATATTGAACTACTGCCTTTACTGCATAGTTTATGGCTTACTTGGTGGAGGACTATAATCAGGATCGCGTTAACCTTCACTCTAACCTTGCCATGACCCATTCATCTATATTCCAGCTCCTCATTTACGAAATCAGCTCAAATGTCTCAATATCGACCCTTGGACGATGCACAATCAGTACCAACATAACGAGCCAATTAAATCGATTCCACTGAACCTTTTCACCCGGCTACCTTTTTAGGGTTCCGTAGGTTCATTATTAAGCGTAACCTGAATAATTCTGGCCGTTCGGTCGGTAGATAACCCTAATTTCATGCGTGACTTACTAAGCTTGACCGGTTCTTTCTACAGTAACGTGCCGCAAAATTGTTCCTAACCCTGTTATTAACTAAGGATAGTTATTGAGCTGTTTATACGTTTCATGGTAGAGGAAATAGAGTCTATTTTCGCGTATACAAAGATTGCTGATGTGTCATGCTAAGGTGCTACGTATGAGTTATTAAATACAGTGCTCAGCGATGGGTTGATGCGATAGTGAAATTCCAAAGGACTGTCAGTGACCAGACCGTCTATTCTGTAAAAATCTCAACGTGAAAACTTAGATGAAAGTGAGCTGATGTCAATCCACTTCATGCTAGAGATTGACACTTGACAGCCCACTTCACCTAAGTTTTCACGGTGAGGTTTCTAGAGAATAGTGCCGCAGCACTACGCATACAACACAGGCACGACTCAACAGCAAGATAAGCTGTACAAAAAGTACAAAAAAAAACAGTGGCACTCCGGGAGTGCCGACAAAAGTGAAAACTTGAACAATTACGTGCGTATTTTTTTAATCGTCTTATAAACATAACACGCGCGGTGTCGGTTACGGTAACAGTATCGCGAGTTCAATATTTTTTTCCCATCTCAAAAAATGCCCAACGTGACTAAAGAAGTTGTCACTTCAAAAACTTTTTTTTTGTATCTTTAAAGCACATGTAGGTATTTTCTTCATATTCATGTAATTTGTTATTATTTAACCGTGCTTCGCATTTTTTCTGTATTTTGTTCTGTGTTTGTGAGCACCAAAATAAACGATTTATCTACCTACATATCTCTCAAAAAACAGCAAAGGTTTCAAGCCACTGTTATTTTGAAGTAACTTACAAATTCGCATAAAATGTTCTAATCCAAACATTCTAAAACAGTTGACGCACAAAAATATGATAAGTTAACTTACCTAATGCGTTTCTCAAAAGTAAACTGAACCCGAATCCCACAAATATTTGATGTTTGAAAAGTTTTGATGAATCGTTCTTTTATACTGCCATTACCTTGCGTTTGTTTTCACATGTCAAAAACATATACTTCAATGTTCTAACAAAGTAAATCTTAGGATATGGCGTGTTTTCGGTTCTCTTTTAAAATAATAGAGTTCTATTATTTTATTTTTCCTCCTCTCAATACAGCGGTGCTATTCTGTAAAAATCTCATCGTGAAAACTTAGGTGAAATGAGCTGTCAATAGTGTCAATTCCTAGCAAAAACAAACTCACTTCACCTAAGTTTTCCCGGTGAGATTTTTACAGAATCGACCGGCAGGTATAGAACTGTTTAGTGCAGGGTCTATACTAACATACATACAGTCACAAGCACTAATATGTCAACACTTGGCAACTTTTAATTGCGATTTTTTCACGAAATAACGAATGCAAAGTTGAAATACGACACTTTACATAAACCTATAGGTTCAAAAATACCATGTTCGTAATAACATGAAATTTCATCTATACATATAATAAAACAGTAACGAAAGAAAAACTGTACATTGAGAATTTTCGAGAAAAAATAAGTGGCTTTTGTTAGAAAAACGTAACTGATGACAAAAAGTGACTTTTTAGAATTTTTGTCTGTTTGTCTGTTTGTCTGTTTGTCTGTGTGTATGGTACGGCTTCACGCCAAAACTACTGGATAGATTGAATTGAAATTCAGCAAAAATGTTCTTTGTAAACCAAGGAAGGCTTTAGGCTACATATTATCACGCCGTATGTTATGGGAGGTAAGCAATATTGATTTTAAAAGGTTTTGGTTCGTAATTGAATGCACAAAATAATTGAATGCCCAAAATTACATGTTATTTATTTAGTTAATAAAAATTTAACCCTGGAAACATAACAATCACGCTATTTTTATAAAGGAGCGGGGCAGTAATATTATAAATTGCAAGGGAACAGCTATTTCAACAATATGTCAACAGGGAATTTAGCGGTATGGTCAGGCGACCGTTTACCGCACTAAATGGTGCGAGTTCAAATCCCGTATTATTATTTTTTATAATCGTAAAATTCTTTTTTTTTTAGTTTTTGCATTTTTTATGTGCATTAGGAACGATACTGATAAGAAATCTGAGAACTATACATGTCCTATCTAATTGTATGGCGAGTTTCACACCAATGCTACTAAACAGATTGATTGGTGGTACAACAAGCTACACTATCATAAAGTCAAGTCAAACTTTTGGTTCTAAGTTATATCTTACCAAGCACATTTGTTGTTTGTGGAGTTGACACTCCAAACGCAACAGCAACAGCGACAAAGGGCGCGTGCTTAAAGATTGCTCTTTAATCGTGTGGGATGAATGCACTATGGCGAACAGAAAAGCAGTAGAGGCGGTAAACAAGACTTTGCAGGACATCCGCAGGAACCAGCAAATGATGGATGGCGTTACAGTTCTGTTAAGCGGCGATTTCTGACAAACGCTGCCTGTGGTGACGCGAGGAACTAGGGCTGATGAGGCGAATGCTTTGTTGAAATGCTCTTTCTTGTGGCCAGATATTCATAGGTTGCGCTTAACGATGAATATGAGAGCACAGCTTGGTGGGAATGTACACGCCCAAGAATTTTCTGATGTTCTCTTAAAATTGGGTGAGGGAACGCTACCAGTAGACGGTGGCCAGGTGGTTCTACCTGAGATACTTGGGAGAGTGGTATCCACCTTAGAAGATTTGTTATGCCTGGTGTACGGGGACATCAATAGGATACCGCACCAAGATAATTCTTGGGTATGTGAACGAGCCATTTTAACACCCAGAAACGACCAACCTTCAGCGATCAATGAATGCATTCTCGCGGAAATTGAGGGAAATGAAGTGATCTACACTTCAATAAACACTGTTGTCGACCAAGATGACGCTACACATTACCCCGTAGAATTTCTCAATTTCCTCAGTGCAAGTGAACTACCAGCGCACACAATTAAGCTAAATGTCGGTGTCCCAATTATGCTTCTTCGGAATCTCACTCCGCCGAAACTGTGCAATGGGACCCGGCTCAAAGTCGTCTCGCCGCAGAGAAATATCATTGAGGCGGAAATTCTAACGGGTTGTGGTGTCGGCGAGACAGTGTTTATACCACGTATGCCACCGATTCCCCACAATTACCCCTTTCTTTTTTCGGATGGAAAGTCATCAAATGACCCCTCCCGCTCTGGGTGGAGCGGAAGGGAGTGTCAGACTCTTACTGACTAAAACCCACCCGTGTTCCTTCCTTAGCCCTTTATGTTCCGGGCCAGCGGTAACCCTTTCGGACAATCCCGCTGACCCGGCAGGCTTCGGCCCTATGGGGCCCCCTCGATGCTGATATCTCTTTGAGGCGCGCGTGGAACACGTACGCGCCGTCCGGCACGGGCCTGGTCCTGATCGGACGGTGAGCTACCCATTCCTCTCAGCCCGCAGGCCCGCGCCTACGGTGGCCGGGTGTCGTCCCGTGGCTCCCGACGCCCGGAGCGTCTCCCGCGGCGGCTGGGACGGGAGGCTCTCTCCCTGAGCCGTCCCGCCACCTCCTTCGCTAGCATGACTGCTTCGCAGAAGGAGGTGACTGCCTCCCACTCCCTCTCGCCCCGGACCATGGCTTGCACCAGGGCCGGACGCGAGAGGTCGCCGCCGCTGCCGATCGCCTCTACGAGGACACGGCGGTGCTCAGCCTAAGCGTGGCAGACCTCCACCGTGTGCTCCATCGTGTCTTCTGGGCGATCCTGGCAATGGTGACACCCGGCCACAACTACCCCTTTCAATTCAAGCGCGTGCAGTTTCCTGTGAGCGTGTGCTTCGCAATGACAACAAATAAGTCACAGGGGTAGACACTGAAGGCTACGGGTGTCGACCTCAGGATGAGCTGCATCTCACACGGACAACTGTACGTCGCTTGCTCCCGCGTCACCAGTCCTGACTCGCTGTATTTACATATTGAATGAGACCGAGGGAAAAACAACGAACGTTGTTTACACAGAAGTGTTGCAGTAAATTATAACACTTCTGTTATTCGACGTCTCCTAAATTTCCTTTAACCTGACGTCTCTTACCAGTAAATTTACTACATAACTTTCAAATTTTGATTTTACTAACCCAAATAGTTTTTGAGGGATCTAAGCTATAGTACAGTATGAGACGCATCTTTTGAGTGTTTCTGTAAATCAACAAACTATCACTAATTTATTTTGGAAAATGGAACACCTGATGCAGAACCGCAACAGATCAGCTAAAGTTTAAGAGATATAAAAATGGTGCCATAGCAAAAAATATTCCACGTGAAGAGCATTTTCTGCTGTGAGAATAAATTTGAAGATCTGGAACACCTGTTGTGGAACATCAAAGCCCAGCGACACTATAACATATAGGAATGACGTCTTAGCAAAAGTTGTTTAGTCTGATGGGCATTTCCTGTTGACTTACAAAAATGAAAGATCTGAAACGTCTCGAATCGTCTCGTGCATCACGCTGTTTTCCCGTCCCCAGGCTCTTAGAATTCGACATCAGACTTTTCAGATCTTCGATTTTGACGACCCCGTTGTCGCTGGCATAAGCAACAGGATCCGCGTACGAAGTCGCGGGCAGAAGCTAGTTCAAAAATAAAGGAGAAAATCGATTTTGAATAAAGCCAAGTGTATACATACTTTTGCTCGTGACTGTACATAATCAGCCTCTAACGTCCCCACTGCTGGGACTCTGGCCTCTTCTCTGTGAGAGGGAGTGCTCCAAAATCCACCACGCGGCCCTAGTTCAGATTGGCAGACGTCACGTTCCCCAATTTTTGGTTCTAGGACATGCTGGTTTCCTCAAGATGTTTTCCTTCGCCGTTGTCAGAGCAGTGGGTGATGAAATTACTGGGTTCGAACCTACGACATACTCGTAAGTATGGCCACTACCTACTGCTCTAGAGGTAGGGGTGTAAGGGTAGGTCTAACTACGGATAATTTCGTCTACCAAATCAATGGATTTGATAATGCCTAAACTTGGTAAAATGCAAAAAAAAATATGATAGGTAGTAGGTAATATGGACTGGATTTACGCAACTCCACGTCAATTCACGTATTTTATAAAAAAAAAAAAAATGATATCATCATAATTCATTAGCACAAAAATGCATTCTAACTTTACCAAGAACTGCCGTTTGATTTTGTATTTTTTTTATTTTTATTTATAGGGGCTTTTACGCATAGCCAATCCCATATTGATTATTACTCTCCAATAATAAAATAATGGCCTGTATTCATTCGTAGTCTCCAAGTCTGGAGTCCCCATTCAATATGCATATTACGACTCAACTTTCCATCTATAAACGAAACCTCAGACAATTCTAGTTTTCTCCAAAGCGTTTATCCCCTTTGTGTTTGGCAACGAAACTATTTATCGTGGGGCGGTCTCGATCGCCCCCAATATATTTGAACTCTAACTACTGCCCAAATATTTCCTGTTCTGCAATTTATAGCTAAACATTCGTATCAATTTGTTTGAGGTTATAGTGTTATTGGTGTTCTAGATCAAATTAATCATCCATTATTATCGATCCTATAATAGTCTCAGGTTTCATTTAACACGATTGATTTATATTCGAGCTAGCAGCGTCCCGCGGTTTCACTCGCATAAGTGTTGATCCCGTGGGAATATCAGGATAAAAACTATCCTATGTCCTTCCCCGGGATGCAATCTATTTCTCTGCCAAATTTTATCGAAATCCGTTCTGTGGTTTAAGCGTGAAAAGGTAACAGTGATATTTTCGAATTTATAATATTAGTATGGATTGTTATCTTTTTCTTTTGTTTTAACCTATGTGGTCCCACTGATGGGCAAAAACCTCCCCATGCTTTCCAGTGATCTTAACAGAATTTTATTCCACTAAAATAAGGTTCTTAACTTTTAGATTTCCATAGGTATGTACCTGAAGCAGACAACGAATCTCTGTGACTAGCCTCCTGTTAATACGCCGTCTGTCTGTATGTTACAGGGCTTTTATTTAACCGTAAAAAGTAGTAAATTTAGAAAACCTTATAAAAACAGGATAGATTGGCATCAAAAAAAGTGTTTGTAAAAATGGCCCATTTTCTTATTTCAAAATCTAGAATCTCAACAGTTCTCAAAAAAAATAGGGACAGTCTCCTAAGACAAGAGGTCTTGGGAGACTGTCCCTATTTTTTTTAGCTGCCCTGTAGCTACAACGGCTAAGGTATGTACCTATTCTTACTGCTCATCTCAAGAATCCATCCTGTATAAGAATGCTACAAAACATTGTAAAAGACGTCAATTAAAGCTAAACAAGCTTTAATACATTATCATTGTGTTTAGTTGCAAATTCAGGCAAAACATTGTTCCATTCTCTTCGTTACCGGCTCTCATTTGTTACAACCACTAAAGAGAAAAATACAAAAGCTCAACTTTATAAAATACTAGTTAAAACGGTGGGGCCGTTTCACTCGCATAATTTTCTATCCCGTGGGAATATCGGGATAAATGGTATCCTACATCGTAACCAGATGATCTACCCAATAAGCCCCGTTAAGCCGTTTTCACGTGAAAGCATAACAAACAAACATACAAAAAATCAAATCTTATCTCTTTACAATATTATATTATATTACTAGCTTCTGCCCGCGACTTCGTCCGCGTGAAATTTCTTGTAGGTACAGTCAACAGCAAAAGTAGATGATCAAAATTAGAAATTCAATAGGAGTCAAAACTGATTACGAATGTATGGCAGCTGTACTAGTAGTAAATGTTTGGTATAATTTTATTTACAATCACATACTTTTGAATCACTTTGACGCCACACAGTTCTGACGCGAACTCCGTTCATTAGTATTGAATTTCTGATTTTGATGATCTACTTTTGCTGTTGACTGTACCCTCACCCCGTCGCAACAGTTCGTATTCACTTAGCGTTTATTCTGATTTTTACCGACTTCAAAAAAAAGGAGGTTATCAATTCGATACGTATGTATGTAGTATTATTGGAATTGCATTATATTCACGTATGACAATCTATTAGGGCTTCCAAACAAATATACAAAATTTTATAGACGTATGTATGTATGTTTGTCCACGCATATCTCCGTAAGTATTAATCGGATCGTGACCATTTTTTTATTGGCTTACATTCAGTAATTATTCAGTAATTTTCAAGATATGGACTAAGACGTGAAAGTGTGACGGTCTGGCTTATTGATACGAGCTACGGGTGTAGTGTCAAAGCGAAAACATCTCATCTCTTTATTTTTAAGTGATGTGTTGTGAGCGAGCTTGCTTCCTCCACTTTGTCACATAAACCTTCAAAGGTTTTTAGACAAGTGTATGCATGTAAAAAATTAGTGTAATTGATTGTATTGAAAAAAAAAAAAAAAAAAAACTCAAAGCCTTGGTCAAATTCTAGTGCAACAACTAAAAATTACCAAATAAAAGTAATTTAAAAAAATTAAACCGACTTCAAAAAGAAATGAACTCAAAATTATGAAATAACTTTAATTTCGGAAGTCGGTGGCAAAAAACTAAAACTAAAATACAGATCCCAAGACACCGACTTCCGAAATTAAAGTTATTTCATAATTTTGAGTTCATTTCTTTTTGAAGTCGGTTTAATTTTTTTAAATTACTTTTATTTTCTTTTTGCTCGGCTCCTAAGGGTCATAGCGTGACGTAACCTACGACAAACTTATTATTTGCGGTTGGTACAATAATCGGATCTAGGGATCGAACCACAAAATTAAGTTTGTTTTTTATTGTATACTAGCTTCTGCCCGCGACTTCGTACGCGGATCCTGTTGCTTATGCCAGCGACAACGGGGTCGTCAAAATCGAAGATCTGAAAAGTCTGATGTCGAATTCTAAGAGCCTGGGGACGGGAAAACAGCGTGATGCACGAGACGATTCGAGACGTTTCAGATCTTTCATTTTTGTAAGTCAACAGGAAATGCCCATCAGACTAAACAACTTTTGCTAAGACGTCATTCCTATATGTTATAGTGTCGCTGGGCTTTGATGTTCCACAACAGGTGTTCCAGATCTTCAAATTTATTCTCACAGCAGAAAATGCTCTTCACGTGGAATATTTTTTGCTATGGCACCATTTTTATATCTCTTAAACTTTAGCTGATCTGTTGCGGTTCTGCATCAGGTGTTCCATTTTCCAAAATAAATTAGTGATAGTTTGTTGATTTACAGAAACACTCAAAAGATGCGTCTCATACTGTACTATAGCTTAGATCCCTCAAAAACTATTTGGGTTAGTAAAATCAAAATTTGAAAGTTATGTAGTAAATTTACTGGTAAGAGACGTCAGGTTAAAGGAAATTTAGGAGACGTCGAATAACAGAAGTGTTATAATTTACTGCAACACTTCTGTGTAAACAACGTTCGTTGTTTTTCCCTCGGTCTCATTCAATATGTAAATACAGCGAGTCAGGACTGGTGACGCGGGAGCAAGCGACGTACAGTTGTCCGTGTGAGATGCAGCTCATCCTGAGGTCGACACCCGTAGCCTTCAGTGTCTACCCCTGTGACTTATTTGTTGTCATTGCGAAGCACACGCTCACAGGAAACTGCACGCGCTTGAATTGAAAGGGGTAGTTGTGGCCGGGTGTCACCATTGCCAGGATCGCCCAGAAGACACGATGGAGCACACGGTGGAGGTCTGCCACGCTTAGGCTGAGCACCGCCGTGTCCTCGTAGAGGCGATCGGCAGCGGCGGCGACCTCTCGCGTCCGGCCCTGGTGCAAGCCATGGTCCGGGGCGAGAGGGAGTGGGAGGCAGTCACCTCCTTCTGCGAAGCAGTCATGCTAGCGAAGGAGGTGGCGGGACGGCTCAGGGAGAGAGCCTCCCGTCCCAGCCGCCGCGGGAGACGCTCCGGGCGTCGGGAGCCACGGGACGACACCCGGCCACCGTAGGCGCGGGCCTGCGGGCTGAGAGGAATGGGTAGCTCACCGTCCGATCAGGACCAGGCCCGTGCCGGACGGCGCGTACGTGTTCCACGCGCGCCTCAAAGAGATATCAGCATCGAGGGGGCCCCATAGGGCCGAAGCCTGCCGGGTCAGCGGGATTGTCCGAAAGGGTTACCGCTGGCCCGGAACATAAAGGGCTAAGGAAGGAACACGGGTGGGTTTTAGTCAGTAAGAGTCTGACACTCCCTTCCGCTCCACCCAGAGCGGGAGGGGTCATTTGATGACTTTCCATCCGAAAAAAGAAAGGGGTAATTGTGGGGAATCGGTGGCATACGTGGTATAAACACTGTCTCGCCGACACCACAACCCGTTAGAATTTCCGCCTCAATGATATTTCTCTGCGGCGAGACGACTTTGAGCCGGGTCCCATTGCACAGTTTCGGCGGAGTGAGATTCCGAAGAAGCATAATTGGGACACCGACATTTAGCTTAATTGTGTGCGCTGGTAGTTCACTTGCACTGAGGAAATTGAGAAATTCTACGGGGTAATGTGTAGCGTCATCTTGGTCGACAACAGTGTTTATTGAAGTGTAGATCACTTCATTTCCCTCAATTTCCGCGAGAATGCATTCATTGATCGCTGAAGGTTGGTCGTTTCTGGGTGTTAAAATGGCTCGTTCACATACCCAAGAATTTTCTTGGTGCGGTATCCTATTGATGTCCCCGTACACCAGGCATAACAAATCTTCTAAGGTGGATACCACTCTCCCAAGTATCTCAGGTAGAACCACCTGGCCACCGTCTACTGGTAGCGTTCCCTCACCCAATTTTAAGAGAACATCAGAAAATTCTTGGGCGTGTACATTCCCACCAAGCTGTGCTCTCATATTCATCGTTAAGCGCAACCTATGAATATCTAGCCACAAGAAAGAGCATTTCAACAAAGCATTCGCCTCATCAGCCCTAGTTCCTCGCGTCACCACAGGCAGCGTTTGTCAGAAATCGCCGCTTAACAGAACTGTAACGCCATCCATCATTTGCTGGTTCCTGCGGATGTCCTGCAAAGTCTTGTTTACCGCCTCTACTGCTTTTCTGTTCGCCATAGTGCATTCATCCCACACGATTAAAGAGCAATCTTTAAGCACGCGCCCTTTGTCGCTGTTGCTGTTGCGTTTGGAGTGTCAACTCCACAAACAACAAATGTGCTTGGTAAGATATAACTTAGAACCAAAAGTTTGACTTGACTTTATGATAGTGTAGCTTGTTGTACCACCAATCAATCTGTTTAGTAGCATTGGTGTGAAACTCGCCATACAATTAGATAGGACATGTATAGTTCTCAGATTTCTTATCAGTATCGTTCCTAATGCACATAAAAAATGCAAAAACTAAAAAAAAAAGAATTTTACGATTATAAAAAATAATAATACGGGATTTGAACTCGCACCATTTAGTGCGGTAAACGGTCGCCTGACCATACCGCTAAATTCCCTGTTGACATATTGTTGAAATAGCTGTTCCCTTGCAATTTATAATATTACTGCCCCGCTCCTTTATAAAAATAGCGTGATTGTTATGTTTCCAGGGTTAAATTTTTATTAACTAAATAAATAACATGTAATTTTGGGCATTCAATTATTTTGTGCATTCAATTACGAACCAAAACCTTTTAAAATCAATATTGCTTACCTCCCATAACATACGGCGTGATAATATGTAGCCTAAAGCCTTCCTTGGTTTACAAAGAACATTTTTGCTGAATTTCAATTCAATCTATCCAGTAGTTTTGGCGTGAAGCCGTACCATACACACAGACAAACAGACAAACAGACAAAAATTCTAAAAAGTCACTTTTTGTCATCAGTTACGTTTTTCTAACAAAAGCCACTTATTTTTTCTCGAAAATTCTCAATGTACAGTTTTTCTTTCGTTACTGTTTTATTATATGTATAGATACTTTTCCGGGATAAAAAGTACCCAGTGTAGTGCCCAGGATATTAAAGAATAATTATACCAAGTTTCATCGTAATCGAACCGGTAGTTTTTGCGTGATGCCTGAACAAACTGACAGACAGACAGACAAAAATTTTTTTAATCACATTTTTGGGTTCGGTGTCGGTCTAGTAACACCAGGGGGTGTTTATTTTGTTGATATTTTCAATGTACAGAATTTTCACTTCTACAGATTTATTATAAGTATAGATATAGAAGATTAACGACTGCCCCGTTGATCTCGTGGTTGCAAGCGCAACTGCTAAGCGTGGGATCCTGGGTTCGATCCCAGGTCAGACAAAAGAGTTATTGTGTTTTCCATTAGAAATTTCTTAGTAACAGCCCGAAATTTGGATGTTGGCGGTTTAATACCCCTGTGCCTCGAAAAGCCGTTGGTCTTTTCTTTTTTTTAACGTGGAGAAATGCTCATGCATTCTGCACTACCACGGGGAGATAGTGCAGTTAGGTATGTGGGACTCTAACCCACTAAAACTACACGGTGTCCTCCTCTGCCGCTTACGGCGGGAACACGGGCACGCGTTCGCACTCATCCGTGAACCCGCCGCAGCTGTCCGTCACCGGTCCCTCCTCTGGGGAGTACTCCTCATCACCGGCGCATCAGAACACATAGCACGCCGTGACCACCCCAGGGACCAAACCAGCGCATGGGTGCCAGACGACCCCGTGTCTGGGAACTCTTGGTCCCCCTGCGACGAGTCAGGTCATTTGCCTCGCCGCCTGCCAATTTTCGGCCGCAGAGGATAGGGAGAGCTGCCAACGCCATACCAACACTCTTCCTCCCCTGCGGCCCCACCGCGTCCGCCATCAGACGGTGGCGAACCCGTCAAGGCCGCGGAAGGTAGGGAAAAAAAAAACATTATCTCCTAAATTGACGCAGTGATGAACATTAATTAACATAACATAATATCACGCCTGTATGCCCGCCCCGAAGGATTAGGCAGAACAATAAACCCACATTTCGCAAGTAAGAACATTAATAAAAAAAATATTATCTTTTCAAAAACAGTATAATCATGTATTGTATTATTTCTCAATCTACGACGTAAAATGCGTACTTATGGTAATTTGAGTAGCCCTTGACCTGTGCTGTTCGACGCGTCATATTGTTCGAGAATTTCATCATGGCTGGTTTAGGCAATTTAACAAATGTAACAGGTCATCACAGTCGCAATGAATTATTGGGGAAGACTAAAGGCACGTCCAGACAACATGGGCCATGCCTTTCTAAGTTTGTAGGTACACTGCGTTCGCGCTTTACCTTCGAACCATGTAAACAAATATGTGTTTTTGGAAAAACTAACTTTAAGGGCTTATTAGTCGATTCGCAATTAATTTTACTAGCCCAAAGCTGGCGAATGGGCACTTTTGAATATTTTTTTTTTCTATAGGCGACTCGCACGAATTAGCACTGACGTTTCAAGACCTGTATAGTTTATTTGCGCTACAACATTTTTTTAATGACGTTTAAGATATTAAATTACATAGGCATAAAGTTCATATTCGTATATGTGAAAATAATCAATTAGATACAAGGACTTGAATTGTTTTTACGCATGATTCGCGCAATGTTGACACGCCTGACGTTTGTTTGCTTCAGAACAAGCCATGTATGTAGGTATAATGAAATTCGCAACGGAAGACATATGACGTCTACTCCAATCTAGCCAAGAATCAAAACGGTGAAGGAAAACATCGTGAGGAAACCGGCTCCCAACCCGCACTGAACTCGCGTATATAGTGGATATTACGGCACCTGGTAGGCTGGGACACAGGCCTCATCTCTTCGAGAGGGAGTCCTGAAGACTCCCAGGCGGCCTGTGTCCAGCAGTGGAAACAATATTGGCTGATTAAGCTTATGCTTATACTAGTCAAAATGCACATTCGATTCATATCAATAAATTATTAATCACATTACATATCAAGTTACGTTAATTTGTAACAAATAATACCTATCTGTATCATCCATGTTTCAATTAGTGCTGCGTCAATTATTGTCCTAACTAATTGACTAATGCGACATAATAGCGACCTCCTATCAGATTAAATTAAATCCTTTATTATAATTACCATAAACACTAACCCCCTTACTAATAAACTTATTACATCAGATGACTAGTTACACACCAATTTCTCTCTTTCAGTCGTCAGTAATTTGACTTTCGAAAGAAGAAGACAAAGCGTTGTTTAACTATACATACGCTATAAAATGTTAATTAGTAAGGGGAATAATGTATCGACCTCTCCAAAGGACGGAGGACTCTCGATGGGAAATATTAACCCATCTAGGGCTGACCGCAGCATGCGTTGCTGAACTATAATCCTTGCAGCGTGTATAAAATTCACAAGCCATTTTAATAACATAACATCGCGCCTGTATGCCCCGAAGAGTGACATTTCACACATTTCACCAGTTATATTTAAGTCCCATGTAATAGGGGGCGAGCCTGTTGCCATCAACCGGGCACAAATCCAGACTCCGGGCTGCTACTGAGAAGTTCCAGATGGAAAATCCAATAACACTTTGCCCGAACTGGGAATCGAACCCAGGACCTCCAGCTCAGCAGTAGCACTTGCGACCACTAGACCAACGAGGCATTTAAGCCACTTTAATCATCATCTGCCTAGCCTTTTTCCAACTATGTTGGGGTCGGCTTCCAGTCTAACCGGATGCAACTGAATACCAGTATTTTACATGGAGCGACTGACTGACCTCCATCACCCAGTTTCTGGGTAAGACGGGTTGTCAGACTTTCGGGCTTCTGATGACCCGTAAAGACCGTCAAGGTTCCACGAATGACAGCCGGGACCAAACGGCTCTACGTGCTTTCCGAGGCACGGACGGGTCTTGGTATTTATAGATCCAGCCACGGACCAACCGCGGCAAGCGCAGGTTTCTTCTAATTACATGTCATCATCAAAATAATATTTAAAAACTCAATTCCCGCTAAAAATCCCTCTCAATGTCAATACGAAAATCACCGAAACAAAATATCCAACTCAAACATCACCTCTATATCGCGAACTTTTGATATTGCGTCAGTCAGCCAAGTTGAGTCCTACAATGAAGACTTACTGCCTCCGTTGTTCCCAACACTTTCTTATAAGAATATATTGCTTATGTCCCGAAGTTGCACGGCAACTTTGAAATGTTACCAGTGATACAATTTCGCGAACTTTGTAATAGCTCCGAGATATTTCGTGAAAATACTGCGTGTTCAGATGTCTTCTTTTGATTGCGTATTGGGTACTTTTATTTTGAGTAACGGTTTTTGATATTTGTTTTAGATAAAAACCACGCTTCTTGTGGTGGTTGTAGACTGCAATACGCTGAGTCGATTGATATTTCCTTCTATACTAATATTCTAAAAAGGTAAGTATTGTATGGTAACCTTCGGAAATACTGATTTTTCAAAAAAAAAAAAACAAGAAATTATTTTTAATGGGAAGCTGCAGTAATGCCGAGTGTCATCTATTTATACTAATAATAAAGCTGAAGAGTTTGTCTGTTTGTTTGAACGCGCTCATCTCAGGAACTATCTTGAAAAAATATTTTTAATTTTATAGAGGTATGAGGAACAGAGTGTAAAGTCCACTCATACTCTATAGAAAAGGGAGGATCCTCCGACCAGACGGGTGTTATGTCTGGCGGGCAACTGCCCAATGATTCATGTCGGGCCGTTGTATCTATGTTAATTGCGCGGTAAACTCTGCTTGCGCGATGTAGGATTTGCGTGACGTAGTATGACGCGTTGTTCGCATGTGGCGTTGTAGATACTGCTACATCACTCCCCCCCGGAGACCGGAGGTCGATAGTGGGCTGAGTCTTGTATCTTGCGATGCTTGCCAGGCCAGCTGAGGTTCCAGTGAGTCGGAACCGGTTGCCGCATAGTTCACGGTGAGTCGGAACTGTCTGCGGAGATGTCCCCAGTGAGTCGGGGTGGCGCTGCGTTATGCTCCAGTGCGTCGGATGTGGTACAGCGCCGGGTTGAGGCTGACTGCTGGCGTCGACCAGGAGAGCGTATTTCAAGGGCTCTGCTTGTGGACCGGCCGAAAGTGCAGTGTGCTGTGCCGAGGTTGCTGATGAGGCTGAGGGTGATGACCAGGAATGCGCGGTCGCTGCATGCTGGTGGTCAGGATACCCGTTGAAGCCGTGGAAGCTGGCTGGCTGGGTGACTCGCCGCTAAAGCTTGCGGGAGTGATGATGACGTTACGTTGAAGTAGGTGCACGAAGGCTGCGCTGACGTTCATGTTCGGGGTCACCAGTATAGAGGTATGAGGAACAGAGTGTAAAGTCCACTCATACTCTATAGAAAAGGGAGGATCTTCCGACCAGACGGGTGTTATGTCTGGCGGGCAACTGCCCAATGATTCATGTCGGGCCGTTGTATCTATGTTAATTGCGCGGTAAACTCTGCTTGCGCGATGTAGGATTTGCGTGACGTAGTATGACGCGTTGTTCGCATGTGGCGTTGTAGATACTGCTACAATTTGTTAGGTCAATTCTTGAAGTAGGCTATAGACTACATAATATCACGCTAGGTCCCTAAGGAGACGAGCAAAGACAAAAAAAAATCAGTAATAACGCTGAGCAAAAACCAAGTAATAGTGTGGACAGGCGATGCGATACGACGGGGTGGGTCGATGTAACAAGAAACTTCACGTGAAAGAAGTCGCGCTAGTTTACAAAAATTATGTAGAATTAGAATAACGACTTTCAAATGGATAGGTGCTCCATTTTGAAGAATTATTTGTCTGTCCTTTTTTCTGGAATGCCTGCCTAACTAGAACTTACTATAGGTAGGTATTAAGACAACAGTCTAACGTACAGAATTGAAACGAAATAACATCTTATGCTTATTTATTCAAGAGTAAACTATACGCAATCGTATATAAAGTTACTATTGGATTAATATTATTTCAATATTTCAGTAATAGTTTTCTCTTTGAATAATATGTAAGCAATTATATTATTCAGATGTTCTTTGCCCTAATCAAATATACCTCCGAGCCTAGATGTCTTGGTATACCTGCCCCTAAGCGAGACATTGTTACAAATTGGGTTCAAAAATGGTGTATGAACAGTAACAGGTCGCTGACCCATCATCATCATCATCTTCCTGCACTTATCCGTTATCCCATGTTACTTGGGGTCGGCACAACACGTTTTCTTCTTCCATTCTCCCCTGTCAACCGTCACACTATCATTCACTCCCTTCTCTTTCATATCACTCCTCACACAATCCATCCATCTTTTCTTCGGCCTTCCTCTCCCTCTCCATCCATCAACATGTATATTCATCACTCTTGTAGTCACATGCGTTTCGTCGCTGACCCATCAAAATCAAAAAAACATAAACCTACATGGGCACTTATGAAAAGTCACAAGCTAGGTGCACGGTTCCAATTGGTCGTTTCCTATGGAGAAGAACCGGCAAGAAACTCCACGGTTACTCTTTTTAAAAATAATTGGCTTTTACAATGTTTTCAAATTACAGTAGGTATGGGAGGACAGCGTAGGCCTATCAACAAGTACCTGGTACCTGATAAAATAAAAAAATGGTATACAGATCTAAAGTCTACAAGACCTACAAAGTCCTCACATTTACAAAATAAGAATCTATCAAAAGGATAAATAAAATATAAAACCTATTATATCCAAGTGATATGATCATCACTAAAGTAATCCATTCTTTATAGTAACAAAGCATATATCACGATCTTAGCCACTAAAGGTTATTTAGGAGGAGGGCCCAAACCAACAGAGTATCCATAATCCACATAATCATATTTTTGTTCTCACAAAATGATCTTACATGAAAATATCTGCAACAAATTGACAAGCCTAATTGGCAGACAAAAAATTCCCCTTCAATTTTGTTCCACGCATTGAATACAAAAAAACGTGGATCCAATTTGCCAAAGTCGTCGTGTTTGTAACCATTTTTATTAGCGTGTTGGTCCAATTATTGACCCACATTTTGCACGCTCTTTAGTTGTATTTTCACGTATTTTTTAACACGCAACTGTCATTACTTGCGCATTTGTATATTCTTAGCAAGTGAGATGGATCCAAATTCGATTTTAATATTCCTCAACTTTCTTAATAAAGAATCATCGTATAATGGCACAATAATATAATGGTTTAGGTACTGAATAATATCTACGTGGAACAAAACTCACTCAACTCGAGTTTATCCCCTGAGGCCCAAAACAGAATTAGTTTTTAGCTTTTGCGATATCATCGATAAAATATGCATCCCTTGTGAAAGTCAGCCAATCGATAACCAATGTAACACTTAAAGGATTAATTACATTAGCATATTTTAACCCTCAAACCATCTATACTGCTGAGACATTCCGTTTAAACGATTCTATCCCAAATGCACTCGAAAAACAAAATGAAAATGAGGCGATAAAGGCGCCAAGCTTGTAAAATAATGTTAATAGAAACAGAAATACAGAATTCTAAATCTGCTGAAACAAACATGAAGTAGAAAAGTTTCTTGAGGATTCCAGGTAAATACAAGCCGATGGAGATTTAATAAAACGTTTCGGAATGTAATGAAGTGTAAAATAGAGTTCATTCCAGAGATTAGTCCCTTTTGTCGTGCGGCGACGACGCCGCCCAGGAAATCACTAGGAAATTGCCAAGTACCCTCCTCTCGCGCCCGAGGAGTCGCTGATATGAACAGTTATAATATCCTGGGAGCGCATTGCTTGGACTTTGGACTTTTTGTAGTCTTTGTAAGTATTTCAAAAGCATGAAATTATTGGAGTGATTTCAAGCAGATGTTTTCGGCTCTAAACTTTTATGAATATACATAAGTACCTAATATATATTATACACTTGAAAATTAATATCTTATTCATGTTTGTGTTATGTGCATAGATCAAAACTAACGAACAAAATAAAAAAAACAATGTATAACAACCAATCGTTGTCAACAACTTTAAAAATGTTGGGACCAAAAACTAAAATGCACACACAAGACAATCTCTAGAGCGGCCAATAAATCCTACTTTTGAACAATGACATCTACAAAAATACCGCCATTTTCAATCAAAGAAAGTGCTTCAAATAATTCTTCGTAGTACATGTTATACCACCTCGCTAGTTTTATCTTTCACAGAGATTTTTCTCATGAATATCCTTTACTTGACCGCGTGCCTTTTAAGTCAAGATGTCGAAAGTGGGGCGAGTTCATAGAATAGCACAGAAGGTCGGATCCATACAACTATAGAGGTATGAGGAACAGAGTGTAAAGTTCACTCATACTCTATAGAAAAGGGAGAATCCTCCGACCAGACGGGTGTTGTGTCTGGAGGGCAACTGCCCGATGATTTATGTCGGGGCGTTGTATCTATGCGCAATAAATTCGCAATAAATTCTGCTTGCGCGATGCAGGATTTTGCGAGGCGTCAGTATGACGCGTTGTTCGCATATGGTGTTGTAGATGCTGCTACACAACGAACGAGTGAAAACCACACACGCTCGTCGCACACTTAGACGCAAATGTCCGTCAATCTCGGTCGAACACCAGTCGATACGTCTTTCATAGACTTGAGTATAGCCCGGTGGCTGAGAGTAAGTCATGCTCACTTCTCTAATGTCTCAGTGGTGGTGGCGTTTGTGTTAGATCCTTAAGCTCTCTTCAAAATAGTCGAGCTGAATGGTGTTGCATCACGACTGTGAACGGGCGCCGGCAGTAGGGACTAGTCATATCTTAGCTGCCACGGCTTATTTTAATGTCCGAATTGTTTTTTTTTGTATTTGTCAGTTGTATTACGGACGCTTGTAACGTGCACGTATTTCTACATCATTCCTACGTGTGAATGATATAAACAATATTTTGATTTAAAAGAGTGTCCGTGGAGTTTCTTGCCCGTTCATCTCAATAGGTAGGTACCTATTACTCTTTGGAATGGGCAACTAGCTTCATCTTTCTGACTGACTGACCCCTTGACAATTCAAAAGTAATTAGTTATTTTAAATAAATGGTTTGGGTTTGAGTATGAGTTACTCGCTGTTTGTAAAGTGTACGTGCATTTTACCGTAAGTTACAGTGGCCCTGGCACAGGCAACTGAAGGAAAACGGGTGGGTTTTAATCAGTAAAAGTCTGACACACCCTCCTGCTCCGCCCAGAGCGGGAGAAGTTATTTTGAAAATTTCCCACCCAAAAAAAAGTGTGTCTATGTGTACGTGCATTTTCGCTCATTGTATGGAGCTAACCTTCTGTACTTATCCTGTGGCGAGTTTCCCCAGAGCCTCTTAAACACTCCTGGCTCAAAGATCCTGTAAGAAGCTCTGAGATCAAAAGCGAATGCACCGCTTTACTACGCAAAGGAAGATGGCGGATTAAAACTATTATGTCAAGACAAAATTGTTTGTTGATGTTTGTCTTGTTTATTACTTTTGTTGTTAACTGGAAATAGACGCTTCTAAGTCTTGAAACGTATGTTTATTGCAGCAGTAAGTTTGTATGGCGCAGGCTTCGAAAACTCTTATTTCTCTTTTCTCTTTTTAGGGTTCCGTACCCAAAGGATAAAAACCCCTATTACTAAGTTTTCGTTGTCTGTCTGTCTGTCACCAGGCTGTATCTCAAGAACCGCGATAGCTAGACAGTTGAAATTTTCACAAATTATGTATTTCTGTTGCCGCTATAACAACAAATACTAAAAACAAAATAAAATAAATATTTAAAGGGGGCTCCCATACAACAAACGTGTTTTTTTCTGCGTTTTTGCCTTGTGGTACGGAACCCTTCGTGTGCGAGTCCGACTCGCACTTGTTTCTATTTTATTAGTTATGAAGGGTTAGGTAGAGTTGTATCTACCTATAGTGCACATACATGATTTTTTTTTAATGTAACTCGTTAAGAGGAAATGCGGTCGGAGAGACTTGAAAAAGTCATAATTCGCACTCGCCTATTTCCTCGTCCAATATACCAATTTATAAAGATATTTCATAAACTGAATAAGTATGTGTGGGTATCCAATATGAAAAGCAGAGTTCGTTTTTTAGCCAATATGGTTATTAAGACCCAGTTAGTAGGTTTTAAACCCATGGGCACTTAACGGTTAATAAGACCCAAGTATGGCAAATCGCTAGAAATGGTAGAAATACGTGTATGAATTACTACATCTACACCTAGGAGTCCTAGGCAACAGAAGATATTATTCAGAATCAAAGTGACGGTTCCCTTGAGTGTAACTTGAAAAATTCACAGCTACCCGCTTACTTCCATAAAATTTTCAATTTACTAAGGATGACAATAAGTGGAGCACTAGTGGTCCTTGTAGACGAACAACTAGGCCCGACTGTAGTACCAATTATGTTTGGTCAATATTTTGTAGATTGAATTGTGGAAATAATGAAACTAGTAGGTATGAAACTTTATTGATAGATTTAGACCAAGCGGCGCTACCAAGTTTCATCGTAATCGAACCGGTAGTTTTTGCGTGATGCCTGATTGGATTGGATACTTATGATAGTTTAGATATGTACAGTCACCAAAAGAGATAAGTAACCAGGGTCGTCGGATATAGTTGAAGTTTAGTAAGAAACCGATGGATAATTTTGAATGAAATTTACCTTGATAAATGAAGTGTTTCTTTTTTTTTATGCCTCTTTAATATTTTGAAAGAGGCATAAAAATTATGTATTTTCCAACTTACATTATAGGTCAACAACATTAACTATAAGTAAATAAAATGGTGTTTTGAACCAAAAATAATCATGAGTCGAGCACGGAATAATTTGAAGCAACCAAAAATATACTCTAGATGATATGCAGAGCTCGATAAACTATTGCCACCTTATCATCAACAACCGTTGATAACGATATAATAAATTCACCAATATTGACAGCCAATCTTTTTCTCGAAAGTATTACTTAATTCAGTTCAAATTCTGCTAAGCGAATTAATATTTTCAAGCCCTCATATTTTATTGATTAACTAGTCAGGATGATGCTTAAAACAATAATTAATATTTTATATGCATAGGTAAGGTTAAGAACCAAAGAAGTATTAAAAAAAACTGGCCAAGTGCGAGTCGGATTCGCACACGAAGGGTACCGTACCACAAGGCAAAAACGCAGAAAAAAAACACGTTTGTTGTATGGGAGCCCCCCTTAAATATTTATTTTATTTTGTTTTTAGTTTGTTTTTATAGCGGCAACAGAAATACATCATCTGTGAAAATTTCAACTGTCTAGCTATCACGGTTCATGAGATACAGCCTGGTGACAGACAGACGGACGGACAGCGAAGTCATAGTAATAGGATTCCGTTTTTACCCTTTGGGTACGGAACCCTAAAAACCAAAGGACCAAAAAAAGAATCTTAAAAGGCAGTCCTCAGGACCAAAATTAGACCCTTAAAAGCCTCGAAATAAGAGCTACTCATTGTATCCACTAAAATAACACGAAAATAGACCGTCACTAAATCATGGAACCAATTTAAATCTGTTACGTAACGATTAAAGTTTGGGAACAGCGATACGAAGCACACTGGCTGGCAATCCAAGTGCTCATACATAAATACTTTGGACCATACAATACAGCTTTTACGAAAACTAACCGGCGCGCCGGCCGACCCATTAAAACTTGGACGAAACCAACTTCCATTCGATGTCATCCAATTTTAGTTGTGAAAGTTTTATCGACATTCATAATTATTACATTTGTGTCTTTATTTTTGACATGTGCTACTAAGACGCAACGCACACCAGGGTCCCTAGCACGAACGCACAACGTCTTTATAAAACCTACCACATTCGTTTTTTTTTTTTTGTGGATGGGAAGTCATCAAATGACCCCTCCCGCTCTGGGTGGAGCGGAAGGGAGTGTCAGACTCTTACTGACTAAAACCCACCCGTGTTCCTTCCTTAGCCTTTTATGTTCCGAGCCAGCGGTAACCCTTTCGGACAATCCCGCTGACCCGGCAAACCTACCACCTCAATTCACATTGAAGCAATAAATCCATATTACTATTGGATCAAATTATCCTTTCCTTTTTTTAGATCAAGAATAAACCAAAATTATAATAAAAAAAAATAATATAAAAAAAAATTGAACGACGATGATTTGATTGATAGGCAGTAACCCAACCCCCTTACTAATAACCAACCACCAACCAACCAACCAACCACCAACTGGACTTTGAGGGTCGAGAAGTTGGAGTCGCGTCACAACACGAACTTCAAGTCGTTCGTGGTGCGTGTTCCGACACAGCATCTCGAGAAGTTCCTCAAGGAAGAGTTCTGGCCGAAGGGTGTTGTGTACCGCCGGTTTCGTGGCCGGTTACATGACACCAGTTAGCGCAACATGACGCCGACACTTCGTGTACGTTAGTTTTTTTGTGTTAATATAATGTTGTATGCATTTATAGTATTTTTAAGTTATATTAATATTGTATTGTATGTATTTATATGGGCCTTGATGCCTGAAATAAATAAATAAATAAATAAACGTTGTATAGTGTCTGTATAGTTACACAACGCTTTGTCTTCTTCTTTCGAAAGTCAAATTACTGACGACTGAAAGAGAGAAATCGGTGTGTAACTATTCGGTTTAAAGAACTATTCGTCTGTTATAATACGTTTATTAGTAAGAAAGTTAGACATTAATAGTTGGTATAAAGGGTGGCAAGGACATCGACGCACAACCTGCACCCTAATTGCGTAACACACTATTGTCGCAATGGATTAGCAATCTCCTTCAAAATGTGAAGGATATTGCTAATCCATTGCTCCATATGTTTGAAAAATGTGTCTGCTCAACATCGTCAATAACGCAATGAATGTTACAATGGATTCAGTAGGTACATCATTCTAAACTCCCTGCGCTGAAATTTTTCTTTGGTTAATTTTAAAAAAATGCTGTTCCATAGAATTTGACCGCGTAGGAATCGCACTTTTCTATGGATCACCAGATTTTCTTTTTGATAACCGAGAAAAAATACTACACTAGTTCAAGAATCAAGTGCTGAATTCATGCACGTCGATACGATGCGATACTAGTGTGTGCCTAAGTAGTAATTTTGTTTTTTTTTTTGCAACAATCACAATCATTCATGTGTAAGAATATTACTTGGGACGAAGTGAATATTATATGCGAAAACTAACTAAGCAATTAACAGATTTCAGATTTTTCTATTGAAAGAAAATAATTAATACATAATTCTAAAAGCTAACAGTCTTAAAATAATAATATGTACAAGTTTAGAAAAAGGAGGGGAAATAATCAAAGGGCATCAAAAAATTCGTCCGCATCGCTGTTAGTTTATTTTAGTTTTACCATTACTCGAAAGACATCCACTGCTAAACATAGGACAGTTAAGTAAGTCATGTGCTCCACATCCTATCGGATGTGGATTCAGATCATCATTCATCATAATTATCATGATAATTTTAAGACTGTAAGTTTTATAAATTATGAAAAAAAAATACATTTTCTAATTGACTAGATACCATCGTAAAACTAAGCGAATATTATGTGCGAAACATGTATTTTCAATTTTAAAATAGTTTGAATTACGTTACCTACGTTTACTGTGCGCGTTTATGTTAGGCCCATAAGTCAAACAATTGTGTTTAGTGCAGGCAGAACAGTTTAGTCTTGAGTCTAAACAGTTTTGTCAGTAGATTTGAGACAACTTTCACTATGGAAAAGTTTTGGTACTAGTATGCTTACCTTCATTGTTACACTGATTTTTTTACTAAAGATAGTCTAGACTCATATTTCATCATCATTTCGACGGCACGGTTGGCGCAGTGGTTAAGCGATTGACTGCTGCGCTGCGTGTCGCAGGTTCGATTCCCGCACGGAACAAATATTTGTATGACCTACAAGTAGATGTTCCGGGTCTGGTTGTTTGTGTACGTGAATTTAAATGTTTGTAAACGCACCCACAATACAGGAGAAATTCCTAGTGTGGGGCAACGTTTAAAAAAAAAAAAAAAAAAAAAAAATCTGCCGAAAGACGTCCACTGCTGGACAAAGGCCTCCCCCAAGCACCTCCACTTCGACCGGTTTTGTGACTTATATTTACACACAATGAATTCGACGCAGTTTTCGTATGAAGGATGTTATATAAAATCGGATGAATCTACAAATAGGGACTGGAAGGTGGCCCATCTGATATGAAGCTGTAACAGGCAATGCTTTTGGAATGGTATTGCGCTCGTCTGATTTAGACGAAATTCAAAAGTCTGGCTTGGCTAGGTCCTCCCTTGTTATGTTACCGACATCTTTCTTTACTTTATTATTATTATGAGCCTGTGTTGTCCCACTGCAGGGCAAAGGCCTCCCTTCCCTCTTTCCACTTTTCTCGGTCTACTGCGATTGTCGGCCAATCCTTTAAGAAGGAGTCCAGCTCATCCCGCCATCTCTTTCTGGGCCTGCCGCGCAGTCGTTTCCTGCCATTGGGGATCCATTTCCATTTCTTTACTTTAATCCATACTAATATTTTAAATGCGACAATAGCACTGTTTGTCTACGCGTCTGTCTGGTACCTTTTTAGGCCTCAAACGATCGTTGTGAAATTGGACAGAATTGAAATGAACTGAGGGAAAAAAAAGAATTTGAATGAATTTTTGATGTTTTTTTTAATGATTTTTTGTTTTTGTGTTTTGTTTTTTTTTTATTTGAATTGAATTGATTGATTGATTTTTAATTGATTGGATTGAATTGGTCCAATTTCATAACGATCGTTTGAATAGTATAGGCGTACAAAGGTAACAGACACACGCGTACACAAACAGTGCTATTTCGTAAGCTACTTTTCATCTTGGATATTTGTATGTACAAAACGATGAAATACAAAGTACACGCCGACGAAGTAACGCCCCCCTCCTCCCTCCAAGTACCGCCACTTCGACCAGTTCTATATCTCCCATCCAGCGGATTCCTGCGGCCTTCACATCGGTTCACCTTGTAGGAGGCACTAATTGATAAGATATAGGATACTTGCACTAATTCCATTATAATTTCAACTTTAATTCAGCGGGGTAATTGCATAACAAACTTACTGGTAACTTGCTTACTTTCATTTTGACAGTTCAATAACATTCATTGCATTATTTACTTTGTTGAGCAGACAAATTTTTCTAACATAGGTATGAGGCAATGAATTAGCTTTTTTTTTTTTGCTAGCCTATTCTGTCCCACTGCTGGGCAAAGGCCTCCCCCAAATCCTTCCAGGAACTCTTTTCCCGCGCCACCTCGAACCAGCCCTATGAGTTAGCTATATCCTTTTTTTTATCGTGGAGTAATGCTCATGCATTCTGTACTACCACGGGGAGATAGTACAGTTATGTGGGACTCTAACCCACTAAAACTCCACGGTGTCCTCCTCTGCCGCTTACGGCGAGAACACGGGCACGCGTTAGCACTCATCCGGGAACCCACCGCGGCTGTTCGTCACCGGACCCTCCTCTGGGGAGTACTCCCCATCACCGGCGGACCAGAACACATAGCACGCCGTGACCACCCCAGAGACCAAATCCAGCACATGGGCGCCAGACGATCCCGTGTCTGCCACCCTTGGTCCCCCTGCGACGGGTCAGACCATTTGGCCCCGCCGCCTGCCAATTTTCGGCCGCAGAGGATAAGGAGAGCGGCCAACGTCATACCAACACTCCTCCTCCCCTGCGGCTCCACCGCGTCCGCCATCAGACGGTTGCGACAAGATTCATGACTCATGACTCAGTATCAATCTAGAATAACTACAGTCTAAATTGTATAAACACACATATCACCTGTTTACTCTATCAACATCGTCTTGCCTCATCGCCGTCACTAACAGGTTGCTAGGCAACGCATTAACGATACGTTACTGATACGAGAAATAATTATGTACGTTGTTGGTAGGAACTTCATAATTATATGTATTATCAAGACGCTAAAACGACTTGAGTTGCTTCGAGCCGATTATGTGCGTCTTAACCTTTGAGGTCAACGTATTTCATTTCATGGTAATTGGTACGGCTGAAATTTTGTGAATCGTTGTTGGAATTTTGTTTTCAATTTAGTGCTGTAGGTATTCTTACATTTGATATTACAAAGTATAACAATAATATTTTCATGTAGGCACAGGTCTTTGTTAGGGTTCCGTACCAAAATGGTAAAAAGGAATACTTATGGTGAGACTCAGTCTGTCTGTCTGTCTGTCTGTCACAGCTGTATATCTCAAGAACTACTAATGCTATCAACTTGAAATTTTGAATAGTTTTAGATGACGTTTGCCCAACTATTTTGCAAATTAGAAAGAAATAAAAAAAAAATATTTTTCGCAACAGGGACTGAAAGGGGGGGGAAAAATTTGAAGTGGGACTAGGGCATGTGGGGTATCATATGAAAGAGCACAGTTTGCACATTCTCAAACATTTTTTCTTTTTTTTTAGGGCGCATAGTTTTCGGCTTTTGATGAAAAAGTAAAAAAAATACCGTTCCTTATCTCCGAAGTTTGCAAAGAGAAAAATCTGAAATAATTCTATGTGATAGAAGTTTATGTTAAGATTACAGGAAAAATAAAACCAAGTCTCTAAATAGCACACTTTTTTAGAAATCATCAGCAAAAGTTACATTATTTCCACTATCGGTCAAGAGATGGCGCTGACATAAAATTGCAATATTCTACACCGCAGTGCACAGTGGTAAAATTCCCTGACGGATATAGGCCTCGCCGATGAAAATTTAAAAATATGATGCTACGGAACCCTCAGTGCGCGAGTCCGACTCGCTCTTGCCCGGTTTTTTTTACTATAGATCGTAGTAACAGTATCTTGTGTTTGCTTGATTGACTTTTTTAAGCATACATAGTTACTTTCAGTATTTTGGTTGCATATAAATTATGTAGAAAGTTTTTGTATTAGCCTGTTTTAACTTCAAAAAGATCTATAGGTACAGACGCCAGCACATCAAGCTACTACAATCTGTCAAATTTCTTTAATAGATTTTCAACTTTATCGCTAGAGCATAAGGTTCAAAGTTGATTGGGAAAATTTGATAGTTTCGGGTAGCTTGATGTGCTGGCGTCTGTACATCCACAAGAATTTATTTGTAATAATAATAATTGTCGACTAGTCATACTCAGTGCTTCTCCTCTACATTTATTATGCGCAGAGCCAACGTGTGGAACTCTCTGCCAGCGTCTGTGTTCACTTCCACATCTAACCCGCCTGCCTTCAAAGTAAGAGTGAACAGGCATCTTCTGAACACGCTATCTTATACCTCATCTGTCGCTTTCCATCAGGCGTGATCGAGGCCAAGAGCAAGCCCATTCAGTAATAAAAAAATAAACAATCTTTGCTCCGTAAAAGGTTTCCTTAAAAAGCGGTGACCGCATATAATGGCCGTAGTATCGGGTGTCATTAAAATGATGACAGCGGCAAAGATTTAAATCGTTAGATACTGCGTCAAAAGATAATCGCGTTTCTGTTTCGTTTTGACACCTCTGACACACAATGAAACAGTGACTTGATTTGACTTGATTGTCATTGAAACGCTACTACATAATTATATTAATGTGTGAGCTCACTCTTCTCAGTATGGATACTTTTTCGCGTGTCTAAGTCCGGTGAGGACTAATCTAGCGATTTAAATATCTGGGCAGTGGAGTTTAATTTTACGGTGTCAAAAACGCTTTCCAGAAACAACTTTTATATAAAAAAAAACAACGGACTTGCAAAAAAAAACACTACAAAGTGAAAAATAACTTAATTTCGGAAGTCGGTGTCGTTGGTTCCCGCACTTTCGTATTTTGACACCAACTCCGAAAGGCGTCCGCCTTTGTACCTTATTGTGTGTTTGATGCATTATGTCCATAATGTCACATGCATGCTTTGTAACACATTGGTTACAACTTTAGTGTAGCTATATTTATTTATTAGCTGACCCGGCGAACTTCGTACCGCATCAGAATAAATAAGAACGAATGTATGAGAAAAAAATTATCTCAATTTTTTCGTGAATTTTTCCCATGTTTTTTTCACTCTGTCAAAATGTCAACTGTATTCCTATTACGGTTCGTGAGATACATTCCGCTGACAGACAGGCGGACGGACGGACTGACAGCGCAGGCTCAGTAATAGGGTCCCATTGGCACCCATTGGGTATAGAACCCTACAAAAAAAATCTATTTAATGAACAAAACTTGACATATAAAACCGAGAAAGTCTTTCGTTTCGTATTAAAATATTTTAATTTCAATTGAAATTCAGAGCTGGTTAATGGATCTCAGCCGTTAAATAAAATTGAATACCTTTTATCTTATTACTTAGGCTATTAGGCAGCCTTAAAATTGGTATTACTTCTCGACAATCTAAGTTTTAACAGTATTTTGAGAATATTGTGCGCTTTTCTTTGAGTGCTGAAGTGAAAAATAGTTTCAAAATACAGTCCGGCCGTAGACAGAGTAATCTATAGACTCATGGTATCTGTGTCACCGAAAGGGACAAAAAATTCCGGGAATCTTCACCATACTATCATTTTTACAGCTTATTACACTGCACCTTACCATTTTCACGGTTGCGCAATGCACGAAAAAGATCTTATTTTCCGTTTAATCGCGGTGTAGTTTTTATTATTTCATTCATAAACGTCCAACTTGTTGTGCACATTCACGTGCTTAGCCGACACACAGTAAGGGACAGAAATATTCTTACTCTGTCTCTTTTCTTTGCTAGTGACGTTAATATATTTCTCTTTTTCTTGTGCGAATGAAAAAGAAGAGAATTATGCAGCGGTCTATAGTTTATTTTGTCTACGTGTCCGGCCGTCGAGGCGTCGAGAGAATGCGTTCCGACATCTGTCAGTGTGACAGTTCTAGTAGCTAATAAAGATCTAATTCGCAAAACGTGTATTCGTTTGTATGAAACTGAAAGGTGTCAACAACGCAATTTCTCGTCGTCGGCCGCGTTATAGGTAAAGAAAACGATGACTCTGGTCATCTTTCTTATCTTTTTCCTTTGGGCAGCAAACTCGCAGTGGTGATGAAATTATTTTTACACAAAGTAAAGCGCCTGGCTGGGCTCAAACCCACGACCTACAACTCGTAAGTCGAGGCTGAGTTCACTGGGCCATCTCTGCTCCCATTAATATAATGATCATTTTACCATAAGTAGGTTATAACATACTCTTCACAACAGACATAGTTGTTTTCGCGTAGCAACAAAAAACAGCTCATTTGACCTAAATATATTGGAATCATCGGCACGACGAAGATGAATAATATACATTTAAATAACTTCATCATCATCATCTGCCTAGCCTTTTCCCAACTATGTTGGGGTCGGCTTCCAGTCTAACCGGATGCAGCTGAATACCAGTATTTTACATGGAGCGACTGCCTATTTGACCTCCACAACCCAATTACTAGGTAATACGACAATTTGGCGGCCCTTGGTAAGACTGGTTGTCAGACTTTCGGGCTTCTGACGACAAAGATTCATGAATGACAGCCGGGACCAACTTAACGTGCTTTCCGAGTCACGGAGAAGTCTTGATATGTAAAGATGGTCACCCATCCACGTAGCTTAACCTGATCAATCGACCCGTGCGGCTGTAATTACTTAGCCATAAGCCTCTCTAAAACATAATAACACTTTAATAACTTATAATATTTAAAAGAAAATTCATACAATTTGCAAAGACGATCCTATTTCCTTAGCAACTCAAGAATCTAAAGAAATAAGAGCACACGTGAACGTATATGTCAAAGTCATTTTTACAAAGAATGAGATCTGAAAGCATTAGAAAGATGAAATACGTGAGAAAAAGCACCATATTTTATCAAACCTTTCTATCACTCGAGAACGTGTATATTTTTACGTCATGACACTTACTCTACCTACTCGAATTATAGCTTTTTTTTTTCGGATGGGAAATCATCAAATGACCCCTCCCGCTCTGGGTAGAGCGGAAGGGAGGGTCAGACTCCTACTGACTAAAACCCATGTTCCTTCCTTAGCCCTTTATGTTCCGGGCAAGGTCCGTTTTTCAAGCGTCCATTACGCAAACAAGCGTAATTGTCGATTAAGGGCGCGTTACAGGGCTACAGGGGATGATGCTGAACGTCACCGAGGAAGATATAGGGTCCCTACTCAGAGACAAGATCGCTTTCTGCAAAATGCTGCGAGAAGGCTGCCTCAATTTGCTGCTGCTCGCCAGCTGGTAGGAAGACTCCAATCGCAGTACCAAGTGGTCATTGGTGACCAAACCAACAGCACGAAGGGTTAGGCAAAGGTGACTTATGATGTTTTCCTCAACCGTTTTGAGATTATAGCGGTAGTGAAATAAATTAGTAGGTAATAGTAAAGTATCTGTCTGGGTTCGAACCTACGACCCATGACCTTACGACACGTAAGTCGGGGCCGTTACCACCACTAAGCCAACACTGCTATATTGCCATCAACCGGGTACAAATCCGACTTCGGTTCGAGCTATTACTGAAAAAGTCCTGACGGTAAATTCAAGATGTTGTTGCGACTGCCCCGTTTCTGTAGTGCCTCAGAAATGTTTGCAGAGACCCACACAGACGGCTTTCAAGCCATAATACGCAAAAAACTGCTTCGCTGCTGTGCAGAGTGCGGAGAGCTATACTCCAAATATTAGGCATTTTGTGTGGAGGTTGATTAGGTAGGAAACATAAGTTTTCTGTCTGGTCATCCTTTGTTTTAATATTATACAATTTTTGTAGCAATGTTTCTAACACTAGAATAAAAGCGTTAAAGTACATACTAACAAAATATGGATCACCTCATGTCCGAAATAAATGTTTTTTTTTTAATCCCAATAACACTGACCGATCTGTAAATCGATCCCAAGACTTCACGCTTACCAGTAGCGCTTGAGGCCACTAAACCAACGAAGCAATATACAAAACTAAAGTAGGACATAGGTCACAAAAAATGCCATATTTTATCAAACCTCTCTATGAATTGAGAACCACTATATTTTTACGTCATGACGTCACTCGATTTATAGGCAAGGTCCGGTCTTCAAGTGTCCATTACGCAGGCAATCCCATTAAAAAAGAATGTGACATTAAAAACGTATCAGATTGTCCGGAGCTCGCCCCTTTGATGGGATTACCTCCATTTTCTTTGATAAAAGGAAAATGTCATAATGATAAGGTATCATCAGGTTCTGCTGAGGTTTTATATATGTTAGAACGTTCTAGCTAGAGAGTTGAAAACTATTTGTAATCAAGTAGTTTCATGTAACGAAGTAAGAAATCATTCTTATACCTATTTCTTCACACTAACGACTTGAGCATTGTTATATTGTATTACTTCCAGACGTCACGTTGGTTGGCACAGTATAGAATATAAGTAGTAGATTTAGACATTTCAATATCGATATCAGCGTTTTTGCAAGACGTCTTACAAGAAGGTCAGACAAAAGTCCTAAAATAATAATTGCTTATAACTAGGCATATTATGTTCTCTATAGGTAAGGTCATATTATGGAACTTGCACATTTAAATTAAGGACGATAGGTTCTGAAAATGCATTACTCACTGAATGCATTTAGAGAACATAATATAGTTGTAAGCAATTATTATTTTAGGACTTTGGTCTGACCTTCTTGTAAAACGTCTCGCTTTGCTTTCGCTTTCGCGTTTGTACTCGGCTAAAACACCGGTCCCACAAGCGACAGTTAGCGAAAAGCTAGTAAAGCTAGCAACTAGAAACGAGTTCGCGAGCAATGAGCAACGAGTGTGTGTGTGGATAGTTTTGTCGCTAGGCTATGAACGAGTGCGCATGTGCGATAAGTAGAATGACTGCCCAGTCATTTGCTGGTATGCGTATGTACCAAGCGAGAGTGATCTACCCACAATGCGACCGTTATTGAGTACCCTTTTGATAGATCTTGTCGCTACCGCAAACTAGTGGCGAGATAGTTTTCGCCGGCATCGGCAAAGTAACCAGTCAGCGATCAACTATTAAAATATGTATCTCTTTTACTGACACAACTCCAACATATATTGTACGTTTCTTGAGCGAGTAAATAGTCGTAGCTAGTCGTTTCCTCCTTGGCGGTGGGACTGGTGCCTAAAGCTCATTTCAGACTACGCTATAATATAATAGCATATAGTTAATAGCACAACAATATCGATCGCCATACATTTATTTAGAACACGTTCACAATTTTCTATACTATAATTTAAATGTATGGCGAGCGATATTCCCCCACCCACCGTCCAGCAGTTCATGAAGCGCCTCTCCAAGCGCTACTTCGATTCTGCTATTAAGCATCCCAATCCCCTGATTGCGGCGGCCTCCCGTTACACTCCCTCCCGTATAAGTAGGATTCGCCGACCAAGGCATACCCTCACCACCCCCGATGACGCCACTACTCTCCTCCAGGAGAGTAGTAAGGCCACTAGTACTCTCAAGAAGTACAAGTCCCGACACCCGTCCTTCCGTCCTCGCCGTCGAGGCCCGTCGCGACACCCCGTACCATGTCCGCCCCGACCCTTGCTCGAGCCAGCCCGCGCCGCTGAGCCTGTAGCTTTAAATTCGTCCCCATTAACTAATTCCGATCCAGCCTGTCCCTTGCTGTCCTCTCCCAGCGACGCCCTAAGCCGAGGTCCGAACCCCACGGGGGGTGCCCTTAGCGTGTAGTCGCTTAGTTTTTAAGTTATTTATGCCCTGGCTGGAGGCCCAATTTATTGTGGCATCCACAGGAAAGTCCGGTTAAGCAGTCGACAACCCCTATGGTCGAACTGCAAGATGCCATTTAAAAAAAAAAAAAAAAGCGAGCGATTTTGTTGTGCTGTAAACTATATGCTATTATACATATAGCGTAGTCTGAAATGAGCTTAACGCTTGCGACTCTTAGTCTTTCACAGTTATTTTAACTCTGATTTTGCATCACTGTTAAAATCCCAACAGTGACCTTTATTCTTGTTACCTTATGGTTGCTGTTCGGTTGCTGCTGTCAGAGATGAAATAACTGTAAAAGTAACTGTAACTGTATAGGTACCTGAAATAAAATTATTTGATTTGATTTGATTTGATTTGAAAGGGTACTCTATACCCATACTCTTGCATTGTTGACATTAAAAACACCAATATAATACGGGAAAAAGCTGACAATAAATTATAAATTTTAATTCCAGGTTGTCGTTTGTGCGCTATTTAAAGAGCATACCAGTAACATCATCATTATCTAGCAAACAGTATGATAATTAAATATGCCACTACAGTCAATTTGAATAGCCCAAAGTACTCAAACAGAGCGCAAACAAATAATATTTTATACCAAATCGTTCACCGCAAATTAAAATGTTTCGTAAACTCGGAACATTTCTATTTGCACAAGCCTTCAGATTCCGTTCAAAGTAAACTTGGTAGGATGATCAGAAATAAATAAATGTTATAAAAATATTTTATTAACGTTTTTAACATTTCCCTAGGCACCGGATTCACGCAAAATATCACGTTCTAACAAGTTGTTTTTCAATTAAAAAATAACATTTTGTCTATACTACTGTGTTTTCTTTTCTTCAGATTCGTCATCGCTGTATTGTTTAGGTGTTTCACCAGGTTTCAGGAGACGGCCCACAATATCGTACTTCTCTGTAAAGTTATTTTTCAGTTATTAGTTTCATTCAATATTTTTATGTTCGTTACTCTGAAATCTTTCATCTAAATTCCAAATAATTTAATAAAAAACTTTTTGTGATATTTCATATCTCTGCACGAGATCTTTTCAAGGAATTTCTTTTGAGAATTGAAAAAAAAAAGAAATATTTCTTAAAATCATATTTGTTGAAAATATTTTAATAATACACGTAGCCAGTGATAATAATAATTTATTTTCATTTAGATATTAATAATATTATCTTTAGGTAGTCTACTTCACTTTCAAGACTTACATCCTTTTTAGTGCATTCGAGGTAACGAAGTGACTTAATTAATGTTCTCACACTTCTATTGTTTTTCCTTTAATTAATTTGCTATTGTTTCAGTGTTTATTGTGATTTTTACTTATTACAAGTCTTTGATTAAATAATCAAAGTTACAAGTATCATTAATATTATATTTACTTGGAATTATATAAGTTAAATACTTTATTTTTATCATGGTTTATTGACGTGTATGTTTCACGATTCAGACATTTTTTCTTGAACTACCTACTCTTGTATTGATACTTTCATTTGAGAATCTTTAATTTCTTACTATTAAAGTCCTAATTACATACCTTTGAACTGGTCTTCCCATTCCTTGGCCGATGCAACTTCATCAGGAGTCAGATCACTGACGTCATCGTATTCCTTGTCGGAGGCTGCTACCTGACCTGTGGCAAGACCTCGTGTCGCGTCTTTACCCGCGAAGGCTGAGTATGGGCCCCCTGGAAATTAACAAAACAAAAAGGTCTTATTAAAACGGTCAGAGTAATTAGCACGATTGTGACTACCCGCATTATCAAAGAGATAGGATAGAGATAGGTTGTTTTTGCTTATTTTGGCTATCACAAGATTGGTTTATTTGGCCAAGAACATTCTGGCAAAATGCCAAAAATATGCTAACATGACGAAACCCAAAATACTATTTTCTAATTCGAACCAATCAGCTGTCACAAAAATAGAAATACAAAACAAACAACATTTTGACTTCACACAAGTAATAGAAAACTGGAAATCTAAACTCCTTTATATTTATTCAGAAACATTCAGAAAACTTCAACAGATTCCCTAAGTGTATTGTTTCAAGAAGATTACGGGCAACTATTTCGTTTTGGCCAGAAAATAATATGTTGCGCATAGGGGAGGAATACTAATGGCGTTCGAGGTACTGAGGTGAACGGCCTTGACACAGATGTGAATGATAAAAATGTTGTATTTACATAGTATTTAGGGATTTATGTTGAATCCAAAGTTATATTTTTTTTTATGGTCGAAGAAGTAGAAGAGATGATAACCATGTAGAAAAACATTCTCTTAATACTGTTAAACATAACACACTCATGTAACCTGATAGAAGTTTAAGAATAAAGGATGAAAATCTTAGAAATTCAATTGGTAAACACATCATCCAAAACAGTTTAGAAATTAATAAACCAAGCTTTCATTAACTACTAGCTGCGTCTCACGGTTTCACCCGCGTAAATGTCGATCCCGTGGGAATATCGGGATAAAAAGTAGCCTTTATTCAGGGTGTCAGCTACCTCCATAATTTTTTTATCAAAATTGGTCCATCCGTTTGAGCGTGAAGAAGTAACAAACATATAAACACACACACTAACAAACTTTCGCCTTTATAATATTAGTGTGATGTGATTTGAGTCAGTAATTAATAAGCAGTTTTAAGATGATTGACTTCAAGTAAAATGTATGTAAACAACAATCTAATAAATGTACTTATTCAGCCTATAATGTTCCACACAGGCCTCCTTATTGTGAGAGGTAGGCCGTAATGCACCACGCGGGCCCAGTGCGGGTTGGTAGATGTAACATTTCTTCGAATGTTTGGTTCCAACTGGAAGCCGACCCCAACATAGTTTGAAAAGGCTAGGCAGATGATGATGGTGGCAATATGTTCGCCCCTTGGACGCCTACATGGGACTTAAAACTTATCTGGCGAAATATGGGTAATGGGTATACTATAGGTGCCCCTCTGCTTAACCCTTTGGGGACTACAGGCATGATAGTAAGATATTAAAAATGCCAGTAAAAATTCACCCGCGTAAATTTCGATCCCGTAGGAATATCGGGATAAAAAGTAGCCTATATGTTAATCCAGGGTATCAGCTACCTCCATACAAAATTTTATCAAAATCGGTCCAGCCGTTTGAGCGTGAAGAAGTAACAAACATATAAACACACACACACACCCCGACACTCACAAACTTTCGCATTCATAATATTAGTGTGATTTTTCTACATATGCAGTTTTTTATCGTTTTGGAACCAATTACCATTTTTACCATTATTTTTAACAGATAATTTATAGAAAGAAAATGAAAAGACTAGACGAACACAGATAATGAACTATGTAGTTGACAAAAAGAACACAGATTTAGATAGGCACTCAAACCTTCCACTCAAATGTTAAAAGAAAGAGACACTTTTATGGGGCCAGATTCCATTAAAAGGATTTTAATTCACTGCTCCATGCATTCATTTAAATAATTGCACGCTTTTCTTTTTTTTTTCATTGGAGGGTCTCGGCCCCTCACGAACGCGAACGTAAAGCGTTTACGTTTTAAAAATTAGTTACGAAACTGTGTTTGCGTCAAGCGTGTCTAAATTATTGCTTCCTTGCTTTTAAACAGTAGCTGCTACTTACTGTCGTGTTTTTTGGATTTTAGTTTTTAGCCGAATTTTGTTTTTGTGATAAACATCTACTGTTTGAATTTGTGGTTTGTATTTACAACCAAATAGTGGTCTCGAATGTCTCGAATGGAATAAATCTTTGCTAAGAATTTTTGATTGATAGCTAGCAATAACATGTCTGATGTTCTGTATGAGTCTGACTGCAATACTTTAATTTATATTCGTCTGTTATTCAGTTTCGGTACTAATTCTAAAGCCTGCAACATTGTTTGGTCGTTCACACAAACTTGTTGTTGGTATTTATATGTATAGAACATCACATAGGTTTTCTCTTTGCTCTCCTAATATCATGTGCGTGTAACCCCTCAAACACGATGACGTCATTCAAAATGTAAAATCATTATAAAAACAGCGTCGACTTTTACCGAGGTCGAATCACTTGAATCGCGACTGTCTGTTTATGAAATCAGGGACTATGTATAATTACGGCGTCACATTGAATTTTGAAACTTAACTCTGTAGCTTTATGGTGCATTTTTGCAAAGAACGATATTGTAGCGTAACGTTGATAAATACAGCGTCCTCGTTGTCAGTTACTGGGGGCATATGTGATTACAAAATAAAATTTACGAGCTATATTTGGAATTTAAACTATTTAGGAGCAGGAAACGAAATGTTTGAATTAACATTTATAGGAACTGATGATGATGTTGATGTTTTTGAATATAATACCTACTGTGTGTTACTGAACCTAAACACTAAGGTTTTTTTTCTTAATATTATGTTTAAAAATAAGTATGTTTTGTTACTCGATCTCTGACCCTCTCATGATAAATTACTCCGCTACATAAATGATCCCATGATATAAATTATGTTATAAAATTGTATTATAAGTACGTACACAATCTACTCTGTAGTTTACAAACCGAAATAGGTATTTGAACTATGCCAGACAAGCTGATAAATAATTTAACAATTTCATAATTCATGCTCACACACGGTATAACGATTCTAATTTTAGAAACTGGTAATCATAATGATGAAGCAATTAACGACCAAAAATACGACTATGCCGACTTAATATGATAATAATAGGTTGTTAATTAATCTTATGTAACTATACTCGTAGATATGAAAGTCAGATTTTTATAACCACCCGCAATTTAATAGTAGGTTTAAATATAAGACAGAAGTAGAAGAACTAGGCAGACTTGAAAATATTAGCGTATGTACATACATTGTGATGGCAAAGTTAACTCGTAAGTCGTAATCTGGTATTACTTAAAAGATTTATTAAATCATTGCCAATGAAATTATCACACTCAAGTCTACTGTATTCTAGAAGAAAAGACACACATGACGAAAACATATAACTCTCGTCAATATTTGATAAAACTTAAGATCCTAAAGTATAATAATATTTGAGTAATATAACTTATCATTAAGACAAGTGCGCTAATTGATAGTTTTGCCGATACGACAATGATTGAACATACTGACTAATGGACAATGGACAATAATCAAAATATTAAGGATGGAACAAAATTCCTTTGCATTCACTAAGAAAAACAATTTCAGCAGACAGTAACAATTCTGAAACGTTATAAATATGTGTGTTATCTCCTGTTATCAGTTTCAGCAAATTCAGTATTGATGGATCGTAAACGATAACGTATGCGTCAGGAAACTTGCTATCATAAACTGTTCACGATGTCGTAAAAACTCTGAGAAATTATTTCACTTTCTTGTGAAACCAGTTCTGATGTTTTACCAGTTTAGTTTATTAATGTCATGACGTGATGCCGTATCTGCAGTTTAATTATGATCACGATAGAGATGGAGACTCTGCAGGGAGTAAAGTCTAGAAAAAAATATCAGCTGTCTCGCATAAAACTGCATTACCTACTCGACCCAAATGTATGGGACGGATAATTATTTTTTCTCGATTGCGATATTGTTCCCATGGAGAAAGTTGTTCAGTTTGATGGCCTTCACACCATTGAATTTGATCACACCTTTCTGATACACCCTGTCAACTGAGTTTTAGACAGACTATTTAGCACTATGAACACAATGATGGCGGGAATACTCGCATCAAAGCAGAGTCACAGTCCAAGTCGTCAAAATAATTATATATACTGAAGAACCGGTTTTGACATAATGACAAAACTGTTTTGTTTTAGTGTGCGATCAACTCGATCGATCACTCGCCTAGGATTTCAATGATCTAGCAGAACTATATCAACGATCTATATTCAAATCACAATTATGTCTGAGTCTGAGGTTGCCTACAGATAGATCTCTAGGTCAGACACAACGCTTAGTTTTCCTGTAATGAAAAAATGGTTCATTTAACTTTAATATCTAACATTGTCGAATACGTTTTCGTTATCTATAACAATTTGATATTCAAACAGTTCTATATTTACTGCAACTGTAACATATTATATTTGATGCTATATTGACATGTTCTTACAACGATAAATGCGATATTGTAGGTATCGAGTGTTTTTTCCAAGTACTCACTGAGTGCTACTTCGAATGGACTTGTTTTTTTTTTTACTTCGAATAGGTATGAGAATTCAAAGCCATTGCTTTTTAAATCTTGATAGAGCTTATCTTTTGATGGTATAATATGTACCTATTTTGATATAGACTGATAAAATGTTTGATAATAGGGGACCAAATTCCCCACAACATTAAATATTACCATGTAAGTATCTAATAACGTTTATCATAGACAAGATATTTATGTTTGTCGAGTCATTCTGACGATGATTTACAAAAATGGCGTCGCAGACAGGCTCGCCTCACAGAGAGTCTATCTGCGACGCCATTTTTGTATACTGTTTTAGGACACTGAACTTATAATCAGAAGGTTCAAAGGGTAAGCAATTAATTATCTATCAATTGTCTGTCTGTCTGCTTATGTTAATGTGCCGTTTTGAAAAAGATTTTCTTTATTTTCGGTCACTTCAATTTGTTTCCATCCAATTTTTTTTAATCCTCCTCCTTGTAGGAACAGGAAGTAAATAAATATTGCTATCATCAGGGTTGGATAGTGTCACTACTGATGCTGGTATCATACCCCCTATACTCAAGAAATTTAAGCACCACAGCTACTAGTACTTCGAGAAGAGGCTCAGATAATGCATAAGCAATCCTTTATTATTATGGAGAAAGAGGATGCTAAGCCCTGCCTTTTCTGCATCTTCTATAGGTACAATGTTTCAACACAGTTCATGGTAAGTTTTTGCTGGCCACTAGAAACTGTTAATCATTATTTATATTCATATTCAAGTGTATGTTCGTATAGACCGGTTTATTTTACATAACAGTGTTGTTTTTTAGACTACCAGTGGTATCGCGGACCGAGAAAAAAAACTGAATAGGTTAATGTTTACGTTGTGCCTCTCGCTCTAACACATGCATGTGACAGAGATAGCTTAACACCACACTAATGCTTGTGCTTCTGTTAGACAAGACAGAATTCCAAACTTAAATTAATAATAATATTATGGTGGTGGGCTAAAACAATGGTATCTCTCTTCACAAAGTCATCACATTTTTTAAACGTTCCAGATATTAAACTCAGCTTCTCTAATGATATGATGTCATTTGTGTTACCACTACGTATATCCCATTTAGCGTCAAGGTTTGCTTTGAAACGTTTTTTTACACCGACACGACATTTCTAAACACAGCACTCTTCAAGTCTCAGGAATTCACTGTTAAATCATAGAAATCTGTCTGTAACGTAACATTGTTACATAGATTGATTCCTCTATTTATATTGGTAAAGCAAACAAGTTCACTGTCACTGAATAAAAATACAGTTCCTAAACAGTTTACTACGAGTGAAATCGTAAAACTAGGCACACTTTATTGCGCACGATCATAACCTTAACACGGCAGCCGGTATAACCCTACCAAATAGAGGAGACACTTACCGGGACCGTAAAATCTCTTGCCCTTCGTTACATCGAAAATGATTCCGTTCACAGCGAGTAACACTCTGCCGTCGGCTTGCGTTCCATCGTAATTCTTGATCTCGGCTACTGTTAGATCCTTCCTTAGCTTCGGTAGTCTTGGAGGAGGTGGAGCCACAGTCACTTCTGATTCAAAGTTCGACTTGATAATCTTATACACAAGGTACACAATAATAGCTATTAACACAAGGTTTAGTGGGCTCATAAGTTCGTCCCATAACGTAGGAGAAGCTGTTTCTTCTGACATTTTGATACGTGTGCTTGCGCCGGCCGCGGTTACAAAACTGTTCGTCACGTTATCAAGCCACTATAAGGTCAACGAGTGTAAGGCCGTCACTAGACGTGCATGTTTTAAAATTCAACGGGATATTTACTGATTTTTGTAATGAAACCGTTGCTGTTATGACAATCTTTGTTTATTTAACAGCGCTGCATGTGCATTGTTAGCCGTGGTTAACGTTCCGTGTAGTGATTTTAAAGCGATTTAGCGCTGCAAATGCAATAACTGCACTCGCGTTTTTGTTGCTAATAATGTTGCTTAATGAGCGGATATTAGTCTGGAATATGCTTTTGAATAGAATAATAGAACGTTCTTAACTGGTAAACTTGAAACAAATACTTTGATTTTAATTATATTGTAAAAGTCATGCTTCTAAAATATTGCGTTTCATCGCGATATTCACGTAATTGATGAAACTTAAACATTACCATGACATGCGTGATAATGTTTTAGTTTTTAATGTTTAGTGTGGTTCAGAAACTACTATTGGAAACCAAAACACCTTTTCTAATAATCCTCTTTATCTTTTTATTCAGTAAGTACATAATATTTCAAAACACAATTTCTTTTTTCCCCGAAAAATCTTTATGGCACAAAATATTTCATTTTTTCCAGCGGCTTCATAATCTGACAGGCGATGGACTCAGCGCATTTTATGAATGGCGAACGAACTAGGAAATCGTTGGCTTGAATAATAACCAGTTTTTAATAATCATATCGTAAAAGGAACGTGTACTTCATGGACTTTGCACGAAGAAGTAAAGAATATAAAATATAATCTGTGTCAACGCTGTCACGTGTTATTAGCTATTTACGTCATGTTTTAAGATAATCGAGTGGTTTCACAAAAAGTGACTTACCTACTCTTTATGTCAAAAAACAACAACCAGATCGGTTGAAACTAATTTGAGTCTAGTGCTAGAATAATCTCCGAGGTCCATAGGCTTTATCATGAACCGTGTCCTTTGCAGTTAAGTTTTGATTTGACTTTTAAATGCATAAGGGCTGATTTTACCTAAGTCAGATATCTTTTATCCGTGGAATAAAATTTACGTCTGACAGTTCTAGTATGAAATCCATATTGACTCGGTTAACGATGAGTGTTACTACATTGTCACCAATAATCACCACGACAAGTCAAAAGCAGAATTTTTATTTCGGTTTTTATAGCAGACTACGCATCAGCCGCTTTTCTAGGCGATGTGGAATTACCTACGACTCATCGTCATACCATACCATACCATACCATAATCAGCCTATAATGTTCCCACTACACAGGCCTCCTCTCAATGAGAGGGAGTGGGGCATAATCCACCACGCGGGCCCAGTGCGAGTTGGTGGATGTCACATGTCTTCGAATTTTCGGTTCTAGGACATGCCAGTTTCCTCACGATGTTTTCCTTCACCGTTTTGAGAGCAGTGGTGATGAAATAATTTACACAAAGTAAAGCGCCTGTCTGGGTTCGAACCTACGACTTACAACTCGTAAGTCGTGTACGTGACCACTGGTCCACCACTGCTCTCGACTCATCGTCAGGCATAACATATTTGCCATAGAAATGTCGTCCTCGCCTACTTAGTACACGCCAAAAGTAGGGTCGATGACCGATTTGTTCACATGACCGATTGAAGACATCAATTCTACAGTGATAACAATTATAGACCAATCCTATACCTACATATTCACAATTTTGACTACCTCGTTGATCTTCGATACCCGGTCGGGCAAATTATTGGGTTTTTTCCCAGTTTGGAAGTTGGCAGTGTGATACCCCCGTGCCTCGGAAAGCGCGTTAAGCCGTCGGTCCTGCGCCTGATCTCTCCGGTCGTGTTGGATTACGTGCCGTCCCATCGGACTAATAAAGTGCACCTGTGTCTGCGCACACACTTGTGCATTTCTCTCGCGCCGAGATTGGCCGTAATGACCGAAATATGGTCCGAAGGACTATTATTTACATTAAAAACCAAATCACACTAATATTATAAAGGCAAAAGTTTGTGAGTGTGTGGGTGTGTGTGGGGGGGTGTGTGTGTGTTTATATGTTTGTTACTTCTTCACGTTCAAACGGCTGGACCAATTTTGATAAAATTTTGCATGGAGGTAGCTGACACCCTGGATATATAGTCTACTTTTTATCCCGATATTCCCACGGGATCTACACTTACGCGGGTGAAACCGCGGGGCGCAGCTAATACATTATATTTACCAAATAGTATAAAATACCACATCACTGTGAGATTGTAATATCGAATGATAAATGAGAATGCAAAAAATTGGAACACGATGATTTAAAATTTAACACAATCCATTTCCGATTAATTATTATGCTATTAATGTACGAGTTATCAGAACATGCAATGAATGTGAAATCACATTTATGACTCGACGTTTAATGTAATGATAGCTGCTCTTGTGTTTGTATGAATTTGGAGCATGTCATCGTGACTTGAACATATTTTAGTAGGTACCCCGTCCTAACTACTACATTGATAATTATTATGATGAAGCTATAATTTAGCGAGATCATTGAAACAACTGAACACAAAAATAATAAAAAAATGACGTAACAAAAAAGTATATATAATCACTTCTTAAGCAATCAAAACGAAAATAACACCTTGGGATTTACTCCAGTTTGTATCGTTTTAGCTGTCAAATTAATGTCGGTGAAGTTGCTTGATTCGATGTAAGTACCTACACTGCGACAAGGAGCGCCGTTCGTAAATATTTGAGCATTTTGTTTTTTGAAATGTATTGAAAAAACAAAATGGCGTCGTTAGTTCCGATTTTGGCCGCGCGCCATAAGGATTTAGTTTATACAAACATAAACATCTTCACACTTGTTTTTGAGCTGTTATTTTGTTTAAAAGGGTTATGGTTATTTTTAGAAGTAAGTCCGCATATTAGCGTGACTTAACATTCATAATAGGATTTTACGATGACAATGACTTTACTAAACAGAAACAAAAATTATACTCAAGATCAAATCTTGCTACCATTATCATCAATAACAATAACACTACATTTAGCACCAGAAAACAAAATAATTTATTTCAATTACTAGTTTCAATTGAATTCATTCCGTTCGGAATTTAAGTTACTCCCAATAAGCCGATTAAAACTTTATAAATTTTTGTATCGCTCATTTTCGAAAATCGCGATTGTATTGTTTCGAATTGCTGATTATTGTACCCAATTTAATTGGGTCAATGACAGTTCAATTAACTTGAACAATTTTTGATCTGTAAATCCGTGGCCTTTATGAGTGGTTTATTGTTCTTGGCTTATTTCACTGATTGTACTCAAATAGCTTTTATATGCTGTTTAATTATCTTAATTACGTACTGAAATCTGTTTGATGTTCGACGTTGGAACGTAGTTATTTGGCTACAATTTCCAGGTATTCCCTACATAATTTGTATTACCAATTTAATTAATATCAACAAGTTTACTTATCAACACGGTCGGCAGAACTGGAAGTAATAATAATAATATCTTTATTCCTCAAGTATCAAGTACATACATTAACTTGAAAACTGATGAGTTAAACTTAGTTTAAGTTATGCATGAGAACTTCTAAATTTCTGAGATTTTAATTAAAGTTTGTTTTACAGCACAAAGTGAAAATCACACATTCCTTACCTTGGTCCTTCCGTAAGCTGGAAACTATCTTGAAATCCTTATTTCTTCTGGTTTCATGAATAATAAATTTATTACATGCGCGTGGTAGATTACAGCCCACTCCCTCTCGAAGAAGGAGACATGTGTTCCAGTAGTGATGGGAACACTAAATGTAGGCTGATTATGTGTTATGAAAAAACCTACACTAAAAAATAAACCTCTTCGTTGATAACTGTATTACAGTTTCAAAGAATAAGTATCTATTTAATCTTTGCAACTTTAGCAAGCGATATTTCATGCATAATAAGAACCTTTAGTTTTTCTCAATAAGCATTGAGAACTGCATTAAAAACTGGCCAAGTGCGAGTCGGACTCGCACACGAAGGGTTCCGTATTTACCACAAGGCAAAAACACCGAAAAAAAAAACACGTTTGTTGTATGGGAGGCCCCCTTAATTTTTTTTTTTTTAAAGTATTTGTTGTTATGGGCGGCAACAGAAATACATAATTTGTGAAAATTTCAACTGTCTAGCTATAGCGGTTCTTGAGATATAGCCTGGTGACAGACAGACAGCGAAGTCTTAGTAATACGGTCCCGTTTTTATCCTTTGGGTACGGAACCCTAAAAATGTCTTCAGTAAAATCTTTTTTCAAAATGAAACCTTATTCTCTATGACACAATGAACGAAACCGCGCGAAAGGAAAGCAAGATTCGCGGGATTAGCGTAGTGGTTTTGAATCGGTAAGTGGCCATAGTGAATTAGGGCTCAGGCTGACGTACTTGTAAAATTGTTTCCACATCAAATTGCCAGTTCTCCATAATGCTGCAAAATGAGAAATGCTCCTACAACTTTCCAGGGGCATATAAAGTAGCTGCATCAATATTAATATCTGTGTGGAGTTCAATACCATCGGATTACCATAACCGTTCGCTCTGACGTCTCTCTCCTACATTTAAATATCTTGAAATTCATGAATACGGGGTGAAAAATTACACAGACAATTCATTACGAAAAACTTATGTGCGGAACTTTTTGTGTCATGTTTTCTCATTTCTACGTTATTACGATGGATGAATTGTGTGAAAGGTGATTTCTGAGATGGCGGCCGTTAGAAAAATATGAAAGAAGAAGTAATTGCGTCGAATCGAACTCAAAGAAATTGGAGTAAGATCAAGAAAGCGAACAAAGAGGTTTATAAATATTATATTCCGGTTAAATTCACCAAAATTATGTTTTAAATATGTATCTTCATTTCGGGACTAAATTGTAGCTAACGAACGAATCCCACTATCAACGGATGAAATTGAGTGTCAAGCTTGGTTACGTCGAACTCTGCTTCCGCATGAAAACGAACAGAGAAAAATATAAATATTATATTCTGGTTAAATTTACCAAAAAATATGTTTTAAATCCTATGTATCTTCATTTCGGGACTAAATTTTAGCTAACGAGCAACCCTCAGTACGGATGAAATTGAGTACCTATCAGGCTCGGTTATCTACGTCTAACTCTGCTTACCCTTCAACCGAACAAAACCGTGACATCAATCAAATTAATCACAAAATAAAAGCCAAACCAATTATTTTCCTCACTCCCACAATAATCCTATACACACACAGGGAACCCACTTAAATAAAACAAGCATTTCATTTGTCACATATTCCATTTCATTTTGCGTAGTCAGTTGCAATGAACACTTTGCAGAGAATTTGCAGAGGTTCATATCGGAATCCGTGGGTGGATGGTATTTCTTTATTAATTGAGCAAGTAGAGTGCTCTTCAGTTTCCAACTGTTATAAAATCTACATGGCGCTAAAGGCCTAGAATCTTTGCGGCTGGATAGTAAGTTCGATGAAACATTTTAGCAACACATTTATTTAGCGCATTTTATTTTTTAGGTATTTTGGCAGACTTTGTAACTTTTTAAGCCTTGAATAATATAAAGTAAGTATAATCTGAAAGGTTCTGGAGTGGCGACTGGGTACCGGAAGACGTAGCGTTGGAAGGCCTCCCACAAGGTGGACCGACGACCTTGTGAAGGCCGCAGGAACCCGTTGGATGCGAGAAGCACAGAACCGGCCGAAGTGGAAGTGCTTGGGGGAGGCCTATGTCCAGCAGTGGACGTCTTTCGGCTGAAATGATGATGATAATCTGCTACCTTTGTATTTTCTTGTACTGCAATCTTATAAATTTTGTTCGTAATCATCGCAGATCGAGCGAATGTTGCGGATAGAAAAAATCAGGCGCACCAGTGACTATTGAACCGTCCGCGTCGCTGGTTAAGCATTTTTATAACACAGGCTTAATTGATTGGTTTAAGTACGTTTTAAAGCTTCCTCTCTTCTATTACATTAATGTGCCCAACAGGACATAATGATCTTATTAAATTTTAACTTGCCTACCACCTAAGTACACATTGTGGAATGCAATAAATGATTGAGTAACCATTCGCCATTGCTTTCAAGTCTATTCCACAATTCTAAATTCCGTAACACGCAGCTTTTATCGAGCGGCACTCGGTGTCGAGACCGGCCGGCCTCAAATCGTCCATGTTGTTTTATTGATAGAATCTACACCGTGCCCACTTGACCGGCCCGGGTATGTTTCTATGCGCATATTCATTCTTGATTAATAGCCAGTATTGCTTATGGAGATTTAGGACAGAATTTGGGTAACGAACGAGAGTAGATACCTAACCGAAAAATTGCTTTAGGTACTGTTTTTGAAGTGAAAACTTCTTTAGGCAGGGCATTTTTGAGATGGGAAAATGGGAAAACACTACTGAACTCGCGCTACTATTACCGTCGCGACAACGAGCGTGTTTTGTTTTTACGACGATTCAAAAAATACCCGCTTCGGATGTGTTCGGCTGTCCTTGGGATGTACTCGGTTTTGATGTATATCCGATATGTCAGTGAGTGATGGCAAAGTATTCTGTTTGTGTTTTATCTTCACTTCTGTCGGCACTCCCGGAGTGCCACTGTTTTTTTTAAATTGGTGATTGGAGTTCACCTCAGTCCGTGCTATCAGCCCCTTAAGTTCATAATTGGACCGATATACAAGTCTAAATCTATGGCAATAGCCTAGCTCCCTATTATAATACCAGCTTGTTACTGTTCCACCGCAGGGTAATGGTCACTTCTTATAAAGAGAAGGCACGAGCATGGAGTGCTTACGACGGAGGCGATCCGGTGACGCTACGGAGTTGATGTAGTGAGCAGGAGGCGAGGCGGTGCGGAGTGGGTGCTGGGTGGCTCTAATGAGCTGTGACCTATCATCACGCTTGCCCCTATTACATAGGACTTGAACATAACTGACTAAATGTGGGTCAGTGGGAGTACTAAGTTAGTTGTACTACTGGCTTACCCTTCGGACTGCAGGCGTGATATTAAGTTATATAATAGAGTTAATTGCCTGTGATAATAGACAAGCGTACGGGTCAACACGAAAGTGATTCTATGAAAGGAACATGTTAACTTATGGTGGTTCAGAATTATTTACTAAATCCATGGGGATTTAATAAATGATTCTGAACCACCAGTTCAAATTTTTCGTCGGTTATTTAAACAAAAAATTGTTGTCCTGCTTTTGACCGCGTAGGTATTACCTACAGTTTTCTATGAAACAGCTTTTTTATTTATGACGAAAAATTTGTACGCAAGGGGTCTATATCGCAGTGCCTCGGGCATGTTTGCCGACGCGGCGAGGGTGAGTGACTTTTATGCTATAATGCACAAGAAGTCAGCCTCTTTAATTCGCCGAATTCGGGGACGTAGCAACGGAATCCTGCAGACAGACCAAATTCGGCAGTTGATTCCTTTGTATTTTAATTTAATGATTTATTTCAATTTTCACCCTCTCACCGAGAGGAGGCCTGTGTCCCAGCAGTATAGGCTGATTATGTTATTTCAATTTTATTTTCATTTTAGTCCATTTTAATTTTTTTTTTTTTTTGATTTAAGTACTTAAATTTATTTTGTATTATTTGTTTAGATATATTTTATATTCAATAATTTGTTTCGATTTTTATATTAACTACATAAATACATTATTTAACTTTGATCTCCTCATGACTAACATAGTTTTAAGATAATGTAATACTAACAAAATATGGGCATTTAAATAGTCTGAATTCAGTGAATTTTATTTTATTTATAATCTTGTGGTAAATTGATGAAATGAAATGATTTATTTTTGTAAGTAGGTATGTACAAACACTTTTACACGTCAATCATGTTTTTTTAAAACTAGATGAAGTCGGCGTTTCCTATCTGACTGCTCTGAGAAGAAAGGCCGAAACAAACTCAGAGGTCACAGTCTCTTTTAAAATCCAGACATAATCTCGGTCAGGTTATATGAAGACCATGTAGATCATCTGAAACTATAAATTTAGCACATGATTCTAGATCCCCGAGGGTAGAAAATTTTGGAAATGGTAACAAATTGTCCTTGCCACCCTGCGTGAAAACTAGAACAACATGGCTATAAAAATTGTACCTACGCGCAATATTTTAGTTGGCAGTATTTAAAATTCAAAATTTCATCCACTTTATGCGTTTGAAGTGATAGGTCCTTCGCAACAAACGATCCTTTTATATGAAATAGGAATTGTTTTTATCAAACGTCGAACATTGCAATACCCTGCAGGTGCCCGATAGGTTTGGTGAAATAGAAATGGAATAACATATTTTTCGTTTTTAGAGAATTTCTTACTTGTACGGCTGTTGGTTGTTGTGACACTATACCTACATCACTACATATCACCACTTTAAAGTTGAATTAAAATCTATTTACAAAAAATCTACTATTTGGACTAAAAAATTAAAACACTAGTGCTTTAGTATGTTGTTTGTAGAATAATCTGCCAAAAAAATCTTAAAGATTGTATGTAAATTAGTATGGTTTTTATTGTAAAAAGAAAGTTTTTAGAGGTATCTTCATTATATTTTTCTATCGTATCAAATTAGTTGATAAATGATAAATGATATTGATAAATGATTTTATTTCTGTAAGTAGGTTTGTACAAACACTGTTACACGTCAATATATTATGTAATTGTATTATGTTTTCAACACACATCTACCTAGCATATTATCCTGAAGAATATCATATATTTTTCTGATTTTGTTTACTGTAGTCGATCATATACTTCTATTGTTTCTGTCGTGTTTAGCCCCTTAAAAATTAAGTAATGCTCAAGAATTAATAAAATAATAATAATTTAGTTATTTCAGACATAATAAAATTCTAGTCCATTGTATGAGTTACTAAGTTGAAAGAACAACGCACATTCGGACTTAAAAAGATGTATTGACATTAATTATTGATTCATTGAAAAGAATTACAACACAAACACAACACACACACAATATTAGTTTTTGTTTATACTAAACCCGAAAAGGGACCATTGTACTCATCATTTTGAACAACTTTTTCTATGGGACCAACCTTGAAATCGCGAAAAAAAAATCAGCTGTTCCATAAATTTGTGTTCACTTAAATCGACAAAATGTAGGTATGGAACAGCTGATTTTTTTTTCGCGATTTGATGGTTAGTCCCATAGAAAAAGTGGTCCAAAATGATGAGTACAATGATCCCTTTTCGGGTTTAGTATAAACAAAAACTAATGTTGTATACTGTATTAAATGTGTAGCTGCAATTAAGTAGGTACCTATCTAATGTGTAGTAATATTACACGTTCGGTAGGTACTTTCTTGATTGTAGCATTATGTTTTGTGATAACACATTGACACAATATTATAAAACAAAGGTTGTAGATAAATTTAATGAATTCTTGTCGATGTTTACATAATTTTGAGGCTAATTGTACAGACTGGCGTCTGTACAATTCACATCAAGTTACTACAATCTGTCAAATTTCTTTAATTGATTTTATCGCTAGAGCATACCGTATTACCCAGTAACTGGGTTGTGGAGAGTGGTCAAATAGGCAGTCGCTCCATGTAAAATACTGATATTCAGCTGCATCCGGTTACACTGGAAGCCGACCCCGACATAGTTGGGAAAAGGCTAGGCAGATGATGATGATCGCTAGAGCATAAGGTTCAAAGTTCATTGGGAAAATTTGACAGTTTCGGGTAGCTTGAGGTGCTGGCGTCTGTACTTACTAACGATACTAATATTTCTTTGTAAATAGTATAATGACACTGCATGTATGGATGATGGATGGAAATCTCGCATAAAAACAAATCATTTTCTACCCGAACACTTACTCAGATTCAGTATATTATTGCAAGTACGATTTAGGTGTCTGACCCACGATAAATAATGGGGCCATTTTCACGATGACACATCAACATATAATGCGCAAATAACTCTGCTACATTATCTCTTAAATCTGCCTGTTATGTCACCAAAGTTATTTGCAAGCTGCGCCACCATGAAAAGCAAAAATAAATAAATAGCATTAAAACGACTTAGCAACAGAAACGTTACTAGTTTATAAGAAACCTATGTTTTTAGCAAATCTAGGTAATTTTTTAATCATATTTTTTATAGCCACGTTAAGCCGTTGCTGGTCCCGGCTGGCATTCGTGGATCTTTGACAGTCGTTACGGGTAGCCTAAAAGTCTGACAACCAATCTTACCAAGGGGAATCGTATTACCCAGTAACTGGGTTGTAGGGGTCATCTGACCCCCACAACGCAGTCACTCCATATATTTACGGGTATTTAGCTGCGTCCGGTTAGACTGGAAGCTGACTCCAACATAGTTGGGTAAAGGCTGGGAAGATGATGATGATGATTTTTCATTGTCAGTTGTAAACAATAGTACCCTCACACTAGCAATCGCAATAACGTTCGTTTTGAAGATAGTTAAATCAATGTCCACCCCTACCTCTCCTTCCTTGTTGATCTGTCTAAAATGGATTGAGATAACTACGACAGATATTAGTACCACAGATATGGTTTAAAAGAAATCCTAGTGTACCTAGAAAATACATAGAAATCCTAGATCATTAGTAAAAATAATTCCATGATCCTTAATCCAAAGTTTATCAAAGTCATTTAGCAGTGTCATGTTTTCGCAGACCCCTTTGCATTTAGTGGAAGCAACCAATAACTGCAGTGAACGTAGATTGAACAATAATTGCGAAGTTTCTCTAAGTTCCAAATCCGTAATGTTTTAATGCACTCCGTCTGGGTTGTCGGTTAAATAAGAATGTGTTTCCAATGTTTCACGTCACGTCTTTTAGTTCTCTATGGTGTGTACCTACGATAAAGTACATATAGAAGAGAAATTGTTTTTCTATGCTGCGAAGATTGAAATGGGTCTCGGCTGGTCACATAGAGCATGAGGACAGATAGGCCAGGTTGGTCTCGTCGCCCGGGCAGGCCTAGGGTCACTGGCTTGACGATCTGGACTTGTGCAGGTCAATCAGGCCGGAGAAGGCTAAACATAAAGTGAACTGGAAAAATAGAGGAGACCTTTGCCCAGCAGTGGGCGATATAGGTTTTATTTCTTTTACTTTCTTCTTTCTAACACAGCTATATTAAGTACCTACGACAATTTGAACTACTCTTGTCGAAGCAAACAAGTGAGTGAACCGATCTGAAAGAATTGAGGAACGCAGAATTGATGTCGTCCCATGCTCAGAATAAATAAAAAGTCAACACATAGCGCTGCGAAGAATATAGTGAAGCATGCAAAATCTACTCCTCCGGTCTGTGCATACACGCTCACACGCACACATTTACAACCATTTACAATCAAACTACACCTCACTCGACGGCGCGTTTTTATCCTACAGAAGGTCTACAGGCTTCGTCTGACTCGCGTGCGTATCGCGTCTGTATCGCAACGAACGCGCGTCAACGGCGCGTTTTAAAAACGTGGTGTGCACAGGCCCTTACTGTTGACAGCCCTCTGTCTTGGTTTTTTATTTGGTGTGAGGTCTCATGTGGCTAACAGAAAGATTTTACAACTTTGTTTTTCAACGTATCACAATGGAAACAAATCCGCGTAGTATAAATAGTGTTGCCATAATGGCGCGGCGGGAGTTCCACAACTGTTTGCATACGAGATAGCGCGAGGTGCTGTCTGCGGCATGTGGGACGATGACGACTCTAATACTAGTTGTTTAGAACAAATAAACTAACAATTTATAGAAACATAATACAGGAAAGTTACATAAAAGTTAACAGCTCACATTTACCTTGAAACTGTAAAACAAGTACAATAAGATACATTTTGGTCTACATTAACGTTCAACTCAGAAGATACTAGACAAAAACTTTCAGAAAAGTTAAGCGCCTTACTTTTTCCTCGGCCTTTCGTGTTCCGACTATTTCAGCAACTATCTTCAGAATGTCTGATCTGGCGCGGTAAGAATCAATTTTTTTGGTAATTTACGATAGCGTATCGTAGCAACAAATAAGGTTCAAAACAGCGATGCATTTGATGTTAGTTGAAAACTGTAAAATTACTTTTACTTTGCAGTTTTAATAAATTAAAAAATAAATGCACGCCTCAGTGGAACAATTTTTAGACATTTCTTTAGTTGATTGAATTCTCTATATTATAATTACATAAATTTTTTGTGTATTTTATTTTTATATAATATTTATGAATATGCCTAAACTTTTCTTTGAACATTTGACAATACACCTTATTTTTTTTCTGGCTTGTAAATAAACCAATTACAGGCTTTTCTGGATTGTCAAGGGGTCGAACAAAATGTATTATTCCATCTGGATGCAAATAATTATCTTGAAACATAATATAGCATCTAAGGTATATCCACTTCTTGATATCCAGACTTCAATTTAGCCCCAGTGAATATTTAACATTGCTCTTTCATTCAATCCAAAAATATAATTTCCACTCCATACTTTCTGAGACACCTCAAGTCCTCAAATTCTTTAAAATAACACCCAAGATTAATTTCTAGGGAGGTTAAGCTGGCGTGAAAACGGGGGTATAATTAGTCGTGCCTACATTAAAAACCTTTTGACACAGAATAGGTAGGTACAGTAGGTTGATTCCACGCAACAAGCGAAAACACACGCACACATAGCCACGGCTCAAGAAGGTGCAGTGAATGCAAGCACACTCGCGGCTGTTACAACATTTTTATCTCACGAAGTGACGCGCGCTTTACACGTACTAACGAAGTCTTTATGCACACCACGTTTTTTAAACGCGCCGTTGACGCGCGTTTTAGAAACGCTTTTATCCTACAGAAGGTTTAAAGGCTGCGTCTGACTCGCGTGCGTATCGCGTCTGTATTGCTACAAACGCGCGTCAAAGGCGCGTTTAAAAAACGTGGTGTGCACAAGCCCTAAGTTGTGCAAACACGATGTGAATGTGTGCGTGAAAACGAGTACCGACAGCACATGATTCACATACACGCACATTTCCGACTTCACCGTTGTCTCGGACGGTATCAAGAGCTCCCCCAGACGGCCAATCTCAACGGAGACTAGCCTTCGGCGTGGGAGATGTTATAGTGCACAGTGTGTGCGCAGACACAGATGCACTCCCTCCTCCTGCGCTTACATACACATTTACAGCGTGTTTGTACACTTGGTAACCAGAAGAAAGCGCGCGTCGCCTCGTGAGATATTCGTTTGAAATAATCATATAGTTGAAGATCGCCGTGCGCATACGCGTCTATGTGTGCATGCGCGTTTTCGCCCATTACAAGGCGCCGGCCTTCTGGTTATGCCTATTTTTTGCTTGAAAGGAGCTATGTAGTCCCGAAGTACATTCAATGGAAGTAATTAAGTGTATTACGACGGGGGAAGCGAAATGAAATACATTGTCACATGGAGCGACTAATTTGGGACAAATGGAGTAATAAAGACTTTTGTTTCGGCCTGTTATGCTGATTTTATGGAGTCGAGCGTTTCTTGAAAGTGTTTATTGGAAGTACAAAGTAAAAGTGGGGTAAAAGTATTTTCCATTTTTTCTAACGTTCGTTTGTTTTTAAACGTGAATGCTGATGTTGATTATTAAATAATCATCAAAATTCATTCACAGACAGACAAGCGCAGCTTAAACAGCTGGTTCTAAAATAAAAGGATTTTTGGTAAATTCATCCCCTAAAGGAGTATGAAAGTTTGTATACTGTATCGAGCACACTGCTTGCACTGCAGCACGCACAATACAAGAACTTTTTTTTACAAAAAAACAACAACCGACTTCGAAAACATTTTTGTTGATTTTTCAAAAACTGCTTATCCGATTTCGATAAAATTTTCATGGGACCATTTGGGAAGACAACAAAAAAAGATTTTTTCAAATCGGTTGGCAAGAGACGGTGTTATGCGCAAACAAACAAAAAAAACATCCGAATTGAGAACCTCCTCCTTGTTTTTAGAAGTCGGTTAAAGATCAATAGCCAATAGTGGATTGGCTTAAAATCTGATCTTAAAAACGACCTACCGGAACTCCGCTATCAGTACCTATACCTAAGCTCTCTACACCATTCTATTGAATTCACCATCTAATGAACTCCTATAAGTTTAGTTCAAATGCTTCTTTTACTGCGGAAAAGAAAATAAGTTGGAAACGGCCTTGCAGCTAATGCAGTTTACACGTCGCGCGTCGGTCTTTTGCAGTCATTTCACGAAGAAAACAAAAATTCTGAAACTAAAACTTCAAACAAATCCAAACAATGATCGATGGAGGAATTAACCGTTGTTTTACCATGCCATTCCCTTAAGGAAGACCCTTTATAAGAAACATAAGGAAATACACCCATAGGTAAAACCCTAAGAAAAGAAAAGGGTACATAGATACGTAAGTAGGTCTGTAAAGACAGATTGCTCATTGCCTACAAGCACCGAAATGACGCATTTCCGTCACGGTACCGCGCAAAGGGAAATATATTTTGACGCTCTTTATAAGAAAAAATATGGAGCTATTTTTCATATGTTTCCATTTCCCAAATAGGGTAATTGCGCAACTCAAAATGACGCAATAAAACGTAAGGGAATGTATCCACCATTGCTATAGAAGCTATAGGATTCGCTGTGATTAAGTGTTCATAATTATGCTGTGCTCAGATTTGCAGTACCTACTTACTTATATTTTCTTAGTAACATTTTTAGAGTTGTAATTTAGACAATAATGATAATTATTTTAATCATTAATCACCATGACGTAAGACAATCACATATATAGAATCCTACTATCCTACTAATATTATAAATGTGAAAGTTTGTGAAGATGTTTGGTTGTTTGTTACTCAATCACGTGTAAACCGTTGAACAGATTTGGATGAAAAATGGCACACAGATAGATCATTCCCTGGACTAACACATAGGATACTTTTTATCGCGATATCTCACGAGATCGAAACTTGTGCGGGTGAGACCGCGGGTCGCTGCTAGTAAATAGTAATTATGTCAACTCGACACAGTGGAAAGCCGATTTTAATCAGGGTTCTGTCACCTTTCTAAGCCGATACAATATTTATTATACACTGAGTATTATAATATATTGATTGTATCACTTAAAACTCAGATTCTTCTACTCGTACACACGGATTTTTTTTTTAGAAATATGCACCACCTTTTTGCGTATTTTTCTGATCGTTTCTTCTTGTCTGTTATTATGTGTGTACATAAATGGTTAAATAAAAAAACAACAACGTGCATGCATTTAATTTTCAAGTGTGTCTATTACTGCTAAATCTTATCAATAATTATAAGCTTAACCAATCTAGCTCTAAGAATAAATGCAGGCCAAAACAGGCTTTTATTTTCACTAAAAAACCTTAAAACACACCATACCTACCATTAAATTCAAAGCAAATAAAAAGCCACTCAACTTATCAAATGAAATATCCTACTTCGCACATCTATGTTAAAGAAGAGCTCCGAATAATTTAGCCACCGGCTTCCAACTGCTCCACGAATACTCAATTACCACTTTTTTGTCTCAGTAGTACACTTTGTTTCTTGTTTTTATTTTACTTTCCGCCCCAATGGAGACGGAGGGAATACGTATTAACGTCAAAGAGGGCAGCGTTCTGCCGGTCGATTCTGTAAAAATCGCACCGTGGAAACTTAGGTGAAGTGAGTTTGTTTTTGGTAGGAATTGACACTATTGACAGCTCACTCCACGCTCACTTCACCTAAGTTTTCACGGTGAGATTTTTATAGAATCGACCGGCTGTTGTAGTTTTTAAAGTTTTGTTCTAGAATTCGAATTTGAAAATTGACCTCGCATTCTAGAACGGTGATGCTTGATTCCTGATTTGAAATTAGATTTGAGATAATAATATATAAGATCTCTTTGAATCTGAGGGGCAATTCTCGTAATTTTAAGAACGTTCACAATCTGATCTCAGTCTCAATCTGTCAAAAATACCTCTAATTTCCCTACATTTTTGGCAAGTTTTTGACATTGATTGTCGCTGAGATGAGATTATGACTTGAATTTGAACGTTTTGTGAGTACACAATTGGCCTTCTGATTTGAAATTAGATCTGACATGTACGAACTCTTTGGATCAGTTTTCAATGGAGTGTCATACTTCTTAATGGGCCTTTCGTATCGTTATTTTATAGGTATAATTTGGTATGAGTTATTATGACGTGAGCCAGTTTCAGATCAAAATCGATATAAAGATTCATAAAAACACGTTCAACTTTTCTCAAACATTGGGTTAATTTCATTGAATCGGGTTTCATGTTCTATTAATTATTTACACTAGAATACATTTATTACTACTTATGTAGGTAATAAAACGAGGCTCTCAATAAAATAAGTAACGAGACAGGGACTAAATAATTTTGGAGAGGTATTCACATCGAAATCTAATCGCTATTAAGAATAGTCACTGCAATCATCTATGGTTATCATTTAATGCAAGACATATACTCGTAGAACATATTTTATCTAAGTACATATTTTATGCTGAAATCTTGAAGAGAAAACAAAACACATAAATAGTTAGTTGTAAAAGTAACAATTTTAATCTGAATTTAAAAAATCATAGAAAATCTTCAAAGTAAGTTGACTTCAGAGGACCTACAAAATGTTTACAACCTCTTCTATCAGCAAACAAATATATAGGCAATGTAGAATTAAAAAAAATACAAGTTTATATTTCGAACATACCTAATACTGTTTTTATAAACAAGCCCGCCATTTTATGAAAGCCGCCATGTCTACGCAGAGTGGTTAGCATCTGGCAAAGTGAGATTTTCAGGCGAATTTCCACTAAACGTGTACCAAAAATGTGTTTAGGGCTTCAACGTTTTAGTTTGTTACCTCTAACCTTCACTACGCTTGTCTACATGAGTTTTATAACTCAGGCATCATAGGTTTTAAAAGCACGTGTGAAAAAAACCATTTTAGTGCCCATGTATGTAATTAGAGGCTCGGTCTAATAAAAATCCCGCTGATATTTGACAGAAATCAATGAATCTGCCTAGTCTTTTCCCAATCATCTTGTGGTCGGATTCGAGTCTAACTGGATGCAGCTGAATACCGGTATTTTATTTACATGGAGCGACTACCTATGTGACCTCCACAACCCAGTTTCTAGGTAACATAATACCCCTTGGTAAGACGGTTGTCAGACTTTTTGGGCTTACCCGTACCGACTGTTAAAGATCAACGAATAACAGCCAGTTACCAGACAGTGAAACTTCTATAAAAGCATAAATTTAAGCGTCATCGCTTTACTTTTTTATACGACAACGCTTCATTTTTTTTTTTTGATGTTGGTAAATCATCAAATGACCCCCTCCCACTCTGGGTGGAGCGGAAGGGAGTGTCAGACTCTTACTGACTAAAACCCACCCGTGTTCCTTCCTTAGCCCTTTGTGTTCCGGGGCAGCGGTAACCCTTTCGGACAATCTCGCAGATCCGGCAGGCTTCGGCCCTAACGGGCCCCTTCACTGATGCTGACGTCTGTTTGAGCCCCGACTCCTAAACCGACTGTTAAAGATCTACGAGTAACCACCGGGACCAACGACTTAACGTTAAGGTTACCAGACAGTGAAACTTCTTTAAAAGCATAAATTGAAGCGTCATCGCTTTAATTTTATACGTCAACGCTCCCTTAGATTTCCTTTGAAAGCAGAGTTAGGAAATTATTCACCACCATTTTTAAAGACAGTCTCCTATTTGCACAATGCAAATGTGACTAGAGCAAGTGAATATAAAAAGTGGAACTGCAAACCGTTTCTTTCATTTATTTCTTTGATAAAGACGGAGAGGGTTGGAATTTTGCAGCTGAGGCCAATTGTTACTTTACTCGGTCGGATTTGCATGTTGGTAATGCATTTCTCTTTGTTGGAAAGAAGGATGAACTGATGTTATGTCAGTATGAATAAAAAGCAGATTTTTCCTTTAATCCGTGAAGCTTTGGCATTAATGTTGAATCTGTAATTGGTTATTTTGCGAGACCCTTTGTGTTCGTTTGTTATTCAGCATTTAAGTATCTTTGGTTCAGTTGTGATCTGACATTATTATCTTGGAATGAAAAAGTGTTGTAGGTAAAATTATTTTATAAACTACAGTTTTTAGGGTCCGTACCCAAAGGGTAAAAACGGAACCCTATTACTAAGACTCCACTGGCTGTCTGTCTGTCATCAGGCTGTATCTCATGAACCCTGATAGCTAGAAAGTTGACATTTTCATAGAAATTATGTATTTCTGTTGCCGCTATAACAACAAATAAAAAAAATAAATTTAAAATTTAAAAAACCCCCGACAAAAATAAAATTAAGGAATCCCTACAAAAAGCATGAAATAAAAAAATAAATTTAAAAAAATCTTATGGAAGTCGGGGGACCGTTCTGTGGAACACCTTCTATTCTGAGGTCCCCCTTTCCCCTTCTTTTATTTTCTTCCGTTTTAAGATTCTGGTAATTTGGTGTTTAATCAGGTTTTTTATCCGTCTAAAAATATTGATTAATTTATAGTTGAAGTATAATTTTTAAGACTAAACAGATTTTTTTGTTTTATTATATTTTTCAAGTTTTTAGTTTAAATTTCGTTAGGTAGTTAATATTCCTCATTCCCTTTCAATATAGTGTAAATTATTCTACTTGTCAAGCCCTTGCATTTGATACCTATATTGAAGGAGTTGTGAAAAAAAATGTAATTCGCCATTTTGTGGTGGCGGCCATCTTGGATTTGAAATTTTTAATAGTGTATAGTATTCTACTAGTCAAGCCCTTTCATTTGATACCCATATTGAGGGAGTTGAGAAAAAAAAAAAATCGCCACTTTGTTGTGGCGGCCATCTTGGATTTAAAATTTTGTTATAGTGTATAGTATTCTACTATTGAAGCCCTTTCATTTGATACCCATATTGAGGGAATTGTGTAAAAAATATGTTATCCGCCATTTTGTAGCGGCGGCCATCTTGGACCGATTTTCATCAAACATAACTAAGAACACTCCCGACTAATACACCTTTCAAACAAAAAAAACTAAATCAAAATCGGTTCATCCGTTCGGGAGCTACGATGCCACAGACAGACACACACACACACACAGACACGTCAAACTTATAACACCCCGTCGTTTTTGCGTCGGGGGTTAATAAAAATAAATTAAAGTTAAAATTTAAAGGGGCTTAAAAGAAACGTTTTTTTCAGCGTTTTATGCCTTGTGGTACGGAACCCTTCGTGTGCGAGTTCGACTCGCACTTGGCCGGTTTTTGTATCTGCAGTGTGTAATCCTGATTTTTCATAGATCAGTTATATTGTGTCATTTATTTATTGATATGGCACTTCAACGACTTATTCACTAAGGCATACACAAACATAAATCACATACAGTTTTAGGAATTGTGAAGTCGCCACTTACGCTAGCACAGCAATAGCAGTTAAACTACTAGTAAAGAAATAAAAGAAAGAAAATACATTTATTTAGCACAGACTCAGGGTATAATTTTACAAAAATCGCTGTAATACATATTTTTTTATTTCTTAACAAAAACATAAATTTGAAATTAAGATATCCCTAACTTAAGAAATGCTGGGTTTCCCTTACAAACTTCCATCCCCTACATCACCCCCCTTTAGGATTAGTTTTGAGACAAAACTAACTTATGTTCTGTCTCAGGATGCCAGCTGTCTCCTTACCAAATTTTATCGAAATCCGTTTTGTAGTTTATGCGTGAAAATGTAACATACAGACAGACACACGAGTTACTTTCGAATTAATAAAATCACAAGTCATCATCATCTGCCTAGCCTTTTTCTAACTATGTTGGTTCGGCTTCGAGTTTAACCGGATGCAGCTGAATACCAGTATTTTACATGGAGCGACTGCCTATCTGACCTCCACAAGCCAATTACCGGGTATTACGATACCCCTTGTTAAGACTGGTTGTCAGACTTTCGGGCTTGTGACTACCAGTAACGACTGTCAATGATCCACGAATGACAGCCGGGACCAACGGCCCCGGCTGTCAGTCGATCCGAAGCACGGAGGGGTCTATGGATGTTTAGGTATTTTTTTTTTGTTTTTTTTACTGAAACAACCACAGAGTAACAACAAACGTAATTTGACCCCTCTTTCAGTCTCTACGAAATTGTTATTCGTTACCACGTATGTTTTAGTACTATATATGTGTTTTGCTAGGTAAAATGAAAAACATTTTTTTCTCCATACTCGAGTGACCCACCCTAGGGGCTTGGCCCTACATGAGATCTGATAACTTTTTAACAATGAAAGCGTTGTGTAAGTTTTAGCAACCTACATGAAATGTTTTTAGTGGGTTTTTTTTTGTGAGGTTCCTATTTCTTTTTTTAGCGGTGATGAAAAGCAACTCCCTTTAAGGGAGTTAGAGGGTGGCATACCTACCGGTCCACCTTTTTTGTTTTTTTTTTTTTTCAAAATGGCTTCCACGCATGAGAAATATATAAATCGATATAGCTGACATTAATGCGATCAGAAAACATTATGGTATGATAGAGTATCACGCTTCCGAGATATTCACGTCCGAAATTGATCACGTGACATCTATATTTTTTGAACTTGCTAGAACTTGTTGCGTATATTTTTGATTGCTTTAAACTTTCAGAGTGATTATTTATAACATCTAAGCAACGTGATCTAAGCAATTCGCGTTAATAGATAATTTTGAATTGTGCGCTGGTGTTTTCCCTAACTCCGTCAGCAGATCTGAAGAAAATTGCAATAGGCTATTTGACAATGTAAAAAATAAGGTCATAATTATTGACACTCGTATAGATTATCGCTTTTAAAATCGATTTGCATTAATTTTACTACAAAACAATGTATTATTTATTAAAAAAATCCCGAAAAAACTTCATCTTTTTAAATCTGGCGCCACGTAATCGAAAACGGTCTGGATTGGCTGAACTTATGATGACGTCATGATATAGTAAATTTCTGTCTATCGTTGACAGAACAGATGACTTTTGTCTAGTATCTCGACCGTTTCAACGTTTGTTTACGTGTATTTTGACGTCACGACGCCATATTGTTAAAGATAGCGTTTTGGCGGCTTATTTAAACAGTACATTTTTATTTACTATTTTCTAAAAGAAATACATTATGCAATTTGAAGTAATAGGTTTTTGTGGGCTCGTTAGACACCATTAAATAATCTGAGATGTTTATCAGAAACCAGTCAAATAGCCTATTGTATCATCAAAATAACTTGATACCTTGGTTTTCCTAAGGATCTCTTCATTTCGATCACGTAAAGAAACTCCAAGCATAGCGCTCTCCATTGCCCTTTGGGTAACTTTCAGCCTTCTAATGAGGTCCATTGTGAGCGACTATGTTTCCGTATCATAGGTCATCACTGGCAACACGCACTGGTCAAAGACTTTCATCTTTAGACATAACGGTATGTAGGACGAGAAGATATTGAGTAGCTCTTCCAAAACTACCCAGCCGAGTCAAAGACAAAGACAATGGATTCGACGATTGCCCTCTTTCTCGAAGTTGGACCTACCTAATTGGACAGTTTGTCCCAGGTAAACATAGTCGTCCAATACTTCGAGTGTAGAGTCTCCGATCTTCATAAGGGTGGGTGTTACATGGGCATTTTGCCATTTTTCGATTCAGGGATCTGTTTGTGAAATATCGTTTTTGTTAGAGTCAAGTCCTCCCCCCTGCCAGCTAAATGGTTGCTTTTGGAATGTGATAAAATTCACGGCAGTAGTACATATAACGAAATTAAAAGGAAAACTGTCACAGTTAAGTAGGCTTTACAAGTTTACGAGTAATAGTCGATCAACTTAAATTTAGTTACAATGTATGGGAGAACATATTTTTCAACTGTAATAAGTTTGTTTTTGAAAAAAAAAGGGGTAAAAAAGGATTCCGTAGTTACGGAACCCTTCATTGTGCGTGGTCCGACATGCACTTGGCCGGTTTTTTTTCCATGTTCATTTAAGACCCACTTTTTTTAAAACTACTGAGGTCATCGAGCATTCTAATGAGATCCTCCATAGTCTCAGCCATGATTCTATACCTGCGGCAAACCAAACGTGAGTGATGTACAGTCACGAGCATAAGTATGTATACACTTGGCTTTATTCAAAGACGATTTGCTCCTTCAGTTTTGAATGAAATTTTATGTTATTACGAACAAAGTATTTTCGAACCCATAGGTTTGCATAAAGTGTCGTATTTCAACGTTGCATTCGCTATTTCACGAAAAAAACGCAATTAAAGTTGCCACGTGTTGACATATTAGTGCTCGTGACTGTACTCGCCATTGATGTTGATACCTTGCCCTCTCCAGGCCAGAACCTTCCAAACATCCTCCAGTACAGTGGTGAACAGTTTCGGAGAGATTACGTTATTGTAGTAAAACCAAGGGCCGTACTAAGAAGTATTAATGCCATTATGATTCCAGTCCCTAAAAGAGATGGTGCTATCGGTCATGAATAGTTCCATCTCTCTCTCACACTAGAATCATGATGGCGTTAAAACGTCATAATACAGTACTAGGACAACTTTACCTATTACTTTTACGCATTGAAGGACCAATTTTCACTGGTCCTCTAGCCCATTTACGTGCCACTCAAGAAGGTTCCACCTTAGTTGGTTTTATCGCGAACTATCTTTCTTTGACGAGTAGTTACTTAAGAGCTTATACTACCTCAAATAGCTTAGCATGATCCTCCGTTATGTCGAAAATTCCGCAGCATTAATTTTGAAATAAATATATGCTAAAGTTGAGGATTAATGTAAGGTCTTATGTTAGACGAAAACACGATTCCATAAAATTTTCTCGATAGAAAAAAAATCCAAAGTTATCTCCAAACCGAACAATAAACCGCTGGTATTCAAAAAATACTTCAAATTAGATCATGAAACTTTGCATACTAACTGAACTAACTATAAAGCAGGTCTTATGTTAGTTAGTTTTTTTGAATTACCTTTATTTTCACCGTAAAAAGCAAATACCTAAACTATTGGCGCTGCCTCCCGCCCAGCACCGCACTCTGTCTCGCTTTCACACAGTCTGCGAGCAGTATCGTGCGAGCGAGATAAAGAGTGAATTTTAGCTGAGGTAGTATAGGCTCTTAAGCAAAACCGTACACAAAATACGTGAATTGACGTGGAGTTCCGGACACCAGCCCGTATTACCTATTACTTATGCAAAAGCTTATTTGAAGCCGGACCTTCATTACTCGGCCTTTTCATATTTTTGGACTCAATTAAATGAATAGCATTCCCTTGTACAACACCTACGCGAATTTTCAATAGCATCCGATATAGTTAAAGGCTAACCTTACAATAAACAGACTTACTCACGGGCGATTTTATGGCGCACTGGATTTTCAACTCTCGGTGTTGAGCCGAGTATTTAGAATCCAACATACAGCAACCCAGAGCGTCAAAAAATGACACAGTTGGATTTTCAATTCTCGGCGCTAAGCAGTCCTTATATAATACAGTGTTCGAAAAAAATCGCCTGTGGGTACGAGGGCTTTATCTATACTTAATATTATAAAGCTGCAGAGTTTGTTTGTTTGTTTGTTTGTTTGAACGCGCTAATCTCTGGAACTACTGGTCCGATTTGAATGATTCTTTTAATGTTGGGTAGTCCATTTATCGAGGAAGGCTATATAACATCACGCTACGACCCTAAGGAGCCGGGCAGCGTGTGACACCGCGGGGAACAGCTAGTAGTAATATAAAGTTGGAACACAGCTGCCCCGCACCCTAATTTTGTAACACACTTTGAACCTCAATCTGAGTAATTTGGAGGATATTGCTAATCCATTGCTTCATATGTTCGAAAAATTTGTCTACTCAGTAATGTAAATGAATGAAAAAAACGTATTGAATATTGCTGAACTGTCAAACTGTTACTATGTTACGCAATTGCCCCACAGGTTGCTACGTAACACGCCAAGAAGACAATAAAGTAATACAATAAATAAATCATAGTAACGTTAAATTGCAACGTACGGTAATAATTCATCAGCATCATCAGTAGGTATTGGTATTAGGAAAAACAAATAAAAATCCGTCCTAACCTACGGTGCTCAGACCTGGTCTCTCACCGAATTGCAAAAGTTCCGCCTTGGGGTTTGCCAAAGAGCAATGGAGCTCAGCATTTTAGGCGTTAAACACCACGCTGCGCTTCAAAACGGGGATCCTAATCGTAGGCAAAAATGCTGCCATGCTGCAATGGGATTGGACGGATCACGTCAGCCGCATGCAAAATGACCGCTGGGCCACAGTCTCCACACGGTGGGTGCCTGAGGATGGATGGCGCCGCCGAGACCGGCCCAGGAAGAGGTGGCGAGACGACCTAGACCCGTACCGCAAGAGTTGGATCGAAGTGACACCAAAAAAGGATGCCTGAAAGAATTTGAGGGAGGCCTTTGCTCATCAGTGGAGCAGTGAAATAAAAAAAAAGAAATGTTGGTACTTTTCTTTTTTTGTTTTTAGGATGCATGAAGAAGCCTCCTCGTGTAGCGCAGTTTATTCCGCCAGTTAATCAAGCAAACCGAGCGTTCGGCGCATCATGGACAGTCACACCCAACACCTCATTTGACTGGCCAATTCTTCCCTTGCGGTAGTAGGGCTAACGCCGCCTGGTTTTCGACTGACCTCCCACCGGAGTCCGGCGTGAAGCAGCCTGCTGTGTTTCGTCGATGCGTTAGTTCCAGTTCCATCATAGACCTCATCCATCGCTTTCCATCAGGCGTGATCGAGGTCAACAGCGGTCCCATTCAGCAATAAAACAAATAAAAAAAGTACTTAATCATTCTAATGAAGAACAATCGTCAATAAATCAACAAAGCTTTATGGGGGCTATCACTCACGTTTTTATGCCGTTTCCATCAACATAATGAGTCCAATATTTTTGACTCAATCCGTTCGGGCATCATAACAAAACATTCAAATCTATATTAATAATAAAGCTGAAGATTTCGTTTGTTTTTTGTTTGTTTGGACGGGCTAATCCTTGGAACTAAAAGTTAGATTTGATAGCCCAATAGGCTATTTGACTGGTTTCTGATAAACATCTCAGATTATTTAATGGTGTCTAACGAGCCCACAAAAACCTATTGCTTCAAATTGCATAATGTATTTCTTTTAAAAAATAGTAAATAAAAATGTACTGTTTAAATAAGCCGCCAAAACGCTATCTTTAACAATATGGCGTCGTGACGTCACGATTCCCGTAAACAAACGTTGAAACGGTCGAGATACTAGACAAAAGTCATCTGTTCTGTCAACGATAGACAGAAATTTACTACATCATGACGTCATCTTAAGTTCAGCCAATCCAGACCGTTTTCGATTACGTGGCGCCAGATTTAAAAAGATGAAGTTTTTTCGGGATTTTTTTAATAAATAATACATTGTTTTGTAGTAAAATTAATGCAAATCGATTTTAAAAGCGATAATCTATATCAGAGTGTCAATAATTATGACCTTATTTTTTACATTGTCAAATAGCCTATTCTTGAGGAAGACTATAGGCTATAACATCACGCTATGAACCTTAGGAGCCGAACAAAAGAAAAAAAAAGTCAAAAAGAACGTTAAGTAAAAAGATGTAATAGAGCGGGTAGGCGATGCGATGCGACGGGGTGGGAACAAGAAATTTCAGAAAGCTAGAAGCTTAGTATATTATAATAATAGAACGTATTGCCAGCCTTAACTACGTTTGTTCTGGTTATATTGAAAGTGTATTCGCAAGAATTTCAATTTTTTTTTAATGCTTCATGTGATCGAGAGATGATTGAGTACAGGTAAACGATGCAATCGATTTTAGTCAAGCTGTGTGCTTAATATACAATAAGAATCAATTAACTTGAGACGCAAAACTCCTGTAAATGTTTGACGTTTCAATTACGCCCACTAAGGTTATTATTGATCGAGTATTTATGGAAGCATATCTTGAAAATGTAAGCACCAAGATATTCCAAGAACAGTCTAATTGAACAATGCTCAAATATCTTCTGAAACATTAAAGTCGGAATAGAATGAATACGAGAAAGAATGCCACAAAGACTTCTCAGAACTAACTGACAATATCGTTTTCATACTGCTTTTGTCAAGAACTGTAAAATAACCATAAAGTACATTTCTGCCGAGGAGCTGCGATAAAAAATCCGAGCGAAACTCGAAAACATTTAACTTCACAACTTTTTGCGGACTTACACTTCTCGTTTTTTTCGTACTTTTCACTCAGTTCCCATTGACCATAATACAGTCGAGGCTTCTAAAAGTTCTCCGCTGCCTAACTTTAAAGTTACGAAGTATTTTAACTATGTATGGTAGTTGGAACCTCTTTAAGTAGTGCAAAAAAGGCAGAAGATATATCTTCCTTGAATGTAGACGCAATAGAATATTGATGAGGCTTACGACTCGAGGCGGTGGCTGTGCAGGGCTACTGTTTCGTTCATATGTACATATTTAGGTATTTGCTGTAATACCTAATGGGGTTGATGCAGATGGTTAGATTGGAAGCAGAATTCTAAGATGATTGCGAAATGGCAATACTACAATGCCAAGTTACCTGGTAAAGTGGGGCTACCTCAAGGGTACTGCAGCAGTTTGTACATGTGGAGCTGAGTTACAAAATATGCTCCACCTCCTTTCCTGCCCTCTGTGCCCAAATACATCCAGCCAAAGTGACCTCTGCGCTACCACCGATAACGCCGTGCAAGTAGCGAAGTTTTGGGCCAACACGATTTGAATAACTGTCGTGTTAGGGACGCGAAGAAGAAGAATGCCAAGTTTTGAGAAAAGAGAGATTTCAGGAAGAACTACAGCAACAGGTACATTGGAAACACAGCAGCTGTTATTGATCCACAATCTTTTACGACGATCCCGACCACCAAATCTATGATTGGCTGAAGAACACTCGATGTAGATACAGACCACACACCTTAAGCCTCATTGAATTGAACACTCTCAGTCCGAGATAGTATTTGATCTCACAAGAATACATCGTCGTTCGATTCAACTGGATTCAGACGCTAACGTTTGAGCGAGCTCGATTGAATGTACCAGACTGCCTCAATAGAGTAGTGCTACAATCCGTGTAGCCAATAGCGAACTTGAGCAAGTTACTTGTATTGATTCAACGCAGCTTCTTATGAGTTACATACATCCAAGTTCCTAGTTTTTGTTCTCTAGTAACGCCACCGACTAAATAGAAATAGCTTAAGCCGTGGTTAGCTAGGTGATTGCGGGGATGACTGCCCAGAGTCTGTAAGTCAGAGTGTTTTTTTTTTCAATTGCGGCTACGGGTCATGGACGAGTAAATCCCGTGCTTTCATATTATGGTAAGAGGAACCAGGTAGTTAGGAGTCCGGCATAATCTCTCGTCTTCTCCAGACGGAAGGTAGGAATCTATTTGGATTCCCTAGACAATTTTAATGCACCCTAGTTCGCATGAGGTGCGACCGGCACGCGGCCACATCTCGGTATGTGCGATAAAATGCCGCATCGTTCACCTCGTCAGCACGACAAGAATGCAGTACATCGTGCAGCTCTAGAAAGGACTTAAGTCCAAGACGTTGTGTGAATAAGTTATGAAAGTTTTTAATTACAACAGTGGTAGGTAACTCCGCGTAGTATTAAATGATTAAATGATGATGATTAAATGATTTTTATTTCTGTAAGTAGGTTTGTACAAACACTTTTACACGTCAATCATATTTTTTTTAAACTAGATGAGGTCGGCGTTTCCTAACTGACTATTCTGAGAAGAAAGGCCGAAACAAACTCAGAAGTCACAGTCTCTTTTAAAGTCCAGACAAAATCTTGGTCAGATCGTGTGAAGACCATGTAGATTGGTGTCTGAAATGGTCTTTTGAGGAAAGAACCACACAGATTGAGCGGACCTGTCCAATCAGTGCACGCATTTGTCAAAAATCGTGCAGCTCAACTCAGAACTTGAGGAGCTCAACGATTCGACGAACAATACCAAAGACAGGACATTTGGGTAGGCCGCATAAACTACTCAAACTGCCAGATCATGATTAAAACTAAGAAGGAACAAAAGAAATGACCCACATAGTCCTCACATTCACAATAATTAAATAAAAAAATAATAATAATATAAATTACTTACAAAGTAAATATTCATGTCATTGTCTAAATAAAATTCATCAATGTCAATGTGTATATAAAAAATCCGGACATAATCTTTGAGGACCATGTAGATTAGTGTCTGAAATGGTCTTTTGAGGAAAGAACCACACAGATTGAGCGGACCTGTCCAGTCAGTGCACGCATTTGTCAGTAACCGTGCAGCTCAACTCGGAACTTAAGGAGCTCAACGATTCGACGAACAATACCAAAGACAGGACATTTGGGTAGGCCGCATAAACTACTCAAACTGCCAGATCATGATTAAAACGAAGAGAGAAAAAAACAAAAAAAAATTACCCACATAGTCCTCACATTCACAATAATTAAAATCATATAATACTTTATACAGTAAATGTACATGTCATTATTTAAGTAAATAGATACTTAAAAAAAGAAAATTATTAAAGTGTAAATTAGAAAAATAAAAACAACATTCTAAACCTATTGGAGCAGCTCAATCCCAAGCCTTTTTGTCCTCAATATAGTCTTTTACAGTATAATAGGCTTTCTGACATAGTTTTCGCTTTATAAAAGATTTGAATTTATTAAGGCTTAGTTCTTGAATGTGGCTAGGAAGTTTATTATAAAAACGTATACATTGGCATCTAAACGAGCCACCTATTTTTTTGAGCCTTGTTGTTGGAACAACAAATTTGTGTTTGTTCCTAGTATTTATGTTATGGATATCACTGTATTTTTTAAACAGATTAATATTTTTATGTGCATACAAAAGATTATCATAAATGTACTGAGAAGGCACAGTCATTATATTAATCTCTTTAAATTTGTCTCTGAGGGAGTGTCTGGGACTTAATTTATAAATGGAACGAATTGCCCTTTTTTGTAATATAAAAATTGTCTGAATATCGGCGGCATTTCCCCACAACAGAATACCGTACGACATCACACTATGAAAATAACTAAAGTATACTAAACGGGCTGTCTCTAAATCAGTTAAATCACGAATTTTCCTGACGGCGTATGCTGCAGAGCTAAGCTTTTTTGACAATTTGTCTATATGGGGGCCCCATTGAAGCTTGGCATCCAACGTTATGCCCAGGAACACTGTGGTATCTTCGGGTTTCAACTCTTCATCCTTAATGAGAACACTAGTTTCTACTTGTCTAACGTGGGGTATGGTAAACTTAATACATTTCGTTTTTTTTCCGTTAAGAAGTAGGTTATTGACATTAAACCAGTTAACTACTTTTGCAAGGGCGTTATTTACATTGTCAGTAACCAGCTGCTGACGTTTGAGTTTAAATAAAAGTGAAGTGTCATCTGCAAACAACACTATATCATGTTCATCCCTTATGAGGTAAGGCAAGTCATTTATATAAATAATAAATAAAAATGGGCCGAGAATTGAGCCCTGGGGGACCCCCATTCTTACCACAGATCCGGGTGACCTTTTTCCGTTAACATCAACTCTCTGAATCCTATCACTTAAGTAAGAAGTAAGAAGATCCAGAGAGGCGTTCCGGATTCCGTAGTGGTGCAGTTTCCTGATTAATGTTTCATGAAGAACACAATCGAATGCCTTGGACAAATCGCAAAAGATGCCCAAAGCATCGCATTTGTCCTCCCATGCATTATAAATATGTCCTAAAAGTTCAACTCCTGCATCGGTAGTCGAACGACCCCTTGTAAATCCGAACTGTTTGTTATGTAGTAATTTATTTTTATTAAAAAATCTTTGCAATTGATTTAAAATAAGTTTTTCAAAAATTTTACTAAAGGTAGGTAGTACTGAAATAGGTCTATAATTAGTAGGGTCTGATGTACTACCCGATTTAAACAACGGTATTATTTTACTGTTTTTCATAAGATCAGGAAACTCACCACGGTCAATACAATTATTAAATATAACAACTAAAGTAGGTGCTACAATGTCTATAATCGACTTAGCAACATCCACAGAATTACCCCATAGATCTGCGGTCTTTTTAACATTTAACGTGTGAAAAGTTTTAATTATATCTTTACAGGTTACATATTGGAAGTGAAATTCAGAATCGCAAACTGGAACGTTTTCTTTAAGTAAAGACTCTGCAGCAATGGGTGATGAGTTAAGAGATTTAGTAGTTGATACGGGAATCTCTGCAAAGAAATTTTCAAAGGCCGCGGCGACTTGACAATCTGATTTAATTATATTGTCATCAATAACAAGGCTGTAGTCATTACTTCGGGTGCATGACCTTCCCGTTTCGCTATTAATGACATTCCAAGTCGTTTTAATAATGTTACTACTATTTTTAATTTTTGAACTCAAATAACGTGACTTGGCAATACTACAAACTTTTTTAAATATTTTAGAATAATTCTTAACATACAAATTAAATTCAGCAGTGTTTATACAAATCCGTTCTTCATATAATTCATAAAGTCGTTTTCTACTTTTATGTATACCAATGGTGGCCCAGTCACTGAAGGAAGCAATACTATTAACCGATAATGTTTTTGGAATAAATGTGTTATCAAATTGTGTGCAATACATATTAAAAAAATCATTATATTGTTGATTAGGGTCATCATTAGTGAACAAAAGTGGTAATTTACCCATGAGTTTAGTTTTAAATGTTTCCAAGCGATTAGTTGTTTTTGGATTAACAGTGATATCTTTTTTAGTAATTTTTTTGTTTTTATTTGGAATAGTGATTAATTGTCCACAATGATCTGAGTCTATTAGGTTAATAATGTCTTTGTGGGTTGGTATAACATCTGTATAAATGTTATCTAGGCATGTGGCACTAGTAGGAGTTATTCTAGTGGGCTCCAAAAATTGGTTTGCAAGATTGTATGACTGAAACAAACTTATAATTTTAGTACTTAACCCAGAATTTTCTAACAAATTAACATTAAAATCACCACAAATGATGATGGACTTGTTTGTATTACAGATTTTGTGCAACACTTCATCCATAACTTTTTCAAAACAATCATACAATCCTGAAGGAGGTCTGTACACACTTAATATAATGAACTGCTCCAATTCTATACAGGCTATTTCAATTGTCCGTTCAACAGAGAGGCTCACAATATCCTTTCGGTCTTTAAACTTAAGCTGGTTATTTATTAAAATTAATGAGCCACCATGTATAGCATTTACTCTGCTGAATGAACTACCAACCTGGTGATTACTAAAATTGAACATGAACTGGTGACTTTTAAGCCAATGTTCTGTCATACAAAGAATATCTATATTGTAACAATTCAGGAATAATTCTACTTCTAAGTCTTTGTTTGAAAAACCTTGAATATTTTGATGCACCAGATTGATACTATTTAATTTTTTTACACTTTCATTTGACTTATTTACATTTTTGCAAGAGGTTGCCTCTATTGTCTGAACTGCAACATAAGGTAACAAGCTGCTACTGTGTTATACAATATGGCACATAGAGTTGGTATGACCCTTCGGCTCGCTTGCACCACAAATCATTAAATGTATTTAACGCTAAACATAATTACTTAAAACTTGATTATGTTTCTGTCATCTTCAAACGATTGTCAGAAACAGTTTAAGAGGAAATGCGGATGGTCGTTTCTGCATAGAAACGCTCTCGCCTATTTTCTTTCTGGTTAATGACCATAAAGCAATGATTTTTTTACAGAATAATAAATATTAACTACTTGTATGTCCCTATGTTTTCCTTTTTGATGATACATTATTTTTATAAGCATTAGAACCCTCAAAAAATGCCGATTTAAACCGCTGTCAACCGAGGCCTAGTGCACCAATTTGACAACTATGAATGAAAAAAGAAAAACATAGGGACACAGTATATATCCTTCTTATTCAGTTTATGAAATATCTTTTAAATTGGTCCAATATTGGATATAGGCGAGAGCCAAACCTCGAATTACGACTTTTTACTTAGGCTTTTTCAAAAGTCTCTCCGACCGCATTTCCTCTTAACAGCACATTTTAGATAAGTTTAGTATTTAAAGCGTTTAGTGGTTTGTGTTGCAGTAGGCCTAAAAATGCGACTAGAATTAATTTTCTTACTTGTTAAGCGATATTAATATCAAAATGTATAAAATCTATAAAAAAATAAAACCCATATTCTTAATTACATAAAACTGGTACCACTAAGTTTCCGCTCTGTTGAACATCCTTCCTCAAATTATTTGTAATGTTATGGAGAACAATGTTATTTCACTTACGACCTTTATGACACGGTGAGTGACAAAGGTATGGGACGGTTTATGTTAGCACAGTGGCGACTTTTTGCTGGGTTCACTGTGCTAAATGTGGTTCAAACAGTGTTTAAGAATAAAAACCCTACTTACGTCAAAACTTCTGAAAGTATGCTCGTGCAGTTTCTGAAGACGATGACAAAAAATTTGTGAACATAGGTAAATCGATACTTTAAGTTTGATTCTAATTGGCACCAGCGAAACTATTACATTGTATTGTTTACACACCATATTTTGGCATTGTAAACCAGAACTGCCGCATTTAAAGCCTTCAAAAGTAAAACACGCTCCGAAAACTGCTAGTAAACAATAAAAACCATCAAGATAATAACGTTCGCAGTTCTGTTCGCCCCAAAAACGAAACGAAGCGTAAAGATAAGCTATTACCCAATGTAATCAAGAATCCATTCAATTTAAAAAACAAAAGAGCGAATCATTTGTTACTTCCATTAACAGGAGTACCGAAACGTCGATACGGTGGACAACTGGAAAGTCGGAACCTATTAAATTTCATTCTGTTACAATTTCCTTGTTGCTGTGAATGAAAATCAATCAGCCGTTGGGCTGGTAACCGATATTCGTTGATCAATAAATACGATATATAGAGGTTCTAGTGGATTTAAATCCTTTGCATGGAGGAGTGTGGTCTTTTGGTACGAAGACGCGGATATGCAGTGACCCTGTGAGCATTTAAATAAAAAATTAGTGCGGACTAACAGAGAATGTGTTCTCTCTGTGCATAATAAAATGACTCTGGACGGTTTTCGCAGGGTACAAGACTAATGCATGGCCTAGCCTAGACGCTCAATCCGTAAGGTACATTAGAGGGTTCTTCATTAGTTGGAGAAAAAAGCATAAAACATTATAATTACCTATATCATAATTGCAATGAAGTAGACGGCGAAATAGCGTTCAACTTTTCTTCTGAACAACCTTCTGGCAAATATTATTGTCAAAAATTAACAAAGGTAAGCACTGTTCCAAAATAATAGGACAGTTACCGGTGGGATGTAATGGACCAATTAAATCTTAGAATATAACGTTACTATAGTTCTCAGACCAAAAGCATTAGCAATGTACAGTCAACAAAAGAAATAAGTATGCAGGACCGTCGGATATAGTTGAAGTTTAGTAAGAAACCGATGGATGTTGTCGACTGAAATTTAATTTGATAAATGAGCTGTTTGTTTTCTATTAATAAAATTAAATTTTATTCGAGTACATCCATCGGTTTCTTACTAAACTTCAACTATATCCGACGATCCCGCATACTTATCTCTTTTGGATTACTTCGGTAATTTATTACCGAGACAGAAGAAAGCTAAGACTCGAAATCTCGAAAGGATTTTGTAGTCTGACTTGAGACTGGTTGTAATTTTGTTAAGGGTTTTATAAAACACAATATTTTATTACTGGTTCTGTACATAGACTGAGTCGAGACTGTCTTTAGATATACAACGTTATTTTTAGTACTTATATGTGAAACCTGAATATAGTTTGTTTAGAGTAAGTAACTGAATCGATTCCAATAACTTTTACCCGTGTTATATTTTGTCCCAAAAATATTTAAAAAAGGTTAAAAGTTGAACACCGAGCGACACTAAGTACCTAAGTTATCCAATCTCTGCGCCGAACGGTTAGGTACCTAGGTATTATTATCAATGAGCGCAAGACGGCGCGGCGCGGGTGAGCATGTTTTTGTACGGACAAACAGGTAACTTAACAAGCTTATAACTTTGTGATTTTTCATGACACAGTTTTGAAATTTTGTACATAGATTCTTTACATAAAAAAAAACTAGACACGTGTTTCGGGTTTCGCATATATACTAAAAATAATGTTGACTACAGTGTTGTCTCTCCTTCGCTTTTATAATCCATCCAAAGGTTGTCTTTAAAAGATCGCTCTTAGCGATAAGACCGTCCATTCACCTTTTGTAAAACTTCTACATTTATTTCTGTAATTTATAAGGAGTACATAATAAAGAGTATTCAATTCTATTCTATCACACTGTGAAAACAGAGTGATGATGACCTGACTCGGTTATCATAATGTCCCGTGAAATCTCTTTAAAACCAAACAATGCTGTTCTTAACCCGCTTTTATTAGCTTCACTTGTAATATCTAACTACAATGTAATAAAATCTTAGAAGTAAATTTTTTAATTCGTCTGCACATTGTAATATGAAATTGCACATTATTTTTTAGAAATAAATTAGAAGCTTCATGAGTAGGTACTTGAAAGTATAATTTCAGATTGAAGTACGCAGCCTCCTAGCTGGACTGATTTCGAAATATTCTTAAATATTCATTGCATCGGTCGTAAACACTCAACTAGCGCAGAGCGTAACCAGTTGGAAAATTCCTCAAGCGCTTAGCGCTCCTGTCGCAGCGCTGCAAAAGTACATTTATTTCATTCCCACTTTTTGTATCAAGCGTGTTGTTACGTAAGGGTGATTTACGAATGCACAATTCACTGTAAAAGCGACAGTGAAAAATGTACTACATTATATTGACTTCAGCAAACGATTGTTTTAAAACTGTAATGCTTTCATCCAAGTAGAGTGTCCGCCCACTCCTTGGTTCTCACCAGAAATGAAAATTTAGTGCCCAGTTTAGTTCTAGCTGAGTTTTGTGGGCTCTTATCTTTATTTTTGGGAACAAAGGAAGTTGTTCACCGCAAGAACGTCGAATTTCTTGAACAAACGTTAAATGGCTACTATATGCTTAATATTTTAACGTCGACTTGGAAAAACAAGGGAAAATGTGTGTAACGTTCGAGATCGCATCCTCTCGACTAATTGAATAAATTGAGGAAAGTTGATTATTTATTGAAGGTACTACTTGAACAACCTACTTAGAGATACACATTTAGTGGCCCTTTAACTGATGATTATGATGGTCAAACTTTGCCTCTATCCAAATAAAAAGAGATAGATAAGTCACTTTTGCCATTCGATTTCATATTTAGGAGCCAGCACTAAACATTATTTAGACGCTTGCTTTTGAAGCTAACACAAATACACAGAAATTACTAGTAACAAACATTGATTGCCACTTTATCTTTGTAGTGAAACTGACCCAACTTGACCGAACACAATACCAAACCACTGCCCGAACGCTAAATCAAAATAGGCACACTATGAAATTCCGGTTGCACTATTGCAAATGCAGCCTGCACGAAATTGATCGATGCCGCACGGTGACCGCGGCTGCTGATTCATTTGTGCACCTGTGACACAGGAGTAGATATGCAACAGAGACCAAGCATTATGAACGTTAAACGTGTAAAATGCACGGCCATGTGTGCGTGACGTTGACGGAAAGTTATTCTCGCTGTGTTACACGGTTAGGTACAGCTCAGTAAAATTGTAGTATTTCGCTAACCATTTGCATTTATTTAAGAAGACGCTAAACTTTTTTAATTCTAAATAGATGTTGTGTTTTAGATAACATTAAGGGCCTGTCTGTGCCCACCACGTTTTTTAAACGCGCCGTTGACGCGCGTTTTAGGAACGCGGTTCGACAGCACGCTTTTATCCCACAGAAGGCCTACGGGCTGCGTCTGACTCGCGTGCGTATCGCGTCTGTATCGCTACAAACACGCGTCAACGGCGCGTTTAAAAAACGTGGTGTGCACAGGCCCTAAGTGTTCGTAAATTATAGTCACGAGCATCTCGCTAGCTTTTTCCATATACAAGGTGTAACGTTAAATGCGCAAATCCTCTTAAGGGGTCATTGTACTCATCATTATGAACAACTTTTACTATGAGACCCAAGTTTGGCCCCATAGTAAATGTTATTCATAATGATGAGTACAATGACCTCTTAAGAGGTTTTGCGCATTTAACGTTACACGATGTATATGAATACTATATATATATATGAAAAAGCCACTTGTGTAATACTAATTGGACGTTGCAGTTTATAGTTTTGATGGAAACAAATGCGGTTGCTCTATTTTTTTTCACTGTCCATATTTGTGTTCATTAAACTTTGTACACACACAGCCGCGCACACAAAAATTTACCTATCGCCTCGCGGTTATTCGTACCTCGGCCTCTGTTTTAAACTTACTCATGCACCTGTACTGATACATAGGCGAGTGTATTACCAACCACGGACAACCTATGTATGTACCTATGTGATCGGTGGCCGTTTCAGGACGTTGAACCGCAAGAGCTAATTTGTCTTTGTGTGTGAGCTTCACTTGTCAATTCTGGATACTAGGTACGGTTGTGCGGTTATACTGAAGTAGATTTTGACGGAACAAGTACTTAACACTTGTTTTGCGTAAGTATTTTCCATTTTATTTACATTATACTGGGCCATGGGCAATATTTTTTTTTAGAATAATTATTGTTATTCTTATTTAACTAATAAACTTTTTTTTTTTTGAGCTCATGACTCCTTTCAGCATTTTTCTTTTTGACCTGTACATAGTGTCAAAATAACCCACAAAAGCTAGAAAAAAAAAACACCATGTATATGCGAAAGTCAATACGCTTAAATGACAAAATGACGATAATTTAGACCTTATTCCCATGTTTGCCATTGGCTTGTTTAAATGTTAACAGTAGGAAAACCCAGTCCATCCGTTTGGGAAATACAAGTACTCAAATCCATCCATACTAATATTATGAATGCGAAAGTATCCCTGTTTGTCTGTAACCTTTTACGCCTTACGACTGAACGGATTTAGACATCATTTGGCGCACGGATATACCACGATCTGGGTAGGCTGGTACATTATAAACCACCCATTTTCATACATAATACCTACACAGTAATAAATTAGTAACCATCGAAGTATGACTTACATCATGCATCGAATATTACACATGAGCGGATCAAATCAAATTCAAATTAATCTAGGGCTAGTATTAAATATAAAACCTGCAAGACAATCAAATCCTTAGGATTTCTCGTTAATATTAACGTTCTTTAGCTTTTGAGAAGGGTCACCGCGAAGATTTGAATTTTTTATTGAATTTTCACGAATACCCAAATCAAGATCAGATACGTTTCAGTGTTGATTGTGGTGGCTTATTAATGATCCGCAAATGGTGATTCGTTTGGGAATGCAGACTTGAGGGAAAAGAATTGAAGAAAAATTGAATATAGAATGTATATTTTGAATGTCAATAGGTAGGCACTACCTGTTGTAACAGAAATGGTTGCTAATCTTGCAGTTTCAGTCACTACTTTTCTTTTTGGTTTTCTACGGTCGCTGGACTAGGAGCAGTTGTTGGTAGATTTGATAGTGTAGATTGGTTTCTCCAGAATTAACCGACCAAAATTTCAACCCTATGGGTTTGGAATCACGTACCAAATCCGTGGTAACGGATGGTTGCGCGTCTATGTCCCGAGGCCTTTATTTTTATACACAACTGTCTAGGTACAGACGGCCAGCACATCAAACTACTACAATCTTTAATAGATTTTCAACTTTATCGCTAAAGCATACGGTTCGAAGTTGATTGGGAAAATTTTACAGTTTCTTGTAGCATGATGTGCTGGCTGGCGTCTGCACCTACTCATAAATCTGAAGAGTATTTTTAATATAGGTATATAACTAATAGAGGTCTTGCAGTTGAAATATGTATCCCATTTCTTACAAAAACACCTGTTTTCATTTAATCACGTAATGACAATATGATGATGGATCGTAGCGGAATTGTGAATAAAAGCAAGAAGGTTATGTAATTATGTGCGAACATTTATGTAGTTTATCTTTTCTTTTATAAGGAAAGTATGTAAGGACCTTGATTATTTTTTTGAGTACCTATGGGAAGAAACGAAACTGGTTTTTAACCGACTTCCAAAAAGGAGGAGGTTATATGTTCGACTTTATATGTTTTTTTTTATGTATGTTCACCGATTACTCGAAGACGGCTGGACCGATTCCAAAAATTATTTTTTTGTTTGAAAGGGTATACTCTCGAGGTGGTCCCATTATCATCAAGTTGGAATCTGATGAGAGGATCCCATGGAAATCGAGGTAAACCCTCAAATTTTATAGGTAAACCTATTTCGATTTGGGTATTTTTTAAAGTAACTCGTGCATTTGCTCTTGGAAAGCATCATTTGGTGAAGTGGAACTGATGAAGAAGACTACAGATGGCCATAGGAACTAGGTACTCAATAATAAGTATTTCACGGGTTGCGATTCGATTACTATAATATAGTTGCTAATCAATTTATGCTCGTCCACCCCAGCATCGGGAAAAGCCATATTTTGTAACACGTGATGAGCAGTTGCCATTAGGCTATTGTAACTTAGATAAATTACAAACTGATCCACTAAAAAGTGAAAACTAAAAACTTTTTACAAAAAAAAACAACCGACTTCCAAAAAAAAAACACTACAAATTGAAAACTTCGGAATTAGCGCGTTCAAAGAAACGAACTCTTCAGCTTTATTATTAGAATATACGGAGTATAGATATAAAAAAACTTTTTACAAAAAAAAACAACCGACTTCCAAAAAAAAAACACTACAAATTGAAAAATAACTTTAATTTCGGAAGTCGGCGTCTTTGGTTCCGCATTTTCGTTTATTGACACCGACTTCCGAAATTAAAGTTATTTTTCAATTTGTAGTGTTTTTTTTTTGGAAGTCGGTTGTTTTTTTTTGTAAAAAGTTTTTTTATATCTATACTCCGTATATTCTAATAATAAAGCTGAAGAGTTCGTTTCTTTGAACGCGCTAATCTCTGAAACTACCAATCAGATTACATTGTATTCTGATAGCCCAATTCTTGAGGAAGGCTATTTGACATCACGCTGAGACCCTTAGGAGCCGAACAAAAACAAAAAAACGTCACGAAGACCGCTAAGCGAAAACGATTTAATAGCACGGGTAGGCGATGCGATGCGATGCGACGCGGACAGGGTGGGTCGGGGAACATGAAAATCATGGGCAGAAGGTAGTACAATAATATAGCTAAACCTACATTGAAGGCATCGATCTACTTTGAGACGTGCGTATATTGCATTGCAAAGTACAAAATACTTTATATTCATACTAGCTTTTGCCCGCGGCTTCGCCCGCGAGGTATTTCGATAAAAACTATACTATGTCCTTTCCCTGGATGTAATCTATCTCTCTGCCAAATTTTATCGAAATAAGTTCAGTAGTTTAGGCGTGAAAAGGTAACATACAGACAGACAGAGTTACTTTCGCATTTATAATATTGGTATGGATGTATGTGATTTCCTCAAAACTTATTCCTTTCCTAAATGGAACACAACTCGCTGCTTGACAAAAGAAAAGAAGACCGTCGATATAGTAAGTAGTACAGTCACGAGCAAAAGTATGTATACACTTGGCTTTATTTAAAGGCGATTTTCTCCTTTAATTTTGAATGAAATTTTATATTAGTATGAACATAGTATTTTCGAACCCATAGGTATATGTAAAGTGTCGTATTTCAACGTTGCATTCGTTATTTCGTGAAAAAAATCGCAATTTAAAGTTGCCAAGTGTTGACATATTGGTGCTCGTGACTGTACGTACTTATTTCATAAAATCGTTTGCAAGTAGCTCAACTACAATATAATTACGACGTCAAGCTTTAATTTAGAAGTTAAAATTAAAATAGTTTTGTGGACTCATTCTCGTCGCTGCGCCATTAGAGTCGACAGATTTAATCGTAAGTGTAATGTACACTTCATACAATTTCACCAACTTCTCTGGAACAGCTAGAACTAGTCACCTAGTAACAAAAGAACTCATTAGGTAAAGTGTAATAAACCGAGCTGGTTACTCCGAAACGGAACACGAACGGTTTCATTTCGATTTCATTACGTTGCGCCATTTCCAAGCCGCGGTTTTATGAAATTATTGAAATGAGCTCCGGTATAAAAGCTGCATTGTAATGTGAAAATGTATTTTTTCGTTTTCTTGTTACGTAGGAGAATGGTAATGGACTCAATCAGCTACGTGTGGTAGATTTGCTTAATGAAAATGTAGGTAGTTTAAATCTAGTTATAGATTTTCTTTAGGAGGTTAATAGCTTTATTTGTATGGTCAGAGTTCAGACTACGGTGCACGAACTGTAATATTTTAAACCGACTTCTAAAAAGGAAGAGGTTCTCAATTTAGATTTCACTATTTTTCTTTTAAGTATGTTCGGGCATAACTCCGTCATTTTTAGACAAATTTGCAAAATTCTTTTTTGTTCGAAAGAGGTATATTCCGAAATGGTCCTATTTAAATTTTGTAAAGATCTGATGATGAGTTTCGGAGAAAGACAACGGAACTCTTCAATAAATGCCAGCATATCAACCGCGATTGCTGCTATAGCATATGTATGCATTGTTTACGCAATCACACAACATAACATCACGCCTATACCCTTTAAAGGGGAAGGCAGATATGTTCAATAGCTTACTGTCAATGATATTTATTCACATAGCAAGTAGTGTTATATGAATTTGTTCGGGGTAGGTAGGTACAACTAAAAAGTGAAAAATAAAAAGTTTTTTACTCAACTAATTACAAGTCAAAGGAAAGTTTAATGGGTCAGTTTTTCACGAACTGCTCGTATGCGTGGGGTCCTGAGTTCGACTTGCAGGTCGGGCTAAGTGTTATTGGGTTTTTCTTTATAGAATTCCTTAGTAACAGCCCGGAGGAAAGTTGATTGGAAGTTGACGGTGTGATACCCCCGTGCATCGGAAAGAACGTAGAGCCGTTGGTCCTGAGCCTGATCTCTCTCGGGTCGTGTTGAATTGCCGCCCCATCGAACTATGAGAGTGAGGGAACTGCCGGTCCATTCTGTAAAAATCTCACCGTGAAAACTTAGGTGAAGTGAGTTTGTTTTTTTAGGAATTGACACTATTGACAGCTCGCTCCACGCTCACTTCACCTAAGTTTTCATGGTGAGATTTTTACAGAATCGACCGGCTGAGAGTGCACCTGTGTCTTCGCACACACTTTTGCATAGTAATATCTCGGATCCTGTGTCGAAGAAGAATAGTCATCGCTGAGATTGGTCGCAATGGCCGAAATTCGGTCTGGACGAACATTATCATTATTATTTCATCCAAACCTACCTAATGCTTTAGCCGATAACATCGAGGAAGAAAACCATGACAGTATAATTTTTATTTTAATATTTTCTACCTAACAAACCCATTTGCTGAGACTTCTATCTAGTATAACCCACATAATTATACGTAGACATAACAACAAGACAATCCAATTCATCAACATAATAATTTACTGTCTACGTTTCACTAACTACAGCCCACATTCTATAACTAGGTGCTGACCAATCTGTCTGGCTAGGCACACAGCCAGCCGCTTGCGGTTTGAGTCCCCGACAAACTGAGCTCAATCCGACGACGCCATTTGCTTTCGATCTGAATGAATACTATGAATAGTGATATATTATAATGTGTTTATTTTGTTACATTTGTAGCAAATCAAGCAATCTCTCTCGTATTGTCATAAACTGTTTATGTATAAGAACCGTATGTGATAAAAATATTAGATAGTCAGGAAAGTGATAGCGGATCTAATTACCCAGGGTGTGCAAGACGGTATGCCGCCTGAAGAGGATATCATAACACCCCGAAAACTAAAATTTGAATGTGTTTTTTAGGGTTCCGTACCCAAAGGGTAAAAACGGGACCCTATTACTAAGACTTCGCTGTCTGTCCGTCCGTCCGTCTGTCTGTCACCAGGCTGTATCTCAAGAACCGCGATAGCTAGACAGTTGAAATTTTCACAAATTATGTATTTCTGTTGCCGCTATAACAACACATACTAAAAACAAAATAAAATAAATATTTAAGCGGGCTCCCATACAACAAACGTGTTTTTTTCGGCATTTTTGCCTTGTCGTACGGAACCCTTCGTGTGCGAGTCCGACTCGCACTTGGCCAGTTTTTTATAGACTCATCGGCCAGCCATAGTCTACTTTTAGATATAAGCAATCTTCGAAACGGACGTTCCTAAGCATTGACAAGTGCGCCCTGGTAGTCAGTTTCGTCAGATAGATTAATTAACCTACAGCTTGTGACACGAAAGAAGCAGAATAAAAATACAACGTATTCAAATCCTGTAGCATAATCAGCGAATAAGGTCCCCATTGCTGGGACACAGGCCTCCACTCTGTCAGAGAGAGAGGGCCATAATCCACCACGCGTGCCCAGTACGGGTTGGTGGATGTCACACATGTCTTCGAATTTTTGGTTCTAAGACGTGCCGGTTTCCTATCGATATTTTTCCTTCGCCAAACTTGTGCGCAAGGAGCATTCAGGGAAAAATAAACAGACTATTTTAAGCTAGCGTGGGGCAGGTTAAGCATCATCAGATATGCACCATATATTATATACCACCTTCACAAAATGTAGAAGTCATAAAGCTTTTCTACCCTAACATTTACCAATATTTTGGTGACTTTACTGTACTATACTCACTTAGAAGCGGCGTAACAGTTTATTTCAAACACGTCTTTACGTCACCTGCTGTCTGCCAGTCTCGGTACACCAATATAGAATTTAATATTAACACGTGGGTTTCCCCACACTTACGCAAGTGTTACTTAACTATCACTTAACATACAATGACTGAATATAGAATGGGAACATGTTTCGTAACTTAGAGGGAGTCAAAATTATTGTAGCTAATAAGTATCATTTTGACAAACTTTTGCGGTTTTGGTCTTGACCTGACTTTGCCTTGTATTGAAACAAACTGAAAGAGAAGTCAGTCAGTTCGTTTTCAGGAACTCATAGTATCAAATCAATATGTACTTAAAGTGAAGTCGAAACTACTAATCACACAAACTTGAAAAATGCAGTGTTCGGGAAGTCTTATGAAATCCCCAAGAGTTATAAAAAATGTACTAGTATCTTACCTAAACATATTATATGTAATTATCTGTTCCCACGACAACATAATTTTATAATTACAGGCGCAACCCACCATATAGATAAAGCAAACAGCACGACAAATGAAGGTTTTTAATCATAAATCTTTAATCCCACGTAATTATAGAGTGAAGGACTTAAAACATGACATTTACGGAACACAATTCGCAAACAAGCCTACAGTTCATGAAAGTGATTGTTATAATTGCCACAGGCAAATTACGTCATTGAGCCAACATCATTTTACAGTTGGAAAACTGGGAAATACAGAATTAAACTCCTGTTTAAAGGGCGGAAAGTTTAAATCTGGTTGGGCGAAGTTTTCGGGAGTGATAACGTAAAGTTGTAATTTTACACGGATTGTTCAGAAGTATGGCTCGGTTCGTATGTGTGACGTTCCTCAATGCTTAACATTTGCTCGCCACAAAGCCTTATCTTTTGTTATATATTACGCCTGTTTATATATGTGAGTTCAAACTCGCATTTATGAAATCACTGTTGTAGTAAATTCAGTTGGTAATATTAATTAGAAATCTGTTTTGCGTGTATTTAAGAGGAAAAATCACATGTTATTGTACCAGGGGGCTATAAAACGGAGGAAGTAAAATACAGTCATAAAAATGCTTATCAGTTGACAAAGGAGGACAATAAAAGATATGATTCCGAAACATCAATAAAGATGGAAGCCTGTCGAGGAGAAGTCTACGTGACTTGGTATGGCGCGCAACGAATAATGGTGACTTTCAAATTAGATTGCATAGCACACCCGGGATTCTGAAGGTGGTGCCAAGTATTTGCGTTTCAGGCTGTCTCGTATTTCGTTGGCGGAATTTTTATTTCATCGAAAGGGGTTCTATCTGGAACTTTCGGAATAGGTCGAGATATTTTCATATTGATCTGCTATAAGTTTTCCTATTTATTATAAGTTACCTACTTGAAATGTATGATGGTATGAGTAATTGAGTATGATGAAGCGCTGGTTGGTTAAAAATATTATGATAAAGAAGAAGACAGTACGAGTATTTTTATAGAGATTAAAAACTTCAACAGAAGTGAAATTTTGCCTTTTACATCTACTTGTGGTCATTTTGAACCCTTCTATTGTTTCTGTGACTGGTTTACTTCGTAGGAGATGACAGACAGATGATGAAATCTAGAGGTTATATACATAAAAACCGACCAAGTGCGAGTCGGACTCGCACATGAAGGGTTCCGTACCCACAAGGCAGAAAACGGCAAAAAAAAACACATTTCTCATATATATATCCTCTTTCATTTTCATTACTTGCTGTTATAGCGGTAATACAAATACATACCTACTCTGTGAAAATTTCAACTATCTACTTATTACGGTTCAGCAGATACAGCCCTCTGACAACGGACGGACAGCGGAGGTTTAGTAATAGGGTTCCGTTGGCACCCTTTTGGGTACGGAACCTTAAAAAGCTGCTATTCTATAGCAATCATCATGAAAACTATTTCATAAAACTCACAGCTCCAATAACTCACGTCCAATATAACTCACACACCGATTCCTATTTCGTTTTGTCGTCCAAATAAAAGCCAAGCACAACACATAAATGTGGACGTACGTCCAAATCGCAATAAGCACTGGCCAGAGAGAGAAATATGGAACCATATTAACTCGTCGACTCGATTGCACGAACTCTTGCACAAACTTTTCGCCACGATTAATGACCTCACAGCGAAATGGGAATGTCTTCAGCGTGATAAGTGATCCACGTAACGTGGCCTGAAGAAAGCCCAGATGCGAATGCATTTTAAAATTCCCATTTCAAAATAAATGTTTTCACCATATTTTAAATCTTTCTCTAATTTAAAACCTTTCAGAAGTATTCATTATTCATGACCAGCATATGTGAATAGAAAATAATAAGTCGTAAAATATTCTTTTCATGTAGCGACGTTTTTGTAATTCCATGTACACCTGTTGTTAAGTACACATAAAAAGAAATATATAAGTGATAGATTTTATCGAAAATACAAAATAAAATACAATGTGGAGACGACAATACGACAGTAAATGTAATGTATGAAAAAAAAACAAATAAATCCTAACATCGAAATTAAAAGTGATTTTTTCCAACAAATTAGAAGTGATAGGCCGACGTTTGGTTTTGCCAGTTTTGCCAATCTTTGACTATCTATAGTGACAAAACTATTTTATATATTTGATTGAATTTTCGTACCAGACGGAGAACGTCATTTGATAGACGAAATTTTATTAATTGTCGTATTGTTTGACGACACGGTGGGCGCAGTGGCTGAGCGATCGACTGCTGCGTTGCGTGTCACGGGTTCGATTCCCGCACGGAACAAATATTTGTATTACCTATTGTTACGGGTCTGGCTGTTTGTATAAGTGAGTTTAAATGTTTGTAAATGCACCCACGATACAAGAGTAATTAATTCCTAGTGTGGGGCAAAGTTTTACAAAAAAAAAACTAAACTAAAAATATTGTCGTTTCCACTTTGTATAAACATATTCTAACTTTGGATCGCTTTTTTAAACAAGATTACTGTCAGAGCAAATCGTGAATTACATTGCGTGTAAGTTTGTTTGGTTAAGACTTTTCTAAATAAAACTATTCAAAGATTTTTTTGTTTCTGGCACAGTTTTCTCAAAACATTGAAACTGAAATTAAAGCTCAACATTTTAAGTACATTCATTACGCATGGCGATTAGGAACCTAAATGAAATTTTGAGCTACCCAGCTCACAGAAATGGACACCCTTACAGAAAAATAAATGGACGCTGAATCTCATCTTCATTTTAGTTAATTATCTTTTATGAAAAAATCTCTGTTTCAGGGATCTGTGACTGTTACAATACAGAACTGGTTTTGAAGATTCCCTTTTACTTATTCTAAAATAATGTCGCTAATGAGCAACATTATGATACCTACTGCATGGATTTTTAGTAACACCTAACGAGGTGATACCAAAAATCCATGCAGTAGGTATCAACAGGTTTCTCCCAATTGATACCTACTGCATGGATTTTTACCCATTTTCTAAGGGTTTTCCAATTCGGTTAGGTATTTAATAAAAAAGGTATTATGTCAAGTAGCAGCGTAATCTTTTAAGAAATACGGTCAGCTGACTGTGTAGCGCGAGTAGTCAGAAGCCCGATAGTCTGACAACCAGTCTTATCGGGGAGTATCGTGTTACCCAGTAACTGGTTTGTGGAGGTCAGGTAAGCAGTTGCTCCATATAAAATACTGATATTCAGCTGCATAAGGTTAGAGTGGAAGCCCACCCAAACATATATGGTAATAAGCTAGGCAGATGAGTCAGGTGAGCATGATGATTCATTCATTTCAAATTTAATCGTTCTTTACTGCGGTCCTTGAGGTATCAATACTCAAACGTGATGCTGAACAATGATAATATAATGTATTCCCCACAAAATCAAATAATAATAAGAACCACTGATGTCGAAGAAGATTGTAGTAAGACTTGCACCACCAGCTTGATGGACCGACGACCTTAAAAAGGTGGCTGGGACATACTGGATGCGGACGGCGGAGGACAGGGTGTGAGAGGAGGCACAGCCTGGGAGAGGAATATATCCAGCAGTGGACTGCAATAGGCAAAGTTGATTGACGACTAGCACAAAATATAATATACCTAGGCGATACCAAGATAAATTGGGGGTTTTTTCGTAACCATTTATTTCACTACTAGCTGCGCCCCGCGGTTTCACCCGCGTCAATGTCGATCCCGTGAGAATATCGGGATAAACAGTAGCCTATATATTAATCCAGGGTGTGAGGTACTTCCACACAAAATTTTATCGAAATATGGGCTAGCTGTTTGAGCGTGAAGAAGTAACAAACATATAAACACACCCCCACATACACACCCCCTCACAAACTTTCGCCTTTATAATACTAACTAATGTGATGTGATTACAGCATACTGTATGAATTTTATTTTTGGTTATATTTTTATTGACTATTTGATGAATACTCTGACTGAAGGAAAACGCAATTGGGTTTTTCCTAGATAGAATCTAATTCCAAAAAGACCTCTATTTTTTATATTTTTTTCTGTAATTCTAAAATCCTCAGTTGCCAAAATTGCTTTCAAAATGTGTGTAAAAGGTAATTGAAAAATATTTTTGACATAGCTTCATTTATTTTTAATCAATTTTTATTGGTCGCTTGTTTTTTTATCTTGGTTCCAGCGCATTGTTGCACTCTTTTTTTTAAGTACCTAATTGACTCTGTCACGTTCGCTTGCGACTTTTGTCAGTAATATAGATTTATTTTTTACATATCTTATCCAAAATTAGCTGCGCCCCACGTTTTCACCCGCATAAGTTTCGATCCCGGGGAATATTCGGATAATAACTATCCTTAGTCCTTTCCCGGTACTCAAACTATCTCTATACCACATCTACATCGGTTCAGCGGTTTAAGCGTGAAGAGTAATAGACAGACAGACAGACATATACACTTTCGCATTTATAATATTAGTATGGATTCAGTCAATGTCAAAAAGGCTAATGAAGCCAACAACTGCGACAATTATCAACACAAACTTAAATTCGACATTAATAAACATTTAACAACGTCTACCGAGTACAAGGGTTATAAACGGCTCGAAACGTCTCGAGATTAAACTTCGGCCAATAAACACGAAATAATCCTTCAAGTTTGTTTTCTTTGGAGGGATTTAAAATATTTAGTAGACACAAGGAAAATGGTGAAAGAGCGTACCAGCTGCTACGTTGCAATTTAGTTTTACAATTGGATGGTATCGCTAGACGTGGTTGCAGGCACGCTTTCTTGGTTCCTAGTTATATTGCTGGTTTTTTGTTCTGCATGATGTCTTCGTTTTGGAGTCGTGCTACACAGATAATAAATAAAAATAAAAAACTGGCCATGTGCGAGTCGGACACGCACACAAAGAGTTCCGTACCACAAGCACAAGCCAAAAACGCCGAAAAAAAACCCGTTTGTTGTATGGGAGCCCCCCTTAAATATTTATTTTATTCTGTTTTTAGTGTTTGTTGTTATAGCGGTAATAGAAAATACATCATCTGTGAAAATTTCAACTGTCTAGCTATCACAGTTCATGAGACAGACTGACGGACGGTCAGTGGAGTCTTAGTAATAGGGTCCCGTTTTTACCCTTTGGGTACGAAACCCAATAAACCTTATTCTTTATTCTTCCTACAATTATAAAGAGGCAAAATTTGTTTTTTTGTTTATAAGTTTGTAGGGATAATCTCCGGAACTACCGGATTTGAAAAATTATTTTTGCATTTGATAGCGCAATTATAGAGGAACGCTATAGGATATTATAAGTTAACACTACGCCAGGACCCTTAAAAGCCGAGTAAAAAGAAAAACAAAACAGAACAGAAGCGAAAACGAAGTAATAGTGCGGGCAGGCGATGCGATGCGATGGGGTGGGTCGAGGGAACAAGGAATTTCACGCGGGCGAAGTCGCGGGCAGAAGCTAGCAAAATATTTTTTTTTTTAATTACCACATTGTTAAAAAATAACATTATTACAACATACAAGTATTAGTGTATACTGTGACTTTGGAGTCAGTGTTCCTTCATTAAAAAAGTCCTTACGTAAATCGTCGGTTTTTAGAAAATGTACAGACGGCACATCAAGCTACTACAATCTGTCAAATGTCTTTATTAGATTTTCAACTTTATCGCTAAAGCATAAGGTTCAAAGTTGATTGGGGAAATTTGACCATTTCGGGTGCTGGCGTCAGTACCTTAAATAAAATCGAAAGGCACATTTTTTTCATAGAATATGTGCAAAAATAACAACCATGAAATGGTGTATCATGGTGAAAATGCCTCTGGATTAGCTGTGAGTAATCTTTCAATTTCTGTTTTCATAATAATATATGTTTTGTAAAGCAATCAGATTATCCTTTTCTTTCTGACGTCAAGTGACTTCTTCAGATATTTCTAGACGAACAATTGAAGCGGACCTAATTTCCTTTTCAACATTATCCCCATAAACTCAAGTGGGAACCAGAAGTGAAGTAACACGTGATTGGCATTCGCATCTAATGCTGATTCAAGACATTTAGCTCTTATACCATTGTCATAAAGTACAATATCACTTAATGAAAAAATGTCTAGATACCTTTAGTACAAAACCGAGTTGCAGGGTGAAACTAATCACTATAATTGAATTTTTTGCAGCGCGTTCGCCTCGTGCCTCGAATTCAGCTAATTCTATTTGCCGTTTTAGTTGCTAACTAACGCCTTTATTTTGCCCATGAGTGTAATTGCCTTCCAGTTTACTGTGATTTGACTTTGAATTATTTTAGTGTTTTGATATTTTGTATGTGAATGTTGCGTTTTGCCAAATTTAAATTTACATAGTAAAAGGTTGTTAATAACATTTTATTCGTGAGTCATGAATATTCACCGCAAATATGCGCTTACATTGATTAAGCGTCACACATATTAGTGGCCAGCTATAAAAATATGTTGACCAATGAATTGGGAATTACACCGCATTATGCGTTATAAATTTTAATATTGGTATATCTACATATTCGTCCGAAATATAATATGATAATAGGCTGCGGATGTATTATTAACTCTACTTATTAATATATTGTTGTATATATTATATTGTTTTGTAGATATTATACAAAATAACTGCACTCATTCATTAATAATTCCAAGCTTAATTATATTTTAGAAATGTTAATTGAATTACTCTAGGTACCATAAAGATTTTCGCCAAAGGTTCAGTTTTGTGAACTTCGCAAATGCTGAATAGTTTTATGAGTCATGTCAGAGAAGGAATGAATGTGATACCATTATTGTATTCCAAGTCGGGTATTATGTTTGCCATGATTTGATTATCCTCTGAAAACCTCTCGTCCAAATGAATTCTTTCCTCAAATTCTACTTTCATCATAAACAAACAACAATCAATCTACCAAGCCTTTTCCTAACTATGTTGGGGTGGGTTCCAGTCTAACCAGATGCGACTGAAGTACTTTACATGGAACGACTGCCTATCTGACCTCCACAACCCAGTAACTGGGTAATACGATACCCATTTGGTAAGACTGGGTGTGAGACTTTTAGGCTTCTGACGACCCGAACGACACATTTCATCATGTACAGAAAGCGTCACTATGTCCTAACCCCTCAAGTTTTAAAATGTTACACTGCTACAACATTGAATTCCTTACGAATAATCTAAAGAATACTTCAAAAAGAGCCCATTGTGTTGACTCGGATTCGACCCATCGCATCACCGAACGTCGTCATACTCATACCGGCAGTTTGACGAACTAGCCAGCGAGCCCATATGAATTGCGATGAAATTGTTATCTACTATCGGCTGAGTCATTATATCTTTAGGTCCCTGTCTAATCGAAAGATGTTATAATTTGAGGGTATCCATTAATTTTACTTACTTACGTTGTCTTTATAAAATTAATCAATACCTTCAAGTTAGAACTTTGTATACGTTCACTTAAAACGGCGAAGAGTAAACGACTACTAATTTTATCAATTATTTTTTTAAATGATTTCTGATTTTATGAGAACTAAAATAGTTGTTCTGTTTGTTGTAAAATAAGATCATAGTTTTGTTAAATAATAGCAATAATAAATATTATTAAATGATTAATAAAGTATTTTATTTTTCTTGATTTTTTAATTCTTTATAAATAATTACTACTTAAAACAAAATAGAAATATATATCAAAATAATATAATGAACAAAAAGCACATTTCGTGCCTATATAGGATTTGAACTTCCAATCTTATGCACGGTAAGCGGTCTTGAAACCTCCAGTCTATTTAGACGATGACTAAGTTGTCGTAAATGTTAACCCTATTATTGTTGCTTGTCGTCGCAAAAGTATTGTTTTATTGAAAAAAACAATAATAAAAACAGAATTAAAAAAAAATACTTACTTAAACTTCTTTATTCACTAAAACAATACATTATTTAAAATAAAATGTTTTTGCAAAATACAAAAACCAACTTGGGCCTATCACGGATTTGAACGCACATGTCTTTTGGTGGGGTAACTACTTAATGAAGCTGTGTGTACCTACATAAGACGGGTTTGCAGAAACTACAGAACGCCACCTGCTACGATCCAGTCATTCTCTTTTTGCTTCGTTTACTTTCGTATATCTGGGGGCCTAAAAAGGCCAATTTGGCAGAATCATAAAAGGATAACATAATGGACAGTTACCTGTTGAGTTAATCGTATCAAATCCCATTGGTGAAGCATTTTTCAGTTATTTTTTTGTCTGTGCTAAAATACCAATCAATCCAATCCAAGTCAAATCCCAATCTCTTTGATTTATACATACGTAGTGCAGCGAAAAAAAGAAAAACACGGACTGTCTTCACCATATTATAATTCATAATGTTATCCTTTAATGATTCTCCAAAGTGGCCTTTGTAGGCCCCCTGGTTATACACGCTCACCGGTTGCCACTTTCATCATCGGTACATTCATTCATAAGCTTTCATTCTTGTTTTTTTTAATCCCTTTTTCTCTAGTATTTTTATTTATCCTTAGCCTCGCCTTTAATAAAACCCAGGCAGCGTAACCTCCTTCGAAATGGTAGGCGAAATTAATTTTGGTCTTGTTTTAATATTTCTGTGGTACGAAAGGCTTATATACCACATAATGAAGGAGAAAAAAAATACCAAGGTAGGTATTAAAAGTAATGCTTTCAGTTCTTGAGTCATAAAACAGTGTTGATTAAATTTTTTGTCAAAATTATTACGGTAATTTAATTGTTGGATGGTAGTCCACCGTTTTATGGTGTGCTGCTGAGTTTTATGTAGTTAGGTGGATTATTACGAGGATTAATCCGGGTGCTATAGGATTTTATGCAATTCTGTTTGTTGCTGTTACGATTCTTGCACGTTCAACCAACGAACCTTTACTTTTGAGGGTAAAAACGGGACCCTATTACTAAGACTCCACTGTCCGTCTGTCCGTCTGTCACCAGGCTGTATCTCATGAACCGTGATAGCTAGACAGTTGGAATTTTCACAGACGATGTATTTCTGTTGCCGCTATAACAACAAAAATACGAAAAACAGAATGAAATTAATATTTAAGAGGTACAAACGAACGTGTTTTTTCATTGTTTTTGCCTTGTGGTACTTAACGACTCGCAGTTGGCCAGTTTTTTTACCATGTACCTATGCAAACACATATAAACAGACTAGAAAGGAAAGTAGATAAAAAGAGATGTAATTAGTATACACTGTGTGTAAGATAGGAAGAGAAAAACAAAATGCACTAATTAAAATATGTACCTACTGGGAATTCACATTTTTTTTTTTTCAAAACGCCCGACCGTCAGCACTTTCTAGTGGTGTATGTATGTATGCATCACTAGGAAGTGGACGGGCGTTTTGGGGGACTGTCTTATGTAATTTTGACATTTGAAAAGTGCTGATTCTCAGTCTAATTTGAATAAATGACTTTGACATGCTTATAAAATAAATATAATGTAAATTAAAATAATTCATATTTTGCTGTTGACTAATTTATTAGTCATGATATTCAGCGATTTACTGCTGTTACAGCAAACTGTAATTGTCATCTATCTGACAATATGTGTAACTAGCTGACCCGGCCGAACTTCACATCGCCTCAGAATCACTAAGAACGAAAATATGAGAAAATTAATAATATTTTTTTTTTCTTGATTTTTTTTAAATGTTTTAATAGTAATTCTGCTATTCGGAGCGGAGAAAAATCCAACAAATCAAAGATTGTCAGACTTTTGGGCTTCTGGCTACCCGTAACGACTCGCATAGATCTACGAATGACAGTCGGGACCAACGGCTTAACTTGCTTACCGAAGCACGGCGAGGTCTCGATATGTAATGGACCCCATCCACGAACCGACCGCGGCAAATGTAGCGTTAACCTTCTATCGACCCGTGCGGCTGTTATTATTTAGCCACGAACCCCTCAAAAGCGGGACAGAGCCTCACGTCCCAGCTGCCGCGGGAGACGCTCCGGGCGTCGGCAGCCGCGTGACGACTCCCGGCCACCGTAGGCGCGGGCCTGCGGACGGAGAGTAACGGGTAGCTCACCGTCCGATCAGGACCATACCTGTTCCACACGCGCCTCAAAGAGATGTCAGCGCCAATGAGGGGACCGTTAGGGCCGAAGCCTGCCGGGTCAGCGGGATTGTCCGAAAGGGTTACCGCTGGCCCGGAACGTAAAGGGCTAAGGAAGGAACACGGGTGGGTTTTAGTCAGTAAGAGAGCACGGCCTTCCACTAGGTACACCCAGAGCGGGAGGGGTCATTTGATGATTTCCCATCCTCAAAAAAAAACTCTCAATAGCGATCTAATTACAGTTACCTAAGTACATTTTATTCCTAGACAGATTTTCCATGCCCAACTTTGGACCCTTAATCATCTTCAAGACAAAAGAGCTATTAACAAACTAGCCCTCTTAGTTGTACCTTCAATAACTAGCGAGCAAATCGAAAATGTGACTGGACTTAGATAAATGACAGAGCGCCAGCAGAATACTAATGTGATAGAGTCGCACTATGTGCTAATGAAAATTGATTTTATATAGTGTAGTGTGGATACATGTTTGATGTACTCAAGTTTAGTGGCTGAGTGTTAAATGGAGAGATCGATGTATATTTTGAGCGCGGTGTGGCTTTGAATTTTTGATTGGGACGTTTTGTAGAGATGATGTTTTCAAGACTAAAATGGTGTGTTTATCCTTTGCCAATACTGCTGTCATGACGTTTGGTGCAGAAGCAATCTTTCTTATACGTCATACAGGTGAGTTTATTTTTATTAGGCATATAATTCCATTTTTCTATTTTTTCATCAGCATACTGAAATCACAAATCTGGTACAACTTTCACATGACCGTTCAGTGAGAAGGACTTACGTATTGCTGCACGGAAACACTAATAGCCATTCACAAATATTTAAAAAGAAATTCTACATAGGTAGGATGAGTTCTACAAAACATGAGGTCAATACATCCAAACATTTTTATTTGTTTAGAAATACTACCGTTAAAAACCTGCATATTTGTGCTCTTGTGTCTTCGGTCAGCGTTACAAATAAAACAAACTAAAAAAAATATAAATCCATCCTTAAAATATTCAAATGGTAAATCTGGATGACCGAATATTCTGGAAAGTAGCCCAGAATAAAACATTCATCTTAGTGCTATAACTGACGACGACAAGTGTACATCCAACGATTTTAACATAGAGTCTCGAAACACATCGTTTGGATCTTCTAGGTAGTGCATCTTAAATTATCAAAGAATGAAGTAGGAACACCATTTGTATATTACCAACTTTACCCCGCTTAAACATTCGAAAGAAATGGAGCGTTTGTTTTGCAACCGTTACTTAAAAGTCTGCAGACATACTTAGCCATTTCAGCATGATTCCATTTTTATAATTATTTATTTGCGTGTGAGCGAAAGAGGCAAAATATCTAGTTAAGGTAATTTGGTTGGTGCCCAACTAAACTCAAAGCATTTATTTCAATTAAACCATTAACGAGAGAGTGAGCAGTGATGGCCAAGTGGTAACGGCCGCGACTTACGAGTTGTAGGTCGTAGGTTCGAACCCAGACAGGCGCTTTACTTTGTGTAAATTATTTCATCACCACTGCTCTCAAAAACGGTGAAGGAAAACATCGTGAGGAAACCGGCATGTCCTAGAACCAAAAATTCGAAGACATGTGACATCTACCAATCCGCACTGGGCCCGCGTGGTGGATTACGGCCCACTCCCTCTCACCGAGAGGAGGCCTGTGTCCCAGCAGTGGGAACATTATAGGCTGATTATGGTTATGGTAAACCATTAACGCCCACTTTTGAATTGTCAAGAAGTCGGTCAGTCAGAAAATATGAAGCTAGTTGCCCATTCCAAAGCGTAGGTACCTATGGAGACGAAGGGGCAAGAAACTCCATGGACACTCTTTTTAAATTATATTTTAAAAATATTAGTTACATCATTACTTTTGAATTTATGAATAAATAATAACGTACGTAGAACGATGTAAAAAATAAAAAAGACGTACTCGTTAAAAGCGTCCAGAGTACAACAAACAGTAACAAAACAACAATCCAAAAATAAAATATTATATTCAGTTGCTATAATATTCAAAATCTATAAGTAACGTTTAATATAATTTAGAAATATCTACTTTTATTTTTGCAAAAATGTTTGTTTTCTTCTTTTACTTGTTATGTTGTGGCTATATCGTTGAATTAATTATATTACACACACAACACACACACATAGGATACAAGACACACACACACACGACATAGGATGCAAGAGCGAGCGAAGGGCACCCCGAGGTTCGGTTATTTTAAACCCTTCACTCAGAAATAGAACACACACACATAGAACACAAGAGCGATTCTTTACATATAATGCTGCAGCGAGCGAAGGGCAGAAAATTAGTTAATATGAATGTTAGGTCAAATGAACGTTATATAAAAGGAGCATTATACAATATGAAAATTATATGAAATGAACGTTATACTAAATGAAATTAGAGAAAAAGAAAATTAGTTAATATTAATGTTAGGTCAAATGAACGTTATATAAAAGGAGCATTATACAATATGAAAATTATATAAAATGAACGTTATACTAAATGAAATTAGAGAAAAAGAAAATTATATCAAATATAACATTCGATCATATGACATTAGGTTAAATGTTTTTATAGCATATGAAAATTATATCATATGAGAGTTATGTCAAACGAAATTAGACCATCTGTTGTTATACCAAACATTACACACCCATTGCAGCATATGGAGGTCCTCAAATTAACAAAAACGACCGCCAAGTAGTGATCTTAGCTAGGAAAGAATGGAGACTATATATATCAGCTAGTTATGTGCAACGATTGTTTCTAAATATTAGTATGCATTTAACAACAGAATTTATGCGGAATCATGGAGTTAATACTTGATACCAAAACAAGGGGATGCATGCAGCGAAAGCTCGATACGTGAAACTTTTAAATTTTTGGTCCTAGAACGTGCCAGGATTGAAAATTATTTCGTCAGTTGTATACCTTTACAGATTAAATTCTCTATACAATAAAGCTAATCATTTTCTAATTAAAGTAAATACAGTTTTATGAAGTTGTTTAATTAATTTTGATTATATGGTTATTTAAAGAACTTGAATTTAATTACGTGATGTAATTTCAAGTGGTTATTTGGGAAATAATCTGTTATTTCTTTAATTACTTGATTTGTGTTATCAGCGATTAAAGTAACGTTTCCTTTGCAATTGTGGTTCTCAATAAAAAAAAGAAATAAATGAGTTGCAGTTCTTTAAAAAGGGTTCCAAAAGGGTATTCTTTATCCGGATATAACACTATTTGAACAATTTATACAACTACATAATTATATATATTAAATAACCGAAGAAAATATCATGGAGTTCGTACAAACTTTAACTTGTGTACTGGTACGACTAGTATTCATCCATGCTTTGAATGAAGATCTAGACGTAAATGAAGATAATAATAAAGATCTAAATGTTGTTGGTACGTAGTTTTTCTATAATACCTATAAGCTAGTGAACCTGAAGTCCCCACACCACAAAAATATTATATGGTGTGTGGTGTGGCCTCTTCAGTGTGGTCACGCCCAATACTTGTCAGTCAAAATGATAACAATTTGTCACAAGGGTACGCTGTAAGCGTAACCTTTTTGTTTCAACAATATACTGAATAAACAATAAATCTTTTCAGGCCTGAATGCCACGATATATAACCAAACGGTGACTGCCTACAACTTCGGGGTCACCGTGGGAATAATCAATCCCGAAAAATATTCACTCGAATCTTTTGAACAGGACCAGCACCTCTTTACACAATTGTACAAGGAATTCGTTTCGTGGATGAAAACTGAGCCGATTACTTACCAAGAATGGCTCATAATGAACAACTATGGTCTACTAGTTGATACTCAAGAGTCCATATTCCAAAAAAAAACAAGTGCACGCAGTAAAAGGCATTCTAAGGAACGTTTTATGCGTACTGTGAATACAGGGGACATTTTAATCTCAAGCAAAAGTCATAGTGGGTTGGTTGGGCACGCGGCCATTATGATTACTGATTACTGGGTCTTAGAGATGGCTGGTGGCAGAAGTTGGAAGAAAGGGATAAGGAACAATAACAGACAAATTTCAAAGGGTGATTGGTATGATGAGTACTGTTCTGAAACGACAACGGTGTACCGCTGTCCTGACGATGATAAGGCTGAAGAAGCTGCTCTTTGGGCTGACCGCAATTACTATAACTATGGCGGTGGCTCAGATAAGATCATACACGTTACTTATAAGATAACTACAGACTTTAAATCGAGGGACCCAAGTTACAGCTCTAAGCTGGTGCTTCAGGCTTACTACTACGGAACGAGAGGTGTGGTACGACACGTGTCTAAACATGGGCCGGTTATCGTTCCGACCAGTATACCAGCGTATTTCATGTCACCTTATTCTTTGGATAAAATTGGAAAATTTTAGTTGTATGTGAATGTGGACGTTGTTTTGTAGTATTTTGACTGGTAGTGTTTTCAAAAAATGCGAATGCATCAGGGTACAGATTTTCAGGACATTTGTCTACCCGCACTGGGCCCGCGTGGTTGATTATGGCCCACTCCCTCTCACAGAGAGGAGGCCTGTGTCCCAGCAGTGCAGCAGTAGGAACATTATAGGCTGCTTATGCTTGTTTTGAAGTGAAAACTTCTTTAGGCGGGTTGGACATTTTTTGAGATGGGAAAAAAACCATTGAACTCGCGACACATTGTTACCGTAACCGACACCGCGCTACATTCTTTAGGTTTTAATTTATATCCGATATGTCAGTGAGTGATGGCAAAGTATTGTGTTTTGTTTATAAGACGATAAAAAAAATACACACCTAATTGTGCAAAATCAAAATATTTTATTTCAAATAAACCTACATGAGCACTTATGAAACGTAAGAAGCTAGGCGCACGGTGCACGGGTTCAAGTTTTCACTTCTGTTGGCACTCCCGGAGTGCCACTGTTTTTTTTTGACAATTGGTACCGGTATTGGTATTGTTATTAAAATAAATACAGTTTGGGTTCTAATTTTAATACAACTTTCTACCTCGGGACAGCGTATGAACATAATAATATGTATGTCTTGCAACATACAAATTCACCTACGTATATGTATGAGTCTCAACATGTTTCCAAACGCACACTGGCACAGTGTCAGTACAAAAAAAGGTACAGAAGGTCGGCTTCATACAACGAGCGAAAACATGCGCTCGCCTACATAAACGAGTCCGCATGGCACACTGAGAAAAATAAAAAGCATAAAAGCGATTTCATTGTGACTTACTGAGTTTATACAGTAAGAAGAAATATTTGTAAAACAGTAACAGACAAAACAGTAACTTTTAATGATTGAACATACCTACTATTTACTGAAAAAAAAAGGGAAACCGCCATTACTGTAATGTAAGTAAATAATGGTTCGAACGATATCACCAAATGAATAAAACAGTTATTTTGTGTCCTTTTAGCTACTTAAAACATTAAAGATTACTGTCATGACGATTTTGCCTCAATCGTTAACTGTTTTCGGATCAGTAAAAAATACTGTTTTGAACATTAGTCTCATAGGAACTGTTTAAAGCAGTTCAGATCAATGTTTTTTCATTTGTATTTACTGCTTATTTCTTTCAGTACAATCTCGAACTATCTCAAACGATTGCCAGTCGTGAGTGCGCTTGCACTTGCTGTCTTTGACGCGTGTCTATGTATAGTCAACAAAAGACATAGGTATGCAGGATCGTCGGATATACTTGAAGTTTAGTAAGAAACCGATGAATGTTCTCGAATAAAATTTAATTTTACTAATAGAAAACAAACAGCTCATTTATCAAATTAAATTTCAGACGACAACATCCATTGGTTTCTTACTCATCATCTGCCTAGCCTTTTCCAACTATGTTGGGGTCGGCTTCCAGTCTAACCGGATGCAGCTGAGTACCAGTATTTTACATCGAGCGACTGCCTATCAGTAACTGGGTAATACGATACCTTGGTTTCTTAATAAACTTCAAATATATCCGACGATCCTGCATACTTATCCCTTTTGTTGACTGTACCTGTGCGGTTTTTCTCGTTGCATGGAGTTCACCTTCTGCACATGTATATATTGTGGTATCAGATAGGGTTGGACGAATTCGACGATACTTAATCGAGTGTCAGTCAACGTAGTACGTATGGCGTTTGATGTACTCGATTCGACACGTGCTGTCGCGGTTCTCAGGTAAATATGTTAATGTTCTCTTTTGATTGGAATGACAATGTTTTACTGTACCTACGTTTGAGAAATATTATAGTTATTAAGGCTACGCCGACCGCCTAGTGGCGCCCTCATTGTTTGTTTGGTTATTTCTTTTATTTTAGAATGAAAACTTTTTAACAAAAAAAAAACCGACTTCCAAAAAAAACACTACAAAGTGAAAAATAACTTTTATTTCGGAAGTCGGTGTCTTTGGATCTGTATTTTAGTTTTTTGCCTCCGACTTCCGAAATAAAAGTTATTTTTCACTTTGTAGTGTTTTTTTTTTAAGTCGGTTTTTTTTTTGTTAAAAAGTTTTTATTTCTCGCTTTTTAGTGTGTCTGTTTATAATGTAGGTATCTAAGTTACAATAGCCTAATTAACTTGCTCATCGCCTTTTACAAAATATTGCTTTTCCCGATGCAGGGACGTTAATTGTTGAGGAGTTCTCCTGGTATTCCACCATCAGCTCCATTTCACCATTCGCATTCGTGACGAGCATAACTTGCTTAGCAACCATATTAAAGTAAGTAATCGAATCGCAAACCGGGAAATACTTATTATTGAGTAGTTCCGGTGGCCATTTGTGGTCTTCATCATCAGTTCCACTTCACCAAATGATGCTTTTAGAGAGCAAATGCACGAGTTACTATAAAAAGTACCCAAATCGCTATAGGTGTGCCTATAATACTTGAAGAGTTCCTTCGATTTCTCCAGGATCCCATCATCAGATCGTGACCTGATGACAATGGGACCACCTGGAAAGTATACCCTTTCAAAAAAAAAATAATTTTTGAAATCGGTCAAGCCGTCTCCGAGAAATCGGGGAACATACATAAAAAAAAAATAAAAAAAAAAAGGTTCCGACGAATTGAGAACCTCCTCCTTTTTGAAGTCGGTTAAAAAAAAAGGTTCCGACGAATTGAGAACCTCCTCCTTTTTGAAGTCGGTTAAAAATACAGAAAATAAGCACGATAAGTTGTTAAACGGAAAATTATCCGTTTTAGTGGTTATAATAAAACTAAACAATGTAAAACTACCGTTCATAATAATATTAACGTATAATCTTGTGGAGCACAGCTTAACGTGCTTATTTTCTGCATTTTCATTCTAAAATAAAAGAAAAAACCAAACAAACGATAAGGGCGCCATTGCGCGGTCGGCGTTTGGTCGGCGCCCTCTTAATAATTAATTGCTATTGATTTATAGAGTAGATGAAGTAAAATGTATAATTTGAGTTCTTTTCTATTTCAGTACCCAATAAAATAAAGAGACCATGGTATTAATATCAGTATTTTTTTTAAAGATAACTTTGAGTTCTGTAAGCCTACAGGCGGTATCCTGTAACTATAGATTCGCGGAGAACAGGAACAGTTTCATGTAAAGGACCAAAACATTGCAAAAAATATCGACATAGACTTAAAAATATAAAATATATATATATATATATTTTTTATTACTAAATGGGCCCGCTCTTGACCCCGATCACGCCTGATGGTAAGCGATAGATGAGGTCTATGGAACGAGCGTGCCCAGAAGATGCCTGTTCACTCTTGCTTTGAAGGCAGACGGGTTAAATGTGGGCGGGAACACAGATAGTTCCACACTTTGGCTGTGCGCATAATAAAAGTGGAGGAGAAGCGCTTAGTACGACTCGTGGGGATATCAACCAAGTGCGGATGGTACGCTGCAGTACGTCTTGTTGTCCGGTGGTAGAAGGGCGATGGTGGGATCAGGTCATGGAGCTCCTGCGCACACTCTCCGAAGTAGAATCTGTAGAAGACCGACAGGCAAGCAACATTACGCCGATGAGCTAGGCTGTGGAGCGTAGCTACCAACGTCTCGTCGCCTATAAGCCTTTTAGCTCTGCGTTCCACCGAGTCAAGTGCAGCAAGCTGGTATTTTGCTGAGCCATCCCACAAGTGGCTGCAATACTCCATACAGGAACGGACCTGTGCTTTGTACAGACTTAAAAGCTGTCCTGATGTGAAGTATCGCTTCACCTTATTTAGGATGCCCAGCTTCTTGGCTGCAGTCTGAGCTTTTGACTCGATGGTTGAGCCGAAGTTAAGATCAGATGTCAACTCCATGCCCAAAAGCTGTAGGCGGTCGGTAACTGGTACAGATGCACCTCGGAAAGTAGGACATAACTGGAACTGGCTCCTTTTTGCAGTGAAAAGACACGCCTGTGTTTTCTGAGCATTGAATTTGACCAGATTATCGTCGCCCCACTGGGAAACGAGATTTAATGTCGAATTCATTCGCTCTACCATGGCCTCTCTAAGAGTAGCTGTTTCCTCTCTGCTGGCTCTTGCACTGGACAGGTATCTTTCTGCGACTGTGCTGTCATCTGCGTACCCAATTGCACCAAGCTGTAATAGGTCGTTGATGTGCAGTAGAAATAAAGTCGCGGAAAGAAAAGACCCCTGAGGAACACCGGCATCAATGGCCATATGTTCCGATGAGCAGCCATCTATGACCACTCTGATCGATCGATCACTCAGGAAGTCAGAAATCCAGTTGCAAAAGTCAGCAGAGATGCCGAATGCAGGAGGCTTACCCAACAGACTGGCATGCCATATATATATATATATACGTTAAATATATATATATGTACGTGTTACGGGCAACGTGATTAACTGGGCATTATTAATAAGGACCGGCCATTATTAATAATGCACAAGAGCAATGGGCAAAGTGATTAATTTATTACTTTTACCGGCCATTATTAATAACGCCCGACGGCCCGTGGTCCATGTAATAAGTCAGTGTTTGAGATAGCTTGAATTTATCACTTGGACCGGGCAGTATGAATAATTCCCTACTTGTAGCCGAGCAATGTGATAATTAATCATGTCACTCCGTCGACATAGGATGCAAGAGCGAGCGAAGGTCACCCCGAGGTTCGGTTTGGTTAGGTTACTTTAAACCCTTTACACAAAATCCCCGTCAGCCGAATGTACGTTATGGGGGCAACGCGACTTAGGATGCAAGAGCGAGCGAAGGGCACCCCGAGGTTGTAAATTTAATTTCATTTAATAAACAAAAACACTACAGTTCACCTATTTTATTACTTTGCCCTTGATTGGGTGGGCATTATTCGTAATGGCCGGGTAAAGTGATTAATAACATTGCCCAATCGAGTCGGGCATTATGAATACAGACCGGCCATTATTAATAGTGCCCGGACTTATCAAATTGCCCGTAACATATATAATAATTATAACAAGGTACCTTAAGGTATAATTACATGTTTAAGTCTATATCCCCGAGTTTGTACAGACGCCAGCACATCAAGCTACCCGAAACTGTCAAATTTTCCCAATCAACTTGGAACCTTATACTTTAGCGATAAAGTAGAAAATCTATTAAAGAAAATTTACAGATTGTAGTAGCTTGATGTGATGTGATTATGTCTGTACATAAACTCAATTGGATCGCTTTCAAAGTCAAAGTCAAATCATTTATTTAAAATAGGCACATTAAAGGCACTTTTGAACGTCAAAAAAAAACTAAATAGAAATGATTCTAGTCGCCCATTCCAAAAGGTAGTTTTCGTATGGAGAAGAATGGGCAAGAAACTCCACCGTTACTCTTTTAAAATGTTTTACAAGGTCTTGTATACATAATAAAAATTATATGTGAACACGATGCACCCATAATAAAAACTAAATAGAAATGATTCTAGTCGCCCATTCCAAAAGGTAGTTTTCGCTCAGGATGATCTGCTAATTTCCAAGAAAAAATACTGTTTCTTTTACAGTTAACACTGAACATAACTCCAGGACACACACCACATGCCACATCCAACATTATCAGCTCTCTGCGATGAAACATCTATAAATCCGACTACGACGGAGTAAGACATCCAATTTTCTCTAAAGCCAGAGTCCACTCGAGAACTCAGCAGTGATGAATAGAATGCTCAGGAAACAAATCTCTTTTGTGAGTTATTTTACACTGACTTAAGATGACCCTTTCAATGTTATTTACTTAATGGAAGCAGTGTGTAAGCGTTCATTTTTATTAGAAGGATTTTTTAGTGCCCTAGATTTATACAAGCCGTACGCCCGATGAGATTTCCTATCGGCAAAAATTACGAACGTCCATACAAACTTTCATCTTTTATTTAACCTCTTTTGGGGACGAATTTTCAAAAAATTCTTCTTAGTGCTTACTTTCGTTATTTATGGAACCCTTGACCAAATTTCATGCTGTTCGACCCAGCGGTTTTATAGACCACTAGCAGCGCCACGCGGTTTCACCCGCATAAGTTTCGATTCCGTGGGAATATCAGATTAAAAAATAGCCTATATGTTAATCCAGGGTGTCAGCTACCTCCATACCAAATTTTATCAAAATTGGTTTAGCCGTTTGAGCGTGAAGAAGTAACAAACATATAAACATACACACTCACAAACTTTCGCCTTTATAATATTAGTGTGATGCGTTTTCTGTCAGTGAATACTTAAATGAATTTAAATTTTCATGAAGAATAGCATAATATAATACTCTTTATTATGTACACCATATAAATTAAACCAGATATAAGTAATGTAGAAGTTTTACAATGGGTGACACAATGGGCGGTCTTGTCGCTAAGGGCGGTCTCTTAAAGACAACCTTTGGATGGATTAAAAAGGGGAAGGAGAGACAATGCTGTAGATAGTAGATTTGAGCAGAAACAATACAAGCAATGGTATTACTCATTTCAGTAGTAACAGAATGCTCTACTACTGATTTGGACGTCAGTTACCAATAAGGACCTCCCAATGACAGCTACGATAAGATCAGAGAGGAAATGCCACAGATATAGATAGACCGCAAGTATCACGATCTGTATAAAAACCAAGCGTGCCATTTTTTGGCTACCTACTATGACGTCACAAGCACTATTTAGTGGTCGGAAAAATTGATTCAAAGACTCAAAAGTCTCGCCCCACACCCGGGGCCTAGCGCCAGCGCTCACACTCACCCAGCCAGCAGTACTCAGGACTGAGCGTGAATGTGCGTGAATGTGGCGGCTTACGATTTTTGTACGTAACCTGGACACGCGAAGTAGTTGCTCTTGCGTTATCTAGGTGTATCTATATCTGTAGGAAATGCCTTGTCGCTGATTTCAGGTTGTTGTCATTGACAATGAAGAGTACACTTCTACTTGAGGAGTACCATCCTGATTTCACTTACATGGGTTTTGAAGCAGCCCATCGTCTGCCGAATAAAACATATGTATCGTCATCATCCACAGCTCGACTTTACTCACTACTGGGCATAGACCTCTCTTTTCGTGTGTCATTCACTCGCCAATCCCGCTGCCCCGGCAGGCTTCGGCCCTAGCGGTCCCCTTCCCTGTTGCTGACATCTCTTTGAGGCCCGCGTGGAACACGTACGCGCCGTCCGGCTCGGGCCTGGTCCTGATTGGACGGTGAGCTACCCATTATTCTCCGTCCACAGGCCCGCGCCTACGGTGGTAGGGAGTCGTCCCGTGGCTCCCGACGCCCGAAGCGTCTCCCGCGGCGGCTGGGACGGAAGGCTCTCTCCCTCATCCATCCCGCCACCTCCTTCGCTAGCATGACTGCTTCGCAGGAGGTGACTGCCTTCCACTCCCTCTCGCTCCGGACCATGGCTTGCACCAGGGCCGGACGCAAGAGGTCGCTCTATCACAGCCTCACCACTGCGCCTTGCCAAGTGTCCTGCCCAACTCCATTCCAGAGTTCCATATGACGCTTTCCGAAATCAAAGCTGATATATAGCTTTCCGGTATATAGCTTAGCTGTTTATAGCTTAAGATTATTAAGATTAAGCTGTATTCAAAGGGTTTGAGACAAAAAACTATTTTTTTTACTAGACAAAGGTTTTTAATCGACTTTTTAACCTTTAGCTATTTATTTTATCAAACAATACCTTGTGAGAAATGAGTATAAAATAAAATTCTGGACAATATCCGTTGAATAAACATTTTGTGGATCGAGAGATAAATATGAATGTGGTGCCAGAGAGGTAAGATTTTAATGGACATGTAGTGTTAAATAAATATGTATTGTGCGTTTTCAACTAAATACATAAAATATTTTTTTGTTCAGAGAACATTGATCTACAGTAAGTTACAAAAAACTTAAAAACTATGTTAATGTGCAGTGCAAAGATTACTCGTAATTTCGGTAATAACTGTTATTTAATTTTCGTAGATAGACTACCTACTACTTAAGTGGCAGTGGGCAGGACACATTGCTCGCAGAACTGATGGCCGATGGGGCCGAAAGGTTCTGGAGTGGCGACCACGTACCGGAAGACGTAGCGTTGGAAGGCCTCCCACAAGGTGGACCGACGACCTTGTGAAGGCCGCAGGAACCCGTTGGATGCGAGAAGCACAGAACCGGTCGATGTGGGAGTGCTTGGGGGAGGCCTATGTCCAGCAGTGGACGTCTTTTGGCTGAAATGATGATGATGAGATAGACTACGAAAGTAAAAAAAGTATTTTCATTGCACTTTACAAAATTAAAAAACACTTAATCAGTTAAAAGCCTCTTCTATCTTGCTAGGGTATTACAATGGTAGCCCAAGGGATTGACCGAGCCATAACATTCCATCTGTGAATCGGAATACTAATGATTTTGAATAATTGCTACTTTCCCAAAGGAATAGTCAAACGGAATTTAATGCACAAATCTAGCTTCTACTATAATAACTATACATATAATAAATTGAAGCCGTATTTTAACTGACTTCAAAAAGGCGGAGATTCTCAATTCGACTGTATGTTGTTTTTTTTCTGTCAGGCTTGGTCCTGATACCCTACCACACACAGATTGTGTGAAGTATCTTGGCTTCCACTTAGACAGGCGCTAGGCGCCTAACATGGAAGCAGCACATTAAAAATAAAAGAGACGAGATAAACCACAAGTACCGGAACCTGTATTGGCTCATGGGAAAAAATTCTGTGCTCTCTGTAGACAACAAGCTCCTCATCTACAACTCGGTCCTAAAAATTCAAAATTATTCCTCCGATAAAGATAACTGGCGTTGGAAAAATCAGCCCTGAACCGCGCAACATATTTTGATGCGGTTTTTACCATCATTTAAAAAGGTCGTTGAAGATCTTGGCATACCTATCTGTCCGCCATTTTTTTTTAATGGCGCCCTCGCGTGGGACCTGTATACATCGATAATTGACATCAATGCAAACAGAAAACATTTTAAGGCCAAACTCTGTAAAGTGTCACGTTTCCGACGCTCAAAGTTGAACACGTAACATCTGAGTGAATCAAAATGGCGCGACAGTAGGTTATATCCTGATATAAAGCCTGCTTTATTATAAAAATATTCAATACCCTTTATTCCTGAAGGTTTATTTATGTGTATAAAACATAAATATAAAACTTAGCTGTAATGCAGAAATCGCGATGTTTTGTCAAGTCGTCAAAAACCATGCGAAGCAGGAATGGGTTGCTAGTTTTTAATATGAATGAACTCAAACTCAAAGCATTTATTTCAATTAAACCATATACAGGTACTTTTGAATTGTCAAGAAGTCGGTCAGTCAGAAAATATGAAGCTAGTTGCCCATTCCAAAGCGTAGTAGGTACCTATGCAGAATGACGGGCTAGAAACTCCATGGACACTCTTTTAAATTATATTTTTACAAAAATATTAGTTACATCAATAGAACAAAATAATCGTACAGTATATATTCGATGTAGGTAGGAACATCCAACGAAAAAGTGATAAAAACTAATGTTTGACAAAAGGGTGTCAAACGGCCATCTTTAACTGAATTTACTACGATAAGAAGGGGACGTACCTGATCGTCACAAACCCGCGATCGAATGGACGCAAACGGAGAATTTAATGATAAAAGTTCCTAATAAAACAGTTATGGCACCAGATAACGGATTTTACGAGTTTCTTACGAATTAATTTTCTAACTGTTTTGCAGATTTGATTGACAGAGTTTTATATTTTACCTACCTATTTAATTTTTATTATAATCTACTGATGGAGATACGCAAATATTCAATTAATGAAAAAGGGGGAAGCCTCTCTTTAAAATGTTACGTTATTATGTAAAACATTTTTATGTGAATGAAATAAAAAATGCAGTATTTACAGTTGGTTAAATTAAATTTTTATAATCTTTTTTTATGTTTTCCTAAAAGTAAGTAAGCTAATATCATAATTATTTTATCGGTAATTTATTTTCTTATAAATCATTTAGGTATAAAATAAATGTTAAAACGCCACTAGAAAAGAAGAAAATATACAAACGCCGCAGTCATGTAGTTCATTAAATAAAGACTTCACATGAAAACTAACAAAAAACACAGACCATCTCGAAACTGTATACCTACCAAACTCTCTCTTGTGGACCATCCACACACGCAAAAACACTTTGAGAGAAAATAATAACACCACATAACATCTAACATCATTGACATCGGGCGTGCAACGGAAATGGCGCCCAGACCTGAAGGGCCACGCACCCATTCATCATGGCCGGGGACTGTCTCCGGTCGCATGACCTCACCTGTGACCTCACGCGTGTATTACATGCTCGTGTAACTAATTAAATTGGATTTATTATATGTAGGTTTGTCAGGGACAATACTGTGAAGCAATCATGTAGATATTTAATTGTTAATCTGGAAAGATTGATATTAACATCGGTGTATGTATATACTTATTTCTATTTATTTATGTATCTATACTTTATTGTACCTCCACCAGATTTTTTTTTAAAGTGAATGATACATATTTTAATGGGTTCTGTACAACCGAATGAAAAACAGAACCCTAAGAGGATAACTCAGTGTGGCTGTCTGTCCGTCTGTCACAGCCAATTTGCTCCGCATCTAATGGAAATTTGGTACACAAATGAATTTCTGTGACCCAAACACGGACGAGTAACGTAAATAAATTAACAGTGAACCACACACCGGTTCACTGTTGGGAGACACTGAACCTTGTGAAATACCAAATGAAAGGGCTTACTGTGAAGTGAAGGTCTTATAATTATGTATTTCCATAATTTTAAAAGTTATTTAAAAAAATAGATGAAAATTGACCATATCCCTCCCCCTTATCTCCAAAACAACTGAATCTAAAAATAAACGGTCTGTACTTATATATTATATAAAATCTATAAAGAGTCTATAATATTGTCTTAAAATAACAAGATAAATCACTCAATATTATGCATACAAACTTACATTTACAGTTGAAAGTTTTGCTTTTAATGCCATCCTTATTGCCTACAGTATAGAAGTCAAAATCGGTTGAGCGGACTGTAAAAAATGTTTATTTGAATGTCTAATCTTATTTCAAATGGAGTATTTAATTTTTTTGTCCAAGCAATAGATTTTATGTAAATAGATATTTTTATTTTGCAATAAATTGCAGCGTTGTGTCATCGCACTTCTCTTTCTTTTCTATTAAGTCCGACAGTGACCGCGCTTTAGATCATGTAGTCCCCTTAACAATTGAAATCTCAAAAAATATTTGTCGCAATTAACCTGTCAAACATTAAAATCAAATAGGTACTCCAGCGGTACCCGTCCCGGATTGGACACCGTATGTACCCTGTCAGAACGAAATTCACCGCGTAAATGCCGTATGAGCACCTCTATATAAGTTAAAAGCTTTTGTCGAAAAAAGTGCTGGGAATAAAATAAAAGCGGATGCAGTTCCTAAAAGCGGGGTACCAAATGCAGCGCCATGTACGAACATTGAACAGTTGTCGCGTCCCACGGGACTTTTGACCGGTGAAATATTTTCCAGGGTGGATACTTTTTGTGAGCATAATGTGGATAGCTTTTTTTGCTAGAATTTCTCGTGGTAACTGCCAATTTTTCTGCACGTTAGTGTTTACCGAGGGAAGTTTCTTGAAAGATTGCAGTTTTCTGTGGATGATATACAAAAACCTGGTTTTGAGTTCATTTTAAATCTTTTTCTTTTAACGTTATACTGTGATTAAAATTCCTTTAGAACTCACCGTATCTGATATGTATAAATCCTAAGGCCTTTTGTACACAGCATGGTTTATTCACAGTACGGCATACAAACTGAGCCGTAGAAAAAACTTGTCTCTCAACAAGCTTCCATAGTGATCTGCCGGGTCAGCGGGATTGTCCGAAAGGGTTACCGCTAGCCCGGAACATAAAGGGCTAAGGAAGGAACACGGGTGGGTTTTAGTCAGTAAGAGTCTGACACTCCCTTCCGCTCCACCCAGAGCGGGAGCGGTCAGTTGATGATTTCCCACCCGGAAAAAAAAATAAAAAAGCTTCCATAGTAATCCATATAACTCTGACAACCGTGCCTAAACACGGCGTGAAAACCGTGCTATAGAAAAAACGTGTCTGTCAACAAGCCTCCAGTGATCCCAACAATACTGACGACCGTGCCTACACGCGGCGTAAAAACCACGCTATAGAAAAAACGTGTCTGTCGACAAGCCTCCCGTGATCCCAACAACACTGATGAACGCGCCAACAGACGGCGAATAAACCATAGTTTTTCACGGCAAGAAAAACGTGGGTATACAAAGGTCCTTAGAGTAAGTAGGGGAACAACCCAATCATTAAAACATCTGAAGCAATCTCCCTAAACTCTAAGCCTTAAAACAACAGAAACTAACAAGAAAACTTAACAATTACTTCTACCTTCCTTACAATAGATATTTATTATTATTGAAATGGTTTCTACTACTAACCTCTAACGAACAATTTTAGGAGCTCAGCAGTATAAACAGTTCGCTTAATTTAATGTATTCATAGGTCATCTCAGTTCTCAAGTAATAACAATGGCTATGTTTATCTAGTTAGACGGTATTGTGTCCTTGTGAGCGGTCCAATATACGTCTGGTATATACGTTTGGTACTATGACAGGTAATTATTACCTACGGGGGATACGGCTAGTATATGCACAATCTCGGCGTTTAGATATAAAGGGAATGGGGTGTCTTGTGGTCCTAATGACGTTCTCAGTGTACATATGCAATGCAAATGTTAATTAAATTGTGTGGAGGTTAATCTAGCTGTTAACTTATTTGAATAGCTATAGTAAAGTACAGCATATTGATGTTCCTCTGACAAAGATAAAGCCTCGAAATAGAGTTCGATGTGAAAAGCTCGTCTGCGGAATTACAACTACTGCAAGATCATAGATGCCATATTTACAGGCAGGTGTACAGGCACATTAGATATAGTACATGAGTCGCTCTGTTCATTAGAATAGAATAGAAAACTTTTATTTCAGACAATAGTCCATAGGGTTAGTAACAATTTATACTCAACTTCTAGAGTTAGTAAATTACAGATACAGATTTACATAGACAATTAGAATTCAATGTGGAGCTGCATCCACCTCCGCAACATCAGGGAATCCCACCGATCTGCGAATATACTGAGGATACTGTTGGTACTGCTGCGAACACGCGCCCTCAAGGATGTACATCTATCCATGCTTATATTATAAATTCGAAAGTAACTCTGTCTGTCTGTCTTTTCACGCCTAAACCAGTGAACGGATTTCGATAAAAGCAGAGAGATAGATTGCATCCCGGGGAAGCAGGTGTCTGGCGGGCAACTGCCCGATGATTCATGTCGGGTCTTTGTATCTATGCTAGTTGCGCGGTAAACTCTGTTTGCGCGATGCAGGATTTTTCGTGACGTCAGTACGACGCGTTGTTCGCAATGTGGCGTTGTAGATATCGTTACAACTTGCCCGTCACACAGCAGTTAATTATTAACACATTACCAAAAACACACTCAACGGAAATAACTCAAACGCACAGCACCCGTCAATGCCTTTGACGGTCAAAGCAGAGAATAAAAACGACACGAGTGATTACGTTGAACAAAAGCAGATTTGTTCGCACGATATTCAGTTAATCCATGATTAATCCGACCACAGATGCGTGTGATGAGGGTCGGCGGTGTGACAGCGCGATAATTGTGATATTATGATAGCCGCCGTACTGATATACGCTTTGTCCTAGGGTTTAGAGAGCGCGTTAGGACCGAAGCAAAAGATTTGGGATTTAAGGGGCTTACATGACCTAAAGCGCGGTCACTGTCGGACTGCATAGAAAAGAAAGAGAAGCACGATGACACAAATCTAGTAATTTATTGTAAAAAATATGAAGAAATTATCTATTTACAAAAACTATTTTATAATAAATAATCCATCACTGAATGCAGATTGGCATTAGAAATTTAATTGCATATTTTTAATTATAATTAAATTTGTTAATGAAGGGATAAACTGCTTTTAAAGACAATCAAGAGGTGTTTTTGAAGATTTTTTTGATGCATTAATGTATGTTTAATTATGATTTGATTAAAAACTTGAAAATATCAGTTTTTTTTTTTGTCAAAATTATTTACGGTTTAGGAGATAAGTTTAAAAAACCCAACTTTTTGACCGTTTTCAAGGAATCTCCGCCCTAATAAATTTGACATTTGTAGATGGTAATGTCATTTCTTTATGTGTCTATGATTCAAAATTATGATAATGTACAATTTTGTAACATGAATTGAATTAATACAGTGTGCAACTAAAAGGAGTGAGTTTTAAAAATCTCATTCATGAATAGAAATAGTTTAAAATACAAGCGAACTTCAGTCAAATAAGATTGACTGGTTGAATCGATTAAAGTTCGCTTTTTCCTTTGGTCCCTACAGGTGCAAAATAAGCCATTTAGTTACCGACTGACGAAAAACTTTATCTTGTAGGTAATACTTTTAATGCTTGGCCAGACTGGCAGCGGGGGGCGGGGAGCGGTGCAGATGCGGGAACGCGCGCAATCTGCCTGTCCGCAGCCGATCGCGGCTCCGTTCTGAGTGCTGTCGTGTCCAGTGTTAGTCAGAATATAATATGGATGAAGAAGACTTATTTTTACTAGAAAAAGCTTGAACTACATAGTTTGAGAACCCCGGTCCCCGCGCGGGCCGCCCGCGCTCTCACTGCGGCCTCTTGTATGAACGAGCTATGGCGTGAGTAGCCCGCGTCAGGTTACATGGCTATGACTTTTCTGTATGCCCCTCATCAAAACCTATAGGTATCACCCCCTTAAGGATTATAAGAGACAAAAAGAAGCCTATGTCCTTTCCCAGGATTTCATCTATCTCCTTGCCTTTTTTTTTTAATCCGTTCAGCCGTGAACAGGTAACATACAGAGAGACAGACAGAGTTCCTTTAAAATTTATAATATTAGTATGGAGTATGGATTAACGTTGTTAAAAACGTATGTTTCAGCAGTCGCTAATCATTACTTAACTTTAAGTGTAAATAAGTAAAAAGGTAGTTACCGGATTGTTTTAATAGGATAACTGAAGCAAAATGTAAAGTGCATTCAAACAAAAACAACAAACGCCACGGTGACTGCTCGAATAGATACGAAACGTAAATGTGCCTCTATCGACCGGAGCTTCGGCTTACGTGATATTGCAGAAGTAATCGCTAATTATTGAACAACCGGCACTAAGCTAGCAGCTGAAGCGTCGAACTGGCGAATGAGAGGGAACTGCCTAATTGCGTTCGAATCCCACCCGTTTTAGTATTACCATGAGCTCATAGTTTTTTGTAGAACCCATTGCTAGCAAGTTTGGAGCCTAAATAATATAACGACTGTTTCTTCGAATGTTTACGCAGTGGTGTACTTAACACGTTTCGCCAATATATAGGGAGTAATGTAATAGGGGGCGAGTCTATCTCCATCAATTGGTCACAAATCCAGACTCCGGGCTATTACTGAGAAATTCCTGATGGAAAAACCTAAAAACACTTTGCCCGACGTGTGAATCGAACCTTGGACCACATGTTCAGCAGTAGCGTTTGCGACTACTAGACCAATGAGGCAGTGTGCTAGCAAGTTACTGTTGTTCAAAACACAAATAATCTAGGTACACCTGAACTGTACCTACGTGTATTTTCCGAAGGGGGACCCAAAGGAGCTTGTGGCTAAGCAATAACAGCCGCATGGGTCGATCGATCAGGTTAAGCTACGCTTGCCGCGGTTGGTCAGTGAATGGGTGACCAATACCAAGACCCTCCGTGTCTCGGAAAGCACGTTAAGCCGTTGGTCCCGGCTGTCGTTCGTGGATCTTTCACTGTTGTTACTGTTACTAGTCGTCAGAAGCCCGAAACTCTGGCAACTAGTCTTACCAAGGGGTATCGAATTACCCAGTAACAAGATAGTGGAGGTCCAATAGGCAGTCGCTCCATATAAAATACTGGTTTTCAGCTGCATCCGGTTAGACTGGAAGTCGACCCCAACATAGTTGGGAAAAGGCTAGGCAGATGATGATGACCTGTATTCTCCCAAGGGGTAGTGTCTTGTAGCGACGAGTTACCACGGAAGGCAGGCACGTAAGCTTATCGTAGAAGATTAGAGACAGAACACACATCCATTCACAAATCGCGTCCCACCTCTTTGTACTTTTACGCCCCAATCCACTCCCGAACAATCCCGACCACTTTAGGGTAAAAAAATCCCAATTCCTTCCATAAAGACTAGGTCCAAATAGAACCTTACTGCCAGAGTTCGTGTTCTGTAATAATTTCCACTTCAAATGTAGGCACAGTGGGCCAGTACACTCACTTAGTTGAATAATTCAAAAATTCACGTCGGCCACTTGCGAAAACAAGGGGAGTAAACGCTAACTGTGCAGTTCGCGAAAAAATACAACCGGACGAGTGCACAGCGTTGCCAGTTCATTATTCTGTTTGAATGTACCCCGTGCTTCTGTTCTTTTGGGGAATTAGGTTGCTCGTTATGATTTGAGTGGCGGACTTGGAGACTGTCTTGTTTTCTTTTGTTTCGGCTGTTGATTGCGGCTAAAGTAATCATGCTGAATATTTTTTGGGGTAACGAGGTAAGAAATGAGTCAAAGCCTCGGTTTTTATTTGAAGTTTTTTTCAAAAATAACTTTATGATCTAAAAATTTCAAAATGACTAAGTATTAATATAAATACCACAGTAGAGAAATACTTTAGCTGCATTTAAAAAGAAGAATATACGAGTAAAATCGAAATTATTCCTAAAAGGCCTGATTTTTTGCAGCAAAACGTCAAAGCTCTTGAAAAACTGTATGTAAAGTCCTTACTCAATGGGTATAAAATAATTGCATAATCTGCCTATAATGTTCCCTCTGCTAGGACACAGGTCTCTTCTGTGAGAAGGAGTCGGCCATAATCCACCACGCAGGCCCAGTGCGGGATGGTGTACGTCACATGTCTTCGAATTTTTGGTTCTAGGTCATGCCGGTTTCCTTACAATATTTCCCTTCACCGTTTCGAGAGCAGTTCTGGTAAAATAATTTACACAAAGTGAAGTGCCCGCTTGGGTTCGAGCCCACGACGTAAAATAAATAGCTTCAATATAAATCAATACGTGGTGTATTGATTCCTATTCACAAAAAGCTAGACAAAACAGAAAAACAATCTCAGACTGTAATCACAATCAGTTTTCTGGCTCACAACCCAATCAGCCTTACGTACTTACCAAAGTACTAAAGATAAAAGGAAAGCAATGAAATCTCGGGTAAGTGTATAATTAAACAACAGAACAAGTTTTGACATAACTCCCAGCGGCCTCATAAGGTAATGAGTTTGAAAGAGAAACCTCAGTTTGATGTCTGAAGGCTGCCTTATTTATTAACTAACTAGCTGCGCCACGAGGTTTTAACCGCGTAAATGTCGATCCCGTGGGAATATCGGGATAAAAGGTAGCCTATATGTTAATCCAGGGTGTCAGCTACCTCCATACAAAATTTTATCAAAATTTATCCAGTCGTTTGAGCGTGAAGAAGTAAGAAACATTTAAACACGCACACACTCTCACAACTTTCGCCTTTGTAATATTAGTGTGATATAATGAATGTAGGATGAGTAGGTTTCCAAGTAGGTACTATCGTTTCATAAGCACACATCAGAGGTTTAGTTTAGTCAGATAGGTAAGTATCGGCCTAGTACTAGATACTAGGCCGATACTTACCTACCTGCCTGCCTGCCTTAGTTATTACCTACTACTAGATAGTAGGTAATAACTGGTCACATAAGCAATGGAATCAGGCGAAATTCATGACAGTAAAAAGTTACAAAAATCAAAATATTTTTATTTCACATAATCCTACGTGGGCACTGGTCAGAAGCTAGGTGCACGGTTCCAATTGGTCGTTTCCTATGGAGAAGAGCCGGCTGGAAAGTCAATAATTACTCTTTTAAAAATAATTGGCTTTTACAATGTTTTCAAGTCAGTTCTTAATGCGAAAGTGGAAAAATTGCAGAACGTACGCTGCAACAAGACACAGAGTTGTCGTTTGCATCTGCGTCTTGTCGCTGCGACAAGTAGTGAGAGCGTACGACTCCCATAACAAGTAACTCTGCAACTCGACGCCTAGTGTGAAATTGTCGGCCGCACCCTTTTTTTTTTTTTTTTTTTTTTCGGATGGGAAATCATCAAATGACCCCTCCCGCTCTGGGTGGAGCGGAAGGGAGTGTCAGACTCTTACTGACTAACTAAAACCCACCCGTTTTCCTTCCTTAGCCCTTTATGTTCCGGGCCAGCGGTAACCCTTTTGGACAATCCCGCTGACCCGGCAGGCTTCGGCCCTATGGGGCCCCTCCTCGATGCTGACATCTCTTTGAGGCGCGCGTGGAACACGTACGCGCCGTCCGGCACGGGCCCTGGTCCTGATCGGACGGTGAGCTACTCGGCCGCACCCTGTCTTTGCGTCTAGTCGCCGAGCTGTCACAGTCGCAGGTCGCATATTGCGCGCCATGTCTAACTTTTGAGAAGCATCAGCGTTATTTGTAGCAGAAGTATAAAAAAACAACAATTATTAATAGACTTTCTTCTGCCCGCGACTTCGTCCGCCTGAAATTTCTTGTTCCCCCGACCCACCCTGTCGCATCGCATCACCTACCCGCGCTATTACTGGGTTTTCACTGCGTTCTTTCTGACTTATTTTCTTTTTGCTCGGCTCCTAAGGGTCATAGCGTGATGTTAAATAGCCTATAGCCTTCCTCAAGAATTAGGCTATCAAATGCAAAAAGGATTTATCAAATCCGACTGGAAGTTCCTGAGATTAGCGTGTTCAAAAAAACAAACTCTTCAGTTTTATTATTAGTTTAGAAGATATAGATTAGTTTTAGTATACCTATAGATAATCTAGAACAGTGCAAGGGTAACAGACATGGGTGTTGTATGTTGGCAACAAAACTGCGGAAAGTGTCGTGTGATACGGTAGTCTGCCGCAGTCATGTCGGAAACTCGGAAGGATGCCTTGATGCCAGCTCTCTAGAGGTGCATACCTATTGTGTTACTAATAACATATAGAATTTATTTTTACTTTTCCTCCCTTATATTTCTACGTATTAAAGATCTAGGGGCCCGTGGCTGAATAATAACAGCCGCAAAGGTCGATCGATCAGGTTAAGCTACGCTTGCTGTGGTTGGTCTGTGGATGGGTGATCATCTCTCCGTGCCTCGGAAAGCACGTTAAGCCGTTGGCCGCGGTTGTCATTCGTGGATCTTTGACAGTCGTTACGGGTAGTCAGAACCCCGAAAGTCTGACAACCAGTCTTTCCAAGGGATATCGTACTACCCAGTAACTGGGTTGTGGAGGTCAGATAGGCAGTCACTCCATGTAAAATACTGGTATTCAGCTACATCCGGTTAGACTGGAAGCCGACCCCAACCTAGTTGGGAAAAGGCTAGGCAGATGATGATGAAAGATCTAGGCTATAAGTACTAGCACGATCAGAGCCAGCTAGTATTTTTAAATAATTTACTTTAATTCGGGCACTTTATCTTTTAATCCTGACACGTTTTCTATTTCAGTACTACCTTTCCAAGTTTTATAGCATTTGTTCCTTTCATGGCAAAAATAGCCCACATAAAATGCTAATCGATCGCAATGACTTTCATTTCAATGTGATTGAGGGTAATTTCGTAACACACTCAAAATGCAGATGCTTCTACGGAAGTACCTACGTATTTAGATTGTTTGTAGCTGATACAGAGTGACATTCATAGCAATATCATGCAGATCTAAGATCAAATCAATCATTAATCAATCAATCATTTTCAAATACAACTTTGCGAAAAATTCAAAATAGGTACAAGTTTTGTAAAACAAATGAGCTACCTATATTTACAAGAAAATCCTCCAATCTTTCATTTGAATAACTCGCGTTCCCAGTCAAAAATAGAATACGAAAACCCGATGAGAATAAAATGCAGGATTACCTTTCACGAAATGGTAAATTATAACAATAATGCCTTTCTCATCCAAGCACATAGCCAAATTCCGCAAAATAGACTTTAATTTGTAACTCATAAAGCACATTTTATAAAGCGTGTTTTAAGCGAGACACTGGAATGACAATATTTATTTTGAGAATATAACATTCTTTCAGTTAAAAAGTGCTCAACGGAAACTTTTTTATTAGCTTATTTATTTGAGACTGAAACGTAGAACGAGCTTCTGCAATTTGTCGAGGTTTCTTTGCGATACTTTTTATTCTTATTGTCCTTTAATCGTAGAAACCAGGCAAAATGAAAAAAAAATACAACGTGGAGCCATTGAAATGCTCAAAATGGGAAAAAATGGGAAAAATTCACGAAAACAAAAATAATGAAGATAATAATTTTGTTAAGAACGAATGTACGTTCTTATTGATCGTGAGGCTGCACGAAGTTTGCCGGGTCAATTAGCATTTAAATAAAACAAATAATATGAGAAAGTACTTAAACACACTTCTAAAATAATTATCACAAAAATATTAACAATTATAATGTAACATAATAAATATGACACAACTATGAAGAAGTGGAAAAACAGTGTCCTTTCACACTTCTTTTAAATACTGCACCAGTTTGGCAGTCCCTAATGTCAGGCGGAAGTGAATTCAACAAACAGAAGAACCACGTGATCAATGAAGAAGTCGGTGGTATGTGGAGAGTGGTTTTATTTTTGCGAATGGCACCTCGCTGTTCTACCTATGAGATTGTCGCCTGCTTAACCGAGCTTGCCTGTGGATGCCTCAATAAATTAAGGCCTCCAGTCGGGGCTTAAAAAACTTAAAAACTAAGCGACAACACGCTACGGGCACCCCCTATTTGGTACGGTCCTCGGCTTAGGGCATCGCTGGGAGAGGGCAGCAAGGGACAGGCTTGATCGGAATTATTTAATGACGAATTTAATTAAAATAATTAGACCATTATTTAGAATTTGGTACAGTTATCAGTTTACCCGCCAAAGACATTCATAACATTTTGCAGCAAGAATTACAAAATGATCATAATTCATTAGGTATTTACAACCAAGTATGTACAGTCAACAAAGGAGTTAAGTATAGAGGAGCGTCGGATATAGTTGAAGTTTACTAAGAAACCGATGGATGTTCTGGACTGAAATTTAATTTTAAATGAGCTGTTTGTTTTCTATTAATAAACTAAAATTTTATTCGAGAATATCCATTGGTTTCTTAGTAAAAATCAACAATATCCGACGCTCCTGTATACTTAACTCCTTTGTTGACTGTACGTACATTTGTCACAGCAAACTCGTTTCTACACTCAGCAAAATCATTTTCGTTTCGTTTTATATGTACATTTTGATCATGTCGACGATCCCTTACAACATCACCCTTCCTTTTCCTACTCTTAAACCTGTCCCTTTCTTTAGATAGTTACGTGGACCGTGTAATGGGAAGCGCGAATGTAACGGACCTTTTGTTGAAGAGCTAACGTTTTAAAGTTTATAGTCGTAAATCCTGGACACGAAAGAGTTTATTTAGGAAAGATAGTTGCAGTACAGTTCATTTGTTTTTCTTCTTTTCCGCTGTTTAATTTTGTTTCTTATTCCACTGCTAAAGGCACAGCAGGTGTTCTGTTAACTTAGCTGACTGGTTTTTACACTGCGTATAGCTGCATGCTTAAATTCACAAGAGGAACCTTCCTTTGAAGGTCACAGAATAATCTCAATTTATTGCTTCTAAGCTATACATTTTGTCACACGATTCTAGACCCTTTAGTGTAGAAATTTTTCATCAGTAATCAAAAGAAATATCTGCTGTTTCACAGAAAACTGCCGTACAGTATAGTACCTACACGGTCAAAATGTATCGAACAGCATTTTTTTTTTAAATAACCGGCTATAAAGTTCAACACAGGGGGTTCAGTGTCATGGAATGAATCCGTGGTAACAAGATGCGCTTCGGTGTCCTTGCCACCGTGTAGATCAAAATAGTCGGTATTTTGAGGCCGATGAAAGCCAATGATTCATTTGGTATCAATATATTCCAATAGATGCATTACTATGTATGCTAATTGACCTGTTAAACAGATACATACGTAGGTGGATTCTGATGAAGCGAGACACTCTTCAGCTATTTTTTATACAGGGTTATAACCTGAAATCGCGAAAATAAAAATCTGCTGCTACATTTTATGTTCGTATAACTCGTCAAAATGTGGGAAACAGCAATTTTTTTTCGCGATTTCATATTTGTTCCCATAGTAAAAGTTTTTCATAATGATTAGTACGAGGTTGTAGGTGTTTTTCCAATAACCCTGTATAAAACCAAGTAGCCGTATGTACGTCACGAGCACCAATAGGTATGTCAACACTTGGCAACTTTATATTGCGATTTTCCACGAAATAACGAATGCAATGTTGAAATACGACAATTTACATATACCAATGGGTTCGAAAATACTATAATAAAATTTAAAATTTACTAATATAAAATTTACTTGAAAAATAAAGGAGAAAATAGCTTTTGAATAAAGCCAGGTGTATACATACTTTTGCTCGTGATTGTACATTCATTTTGATCCACTATATAAGTGCGTCAAAGTGTGCGAAGCCTCCCACTAGTAAGAACCAATATTAGTCTTGAAATATAGTCTTTATTAACACTCAAGAAATCATAATATTTGCCTCTTTACATATTATGTTTGCAGAACTATTGCGGCGGTTGCCAGTAATATTTTCCCAGGCGTTATAATTATTTTCTCATACAATATTCAAACGGCTTAATTTAAAACAGTATACAGGGTTAGTTATTAAAGAAATGAAGGATTAATGGAACAGAGAGGTTAATAACCCCTTGTTGTTAGCAGCATCTTCAGCGTAATAATGTTTAATTATTAATTAAGACGAAGGCTTAACCACGGCGTATAAAATCTTTGTGGCAATGCTTGCGAATAGAGTAGGTATTAGGATGTGTCGAGTTCATCGAACCCCGGATAGGCACTATCCTTCAAAGCTTATGTAAACTTTTAAAGAGAAAAGATTAAATTTTTTGTACGTTTGTTTGTTAAGGCTCCTCCAGACAGGCACGACACGCGATTATATCGCGTGTCGCGCCTGTTTGTAGGAACCTTTACGCATTCATGCCAAAACGGCTAATCTGATTGGGATGTTTGGTATATGGGGTTGACCATGACCTGGATTAAGACATAAAATACTTTTCTCCCGATATTTCCACAGGATCTAGACTTTTGCGGGAGAAACCGCGGGGCGCAGCTAGTTCTATGTAAAAGTCGGTTTCACTATCATTTAATGGTGTTCATGAATTTATTCTGAAAAGTTAATGTGTATATTACATGGGTAGTTCTTCGAAATTTGATTCTTTGACTGATCCATATGGCCAAAATTTAATTTCACTTTCAGCTCTGTAACACATGTTCATATGAAAATAGGTATACCAAATAACATATATTTGAATGAGGGACTCGTTTTTATAAAGTAGTTTTCAAGATATTAATTTTGTGCCCAGATGAATCAGAATGTGTTACATATTAATCAGAAACAGAAATAAAAAGTAATAAATACACCGTTAGTTATGAATGTAAATTCTAAACAATAATTATTAATTCTTAAATAGGACTAAGACATATCAAAAGTATCATATTTAGAACAAGATTATACTCCTGTAATTTTTTTATTATTCAAAAGGATATAGCTAAGTAAATAATAATAAATAAGATTAAAACTACTGACTTGTACACGGTCAAAAATTGGACAAGGAGAATTACGCAACAAAAGCACTCCTATCGTGCTGGAGAGAGGAAAAACTAATTTATTTTATTATTCATATGGGGTTTTGACCATACGAATCAGGCACAGATGAATCAGGATTTTGCCTACAATCATGCATAACTCATCGTACATACAAACTTCATTATTTTCATTTTTCTACACGAATCTATAACCCAAAAGCATCACACGAAACACAGATTGAAGTTTTAAAACAATAAAATAAATTTTATAAAGTAGGCATTGTAATCAGGATGCCACCTGAACCAAACACAGATGAATCAGGTATTTTCCTTCGTAACACCGGATCTAAGCCAACCAGCCGCACGTCCACCTTCTAGGTCGTCCGTTACACGACTGGCTTCCCCCCGCGCTGGAAGCCAGACTCTCATTATTATTACCCGACCAAGTACGGTCAAGCGCAGCTTACGCCACATTAATCAGTATTATACGCCGGACACTTCTTTTTTACTTATTTATAAACAGACTAACGTAGTTATAACTAATACACATTTTTTTTGTAAGAGGACAATTCATTTCCTTTCGATATAATTATAATTTATATTGATGTATCAAAGGGAAAATGCGACATCGACCATTTTGTTCCGGAAAATGGCTAACGGACGCGCTATATGAATCAGAAGAACGACCTTCAAATATTTTTATTTTGTACCTAGACAGCAATTATTAAAAAAAAATCATTTGTCCCAGTAAGGGATAAAGCTAAACTGTACAAAAAAAAATATTACATGCCGTTTTTTTAGTTGGTTACAGAAATATACCCACAGACATCGAAAATTTTGTCCCTGAAGAATTACCCACATTACTACCAGCGCCCCGCGGTTTCACCCACATAAGTGTCGATCCCGTGGGAATATCGGGATAAAAATTATCATATTTACTTTCCAGGGACCACTATGAAGTCGTAAAACCGTTCGGAGCAAGAGCGGGACGCTAGATCATTTATAATTACCTAATCAGTCAGGTTAGCTTTCTTTTCTTATAAGGTGGTGGTGATGTGGTGCGTCTTTTAGCACCTTAACATTAGTAAGTGTGTTGTTTGTTATCTGCTTAATGAGTGTGTGGGAACTACAGTTACGAGTGAGGTTACGTCTGGCGCAGATTGAAAAATTACTTAATATATATTTTTTTTATTTGCTCATATTTTACATATTTATTTATTTCTGTAACTGCCCGTGACATCACAGCGGGCTCTATCAAATATAAAAAAATATTAAAAAAAAAAAATGTCGCAGCATCATGCTGATATAGAAGCCTTTTGGCCGCGAATAGGAGTTTCTATTTCATTTTCCATTTGTAACTTTTTTTTTTAAATAAACTTGGATTTTTATTTTACTGTATTTAGTTTAGTTTGTGATCTTCCTGTACGAGTCGCAATAAATACTTTTTCTTTATTTCTTTCTTTCAGTTCAAAAAATCATACGAAAAATATACAAGTCATTGACAGTAACAAGCCCCTCTGTTTTTAGATAGCACTAACCTTGTGAGACTTGGCCTAATACGGACACCACTACAAGTGACAGGGTCGTCATATTTCCAGACACGACCATTACAACACAAAACAACACGTGCATTTTATTGTAAATACGTGCTTTTCACATTGTCGGTGTAATTTTCTCCGCGGCCTTGCAATGTCGTACATGCAAGACTGGAGCTAAATCTGTCCGCAGTAACTGCATGTCGGCGTAAGTTGTCGGTGTATGCCTATATAGTGTCGGTGTACGGCGTACTGGTGTTCAGTGTCGGCCATGTAGTTAACTTAATTAATCGCTAATTACACAGTGTATGTGTTCTTACTTCGCAGTTAATCGTCCTTATAGCAGTATTTCTGCTTGCAACATTTTATTTTATTTAAGAGGGCGATTCAAGGAGTAAAACCAAATTGGATGTATGTCGTAAGGTGAACAGAAATGTACTGCAGCAACATACATGGGTTTGGATCATTCATTTCCGAATATACCTACTACATGAACTTGGAACTACCTTTACATAAATAGGACTTTCGAAAGTTAATGTAGAAACACTTTCTTTTTAAAATTCAGTAGGTACCCAAAGGGTGCCAATGGAACCCTATTAAGCCTCTGCTGTCCGTCCGTCCATCCGTCAATCTGTCTGTCAGCGGGCTGTATCTCATAAACCATATTCGGTAAATAGATACTACTGAAGTTAAAATTTTCAGAGAGTGTTTTTTATTGCCGCTTTAACAACAAATAATAAAAATAAAACAAAGTTAAATATTAAAAGGGCGTCCATACAAGATACGTGTTTTTTTATATGTAGTGTTATATAATGTGCGTTGGTACGGAACCCTTCGCGGCCGGGTTTTTTTTTAGGTACTCGTGAAAAGTAAAAATATCTTGTACCTATCTTGTAACAATCGTAGTACAGTTGTGCATCGAAAATACATGTATGTATTACAATAAATTAACGGGGACAGCGTTTTTATTGTAAAAAGGAAGATGTCTTCCTGATGTTTTTCTATCGTATCAAATTAATTGTATTATATTTTCAACACACTATCTAACTAGCATATATCCTGGAGAATATTTTTGTAATTTTGTTTACTGTAGTCGATCAAATACTTTTAGGCATTATAAAACTTGCGTTTTTTGCGTTTAGGTCCTGTAGTCCCCTTAAAAGTATCGATTTGCCCGTTTCGGGCGAGTAAATTCGTGCTAATCGACTAATAAGCTTATGAGTTCATTAAACCCTAGTAAGCCAATAGGTTTTGGTACACAATAATTACGTTGCCACAATATATTCAAAACAAAACAGAAATGGACTCATTTTGTTTGAAACTATTAATTCGTTCACTCTATTTCTGCAACAACGAAATATAAAGTTCTGAATACTGCGCTATGTCACAGTGTAACTAATCCATGCAGTTTTTTAATGCGATTTCTGAGCGGTGAGGCGTACAGAGGTCTGAGTAACCAGCGGGGTAAAGGCTCCTACAACCAGGCGCGACACGCGATATAATCGCGCGCGACACAAAGGCACCGCAAGTCGCGCAATGGCCGGTGTCTCTGTGTCGCACGCGATTATATCGCGGGTCTCACCTTTTTGAAGGAAGGCAAGTCCACACCGACCGCGCATCTGGATCACGCAGGGACACGCTTGATCGGAGCGCACTGAATCGTCCGGTGTGGACCCAGCTATTGGACTGCACGCTATTTCATGTAGTAATGCAGCTCCCTTCAAATGCCACCTTAATTCTATGGATCAGTAAGTTAATTTGTAAATATAAAGCTGCATAATTCAAACCTGTCAATGTCAAAATGCTTGAACAACTGTATAAACTACGTCGTATAACGTTAGACTGTGGCAAAGTTATGAATTCATTCACACGCACGCGTTTATATTAAAAACTAGCTTCTGCCCGCGACTTCGTACGCGGATCCTGTTGCTTATGCCAGCGACAACGGGGTCGTCAAAATCGGAGGTCCTGAAACGTCTGATGTCGAATTCTAAGAGCGATGCGCGAGACGATTCGAGAAGTCATTTTCAGGCAATAATGAACCAATAAGGTGGTAAACTTGGCCTTGCATTTTGAATGTTGGCATAAATGGGCCTTCTGAAATCTGTTCTGCACCAAAAGATGTCATTTGAAAGGCATTATTGTACGAACGTATGTTATCCAAGAAATGTTTGACTGTGGATGGTCACCGATTAGCAGTGATCTTAATATTTCTGGAGGATTTTGTAATATTTTAATATGTACTTTCCCACCTGAGCAACACATACCGTTTGTTTCTTTTTGCCATTTAACAGCTTCACAAAAAGTACAATTTTGAACCATACCTCCGATGACGGAATATGTGGCGTAGTCAATCATAGGAGTACCTATACGTAAATGCACTCCGTTCCTTATCAACCCAAGGAAGGTCGCCATGCCCTACGGCTATATCTTGAGACACATCCGATTCTTCAGATGATATCGACATTCTGTTCAGAGAATGTCGAAGTCGATCAGAATTCAAACGTTCGTTGCGCTCTTCTTAATCTGTCTCTTCATGCCGTACTCCAGCAATTCTTTCTTTCTCACTTTCTAACTGATTATGAGTATTTTGTTGTGTGCATGTTCGGGACAATGTATGATAATCTCACGTTCATCACTTGTTTCAAAAGACCTGTTAGTAGATGTGCGAATTCGCTGAGAACTCAAGCGTGATTCTGTATCGGTAAACGTTTCCGATTCGCGAGACAATGCATGTCGCTCACGATCAGCGGACAGTCGCGCATCACGTTCCGCACTTGTCTCTAGAGACCTAGAAGCAGATGCGTAGATATGCTGAGAACTCAAGCGCAATTCTCTATCTGTGAACGTCTCCGACTCGCGAGATAATGCGTGACATTTACGACCAGCGGTCAGTCGCACATCACGTTCCCGACTTGTCTCTGGAGACCTAAAAGTTGATGCGTCGATACGCTTGGAACTCAAGCGCAATTCTCTATCCGTGAACGTCTCCGACTCGCGAGACAATGCATGACGTTCGCGATTAGCGGTCAGTCGCGCATCATATTCTTCACTGGTCTCTAGAGACCTGGATGTAGATGCGTAAATACGCTGAGAACGCAGGCGTGCTTCGCGATCCGAAGAGGTTTCCACGGAGCGAGTTGCAGCTTGATGTTCTCGAACAGCATCAAGTCTCTCCTGACGCTCTTCGGTAGATTCTTGGGATCTTATGATCCGCAATCTTTTAGCTCCTTTGGAACATTGGAAAAGATTTGACCTTTTTCTAGGCATGGTTATAGTTTTATTGTGAAGAAGATACCTGATCAATTAAAATCTAAGTGACAGCTCCCCTACCAAGGGTGCCCAGACACGGGTTCGTCTGGCGCCCATGTGCTGGTTTGGTCCCTGGAGTGGTCACGGCGTGCTATGTGTTCTGGTGCGCCGGTGATGGGGAGTACTCCCCAGAGGATGGTCCGGTGACGGACAGCCGCGGCGGGTTCGCGGATGAGTGCTAACGCGTGCCCATATTCCCGCCGTAAGCGGCAGAGGAGGACACCGTGGAGTTTTAGTGGGTTAGAGTCCCACATAACTGTACTATCTCCCCGTGGTAGTGCAGAACGCATGAGCATTTATTCACGTAAAAAAAAAAATAATGGGAGTTTTGGCCAGTAGAGTCAAATTTTCAATGATATACCATCGTCATCGAAAATCAGTCCTAAACTGTTACCGCCTTCACCGCGTGGAGGTGAAATTAGTGATAGTTTTGATTTCCACATCAGATGTTTCTGATCTTCGATTTTTAGGGTTCCGTACCCAAAGGGGTAAAACCGGAACCCTATTACTAAGACTTCGCTGTCCGTCCGTCCGTCCGTCCGTCTGTCTGTCACCAGGCTGTATCTCAAGAACCGCGGTAGCTAGACAGTTGAAATTTTCACAAATGATGTATTTCTGTTGCCGCTATAACAACAAATACTAAAAACAAAATAAAATAAATATTTAAGGGGGGCTCCCATACAAAAAAACGTGTTTTTTTTCGGCGTTTTTGCCGTCTGTCTGTCGCCAGGCTGTATCTCAAGAACCGCGGTAGCTAGACAGTTGAAATTTTCACAGATGGTGTATTTCTGTTGCCGCTATAACAACAAATACTAAAAACAAAATAAAATAAATATTTAAGGGGGGCTCCCATACAAAAAAACGTGTTTTTTTCGGCGTTTTTGCCGTCTGTCTGTCGCCAGGCTGTATCTCAAGAACCGCGGTAGCTAGACAGTTGAAATTTTCACAGATTGTGTATTTCTGTTGCCGCTATAGCAACAAATACTAAAAACAAAATAAAATAAATATTTAAGGGGGGCTCCCGTACATAAAAACGTGTTTTTTTCGGCGTTTTTGCCGTCTGTCACCAGGCTGTATCTCAAGAACCGCGGTAGCTAGACAGTTGAAATTTTCACAGATGATGTATTTCTGTTGCCGCTATAACAACAAATACTAAAAACAAAATAAAATAAATATTTAAGGGGGGCTCCCATACAACAAACGTGTTTTTTTCGGCGTTTTTGCATTGTGGTACGGAACCCTTCGTGTTGGCCAGTTTTTTTATAAGTCAACAGGAAATGCCCATCAGACCGAACAACTTTTGCTAAGACGTCATTCCTATATATGTTATGGTGTAGCTGGGCTCTTGGAGTTCCACATCAGGTGTTCCAGATCTTCAAATTTATTCTCTCGGCAGAAAATGCTCATCACGTGGAACAATTTTTGCTATGGTACCATTTTTGTATCTCTTATAGTTTAGCTGGTCTGTTGCGGTTCTGCATCAGGTGTTCAAGTTTCCAAGATAAATTATAGCCTATATGTTGCCCAGACATAATACCTATACAACAAAACAAAAATCATTCAAATCCTTCCAGTAGTTCCGAAGATTAGCGTGTACAAACAAACAGACAAACAGACAGACAGAATTTTTTTTTCGGATTCGTACCCTATTACTGTTTCTAAACCCCCCCCCCCCATTTTTTTTTTTAATATTTTCAATGTACAGACACAGTTTTTCTACTGTTTTATTATATGTATAGATGTCCGCTATAAATTCACGGATTACAAACTTTGTTGGTTGTTAAAATTTCGGACAAATACGAGTGGTACGTCTATATTTTATATGTTATGGTTGAGGAACCGGATTTTTATGGATAATGTAGCTGAAAACTAAATGGTGGGTTATTTTTTACGACTACGGACTGTAAATATACCAAAAACATAGATACTGTTTTTGAAGTAAAAACTTCTTTAAGCGCGTTGGGCGTTTTTTGAGATGGGAAAAAAACCATTAAACTCGCGCCACTGTTACCATAAGCGACAACGCGCGTGTTTTGTTTATAAGACGATTAAGAAATACCCTCTTCGGATGTGTTCGGCTGTCCTCGGGATGTACTCGGTTTTAATGTATATCCGATATGTCAGTGACTGATGGCAAAGTATTCTGTTTGTGTTTTGTTTTTTATCGTCATCGTTTACCTACATGGAAAAAGGGATTTATAAAAACTGGAAAAAAGGAGAATATTACCACAATAGCATGGTTTGCGACACGCTACCCACGTCCTATCCTGCCCTCTGTGTCCAAAAACATTCAGTCAAAGTGACCTCTGCGCTGCCACCGACGACGCCGTGAAAGTGGCGAAGTTTTTGGGCCAAGAAGATCTAAAACGCAATCATGCCAGCGACACGAAGAAAAAGACCACAACAGCCAGCCACCATTTGCCACACTGAGGTGATTGCAATGTTGTTAGTGCTTTTTAACCGACACAAACACGTTACGGACAATCCTGCTGACACCGCAACCTCTTACCTCCGCTTCGGCACCGCAGCGGTCCGACACGAAACGTCTAAATTGAAAGCGCCCTAAGACAGTACTGATTACTTCAATCCGATTCCTTTTCATAATGATGAAATCTGAATCATCTTTCTTACACTTTTTTTTTTAGGGGGCCAAATCTGCTATTTTCGATGAATGGTATACCTTATCCGTATAATACTGAACACCACAAATCACTAAATGCGATTAGCGCTACAAGCATTTAAAACATCGTTCTGTTTATTTCGTAAGTTGTACGTATTTAGTGATTTATGGTGCAAATGGTCCTAAGACAACGCCCGCCATTATCATTGTGCTAAAAGTTCCTAAACTCATGCATGTGCCTTTTACCATATAGCCAGTGTGCTAAAGTCCATAATGGCATGTCAGTGGTAAAAAAAAATCTAAATAAAAGGAGTAATCTCATAATAATAATCATTGTTTTTTAATCCAGAGATTATGAAACAACTGACGAGTTGTCACAAAGATTTTTTTTTAATGGAGTGTCTTTGGCACCCCGTCTGAATACCATTATGACGCCTTTCAATTAGGTGATTACCAAAATTGTCCAAATCAACCTTTATGGTGTCACTGAACGATAAGTTGACATGGACTTATTATAATACCAAGTAACTGGTATTTGGTGTACATAATAAAGAGTATTTCTATTCTATTCTGGTATTATATTAAGTCTACAGACACCATAAAGGTTGATTTGGCCATTTGGCCATCCTCACACAATTGCCTTACTACTCCACAGACTAGAACCCCTGCTATGTACCTAAACACTTTGAATGTAATCGCATAATTCCCCAAAGTACACTTAAATATTGTCACAATCGCCGCTGCGACGGCCTAGCTCATCCACGGATCAATCCTAATTCCTGAGTCCATTGACCTTTAGGCCTGAGCCAAATCTAACGCAAATATCCCGAACTAACGATCAATAGAGGTCCACATATACGATGAACGTCATACAGATATTATATGAAGCAAACCATGTTTATTTTCGGTGTGGCTAATGGAGTAGGTAACGTGTGATGTATCAAATATTGATACCTGTCTAACCACTGCTTCTAAACTTATGAGACAACTTTGGAAATATTTATTGATCGATGCTGAGGGTATTCATCATCATCATCAGCCTATAGCAGTCCACTGCTGGACATAGGCCTCCCCTAATGAGCGCCATAGCGCCCTGTCTTCAGCTTGACGCATCCAGCATCTGCCTGCAGTCTTTCGCAGATCGTCATCCCACCTGGCTGGAGGGCGTCCCACACTACGTTTGCCGAGTCGTGGTCTCCACTCAAGAACTCGTTTACCCCAGCGGTTGTCGGTTCTTCGCGAGATATGGCCGGCCCACTGCCACTTCAGCTTGCTAATTCTTTGAGCTATGTCGATAACTTTAAAGTTATCGACTGAGGGTATTGTAGGATAAAAAAGCTTTTTAGTTAGCTTAGCTTGATGTCAATGTGACCACCTCTCTTTAGTTGGGATAGAGCAAGCTTGGCGTGATAGTGGCTGGCAAAGTTGACGCTGACTAAGGATTATTTAGGGAATATCTCTCACTAGGTTGAATCAGGTTACAGTTGTGACCAAACGTTTTCACGAAAACAAACGGCGCGGACGCAAACTTCGTCTACATAATTTTGTATGCTTTGGTATAGCATCTGCTTTAATACGGAATTCCATTGCGCGGGTCTTATTGTTGGCGATTTTTTTGTATAAAGAACTACTTTTGCTTACTTTGCTAACAATTTTACACCGCAAGTCGGCAAACATAGCAAGGCAGGTGACGTCACAATTTTTGGGTAAGTATATGGGCTATGTTTATATTACATTCTATTGGCTGTTGGGCCACTGCAACCCGGGCATAAAATTGTATTTATACTAGAATGTAACAAATTTGGAATCTCTAAATAACCCCAAAATCTGTGACGTCACGCGCCTTGCCATTTTTGTGTCTCACAGACTTAGGTGCCTTAAAGCCTCTAGCTTAATCAACGTTCCCTTTCAAGGTTAGATATCCTTGATACCGTTCGATTTATAGATATACAACGGAACTAAACCGTCGGCATCGGCATCCTCGATGAATCATGTTTGGAACTGCTCGACTCAATTCGAGCTACGCCGAGCGGCTTTTTTCCCGAACATATTAGTAGATAATATACACGGTCAGCTGTTCTATTCAATTTGACCGTGTAGTTTTTGTATGTAACAGCAGATTTTTTTTATTGCCGACGAAATATGTCTACTATGGGGTTTAGAATCATGCTGAATTCATGGTTTGTGCGTCGATATCCCTAACATCCTGTTTATTCGATTTTGCTGCTCTGCTGTTCCGAATCATATCGACCCGAGCAAATGTGTAGCACCCTTAAAGTTCACCCCCGGAGTTGAGACGACGACGTGAAATATTCAGGGATCATGGAATTCCCGTAAAAGAAGATTTTCGATAGAGATGATTTATTGGGCCGGCTCAGAGGTCACGGCTGTTATTACAACTGAGTTCGGAACAATAAGGGTACCTATTTCCTTTGAAGGCTGAAATATTGGGCTTATTTTGGCAAGTTGTGCCTATTATTTAGTGAATAATAGTTTTTTTTTAGCGTTTAATGTCCAACTGTTGGGCAAAAGCCAGTAAGGTCGACCGACGACCTTGTGAAGGCCGCAGGAACTTGTTTTATGCGAGAAGCACAAAACCGGTCGAAGTGGAGGTGCGTGGGCCTATGTCCAGCGGTGGACGTCTTTCGGCTGAAATGATGATGATTAAATATATAATCCTATCCTATCGTACTATATAATATTATAAACGTGAAAGTTTGTGAGAATGGATCGATGTTTGTTGCTCTTTCACGCAAAAACTACTGAACAGATTTGTATGAAATTTGGCACACAGATAGTTTATAACCAGAATTAATACATAGGATAGGTACACTTTATCCCGATATTCCCACGGGATCGAAACTTATGCGGGTGAAACCGCAAGGTGCAGCTAGTAGGTATACAGCGTTATTTTTAGTATATGCGAAACCTGAATATAGTTTGTTCAGAATAAGTAACTGAATCGATTCCAATCATTTTTACACCAAGTTATATTTTGTCCTAAAAATATTTAAAAAAGGTTAAAAGTTGGACACCGAGCGACACTAAGTAAATTATCCAATCTCCGCACCGAACGGTTAAGCACCTAGATACTATTATCAAAAAAGCTTATATCTTTGTGATTTTTCATGATACAGATTTGAAATTTTGTACATGTATAGATTCTTTACATAAAAATACTAGACACGAGTTTCGGATTTCGCATTACTAAAAAAAAAATTTTGTATAATAAAGCAAATCTATGTGCCCCGATGTGCTATAAATCATTGTTTCAGTAGGTAAGGTTAGAATTCCGTACCAAGCAATTATCATCTTGTCTCAATCAATAGTTGGACGAGCATTTTCTTAATACACAAACTTTTATTTTTCTGGACTTCTGCTGGTAAAACCGCGGGGCGCTGGTAGTACAATCATACATTTAGGTTAAAATACATAAAACTTGAAAAAAAATGGTGGAATTAAATGAAATTAAACTAGCTGGTTGCGGGGAATACCGTCTGATGTCTGGTGGTAAATATGAACACTCGAAATTTTCTTTTAATGTTAAAAAAAAATTATCATTTTTAGGGTTCCGTACCCAAAGGGTAAAAACGGGACCCTATTACTAAGACTCCACTGTCCGTCTGTCCGTCTGTCACCAGGCTGTACCTCATGAACCGTGATAACTAGACAGTTGAAATTTTCACTGATGATGTATTTCTGTTGCCGCTATAATAACAAAAAATACTAAAAACAGAATAAAATTTCACTTACAAACTTAATTCACCTTGGCTGCAAGCTAAATCTGATTTCTTATTAAGTCACACGAAATAACATTTCCACAATTCTGTCTCAATCGTTTTTTTATCTTCTCCCACTGATATTACAGCTTAACCTGTTAAAACCCACTATAAAGCTGCTTTCAAATATGTAACAATAACTCTCCACTGGCCGGAAATATTGGAAAACGAATAGAATCATTCCGAGTGTAATAATCCTAGATTTAAAGTATTGTAAACCCTTTAATGCTTTGTCCTTCTGTTTGCAACAGGGCAGAATGAAATAAAAATCTTTTCAAAAAGTGTTTTTTTTAATGTTATATTTTTAAACAAAGGTTTTATAATATTGATTGTTATTTAAAACGGTTTTAACGACACTCTAGGGAGCAAATCCGTAGCTCTAAACTTTTGCCAACGAATATAATTATAAGACCAAACTAAATGATGAGAATAATAATATTTAACTCTCTCTAACAGTACTCCAAGATTAGTAAGATACATTATACAAATGATTTTTAACCGACTTCCAAAAAGGAGGAGGTTATATGTTTTTTTTAACATTAAAAGAACATTTACAAGTTCCAAACATCAGACGGTGTTCCCCGCAACCAGCTAGTTTAATTTCATTTAATTTCATCTTTTTTTTTTCTAGTTTTATTTATTTTTATTGTACTAGCAGCGCCCCGCGGTTTCACCCGCAGAAGTTCAGAAAAATAAAAGTTTGTGAATAAAGAAATTCCTCATCCTACTATTGATTGAGACAAGATGATAATTGCTTGGTACTGAATTCTAACATTACCTACTGAAACAATGACTTATAGCGCATCGGCGGGGCACATAGATTTGTTTTATGTACCTACTAGTTGCGCCTCGCAGTGTTAACTGCATAAGTTTCGATCCCGTAGGAATATTGGGATAAAAGTATCCTTAGTATTAATCCTGGATATAAACTATCCGTGTTCCAAATTTCATCCAAATCCGTTCAGTAGTTATTGCGTAAAAGAGTGACAAACGTCCATCCATCCATCCTCACAAACTTTCGCGTTTATGATATTAGTAGGAAGTAGAATATGTAACTACTACTATTGACCATCATCTGCCTAGCCTTTTCCGAACTATGTTGGGGTCAGCTTCCAGTCTAACCGGACGACACGTTTACATGGAGCGACTGCCTATATGATCTCCACAACCCAGTTACTGGGTAATACGATACCCCTTGGTAAGAATGGTTGTCAGACTTTCGGGCTCCTGACTACCCGTAACGACTGTCAAACATCCACGAATGACAGCCGGGACCAACGGCTTAACGTGCTGTCCGAGGCACGGAGGGGTCTCGGTATGTAAAGATGGTCACCCATCCACAGACCAACCGCGGCAAGCGTAGCTTAACCTGATCGATCGACCTGTGCGGCTGTTATTATTTAGCCACGGACCCCTGCTACTGTTGACCGATATGTAATAATAATATGTGTGGTATAAAAAATAAATTTATGTTGGTTATTAATTTATTTTTATTTGATCGGCAATCAGCCGCAAGCACGGTCGCAAGACTATAAACAGATAAGTTGTTTGAATATGGCGTTTAGGCGAAAAGTCCAGTGTCTCGACTGCCTTCTTAGAACACATCCTTCCTTTGCAGCCTTTTCACCGCTAACCCTTCAGAGTTAAAGAGATCATTGGCCAGGGAATTTGGATGAACCGAGAGTGGATCAGCATATACTTCCTTTTGAATTTCTCAATTTCAGTCTAAATAGTGGGACCGCCAAGATATTTGTGGATCTCGTCATTTCTGGAGAACCACAGGGCACTTGTGATGGTCCGCAGAAAGTTGTTTTGGACATTGGTAAAGTTTTAGTACTTATGTAGAGGAAAGACCACAGATTGCATCTTCTTTTTTAGGGTTCCGTAGTTCTGACAAGGAACCCTTTATAGTTTCGTCATGTTTTTGTTCCAGTAGGGCGTCGCCCCCCCCTCTTAAAGCTAAACTGCTGGCTTGAAAAATCTGGAAAATTCAGGATGATAGAGCATTTCATGAACTTTAAAGGAAAACTATAGCGGTTAAGATAACTTTATTAGTTTAGCAGTAATAGTCGTTGAACTTGTTCTCCTAATATCTTTACCAGTACTTACCTATATTCAGAATAAAGAACAGGCTACTAGGGAACCCTACACTGTGCGTGGCCCGACACGCACTTGGCCGGTTTTTTTATCCATTAGTACCGTTAGCGAAACACATGGCCAGCATTTTAAAGACATAAAGTTAATAGTTTCGAACACATCGTCTAAGAAAAACGCGGGAAGCAAAAGGGACGACGAAGTAACTTAGCACTTAGCATTGTTTTCTACTTAAAAAGCTTTCGGGGATTACTTAAAAAGTTAAAGAAAGAAATTGAGTTGAATTAATTATTGATGCTCTGTTTTGGGTTCCTCTTGTTTGTTTTTATATAGGTACTTTGTAGCTTTTATTTTTCACCAGAGGATTTGTTCTAGACTTAAGTATTAGGCAGATTTTTAGGATGGCTGCAAAATCTTTTTGTCACTATTGAGTTGAAGTAACCTATGGATACAATTATTTATTTTTCAGAAAGCTTACAGTTTTAGGTAAATAATGTACATTAAGCGCGTACAGTGCCATTTACAAACTTCCACATATTAAAAACTATGTATTACCTACCTGTTGTCCTACGAAAGATATGTTCGATAAGAAAATCTACAATCATTGTATTCCTTTGAGTATCAACACATTGAAACTACTTAAAAATAAAACGGAAATCTCATAAATTATACGGTAATACCACCTACCAAACCAAAGTAGAAATACCTACACTTTAGCGAATGCCCTCTATACCTTGAACTCTTATTTGATTACCTATTAATTATTATCAGTGAAGAAAAACATCGTGAGGAAGCCGGCATGTCCTTGAACCAAAAATTCGAAGTCATGTGACGTCCGCCAACCCGCACTGGGCCCGCGTGGTGGATTATGCCCTACTCCTTCTCACAGAGAAGAGGCCGGTGTCCCAACAGTGGGAACATTAACGGCTGATTATGCGTTAAGGCGAAAGCGCCAGGGTAGCCCGCGAAATTCAATTTTTTTTTACGTTTTTTGCAATTGGCTGGTCAGTATTAAGTTGTACGTTGATTAAAATATGGTTCGCGGCCGTAACAAATATGTATTTACATAATTATAATCATTAAAGTTATCAATACAACTCTCTAAGACCAAGTAATCCCCAAGAATGACTATTTCATGAAATCTTGACTTTTGGGGATTATATTATCTTAACAAGTTGTCGACCGCGAATCATATTTTATCAACGTACCTACAACTTAATACTGACCAGCAAATTGCAAAAAACGTAAGAAAATTTGAATTTCGCGGGCTACCTTAGCGCTTCCCCCTTAACTGCCTTGAACTTATGAACTAATCGTCGATGAATTTTATTTTAGAACTATGTACTAAAATATTTTACGCAAGTTCATTTCCAAACAAATAGAGTCCTTTCACTTACTGTATAGTATCCAAACCTCATCATGACACGACAAATTCATTTATAACCTGAAACCACCTGAAAAATCCGCTTTTATAACCTTTTATTAACGGCAGGTAAATAAAAAATAAGTACGTAGTATCTAAAAATAAATAGTGACGCAACACTTTTATCTTTAGAGGAGTAGACTGGTTGTTACCGGTTGTCACAACTTTCATTAGCAATTTTGAGCTACAAGAAGATACCTACTCATTAAAAATATCCTGAAAATGAAATCATATCTTATTTTGATCGGCTAAAATGTAAGAAATAAAACAAGACAGATTTATATTTATAATTTATCTTGAACTTAAGATTTGAGGGAGCCAAATTACATAATAGCCAAATGATATTAAAATGTCAAAAACTATACTTAGACTCTCGTCTTTAAACTAAAAAAACATTGAGCAGAAACAGGTTTGTAAAGCCTATAACCTTATAATTGTAAGTGGTATTGGATATAACTAATTTAATTAGTAATTCTTCCCGATGTTGTACCTTTATTATTTTTTGTTTTGTTTTTCTTGTAAGTGAATATTGGGAATTCTTTTAGAGAAAAAAATCTTGAAACCGAACTTCAAGTATTCATGAGTTTTGAGAATTAAAACTAAGCTTAGGCAAGGTTTCATTTCCTTTTAAGGTCAAATTCATTTATAACCTAAAAATCACCTTTTTACCTCAGAATCTAAAGTTTAAACTAAGCTTGAGCACATCCCTTTATCAAATACAGTCAAATTACAAATTTTATTGTATCCAGTTTCGTTATGACATGTCAACATCATTAATTATAACCTAAAAATCACTTTTATTTACGAAAGGTAGAATAAAAATACCTATTTAAAAATAAATAGTGACGCAAAACTTTTAATTATAAAGGAGTAGACAGCGTTGTTACCGATTGTCACAGCTTTCATTACACTACAAGAACATACTTGTCAAAAACAACCTGAATATGAAAATAAATAATCACTTCTACTTATTTCCCTACTTACCTTGAACTTGTCAAGTTGTCACGATTTTCACAATCAAAACTAAGCTTCAGCACATCCTTTTACAGTACTTGTACTGGGGGCCTAAAACGGCCACTTTGGAGAATCATAAAAGGATAAAATTATGAATTATAATATGGCGAAGACATTCCGTATTTTTCTTTTTTTCGCTGTACTAGGTCGGTACAATCAAAGAGATTGGGATTGGATTTGGATTGGATTGATTGGTATTTTAGCACAGACCAAAAAAAATAACTTTAAAGTTAATTGTCCATTATGTTATCATTTTATTATTCTGCCAAAGTGGCCTTTTTAGGCCCCCAGTGCATTCACAAAGTGTGTTCCCAAACCTTCATGACATGACATGTCAAAGTCATAAATAACCTATAAATCACCTTTACGAAAGGTAGAATAAAAATACCTATTTAAAAATAAATAGTGACGCAACACTTTTAATTATAAAGGAGTAGACAGCGTTGTTACCGATTGTCACAGCTTTCATTACAGTTAGTGTTACAAAGAAAATACTCGGAGCGGGCGGCCTGTTTTAAGTAGTAGGGTAAACGGCCCTGTTAGCAGCGCTCTGATTTGAGTGGCGGATTTTGTTTTGTTTTTGTTTCACGTATACTGGCTGGGTTATTTTTTTAATGAACACAATTTTATGTAGTTTGCTATAAATTTTGTTGCAAGATTTTTATGCACTGTTGCAAAAGGTTTTTCAGCAGTTATAGTTTTAAATGTCGGTTGTTTTCAACTAATGAACTGTGTGCTTACAACAACACATTTATTTTGTTTTGTGGTTTGTTTTTATCAATACTATTTTATAACACAAGACATAAGGAAGGTCCTCATGTATTTTTTTTTTCCAAGTAATCAAACCAAAACATTTTTGTTAGTTGTCGATTTATTTTTCCTAATGTAATTTTATTACTACATCTAAGAAAATGTCCTAACAACACAAACAAAGACCCACTCCCTTTAATTCCCCACTTAATCACGATTAAACTCCCACACAAAACACATTATAACTCCATAATTCAAGATACGTAGTTTGATCTTACGCCAAACGGACATACATGAAGATAGCTACATACAGTTAAACATTATGTTGCGACTAACATACGTCTGGCAGAGAATCAAATTGGAAACATTAACATGGTGACGCTACATGCCTACGTTTGTAGAATATGCTTTATTGTTGTAGAACTTGTGATTGAGGGTAGACTTAAGTTGTGTGTGGTGGATAGGTGTCGTGTATCTGAGGGAGTTTGGTTGTAACCTTATGTCATAAGTAGTCGTCCTTTATCTTAAGTCGTATTTGTGTAGGTATCTACTTGCAACTTACTCTTCGTGTTGGTTGTAAAGCTAGATTTGTTCGTGCTCTTCACTTAATTTTTTAGTAGTTTTACATAAAAACAACTTATTTTTACTCTTCTCTCTAGGTATTTTTCTTCAGTCTGGTTCATTCCAATATCGCTTTTTGTTGATCTTTCAAGTTGAGGTTATTACTAATTTTTCCTAAAATATGATTGTTTTGATGAGGTTTGTGAAAAATTGCTTTTATAGAATAAAATAAAAAATCCTACCTACCTAAAAACAAACTTCAAGTACTTACCTAATTGGTCCACAAGTTCAAATAAAGTAACAAATATTTTAACAAACCAAGCAGCAACATTAGCTTTCACCCCAACTTCCATATGTTGTGAGTAGGTACTAATTTAAACATTGCCTCCCGAGAGTACAGAAAAAGTACCGCCGGCCGGAGCCACACGAATACTGAGCATTTTTCCCTTAATTTGAAGAACTGCTTGTTATTTTCACTTACTTTCTCTCTGTCAACGTGAGCTGAAATTGAAATGAATTCTATCAACACTTCTTGCGGCAATCAATTGTTAGAATCAAATGTCGGTATTGTTAATAAATAGCCCTGTGGTTCTTTTTTTTTGTCCAGCTTTTTTTAAGGAGCGGTCTGCTTTAATGAGCTAGTAACTTTATAAAAAATAAGACAACGTATACAACAAATTAAACAAAAACAACAGCCATCTATTGTCTCTTCTACCTTACAATATCGAACTCTTTGATACAAGATGCAAGTGGAGTGGCTACTAATTAAACGTCTCAGACGTCGAACGTCTAGCTACTAATGAACCATGATGTCTCTGATTATTCCCAAGAAACGGAACTCTGCTTCACACAATTATAAAAGAACACTTTGGTACAGAAGGTCGGCTCCATACAACGAACGAAAACAGGCGCGCGCACAGTTTGGTCTGTTTCAAAAGAATCTGATGAAAATGTAAGCACATGGATCACAATACGTACCTGTGGATATCAACAGCTTGTCGTGCCACTCACAAATTGAGTGCTTTGATTTGATCATTTGAAAACCTAAATCTGAAATTCCAATTTTAAATCACCTTGTACAATACGTAAACACGTGACATGCGTGCAAACATTATTGATTATTGCATGGGCCTTCTGTACATTTCGATTTTCTGATATTACGCAGACTGTTTTATAAGTACCAAATAATACTCTATTTAGTCTGCCTTTCTACCAGAGATGAGCGAGGATGCGTAGCGAGGGATGTGTGTGAAACCAACCATTTTATTAAAGTTAACTTCAATAAAATGGTGTTTCATAGCCTGGTGACGGGGACCATCACGGGACACTGCTCGCTAAACAAACACTTCCACACAATTGGCTTAACGGACAGTCCCCTGTCAGGGCTTGCATGGAGGCTGATGAAACCGTTGCGCATGTGCTCTTTGAGTGCACAGGTGTCACCCAGATTAGGTCAGAAACCCTCGGGACACCCAGTTCTTACACATATGTTCTCAACAGACCAGGGGACTTAATCAGTTTCTGGAGGGAGGTGGGCTGGTTGGAATAACCACCGTCGGCCGCCATGGCCCACGCATAATGGTCCACCTGATGGACTAAGTGCGGAAACCAAACCCCATAACATAAAACATGGTGTTTCATGGCCTTATATCCACATTGGGTGGATCATAATATTCAAAACGTTAGGCTTACCCAACCAATCGGCACCAACCCGGAAATTCAACTGACTATTGAAGAGGGTAATTCTAAAAAATCGCTCAACAAGATTTGAATATGAATATTTATTAAATAAACCACGCGACGAATTCAAATTAATTTAGTGTATCAAAATAATGTTGAATGAAATTAATTTGAACAAGGCGCGGTTACAAATCTTAATATTTAATTGAAGTAATTTAACATTAATATTACGAACTGAAAATGGTCAAAATGCTCCTTTGAATTTCCAAAGATTTGATTTAAATGCTTGAATTTAGTTTGTTCAACTATTAAATTAACGGGATTGTGCAAAGTATATTACTTGCATTGTTTTATTATAACCCTATTTCAACGTGAAACCGTAAGTTTGGGTCCGAAAAACTAAACAGAATTTAAATGCTAGTCGACTACATATAATATTGTTTATCTTAGGTCGTGGCTAGACCTAAAGGCTTACGACAAGAACGAAATCATTTTGGATGTGGATGTGACTGTTCCTAAAATATCCTAGGCTGATAAAATGTCAGTTTTTCTTAATTATGGTAATATTTGTATTTAGGCCGGTTAGGGGGGCCTAAGGGTAAAAGGCCGCACTCCATCCCGTACGGCCTTGTAGAGCTCGTCTCCAGACTGGACACTCTCCCACCGATAAAGATTAAAATTAATTCCCAAATAATATATGACGAAGTCCGCTGCCTTGTTCCATTAATAAGGCAAGGAAAGGATTGAAACAAATTGTAAATAAGACTTAGGAATACTTACATAGTTAAGAAAATACATTGGATGTGGTTTTAGAAAGATAATAACTAATAGAGGTATGCCATGCATTCCCCTATTGCTATTGAATCGAATTTGGAAATAATTATGTAGATCTTCAAAGTCTGCTGTTTTTCTTAGTGTCTTTGCTTGAATTGTACTCCTGCATGAGTGCTTTACTCGCCTATTGTAGTTTAACTACAACTTGCATATATTTTAACATCATAAGTGCGTACTTGCGTAAAAATACCAACAACACAAAATGCAGCTAAAACAAAATAGTAGCGCGCATGTAAATTCAGTGTTAAATAAAGAGGTACTCGTCGGAACACGCTAGGAATGTCTGTTCAGCCGGAATGTTTAATAAATCAGTACTTTACTGGTTTTTCCGTCGGCCAGACGGCCGCCTCAAGATTGTGTGTACGTATAAAGATATTCGCTACGTTTGTTTGTTACATTAGAATGTTGTTTTCTTGGGATTATTTGTGTTTTGGATAGATTTATAATTGACTCGCCACTCCAGAACCTTTGGGCCCCATCGGCCATCTGTTCTGCGAGCAATGTGCTCTGCCCACTGCCACTTAAGTTTAGCAATTCTTCGGGCTATGTCGGTTACCTTGGTTCCGCGTACCGGAAGACGTAGCGTTGGAAAGCCTCCCACAAGGTGTGAAGGCCGCAGGAGCCCGTTGGATGCGAGAGGCACGGAACCGGTCAAAGTGGAGGTGCTTGGGGGAGGCCTGTGTCCAGCAGTGAAGGTCTTTCGGCTGAAATGATGCTGATGATGATAATTGACTGGCCATTGAAATTGAGTGCTTACTTAGTATGTCCAGATTTTATTGTAACTCTTGCAATATGCAACTGAGTTGGGAAACTTTGGGAGTAGGTGAATGAAATTGGCGTGGCTCATGCTAATGTCGGTCGCTAACTACCAGGTTTGTCTCTGTACCAGGCAGAGAAATTAACTAGATTTACAGCATTACCATTATCAAAATAAAAACAGTCGTAACCCGCGTGCGTGTATAACCAGATGTATGAACGCAAATGAATCAAAAGGATCATCTTAGGATCGTAGCAGGTGGTGTTCTGTAGTTTCTACCTACCCTCATAGGAAAAAGGTATGAGACATGCATGCATATTTAATATCAATTGAAAGAAGCGCTACCATTTTGAAAAATATTTATTTATTTTATTAGGATGCGTACCGCGAGAGCTGGTTTCAGGAGGACTTGGCGGAGGCCTTTGCCCAGCAATGGCACAGTATATGCTCAACAAAAAAATTGTTTGTAATCTGCATTCGCGATTATTTTCCAAAAATGTAAACAAATATGAATTAATGGAAAAATAACTTTAAGTCCTACACAATAAAGTTCAGTTTACGCTACAACTTCAAACGTTTTTATAACTTTTTCAATAATGCTAGTCACTCTGAAATCCACTTAATGGGCATTGAAATAAAGTTGATATTTGTTTAACTTGAAATAGGGCGGGGGTGTTCAGCACTACGCACTTTTACTATAGGTACACACAGTTAAACAAATACCTAAAGGAAGGACATAATAATTTTAAGTATTGAGTACAGTCATGAGCACTAATATGTCAACACTTGGGAACTTTCAATTGCAATTTTTTCGTGAAATAACGAATGAAACGTTGAAATATCACACTTTACACAAACCTATGGGTTCGAAAATACCTACGTTGTTCGTAATAACATAAAATTTCATTTAAAACTAAATGAGAAAATCGCCTTTGAATAAAGCCAAGTGTATACATACTTATGCTCGTGACTGTACAAAGGTACTGCTAATTTCTTGAGAAATTTCTTCCAGAAGGCCTGTGAGGGGCAAATGAAAATTAAATGTAGACAATAGTAGAAGTAGGTATATCACATTGTTCAGTGTAGTACAATGTGCAGGTGTAGGTACCTAACATAGTATCCAACACAACGTCATGTAGGCACTTAGGTACATCGTATTATTTGTGTATGAAAGCCCTAATCTCGGCAAGTCGGGCTCAGATGCGGGCACTATTGTTGCACCAACAAACTATTAACGTCTTCAGGCTAGGCACAACTCTCACTTAATCTGGCTCCACAAACTTCCAGACTAGTTTGATAAGGGGAATATATAATTATACAAAAGTTGTCGGGAAAAGTCTCGTTAAGTAGTTGTAAACAGTTTAGTACTTAGCTGTATTCTGAGAAAGATTGGGCTCATAACATCGGGCTTAGGCGAAGTTAGATGAAAGTAAAGTTTTGAAAGAATTTTTGTTTTAGCCTGGATTAGCAACTTAGCTATGGATGCTTGAATTTTGTGAAGAACCTTTACCTACTCAGCAGACAAATGCGAAAAACCCCACTTATCTTAAAGAACGTTTCAAGTTCCTTCATGACACACATAATAGATATCTGAGGTCATCGGAAAACCTGAGACTAGAGATGCCGATGCATTCCACCAGTTTCTATGATAAATCTTTTACTGTTCAAGCAGTACGGTTATGGAATGACTTGCCCGTGTCGGTAAGGCGTGCTCAATCTTTGTCCACTTTTAAAATTATGATAAAAAAGCACTTCCTCTCTCCTTAAACGTCATCATCATAATTTCTTTGCTCCTGTTTCATGTTTATTATTATATGTATATATTTATTTAGATTAGTATAATATACGTTATATATGTATTATGTAATAGGTACACCACAGACTACCTACAGTATTTGTCTGTCCTTCCCCTTTTTAATCCATCCAAAGGTTGTCTTTAAAAGATCGCTTTTAGCGATAAGACCGCCCATTGTGTCACCCTATGTACAGTTTCTATTTTTATGTCTGTAATTTATTTGGTGTACATAATAAAGAGTATTTCTATTCTATTCTATTCTATTCTATTTTATATACAAATTAACACATTTTATTTCCCATTGCAAACAAATTAGATCATTATATTATTAATGTCTCTCCTTTTAATCCTTCCGATCTTTTAAAGACAACCTCTTTCAAAGATCGTTTTTAGCGATAACACCGTCCATTGTGGCAACCCTTGTAAAATTTCGACATTTATATTTAGACTAGCTGCGCCCCGCGGTTTCACCCGCATGAGTGTCGATCCCATGGGAATATCGGGGTAAAAAGCACATTTTGCCCCAGCAGTCATTAAAAATGGAGAAAAGAGTTCCATGTACAGATATTATTATTATATACTAGCTGCGGCCCGCGGTTTCTCCCGCTTCAATGTCGATTCTGTGGGAATATCAGGATATAGCCTATATGTTAATCCAGGGTGTCAGCTACCTACACACAAAATTTTATCAAAATTGGTCCAGCCGTTTGAGCGTGAAGAAGTAACAAACACACATACACACACACACAAACATTCGCCTTTATAATATTAGTGTGTTAATCCACATGTTGTTCATAACAAAGGCAGTAGATTCTTATTATTAGTAGTATTATATTCTCTGAGTTCGCCGAGATTGTAATATTTGTGTCTTTTAACTTTTTGAGGAATAAGTTGCCGAGTGTCTTATGAAAACGTATACTATTATTAAACTTATCTTTTACTTAAAAATCTTAAATTATTCATTCATCAGACAACGCACTGCCTAAACCGCTAAGGCCGCTATCCCGCTGGCGTTTTACGAGCGTTGGCGTCTCTCGAACGTCTGCGCAGCGTCAACGTTGCGCAGACGCGACGTTGACGTCGCGTCGTCACGTGACAAGCATTAACGTCCGCTGAACGCGACGTCAACGTCGCGTCTGCGCAACGTTAACGTCGCGTTTGTTGGCAACAGGTACAATCACGCCGTCCTGCTTTACAAAGCACTTTACAGAGCTAACAGCTTACAGAGTTAACGTTGCGCAGACGCGACGTTGACGTCGCGTCGTCGCGTGCTGCGCAGACGTTCGAAAGACGCCGACACTCGTAAAACACCAGTGGGATAGCGGCCTAAGAATCGAAGCAAGAAATGTTGCACAAGAGTTATCTATAGGAAATGAAAGTAAGCAATCGGGAAGAATTTTTGAAAATTCCTCTCCTACAAGGGTTTAAATAGGAGATGGAAGTTTGACTAAGTAAGTAAGTAATAGGTAAGTCACAAGGCAGTTGATAAACACCACATAACAAACCTACTTGACTAGAAACTCAACAAGTCTTAGTTCATTAGCAAGAGCAAGACCAACTTCTGCATATATAATGATGCAGAATTTTAAGCTAACGCAAAGTACCCACGTTTCAACTATAACGGTTTACGTAACTTTCAGTGAAAACCTAATTTTCTTGAAGAATTCTTCTATATTAACTCTTTACGTGGCCACAGGGCTGGGATATTTTTAAGCCAAAGAATCAACATGGATGGCACCAACGAACGTAGCAATGTTGTCAGCGTTTTAGGCCCAGTTTTTCTTTCTTTCTTTTTCTTTTCCTTTTCACTTTTCTCATTGTCAGCGAGGCGGAGGATTTTTTTTCTTTATTGCTAAATGGCCTTCTCTTGACCTCGATCACACCTGATGTAAAGCGATGAATCTATGATGAAACGAGCGTGCCTAAATGTTGCCAGTTCATTCTTGCTTTGCAGGTGGATGTGATATGAGCTCTTCCCCTTTTTTATTTATATACTTGAATATAATGTTATATATTTACCCCCTTACTAATAAACGTTGTATAGCGTCTGTATAGTTACACAACGCTTTGTCTTCTTCTTTCGAAAGTCAAATTACTGCAACTGAAAGAGAGAAATCGGTGTGCAACTATTCATCTCATATAATACGTTTATTAGTAAGGAGGTAGAACGTTAGCCAGTAAAATGGGAATTGATACGATTAACTTAACAATTAACTGTCCAATAAGATTCATAATGTTATCCTTTTATGATTCTGCCAAAGTGGCCTTTTTAGGCCCCCAGATGTTTGCCCTGCAGTAGGACAGCAAAAGGCTGATATAGTTATTATTAAACCTACAGAAAATCTGTGACTTGCTTTTTTCATACTGAAACTAGGCCTGTTAAAGTACTGTTTCCGTCCTAACAACACACCATATAATTATGATTGATATTATTATCGCTTTTAGATAACGAACTGCAGAATCATAAAAATATATCAACACAGTTAACCCACTCGTATGTATTTTAAAAGGCAGTTTAGACTACGCTCTACTATGTATTTCGCTTTATAGTAAAGCATATTGCGTCATAAGCTATAACTATATAGCATGGCGTTTATAAGCGCCATGCTTTATAGTTATAGCACTACCTGATTGCAATATAGCGTAGGTATATTATGTTATCGCAAGCAAGTCTACTATGTATAGCACGTTATTTAACGGCAATCCGCCATAAAATGCACACACAATGGATTTGGTACTCACTAGCCTGGGAAGCTCATCAAGCGATGACGATAATTATGGAAATTGACTCCAGCTTATTATTAAGGGGACTAAATGACCTAAAGCGCGGTCACTGTCGGACTGCATAGAAAAGAAAGAGAACCGCGATGACACAACGCTGGTAGTTTATTGCAAAATATGAAGCAATTATCTATTTACAAAAATCTATTCTTTGGACTAAAAAAATAAAACACTAGTGCTTTAGTATATTGCTGAATAATCTGACAAAAAATCAGAATGATTGTATGTATATTAGTAGATATGGTTTTTATCGTAAAAATAAGGTTTTTAGAGGTATCTTCATGATTTTTTTATATTGTATCAAATTTGTTGTATTATGTTTTCAACACACTATCTACCTAGCATATATCCTGAAAAGTATCATACATATATTTTTCTGATTTTGTTTACCGTAGAACGCGGACAGGAGAATCGTACGATATAGTTCAGGGAGTCGATCAAGTTTATCGCTTACAGCAAGCCAATATTTTCGGAGGGGCCTGTGGCTACATAATAACAGCCACACAGGTCGATCGATCAGGTTAAGCTAAGCTTACCGCAGTTGGTCTGTGGATAAGTGTGCTTTACATACCGAGACCCCTCCGTGCCTCGGAAAGCACGTTAAGCGGTTGGTCCCGGCTGTCATTCGTGGATCTTTGATAGTCGCTACGGGTAGTCAGAAGCCCGAAAGTCTGACAACCAGTCTTATCAAGGGGTATTGTATTACCCAGTATCTTTGTTGTGGAGGAAAGATAGGCAGTCGCTCCGTATAAAATACTGGTATTCAGCTACATCCGGTTAAACTGGTAGCCTATCGCAACATAGTTGGGAAAAGGCTAGGCAGATGAGCAAGCCAATATTTTATAGAATAGCATTGTGCGAAGGTGTCCATTTAAATATACTCTGAGTGATATTGTTGTGCTAGACAGTAATTATATGCTATACAATGTGGCAATTACTTTATCACATTAATTGAAACCACTTATTTCTACATTACGTATTTTGAACATACACAATTAAAATAATTAATAACAATTATCATTCCAATAGGTAGCACTTATTTATATTATATGAACAGTTTTACATAAATTGTAGCCGTGGGACCTTTTTAGGGTTCCGTAGTTCCTACAAGGAACCCTTATAGTTTCGTCATGTCCGTCCGTCTGTCTGTCCGAGGTTTTGCTTAGCAGTAATAGTCGTTGAACTTGGGTGTTGGATAATTTTGTACCAAATACAAAATCCTTAGCATTAATCCTTTAAAGTGACTAAGATGAAGTAGTTGCTTGTTTATAACGGGTAAAGACTTGCATTGAAAAACAAAATATGAAAAATTGTATTTTTTTTATATTCAGATTATAGAACAACAGAATCGTACTACACTGTGATAACGGGCTACTACGGAACCCTACACTGTGCGTGGCCCGACACGCACTTGGCCGGTTTTTTTTTGTTTTTTTTTAACTTAATTTGTGATTGTTCGGTAAGAATACCATAAAGTTTGTGTTGATATCATCGCCCCGCGCGTGTCTTGCTGTGCTTTACTATCAAGAGTGGTTTATTTCGTGCCAATTATTTTGTTTGAAAAATTCAGTACCTACTTAACCTATTTTTAAAGAATTTGTTTATAGAATAGAATACTCTTTATTATGTACACCATATAAATTACAAACATAATTATAGAAACTGTACAGAGGGTGACACAATGGGCGGTCTTATCGCTAAAAGCGACCTTTTTTCTTTTTTTTTTCTTTTTTTATTGTTTTAACAGATTCATGACAACCGCTGTAGTATTTAGGGCTGATTATAAATCGACAGATAATTTTTATAAGTGGAATCTGGCGTGAATTTTATTTGACGTCTGACAGTTTTTGTATGAAAGAACTGTCAAAAATACAAAATTATTCCTCCGATAAAATTATCTGGCTTTGGAAAAATTTACCCTTAATGTGTTAACCATTCGCCACGCTGTATATTATGACGTAATCTGAACTGCCCTCAACTGACAAAAAAATTAGAGCAAAACTTATACGAGGTGAAAGCTGGCAACGTGATAAAACATCACATTGTACTATTTGTAGTCTATTCTTCAGTCCCACGGGTGTCGAGCTCACACTGAAAGCCTGAAAGGTCCTTCGCTAGACCTCGTTTACACCGAGTTTCGTTCAGTGACGTCATAGACCAGGGGAATAACAAAACCGGTTTTCTAACGAATACGTCAGTTTTGACGCTTGTTATGTGGTTTAAGTTGGGGTTTATTTATTAAAATCTATGTTAGTTTTAGCGGTGGGTTGGGGCAAATATTTTGGTTTTCAGTAGTTGGTATAGGTATCAGGTAGATACAGGTATCAGGTAGGTATAGGTATCAGGAATATACAGGTATCAGGTAGGTACTGGTATCAGGTAGGTACTGGTATCAGGAATGTACAGGTATCGGTTAGGTACAGGTATCAGGTAGGTACTGGTATCAAGTAGGTACTGGTATCAGGAATGTACAGGTATCAGTTAGGTACAGTAGTATATTATGACCATAGGTTAGGTAGGTAGATATTATGTACGGACGCCAGCAGGTTAACCTACCCGAAACTGTCAGATTTTCCCAATCAACCTTGAACCTTATGTTTTAGCAATAAAGTCGAAAATCTATTAAAGAAATCTGACAGATTGTAGTAACTTGATGTGCTGGCGTCTGTACCTAATACGGGGTGGCCAATTTGAATGTATACGACTTTAAATTAAAATAATTTTTATTACAAATGGAAATTACCAGAAATTTTGCCATAATTATACAAAACAGGCTTGACAATTTTGTATGAAAAATAACATCCGCCAAATTTTCTGAAACCTCCTCCTTTTTGGAACTCGGTTAATAATAGATGATACGTTAAGTTGTTTACAACCTAATTAATCTATACACAAGAAATGATTAAGAAAAGCAATATCCTAGTATACACGCAGCTGCTAACATTACACCCACACAAGAACGAACAACAAACAAATCCCACAAAAATTCACAAATCAACACGCACGGCCTAATCTGTTTTCCATCTACGCACGCAAGACATATAAACGAGTAAATTTTATTACACGCATCATACACGGTGTTTGTATTATTCCCCTAAACAATACAATCTCTCCGAAATTACAGCGAAACACGCAAAGTGACGCGGGATATATGAACGTAGCTCGGGACAATCCGAAGTATTCGCAAGTTCAGGGGAGATAAAGCTATCTAGTGCGACCCACTTCCCTGGCTGCCAGGGGTGGCAGGGGATTAGATGATCTTGGTTTGGTCATGATTGTGTTTTGTTTTAGTCGGATACTGTGCCGTCAAGAAGATGTTTTACAGTTTTTTGTCGTTTTAAAATCTAAAAAATATTTAAAGCTTAAAGATTGAAAACGCTACTCATTGCTAGAACAGTATCAAATTAACTTTATTGCTTGCTGTTCAAATCGCTAAGAAATTTACTTATATTATTGTATTGTAATAGGCAGGCTAGGCTAAATACATAGGTAGCTTTAAATCGAAAGAGCAATAAAATTATTAATTTTATTGCTCTTTCGATTTATTATTTATTTAGGGAGTAAAAGAAAGTCAGTTTTCGTACTTAAAAAACGTCCAATTCGAGTCGCAAGTGATTAAGAGACATCGATAGTCAAGGTTAAAATCTTGTCAAAAATGTTGGTAGGCTAATTACAGGTTCTAGCTCTTTTGACAGATCGAGACTGAAATGAGCGAACATTCTTAAAAATACGAGAACTGCCCCTATCTCATGTAATAATCGTAACCCTACTGATCCTATACAGTGTGAGTCTTCATAATGTGCACATATTGAAATGAGGGAAACTAAGCTTAATTTTATCGACGGAAAAAATATTTTAAAAAATCTAAAAAAAAAAAAATTGTAATATTTTTTTAAAAATTTTTCGCTGCTGCCCTTGTGTAAACAATCGCCCCTCAATTGAGAATTACGGTTTTTTTTAGCAAAAATCTGATATTTTTTCATCAATTTTTACAATAATTGTAAAATTACTCAATAAAAGCCCCGATTACCTACCATTTTTTATTACTTTAAATTATTCTCCATCGTATCAGATTTCTAAACGTAAAAATACCATGTTTATAACTCAATCACAACATTTCCTATCAACTGTTAAAGAAAGGCCTTGCAATCACCATACTTTAGCAGGTAAAGATCCTTATAAATATTTTTTAATTTTTTCAAATATTTTTTCCGTCGATAAAATTAAGCTATGTTTCCCTCATTTCGATATGTGCACATTATGAAGACTCACACTGTATGTGCCATAATATGAGATTACTTACAAATGTACACAAATGTAACGCGACAAAATGCGAATGTCTATCTTTAGAGCGACAAAATGAAGAAAACAAAAATCACGACTATAAATGGTAGCCCTAACACCACATGTATCCGAATAGAGTCGTCTTTTATCTTGGAAAGATAAAAAGGCAGCACAGATATCTTTTTGTTATTTAGATATTATAATTTTTTCCCAATTTCGGTATAACAAGAAGAAGTGTTATGATTCTGTCAGCAAACGAAAATGTTAAAATGATTTCTATTATTTATGGTATCTACCCACAAAATTGTATTTTCAATTAAGTTCCTCATGTTGTGGGCGAAAGTAGACTTACAGTATTATATTGTGGGTATACAGCAGGGAATGGTTAATGTCGTGATAGCCCAGTGGCAAAAGGCCTCTCATGCACGAGGTTGTAGGCTCAAATACTGACAAGTACAATATGATTTATTCAATTCATATGTACTTACAGTTCGCGTCAAATAACTTTGCCGCTCCGAAGTAGGCAACAAGTCACTGCGCAGTAGTTAATCCTATGAATACAACAGCAGCGCGCATGGCGCGGATTGGCGCGGCTAGGAAAGAGCCTAGCTTCAGAGCGGCAAAGTTATTTGACGCAAACTGTACTGAATCTATTTTTATACGCCGTGTGTAGGCACGGATCGTCAGTGTTGAATGGATCACAATGGAAGCTTGTTGACGGACACATTTTTTCTACGGCGCGGTTTATACGCCGTACCATAAAGAAACCGGGGCCTTGTACAGACGCCAGCACATCAATCGCTACTACAATCTGTCAAATTTCTTTAATGGATTTTCAACTTTTTTTTTTTTTTATAAGGTTCAAAGTTGATTGGGAAAATTTGACAGTTACGGATAGCTTAATGTGCTGGCATCTGTACAAAGGGCCTTATCTAGAGTTGAACTTAACGCCAAAAGAAAGCAATTTTTGAAGTGAAAACTTCTTTAGGCACGTTGGGCATTTTTTGAGATGGGAAAAAACCATTGAACTCGCGCCACTGTTACCGTAAGCGACACCGCGCGTTTTGTTTATAAGACGATTAAAAAAATACCCGCTTCGGATGTGTTTGGCTGTCCTCGGGATGTACTCGGTATATCCGATATGTCAGTGAGTGATGGCAAATTCTGTTTGTTTTTTGTTTTCACTTCAGTCGGCACTCCCGGAGTGCCACAGTTTTTTTTTTCAAAAACCATGACTAAATACCTATCTTAACTTCACTTCCTTTCACAAGCAACTGATTTGATAAATTAACCCAAAAAAAACGAATACCACTAATCCACACAGAAAAGGAACTTCCTAATCACCACGGCAGAGGGTTAAAGGTCTAGTGCTAGCGCTTAGGCCACTATTACTAACAAACCTCCCTAAATAATAGATTAAAGATAACGTTCCACAACGAACCTCATTTCTGTGGGTCATCGCCTATAGACAAGACCTCAGCTTTAAGGGATGAAGGTTGCTCCCTAGAGCATATACGTCGGTTAATATTTGTAGATAAAATTTTCTGGGTGTTTCATTTACATCAAGATCGGTTTTTGGAGCGTTTGTTTAGGAACAATTTGATGTACTGTATTGCTAAAAGGGTCCTGAATTTATTTCTGTATTGTTTCGGTCTCCCTGTTGGGTACTACCCACGTGCCCTCATCTCGGGGTCTGGGGATACAGTTTATTTACAAACTTGTAGGTAACTATGTTCGACTACTGTCGTAGAGACTAAAGCTTTTTATAGCTATTTGTTAGAGTCGCGTTTGGACAATATCCCCCCGCAAGCGATGACTTATTTTCCCTCGAGACTTCAAATTTCCCATGTTAAAGCTAACGGGAAACCCAGAATCTGAAAAAAATGAAAGAAAATACATTTATTTAGCACAGACTAAAAGACACACAATACACCAGATAGTCCGATAATAGTCGTACATCAGATAAAAACAAAAATAAATAAAAAAGATATAAATAAAAAGTGTAAAGTCCGATGTAAGAAATTAGCAGGAATGTGTGCCTCACGAGTCACGGTTGCGCCAAAAAGGCCCAGTTCAGCAAAAATACTAGACAACTAGTGCCTGACGCTGGTTTTCAACTGGACCTGATGTGTGAGGTGACGGATGTAAATCAGTTTTATACTGCAACGTGACGTGTGTATGCATAATTAAAAAAATAAATAAAAATAATTTTTTGTCACATAAAAACAATAAATAACAATAATCTGGAAGGTTCTTCTTTTTAGAGGGTGAATTTTACCAATGAAACTGAACGCGATCAGCACACCTTACCGTATTTAAGAGCTGTCAGTGTCATCATTGTAGAGGAATTCGTAATAGTGACACTGTCAGCTATTCCATTCGGTTTGATATGCTGAACGCATTCAATTTCAGAGCGTGTTCCCATAACGTTTTGAGAGCATGAATGGAACATTCCATTCTGTGATGTGGGAAGCTTTTGTTTTAACTATAATAGACATAATATATTATAGTTAAAGCAAAAGCGCCACCACATCACATTCTCTCTCTCCCCTCTCTCGTATACAAAACTTTATCGGGAACGAAGCTTAACCTCATTACCAAATCGATCTACTCACGCTTCGCAATCGACGCTTTCAATTAACAGCCGACGGTTATTTTTAATCAAATTATCAGTAAATCCGTACAAATTAAACGAATCAGTATAAACCGTAGGCCACTACAAAGCTGAGCCGTAACCATTAAGCCGCATGGCACGCAATGCATTCGCGAACATATTCATATTCATTACGGAAAATGAAGTGGGGACGATTCACCTGCTTGACGCAACGCCTGCATCATTTATGGCGGAGAGGTGTATTGTGGTGGCAGTAGATATTCATTTTATCATCACTTTAAAATCATCACACTAATATTATAATGGCGAAAGTTGTGAGTGTGTGTGGGGGTGTGTTTACATGTTTGTTACTTCTTCACGCTCAAACGGCTGGACCAATTTTGATAAAATTTTGTATGGAGGTAGCTGACTCTCTGGATTAACATATAGACTACTTTTTATTCCGATATTCCCACGGGATCGAACTTATGCGGGTGAAACCGCGGGGCGCAGCTAGTAAATAAATAAACCCATTGCTGCTGATAGTGTGTTACGCAATTAACCCGCAGTTCTAATTAAGTCAGGAAGCGCTACTTCTTTTTATTTGATTTCCGTAAATAAAACATAGCTCTTTTCCTTATGATCATGTAAGGCAATCCCAAGAGCACATTTTGCCCCAGCAGTCATTAAAAATGGAGAAGAGAGTTCCATGTACAGATATTATTATTATATACTAGCTGCGGCCCGCGGTTTCTCCCGCTTCAATGTCGATCCCGTGGGAATATCAGGATAAAAAGTAGCCTATATGTTAATCCAGGGTGTCAGCTACCTCCATACAAAATTTTATCAAAATTGGTCCCGCCGTTTGAGCGTGAAGAAGTAACAAACATATAAACACACCCCCACTCACAAACTTTCGCCTTTATAATATTAGTGTGATTACAGACAGGACAGGATAGAAGTACCTACATAGCAAAACTGCCGCATTCGATTTTGTGATAGACAATAGAATGGTCGCGGGGGAAATCTCAAGTGACCTACCCTAAGTTGTTCAATTTGACCACGCAGGTAATTGCACTGTTTTTGTAGATAATAGTAATAGTAGATTGTTTAGTTACGCCTGATAAAGGTCCCAGGCTGACCCTTACGGCCGCCCACAAGAAGATAGATTGGATAGCCTAGTTTTAGGCAAACCATACGAAATTAATCAATCTATCTATCCTCAATAAATCTGTAGGAAAGAGGTTAATGTTGGATTGACTACTCACTTATTGTTTTATATGGATTTAGGAGTGTTTTTGTAACCAATTTATGCCACCAAAGAATCGTACATTAAGGAAAGAAAGAAAGAAAGAAAAATGTTTATTTGGACACAGTTCGTGAAACATAAAAATAAAAATTATGTTTCAACAACAATTAAATAGTGCTGCGCCAAAAAGGTTCATTTCAGCATTAAGGCCCAGAGAATCGCTCAATTTTATCGCTTACATCAAGCCAATATTTTAGGAGGGGCCCGTGGCTAAATAATAACAGCCGCACAAATCGATCGATTAGGTTAAGCTACGCCTGCCGCGGTTGGTCTTTGGATGGGTGACCATCTTTACATCTCTACCCCTCCGTGTCTCGGAAAGCACGTTAAGCCGTTGGTCCCGGCTGTCATTCGTGTGTCTTTGACAGTCGTTACGGGAAATCAGACGCCCGAAAATCTGACAACCAGTCTTACCTAGACGTATCGTATTACCCAGTAACTGGTTTGTAGAGGTCGCTTCATGTGAAATACTAGTATTCAGCTGCATCCAGTTAGACTGAAAGCCGACCCTAACACACTTGGGAAAAGGCTAGGCAGATGATGATCAAATAAAATAACATAGCTCTTACTGACTCATTTTCATCTGGTGATTTGGAATCCAGAGACACAATATTTATAAACATAACATTTGTTTCATCTGTTGTAATTGCTTTGTCTAGATGTATCGTGAAATGTTACTTACCTGTCGAATTTACTCAAACTACTCACACAATATTTTTTTTTTCAACGCCAGATAATTTTATCGAAGAAATAATTTTGAATTTTTGACAGTTCTTCCATACAAAAAGTGTCCGACGTCAATTTTATTCCACGAATAAAAAATATCTGTCGATTGAAAAATCAGCCCTAAGTAATAAAAGTATCTGAAAGTCAACCTATAAAAGACCTGTTGGCACTGAAACCACCATTAAAGTAAACGTGCAACAGCGTCAACATTTACATTTATCTACCCACTATTAACATCACACAACGATGACAGTTTCCCAAGTGTGAAAATAATGTGAATGACCTCATATTTACGGACATTTTTCACTGGCTGAATTAATTTCTGAGAATACTCCCCCTCAGGTGTGATTCAACGAAATGTACGCCAGATATTCACGAGCATTTCTCACTAATTGCTCTGAGCCGCTCAATATGCTATGGCACGCAAAAAGAGACAAATTAATAAAAGAATGAATATTGATATTTAAGTATCCACCGTAAGTAATTCCGATGGCGTCTTTTCATTTAAAATACTGAAGTTTGGTTGCTTGAATACTGGAAAGCGTCTTTTTTTCTATTTAAACAAAGTTTGCTTTAATAGAAATGTTCGGTTATCTCTCCTTTTACGTTTTCCGGTTTCGTATTTGAAGCAATTGATTAAGTATAAATTAAATTATAATCAATTAAATATTAAGGTAACTATTTGGTTTTATTATTCTTCAGAAAATTGATAAATGAGTCTGTAAATTGTCTGTGTAAGAGCAAGCATACGAAGTGATTTTTAAACCACGGTTGATCGCGCGATATTGCCAATAGACGTTCAGGAAAAATCGATTTTATTATACACCTAAACCGTCCTTGGTCCTAAGATGGATTAAAGGAGTAAGGTAAGGAGGAGGAGTAGGAGGAGGGACAGAACAAACGGGTAACTCTAATCAAACAGTAAAGAAAGAAAGAAAGAAAAATATATTATATTTGGGACACGCACACTTAATACAAACAATAAAAAAAAAAATATCTAAAAAAATCATGCAAGCAATAAAAAAAAACAGAACAATAAGTGAAAAGTTAAAAAAAAAAACTCTTAGTAAATTTTGTAGCTATCGTCACAATAAAATGAAGGTAGGAGGTAGGTAAGCAATCCATGCTGAATTATAAATGACAGATAGACAACAGGGATAACAAAATGGCGACCGAAAAGGGACAATCAAGGCATTGCCGCTTTGGGCCGAAGACATTACAAAAATAAGCGGGGAAAAGGAGAAGGATAGCGCAAGAGATACAGCAATAATAGCGCGATTATGGGAAGACTTACCTAGGCAATGGATGATAATGATTTTCAAAAGAAGACAAAGCACAAATAAATTGCATTGCATGTTTTATTCCAGTTTGAAATCATCATCTTCAGGGGCCTTACTATCACCTCTTAAAGCAGGGCAGAAGTTGAACTGCACTACTTTTTTGTACTAAGACGTCTTACAAAAAAGTAGTGCAGTTCAACTTCCGCCCTGCTTTAAGAGGTGATAGTAAGCCCCCTGTTCTCTTAACGTTTCGTCCAGGTTCCACTTAGCAACAAAACACTAACTTTTGAATTGCGTTGCGTGATTTATTTCACGCGTAACACGAATTATCCAGATTGAAATCGTCTCCAGGGGGCCTGAAAAGGCCACTTTGGCAGAATCATAAAAGGATAACATTATGAATCATAATATGGCGAAGACAGTCTGTGTATTTCTTTTTTTCGCTGCACTACGTAGGTATAATCAAAGAGATTCGGATTTGATTTGGATTGGAGTGATTGGTATTTTAACACAGACAAAAAAAAATAACTGTAAAATCCTTCACCAATGGGATTTGATACGATTAACTTTACAGTTAACTGTCCATTATGATTCATAATGTTATCCTTTTTTGTTTCGACCAGGTTTTATTTACCAATTATGTATCCTTTGTGTTGCACCTGCCATGTTTTGCCTCTGCATCACAAGGTTGACAGGGGGCTTGTGGCTAAGTAATAACAGCCGCACGGGTCGATCGATCAGGTTAAGCTACGCTTGCCGCGGTTGGTCCGTGGCTGTGTGACCATCTTCACATACCAAGACCCTCCGTGCCTCGAAAAGCACGTTAAGCCGTTGGTCCCGGCTGTCATTCGTGGAACGACTGTCTCGTTACGGTCGTCAGAAGCCCGAAAGTCTGACAACCAGTCTTAACTAATGGATATCGTTTATCCTAGTAACTGGGTTGTGGAGGTCAGGTAGGCAGTCGCTCCATGTAAATTACTGGTATTCAGCTGCATCCGGTTAGACTGAAAGCTGACCCCAACATAGTTGAGAAAAAGCTAGGCAAATGATGATCACCCTAAGGTTGACTGGTAGAAAATGCCTTTGAACAGTATTTTTTTACTTATCATAACGTATTAATAAATAAATCACCTCTAAACTAAGATTAACCACGAAACTAGAATACAGCCCTAAAACGGGAGGCCGTTTTAGGAAACAAAACGCAATCATCAACAAAATCCCATGTTATCCACAGATAAACGAATTGTCAACAAAATGTGACAGTTATCGCTGCGTGACATATTTTCTTTATTTTTCACTTTGAACGGGTCATCTCAGGGGACCGCGGCGACAGTGCCGACTTATATCGTTACTAATCTAATTGGTTACTGTGCGAATAGCAGCCATTTTTGTTATTACTTGCCTTGTATTTCATTAGGATCGCTCCGATATTCGGCTTAATTGGACCTGTGATTTTGTTAATGCTTGTATCTATGTTGGTGATGAGATTATCTGAGAACTTAAGGTATTAAATTATTTAGACGTGAACATTACCATTAAGTGCGGATTTCGCCAATGAAAATAATAAATAAATAATTTGTTTATTTTCACTTCAAGACACAAACATCAGTGTGGCCCTGGCTCTTGTACTAGGAAGTCCTGTATCACAAGAGCCAAGAACATTATTATTAAACCATGTTCAAGAGCTGCCAGTATCAATATTCCATAACAATTTTGACAGTGACAGCTCTTGAATGCGGTTTAGATCTGCCAAACGCGTACAGTTTCATTGGTGAAATTCGCCCTTAGTCTACACGTGCCCAAAAAATATGAACTCAATCGAATTACAGGATGTGGGTGACAAATCGAAAACTATTAGTCACACGAGCACGAAAATTAATAAAATCGTTCACAATATTCATTGGATAACTAAAATCCATACCAAAAAATAGTTTTGCACGTACGAAAATTTAAAAAAACATATCTATGAAAAACACACGTACCTAGTAACCTAACCTATTAACTCAATGTTAGAAGTAGCACGCTCGATTAGCCCGACTTTCGACTTACCCGACTTTCGCGACCGCTACCCGACTCGGTCGTGGTTCGCCCGCAATTCATTTTACCGAAGCACTACGCGATAAGTACGTAAGAACGTGACTCGACTACAAGATCTAAGTTTACCTTTTCTCCTGAGAACATTAGGCGATTTTTTCTGTCTTAGAAATGAGCGCTATCATAATTGGTGTTTTATTTTTATTTTTCTTGTTTGTTTATCGCTGGAAAGTTTTGAGTTAAGTTTAGTATATCGTGTTGTGTGTCTTTCTCTGTAATGAAATAATTTTTCAGGGATCATTATACTTACCTTCTGCCTATAGTCACCGAACCTTATCATCTTCATCATTGACTGCCTTATTTTACCCACTAAAACGTTTAGAACTCCTACCTTTTGTGCCATGCTTGAGCGAGTGTCTGGAAGCCTCCAAGGTTCACTGTTCTTTGATTGTTTTATTTGTTTCTACTAAGGTTTTATGGTAACTAAAAACAGAAACAGAATAACATTAGAGTTTCCGAAGACTTTTTGGCATCGGGGGTTTGATTTTAATTATTATGGTGACAAAAATGCTCTCTAAGGAAACGCCAACTTACTTTCATAAATATAGTTTCAGTGACGTTATTCGACGGTAAATAGCGAACGTTATGTGGCGGCCATCGCAGAAACCCTAGCTTTAGACTAAAACGTGGCAGGTGACTGTTCCCCGTAGAAAAGTCAATTCTAATAATGTATCAAGCACCTTCCTGAAACTCCACAAGGTTATCTATTCTTTGAACTCTTAAAAGATGTCGGGTTGTGTCTTCTAAAAGCTTATTAACTTTAATATTTAGGGATCTTAATGGTTCTTCATTAGTCACTAAAATTCATAATAGCATTAAATGGGATCATTTAAAATTTATATTGTAGCCGGCACCGCTTTAATCTTCGGGTTTAGGCAGAAATAAGAGAAAACTGGCCAAGTGCGAGTCGGACTCGCACACGAAGGGTTCCGTACCACAAGACAAAAACGCCGAAAAAATCACGTTTATTGTATATCCCTTAAATATTTATTTTATTTTGTTTTTAGTATTTGTTGTTATAGCGGCAACAGAAATACCTACATCATCTGTGAAAATTTGAACTGTCTAGCTACCGCGGTTCTTGAGATACAGCCTGGTGACAGACAGACGGCAAAAACGCCGAAAAAAACACGTTTGTTGTATGGGAGCCCCCCTTAAATATTTATTTTATTTTGTTTTTAGTATTTGTTGTTATAGCGGCAACAGAAATACATCATATGTGAAAATTTCAACTGTCTAGCTACCGCGGTTCTTGAGATACAGCCTGGTGACAGACAGACGGACGGACGGAAGGACGGACGGGCGGACGGACGGACGGACAGCGAAGTCTTAGTAATAGGGTTCCGTTTTTACCCTTTGGGTACGGAACCCTAAAAAGTTTCTAGTTATTACCATTAGAACATCATAGTTTGAGCTTACTCCCGCGACTTTATTTTCATGAAGAAGGTTTATGAAGTAGGCCTAATCTATGAAGTCCGGATATCCTACTTGTTTTTTTTCTTTTTACCCGACCGCGGCGAAGCCCAAAAGGAGGGTTATGTGTTTGAACTGTATGTAAGTATGTATGTATGTGTGTATGTCCGTTTCTTTGTTTTGCCTTTTTCCTTGACCATTCACGGGTATCCTATCGCGCATTGGTTTTCATGCATCCCAGTCCGTTCAGTTAGCTTACCTCTCATTTATCCCCGTTAAAATATGGTTAATGTTGAGTTGCTGTTGCCAAAGGTAAGATAACTGTGAACGGACAGTACAAGCTACAAAGATATTTTGGCGCTCGAATAAATTTGACAGCAGCACTGTTAGTAAACATTTCTGCAATTGCTTTGTAAAATATCACCTGAAATGTATTCAAGAAACAAGATGGCGACGTTAGTTCTAACAACCAATCTTATTAAGGGCTATCTTGTTATCTAGTAACTGAGTTGTGACCCCAAAATAGAGATCCTACTGAACCTACTGTAATTTGAAAACATTGTAAAAGCCAATTATTTTTAAAATGAGTAACCGCGGAGTTTCTTGCCGGCTCTTCTCCATAGGAAACGACCAATTGGAACCGTGCACCTAGCTTCTGATGTTTCACAAGTGCTCATGTAGGTTTTTGTGAAATAAATTTTTATTTTGATTTGCAGGTTAAGGTCCTGAATGACTTAGTTTAACAACAAAAGCTAAAGTTGGTATGTGATTACGTCCCCCTTTGCCTAAGCACACACCCTTTGCATAGTATGTATACACCCTTTGTTATCATGAATTTGTACACTTTTCGTGGTGATGACGTTTTCTTTTTAATTCGATGATTGTACAGTCAGCAACAAAAGTCGATTAACACTTCAGTTTTTTAAATCTTAGTTATTGAGCAAAATATTTGTTCAAAATTGCAGCAGAAGTACAATTTTTTGAATATAAACTCTTTGCTATGATGTGAAAAGTTAAAAGCAGTTTATTGAAAAAAAAAATGTTGTCGATTTAATAACATGTAAAAATTACAGTGTTGATGGAGTTTTGTTGCCGACCGTACAACGTCTCTCAATGTTCAACAACGAACGCATTACCGCTGATTGTTGCATTTCCCCACAAAGTACCTTAGAAAAAACATTGTTCAACATTATTCCCAACAAATACCTTCCCATCTTCTTTTACCTGGAAACTGTCCGTAATAAAAACAATATAAACATTTTTCAACGCGAAGTAATTTCTCAAGCTAAAGATATCGGGTTCCCAAGATTGCTGTGTGATCTTTGAAGTCTGCTGGAGGGTTCTGATTTACTGGTCCCCGAGGAAAGTCGGGAACACGAAGCCGAGATAAGTAATAACATCCCCTATCATATTTTTATAGCACTTTTTGTATTACTGTTTTAAGTAAAAACGGAGATTTATAATGTATCGCAAGTTTTATGGTTGGTGAGGTCTGGTTTTATTACAAGTGGGATAAAATTAAGTTTCTGTGAATTGCATTGCAGTGAATGTTGCATCCGAGTGCAATTAGGACGGACACAGACCACGAGTTACAAATGAATGAAAGGGACGTCGTTCTAAAGCACTTCTTGTATTACTGTTTTAAGTTAAAACGGAGATTTATAATGTATCGCAAGTTTATGATTGGTGAGGTCTGGTGTTATTAGAAGTGGGATAAAATTAAGTTTCTGTGTTTCAGCGATGATGAAATGATTTACATAATGTAAAGCGCCTGACTAGGTTCGAACCCGCGACCTACATAATTATCATAAGTCGAGGCTTTTATCTCTGGGCCACAACTGCTTTTGACGTTAACAATGTTTATAATTGGAAAAGTGTAAGTGTGTCTATTGTCTAATTATTAATACATTTACCAATTTTTATTATTCATGTGTTTCTTACATGATTAATAAAAAATACGACTGAATGATTAAGAAGAAAAATACATATTGGGCCGAATAAATTGGGATAAGGGCAAGAGAATGACGATGTATTTCTTCCATATACAGGTTGCTCAAATAGTCGTGGATTTCTTACCTAAACAGGGTGCTCAAAAAGTCGTGGATCAAACGAAATAGGGAGATAAAGGAGGTCATTTCCAACGCTTTTAAAGTGAGAAATAATTTTTGGTAACGCTTCAAAATCTTTGGAAAAAAATAATTGCTCTTGAAATTTGGTACCTAGAGCCGCAATAGAGCTTTTGTAATGCTGTTACATTATCTAGTAATAATACAACACCGTTTGTTTTATTGTTTTTTATCACATTTTTTTTTTTTATTATAAAATAACTCGGTACACAAAAATATTCATAAATTTTAGGGCAATTGAATTATAGCCATGCTGTAGAATTATTTTTGTTGGAAATGACCTCCTTTATCTCCCGTTTATTTCGTTTGATCCACTACTTTTTGACAACGCTGTATATTCAATGCAAACTGCCAAATTGATTTGATGATTTGGTAGAATAGCCATAGGTTCCTTTCGCCCAAAAAACCAAAACCTTTTTAAGCGTACAGAATAGCAAGCACTGCTACAAAAGTTAACTTACGTACCATATTACAAAATTCTGCAAAATTAGACATTTATAACTCAACTAGTTTCTGCCCGCGACTTCGTCGCCGTCGGCGTGAAATTTCACCTTCCCCCTATTCACCCTCTTAGGGGTAGAATTTCGTGAAACCCTTTCTTAGTGGATACCTAATCTTTACAAAGAACACACCCTCCAAATCTCATGTCTCTAGGACCAGGGGTTTAGGCTGTGCGTTGATATATCAGTCAGTCAGGACATTGAATTGTATATATATAGACAACTGCACAAACAACGCGATTGTCACTCCCAAACTTATTGCAGCACATAATTGGACGTTGAAAGTTGTGCAGTTAAGGGGGAAGCGATAAGGCAGCCCGCGAAATTAAAAGATTCTTAGGGGAAGGTTGCTATGAATGGACCACATAACTTTACGACCTCATACCTCAAAAAGTGTAAGTGTTAAAATGAAAACAGTTTATTATTTCTATTTCGTAGGACCTTTATTTATAATAATCAAACGCACAAACAATTCGGGCTTACACTTTTTGCTATAAACGAAGAAAACAAAATCTTGAGCTGTTGCCTTCTTTGGACCATGGGTACCTTCAATGAACCACCAGGTTGCCATCAATGGACTTCAAGAAATTTGTTCTAGGGGTCCAATCGAGGCAACTAATTACAATTATCAATATTACAAAATTGTGACATACGAGGAGAGACAAACAATGCTCATAACATACAAGCAAACAAACTACATATATTTAAATAAAATTTTACATTTGGCACATTTAGTGAGACCAACAAGTCATCAAAATTAAGATACAGTCTAAAGGAAGCTAAGGTCGCTTGTAGTAATAGCAATTGTTGCTTTCGGGACTCCATATATTCTGCTTGCTTCTCTTAAACCAACTCTTTGTTTCCTTACTGATTCTAAAACAAGGTTCATACTTGTTTCATTCCATGTAAAGTACTTCCTTTATTCGGCGACATTCTGGAATTTAAAATTTTATAATGATTTTTCTATGGTTTTTTTCCATAATTAGTGAAATACTCGGGACCTATTCCCATAATTATAAGCAGAAGAATACAGTAAAAAGTTGCTATAGTTGGACCGGTCCAACGGTGGAACTCTCTTGGGGTCCATTGATGGCAACAAGGTATTCGTTAAGAAAAAAATAAAATAAAATATACACGGTCATGATTAGACAAAATTGATTATCACTCATGGAATCACAATTAAATTGTCTAATAGTTCATAACAGTGCACGCAGACAAATATGAATGCAATGATACTTACGTCAAATTGTCCTGAGTGTAATAATTAGATTTTGACCGCGGCAAAGACAACGTCACCACACGTCTCTCCTCGCCACGTGCCGCAGCGTCACTGAGGTAAGAGGGGGGTGCAACTGAGTCGTCACGGACTCGTTTCGACTAGTTTGGGTATTGCTAGCTTGCACAGTTTTGGAAATACCTTGGTGGTCCAATGAAAGAACTAGTCCAATGATCGCAACCTTCCCCTACGTTTTTTGCAATTTGCTGGTCAGTATTAAGTTGTATGTTGATTAAAATAAGATTCGCGGTTATAACAAATATGTATTTACAGAATTATAATCATTACAATCAGTAATACAACTTGTTAAGTTAGTATAATCCCCAAATGTCAAGATTTCATGAAATATTCATTCTTGGGGATTACTTGGTCATAAAGAGTTGTGTTGATGACTTTAATGATTATAGTTCTGTAAATACATATTTGTTACGGCCGCGAATCATAATTTAATCAACGTACAACTTAATACTGACCAGCAAATTGCAAAAAACGTAAGAAACTTTTAAATAATTTCGTGAGCTACCCTGGCGCTTTCGCCTTAAGAACAGCCTACGTCTGAACGAGGTATAAAGCATCCTCCCATAATATGGTGCTGGAGAGAAAAACCCGTGGGAATGGTGGAATTAAATGTACACCGAGCCACCCCACAAAGCTGGGACTTATTGGGGCCATTAATATGGAGTGGGAAGCGTGAATTATTATAATAGGAAGTGTTGAATGTATATTTCTGTTGGTTTGTTTGTTTTTATATTTTTATAGAAGTGATTTATGAGTAGTCTTCTTCAGTCAAATTCCCTTGCTCATCTGTATTATGGTTTTTTGGTGTTGCTTGTGTTTTGTTGGTTTGTGTCTGATGGTTTCGATAATTGAAAGCTGCTGACAAGAGTTAATTTGCATAGGCATTAAGTCCGCCTTTGTACATTTTTGTGCGAAAAGTTTAAATAAATAAATAATTATCTAGTTGCATTCCATGACTCTTGCCTAAAGAGGGTGAAGCTTCTCTTTCCTAAAGTAAGCCACGTGACTAAAATGTAAAATCGACTTAGTGCCTAACTAGCTGCGCCCCGCGGTTTCACCCGCGTAAATGTCGATCCCGTGGGAATATCGGGATAAAAAGCCCATGTGTTAATCCTGGTTATAAACTACCTGTGTGCCAAATTTCATTCAAATCCAAAAGTAACAAACATATAAACACACACACACAAACTTTCGCCTTTATAATATTAATTAATGTGATTGCTTTGAAGTTGGATATCACTTGCACGTCATAAAACGATATTGGTTTGACAGAGACTTTCAACTTTAGTGAAATTTTAATTTAACGATAAAGCAATTAAAATAAGTAAATAAAATTGAAGTGACTGTTTGTTATGTCAAAATAACAGCTTTTAACTATATGAATGTAACAAAAAACAATTTAAAAAAATGTGTATGTGTGTCTGTTCATTCCGGCTGATTTCCGAAATGCCTCGACTAATTTTGATGAAATTTGGTACGGGGATACTTTGAACCCTGGGGAAGGGTATACGCTACCACGACATACCAATATCATTATATCATTATTTTTTATTTATGGCCATTCATATCTATGGGCCTGCGATGCCTGAAATAAATGGATTATTATTTTAATTAATACTTTGTGAATACTTACTCACGTAAAATAAATGTAACTGACCCACAGTTCTCATGGCCCAACATCTACAGCCGTCATTATGTTTACGCACAATTTAAAGCGGAGCCACCCAGTAATGAATATCACAGTAGAGATAAATGGATTTGGTACCAATAGGACCGCTAGTCATTACCGACACTTTTATACAGCTTTTATGTAACTCTGTTATAATGTAACGCGGTTTTCATTCGTTTTTTATGTTTATCTAGAGCTTTCTGTGCTCTAGGTTATTTGAACGTGGTTAGCAGAGGGACTACTCACTTATTCAGCTCTGTTCAGCTCTTGTCCATAGAAAACAACATTTTTGTATGGAGTACGTTCAGCTTTTCGCGGCTGAACGCATGCGTACGCATCTCATACAAAATCGTTGCTGAATAAGTGTTCAGCAGGATTGTCCGAAAGGGTTACCGCTGGCCCAGAATATAAAGGGCTAAGGAAGGAACACGGGTGGGTTTTAGTCAGTAAGAGTCTGACACTCCCTTCTGCTCCACCCAGAGCGGGAGGGGTCGGAGTTATGGGGGGGAACGGTATTTTTTTTTTACATTTTTCATCACAAGTGGAAAACTATGCGGCCTAAAAAAAAATTTTTATTTCTTTCTTATTTGCAAAATAGTTGGGCAAACGTCGTCTAAAACTATTCCAAATTTAAAGTTGATAGCATTAGTAGTTCTTGAGATATCCAGCTGTGACAAACAGACAGACTTAGTCTCATCATAAGGGTTCCGTTTTTACCATTTTGGTACGGAACCCTAAAAAAGAATAAAGATAGTTAATGGTGTCTATGGTACGTTGGTATGTTATCGTGGTTGGAAGGCACACCACTGCTAGATAAGATTTCACATAACAAGCTCCCAAGACTTCATCGCACTTAGACCAGTGATCACATACATCATTTAGGGACTACTCACACTTATTCGGCTTTTTTTTTTGGGTCTGATTGGCTACAGCTATCAAATACAGAAGTAGTAGTGAGATAATTGACGACAAGCTATTTACTTTTGTTCCCAAAGTATGGCAATCCATGTACAGACGCCAGCACATCAAGCTACCCGAAACTGTCAAATTTTCTCAATCAGATTTGAACCATAAGCTTTAGCGATAAAGTTGAAAATCTATTAAAGAAATTTGACAGATTCTAGTAGCTTGATGTGCTGGCGTCTTTGCCTTATTGAATGCTTTGGTCGTTGTGTTTGACAGAACGCGTCGTGGCTGTTTTTAAAGTGCATCGCGTTTTTTTTTTAAACGCTAATACGCGTTGTGGCCATTTTTTTTCACTCAAAGAGTATTTTCGGTTTTTGAGCCTAACATAATTTGGATTAGTGTGAGAGATAGATTTTGTAGTGTCACTTGCAGCTCGATTTAGTCGACGATAAACCAAGTACATACATGAGAACCTTTCAGATTATTTTTATTTCTGTATTTTAAAGTACTGAATCGACAGAAATATGGCCAAAATCTACGCCCGAAAGAAAAAAATCATGACGTATATTTATTGTACTGCCTGCACCCCCACATCTCGTGACGTGTTCAACCTCACAACAGGGCTAAATTAATTACTCTGTAGCCTTTCTTTTGTTACCGATTTCGTGTCCGAATATAGGTGCCTACCTGTGGCCGAAAATAGCTCCTAATAAAATAAACTTATGGGTCATTTCCCGAGAGCCTTGTTTATGTTTGGTTATTATTAACTAAGTCTCGTTATAGTTTGGGAGCGGGTTAGTATTTTGGGTAACTTGGGTTCCTATGCCACCTACGTCATTGAGGTTTGCTAAGTTAATTGTTAAGGTATTTTCAGTTTGAAAGGTCTTGATTTGAGAATTGCGGTTCCGTACCAGCCTTACCTAACTGTAACATAATGCCTATTTTCTCTAACTTGTGAGATATCAGTTTCTAAGAAGATATATTTTTGTCTCACTGTTACTATATTTTAATGAGGGCATGTGCTGCCCATTCTTCAAACTAATATCTACTATATAAGTATTTAGTTATGGCCTAGCTAGAAAGGCATTGTTATACAAGAGATAGACTGCTGCAAAAAAAACAAGTATCTAATCTTCACTTAAAACTTCTATCATATAGATGTACAGTCAGTCAACAAAGGAGTTAAGTATACAGGAGCGTCGGATATTGTTGAAGTTTACTAAGAAACCGATGGATATTCTCGAATAAAATTTTAATTTATTAATAGAAAACAAACAGCTCATTTATTAAATTAAATTTCAGTCCAGAACATCCATCGGTTTCTTAGTAAACTTCAACTATATCCGACGCTCCTGTATACTTAACTCCTTTGTTGACTGTACAAAGATCTTTTGGTGCGTGGCCAAAATCGGAACTAATGTGGCCATCTTGTATTTCCAATACATTTAAAACAATAATTGCACAAATGTTTAATAGCAGCGCCCCCCTTCTAACGTCATTCGAGCGCCAAAAGATCCTTGTAGCAATGTACAAGTCAAAGTCAAATCATCAAATAGGCACATAAAAGGCACTTTTAAACGTCAAAATTTACAAAAAAATTGCATTCATTCTAGTTGTCCCTTCCAAAAGGTAGTTTCGTATGGAGACGATACTCCACCGTTACTCAAGCGAAGCTGTTAAAATGCCCACCAGCTCCTGGACTATTTATAAGGGTGGCTAATCTACATTCACGATTCATTTGCCAAAAATGTAAACAAATATGAGTTTATGGAAAAATTACTTTAAATCTTACACAATAAAGTTCAGTTTACGCTACAACTTCCAGCATTTTATAACATTTTTAATAGTGCTAGTCACTCTAAATTCAACTTAATTACTATTACAATAAAATTGATATTAATTTGAAACAAGTTTGAATAGTCTTTACATACACCCACATTTTACTTTGCCACGTGATTTTTTTATAAATACATCGGTGGCGAGCCGCTTTACCCACCTACGCTAAGCAAACAATATCAAATTATATTTATAGCGCGAGTAAATTCTACGGGTTTTGTATTTTTAAGGCCGCACTGAATATTTGTATTGGAGATAAAAAAATGGCTGCCCTTGTTAATATCAAGGGATCTTTATATTTATTTATGTAAAGGATTATAAAGTATGGCGGCTACAAATAAACGCAGTATTTGGAATGGAATAATGAGAGAATTATATTAGTTTTAAGGTCATTGCCTGACGGTGAAGAAGAACAGGGTGAGGAACTGTGTTTGAAATTGTAGCGTAAACTGATCTTTATTGTATAAGATATAAAGTTATTTTTCCATAAACTCATATTTGTTTACATTTTTGGCAAATAAATCGCGAATGCAGATTATACATATTATTGTAAATGAAAGTTGCTTTTCATGTCTGCCCTTGTGACCGCGTTGTTTAGAGAACTAATTCCGGAAGGTTTATGTGTACAATACATCCCACCAAAATCATTTTCATGTAAAATGTTGCCAAGACGAGACCACATATGGCTCGCACTGTCAAAAAGTTATCAGATCTCATGTAGAGCCAAGCTTCTAACTCTACACGCCCTAACTTCACAAACTCTACACCTTAGTCAAAATATGAGGCTTGGCCGTTTTGTTACTACAAGAACTATTGTATAACAGAAAAGTAATGAACAGTGAATAAATTTTTCACCTTACGCCCATGTGATGGTAGCGAAACGGCCAAGCCACATATTTTGACTAAGGTGTAGAGTTTGTGAAGTTAGGGTGTATAGAAGCTTGGCTCTACATGAGATCTGATAACTTTTTGACAGTGCGTGCCAAATGTGGTCTCGTCTTGGCAACATTTTACATGAAAATGTTTTTGGTGGGATGTCACATCTTTTTGAGAGTTGCATATGAAAAAAAAAATTTGTTTTGGGGGGTTATTTACTGAAAATCCTGAAATACGTATTTTATTATTTATAACAAGGAGTCCCTATATCAATTTTCAGAACTCTAGCATAAAAATTTGCGGAAGTCTCGTACAAACTTCCATCCCTATTTTAAGGGGTTGGAGGGTAAAAGTTCCAAGTTTTAGAGTTTTTTTGTTGTTTGTGTACTATTACAAGCTTACATACCAAATTTAGGACTTATTTTTCTAGGACTTCAGGAAGACCCTTAGAATATTGATGATCATCAGTGAGTCAGTGAGTCAGTGAATCAGTGAGTCAGTGACGAAATCGGGGTATTTTAGATATCAATAAAATCTAAAGTATAAGAGCTATGCAATTGAAACTTTATAGGTTTAATAAGTCAACCACTGACATCATATCCCGAAAATTTTGTTTATCTGGTATAATCCAAACCCAAGTTATGAAGGTTCAAAAATACGTCGAAGTGCTTCGAGAAAAGGTAGGTAGTGCCCTTGCGCTTTCGCTTGGCTCGTCTTGGCGGGGGCACTCCCGTGCCCCCAGATAAATATTTAACTTAAATATAAAAACTTAGCTTATTTTTCAAGTCATAAAAACTGTGCGAAGGAAGGACGGGTGGTAAGCATAAAATTAACTGGTTTTTGTCCGCACAACCGCAAGATAACCGCCCTAAAACCTAAAAAAAAACACACACTACACAAAACATAAACATGTGAATGTGTACATAAATTGTTACCCAAATCCATGTATCTAACTATCCTACCCATTTAATAAACACCTCTAAATCATTCCCACAATAAACTAAGATACAGAACTTTACAATCTAACACCGTAAATCCTCTGCAAGTAAGAATTCATAGTGAAAATGAACAACCGACGCTCCGTAGTCCGTAGAAGTTGGACGTTTTCAACTTTCTTATTAAAAATTCGGTTTGAAAACTTTTAACGGTTAATAGAATTTTAACCGCTGCAATGATTAACTTACGGTCCGTAGGTACAAGTACGTCTCGCCTTTTAGTTTCTGAATAGTTTCGGTCGGAATTCATTTTAAGAGTACGTTTGGAATGATGAATGGAAGATAATTATGTTCGTTGAAAGAAGGTGGCTTGAAATATTCTTCGTAGTTTCTGTGTTTTGATTAGAGGAATGCTTTTGGAATTATAGTGGATGGTTCAATGTTTCTTTTGGGGGGTTCTGGTTGTTTTTGGTTACAGTAGAAAAGTTTTTGATTTTTTTATGTTATCGGCATGAAAATGAGTAGGTACTTCTTTCTTCTAGCAAGCAGGTAAGAGGTTGAAATTATGTTAGTGGTTCCAATTTCGAAGAGGATGTTCTAACCGGTCCGTTACGTCTTGTTGGTCCAATCAATCTTTTGGTCCTCTAACTTTGTGTAATGTAGGTAATACAATCTTATAATCTCAATTACGAAATAATTTATGTTTCTGTCATTGGTAACTCTATTGTAAGAATGAAGCATCCATTTTCAATCTATCAGCTTGAAAATGTATGCTTTATTCTTACATCAGGTTGTAGCGGTATCTACAACGCCATTTGGGAACAACGCGTCATACTGACGTCACGCCATAGATATCCGTGCGTCACGCAAATCCTGCATCGCGCAAGCAGAGTTTACCGCGCAACTAGCATAGATACAAACGGCCCGACATGAATCATCAGGCAGTTGCCCGCCAGACACAACACCCGTCTGGTCGGAGGATCCTCCCTTTTCTATAGAGTATGAGTGAACTTTACACCCTGTTCCTCATACCTCTATCAGGTATATGGGGTTGCAAATACGTAGGCGAGTTCAAACTTAACCTTAGACCCGTGTTTTTCCATCGCATCAATTGACGATTTATACTGGACCACATTTTTTTATAACATATAACATTACACCTATAATTCCCGAAGCGTTAAGCAGAGGCGTACTCATAGAACACCAAGAGGCCCGTGGCTAAATTAATAACAGCCGCACAGATCGATCAATCAGGTTAAGCTGCGCTTGCCGGGGTTGGTCCTTGGATGGATGACCATCTTTACATACCGAGACCACTCCGTGCCTCGGAAAGCTCGTCAAGCCGTTGGTCTCGGCTGTCAATCGTGGATCTTTGACAGTCGTTAGGGGTCGTCAGGAGCCTAAAAGTCTGACAACCAGTCTTACCAAGGGGTATTGATAATCGTATTACCCAACAACTAGGTTGTGAAGGTCACATAGGCAATCGCTCCATGTACTATAACAGTCAGAATATTAAGAATATTAATAAATTGTGTTTATTTTGTTTTAAATCTATTGTTAATCGTAGAATCTTAATATAAAGTGTCTCACACAGTGTTTGTGCCGTGTTTTTTGTCGTGATAATTCATAATTATCGATATTACGAAAAATCATCTACCGGCTGACCGGCTGTCAACGTTTGGATTGCGGATTTGAATTCATCAAACCCGGGGAGTATTTTGTTTTAATAATCATTATTTGTAGTTGTATTTACACACTGTACATCATCTGTAAACACTGCTCATAGTTATGAGCAACGTCCAGTACACACCGGCACCGTTTATGTCTCCTTTTGCTTGACAAATTGTGGAAGCAGAATCGACGACGAAAACACTTGCATCAGACATAAACTTACACTACAAACTTTACTACACATATTTATCCTTAATACATACACTTACTATTGTTTAATGGAATTAACTTTAATTGCTACACCTAATTACTAAACTACCTATAGTTTGAAAACCAAACTTTGTACCTATGATGAAAGTTTGTGTACTTCTAATCTCATGTCCTTATCATTCTTAGTGGAAATTATTTAGCCCAATAATAATTACTATCCTAAATAAGAATAAAAGTCTTTCTGTAAACATTAATAATTGTGATAAGCCCTAGAATAAATTAAATAGCTTCTTCTTATACTTACCCTCATATTTTTATAATCTTTTCTAAAACTTTATCTTTTGTTTTTCTTATTTCTTGCTAACTGTCTGACCCTCCAACCTTCTCTAGTTCTCAACTTATTTAGACTCCGCATACACTCAGTTGTTTCTTGTCACATTTCAGGTGCCATTTGGGGATTATTTTTTTTGAAAAATGATGACCCGTGGAGCCACAGTTCGTGACATGAATGACAAACTGAATGTAGCACTGAAGAAGCTGGAGGCATCACAGAAGGAATGCAACCAGCTGCTGCAGGAAAGAGAGGACAGCGAGGTTGAAGTCAAGAGGATTAACGACAAAAACACTCAACTCAAAAGACAGCTTGTAGAACTTCACACCCAGCACATGGACATACTTGACCAGCATCACCATCTCCGTCAACTAGTGTCAGACTTTCAAACTTGCAGTGACACTCATGACCAGGCACTGAAACGCATATCAGGCCTTGAAGCAGAATTATGCAAAGCACACAACACCATTTCCACCATCAACTCTCTGAAAGCCAGCGAACAGGTTGCCAACACCAATAACCTTTTCAACGAGCTGGTTGGTAGTGTACCTGGACTGGAGTATGCGAAGCCCACCATTACCATAGACCTGACTGGGAACGATACCTTAACTAGATGTCCAACTCCAACTAGTCACAATAAAATTAAGAAATATATTAAAATTAGTAAAAATATTAAAAGGTACAAGAAACTCTTGAAGACACAAAGTGTTCACAAGTTTAACATTAATCTTAGGAAACAACGTATTAACTTACAAAGCCAACTAGATGTATGTAATAATAAGTTGGAAAGTAGCAGACAAATGTATTATGTCGACATAAAAAACCTTCAAAAGGAATTAATGAGCAGGGAAAATTCACTTAAGGAAATATCCTGTAAGTATGAGTCTAGTCAACTAATGCTAAGCGAGCGCTTGCAGGAGGCCTGCGAGTTGGTGGACCTCGTCAAGTACAATGCAGAGAGGTATGAGTCACTGACCAACAATCTCACTTGTAGTTGTGCTCCCACTCACACCACCACCTCACCACCCGATTCACCTCAGATGTCGCAGCATGTTGTACCTACTACTTCACCCATTTCAACTCATACTATAGAAACTATCTATCCCGCTCAAAGTAATGTTTTGGTATTTTCTGATAGATTAGGATCAGGTTTTGGATCATTATTAAATAACCGCTCTAAACATACTATAGTTAACTGTTGTTATCATAACCTGCATTTTAATGAGCTTGTTCATAAAATAAAACATACACAAATGAATGAGCAGACTACTGTAGTTCTTTTAATTGGAAACAGTCTGAGCTTAACAAAAATGGACATAGTTAATGGTATTGACACCCTACTTAAATTAAAACTAGGTAAATTAATATTATGTGCATTGCCATATTCTGATAATTTGTATGATGCAGAAAACGATTACATTTATAGTTTAAACAACTTAATGCATATTTTGACATGTCGTCATAGTGACCGTTTATTGTATTTTGATACAAACTATTTTGTTAGGGATTTTGTATTAGTTCAGGAACATATGTTTCTACCCAAGAAAAGTCAACATGTATTGGCTACTTTGTTAGCTTACAATATACACGCAGTTATTGATGATTTAACTGAGACTAGGTTAAGTGACGAAACAGTATTATCTAGTACTTCTAATAATACTGTTATTCATTCTTTAAACTTTTAGAGTCGACAAAAGAGAAGCATAATAAGAATATTTTACTATATCACCAAAATATAAATCGCTTTTCTGGCAAAATCCTAGACGTAGAAATGTTAATAGATAAATATCATATGGATATATTATGTTTTTGTGAAACATGGTTAAAACCGGATAGAATGTTGTTTAGTGTAAATAATTTTTCAGTTGCCAGTGCGCACAACAGGTCCTCATTAGGGGGTGGTACTTTGATATTATGTAATAGTTCTTTTAGGTATAAAGAAAGAAAGGATATCACTGCTTGCTCTGTTGATCGCTTATGTGAGGTAGCATGTGCAGAAGTTGAAGGCCATACTTTCTTATGTGTTTATAGACCACCAGCCTCAAATTTGTCATCATTTTTAATCATAATGGAAGAAATACTTAGTAAACTTTTTAAAGATAGTAAATTTGTTTTTGTTTGTGGTGACCTAAATATTGATCTATTAGTTAATTCACCAGAAAAATGTAAGCTCATTTCATTGTTTAAATCATTTAATTTAAAATGTATATTTAATGAAGCAACTAGAATAACAGCAACTTCAGCTTCATGCATCGACAATGTATTCACTAATTGTAAAATAAAAGACTCGTCTTTAATTAGTGGCGTCAGGTCTGACCATACTGGTCAACTTGTGTCATTTGACTTAGGTAAAAGATTACACATAGATAAATCAATTCAATTAAGACCTCTAACTAAAAATAAATTGAAAATGTTTAATAATAATGTTCTTAGCAATCTTTCAACAGCAAGTTTTGATTCACAAGACCCCAACATAAACTATGGTACATTATTTTCTACAGTATGCCAAGAATTCAATAAAGCATGTCCTGTAAAAAAAGTTACTATCAATACTAAACCAAAATTTAGTGAATGGGCTACTGCTGGCATTAGAAAAAGCAGAGATATTTTATATAATCTGTATCACGAGAAATCATTAACCTCTGATCAAGCCCTTCATAATTATGTAAGAAATTATTCTAAAATATTCAAAAGAGTCTGCGCTGAGGCTAAATCTAAATTAATAAGTAACAAAATTAGTATGTCTAATAATAAAATAAAAGCTGTGTGGCAGGTAATTAACAAAGAAACTGGAAACACAAAACAGCGAGATCAGAATGAGTTGTCCCTAAAAATTGATAATGAAACCATTTCAGATAAGTTAAAAGTTGCTGAGACACTAGAAAATTTCTTTACCAACATCCCAATAGAGGTTACAAAGTCTCTCCCCTCATCACCTATATTAGCTGAAGCTCTTCTTAAAGAAAACTTTAATAAGGATATTCCAAGCTTTGAATTCCAGCCCATTTCTGTTGCCACAATTAAAAAAGCTTTTAAAAGTCTTAACATAAAAAACACTGAAGACTTATGGGGGATTTCTGTTAAGGTTCTTGGAGATATTATTGACACAATTGCCCCTGCCCTAACAGGCATATTTAATCAATGTTTAGACAGCGGTACGTTTCCTGACTTAATGAAACATAGTAAAGTAGTACCAATTTTCAAATCGGGTAGTAAGTCTGATCCCTCTAATTATAGACCTATATCTGTGCTACCAGCTATGAGCAAAATCTATGAAAAAATCATGCTGGACCAGATGTTGTCACATTTTAATTCAAATGGGATTTTACATAGTCGCCAGTTTGGTTTCACGAAAGGTAGGTCGACGACGGACGCGGGAGTAAAACTCATCAGTCACATTTTGGAATCCTGGGAGAAGTCCCAGGATGCAATTGGCGTTTTCTGTGACCTCTCAAAAGCGTTTGACTGCGTTGACCATAATACACTGATCTGTAAATTATACCATTACGGAATTCGTGGACAAGCTGCTGATCTTGTTCTTTCCTATCTGTCAAAGCGGCAGCAAAAAGTAAACGTTAATGGGGCGACGTCATCGGGGTCTTTAGTTAAGATGGGCGTGCCTCAAGGCTCAATTCTTGGCCCTTTCCTATTTCTAGTTTATATTAATGACCTTCCTTACCTGATGGCTAATTTGTCGGATATCATTTTATTCGCGGATGACACTTCCCTTATTTTTCAAATAGATAGAAAAGATACGGATGTCTTACATGTTAACGAGAGTCTGGCTGTTCTTTCGAAATGGTTTGCAGCTAATAATCTTTTACTTAATGCGAACAAAACTAAATGTCTTAAGTTCTCATTACCAAATGTACCTCAAGTGGGTCTGAATTTAGAACTTGATGGCAAAAAACTAGACGCTGTTACGGAAACTGTATTTCTAGGTATTACTTTAGATTCAAAATTACAATGGGGCGCACACATTAGAGCTCTCTCAGGTAGATTAAGTTCAGCTGCATATGCAGTAAGAAAAATAAGGCAGTTGACAGATATAGCTACAGCTAGGTTAGTATACTTTGCTTATTTCCACAGCATTATGTCTTATGGTGTTCTGCTGTGGGGATCGGCAGCTGACGTAGATTCAATTTTCATTTTACAAAAGAGGGCAATCCGCGCAATCTATCAAATGGGTCCTCGCGAGTCTCTTAGAAACAAATTCAAAGAAATTGATATACTAACTCTGCCTTCTCTTTATATTTTAGAAAGTATTTTGTATGTTCGCAAAAACTTAGGACTCTTCAAAATAAGAAGCGATTTCCACAATATAAATACACGTAGTAAAAATGAAATTGTGTTACCTAAATTTAGATTAACTAAAACTAGCAAGTCATTTCTTGTAAACGGCGTCCGTTTTTATAACAAGTTGCCAAAGTCGGTTACAGAACTTAGCGATGGAAAATTCAAAACCTTCATCAAACGTGTCCTTATCAAAAAAGCATATTATAAGATTAAAGACTATGTTGAAGACAAGGTAGTTTGGCAATAATTCCTTCTGCACATGTGGCTTCCCTGGCTACTCATTAACGGCTTAACTATTTAAATGTCTATTAACTGCTCTCAAATTACGATGTTCATTTTTTATTTACTTTACTTTATTTACTTTTTTGACATAATCTCTTTATTACTTGACATTATATACAGAAAATTCAAATTTTTTCCATCTCTTTATTAGTGGTTGTAATGGTAATCATATCACTAGGTTTTATTAGGTTTTTATTTTTTATTTATCCTTTTGATAGATTCTTGTTTTGTAAATGTGAGGACTTTGTAGGCCTTGTAGACTTTAGATCTGTAGACCATTTTTTATTTTATCAAGTACCTGATACTTGTTGACAGGCCTACGCTATCCTCCCATACCTACTGTAATTTGAAAATATTGTAAAAGCCAATTATTTTTAAAAAGAGTAACCGTGGAGTTTCTTGCCGGTTCTTCTCCATAGGAAACGACCAATTGGAACCGTGCACCTAGCTTCTGACGTTTCATAAGTGCCCATGTAGGCTTATGTGAAATAAAATATTTTGATTTTGATTTTGATTTTGAAAAGAAGTCGACTAGCAATCTCACAAAACTATGGCATAAGAATATTAGTTGTACTTATGACCTTCTTCTATAAGAACGTTTGACAACACTACACATTGGCAACTTGTTGGCCGCTTATGATTGTTATTACAAATTTCAATAAGTTAAGTGAGCGTTACGGTGGCCAAAGTAGTTAGCATTGTGCAACGCATGGCGAACGTTCGGGTTCAAGTCTCACATCAAACATGAAAAATATTTTTTAAGTATTACAATCATGTGAAATAAGAATTCCGAGTTGCTAACAAATATTTTAAATATTCCACAACTAAACGAATATTCTTTCGTTTTACAATTATAATCTTAGCGTCGTTATTAAAATATGAGGGTAGATTTGAAACAAAGTGATAAGTTCACTTTGTAAATCTACCCTCATATTTTAACTACTTTACTAGTTTACCTAAATTATTCCACTATTCGCTATTGTTGGTTGGTGAACATAGTTACGAGCGTTTGTGTTATCTTGTTGTTGCTATTTTAGTATTCTTTTGAATTCAATATGCAGGATAATATTAGTATTGAAGCCAAGGCAAATATTATGGCCCTATAATAACATAAATAAGTGGAAAGGATTTCTTTTGTATAAAAAATATTACAATGTTACCATATCAAAATTTGTTTCATTTATTTTTAATAATTGTATTTTTGTAATTTACTAAAATAAATTACTAAAACATACAAATAATAATAATTATATAAAACATAAAAAAAAACTGGCTCAACTAGGATTCGAACCTACACCTATCCCGTTCACATTAGCGGGTGCAGCCTCGTTACCGATCTAGCTAATGTTAACTTATATTCACTTGTTGAAATTTTGCATTACTATGATAAAAATAATCAGACTGCGATAAAGAAACAAGTTACTGATATTGTCATCCTTGTCTAGCATTGACCACATCTATGACTACTCGTAGCGCGATGCTACACGACATGTTAGTTTGTTAGCGTTGGAACATCACTCACACGGATAAAAATGCGTATGTGTGTCTAAGCGCCGCAGCCCGTATAGCGCAGGCGATAATGATCATTGCGGTGTAAGTGGACTTCTGGCCGTGACTGTACAATACTGCTATTCAGCTGCATCCGGTTAGACTGGAAGCCGACCCCAACATAGTTGGGAAGAGGCTAGGCAGATGATGATACTCGTAGAACACCAACATTTCGCCAGTTATGTTTATGTGGCGAGCCCATTGCTATCGACCGGGTACAAATCCAAACTGAGGCCTTCATGCTCAGCACTTGCGACTGGCCAATTTTATTAATTTGCAGTTTTTAGGTCTATCTAAACATGACATAGAGGGGCGTAATATACACACACGCCTTCCACATAAAACTCTCCCCAGTAAACAATTAAAAGAAAGACCTTAGACGAAACGCGACCTCTCGCGTCCGGCCCTGGTTCAAGCCATGGTCCGGGGCGAGAGGGAGTGGGAGGTCAGTCACCTCCTTCTTCGAAGCAGTCATACTAGCGAAGGAGGTGGCGGGATGGCTGAGGACAGAGCCTAACGTCCCTGCCGCCGCGGTAGACGCCCCGGGCGTCGGTAGCCGCGTGACGACTCCCGGTCACCGTAGGCGGACAGATAGTAACGGGTAGCTCACCGTCCGATCAGGACCAGGCCCGTGCCGGACGGCACGTACGTGTTCCACGCGCGCCTCAAAGAGATGTCAGCACCAATGAAGGGGCCCCGTTAGGGCCGAAGCCTGCCGGGTCAGCGGGGTCATTTGATGATTTCCCATACTCAAAAAAAAGGCCTTCATGCTCAGCACTTGCGACTGGCTAATTATAAACATAAGATAGGGGGCACACAAGCCTTCCACATAAAACTCTCCCTAGTAATCAATTAAAACAAAGACCATAAATGAACAGAAGAAAAACTGTGACTATCCAGTGAAAAATGTTAATTGATGCAATCTTAATGGGCACAGAACATTTACCGTTTCCTACACGTTTCGCTGCTAATTCGATATATCTACTTATAAATCTAGGCAAACAAATGTTCTTTAGAGCATATGGGCTAATTAGAGCACCGTCTTGCCTTTTTTAATTAGCATGCAACGTGAGTTATGTACTGTTGGCAAAAGAGTTAAGTGTGCATGTGAGAAATAAACATCTGCACTACTTCAGCAATAATATTTGCGTAATTTCAAACATCATCATGCATCATCATCATCATAATTAAAGGACTAAAAAAAATAACTTAAGAACATTTACATAAGAACAAGTAAAAAGTTACTTAGTAACAATTTCGAAATGTCTTATTTAAAAAAAGATAACTGGAAATCTCTTTTTCTATGGAAAATTTAAAATAGGATAGGTCTTATTTGGCTGTAACACTTTTTTTTTCTAAAGTGTTCTTATCTAACTTTTTAGACCTTTGTACCCTGCTTATGCGTATGGGTTCATTCATTTCGAAAAACAAGGGCTTGAAAGTTTGTATGAAATGCCATACGGCGTAAACGCTCTTAAGAGCTGGAAGTCATGGGCCTTTGCCCAGCAGTGGGATGATGCAGGCTAACAGTAACCAGTAACTTAAAGGGGTTTATTTACAAACATTGCTTAAAGATAAATAGTTAAATTAGCGTGTCGGAGCTGTTATTTACGAGCAGCTCTTGAGTTGGTCGGGTTCTTCTCAATAATTAAGGCTTCGTTATAAACAATGTTCTTTAATACGTTTCTGCATAGATAATGTTAATCGGTATAGGTAGTATAGATTTATAGCTATGTATGGCGAGACGTGGTCTCGCTTCGGCGTTCGTAGCAGTGAGTGTGTGATGGCGGGCGGCGCGAGCTGCGTGCGCGCCTCTCCCGCGCGCCCCTCAGCTCCCTCTGGTCCCCGCGGACTGGTTCGTCGCGTGAACATAGCGACTTTTTAACCATAAATTTTTGACGTTTAATAAGCCCTTTATTCATAAATTGTGTTTTTGTGGTTCGTGTTGCCTGCAATAAAATAATATTTTCATTTATATTATTAAGTCAAAAACCTGTATTCAAAATTATTTAGTAAGCCTCTTGCATAGATATCTCTTTTGCCAACTGTACAAGAAGGGTAGTTAGTGACGCAAAAAGGTTGTTCCTGTGCGGTAGGATTTATGAAGGATAATTATGAGAGAATTAATTAGAAATATGTAATTAGCTTGGTAGACTGGATTCTGAGAAGCGCACACTTGCGTGACGTAGTAGGTATGCCAGAAGGGTGATACAGAGTTTATTCTAATGAGTTGTTATCATTTAGTATTTTTAGTAGTACCTAGTATTTTCTTTCTTATGTCATCAAGTTTTTTTTTTAATCCCTGCTTCATCTTTATTTTCGTTAATGTTGTAGGTGGCACCACAAGGGCTGTATTATAAAGTAGGTACTAGCAGCGCCCCGCGGTTTCACGCGCATAAGTGTCGACCCCATTTAAATATCGGCATAAAAACTATCCTATGTCCTTCCCCGGGATGCAATCTATCTCTCTGCCAAATTTTATCGAAATCCGTTCAGTGGTTTAGGCGTGAAAAGGTAACGTACAGACAGACAGACAGAGAGACATACAGACAGACAGAGTTACTTTCGAATTTATAATATTAGTATGGATTATGACCTCACCAACATAGTTGGAAAAAGGCTAGGCAGATTAATTGACGACCTCACCTAGTTTTAATAAAACATTATTATTTATTTTGATGCGTACCTAAGGGTTTTTCCAACCAATTTATAGGAATAAAATGAGGAGCCCGTGGCTAAATAATAACAGCCGCACAGGTCGATCGATCAGTTTAAGCTATGCTTGCCGCGGTCGGTCTGTGGATGGGTGACTATCTTTACATACCGAAACCCCTTCTTGCCTCGTTGTCCCGGCTGTTATTCGTAGATCTTTGACAGTCGTTACGGATCATCAGAAGCCCGAAAGTCTGACAACCAGTCTTACCAAGGGGTAGGTATCGTATTACCTAGTAACTGGGTTGTGGAGTTCAGATAGGCAGTCGCTCCATGTAAAATAAAGGTATTCAGCTGCATCCGATTAGACTGGAAGCCGACCCCAACACAGTTGGGAAAAGGCTAGGTAGATTGATTTTTTATAGAAATAAAATATTATTTTTCATCATTTGATCAATGCTCGTGCCTTCTCTGTTTAAGAATGGACCTTTGCTCTGTTGTAGAGCAATAATAGGCTGATATGATTATACCTAAATAAAATAAATAAAATAATACCTACCGGCTGGCATAGGTACAGTCAAGAGATAAGTATGCAGGATCGTCGGATATAGTTGAAGTTTACTAAGAAACCGATGGTTGTTGACGACTGAAATTTAATGTGATAAATGATCTGTTTGTTTTCTATTAATAAAATAACATTTTATTCGACAGCATCCATCGGTTTCTTACTAATCTTCAACTATATCCGACGATCCTGCATACTTCGGTGCTAGTCTGTAAAAATCTCACCGTGAAAACTTAGGTGAAGTGAGCGTGGAGTGAGCTGTCGATAGTGTCAATTCCTAGCAAAAACAAACCCACTTCAGCTAAGTTTTCACGGTGAGATTTTTACAGAATCGACCGGCTTCTCTCATTTGTTGACTGTAAAAGATCGCTTTTAGCGATAAGACCGCCCATTGTGTCACACTTTGTATAGTTTCTATAATTATGTCTGTAATATACATAATAAAGAGTATTCTATTCTATTCTATTCTACATCGACACGCAAACAGTAACCATGAGTTCAACACATGATTCCAGAAATTTTCCGTCGGTTATCAGAAAAGAATCTGCTGTGTTTCATAGAAAAGTGCGATACCTACTCAGTGAAAAGAGTTATTCCGGTCGGATCCAGTCAAAAATTCAAAAATTATTTCGTGTATAAAATTATCTGGCGTTGGGAAAATTAGCCCTAAAACAAATAAAAATAAATATTTTTTACAACTGCTTTTTTCTCTTGACTGTACTTACCTGTCAAAAATAGTAAGGAGATCAGAAGACAGAAATTAAAACATAAGACTATCTCGCAGAATAAATCAGTCAAATTATTCTGAACAGCAAATTTATTTTTAATAATCGACGAAAACTTTCAACGTTAGAAAGGTTAAAATCATGGCAGAATTCATGGTAAGGTTGCGCTTCGATGTATGTCACCCTGTACAGTCACGAGCATAAGTATGTATACACTTGGCTTTGTTCAAAGACAATTTTCTCCTTTAGTTTTTAATGAAATTTGATGTTATTACGAACATCGTATTTTCGAACTTATAGGTTTATGTAACGTGTCTATTTCAACTTTGCTTTCGTTATTTCTTGAAAAAATCGCAATTGAAAGTTGCCAAGTGTTGACATATTAGTGCTCGTGACTGTACATAATTTATAGAAAATTCTTACAAATCTTCTGCTCTGTCCTAATTCTAGACTAATTCCCACAAAACGCCATCATACGTCAGGCACAATACTCAAGTTCTATCTCCAGCTAACCATCCACGACGAAAACAAATGAAAACAAAACAAAAGAAAAACAATAACTCAGCAAACAGCGAAAAATATTCTCTAATCTGATAAACGGCCGAGATTCGATGACGTCACCCTTTTGAAAGGCCAAACAACATGTTGGTATAACAAAACTACGCATCACGCCCCATTTACTCTCATTAGGCACGTGTAATTAAACACGAAAGACAAATAAGATTGTGTTGCACACTAGCTCCTATAACATTCGCCAAATAAAATAAAATATCTAGATAAAGTAGTCTTGTGAAGTTGGATAGTGGAGATCTAAATTTATTTAGACACTAGCTTCTGCCCGCGACTTCGTACGCGGATCCTGTTGCTTATGCCAGCGACAACGGGGTCGTCAAAATCGAAGATCTGAAACGTCTGATGTCGAATTCTAAGAGCCCGGGGACTGGAAAACAACGGGGTGCGCGAGACGATTCGAGGCGTCATTTTCAGGCAATAATGAACCAATAAGGTGGTAAACTTGGCCTTGCACTTTGAATCTTGGCATAAATGGGCCTTCTTAAATCTGTTTCGCACCAAAAGATGTCATTTGAAAGGCATTATTGTACGAACGTATGTTGTCCAAGAAATGTTTTGACTGTGGATGGTCACCGATTAGCAGTGATCTTAATATTTCTGGAGGATTTTGTAATATTTCAATATGTACTTTCCTACCTGAGCAACACATACCGTTTGTTTCTTTTTGCCATTTAACAGCTTCACAAAAAGTACAATTTTGAACCATACCTCCGATGGCGGAATATGTGGCGTAGTCAATCATAGGAGTATACGTAAATGCACTCCGTTCCATAACAACCCAAGGAAGGTCGCCATGCCCTACGGCTATATCTTGAGACACATCCGATTCTTCAGATGATATCGACATTCTGTTCAGAGAATGTCGAAGTCGATCAGAATTCAAACGTTCGTTGCGCTCTTCTTAATCTGTCTCTTCATGCCGTACTCCAGCAATTCTTTCTTTCTCACTTTCTGACTGATTATGAATATTTTGTTGTGTGCGTGTTCGGGACAATGTATGATAAATCTCACGTTCATCACTTGTCTAAATTTATTTAGACACTAGCTGCACCCCACTGTCTCACCCGCATAAGTTTCGATCCCGAGGAAATATCGGGATAAAATGTATCCTATGTCCTTTCCCGGGACTCAAACTATCTCTATACTAAATTTCATCTCAATCGGTTGAGCGGAGTACAGGACCTAAACCACAGACTTATATTGGCCAATATAAGTCTGTGAACTAAACGCAAAAAACGCAAGTTTTATAATACCTAAAAGTATATGATCGACTTCAGTAAACAAAATCAGAAAAATATATGATATTCTTCAGGATATATGCTAGGTAGATAGTGTGTTGAAAACATAATACAACTAATTTCATACGATAGAAAAAAATCAGGAAGTAATCTAAAAACTTTCTTTTCACAATAAAAACCATACTAATAAGTATATACCTATACATACTATTTTATGGAAAAAGAAGACATGCTGCGTGAATCACACTAATATTATAAAGGCGAAAGTTTGTGAGTGTGTGTGTGTGTTTATATGTTTGTTACTTCTTCACGCTCAAACGGCTGGACCAATTTTGACAAAATCCCGCATCGAGCGGATTCCTGCGACCAAGATATTATTTAACGTTTAAGAGCGTTTACGCCGTACGGCATTTCATACAAACTTTCAAGACCTTGTTTTTCGAAATGAATGAAGCGATTTTAATGAAACTTCATACGCATGCAGGATACAAAGGTCTAAAAAGTTAGTACATGAAAATTTTATTAACTTAAGAGTAAGTTCATTTTTAGTTGGTAACTAGGGTAGACCAGGTACGAGTAGAAGCCGGGACCAAAAATCTTTAAAAAAAAGTATCTTCAGGGTACTCACAGGAAAGCGTCCTTTCGAACGTTTCTGCATGGACAATGCAGAACCTTAAATATTGAAAGAACCATGTAATTACCGCATATTTTAATGCTGTTAACTCCTAAACTCTTTTATTAAACTTTTCACTTTCTAATTCACCCCCAACACCTCACCTTCTCCCTAAAGAACATCCAGTATTAAACCAAGTATAAAAATATCAGAAATTCATTATACATTACACGTTCCGTTAACAAAGTTGCCAGAAGAAAAAAACCTTACTGCACTGCACTGCAGAACTTTCATAATGCAGGGTAAAATGTTCAAAGTTAAAGCTCGCTCACCTATCGCTATGCAAAGTGAATATTTAAGGGCCGTCGAGGGTCTGCAGCTGCATGCCGTGATAGAACTGAAGAAGACGCTCGTAATTCTGATATATAAGTGCTTCTTTGGTAAAGAATAAGAATTGGTTGGTTTAAGGAGGTTAAGGCTAATGTACATTGGTTGCATTTTGGCTTGAACATGTCAGAAACTTTGGTGATCAGATTTTTGAGTTTGTATCAAGTTATGCACTTGACGGAAGCGAAGTGATATACTAACGTAGTGAAGTGAAGTGAAGTTTCGGCCCCGACTCACCGCGTCGCATCCCATCGACCACCCGCGCCAGTACCTCGTTTGCTCGTCTCCTAAGGGCTGTAGCGTGATGGTAAATAGAGATTATTGCGGTCAAACAAACCAAAAAGCAAACAAACTCTTCGGCTTTATTATTACCCCCTTACATAATCAGCCTATAATGTTCCCACTGCTGGGACACGGGCCTCCTCTCTGTGAGAGGGAGTGGGCCGTAATCCACCACGCGGGCCCAGTGCGGGTTGGTAGATGTCACATGTCTTCGAATTTTTGGTTCTATTTTCTATAGGGCCGGTTTCCTCACGATGTTTTCCTTCACCGTTTTGGGAGCAGTGGTGATGATATAATTTACACAAGTAAAGCGCCTGTCTGGGTTCGAACCTACGACCTACAACTCGTAAGTCGCGGCCGTCACCACTTGGCCACCACTGCTCTATTTTTACCCCCTTACTAATGAAAGTATTATATTAGATGAATAGTTATACACCGATTTCTCTCTTTCAGTCGTCGGTAATTTGACTTTCGAAAGAAAAAGACAAAGCGTTGTGTAACTATACAGACGCTATACAACGTTTATTAGTAAGGGGGTTAGTATACCTATATAATTAGATTAGTATAGATAAAACATAAAGATTTTTCTGGTCATACCTACACTACAATTCATGACTAGATTGGTTGTCATGAATACACAAACAACAAGATTGTGTTTGTTTAAACAATTTGTATTCTTAGATAGAACAAGTCAGGGTTTAAAAAAAATTAATGTACCAAAAGTAAAATAGCTTAAAAACATATCAATAGTCTCAAAAGATTTTAACTTGCACAAGTTCCTAAATATTTCCACTGAAAATTACTGTAGATTAACATATTTTGTCTAAGTCACTAATTTCATTCTGTAATAACCCAATATGTCAGCCTTGTCATACACACAATGCACAGATGTAAACAGACCTTTATGTCTGTTACAACTTCTCAAGGATAACGGCTGGATCCTTGGGAGTTTCACATGTTTTGTCAACAACACCCTATTATTATTAAATGCAAAGTGATTTTATTGATCAAAGCTATGTAGAATAAATAGACCGGGGGTGAACGTGTTGAATAAATTGAAACACGTTTGTGCTTAGTAGAACTTTTATCAGGATCATTTGCTTCGACTCTGGGACTATTAGGTCTCAGTAACTAATGAGTTACTGAGACATAATAGTCCTGCCGGGGGTGTACAATGGTACACCCCCTGTGCAGGGCTTACATGGAGGCTGATAAAACCGTTGCGCATGTGCTCTTTGAGTGCACAGGCGTCACCCAGATTAGATCAGAAACCCTCGGGACATCTAGAACTTTTACAACTGTTCTCAGCAGACCAGGAGACTTAATCAGCTTCTGGAGGGAGGTGGGCTGGTTGGAGTAATCACCGACGGCCACCATGGCCCACGCACAATGGTGCACTTGAAGGACTAATTGCGGAAACCAAGCCCATAACCAAGACATAGGCATAGACATAACTCATTGTACATCATCATCGTCATCATTTCAGCCGAAAGACGCCCACTGCTGGACATAGGCCTTCCTCAAGCAGCTCCACTTCGACCGGTTCTGTGCTTTTCGCATGCAACGGGTTCCTGTGGCTTTCACAAGGTCGTCGGACCACCTTGGGGACTCGTTGTACACTGACTTGAAAATTACTGTATCGAGAATTCTTCTTAGTCGTCATCTTCGTCAGCTTATAACAATTTACACTGTTTAACTAAACCCTGTGTAATTTTACCTGTTGGGCTCGTGGTCGCAAGCGCGACTGCTGACCGTGGAGTCCTGGGTTCGATTCCCAGGTCGGGCAAAGTGTTATTATGTTTTTCCATTAGGAATTTCTTAGTAACAGCCCGGAGTTTGAAAGTTGACGGTGTGATACCCCCGTGCCTGGGAAAGCCCGATATTTTGCCTTCACCGTTTTGATAACAGTGGTGATGAAATCACTTATACTGCTGACCGTGGAGTCCTGGGTTCGATTCCCAGGTCGGGCAAAGTGTTATTATGTATTTCCAGTAGGAATTTCTTAGTAACAGCCCGGAGTTTGAAAGTTGACGGTGTGATACCCCCGTGCCTGGGAAAGCCCGATATTTTGCCTTCACCGTTTTGATAACAGTGGTGATGAAATCACTTATACAAAGTAAAGTGCCTACCTGAATTTGAACCGAGACATACAACTTGTAAGTCGCTACCACCACCACCAATGCTCTCTAAAGTTTGTATTAAACATCAAAGCTAGGCATAGCTTCAACTTTCTGACTAACTGACCGACTGTTTAATTTTGACAATTCAAAAGTGCCTGTAAATGGTTTAGTTGAAATAAATACTTTAAGTTTGAGTTTGAAAGAGAATACTGGTAGATAAACGGGTAAGTACCTATCAGGAAAATACTGAACAAAGCAATCACACTAAAATTATAAAGGCGAAAGTTTGTGAGTAGGGGTGTGTGTGTGTGTGTATGTTTATATGTTTGTTACTTCTTCACGCTCAAACGGCTGGACCAATTTCGATAAAATTTAGTATGGAGGTAGCTGACACCCTGGATTAACATATGGGCTCCTTTTTATACCGATATTCCTACGGGATCGGGTGAAACCGCGGGGCGCAGCTAGTTCAATATAATCAAAAAGAATAAATCAGAGAAATTAATGTTCTAGTTTTTCTTCAACGGCACGTGCTATGACTTTAAAGAACAAAGTACAAAACTTGTAATTCATTGTCGATTTTTAAGTATTTATTGAATATCCCTTCGTTCGGGCTGGCGTCACAGCCGGGGGGATATCAAAGATGTTGATTTAATTTACGGCCTTCTTTTAAACTGTTATTTCTATTGCTTCGAAGTTTTAAATTGCTGAAGTACTCGTAGGTTCTCAGAACGCCAGAAAAGTAGAACGTTTTTTTTTTATAAAAAATGTAATTAAAAAGCTTTGAATAAATTTCAATTACAATGAACCCTGAAGTCTTTGAGACAATTCTTTTAAGAAGATCTAGAACCATGTTAAAATAAAATGTAAGGTAGAATGAAAAGCCTGAATAAAGGTTACAATGTAATGTACAGACGCCAGCACATCAAGTTACTACAATCTGTCAGATTTCTTTAATAGATTTTCGACTTTATTGCTAAAACATAAGGTTCAAGGTTGATTGGAAAAATCTGACAGTTTCGGGTAGGTTGACCTGCTGGCGTCCGTACAACATCGAAACCAAGATTGAACATGTGTCTATCTATACAAATAATAATAATATAATAATATTCTTTTCAACACACTTGCTCGTAAAGTGGCTCTTATTGAACCGCTTTTAGGTCCATAATGGAGTGTATTACGAACGCGTGCTTTTTCTTTACTTTAATCCACATGTTCTGTAATACCACAGATAACTATTTACTAGTCGGAGACGCGCGCTTTTTTAATCTCATCAAACCCTGCGTTCCGAATTGGGAAATAATCGATGTGTTCCGAATTGGGAAATAACCGAATTAGCGTGAGCGCGATAACGATAACGATGTCCCGTGAATCGTCATAGATGACGTCATGACATTCGCCATCTTGCGATAATGCCGACCATGCCCTAGAATAATATCACCGTGAGCGCTGTCAAAAATGACAGTGTGTGTATGAGGTTGTGTCAGTGTGTGTTTTGTTTTGAGTTGCATCATCTTTAAATTAAACTAACGTGGCATTTTTGAAATTGTGCTTCTGGCTGACAGTCGCCACCTAACCAAAGAAGAAGAACTGAAGAAGAAATGTGGTGTTTATACAAAGAAATACTGTAATAATATCTTTTTTACGCGCTCACATGACAGTGCTTAGCACTGTCATGTGAGCGCGTTCACGAGTGTTCCGAATTGTTGCCAGCTCTCAGCAGTCATAATAGTAATATCTAAATCGGAACGCATGTGAGCGCTGTGATGTGAGCGATTATAGCTAATTCGGAAAGCGCCCAAAGAGACTTCATGCCGAAAGAAACAATCCGCGGGCTATTTCATTTTTTTTTTAAATAGTCTGTATTGTCCTTGGTCGCAAAATGAACTCGCAGGGGACCACAGACAATTTAAGGTGAATGCGCAGTGGTAGACCGCGAAATTCTTAGGTTTTTTGCAATTTTCAGGTTTGTGTTTATTATATTTTTTCTATAGGCTGTATCGGTTTTGTCTGTGCCATAGATTAATATATTTAAAATGAGTCAATGTTGCGCGCGCATCGCTAGTGCTGGCTAGCACGGCGCGCGGGAAGACAAAACCAGCGCGCCATTTTCCATACAAGTTAATATTTAACAATACAAGTCTGTTTTTTTTCCTCGCAAGTGTGTTGAAAAACGTCGTATGAAACGCGTGTGCATTAATCAATATAGCACACATGTATCATAATGTACTATTATTGTTCTCTCATTATCACAAACACAGTACAAAGCCAAGGTAACACTTAATAGAGACTGGTGTCTGTTGTAGGTAAAACCTGTATTACAGATCACCAGGCTTACCCTCCGTCGGACATAAACATGAAATGCTGCTCGTTGGTAAGCGCTTCACTTGAGAACGGCTGGACCTACTTTTTTTGTTTTAAAATGATCATAATAGTCCAAATAGTTTTTATGGAAAGGAAAATTAGAAAAGTTTTCTCGGATTTTTTTGAAATTCAGGAATTAGAGAAAAAATATTCCAAAAATAAAAGAAAAATAATAATCATTTTAATTTTATAGTTTTTCCGTCCTAATTTCTATGGGATTTTGGTACGAATTATTTATCGCAAACTGGGCGAGACAACTTAATACCTAAAATTTCGGGTTAGCTAGTTATTAGTAAAATTGAGACACTTGCTTTGTGACAGTGAAAGCTACACTGGATTCCAATATCTTTCGACCATTTTTAACTGTAAAACCCCTAAATGAATACAGATTAAAAAAAACTGTACCCTTCAAGGACCTAAACAAAAACTTAAACACGAGTTTTTTCTAAGATTAGGTTTGGCGAGAGCATGGCAGGCCCATTTGGCAACATAAAAATAAAACATCATCTGTTTTATCCAACTAAACTGACCTAACCCGAGATATTAATAACGAGCTGCACCCGACGGTTTCACACGCATAATTCGTCATAGAAATGGTTAAAAAGTTCTAATCCAGGCTATGGTGTATATACCCAGGTGCCAAAAATCATCCAATTCCGTTAAACCATTTTAGCGTGAAACCGTAACAAACAAACATACGAACCCTTAATATCCTCTTATTTATTTTAACTTTTCGCACAAAATGGTACAAATCGGACTTAATGCCTTAAGCATTCTCTACTAGTCAACCAAGAGTGGTGAAGATTGGATATCTATATCTATCTAACTATACTATATCTATATATCTATCCTCTTGTATATCTTCTTTCTGCATTATAGCCGAATCTTCAAAAATATTGACTGTATACCATCCACCCGAGCTGTCTCGCCCCTTACTTCCCCTTTCTGAAACTTGCTTACATCCTGACAACATTATTTTAAGACAAGCTTACCGTCCCTAGGCCTTTCTCAACAATGATTTATTGAGCCCCGGGAGGTATTTACTTCATACTTTATAAACTTCCCCTTATCCGCTATATCTTATTGGATAATGTTCGGTGTGCATATTTGTGGACTAGTGAGGCCGATGTTTTGGCCTTAACATATGTGTTAGGCAAAGACGGATTTTGTTTTTTTGTTTTATGGACATGAATAGCGTTGAGCGATTTTCATTGTACGGTTATTCAGATTTGGGTTTTAGTGGAAATGTATATTTTTTGAGGAGATCCTACTAAAATGTAAAATTATAATAATAATCTTTATTTTTCTCTTTTCACAAAGGTTATAAACATATAGGGTTTTTGACAAAAACGCATAAAATAACGCAAAAACCGCATACTAGGATACCCTGTATGACGGATCACCATTATTAATTTCATATCTAAATATATTTTCATGACACTGAGATCAGTATCTAAAATGCTATTGGCGGCTGTGGCACAGCACATATTATTTAGGTATGTTATACTAGCGAGCTGCCCCTGCTCCGCACGCCTTCTTAAACACTTGTACAAAACCTTCCAAAATAAATATTATCCACATGATGGTGAAAACCGCTTCAAAATCTGTTACGCAGTTTAGAAGAACAACGCGATCACACCGACAAAGACGAAAAGCGACTTTAATGTACCTATAGATAGAAGCTTGGTTTCATTTAAATAAGTACAAAATCATACAGCGCGGCTTTAATTGCGCCATTAATTTAACACACGTATACGGCTTCGCGTTTACGTTTTATAAACATATTGTAATTACACATTAATTTAATTAAACGTTATTATTTATTTACTATTTTCTAAAATAACATCTTGGAGCAGCCTGTACTCAAAGAACTGTAGTGCAGGGGTCACGGATCAGAACTTCGCATCATTGAAATTCAAACAAATACCGTGCTAAGAGTAGGCGAATTGAAAGAAAGAGAAAAGAAAAGGAAAGAGAGAGATCCCTATATCAGCGAGCGGCGCAGGCGGTAGTTTTCAAATTCCGAATTATTTTATTTTGTTATAATTTTTACGGTTATTAAGGTGATACTTATATTGAAAAAAATGAGATTTTTCTTAAGTATGTGGAATACGGAATTATCATTTTGGTATATGTTTTTTGACTCTTTGGTCTAGTGTCATGTGAAAGGAATACACGATTCAATGATTTTTTCTCGATACGATGGCGTAACCCCTAAGAGTTATTTATTAAAACATAGAGAATTATCATATCAAAGTTTACTCAAAGTAGTTCAATAGTTTTAACTTTAATTCATTTATTTGGTTAAAAAAAGGAGTAATTTCGTTTTGGCACATACGTCGTTTTATTCCGAGCGCACACACATTATAGCCATCTCTCTTCTTTTGCATTTCAAAGGTAATTGCACCACTTTCGCTCGCGTATTAGATTAGTCGCTACGATTTATTTTCGAGGTAGCGCCATGTATGTTCAGTATAAAAAATCAGGCTAGGTATGTCTTGTTATATAAAATAGTACATAAATACGTAAACATTTACTTCCCGACTTTCTATTCTCTCTCATTCTATCCAATTTTCCTCCCACGCCACAACCAGATGATGATTTATACCAACCTTGGCATACATTACCGCTAAACTATGGAAACTAAAAACAGTGATAAATAGTCTTGCCTTTGACAATGTCAAAGCGTCTTGAAGGTTAAAACTAAGACGACTAACCCCGGCTCCACACTTTGGTCCCAACGTTGGCCCAAACAGTACTTGTCCTACAACGCGACGCGCGACGTGTGGATCGAAGAATAGGATTGTTGATTGAATGGCCAACGTTGTTTTGCCCACACCTTGGATAAGTGGCATTGGGGCCAATCTTAGGACCAACTTGTGGAGCCAGCGTAAGCCCTATTTGCGTCTAAGTTCTTGGTATTGAATTTACTTAATAAAACTGGGTTAACGATAATGTTCCACCTGTATTTTGGAAGTCTGCGTTGTCCTTAGAAGTTTTAATTGTAGTATTTCTTTGTAAGCTGTTTTCCAAGGTCTTGCGCGTGTGACAAAAAGTTATTTTTCTTTTTACTTAGAAAATAAGGTGAGCTTGTAAATTGTAGGTAATTTTTTACCTCACGAAATGTGTATTGTCTAGAAAATTCCTGATAAAATCATTTTCATAAACGAAACGGTGCAAAACAAAAACAAATTACATACATAATACATAGACATACACACACACATAGACACACATAGATACATAGTTTTATTTTTATTACCCACCCTTTTGGCATTGCTGCAGTCGGGTAAAAATACATCGCCAACGCATCCTTTCAATCTCACTATCAAATAAACCTACAACTTCCACTCGAAAAATAAAACACTATCGTATGAATACCTCGGACAAAAACGTCCATTACTTATTTCCCTCGTTCTCTTAATGACGTCATTATCTCCAGAGGCTCCGTACGCGGTCACGTCCCCCCTTAATTCTGACTGTGACATCGTCTGAGTGACGTAGTGATGATAAATGACGTGAAAACCGTGACACTTTTATGCGACCGCGGAAATAAAGATGTTGGGGTGTTTTCGACCCCGTATTAATTTGCAGGATTGCAGAGGTGGGTGATGACAGGGTTAATTAGTTGATATTTCAGTCTATTTGATTAAAGGCTGTTTTTAATATAACAATTTATCTGTTCTAATAATTGACGCCTAGTCACATCAATGAAAATAAAAACAGTTGACGCATTGATTTAAAAAAATTGTTTTGTTTCGTGGAAAATTCTCTTGTAACTCGCCAAGCCTTCACGATTCTAGGTCAACGGGGTACCCTACAGGTTTTGTTTTATTTGCGAGTATCAATATAAGTCGCATAAATGGCCGCATTTTTTTGGCGTTGACTTTGAAACTTGACTTTTTTAGAGCTCCAATCGATCGAGTTATTCCGGTCTGATCCCCTGAACCCCCCTCCACCCCCCCCCCCCTCCTCGATTGGGCTTGTTCGTCTTCTGTTTTAATCTCTGTCTTATCCACTATAAACTTTCTAATTCCGGTTTGATCCGCTTTTTCTTTTGTTTTTATTCCTGAAGGATCGTCAGCAACAAAAATAAGTACAGGGTTTATTGAAATACATAAGTTCGTAATTCTAAAGGATACGTGTATGTTTAGTATTGAGGAACAACGACTCCACAGTTTCGTCTTTGTCAAGTGACCGCACCCGGTTTGAACCCTTTTTAATAATTTTTAAAATATTATGGGTATGCATCTCAGACTAAGTATACTGTAGATGGAGCCTAGAGCCCCCGCAAACTGCAGATTTTCTATCGGCCGAGAGTGTAGTCGAGTTGGGCTGCTAGTGCGCACACTGAGCCAACTAAACAGTTTGGTTGGTGATGAGTGCGCAAACTAGCCAACAGTCGATCGACTATTCTCGAACGATTTGCAAGTTTGTAACCGACTTTAAGCCGTAGACATATGATATTAACTTCAACTGGATACCTCCATGGGTTCCTGAGAAAAACGGTCGTGAGAGACAGTCTGACAACACTTTGTTCGGATCACTTCATTGGCAGCCTGTCTGTCCGTTTGCCAGGGTTGAGAGGTACAGAACCCTAAAAATCACAGGAAAAACACAAATTAAGTAAAATAATTTCAAGAAATGTATTCTTGAATATAAAGTGTAGTTGTACACCGTAACCCAGTAACCTCGTATTGATGTAACATCACTTACCTGCATTTAGATACATGAGTCAAGTAACGTAATTAACCTATTTTCTTTAAACATAATTATGCCGTAACCTTTACAAGTAAAATGTTCAAAGAAGCGCGTCTAAGCTTTGGTGGAATTTTTCGAACTGTGTGATATTAATTATTAAAATTAACAAAGATAACGGTTTATTTGCCATGTAATACCTACGTTGTGTCTGGCGTCTTCCCCGAGGATGTGCGCAGACTGTCTATACGCCTGATTTACACGATGCAAGTCCCTTGCCTACTCTCAATACGGCGAAGGAAAACATCGCGAGGAAACTAGCGGTTTTAGAACAAAAAAATCGAAGCCATGTGGCATCTACCAATCCACCCTGGGCCCGCGTGGTGGATTACGGCCCACTCCCTTACACTAAGAGGAGGCCCCAGCAGTGGGAACATCATTGGCTGATTATGCTGTTTCTTGTCTGTGGCATTCAACAAAATTGAAGCAACAGATGACTTGCATCGTCTTAACTGCTTAGACGGTGCAACTTTTATTTTTGCTTCAACTTATGGTGTGCCACAGGCAATTAAATGACACCATGTAAATCAGGGTTAAAAACTTTCGCACTATGACAGCAATGATTGCACAGTTGTCAACTTTGTTCTAAAAGCAAGGTTTTGATTTGGGTACGCAACTGTAACAGAGGTTTGACTTGGGCCATTTTTATACCTAAACCATTTTCATAACAAATAAATATCTATACCTTGGAACATTGGCCTTTCTAATATCTTTCACACTTCACTTCCTTCTTTTGACCCCTGAGTTTGATTCGCCATTTCTCCTCAAGGGTCAGATAGGAAATGTTGACTCTAACTAGCTTATTTTCTTAATGGTTAGCGGAATCGCTTTTACACGTCATATGACGTGTAAAAGCCAATTCCGCTAACCCATTCCCAACAGAATAAACAATTTCATTTCATTCCATTTCACAATTGTCAAATAGGAAACTGCTATAATCTGTTTAATACTAAAATGTACTGCTGAATCCATCTGACTATCAAATTTTCTCAAAACAAAAAATTGAAGTGAGTTTGTTTTTGCTAGGAATTGACATTGACAGTTCACTCCACGCTCATCTCATCTAAGTTTTCACGGTGAGATTTTTACAGAATAGCACCGCTGACCCTGTTTATAGCTATATTAATTTAAACCCACTAGCGACCCGACCCGGCTTCGCACAGGTGCAATATTTACATGTGAAGAAGGTATTAGATGGTATTCTGTTCACGACACGTTTTGCACAAGTTCTTAGTAACCTAACAAAAAGTCCTATGCTTGCATAAATTCAAGATAGTATGTCATTACTATTAATAAGTACCTACTTCTTTTTGTATATATTTACATAATATATAGCCTACGTTCATCTGGAATAATGTACTTACTTACATTTCAAATGGTGAAAGACTTTCAAATAAGCGCTGTGGTTCCGGAGTTTACCTTTCACATATAGGTACTCTAACTCCCAAAATTCGCTCTTTATAATATTAGTATAGGTAGATTGCTATTTCAAAGTCAAAGCATGTATTTCAAAAATGCACATAAAAGACACTTTTTATCTTCAATATTTACAATAAATAAAACAGAGTTGATTCTAGTCGCCCTTTCCAAAAGGGTAGTTTTTTGTAGTTTTAGACAAGAATGGGAAAGAAACTCCACCTTTACTCTTTTAAAATGTTTTACAATATTTTGTATACATTAATTAGTATATTATGTGAAGACGGTGCACCTAGAATAGTAATTATCACACCACAATAGCATATTTTTACTATGACAATAGGTAAAAATTAAGCAATGACAGATAAATTCATTATGTGAGAGAAATTCATTATGTAATCATTTCATCATTTCATTTCAGAATTGCCCATCAGATTTTTTATAACTTGAATTGGCATTTTAGTTATTCCTACACGTGGCACTCGAAAATACGAGTAGATAATAATATGAAATGATTCGTATCGCAAAAATATTTCATCGACATGTTTGGAGCACATACCAATGTCCGCACTGCGTCCAAACATTCCATTCGATTCACTCACAGAGCATGGAATCGCTTTGTCAGCAGCGTCTAGCGACGGCAGTAGGTTCTTATTTGTACAATTCGTGGCACCGAAAGTGCGTAGAGCGCACTACTTCTGTTACGTACCGCCGTCAATTGTGTCGTAGTGCAAGTAAACGGTGACACTTTTGGTTTGCATGGAAAATGTTGACAATACAGACTTAACTCACACTATAAGTAACAAAACATCCAGCGGTAGTTGAACCCCAAAAAAAATCAAATATTTTTTTTGTTTTTATTTAATAGTGTTTAGATATCGATAACCATCACGTCTGCAGAGTTTGGCTAGCTAATTTAATTTGATTTGATTTATATGTTTAGCAACCCGCTGGGCCCGCGTAGTGGATTATGGCCCACTCCTCTCACAGAAAGGAGGCCTGCCGGTCGATTCTGTAAAAATCTCAACGTGAAAACTTAGATGAAGTGAGTTTGTTTTTGCTAGGAATTGACACTATTGACAGCTCACTCCACGCTCACTTCACCTAAGTTTTCACGGTGAGATTTGTACAGAATAGCACCGCTGTTTCCCAGTAATGGGAACAGTATATAGGCTGATTACGCTACGTTCGTTACAACATGCTTTTTAACAACGGAATACACACTTTCGCATTTATTTTGCAGAATATGCTTTTAGTCTGTGCTAAGTAAATGTAATTTGTTACTTTCTTTCTTTTTGAAGACAAATCCTGCAAGAGGTTGCAGGAATAGGGGCGGAGATTATGTTCCAAACTGCAACACAGCAATCTGCTACATAATTTAAATACAATATTATCTTACCAAGTTCTAAGGAGCTGGAACAATGTACGCGTGGAACAGGAAGGGGAGCAAGTAAGATCAAAGTAAAGTTTCCTGACCTTTGAGAGGTAAGCGGTACCCTGCTGCAACAATCAATTATTTATAATTGTGTGGGTGTACCCATTTGGGGCAACGAGTAGGCGAAGACAGTCTTCCGTTTAGCGTAAAGACAACTTTTAAAAACAATTTAGTAGTAAAAGAGCTCTCTTGGAAGAAAGTATTTCTAATAATACCCGTTCAATTTCGCAAGGGCAAACAATCCAAGATTTACACAAAAATTCATGTGAACGAGGTAAACAACGCATCTCCTACCTACTATTATATATCAAACAAAAAAAAAACTGACATCAATACACACAATAAAACATCATAAAGCGTATAATCATATTTCTCCGCAAAAAAATTGCGAGTACGCCATAAAACTCCTTTCCCTTCTTTATTTAAGGATTGCTTTCGCATCATAAATTCGTTAAACATTGAAGCACTTTCGGTACCATTTAGTTCTTAGCTCAGGACGAGTCCAATTTTCTGCCTCGTTATGCGTTAAAATTGCCATGCCCATGGCCTCTTGGTGTGTTCTTGAGTTATAGTAGTGATATGTAAGATGTTTTGGGTAGGTTATCGGTTATCTTGGTCGTAAGTTATTGCGGGAGAGCTAAGATTGATGCTTATGGTCTGGTGAGAAATATTAGGACATGACAGGGCAAGGCAAATTTTAAGAGGATCACTGGAGATGATAAGTGCAAAATTTTTGAGATGCATGAAGAAGCCTCCTCGTGTAGCGCAGTTTGTTCCGAAAATTACTCAACTGAACCGAGCGCTCGGCGCATCCTGGACAGTCACACACAACACCTTATCTAACTGGCCAATTCTTCCCTTGCGGTGATAGGGCTAACACTCGCCTGGTTTATGACCATCCTCACACCGGAGTCCGGCGTCAAGCAGCCTGCTGTGTTTCGTCGATGCGTGGGAGTTCTAGTGCCTCAGGCATCTTCTGAGCACGCTCGTTCCATCATAGACCTCATCCATCGCTTTCCATTCGTGATCGAGGTCAAGAGCGGACCCATTCAGCAATATAAAAAAATTCAACTGTTCAGTTTTTTTACGTTTTGCGAAAATGCAACCAACTACGTCTAATAAAAAGCAAAAGCTACTTGCAATGCAACCAAGATCAAAAAAGCACGCCATGCTTGAGAAAACCCACAAGGCAATCTCAAAAGAAGGATCCAAGCCAACTTGCGCAAAACAGTAATGTTTACCTCAACACTACATGTTAACTGGAACATTTCCTTTTACCCGAGAGGAAACGGTGTGAAAATACCAACGTTATATACAAACTTATATCGTGTTACGCAAAGCAAGGAGCGCCTTGCAACTACATGTAATTTTAATGATTAACTTGACGCCTACGCACCTGAGATGTTCTTAGTACGTACGTACTTGTCTCGTTTTATGTTGCAAATCCCTGCTGACTTCAGAATGGATTGTATAGGTGTTTAGATTATTGCGTTGATGAGTAGAACAAGGAAGCTTTCTTGGTGACGTATGGTGGAGGTACCTACACTTTGCGGTATAGAGGTATGAGGAACAGGGTGTAAAGTTCACTTATACTCTATAGAAAAGGGAGGATCCTTCGACCAGACGGGTGTTGTGTCTGGCGGGCAACTGCCCGATGATTCATGTCGGGCCGTTGTATCTATGCTAGTTGCGCGGTAAACTCTGCTTGCGAGATGCAGGATTTTGCGTGACGTCAGTATGACGCGTTGTTCTCATGTGCCGTTGTAGATTCCGCTACAGAGGTTAACAATTTTTTTTTATTTCTTCATAATATTACTTTCAAGACAATAAAATTTCTTCAAAACTTGCATAGTGGTAATTTGCCTTATCCCTTACTAATCATCTCTATTTTCTTCCGTAATGTATTCGGTTTATCTATGTAGGCCACATAAGCCATCTATACTAATAATAAAGCTGAAGAGTTTGTTTGAGCGCACTAATCTCTGGAACTACCAGTTGGATTAGATTTTTTTTTGCATTTGATATCCGCATTCTTGAGAAAGGCTTATGGGCTACTTAACAACACTCTACGACCCTTAGGAGCCGAGAAAATACTTAAAAAAGTCGGAAAGAACGCTAAGTGAAAACGAAGTACAGTCAACAGCAAAAGTAGATGATCAAAATCAGAAATTCAATACCTACTAATGAACGGAGTTTGCGTCAGAACTCTGCCACACAGCCACACAGTCTCTGCACATAGCTCAACAACAACAACAGCTCTGCCATACAGTTCTGACGCGAACTCCGTTAATTAGTATTGAATTTCTGATTTTGATCATCTACTTTTGCTGTTGACTGTACCTAATAGCGCGGGCAGGCGATGCGGTGTGACGGGGTGGGTCGGAAGAACCAGAATTTTCACGCGGACGTCGCGGGCAGAAGCTAGTACCTACATAATAAACTCTCTATCTAACGTTTTCAAAGCGAAAACAGTTTTTTTTCTAAAAGTTGAAAATATAACGATTATATAGAACGCTTAAAACTCACTCAAATAATGAATGTGAATGTGGCTAACCTTTACAAAATCTTTGAATAGTTGACTCATTGAAATTGTAATCTATACTACTATCACCTACTATATACCGTTTGACAGCTACTTGCTGTCAACCCGCAAAAGTCAGTTTAAAAACTAATAAATAATCAATGCAATTTCACTTGGGCACATGGTTACAACTTTACAAAACAAAATATATATAAAACTGCAAATACATGAGTCATCATTATCATCATCATTTCAGCCGAAAGACGTCCACTGCTGGACATAGGCCTCCCCCAAGCACTTCCACTTCGACCGGTTCCAAGGTGGACCGACGACCTTGTGAAGGCCGCAGGAACCCGTTAGATGCGAGAAGCACAGAAATACATGAGTATAGAAATAAATAATATTAAGAACACTACTTTACATAATTGAAAAAAATAATAACAACCGCTAACAAAATTAAGAAAATAAAATGTATATGAGCAAAGGTACGCCATGTTGGGTCTTGTAGCAATGGGATAGTCTCAAACTCTCCAATAAGGGAGAAAATACGACCAATAAACAATTTTATCTACATGAGAAGAATAAAGTTTGCGTATCTTAAGCATTAGGTACACGTGTAAGGTTATTATTATGATGATCGTGTGGGTTTGTTTATTCGTTGTATTTCTCTTCGCGTTATGAATTTGATAAATTGGAGTCTTTCGTACAGGCATTATTTATTTTTATCTTATGAGAGTGCCTAATTCTTGATGGTCAGAACAGACCAAGTGGATTAGCAACATAATTTACTGGTATTCTTATATCGTTTATACTGTTATCATCTGCAAACCTTCACGTCATTAACACGCCGACTCAGCCGGCTCTGGAAACTAACCAAGATGTAGCTGTAATAATTGTTTTTACTTTTCGTAGTGAAATGGAAACAGTAAACGCCGGGAGGGGACGCCCTAGAAGGGAATAATAGTGACCTTATTGGTGGTGTTCTACAGAAAGGTCAGGTCACGGTCTGCACGCGTAGCATGACCACCGAAGAAACGAGTTTTGTCGACGGAAAAACAGACAAAATGACAGACTGTAGAAAGATTTCCACCGTCTTGTGCATTGCGATGAAGAGAAGAAATGTTTCTATTCTTTATGGATGATTTCCACCGAACGGCTCTCATCGCATCGGATCGGATCGTATTTTAGAATCTTTTAACATAAATCGTGTACACAGTATTATTACCAAAACGCGCTCACCAGCTTGACCGCGGGTGTCTTCCGCGACACGCGATCATAGCCGAAAGTATGCTGCGACGCGCGGACGGCTCCGTTCGCCTGTCGCCGTGTCCGATCGAATCCTTTCGGCTGTCGTTCAAATTTTTCTTTTCCTATTCTGTGTTTGATTATTTTTTTCTGTTTCTAATGCAATAACCAAGACAAAGAGAATATAACTAACAATACTACGTCAACTTCATTTTCAAAAATTAGAACTCGTCGACACGGTTGGAATTAAACTGTTTGAGTAGGCGCAGAAACGGATACGTTTGCAAACGACGCTACGGAGCCGATCGTATGCGTCGACATGCTGCCGGCCGCGATCGGCCGTCGCTGCATCCGTTCGTATCCTTTCCGATCCGATGCGATGCGAGCCGTTTGGTGGAAATCATCCTTTAGTCGACAAAAGTCTACAATGTCAAGCATGATGACCAATTTTTTCTCTACTTTCGACACTTGGGGTTACAAAATTGTCAACATTTTTTAAGCTTGAGTACGAGGCTTTTGACTACGTTGTGTGTGTATATTTTATGTCGTTTTTTATTTTATTTGCAATGTGCGTTTTGTTTGTGCAGAATAAACAATTTTTCTTTCAAACATTTCTTCTTAACAAGTGACAAAAATAGTCTACATCACATTGGACAAGAATTTATATTGATTTAAAAAATTGCTCCCTGTTGCTATGGAAACAATAAATATGTCTGTGTCTTCATAAAAACGCGAGTGTACGGGTCGCCTCGTGCTCAAACAGAAGAGATGTCGAGTTCTATAGAAAGAACTTTGCCTATTCTTGGTAGAATAAAGATAGAATTGGTCATGCTACAATACTTGCCTGCTGCAATACTTAGAATAACAAGGTCACACATACACCCATACACACACAGGTGGCACAGGCCACCATTATTCATCAGACTATTTTCTATAGAATTTTACAAATCTAGTTTCAAACATCTATCAAACCCATTATTTACTCCTAATTTTATTTAACAAGTACAGTCACGAGCATAAGTATGTATACACTTGGCTTTATTCAAAGGCGATTTTCTCCTTTATTTTTTAATGAAATATTATTAGGAACATTGTATTTTCGAACCCATAGGTTTATGTAAAGTGTCGTATTTCAACGTTGCATTCGTTATTTTGTACAAAAATCGCAATTGAAAGTTGCCAAGTGTTGACATATTAGTGTTCGTGACTGTACCTATTAGGAGTAGAACAAAGTCAAAGCAAAGAGCTAGGCGTTTCGACAGCTTAAATATCAGATTTAATTACTAAGGTTCGAAGCCTGCACTGTAATTATTGAAGAGCAGGCTCTCATGTTCAGTATTTCGGTTCTTTGTAATTAATTAAAAGTGGAGTCGAAGGCTTTTTAGGTACATTTTGATTGGTTATTTGAAACCTGCCAGTTGTGTTTCAAACATTTTCAAAATTGGCTTTCATTGGTAAAGAGTGTAATTACAGGCTATAGGGCTGTCCGGCATTTTGTTAAATCTATATCACTAATAACTAGCTTCTGCCCGCGACTTCGTCCGCGTAAAATTTCTTGCTCCACCGACCAAACAAAAAAAAATACAAACTCTACAGCGGGGTAATTGCGCAACACACTATCAGTAGCAATGGGTATCATTTTGACAGTTCAACAACACTCATTGCGTTATTTGCGTTGTTGAGCAGACACATTTTTCGAACATATGAAGCAATGGATTAGCAATATCCTTCAAAATTATTCTGATTGAGATTGATAGTGTGTTACGTAATAAGGGTGCTGCTTTATACAAGGTGTAACAGAATAAACACAAGTCCTGAAAGTAGTTCGTTCATAATTGATTACTGAATCAATTTCGGTAACATTTAAGATAGGTATTTTTTTTTAAATTATGTATTTTGCCATACGGATCGCCGATTGAGCCAAAGAAAATTAAATCTTATGTCAAGGCAATAAGACTCAATTTTGAATGCATAAAGTAATGATAGGGTCAACACAATTTACTTAATAAAAATAGTTAGCTTTAAAAAAAATTGTTTTGATCATTGTATTATGCTTTTAACTCGATACTCTAATTGGGGTGTATGAGGTCTTGCGTTCATTATGTTACGCATTGTATATGTATGTATACAGAGTTATTTGTAAAACACCAGCAACCTCTTAAGAGGTCATTGTACTCATCATTATGAACAACTTTTACTATGGGACCAAACCTGAAATCGCGAAAAATAAATCAGCTGTTCCCTACATTTTGACGAGTTATACGAACATAAATGTAGGGAACAGCTGATTTTTTTTTCGCGATTTCAGGTTTGGTCCCATAGTAAACGTTGTTCATAATGATGAGTACAATGACACCTTAAGAGGTTGCTGGTGTTTTACAAATAACCCTGTATACAGGGTTATTGGTAAAACATTAACAACCTCCAGGTCATTGTACTCATCATTATAAACCACTTTTGCTATGGGACAAAACCTGAAATCGCGAAAAAAATAACTGCTGTTCCCTACATTTTGACGAGTTATACGAACATAAATGTAGGAAACAGCAAATTTTTTTTTGGACATTGTAAAAAATGGCCTATGAATCAGCACGTATGAAACCTTTAAAATAATTACTAGTTTTTGTTATAATTTACATTACAATTATTACAATAGAACAGCACTTCATAATTTCGAAAACATTTTAAAAAGTAATTCAGTTGGGTCTTATTCCCCGACGTCATTATTTTTTTTTTTTTTAAACGTTGCCCCACACTAGGAATTTCTCCTGTATTGTGGGTGCGTTTACAATTATTTAAACTCACATACACAAACAGCCAGACTCGGAACAACTACTTGTAGGTCATACAAATATTTGTTCCGTGCGGGAATCGAACCCGCGGCACGCAGCGCAGCAGTAAATCGCTTAACCACTGCGCCAACCGTGCCGTCATTATGTTTTGTTTCAATTTGACGTTTTGAACAGGCAAAGGGTATTTAGCTCATACGCAGCGGAGTGTAATTACAAAACTCAACACCCTCAGCGCTTGATCTATGAATAAGCTTTTTAGTTACAAACAGAACAAAGCGCTTGAAAGCGGTGTATAAAACGAGCAACATCGACACTGACAGTCGATGATTTGATAGATGACACTTTGACATTTGATAGTAATGACAGTCTGTGTGACAGTCTCGTCCCTTTATTTTGTCACTCGCATACCGCATCCTGTGCTCGGTCTGCGTTGGTTGTGTGTATTCGTTTGTGTTATTGCATTTTCTTGGTATTCTGTTCCGATTTTATCTAACAACTTGGCATAAACAGAAGACACACACAACAGAACAGATTTCTTCTTGAAATATCGACTTCTGGCTGTGATTGGCTGATACGGACCTGCTAAGAACGACGACTTGGCATGGTAATGAACGCTAATTAAGTATAACCTTAAAATCCGAAAGTATTTTGGTTTTTTTACAATTCTCAGAAGTGTCCGTGATTTTAATTTAGTTTCAATCGAATATATGCATTATTTAGAACACAGAAAGTATATTCACGTCCCTGCTGGTTCTTAGGAAAACGATGTATGGACGCCGAACAGTCTCCTTTGGCAAGAATCAAGGTCATGTAGCACAAGTAAAGGAAAATCGTAAATTTCTAACTAGTTATCTTACAAAAAAAAATCCTTACATACCAACAAATAATAAGTACGGAACCCTCGGTGCGCGAGTCCGACTCATACTTGACCGGTTTTTTTTACATGATCAGAGTTTAACGTCCTATAATATGCTATGAAATTACAACGCGATCTCAACACTAAATGTGATAAAAAGAAATAGTATTCCCACAACCACGCCACGTAGCTGTTAATCAAATTATTTTCCCATCAGTCTCGCTAGCTTGCAATTAATTGTTCGGCGACAAAATATTTTCGCTCCTCTAATGATTTTTTGACGAGGGTACCCGAATTTGTTTCGCGAAACAACTCTGATTTTAATGCTTTCGTTCGATAGACGATTTAATTTTGGGGTACCTCTAGTAATTAGTGCTTGGAGCTTTTGTTTATATTCTGAAATTCAATTAATTTGAAGAGGTTTTGTAGATAAGTGTCCATTGTTATTTTGGCAGGCCACAGCTACATTATTATTTCAATGTCTTCGAGACTGTATGTATAACGATTGTAGAGGTGATAAGTACCAAATAGCATCATTTGCACTTGTATTTGACTCCGAGCCACCGACCCATGACTGGACACATATCTTCTTCAAAAAAAAACCTATTGTACGTACTTGTTTTTAGAAATGTACGCCTGGCCCAAAAACAAAGTGCTCTAAATAAGTAAACCCGCCGTGTCCTCGTAGAGGCGATCGGCAGCGGCGGCGACCTCTCGCGCCCGGCCCTGGTGCAAGCCATGGTCCGGGGCGAGAGGGAGTGGGAGGCAGTCACCTCCTTCTGCGAAGCAGTCAGGCTAGCGAAGAAGGTGGCGGGACGGCTCAGGGAGAGAGCCTCCCGTCCCAGCCGCCGCGGGAGACGCTCCGGGCGTCGGGAGCCGCGCGACGACTCCCGGCCACCGTAGGCGCGGGCCTACGGGCGGAGAGTAATGGGTAGCTCACCGTCCGATCAGGACCAGGCCCGTGCCGGACGGCGCGTACGTGTTCCACGCGCGCCTCAAAGAGATGTCAGCATCGAGGAGGGGCCCCATAGGGCCGAAGCCTGCCGGGTCAGCGGGATTGTCCGAAAGGGTTACCGCTGGCCCGGAACATAAAGGGCTAAGGAAGGAACACGGGTGGGTTTTAGTCAGTAAGAGTCTGACACTCCCTTCCGCTCCACCCAGAGCGGGAGGGGTCATTTGATGATTTCCCAACAGCAAAAAAAAAAAAATAAGTAAACCCAACTACACCCACTAAATAACTCAACCTAATTAGTGTAAAACAATACTGAGGGTCGTTTACTTGGGCTCTCTGCGTAGAAATAGATTGTATCAACACGGGCAAAAACTATTAGAACACTGGCTTGGCTACAGTTAATTAATCTGGATTGAGGTTCCAAGGATACGCTTTTGTGCTTAGAAAAATCGTTGGTCTCTTAAAGGATACATTAATTATGTTCTTGAGAGTTTTTTCATATAATACTAGCTGCGCCCCGCGGTTTCACCCGCGTTAATGTCGATCCCGTGGGAATATCGGGATAAAAATAGCCCATATGTTAATCCAGGGTGTCAGCTACCTCCATACCAAGTTTTATCAAAATTGGTCCAGCCGTCTGAGCGTGAAGAAGTAACAAACATATAAACATACACACACACCCCCCCCACACACCCCCCCACACACACACACTCACAAACTTTCGCCTTTATAATATTATAGTGTGATACAACATCTAACTGAATTAATGCACTTTATGAAAGTAATTAGTTCAAAATCGTTCACTGAATTGATTTCTGTCTTTACAGGTATTATTTTATACCAACGCTAGACTCTTAGGCTAAGCGCGCACTACGAATTTTAATCGTTGCGATAAATAATCGCCAATCTGTAGACAATACTAATATACTAAAGTCCGCGCACTGCGGAAAAAAACGCATGAGAATTCACTTAAATTTTTTTTGTGTTTGCCATTTTATAAAAAAAAACAACGATTAAAATCGTAGTGCGCGCTTAGCCTTATACGTGTGTGACTGTGTGCGTGCGTAGATTTGTAATGTGACCACAATTTTTTCATACAATTAGTCCAACTAATTTAATAAATAAACAATGTTTTATAAATAATAGTACATTATAACATAATATTCTAATTGGGGTCGTGTTTGGTGGTGTGTGGTAACTCCGGAACATGTTGTATATGGTTTATAATTGTTACGACATTTTTGTTGATTATTGTATTGGTTTGTTGTTGTTACGACCTGCAGCATGTTTTTTTCTTCCATGCTATTAGTCGTCATCTCGGTAGTCACTTCCTTTCTAGCCATACCAGCGTTCACACAGACCATCCATCGTTTCTTTGTGAGTATAGGTAATAAAACTTCACTAACTAGATTGTGAAGGCCATGGTAGTACTGTGTGAAGATCCAGCCGGGATCTCCACAGTTTAAATATAAACATGTAATCATTTTTAAAGACTATATTGTTTCAAGGAATATTATTTCAACAACGTCAATATAAAACTTATTTCCTATCTTATGAAAAACCATCTATCATTCTACGACATTACGTCTAAACTTTCGAATATTGACCAACAACAAATATTACCTGCCAGTGTTACTTTAAGGTCATAACACAGACCACACCTCTACAGTACCCAGCACTGGAAGGTAAACCAAAAATGTTGGACTAGACTAGGCTCTCTAAAAAAAGAAGTCCTTGAAAAAGACTGCATTCATTATGCAAATAAAATCAAAGTTCAATATTTTCCTAAAAAGAAAAGTTTGAAGTCCGTGATTTAAATAAAGAATTAAAGAAATAAATAAGTACTTGGCTAGTCTTTTCAGTGCCTACCTAGCAAATTTTACAAAGGATGTTTCAAGATTTTTTACTAGGTAAAAAAAAAAATATTTAACTCAAATTTTTGGGAGAGTCGAAATGTATTAGGATTCTACTTGCCCCAAGGTCACTTGTACCAGCATCTTAATTAGGTAACACACTATCAATCACTATCTGAATAATTTTGAAGGACATTGCTAATCTATTGCTTCTTATGTTCGAAAAAAATGACTGCTCAACAACGTAAATAACGCAATGAATGTTGTTAAACTGTCAAAATGAAAGCCATTCCTACTGTTAGTGTGTTACGCAATTACCCTGCTGAAGTGGAGCAGTTTTGATATCTGTGATAGAATGCACCATCTGTCACTTGTGAGGCCGTTCGGCTCTCTAACTTGGCATATTTCCTAGATTATCCGCGAGGGGCTCGTGGCTAAACAATAACAGCCACACGGATCGATCGAAGGTAAAGCTACTCTTGCCGCGTTTGGTCCGTGGATGGGTGAAATTGATTACATATTGAGGCTCCTCTGTGCCTCGGAAAGCACGAAAATCCATTAGTCCCGACTGTCATTCATAAATCTTTGACAGTCGTTCCGAGTACTCAGAAGCCCAAAGGTCTGACAACCAGTCTAACCAAGGGGTATCGTGCTACACAGTAACTGAGTTGTGGACGTTAGACAGGCAGTCGCTCCATTCCGGACACGGTTGCTTCGGATCGTACCTGCACCGTATCGGGCGGGAGGAGACGCCGTCGTGTCACGACTGTGGCGCGGCGGAGGACACGGCGCAGCACACTCTCGAGGTGTGCCCGTCGTGGTCCGAGCCGCGCCGCAGTCTCACCGCGGCGATCGGAACCGACCTCTCGCTCCCCGGCTTGGTCAACGCCATGCTAGGGGATGAGGGGTCCTGGGCGGCAGTCGCCTCCTTCTGTGAACACGTCATGTCCCAGAAGGAGGCGGCGGAGCGCGTGCGGGAGGAAGACCCTCTCGCGGCGCCGCTCCGTAGGCGGAGGAGGGGTCGAAGAAGACGTCAGTATGACAGTCATCTCCGACTCCTCCCAGGTGGAAGCCAGCAGGCGACGGGTGCGGGGGCACCCTCGCCTGTATTGCACAGGCTTCCACCAGTGCCGGACGGGAATGGCCAGGTGTTCCCGGCCATTCCCGTAGCCCCCCAGACGGGGGGACATGCGGGGCCCGCCAGCTAGGCGGGCATGCGCCGGGGGGGTTGTGGATGCAAAGGCTGAGCCGGATTCCCATGACCTCCCCATCAAGGCGATGAGGGAACACCGCTGAGTTTTAGTGGGTATACTGCCACCCTGGCAGGGAGTCCCACATACTCCGTCTCTTCCCCCGACGAGCGGAGATGCGTAACGTCATTTCTCAGCGGAAAAAAAAAAAAAAAAAAAAAAGGCAGTCGCTCCATGTAAAATACTGGTACTCAACTGTATCCGGTTAGACTGAAAGCCGACTCCAACATAGTTAGGAAAAGGCTAGGTAGATTGATTGATTTCCTAGATTATCCACCTAGAAAGCTGTACCTATTTTTTAAGACTGAGACGAAGCTTTAGATAATTTTTGGAGCCTATCACTACGACTTACAAACATAAGTCTTCAGAAAACACGTAAGATAAGTATTCTCAATTCAAGAGGACTAGAAGATTGTTTCTCGTAAAGTATATTCACTGGTTCTCCGTGAATAAAGTATCGCATATATGAATTCCAGACACCCCACTCGCATAACCGCAATAAATACAAACCCAAGAAATATTGCAATATTACTTTCAAAGTTCTGACAAATGTATGATTTCAGAGAAACCAACTTTGATGTCAATGGACTCTTTACTACAGAAACTTACACCTCCCAGATTTGTTGATTTCATTTTCAAAGTGCAAAAGCCCTTTAAAGTTCCCAATCTAATCGGGAGGCAAATAAAATAAAATTAAACTTAGCCTTAAGTAGTAAAGTAGCGTTTAACACTTTAGATTTATGTTGGGTATAAAAATATTTTATATTTATAGAAAGGGGTAGTTGATATTTTATAGATTTTGATTTTATTTTCATTGGTTCTCTTTGGCTACGGCCATAACAAGAGAAATAAAAAAAAAAACATACAAACACCCGAACATAGTACCTCCTCCTTTTTGTGAAGTCGGTAATGAGGCGTTTTCTTCATTGCAAAAGGCGTGATTGTATGTACCTATGCCTAAGCCTGACACGTGGGTGCCAAGCATCGTAATTGGGTACCCCATTGCTAATTTTCAATTGCCTACATCCCTACATGATAACGATATGCAAAGTCAAAGTCAAATCCATTATTTCAAATGCCTATTTGAAATAAATGATTTGACGTTCAAAAGTGCCTACTTTTGAACGTCAGATGTCACCTATGGTACTACCTAGGTCGATATCGTGACATATCATGGTTTTCACCACTCTCGCGGTAATTAGGTACCCTTGGTACATATAATTATATTATGTATACAAGACCTTGTAAAACATTAAGAGTAACGGTGGAGTTTCTTGCCCATTGTTCTCCATACGAAAACTACCTTTTGGAATGGGCGACTAAATTCAATTCTATGTACCTAGTTATAATTTTTGACGCTCAAAAGTGCCTTTAATGTGCCTATTTGAAATAAATAATTTGACTTTGACTTTGCAACAATGTTCTATTCAGAGTGTAAAAAAAATTACAATGTTAATGGTGATTAAGGCCTCGCCTATCATACACGAGGTTTGTGGGTTCAAATGCGGGCAGGTACCAATGTGACTTTTCCAATTCATATGTACAGACGCAAGCACATCAAGCTACCCGAAACTGTAAAATTTTCCCAATCAACTTTGAACTTTATGCTGTAGCGGTAAAGTTGAAAATCTATTAAAGAAATTTGCTTGATGTGTCTGTACTTTCTGAGTTTATCTTGGACATTACTGACATTGGTGAAGGAAAACATCGTCATGAAACCTGAAATCTGACATCGCCAACCCGTCTTGAGCAACCGTAGTGATCAATGCTCGTGCCTTCTCTGTATGAGAAGAGGGAGCCTAAAAAGGCCACTTTGGCAGAATCATAAAAGGATAACATTATGAATCATAATATGGCGAAGACAGTCCGTGTTTTTCTTTTTTTCGCTGCACTACGTAGGTAGATAAACAAAGAAATTGGGATTGGATTTAGATTGGATTGATTGGTATTTTACCACAGACAAAAAAAAATACTGAAAAATCCTTCACCAATAGGATTTGATACGATTAACTTACCAGTTAACTGTCCATTATGATTCATAATGTTATCCTTTTATGATTCCGCCAAAGTGCCCTTTTTAGGCCCCGAGGTCTTTGCCCTGCGGTGGGACAATAATAGGCTGGTATTGTTATTATAATATATTGAGTCGAATCGAGTCGAACCCAACGAAATTGAAAACATCGATGACGACTGATTTCAATAAATACAACCTATACACCCTTACATTATTTCGAGTTATGCGAACATAAATGTATGGATCAGCAGATTTTTTTTCACGATTTCAGGGTTGGTCCCATAGTAAAAGTTGTTCATAATGATGAGTACAATGACCCCTTTTAACGATTAAAACGATCAAAATGTAAAGGTGTTTAAAACATTCCAATAAATACAACCTATATAAAGCTCCACAAAATGTTTATATTTAAACAGTCCCATACACATCGCAGACAAAATAATCTGCGCTTAGCCCGACTAATCGCAACATAAATACCCAAAGACTGGACGTTGACACAATAATTATCCCAGTGACACTGGCCAGGCCTAGTGTTAGTTTACTACCTGTGGTCATACTGTCCATGGTAAACAGTTCCTGTAGGTACATTTGCGTACATACAGAGTGTGTTCATATGAAGTCCGTTTAGTGAATGTTTAAACGGGAATATAACCTGCGAAATTAAGGCTGTACTTGCTTAGGTGTCTGTACAATTTTGAAAATTGGTGTGCATACGCACAAGCGACACACGTCGACGACAGAGGCACCTGCAAGCACCGACGCATTGGCAGCTGCCGGCGACAACATTCCACTCGTGTACTTGAGCACCGTACTTAAATAGACGAGAGACGCGAAAAAAAAAATAGAAGACATGTGACATCCCGCACTGGGCCCGCGTGGTGGATTCACCACTCCCTCTCGCAGAGAGGAGGCCTGTGTCCCAGAAGTTTGAACATTATAGGCTGATTGTAATGTGAAAAACCATCAGCGATCATTTACCTAAGCACGACAATCACATAATAGACACTAATTAAATAATGAAGTCTTCACCTATGGGACACCATTTATAACAGGTATATATTATTACGATACCTACCCTAGGGAGGTATACGCACCTTTTTCACAACACTAACGTAATAAAAATACTAACGCATAGTACATAGCATGCATTTCTGAGTAGCAGTCTGGAGTCCAGATTTGTTCCCAGTTGATAGCAACAGGCTCGCCCCCTATAACTGGGATTTAAACTTATCTGGTGAAATGATGTACTTGCTATAGACACATGTCCAGCTAGCCAACCCCTAGAGGGAAATTGGGGTGAAGATATCAAGTTACCTACTTTACACATTTTTCGGAAGGACGGACTTTCATTTCAACCATAAACTAAATAATAGTACTAGGAGTGCATAACCACTAATGACAGTGCGACGAATAGGGGTCAAACTCACGCCTGAGACGTTGTTCCATTGTGGCTACGGAACCAAGCTGCGGTTCCTGCGATGACCACGATAAGCAACAACGTGTCGGCTCCACCCGTTCGAACAATATAGTTGATAGTCCATTCAGTTTACGCATTCACTGGACTGGGTATTTGATCGGAAGACGTGCATCCTTGTTTACTGGGTTTGAATTTATGAGTAGTGTTTATGAGTAGCAAGCGTTTATTACGGTCACGTTTATTACGGTTACGGAAAAAAATACAATATGGCAGTAGATTTGAGGGAAAGGGTAAAAATCGTAATGTAAGAGATTTAGGGTGAATTTTACCTATAAAACTGAACTTCTAAACCGTGTTCAAGAGCTAGAGAAGAAATATTGATACCATTGACACTGACAGCTGAGGCTAAGCATTGCCATACAACGACGTGGCAATGCCGCTAATCTTTACAATCTGTCAAATTTCTTTAATAGATTTGCAACTTTATCGCTAGAGTATAAGGTTGAAAGTTGATTGGGAAAATTTTACAGTTTCGGGTAGCTTACCAGTACAGGTACATTACCAGTCGACAGAGATGCGGAGGAAGTTTTTGATGCCATGTTTTAGTTTGTTAATAGTTTTAGTTAGGTTAGTTATCTTGCCTTGTTTTCCTTACCATCTATGTTCAGGATTTGGGTTCCGAGAAAGTGGGTGCTCTATGCAATTGCCAGGTTTGTACAGAAGCCAGCATATCAAGCTACCCGAGACTGTCAAATTTTCCCAATCACCTTTGAAACTTATGCTTAAGCAATAAAGTTGAAAATCTATTAAAGAAATTTCACAGCTTGTTGTGGCTTGATGTGCAGCTAACCACTGCCACGTTTTGACCTAATTATACATCTGCAGTTAAATCTTCGACAAGACGACTTCGAACTTTCATCTGTATGCTTTTTCTTACTTGCAAAGATGTTTCTTAATGCATGCCTATTTTTTTTTTATCTGTATTATAGCAATCGCCTCTGCTTTGGACGGTTTAGACGACTTGACATAACATCAAGATTTCTAGATAATATGTAAAGGGACTCGACATAAAGGGAACTATTCAAGTTTAATGCAATACAAATAAAACTTCCGGAATAAATTCTCTGAAGAGCGTTTACGCCGTTAACTTTTTAGACCTTTGTATCCTGCTTATGCATATGAAGTTTAATTAAAATCGGTTTATTAATTTCGAACGCTTTTAATGATGGTGAAAACTGCATCAAAATCCGTTGCGTTACTTAGACAAACACGGATGTCACACAGAAAGACCCCAAAAGCAACATTATTTTATAACAAACTAGCGACCCGCGCCCCTGCTTCGCTCGGTTTGTAGGTACGACTTGACAAAACATTGAGATTTCGTTATTTATTTGTAAGTTAAATATTAATGTATTTTACACATAAACCTTCCGGAATTAATTATTTCAATAGTGGTGAAAACCACTTGAAAATCCGTTGCGTAATTTAGATGAATAATGCGGTCACATAGATGGACTTGAAAAGCGACTTCAATTTACAAATTATGTATAAAGTTAAACAAATACCAACTTTATTCTAATGGTAATTAAGTTGATTTCAGATTGACTAGCACTATTGAAAAAGTTATAAAATTGTAGCGTAAACTGAACTGTATTGTGTAGAAATTAAAGTTTTTTTTCCATAAACTCATACCTAACTGTTTACAATTTGGCAACTAAAACGCGAACGCAGATAAGACATAAAGATTTGTAGACGAATATCACCATTTTCAGAACTCGGCCCAGCGATTTCCTACTTCATTTGCCATTGATAAACTGTGTACCTACTGTGTAGATTGTCCAACTGCTATTGGGAGTCGATTCGCTTAACCTGATGGATTAGTGGTCCCGTACACATCCGTCTGACGTCGGCTTCTTGTTTACATCAGCCATCAGTTGGCTTTGAGTTTCGGGACACAGTAATGGGCTCATGTTCAGCGTTTCTGCATATACGAAGGATTAGAATGGTCGAAATTGAGGACAATCGGCAATATTGCATAGGTATGGGTCATCAAAGTTATCTGTGGGTCATCGTATACAAAATGGTATCGAGCTATATTGCTTTGAACTGACGTTTTGAATGCTTCGCTATATTTATACAAATAAATAAAATTGTAAGTGTAAGTGTATTTTTTATTGACAATATAACAGCTTTTTACTAAATGCATATCGTCACCGGAAAGGCAAAAGTACTAAAGCGCCATTTTAGCTAAAATGAGTTTTATATATGGTTGGATTCGGTTTTTTTTTCTCTACACACTGGTCTTGGTCTCCTATCAATTTGAGCAATACTTAAAAAGTTACTGGCGCTTTAGCAGTGACATTTTTGTTTTTTTTCGATACGTGTTTTTTACTTACCTAAAGGAATTTATATGACTTTTATTGATAATGTTGGTTAGTTTTTTTTTCTTATTGCCATCTGCCTGTCGACCCTTGTTGAGAAACCTAAAATGCGTAATTTGTAACTAATGGGGTCGCTTAGTAAATTTGCCTTACGTAAAAATTTATGGACTTAACGCTTTAGTACTTTTGCCCTTCGACATTTTTAAATGAAAATCTTTTTAGTACCTTTGCTACAATTATCTACATTGTGTGGTGATTATTAGGCGTATTTGACGTTTTACTTTCTTGATGAAAAAGTATTTTAGCTATAAAAATTTTACTCCAAGAAAACTGTGGTGGTACATTAGTATTGAAACCAGTAAAAATCATCATCATCATCATCAGCCTATAATGTTCCCACTACTGGGACACTGGCCTCCTCTCAATGAGAGGGAGTTGGGCCGTAATCCACCACGCGGGCCCAGTGCGGGTTGGTGGATGTCACAGGTCTTCGAATTTTTGGTTCTAGGACATGCCGGTTTCCTCCAGTAAAAATATTAATGATAAATTGACAGTTATTGCAGCTGTATTTTTCTGGATTTTGTTATGGTATGTAACATTTAAGGATCATACGTTTGAAGCGTTGCGCATAGTCATTGGCGCTTCAGTCGATTTCCAAATTAAAATTACCAAAAAACGTAAACAAATAAAAATAGAAAAAAAATATCAGCAAAAATTGTGTTAGATGACACTAAAGAGAACACAGAGCTAGAAAAAGGAGAGCGAAAAATTAGCAAGACGAAAGTTAGGAGCAATCAAATGAACAGTGGAAAACAATAGGTACACAACTAAAAGTGGAAAAGTTATAGAAGACAAAAAAGTGAAGACTTCTACATGTACACCAGAAAATTGTCATAATAATGATAATAATTTGTCAAAAGCTTCAATAAAAGTTGATTTTCCGTGTAGAACGTATGTTTATTTTCCTTGTTTTTGCTGCAATCGCTGCAATTGTTCAGTAAGTATACAATCACTAGCTGACCCGGTGAACTTCGTACCGCCTCGAATATAAATTACTACACTACCCTAACCTGCACTACGTACGTTACACTACGCTTCCCTACTCTACGCTACTCTTGGCTACGCTGCTCTACTGTACGCTAAGCTAAGCTACCCTACCCTACACAACACTGTAACACTAGTACTACTACAATCATTACAACAACAAAAAAAAACTATTATTCGGGTCGGAGACAAATTCAACAAATCAAAGATCATCAAAATCAGTCCAGTCGTTATTAGCCGTTATAAATAGTGTAACTATTATTATTATTGACTTTGTTTTATTTATTGAGATTTAGATTGTTAGAGTTGATACACGTCAACAAGTAACCCCGTTATGAATCTGGCAAACGACCCGAGAGCTAGATTGACCCGGCACTATACCGAAGACATCCCGGACGTCAGCCTGTACGAGATTAGGATGGCTCTGAAGCAGCTCAAAAACAACAGGGCGCCGGGTGATGACGGAATTACGGCCGAGTTGCTGAAGGCCGTCGGAAAATCCGTTCTTAAGGCCCTTCAGAAGCTGTTTGGTTCCGTCATACTCGAGGGCAAAACACCACAGGCATGGAGCAGAGGTGTGGTGATAATTTTCTTTAAGAAGGGCGACAATGCCCTTCTTAAGAATTATAGGCCCATCTCACTCCTGAGCCATGTCTACAAGCTGTTTTCGAGAGTCATCACGAAGCGTCTAGCGCGCAGGTTTGACGACTTCCAGCCTCCCGAACAAGCCGGATTCCGTAAAGGCTTTAGCACCGTAGACCACATACATACGCTGCGACAGGTTATACAGAAGACCGAAGAATATAACCTGCCTCTCTGCTTAGCGTTCGTGGACTACGAGAAAGCCTTTGATTCGATCGAGACATGGGCTGTGCTGCAGTCTCTTCAACGGTGCCAGATCGACTATCAGTACATTGAGGTGCTGAAGTGTTTGTACGAAAACGCCACTATGTCAGTCCGACTCCTGGATCAGACCTCGAAACCTATCCTTCTGCAGCGAGGTGTAAGACAGGGAGACGTTATCTCTCCGAAACTGTTCACCGCTGCACTGGAAAGGGGCTGGCATCAACATCAACGGCGAGTACATAACTCACCTTCGGTTTGCCGACGATATCGTAGTCATGGCTGAGACTATAGAGGACCTCAGTACAATGCTCGATGACCTCAGTAGAGCCTCCGAAAGAGTGGGTCTTAAAATGAACATGGACAAAACGAAGGTCATGTCAAATGCCCATGTAACACCCACTCCCATAAAGCTCGGAGACGCTACACTCGAAGTCGTGGACGAGTATGTTTACCTAGGACAAACTGTCAAGTTACGTAGGTCTAACTTCGAGAAAGAGGTCAATCGTCGAATCCGACTCGGCTGGGCAGCGTTCGGGAAGCTACGCAATATCTTCTCGTCCCAAATACCGCAGTGTCTCAAGACGAAAGTCTTTGACCAGTGCGTGTTGCCAGTAATGACTTATGGCACTGAAACGTGGTCGCTCACAATGGAAGGCCCATTGTGAGCGACCACGTTTATATATATAAGAAGGTTAAAAGTCACCCAAAGAGGGCTATGCTTGGAGTTACCCTGCGTGATCCAATCAGGAATGAGGAGATCTGCAGGAGAACCAAGGTAACCGACATAGCCCGAAGAATTGCCAAACATAAGTGGCAGTGGGCAGGGCACATTGCTCGCAGAACAGATGGCCGATGGGGCCGAAAGGTTCTGGAGTGGCGACCACGTACCGGAAGACCTAGCGTTGGAAGGCCTCCCACAAGGTGGACCGACGACCATGTGAAGGCCGCAGGAACCCGTTGGATGCGAGAAGCACAGAACCGGTCGAAGTGGAAGTGCTTGGGGGAGGCCTATGTCCAGCAGTGGACGTCTTTCGGCTGAAATGATGATGATGATGAGAGTTGATAGAAGTAGGTAAGTAGCAAATATACGACTAAAAGGCAATAAGTCAAATTGTTTTAGATCTTTACACTTAATTATTACGTATAAGTAATAATGACTAAGAATGTATTAGTCTGGAATGCATGTTAGTTGTTTTTGCGTTCTTAAATTTCAATGGATTTATTGAATAGTGTTTATGCTTTACTGTACCTGAATATTTTTATGAAGATAAGTATTATTGCCTTACGAAGTGGACAGAGCATTTATACTAAAGCGACACTATCTTCGGAAATACAGTAATAATAGGCAATATGTCAACTTTAACACATAGATAATAATATAACAATGATTTTTTGCCTTCAGCATATTTAAATTGGAATGCTAGAAAAAAAGATATGCCAGATTTAGTATTTAAAAAAAGTTTAAACCGCTCTCCTGTAAAATGCCCTTTTTGCAGTTTAGTACTTTTGCCTTTCTAGTGACGATATGAAAGTCTACACGGTATTTACAACAAAAAAAAACTATTTTTAATTTTTACGGTTCCGTACTTCAAAAAAAACGGAACCCTTATAAGATCACTTCGTTGTCCGTCTGTCTGTCCGTCAGTCAAGACCCTTTTTCTCAGGAACGCGTGGAGTTTTCAAGTTGAAATTGATATCTAAGGTTGACTGGTAGAAAGTGCCTCAGGCATTAAGTCCGCTTTTGTACAGTATTTCTTTTACTTGTGCTAAATAAATAAATATCAAATACTCAGGGCTGCAATCCCTTGAAGTAGCGAAAAATCAAACTTCAACGCAATCAAAAGATACGGGCGTTTATGTTCCGAAATCAAAACCTATACGGTAGGTACATACCTACTTCCCGTTAACCTAGAATCATGAAATTCAGCAAGAAGCAATGTCATGTAGAAAAAGTAAACGAAAAAATCCGAAAACCGTTAATTTGTAGTTACATTAAATAAAATTAAAACTATTTACATACCTTTGTACAGAGCCCTCGGTGCGCGGGTCCGACTCGAACTTGATGGGTTTTTTTTTGTCTGTTTGTTCCGACTAATCTAGGACACGGCTGGACCGATTTTGACCTTTCACTGGCAGATAGCAGAGATAGATTGAATTGGCCCCGGCTGTTATTCGTGGATCTTTGACAGTCGTTACGGGCCGTCAGAATCTCGAAAGCCTGACAGCCAATCTTACCAAAGGGTATCGTATTACCTTGTAACTGGGTTGTGGATGTCAGATAGGCAGTCGCTCCATGTAAAATATGTTGATATTGAGCTGCCTCCTGTTAGACTGGAAGCCGACCTCAACATTCTTTCTTTATTTTTTTTTTGTGTGTTCTTCAAACTTGGGTTCGTCTTCATAAACCCAAAGGCAATCAAATTATGTGATTAACATCGTATTTTCATTTTAACATGAGGGCTTAAAGCTCATTAACTTTTTGCTCTTGTGTGGAGTTTCACTCAGGGCCGATTTTTCGCCATACGGTTTTTTCAGCTATACTTTTCCATATCAAGAAGTTTATAATTAATCATTTAGTTACTTCACCAAAAATAATTTAATGGGCTTCTCCCATCACAAGGCTGAACAATTTTGTAATGTTAATAATTAAATGTTGCATACTATAAGTAAATAAATTAATTAATTAATGAACATACTTATAGGCTAGTACTTGGGAGCATATAACATGGGAGCATCTGTAGCCGAACTAGGACGAGTCCTATATCTCGGCATACAGCGCCAGACCCCTCAAAACAGACAAGAATTCATTTATTTATTTATTAAGGTACACCACCAGCTTCTATGTATAATTTATCTTAAGTACTATAGATCACAAAAGTCTCGGTCTTACACAGTCACCAATTATAGGTTTATCAGCAATCTCTGAAATTTTGCCTAAAAGACATGCAATGAATGATCTTATAAGAAAAAACAAAAAAATAAATACGAAAATGAGTGCGTGTGTCTGTGTGTGTGTATGTGCGCGTGGTTTTGTGTTTTATACAGTATCCTTATCTTTTCCTTGTCTATCAGTAATTCATTACGATTCATATAAATGTCAGCTTCAAATTCCCAGATATTTTAACTAACCATGTTCAGGTTAGTTAAAATACTGTCGAATAGAAGTTTGGTCATTATTAAAACCACGTGCGAGCGAAATTTTAACTATTTCAATAAAAAATTCATCTGTTTTATGAATTTAATTTAAAGCTATTATCGCAAGTTAGAAATTCAAATGAAAGCTTTAAAAATCTTATACCAGTGGTTTGTTACGGGATTAGGAATAAAGCCTATAAATATTTCTACTTTTGTGTGTGAATATTCTTATCGTGACTTCAAACACTTCAGCAATGAACTTCATTAGAAAAACAGATTTCATTTGAGTCATCTTTAGGCAATTATTATTAAATAAAGTAGCTACTGCCCGCGACTTCACCCGCGTGAAATTTCTTGTTTCCCCGACCCAGCCCGTCGCAGCGCATCGCTTAACCGCGCTATTACCAACTTTATTTTCGCTTAGGGTTCTTTCTGTATTTTTTTTATTTTTGCTCAGTTCCTAAGTGCCCTAGCCTTCCTCAAGTATTGAGTTATCAAATGCAAAAATAATTGTACAAATCCAAGCCTTCCTCAAGTATTGGGTTATCAAATGCAAAAATAATTGTACAAATCCGAGCCTTCCTCAAGTATTGGGTTATCAAATGCAAAAATAATTGTACAAATCCGAGCCTTCCTCAAGTATTGGGTTATCAAATGCAAAAATAATTGTACAAATCCGAGCCTTCCTCAAGTATTGGGTTATCAAATGCAAAAATAATTGTACAAATCCGAGCCTTCCTCAAGTATTGGGTTATCAAATGCAAAAATAATTGTACAAATCCGAGCCTTCCTCAAGTATTGGGTTATCAAATGCAAAAATAATTGTACAAATCCGAGCCTTCCTCAAGTATTGGGTTATCAAATGCAAAAATAATTGTACAAATCCGAGCCTTCCTCAAGTATTGGGTTATCAAATGCAAAAATAATTGTACAAATCCGAGCCTTCCTCAAGTATTGGGTTATCAAATGCAAAAATAATTGTACAAATCCGAGCCTTCCTCAAGTATTGGGTTATCAAATGCAAAAATAATTGTACAAATCCGACGGTAGTTTCAGAGATTAGCGCGCAAACTAACAATTAAACAAACAAAAAAACAAACACAATCTTCAGCTGCTTTATTATTAGTTTATAGATAGATTATCGTTTCAATAAGTAGATTTTTCTTAATGGCCTAAAATTAATACCCTATAGAAGCACAACAACTAAGTCTTCTAAACATCGCTTAATTTTGTTATTGACTATAGAAACACAATGACGACGAAATTTGAGAGTAATCAACTCTCAAATTTAATTTCGGTATAATGAAGCAGTTAATACAAACGATAAATATTACAAAATGGCGTTGTTATTAATTGTGTCGTTATAATATCAGTTATCTCTTACGCTCTGAAGCGCTCAGATTGAAAGTTCAAATAATATGCGCTGAGTACTTACCTACTGCGTATTTAACCGTTTTAAAAAGATATTATTATGATATATTGGAAGGTTCATAATAATAAAAGTAACGTATTTTTTAATAAAAAAAACACTGATGTGTACACCTACCTACTCAATGTGTTAGGATGAAAATCAAAATGGAAGAACTTTTTAGAACATTTTTTGCTGATACATAATCGGACCAAGGCGCCATTTCCGGTGAATCAACCTTCATGTTCTGTAAAAATAATATTGGAATTCAAAGCTTTAGCAATCAACAAAAACAGCGCTGAAACACTTAAATTCATAACCTGAATTCCCCGGAAACGGAGTATCTTGTAAACACTTTTCACCAGCTATATTTTTAAGTCCCGTTCAAAAGATTCAAGCCTGTTATGGTAGGGTATAACAGGCTCTGGACCGGGCACAAATCCAGCCTCTGTCATGCTAGGAATTTCTCATGGAGAAGTCTAATAACACTGTCCGACGAAGGGATGGAATCCAGCTGGGTAATTGGCAACACACTACCAGTAGCGCTGGCTTTCATTTTACGACAGTTCAACAACATTCATTGCGTTATTTACACTGTTAAGCAGACAATTTTTGCGAACATTTATTTCACGCAATGGATTGCTCAGCAGATTTTTTATCGATCACTGGATAAAAAGTGCAAATTTGATACTAAAAATCAAAACAGTTCCATTTGAAATCTGTTATTTCAGAAGGACATAATGTACAGTCAACAAAGGAGTTAAGTATACAGGAGCGTCGGATATTGTTGAAGTTTACTAAGAAACCGATGGATACCTGCTTGCTCAACAAACAATTTGGAAATCGAGGCTGTTTTCCGTTTTTCGTAAAGAATCCGGAAACACTTGATAACTTTTATTAGCGGTTGTATATATTTTGTAACCTGTATTATTTAATTAATGTAAGTATATACATTTGCATGTAAACTGCACAATGCATGTTATAAAATGGGGTGCTTAAATTTTTGTCGTCTAAACAAACATTATACGTACTTACTCATTGTTAAAAATCAAAATTTTTGTTTGTTTTTCCTTGATGCTTTACTCCTGTACCGGCTTTAACATACTGTAATTGAACCTTTTGAACCGAAAAATTGTTTAGTTCGAAATAGAGCAAATAAGGTAAGGAACACAATTCTATAAGCAAATCAGTGGAAGCTACTTTGATAATTAAGGCACAACTATAAAAAATATAATTATGATGTGTGAGTAATTTTCTTTTTAATATCCTGCCAAATTCTCTCGCTGCCAACATCGGGGTGGCCGCAACGCGCTGCGGCTCGCTCGGTATGGCCCACCATTCCGGGGCAATGGCCCAGGCGTTCAATATCACCGGAAGATTCACTTTATAGGTACTACAGCGATACGTATTCTTCACGTTTTTCGTGTGTTTTAATTATTTATGGTTGACATTGGTATGTTGGAGGCTTGGAAATGGATTCGGGAGGTTTTTTGTAAGTTTTATTTTAGATGGGTGGTGCGAGACAGTAATCACGCCTTCATCCCATTGGGGTAAGCAGAAACTACAGAACGCCACCTGCTACGGTCCTTACATACCACTTTTGCTTCGTTTGCGTTCATATATTAAAATCACTGACGTTGCAAGGCGAAAATACCTACGTTTTAGAATAATACAGTCATAACAATGTTATTATTTAACTGAACAGTGAAAGGCCCGAGACGGCGGGGCGCCGGGTTCCGCGCGCGCCTCTCTCTAGAGGAATGGTGGCCGTATGCGGTCGCTGAGGGTGACGGGGTCCGCATGGATTCATGCGGGCCAACACCTGGCCGGGGGAGCGTGACAAAATACGCAAGCCCTCAAGCACCCCGGCTAAACTTAGCAGCAGGACACCGTGTGGTTTTTTTTTTAAGCCAAATGTAGGTACGCACGGCGACACAAGACATCAAGCTACACATATCCAGTATAATCTGAATTCTATACGAAAACCCTGTACAATAAATACGAGGTCAGATAAAGCTGGAAATGTTTAGCTTGATAAGTTAATGTCGCCGTGTGTACAAAAGCACGGAAAAACACAGTCGCTTCCACGAGGAAAATCTCTCAAAATACAAACATTCAAACTTCCAAAATACTAAACAATCTGAACATTAACAGGAACACGATTTAAATACGGTTCACGATAAAAATACTACGCCCCACTCCCACCCGATCGTACAGTGGACGAGGCAAAAAAGGTTTTTCATTAAATATTTTCACGTAGCGGACTCGCCCGTATCATGATAAATGGGTTTGACTCTTAACAATGTTAGTTCATCCAAAATGTATTGAGTAAAACGTAGCCGTTCTAACTGAACTGTGAATAAACGTGGGGTTTCAGTTGGTTTCTCTTTTGGGATAGGCAGATAACAAGGACTAGGTACGTATACCAAACCGTCGCTTATGTAATTTAGTTTTCTTGACAAAATTTTGTAGTAGCATCACGGAGTCTAGATTAGTCCCTGGTTGATGGCAATGGACTAGTCCCCAAATTTTGGAACTTAACATAAATCTTCAATAGGCACATCTTTGTCTACCCCGTTTGGGAAAGCAAGCGTGAAGTTATTTTTTGTTATCAATAAGTAAGTATTCCCGTAAGCTAAGGTACGGGTGCTCTACAAAAACATTATCAACAGATAATAAGCGTATTTATTTATTCACAGTTTTATTGTTCCCTACAAATATCACACTAACTAATAACACTAATATTATAAAGGCGAAAGTTTGTCAGTGTGTGAGTGAAGGTGTGTGTGTGTTTATATGTTTGTTACTTTTTCACGCTCAAACGGCTTGACCAATTTTGATAAAATTTTGTATGGAGGTAGCTGACTCCCTGGATTAACATCATCATCATCATCATTTCAGCCAAAAGACGTCCACTGCTTAACATTAACATATAAGTAGGCTACTTTTTATCCCGAAATTCCCACGGGATCGACACTTATGCGGGTGAATCCGCGGGGCACAGCTAGTTGTTTCATAAATCTCGCCTAGAAAAACAATTAGGCACATAGGTACCTATCAGTGGCGAAGGTTCCATACAACTCGATTCCTACCGGCTTTCTTTTGAAAAATGGCACAGTCAGTATTCTATAGACAAATAATAATAAGATATCTACTCCGGCTTACCACTTACAAAAATTGACCCTTCGCTACTGGTACCTATATATATATACAATAATCATAGGATTATTACCTAGAGGTACAATAATGTACCTAAATATAATAAAAGGCTTTCACCTAAACAATATCATCAGAGTTTTCTAGGGCACATTATATTCTGACACGTGTAAGCATTGTATTGTTGCCAAATACTGGTGACCAACTAACCCAGACCACGCAGGTTGATTTGAGTACACCAACATAAAAACTATGTATTCTACATGAATGTGTTAGTTTCGTTTACCTAGTGTTTACACATAAAACAAATGGTAATGTCTAGTTGTATACAAAACTTGTACATGGCATCAACCTTGCTGCAATTTCAGGATTGCTTCTGCGGTTGATCCCATAATACAGTGTGAGTCTTCATAATGTGCACATAACGAATTGAGGGGAACAGTCACGAGCACTAATATGTCAACACTTGGCAACTTACAATTGCGATTTTTTCGTGAAATAACGAATGCAACGTTGAAATACGACACTTTACACAGACCTATGGGTTCTAAAATACTTTGTTCGTAATAACATAAAATTTCATTCAAAACTAAAGGAGAAAATCGTCTTTGAATAAAGCCAATTGTATACATACTTTTGCTCGTGACTGAACATAGCTTAATTTTATCGACGGAAAAAATATTTGAAAAAATTAAAAAATATTTAAAAGGATCTTTACCTGCTAAAGTATGGTGATTGCAAGGCCTTTCTTTAACAGTTGATAGGAAATGTTGTGATTGAGTTATAAACATGGTATTTTTACGTTTAGAAATCTGATACGATGGAGAATAATTTAAAGTAATCAAAAAGGGTAGGTAATCGGGCTTTTATTGAGTAATTTTACTATTATTGTAAAATATTATGAAAAAATATCAGATTTTTGTTAAAAAAAATACCATAATTCTCAATTGAGGGGCGATTGTTTAAACAGGGGTCACAGCAGCGAAAAATAATTTTAAAAATGCTACAAAAAATTTTTTTTTTAGATTTTTTAAATATTTTTCCCGTCGATAAAATTAAGCTTAGTTTCCCTCATTTCGATATGTGCACATTATGAAGACTCACACTGTATTAAAAAAAAATTGTAGCGCTCCGGGAGTGCCGACAGAAGTGAAAACAAAACACAAACAGAATACTTTGCCATCACTCACTGACATATCGGATGTAATTAAAACGGAGTACATCCCGAGGACAGCCAAACACATCCGAAGCGGGTATTTTTTTATTCGTCTTATAAACGAAACACGCGCGATGTCGCTTACGGTAACAGTGGCGCGAGTTCAATGGTTTTTTCCCATCTCAAAAAATGTCCAACGCGCCTAAAGAAGTTTTCACTTCAAAAACATGTTCGGTCGGGCAACCCCCGTCAGAAACGAAGTTCCTTAATTGGTAACTCGTACGCAAACACATTCCTATGTTTTTACATAGGAGTGTGTCTGGATACGCGATTTTAATACAGAGCTGTATATGTTTTTAGAAGCTCTCATAAAATCACCATCTTTGATTTTCATTTTAACCTTACTACAACAGGCTTCAACACCCTCAAAACCACGAAAACGACACCCAAGATGAAAAATTTTAACATTTTCACAGCCGCCAACTTGGATTTACATTTTGACCTTACTAATGGCTTCAGCACCCTCGAAAGGAAATCGCATCGCTTTTTCGTGACGCGACAGTTTCCTTCTCCTTTACTACTACCGCAAGCCGCCATAAAGAACTTCGTTCCAAAAAAATATTACATTTTACATATCTAAGTACGAAAGTTTACCAGAAAAGTAGCCATCTCTCAGCATTCCCACGTGGACTGGGCGACCAGTTCGCCCAGAGTACCGCACGCTGGAGTGGCGAACGCGTACCGGAAGACGTAGCGTTGGAAGGCCTCCCACAAGGTGGTCCGACGACCTTGTGAAGGCCGCAGGAACCCGTTGGATGCGAGATGCACAGAACCGGTCGAAGTGGAGGTGCTTGGGGGAGGCCTATGTCCAGCAGTGGACGTCTTTCGGCTGAAATGATGATGATAATGATGACCGCATGCAGGTGACGTTGACATATGTGACGTAACACATGAGTACCTATCTAATACACGTGGCCGCGGCAAAACGGCTAATGGAAATGAGCCTTTATAAATTACGTAGGTGTATTATCTCCCACATCCTCCCTTCATATTTGATGTTTCAAACATAAAAATGTTCTTTTCTCTGAATCCGGGATACAATAAAAAAGTTTTAGGCATATTATTATTTTTTCCTTTTATTCCGTGACTGTGTTTAAAAACGTCCAATGTTTCCGAATAAAAATATACTACTCGGAAACGGAACAGCAAATGTAAAATAAACATTGCAGAAAAAAAGCTCCCAAGACATGTAGAAGTATTAATAGAACATGTCTCAGAAATGTGAAGGTAAACTGTATCCACTCTACGTATTAGCTAGGCAAACACCGAATAACCTTTAAATGGAAACACTTAGAGCGTATTTAGTTGGTATACTCGTGCCTAAAGGTCTTGGTACTCTCAGGAAAAGATCTTCACTGGAGGACATAATCCGATGGATGTTAGTTAGAAAATAGGCGTGAAGTTATGTTTAAATAACATATGGGTAGGTACACAAACCTAGCTACTGAGTTTTTTGCAGTGTTCCTATTCAGTTTTCGCTGTAAACCCGAGAAATATCGCGGCAAAATTTTGCAAGCAGCATTCAGTGATTTTAAGTAATAGGTACTTCTACAAACTACCGACGTACTACCGACTATACCAGCTTGGAACTATCCGTACGTGCACAATATTATAAAACACAATGATGTTTGTTTTTTGGTTTTATTCTTCCCAATTTTTTTCCTAATTATTATCTGGAAATATTTTAGTAAAAAAAAAAGTAGTCGCCGTGGCTCTTATAATAAATCACACTTTCTAATAGTAACAATAAAAAAACTTGCACAATATTTTTTATTTCAATGACAAACGCTGGAGGGTTTCTGAGCTCATCCTTGAAAAATCTCAACGATTTTTTCGCCGAATTTCTGAGTGGAAATCACGATGTCTCGGCCAAAGATGTCGATGGCCACTTAATATGATTAATTGTGCCCAAGTTTCTTGGCGGGGGACACTTTATAACATCCTTTGTTGGGGATGAGCCCTGACGCAACTCCTCAGAACTCTGCAGTGTTTGAGACAGGAGAAATTATTCTATTACGAACTTTTTGATGGGAGAGATATTCTATCATATTATACGGAGACAGACGGCCTCTGTTGGTAATACGAGGTCTAAGTTCTGTATTACTATCCTGTTGTGTAAGTGATAGTTGAAGAATGATTGCAATCTAGGAGAATGCAGTTGGAATTAGGTATGTGATCGCGAAATTGAGAACGTAGTCGATCGCATTGTTTCGATAAACGATTCGGATATATATACTTAGAGAATTCAGTATTTAGTGCTTTCATTTAAGGGAACATTTGTTCGAAATTGCGATCAAATTTTTTGTACCTTTGTTATTAATAAAAAATAATCTAGGTTACTTTATGGCTAGATTATTTTACTCTTTGTTGACTAACGAGTATCAATGGTCGCGAAACAGGAATAACTGCAGATACATTTGGCATTGCACGTTCAGTTTCGTGCACCATCCAATCCTAACTAACCAGATCTTTTTATTATATTGTCTAGTTCCAGACAGTCACTAAGATGTATTCTTCCTTGACACACTGCCAACCGGTTGACAAATAGGAAAACACGTTGTCAGCATATTTACATGAGGACGTAGCCTAAAGCCAGTTGAAATATTACCATTTCGGCTTACCACGCTTTTAGTAGCATGTGTGGTGTGTAAGAGTTTATCATAACTTAGTCACGTGACAGCTGAAATAGAGGATAAGCGTGAGACTTGTGTTGTTTTGCCAATATCTGAACCAGGTCACACATAATATGAGGCGAATTTATGGATTGCTAGCGTTGCGATTTCCAGAGATCAATACTGCAATGGAAGACATTTTTTTTTACTTCTTTCAACCAATATTCGGTTAAAACTTTACTCCATCTGCAATTTCGACGTCTAGCCAGATGCCCTTCTTAACTCCACTCGATCGTACCTATCGCCATATTACCGAGATCGTAGGCATAGGCATCATTAGACGACGGAGAATGTATTTTGGAATTTAATATTTTGGATACAACGTTAAATATTAACCAAAATCACCTAAGGGGACTACAAGACATAAACGCAAAAAAACGCAAGATGTATAATGCCTAAAAGTATATGATCGACTACAGTAAACAAACCAGAAAAAAATATGATATTCTTCAGGATATTATGCTTGTTATATAGTGTGTTGAAAATATAATATAACTAATTTGATACGATAAAAATAAATCTTAAAGATACCTATACCTCTAAAACTTTCTTTTCACAATAAAAACCATACTAATAAAGCACTAGTGCTAAAGCACTAGTGTTCTAATTGTTTAGTCCAAACAATAGATTTGTGGTAAATAGATAATTGCTTCATATTTTGCTATAAATTACCAGCGTTGTGTCATCGCGCTTATCTTTCTTTTCTATGCAGTCCGACAGTGACTGCGGTTTAGGGCATGTGGTCCCCTTAAGTAAACGTCACAACTTTTAATGACAACAACTCACATCTACCACCCTCAAACAATAAACACTAATGAAATCCATACATACCTACGCACCCATACATTCAGTTCAGTTCATCTAGTGATTTCACAACAAGCCCGATATCTTCCCGCAGGAAACGTACTGTATCGACTAGATAGCTATGTCGTTAAGACAAGTCCTTATCTACAAGTGTCTTACGTAAGGGCTTACGACTCGCGTACACCTAATCCGTCATCGGTAACATTTTGAGCTTGAACTGGCCTGGCGTAGTACGGAGTTTCAATAGAATACGAGTCCAACTTATAATGGTTACATTACCACTGACAAGCAGTCGACTGTATGTTGTCGGTCGAACTCGGCCGATCAAACTAAACATACACAATTTTTGGGATGCGTGTAGCGCAGTTTGTTCCGCCAGTTACTCAACTGAATCGAGCTCTCGGCGCATCCTGGACACTCACATACAACATTTGACTGGCCAATTCTTGCCTTGCGGTGGTTGGGCGTTAGCCTAAGGTGTACGCACTCACCTTCTTTTACGTACTTGTACATGTTTGGTTCCATCAGCCGAGTTCGGCCGATGACGTACGAGTATAGTTCGGCAGATGATAGATTAGGTGTACGCCTCGCGTTACTCGCTGTCTAATGACTTGATTTTCTGAGTCGTAAAAGTCGTATCACTGCAGATGTTCGTTTGAATTCTGTATTTTACTTACATGGAGTCTTGATATACTAAGGTCCTTAAAGCATTTAGTTTAGTTTGAGTGTTGTGATGTTAAATCTTGGAATGATAGCTCTTTATGGGTTTTTTGGTGTGTGAAATAGTGCGATTCCACCAGTGTGCTGAACTGTGCGGCACTGTAATGCACAGTGGACGACACAAATGTTTATTCTGGTCGAATCACTCAAGCACACAATAACAAATTTTGCGCGAACATTCTAGTAATGTTCGCGCACATCTGCATACTTTTGGTCACGCACACGTGCAAGCCGTGGACTCGCGTCCATGCATACACACTTGTTGTTCGCGAACTCAGCCTTGCTTCCGCTACCGGAGTTAAAACATTTATTTGTCCGCGCACACTGCCCCGATTAGACCTGAACACACGAACCTCCGCCGGCTCGGTATAGGGTCCCATCGGACTCAATAATGACGACATACGACACCCTACATTGATTATGTAAATATTTATTATGCTACCCATCAAACCTTATGAATGTGCGTTATTTAAGAGAGTTACATAAATAAAAAACTCATATGTTAACGCCATTAAATATTTCATATTTAGCGCGCAAGTTTATTAATTTACCTTTGTTTTTGGACATTATATTGAATAATAATATACATATATGTTTATTCATAAAAAAAAAATACAGATAGTTACAGAATCAATGGGTAGATTTATGTTACATTTATGTTATGTTTTGTTGTTGTAAAATCTGTAACAAAATGTTTAAAACCCTGCCTCTCAAACTAGGTGATAACCTGTATTTTGAGAAACAGTGTTCGGCCACAATATTTTTATCCACTATTACTGTTACAACAATTAATGAACAGTGTCGTTCTACCGCTGCAATAATTTATGTGATTCTGTTTTGACGTGTGTAAATGTGAGTGTGGGGGTGAGTGTGTGCATGTGTGATAAAGTGTGGGTGCATGCGCGCATGATTAAATATGTGTGTATATATCGAAATCGGAATGCGTGAGAGATTAGGTGATGTATGTTAGTAGAGACTCCGTGTATGCATAGTCCCTCTCTAGTAGCCACTCTAGTTTTTACCGTGTGTGTGTTTAGTTTTATGATTTTTAATTTTATTGTAAATATAATTACTTAGAGTATAAAATTGATGCGTTTCGAAGGCGGTTTTATGTTGATATATCCCCTGATAAGTTGTAGTCGCTTATTTAGATTTGGCGGCGGCAGCAGAATCTGAGTCAATAACAGAGGACCTTTGACCATAGTCATAGAATTTCGCGCCGAATTGTTGCTATATTTGAATTTATATTTGGAATGCGCTCGCCGTTCAATTAACAACTGAAGGCAGAGAACTCTGCTCAGTGGAGACAGAGGCTAAACGCGATACCAGCTTAGTACGTGCAATGCTGAAAATGTTTGTAAGCAAAACTACATACTATTTTGGTGGAATCGTACCTTTACATATTAACTGCTTATGGTACATTTAGTTAAACATTTTATGCTATCGTGAATTCATTTTAGGTCGCATTATACTTGAATGGTTGCAACGTGTTTCTGAAAATTGAGCACGACGCACTACATCTTGCTGCAAAATAACTAATTGCGCCAAAGGCTCCAGTTTCATCATATTGGAAAATGTTAAACTGAATTCAGTTGACTTGATTCAGTCATTTGAATCTTCAACGTTTTTGTGTCAGGTTATTTTCTTAATTATTTATTGCGTAGCATAATGTATTTAGTTGGTACACGGTGACACGAGATTTTTATATATAGGTATTAGAGTTAAAGAATAGAAGATTCTTCAAAACCCTTGCATTAAAATCCAGCGAAAATATTGTGTTATTTTTTTAATATATCTAGCGTACATACACGTGTACTCAAAACCAATTTATTTACAAACACTTCTTAAATAAATCTTAAATCCATTACGTAGGTACACACACTCGTCTCAAGTCGTTATCATGTTATTCTGAAAGCCCTTGTGTAACGCGATGAGACTCAGTTTCGTCAAAATTCAACGTAAACTTAGGCCGCGCCTCTTATGTTAATCTAGTACTTCGGCTAAAGCTGAACATTTCTTATTTATTCTCGCGTTTCTCAAACCACAAAAAAATACTAAGTTGATTTAAAATGTACTTACGTTTTGGAATTTTCGCGTTTCGTCTCCGAAACGGTTTACGAGAGCATTTTTTTAGATGACTTTTTTACCGTGGCAACATTAGGTTTTAATGTTGTTCTTTTAACAATTTTTGAAACTTGATAAAATATGCAGGTACCATTATGTAGATCACAATAGATAAAACTGTAAAAAGAATGCTGTAACGTCATTTCGGTTTTAAGAAAGTAACTTCCCAATAATTTTTATGTTTTTCTTCAATTTTAATGTCTTACATGTCTCGTCTCCGTGTTTATATTTATAACATAAGGCTATAGAATAGAATATTCATTTATTTGCTCAGAATGTAGGTATTTACAATAAGGTGGTCACAAGAGGTCCTTGTGCATTCTACCATTTTGGCATGCAAACATTGATACACAACTAAAATTTATCAGCTAGAAAATCCGATACGGAGTAGTAACATTTATTTAATAGAAGTACAGTTAGTTTCTTTTTGAAAGTTGTTACTGGTTCCTCTTTTATGGATTTTTTTAGACATACTTATTTGACATAATCTCTTTATTAGTTGACATTATATACAGACTATTCAAATTTTTCATCTCTTTATTAGTGTTGACACTAGATAAAATCATTAAATCATTTTGTTTTTGCATTTCTTATTATGTTTAGATATCGTAAACCCAACATGTCCCTGACCTATATAGTTAGACTTTCTTAGCAGTGCTTACTGCCCGTTTCCAAGACTGGGATCGTCTAGTAGGTGCAATTTCAAGGTGTTGGACCTGAAAAGGGATAATTGTACTCGTCATTTTGAACTACATGAAAATCGCGTAATCGTAATCTCACTGTTTTGGAGATACAGCTGCTTTACTGTTTGCGTAACTTGACAAAATGTAGGGAACAGCTGAAGTTTTTTTACGCAATTCTCGCAATGATTTTAATTTGGTCTTTAGCAATGAGTTATTGTTGTTAGAATTATGTAAATTTATAACAACGTGTTGCTCCTTGTTGTTGAGCCATATTCATCCTAAACATCCTACTATCACACTATATCCTACTAATATTATAAATTATAAATTTTAATAGTTAATTATTATGATTTCATCAATACCAACCTTGCGCTAGCAGAACTGGTTCAAATAATAACTTTGTATAGTGTTTGGGTCACCAAGATACAGGCTGTGCCTAGTTTCGGACCCGCTGTTAAATCGGTTTATTTTCTCTTGGTTAGAACTGCATGTTATTACTTGTATGTTTGTGAAAATGTGTCAGTACATGTGTCAGTTCTAATAAATGAATTTGAATTTGAAATGTGAAAGTTTGTGAAGATGTTTGGATCTTTGTTACCTACTCAATCAATCACGCGTAAACCGTTGAACGGATTTGGATGAAAATTGGCACATAGATAGACCATTTCCAGGATTAATACATAGGATACTTTTTAACCCGATATTCCCACGGGATCGAAACTTACGCGGGTGAAACCGCGGGGCGCTGCTTGTCACACTAATATTATAAAAGCGAAAGTTTGTGAGTGTGTTTGTATGTTTGTTACTTCTTCGCGCACAAACGGCTGGACCGATTTTGATAAAATGTTGTATGGAGGTAGCTGACACCCTGGATTTACATATCGCCTCTTTGCTTCAATAACGTGTTAAGTCCAACAATTTCAATTTCCAAGATAACACATTATTGAAGCAAAGAGGCGATATACTTTTCATCCCGATATTTCCACGGGATCGAGACTTATGCGGGAAACCGCGGGGTGCAGCTAGTAATATTAGGATGGATGGATGGATGGATGTCTGTTACTCTTTGACGCCAAAACTACTGAACGGATTTGGATACAGATAGTTTATAACTGTGATTAACACCTATGATACTTTTTATGCCGATATTCCCACGGGTTCGAAATTAATGTGGGTGAAACCGCGGGGCGCTGCTAGTCTCAAATAAATACATGTTAGTTACGTCCAACCCAACTCCATTTCTTGGAACAACGACAAAGTTCTTGTCCAAAACCACTTCTAGGGTTCCATTGTGCTAATTTTCACACCTAATTCGGCTCAATACTGTCACAGATTAGGCCTAACAAATTGAGTGCTTGGCCTCGGGGACATCACAAAAGTCGATTAGACTCGTAATGAATTAAATCGACTCACGAGATAAAGACTAGAACTTAAAGTAAGCTTTTGTGGCTAAGCGACGATCATTTGTCATTGAGGGATATTTTTTTTTGAAATGTGGGTAGGTTTATTAAGTTCAGTGAATTTTGAGAATTGACCTGAATTTTTGCACAAGGAATGTACAGTCAACCGCAAACACATATCTAAGTGGTAACAATTTCAAAGTGCCTTTATTTCGTAGCAATAAGGGTCGATTTTCGTAGTGTAAGTGTTACCAATTATGTGCAACTAAAAAAACTTTGTCTCAAAAAAAAAACTTGGTGGAAAGCTCAATAGCTTTTATCGTGCTCCTCCCTTTACCAATATCGGCCTATAAGAATTTTCTTTTGAAAATTCTGTCAAAATGGCCAGTATATCACACTAATATTATAAAGGCGAAAGTGAGTGTGTTTGTATGTTTGTTACTTCTTCACGCAAAAACTAGGTACTGAACGGATTTGGATGAAATTTAGCACACAGACAGTTTATAACACCAGGATACTTTTTATACCGATATTCCCACGGGATCGACTCTTAAGCCGGTGAAACCACGGAGTGCTGCTCCTATAACAGACACAGAAATTAACTTAAAGAACAGCACTGCTATATTAAAACCATTACAAACAACCCTAGAAATAATTACTCTTTCCCCATTTAGAACTTGAATAACAAAGGCTCCCTCCCCCACAAACGAAGTAACTACGTAATAAAACTTAAATTGTATATAGTAAACTATTTATAGTTGTAGATAAGGCGACATCTCTTGTTTATCGTATGCAGGAAGTCTTTAGCGTAGACGGGGGGGAGGGGGTTCTGCGGGGGGAGGCTGGCCGGCGAATTACGTCGTTATATGACGCTTTAGCATTTTATACACACTGCTGTTAAATTGAGAGAACTAGAACGTAGTGTATTTTGGGCCGCAGTTTATGGAGCCGATTTTTTGGTGGAATCCCATGAAAAATATTGAACGTATGGGTAAATGTAACAAGCTTTAATAACAAAATAGACACGTAACAAGCCTTAGCAACGGTCAAGTCGGACTCGTGTATGTTTACCTAGTTTTTAAATTATTATTTTTTTAAATGTAACTACAAATTTACGGGTTTCGGATTTTTTCCTTACATGACATTGCTTCTTGCCAAATTTCATGATTCTAGGTCAACGGGAAGTACTCTATAGGTTTTGATTTTGGAACATATACGCCCTTATCTTTTGATTGCATTGACTTAGAAGTTTGATTTTTTCACTGTTTCAAGGGATTGCAAACCTGTTATTAATTTCAACTTGATAACTCCACGCGTCCCTGAGAGAAAGGGTCTTGACTGACGGACAGACAGACGGACAACAAAGTGATCTTATAAGGGTTCCTTTTGAGGTACGGAACCCTAAAAAAGTTCAAGAATCTAAATCAACTAACAAAGGTCAGCGAGGTAATTTCGTGACACACTACCAGTAGGAATGACTTTTATATTGACAGTTCAACAACATTCATTGCGTTATTTACGTTGCTGAGCAGACAAGTTTTTCGAACATGTGAAGCAATGGATTAGCAATATCCTTCAAAATTATTCAGATTGTGACTGATAGTCTGTTACGCTTAGGGTGCTGGTCCAAAATAATGTACATCGCAATTAATGAATGTTTAACTTAAGACCAAAACAAAACAAAAAGAATTTCCTCTTTTGCTATACAGATACCTACATAACCAGTTTTTGAAGTGAAAACTTCTTTAGACGCGTTGGGCATTTTTTAAGATGGGAAAAAACCATTGAACTCGCGGCACTGTTACCGTAACCGACACCGCGCTACATTCGGATGTGTTCGGCTGTCCTCGGGATGTACTCGGTTTTAATGAATATCCGATATGTCTGTGAGTGATGGCAAAGTATTCTGTTAGTTTGGTTTATAAGACGATTAAAACACTCCCGGAGTGCCACTGTTTTTTACAAAAACCTGGTTTCCCACCACTGACATTGCTGCCCAAAAATGTGCCAATTAAGCGGTGGGAAACACAATGGTGTATGTTACCCACACCATACCTACCTACAACCATAAACTACAGGGTACCGCACTTCGGCGATTTACCGTTTATTCGTCACGCTCAGTGCTTCTTCTCCACATTTATTATGCGCGCGGCCAACGTGTGGAACTCTCTGCCAGCATCTATGTGTCTATCCACGTATAACCCATCAGCCTTCAAAGCAAGGGCGAATAGAAATCATCATCATCATTACGTCATTTGAGAGGTAGTTGCTGAAAATCAGCGCTGTTGACGATAGGTTCGTCCGAAGTCACAGCATTTTGCTGAGCAACGACCTGTTCTTGCACAGATGCGACGCACGGCTTAATTGTTCGTATTATTGTTGTTTGCTTGTTACAAAAGTAGTTTTTTTTCACAACTGGTATTTGGTTTTTGTTTTGATTGTTGTTGTTTTGTTGTCATTGATATGCCAGCGTCGCGGGCGCATCGGGCGCATCACGGATTAATTTGTATTGTCAATTTCAATTAATGTGTGTTGACTTTGCCCTGACATCAAGCAATGGAAAAAATTGTCAACATTTTATATGCTTGAGTACGAGGCTTTTGACTGCATTGTATGTGTATATTTTGTCTTTTTTTTTTATTTGTAATGTGCGTTTTGTTTGTGCAGAATAAACCATTTTTCTTTCTTTCATCTTCTGGGCTGGCTCACTCCATCATAGAACTCATCGACCGCTTCACACCAGACGATATTGAGGTCAGGAGCTGGCCCATTTTGCAATTAAAAAGAAAACTGTCACTCTACCAGCCAGTATGTATCACATCCGTAAGCCGCAAACGTCCAAGGAAGTACTGATAACAGTCTTGTTGGCCACTCGATAAGCTTTGTTAACAGAATACAAGCAACATATTAACGAGTATACTGTCAAACTAATTGCGATCAGCTCGTTAGCGCTCTAAAGTTCATTAACAACTGCGATGTACCGAATAATAGTGTTGGATAAAGTGATAGACTAAGCTTGAGAAAATGACGTTTGTAAGTATAAATAGCAGCTTAGAGCTATTCAAATACAGGGCAAAGAGCTCTAAGAGGGAACGGGTATTTTCACCAAGCCAGGAGGCTGCGTATGCTATTTCATGAGATAAGCAACAACAGGAACATCTGAAACGAAATTTTTTTTGTTCACTCACGAGCGTATGTCACTTGGCTTTATTCAAAGGCGATTTTCTCCTTTATTTTTGATTGAAATTTTATATTATTAGGAACATAGTATTTTCGAACCCATAGGTTTAAGTAAAGTGTCGTATTTCAACGTTGCATTTGTTATTTCGTGAAAAAATCGCAATTTAAAGTTGCCAAGTGTTGACATATTAGTGCTCGTGACTGTACTTGTTTAGTTTTAGCTCTGCAGTTGGTTGCCATGTTTCGAACAATAGTAAATCAAGCAAAAATCATCATCTTTTTTAATGTTACGAGTTACGAAAGACAACCCCCAAAATACACCCTTCACCATTTCCTAGAACTGAGAAAATCTCGATTTAATACCATAGATTGGTACCAATAATAACAAACGAAATCCATGACTGAGCATCGTTATAAATTACGGGCCCTAGTTCCTTGGAATTATTCATCATCATCATCATCATTTCAGCCGAAAGACGTCCACTGCTGGACATAGGCCTCCCCCAAAGGGGGGGTTTGCCATAATCGCCACGCTTGGCAGGCGGGTTGGCGATCGCAGTATGGTATGGTGGTGGAATGCACAGAAAACGCTGCTGCCCATTCTCCGGTACGACCATTAGTCGCCTTTTATGACACCCACGGGAAGTATGGGGTGGTGCTATTCTTTAAGTCCGGTACCACACGGACTAGTCCGGAATTATTGTCATTGCATGTTTTGTTTTTTCATTTCTTTTGACTTATTACTTTTGCTACCTACACCTAAAACCTCGCAAAGCTTTATCCAGGTAAAAACTTATTAATATACTTAGGTACTAAAACACCAAACGTATGTGCAGGAGAAGTTGAGCGATGGATAACGTTCCGCTTTGCAAATGCGAAGTGTTTGCGAACCTAGGATCCGTGTTTGTAGCGTTGGCCCGAAGGAATACTTGCCATTAACGGGGTCGGGCTGTATGAATGTAACTCTGTGTCTGTTTGTTGGAGATGTTTTTGATACTGTTGGGGTGGTGAAAGGGTTAGGGTCTGATACAAAAATCTCAACACGAATTGTTTTTTTATACAAGACACACGAATTTTACCTGTTCTAAAAAGGTAGTCTTTTATTGTATGTATAGATAACTAACTATTTACACTAGGTACTAAATTTCTAGAATAGATCCATACATAAAACCATAAGATAAACCTTTTTAGTTTTTTTGAAGTGAATAATTCTTTAGGCGCGTCGGGCATTTATTGAGATGGGAAAAAACCATTGAACTCGCGACACTGTTTTGAGTTTTGGCCAAGATATCAACGCGCGGTATATTTTCTTACCTTCAAACATATTTATAAAATTACCATGCTTTTTCAAGTTTTCAATTCTGTCGGCACTCCTGGCAAGCCACCAACCAAAATAAATGTGACCAAAACCGCGGGTGAAAGCTAGGCTTTAAGACAAGAGTAGGTACAACTTAATAACGTACTACCTTAAGAGCACAAAGCTTATGTTCGTACGAGCTAGAATACTGAAAGTGGGTATTCCGGTGAAGGATTTAAGGAATAGAAAATGTTACGCAAAGAAAACGTGTAACTACTCGTATTCTCAGAGAGTTCATGACCTACTGAACTTTATTGTATGGTTAATTTTATTGGTGAGCGGATTTCAGGCGAATGAAAGGTTGAGCAAAATTGGACTGTAAGATTCGAGAAAATTCAGTTGTAAGAAAATCGTATGTCAACTGTCTTAAAATCTATAACTGTCTGAATGTATGTTAGCCTGCATGATCCCACACTGCTGGGCAGACATCTCCCCATGATCTCCAGCACTTTCGATCTAGGATTAAAGTGCACGGTCGTTTCTTTTTTCCAGCTCATCTCGCCACCTGCTACGGGGTCTGCGACGCCTTCTGCTTCCAGCAAAATAATACAAAAATCAACCCCCAACATGCAGCATTTATGTATGCAACCGAGCCATTTTACTACTTAAACTCCTGAGAACTTAAAACATTATCTTCACAGTAGTTCCCTTAGGTGTTGACCTAAGGGAACAATAAATTAACACCAAGATCATCAAACCGTTCCGTCCTCATTACCTGCCAATTACGTCACAAAATACCAACACTAAAGAGTAAATAATAAATCTACAAACTGTGCTAACACAGCACTTTAAAACACCCGCGTCTTAGCGCCTGCACTGGTAACAAACTAGTGCAACTTTCCGCATGCAAAATGGATTTGCGCAGTTGAAATTATGACCATGAGTGCACCGCTTTAGATAATTGCAGCTAAACTTGTCTCCTAATGAGGGAACGTTCCTGTGCTCGTGGCTCGTGTGATTTCGTTTATGCCAGTTTGTGTTACCTATGTGTGTAGTTTTTTTTTTTAGCCAAAAGCTTGCTTGCATTGAGATCATTACAAGAAATACCTTAATACAACAAATTGTGGTACGGTTTTAAATATTATAGTGCAGTGCAAGTACCTGTAAGATCACATATCTAATTAAAAACTGGCCAAGTGCGAGTCGGACTCGCACACGAAGGGTTCCGTGCCACAAGGTAAAAACGCCGAAAAAAACACGTTTGTTGTATGCGAGCCCCTTAAATATTTATTTTAGGTGTCTAATTAGGGCTGGACTTTTATCCGGTTGAATGCCGTAATTACCCAATCAATTGAAAAACCATTGCGACTCGCGGGGTTCTATGTTCCGGCGAATAATAAAGTTTTGAAACTATTCTTCTGTGGGTTGCGACCCAGTTACAGTGTGTATAATTCAATTCGAATAACGGTTTCCATAAATCAATAGGGCTGACCAAACAATATTTTTAATAGCTCCTGAAATCGAGCAGTTTTCACAACTCAAGTCCAGGTTGCGGTTGAAATTTACAAACCCGCCTGTTTGCGGTCAAAACTGTAACTGAAAAGTAATTCAGAGAACACTGAAAACGTTAAGCCACAAAACTACATTTGAAAAGTTTCGTTTCATTCAAAAACCGCTGAACATTTCTGTAACATAATTCGTGATTTCGTCGACAAACAATTTTCATAGGTTTTTATGTACTTATGAACGTAATATATAACTATGTACATTTGATCCCAAACAAGCTTGACCTTTTGTTTTTTCGGCCTAAAATAATAAAAAGGATATCATAATCGAGCCGCCTAACCCTACTTACATATCATCCTGTAAACGTCACTGCTAAACTTTGGGGACTTTATCCGTCTATCTCCATGCTAGTGAAGTTATCACGGATCGAATATTACTCGTAATTTACCACACTTAGGTTGAATTTCATTTGCACGTTATTATTATTTTTGGAACGAAATTCCTTGATGCGGCTTGCTGTAGGAGTAAACTAGTAGAAATCGCCACGTAACGGAAAAATGTTATGCCCCCTCCATGCGACATCTTGAGAGATAGTTTTCATGGTTTTCGAGAGTGCTGAAGCCAACAGTAAGATCAAAATTAAATCGAAGATGGCGGCTGCAAACATTTTCAAATGTTTTCTACATGGATGTCGTTTTCATGGTTTAAGAGGGTGCTAAAGCCGATAGCGAGGTCAAAATGAAAATCCAAGATGGTGACAACTTTATGAGAGCTTCTAAAAACTTATACTAGATGGCTCTGTATTAAAAACGCGTATCAAATTCACAGTTTCCCTCTCTTGGTGTGCGTATAAACGATTATCGCGAAAGGAACTACGTTTCTAACGGGGGTCCCCCGGCTGCAATCGATTTTTTTTTTGTTGCGATTTGGTCCTGCTCTTGGCCTCAATCTCGGCTGATAGGAAGCGATGGAACAAGCGTGTCCAGAAGATATCTGTTCACTCTTGCTTTCGTCACGAAACGACAAGGTCTATATAATTTGTCTATGTAACATCACACTAATATTATAAAGGTGAAAGTTTGTGAGTGTGTGTGTTTATATGTTTGTTACTTCTTCACGCTCAAACGGCTGGACCAATATATATGGAGGTAGCTGACACCCTAGATTAACATAGTGGTCGTTTTTTATCTTAATATTCCCACGGGATTGACATTTACGCGGGTGAAACCGCGGGGCGCAGCTAGTTTACAATAATTTCAACCTTACTAAAGTTTTAATTGACAAAGAATTGTGTTCAAAAGTGGTAAAGCAATTACAAAGTGGAGTTTACCACAGAGTAGCACAGTCTTATTTCTCCACAATACTTTTGATAGACGCTGATGTAATTTTTGACCTAGTTATAAATACAGGAGGAACCTTAATCCTATGAAAAAGCAGCTACTTCACTACATATTATAAAACAAGGCCCCGCGCGCCGGGCGTGTCGCGCTACCGCCGCGTCTGTCTGTCTGAACGCGATAAACTCAAAAACTACCGAACGGATTTTCATACGGTTTTCGCCGATGGACGGAGTGATTCATGGAGGTTTAGGTGTATAATTTATAAAAGGTTTTGTTTTGTAAATTGGCTGAAATATGACGGTGACCGTTGAAGATGTCGGAATAAATCATGCCGACTGGGAGCTTTACTGGCGCACGCCGCGTAAGCCAGTAGAGTTATATGAAAACAATGTACTACGAAATTATTCCTTTATTCCCGATAGTACGTTTCCGAAGGATAATTTTCGACATTAGTGCGATTCGACATCAGTGCGGGCAAAGTAGCGTGCAAAAAAAATCTATAGGATATAAAAGTATGTGCGCACTTGCAGCTGACTTAACACCAAAATACACTGTTATTTAAATCGAGTTGCGGTATTAAATTAATATTCGTATCGATATTTCAGTTGTATCGTGTTTATTTTAACGGGTGAATGGCTGTTGAACTGAATTAACTATTATTGAGCGCCACGAAGCGTAACGACGATTGTGTGAAAGACAAATATGTAGCGCTCGAGCTCATTGACTTCTATTCAATCAATTCAGTCGCTTGCCTCAAATATTGATGTGATTTTGTTTTTGTTTACATATTGTTTGTAATTGGGCATTCGGGCGTCAATTGTTGGCATTGGTTTTGTTTTAAGATCGCTTTTAACACTGCTTGTAACATTTACGAGGTAAAACTGAAATGAGAACTCTTTTGTTCTAAGAAAATTTCAGAGCATTCTGCTGAATTCACGTTTTCTGCTATTTGGGAAAAAAGAAGGCATCTTAAAAGGATCGAGCTTGTAAAAAGAGGGTATCTGTGACGTATGTAGGATATTTTTAGACATCCCAAGTAAGCACTCCTGACGATAGAAATCCAGCAAGATCTAAACGCCACCAAAACTGCTGAATAGCAAAAGACTTGAGTTAGTAAAAATGAGCGTATTTTTGACGTATGTATTATATTTAGATAGCCCTAGTAAGAACAGCTGACGATAAAGATTGAACAAGACCTAAACGCCGCCTAAATTGCTGAATAACAGACAGAAAACGGCTTTTTATTGTTTCCAACGACCATGACAAAACAAACTAATTAAGAAAATTCCTTTTCCAATTAATCACCCAACATTTCGCCAATAACTCAACGTTAGAACAAAAACAAAATAAGTGAGCGAACAAACAAACTAAGGGTGTATTAGGGCTGTCTATCTTTTCACGGAAGTTGTAAAAGGTAATCAAGGGTACCGCACTATTTAATGGTGGAGGAGACGAGTAGCCTCGTGGCAGCAATCTTATTTAATGCATTATTGCTCTGAAGTTAATACGATGGCGGGATAATGTTGATATTGTGGAGATAATGTTTGTAAGCGGGGAAAGCCTAACGCAGAAGGCGGATATCGGGTTTGCGGAACGACGAGAGATGAAAGTTCGTTGAGTTTAAGCCCTGCCCTGCCTTGTCGTTAACCCGAAGTGTAATCACGTAACTCAACTACAATTCCAATGCTTTTCATTTTGACAATTCTTCAACATTCATTACGTGGTCGAGCAAACTAATTTTTCAAACATTATGAGATCAGCCCATTCCTTCTCGAAGAGAGGAGGCCTGCGTCCCAGCAGTGGGAACATTATAGGCTGATTATTCATGAGATTTCATTACGACACATTAAAATTCGAAGTCATGTGACATCCAATCACCCGCACGAGGCTGCGTGGAGGATTATGGCCCAGTCCTTCGAACAGAAAATAGGCCTGTCTCCCAGAAATGGGAATGTTGTAGGCTGATTACGCTAATGCTTGCTACATGAAAATCACAGTGGGGTTTTAAAAAAGCTGTGCCTAATTCCACCAAGTAATCAGTTATTCCAGTATTCCTGAACTTCAGAGGCTTATTGCGACTGAGTTATTAAAGTCAGTAAAACGGCCGGCGCTGGCAACGTGCCCATCTTTCACCGTTGTGTACGCTGTAAAAAGATATGCTTTAATAGGAAACAGGCAAAGGTACTCGAGATATTCAGTGACCGTTGGTTTAAAAGCAAGAGCTATTTAATTTCGTTTTGTTTGGATTTTGCTCATAAAAGTGACTGAAAATACTCACTGCTGAAGTGCTTTTCTGTAAAGTTCATTTTGAACTTCACTCAAGTGACAACACTCAATTTGAAAGCAAACTCATCTGGAATAATGTCAATACATTTATGATACTTATCTACACGACATGTTTTTTGATAAGTCGTCTAAAAGACTTATTGAAAACCTGTATCACAGTTTATTCATTATACCATATTCATATTCATTTACTCCCTGTAAATGCGGAGTTAGAAAATAAAGTTCACCCATCCTTTTATTTATTTATCAATTTACGTACCTACGTACTTCTCAATTACCTTTTAACATATCTACAAAGGTAAGAAGAAAAAAAGGTTTACCTTTAATCCTAAACGCCATATGCTTCCGGGAATTAAAAGACCGCTTACTAAAGCATAGTTTCCTACAAAAACTGATTGAAATAAACACAATATTTTAGTAGTCCAAATAAAAATGAAAAGCTTCGCCCGTATATTTGAACACCGGCTTTATAGCGTGACCAATAAAATGTGTTCCACATCTTGCTAACCGTCGTGTTATAAAATTGTTGGTGCTTGTTCCGTAAAACCGAAACACTGGGTAACTGTGTCATGGTAGGTAATTACCGGAAAGACATTTTGGATAAAATGTAGAATTTTGTGGAAAACTTAGGTAGGGTAATATTTTATGAGAAAAATATTTTTCGTTTCAACAAGGAAGGAGGTTTCGTAAACTCATATTTTTAGAAGTGTAATATTACTTTTTTCTTGGAAAATAAATATGTAGGTAGGTACTGAAATAAAGCTCAAAGTAATAATTTTCCTTTTTTCAGTAATTAGTTCCTGAGCTTATGCCAAAAATTTTTGAATTAAATTCTTATAACAAAAATTCTTATATGCTGGAGCAGGTACCTTCCTTCTAACACTCAAGTCTTTTATAGGTACCGACAGTTAAAAAGCTATGCACAAATCTCGTAGAGGCCTCTACGTCTCTACGAGGTCTCGTAGACGCAGCGCGTAGCGTAGAAGCCGCGTAGACCCAATTTAGAGTTAGTTCGACAGATCTCTGGATATTTAACACCATTTTATTTTTTAAATCCTTCAATCGTGACGTAGTCCTTTACTTTAGGTGTGCAAAACCAACTTCAATTTACTTTTTCGCTCACTTTTTCTACAATCCCGGGATCAGTCCGGAAAATAAAATTTAATTCGCTTGAATAAAATATATATACGGGCAATAAAACATGATTAGACAATTGTAGACGAGAAAAATATACGGGAATAGTAATGAAAACCATATCTTGCTGCAAACAATTTTATAGGAGATTGCATGAAGAATTTTTACTATCTGACTTTCGTCGCTGTATACGGATTTAGTACGAAGATATATGTACAGTTAACAAAGGAGTTAAGTATACAGGAGCTTCGGATATAGTTGAAGTTTACTAAGAAACCGATGGATGTTCTGGACTGAAATTTAATTTAATAAAGGAGCTGTTTGTTTTCTATTAATAAACTAAAATTTTATTCGAGAATATCCATCGGTTTCTTAGTAAACTTCAACAATATCCGACGCTCCTGTATACTTAACTCCTTTGTTTACTGTACATATTTCTTGAAATTAAACTGCGGTGTATATTGAATTGAAAATTGTGTACTAAGCTATTTTCTGTTTAAGAGTCGTGACCCGTCTTGACTTTTGTTTCACTCTTTTTCTTTTTTAAATTCTCTTGGAATGAAATGTTGGTGAACTCTGACTGTTTTTATAATTATAGTACTAGCTTCTGCACACGACTTCGTCCGCTTGTTCGCCCGCCCGCGCTTTTCAAAGTCAAAGTCAAAGACTTAGTACGAGACTACTTAGACTTAGTAGTAGTTTTACTTCGTTTTCGCTTAGCTTTCTTTCTGACTTTCTTCTTTTTGCTCGGCTCCTAGCGTGATGCCTATAGCCTGTAGATTTCCTCAAGAATTAGACTATCAAATGCAAAAAGAATTTTTCATATCCAACTGGTAATTCCAGAGTTACAAAAAAACTGGCCAAGTGCGAGTCGGACTTGCACACGAAGCGTTCCGTACCACAAGGCAAAAACGCCGAAAAAAAACACGTTTGTTGTATGAGAGCCCCCTTAAATATTTATTTTATTCTGTTTTTAGTATTTGTTGTTATAGCGGCAACAGAAATACATCATCTGTGAAAATTTCAACTGTCTAGCTATCGCGGTTCTTGAGATACAGCCTGGTGATAGACAGACGGACGGACAGACAGCGAAGTCTTAGTAATAGGGTCCCGTTTTTACCCTTTGGGTACGGAACCCTAAAAACAAACTTCAGCTTTATTATTAGTATACATAGATATAGATAGGGGTCCGCGGCTAAATAATAACAGCCGCACAGGGGGTGACCATCTTTACATACCGAGACCCGTTAAGCCGTTGGTCCTCATATCATACGCGCACGCCGGTAGCGAATACCTGACCGACCACCACCTGACCTTCCTGAGGAACATCACCAATAAGGTCAACATAATATGTCCTCTTCTGGCGTTTCCTCTCACACCTGCCTGAACCTTTTTAACACTTATTAGATCCAGTAGTAAGAGTAAACGAGACAGAAATACATTTTCTCTATCTCTATCGCGTGTGCAACAAAATGGCTGTCACGACTCATGGTACGACTACATTAGATAGTATCAGTACACAAGTGACCGTCAGAGACTACCGATGTCTTACAACATAATGTGTACATAGGTACGCTGACAGCTAATCTATACAATACTCTATCTACATTGTTTTCATAGGGAGGGCTCGTAGCTAAATTATAACAGCCAACAGCATGGTTCGATAGAAGGCACAAACTACGCTGGCCGCGGTCGGTCCCTGAATGGGTGACCATCTATTACATATCAAGACACCTCCGCGCCTCGGAAAGCACTTTAAGCCGTTGGTCCCGGCTGTCATTGTCATTCGTAGATCTTTGACAGTCGTTGCGGGCAGTTAGAAGCCCAACATTCTGACAACCAGTCTTATCAAGGGGTATCATGTTAGCTAGGGGGGGATCCTCCGACCAGACGGGTGTTGTGTCTGGCGGGCAACTGCCCGATGATCATGTCGGGCCGTTGTATCTATGCTAGTTGCGCGGTAAACTCTGCTTGCGAGATGCAGGATTTGTGTGACGCCAGTATGACGCGTTGTTCTCATGTGGCATTGTAGATACCGCCACAGATTTATTTGTTGTTTTCATACAGTGTCAGTCTGTCTATAGTGGTTTTGACTCAGTTTGCCCACTGCCTTAGGTACCCACATAAAATTAGGTAGATATATGTACACGTACAGACAACACACATATCTTAATAAACCGTATATTCATAAAGCCGTATTACCCGAGACGATAAAAAGAATACATATATCTGAGCTTTAATTTGAATGTATGTTATTATTTTTATTGCGCTCTCTTTTCTGAGATAAATCGTGTTACTTCGTCTTTGCGCTGGCGGTGCAGAATGATTCACAACTCTTTTGAGTTACTCTCATAAAATTAATGGATGCAAAAGATGGATTTGAATTTGGCTGATATTTTATTGTTGGTGGTGGTGGTGTCATAAAAGGTTTCATATTTACTTGTAATCTTTCAAACATGAACTGCTGATCGTTGGTAATTGCATCACTTGAGAACGGCGGGACAGATTCGTTTCTTTATATGTTTCTCATTATAGTCTGAGTAAGGATTTTAAGAAAAGAAAAACTGAAAAAATTACTCGGAAAATTGGAAAAAACTGAAAGTGCTTTTTTCTATGATATTTTTGTATGAATTCTTTTTTGGTCAGGATAACGTCTATAGGGTCAGATAGTAGAAACTATTAAGACTGTCTACGAAAAAAAAATTGGGTTCAGGTAAGTCAACCTCGTAAACACGCTACTCTTGCTTTACGCTATGTACTCGTATACGTAGAGTCAATGATTATATTATAATCATTTTAAACTTTTCAAAGAAAACTATAATATTGACTTGAATTACACTTAAAGCTACTGAAAACGTAATTTTAAGACTCGTTAAAATGTAAAATACTTTTCCTTTGATACGCAAAACCATCAGAAAATTATTATTTTCCATAAAATTATTTAATTAGTGATTGATTGATTAACGTTCATCAGACAGTCTTTTTGGTCGATATCTATACAAAAGCTGTCAAAGTTTGTTGCCAGTTCTTCAGTCAAACACCCTTCCCCGAACGCCAAAGTACGTGCTATAACAACCCTTATTACTTTCGATATAAGATATAAAGTTCTGTGTACGGTCTGGCAGATGTTATCGTTTTCTGTATGACAGATTGCCTGAAAGTTTTCATCAATTTTAAGGTACTTTTAATTGTTTATTCCCTCAATACTACATAGCTATAGAAAAAAAAGGTTTTTATTAGCTTGAACGGGTGAACCTAGAATATTATTTAGATAAGTTTCTAGATAGGTGCAGCTGTTTTTATGCCGATTGATTTAAGGTTCCGAAGGTACTGGGCTTTTGAGGATTTTAGTATTATCCAGCAAAATTGAGTTTTGACGACTTTTTCTTTAGAGACCGGCACAAAATAAGTCGGTAAAAAAACGAGGTTCTGTGTTCGACCCGTATGTATGTATGTATGTTTTTATGTCTGCGATTTTCTCAAAAACCAATGAAGCAATTTTGATAATTCTTTCACTAATGTGATCTACATACTATCAGGAAGATTTTAGTATAGAATACAATAGATAATTACTCTTATGTACGAAGTTATATGCATAAATGTACTGCATCTCCGACATTTCTATGCGAATATTGATGATTATTCTAGTCGATCTCTTCAATTCTTCAATGCACTAGTGTTAATTGAATTTGTGTGGGGTAGGTACAACTAAAATGATAAATAATTTTTTTTTTACAAAAATAAAAAAACTGATGACTTCAGAAATTAAGTTAATTATCACTGTATAGTGTTTTTTTTTTTAAGTCTGTTGTTTTTTTTTTGTAAAAAAGTTTTTGTTAAGATTCTTTATGGCCACGTGATTTTTACGCTCATAAAAATACAGCGATTCCTATGTGAACGTATTACTTGAGTTTCAATTACTGACTGAGACTCGTTTCTCTGTTCTTGTCAATTGATGAAGCAGTCTTTATCACTACTGTTGCTAACCTTTACTAAGCTTCTAAGTATGGACAAGATTTTTATAAGCCGCGCCACCTGTAGTTCAATTCCAATCGCTTTCCAACGCTTAAAGTCATCAATTATAACCCGGAAATCGTAAATCGTATCATAGCCACTGTTTTTGTACAGGCGTCTATACAGTACAATACGACAATAAAACATTCATATTTACATTATTTGAGCTCAGCATATACCGACGGAACCCACGCATATTTTAGGAACATAAAATATATTTGTTTGTTTATTTGAATCTTGCCGAATTCGCTACTTACTCTCTCCATGGTATATGCATGCACAGAAGGTTGACTCCATACAATGTATGAAAACGCACGCACAAGCAGACACGATCCACGTACAGCGAGTGCAAGCGCACTTGCGACACTCGGTTGAGATAACATGTTGAACGTGCGTCGCCGTTGCGTGCGCCTGATCTCTCTCCGGCCGTAACGAATTTACGTGCCATCCCATCGGTCTATGAGAGTGAGGGAAGAGAGATTGCACCTGTGTCTGCGCACACACTTGTGCACTATAATATCTCCCGCGCCGACAGCTAGAGTCCTTCCCACGAAAGAAGTCCCGAAGACGCGGCGCTACAGCCATGCAACGGAGTCATAAAACCTTATTTATTTATTCAACATCATATTAATAAAATGCACAATCTTATAGAGAGAAAGGTGTGTGAGGATATAGTTGGCAATGAATGTTGCCAACTATATAATAATAATTAGTTCTACTTATTGCCGCGGGGCTTCTGGCCCACGTATTCGGCCAACTTTTCCACTACTGTTCCTACTCCGTGTAATGTGGGCCACGGACCAGAGGCCAGTGGCCCCCTAACCCCTTCTTTCGTGGGAAGGACTCTAATCTCCGTTGCGATTGGCCGCCATGGCTGGGCGAAAATGCATTCTGGAGGACTATTGTTATTATTATTATGTACGGGTCTGTGTGCGTGCGACTGTTTTCGTTTGTGTTTCGTTTGCATGCAGCCGACCTTCTTTACCATTCAGTGCTTACTTTCTCCATGCTTAATGCATATTTATTACGCCTGCTATGTTCCCTAGCCTCGTTTATGGGGGTGAAGAGGTAATAAATTCGAAACACGTGAACTTGTTTCAATGGATTTTTCAGGATTCGACCTGAAACACTATGGAGCTGTATACATGTATAGAATCAAGTTTTTCTGTATTGCTGGGCAGTTTATTGTGCCACTTCTTCTTCCCAGCTAAAACACTAGGAAGTTGTGAAGATTGTCTTATGTTATTTTGATGTTCTGGTTCTCAGCCTATTTTTTTTTTCAACAGCCTATAGTGTTACACTGCTGTGACACAGGCCTCCTCTCTTCGAGAGGGCGTGGACTATAATCTATCACGCGGGCCCAGTACGGCTTGGTAGATGTCACATGTCTTCGAATTTTTGGTTGTTTCCTTACAATGTTTTCCTTCACCGTTTTGGGAACAGTGGTGATGGAATCATTTACACAAAGTAAACCGCCTGATTGGGTTCGAACCACGACCTACAACTCCTAAATCGGGGCCATTACCACTGAGCCACCACCACTGCTGGATCGTTTATGCAATTTATTTGAATAGTTGTATACTATCTCTATACACCGACTGTACTTTGATGCACTTACGTCATCAAATAACAATACACAATCGAACCAGTATACCGAGACCATTCCCCCTCTAATCTCGAAGTCTCTGAATCTAAACATAATCTATGTTCCCACGGGAATCGAAACTCTTCATGACTGTCAACCCTCGTCGAAGTACAGCCTTAGTCGTGACGTCACGAGGTATGGCCGAGCGTTTACACCTTTTACCCTTTATATATGTGCCAATATCTAATGTGTCAATGGATCAAATATATAGGTATTTTTTACTATGGGTAGGTTATTGATCTTAGTGGGTTATTAGATCTGAGTGACGCTTGGAATGATGCAGGATGACATTAAGGCTCAACTCACACCAAAAGAGCGTCAAAGCGCAGCAAAGCGGAGCGCAGTTTCAGTGTCATATGAATTTTAACTTTATTTTTATTACTATAATACTTATTATCGCATGAAAAACTCGAACGAGTCGCGCGGATGGCCGCGGCGCCGCGGGAATTCCGGCGAATAGCCTTCTCTACCGAGCGATTGCGATAATAAGTATTATAGTAATGAAAATAAAGTTAAAATTCATATGACACTGAAACTGCGCTCCGTTTCGCTGCGCTTCGACGCTCTTTTGGTGTGAGTTGAGCCTATGGGAGTAAAGTAGATGAGCAACGCAAAAACGTTATGACGGTGCAAATTTTATTGCTGCTGCAACTTATGGTTTGCCAAAGGCACTTAAATCTCTTCTCGTAAATCAGGCTTTAGCCCGACTCTACCCAAAAAAAAAAATGGTTGCCTGTAAAGTCGGTTTTACGGGCGAAGATTTTACGTGACAACGTCTTTTTCTCGGTAGAATATTTATCAAACTCAAACTCAAACTCAAAGCATTTATTTCAATTAAACCATTTTACAGGCACTTTTGAATTGTCAAGAAGTAGGTCAGTCAGAAAAATGTGAAGCTAGTTGCCCATTCCAAAGCGTAGGTACCTATGGAGAAGAACGGACAAGAAACTCCATGGACACTCTTTTTAAATTATATTTTACAAAAATATTAGTTACATCATTACTTTTGAATTTATAATTAAATAATGTGAGAACGATGTAAAAATAAACAAGACGTATGCGTTAAAAGCGTCCAGAGTACAACAAATAGTACTAAAACAACAATCCAAAAATAAAATAATTAAAAATAAGCCGAGGCAGCTAAGTGATGACCAGCCCCAACTGACGGCGCCCGTTCACGAACATGACGCATAGATCAGCACCATTCAGCTCAACCATTTTGAAGGGAGCTAAATGATCCAACATACACGCCACCGTCAGCGAGACATTTGTGTGAGCATGACATACTATCAGCCGCCAGGGCACATTCAAGTCAATGAAAGACATATTACCCGGTAAATGGTAAAATATGGTATAGTACTTACATAGAACTCACATCTGTGCTATGCAATTATACAATACAAATGAAATTGAGTTTATACAATGCAAAGATAGTCTTACAATCTTCAGCAGCTCCAACAGTATTTTCAGGTGTTAATCAATTAGTTGTGGTTGTGGAGCAGGACCAGCATTGAGCCAGGCATTTTTATCAGCTATGTAATCCCCTAACTTATAATATGCCTGACTGCATAGTGTGCGTTTTATACAAGACTTGAATTTTGTCTCATTCAGTTGAAGAATGTGGGGAGGTATTTTATTATAACATTTTAAACAGTACCCCATAAAAGATGAGTCTACTTTAGCCAGTCTGAAACCTGGTTGAACTAATAGGTCCCTATTTCTAGTACTATAATTATGTCTTTCACCTCTTTTACTAAAAAGATGTAAGTTTTTTCTTACATACATGATGTTTTCGTAGATATATTGACAAGGTACCGTCATGATGTTAATTTCCTTAAACAGTTCCCTCAGAGAATCGCGCCTGCGGAGGTTATATTATTGATATGAATATAATTAAATTGCACAATAGGAACAAGGAATTAAATGAAAATAAGAACGTAACGTTACCGAGCGTTACACTTTTTCATAAGTGACTCCCAGCCGCAACCTAATTTAAAATAAGAACGTAACGTTACCGAGCGTTACACTTTTTCATAAGTGACTCCCAGCCGCAACCTAATTTAAGACGTTGTCACGTCAACATAATAAAAAAACCATCACGTTAGTTGAATTATGTTTGTTTTACAAAGAACACATTGTTTACGTCACAAATTAAATGTGATACTTTATCCTTAGACATTTCGTGAAGATCCATCTATTATTCCCAGTTATCTTTAGCTGAAAATAATAGATAGACCTTTATTACATCAATCTCTGACGCCTGACCTACGTGATCTCGATTCGTTCAGGTCAAAAACTCGATAACAATTTAAACTTGACGAATGATGCATTTTAAAAAGGATCGATTCTAGAAACATTAGGCAGGCGATTATTTTGATATTCCACGCACATCTGTGATCGTAAGGGTAAATTTTCTTTACACATATTTTAGAATCTACCACACGTAGTAAGCAAACCTTGGAATATATTGCCGCGATTCGATGCGATTTATTGCGGGTGAGAAAAAAGGAGCGTATTTGAAATCTTAGGTGTGTGAAGTGCGAGACTAGATATGTTTACGGGCCTCGTGTGGAGCGGGATTTATTTCATGATGTTGGTATGGCTGGGTTTTTTATGTTTTTTACGGGGGTTGTTCTGACGTGTCTTGCTTTATTGTTATCGGAGGTACAGTCAACAAAAGAGATAAGTATACATGATCGTCGGATATAGTTGAAGTTTAGTAAGAACCCGATGGAGGTTGTCGACTGAAATTTAATTTGATAAATGAGCTGTTTGTTTTCTATTAATAAAATAAAATTTTATTCGAAAACATCCATCGGTTTCTTACTAAATTTCAACTATATCCGACGATCCTGCATACTAATCTCTTTTGTTGACTGTACGTATTTGTATAGGGAGTTTGTTACACCACTTCTTCCCCGCTAATAAAGCACTAGGAAATGGTGAAGGGTGGCATTTTGTGGGACTGTCTTATGTAATTTTGACGTTCGAAAAGTGCTGGATCTCAGTCTATTTTGAATGAGTGAAGTTTGATTTGATTTGTGTGAACGGAAACTTGGAAACGGTGTGTATAAAGATAACTTGAACAGTAGTTCAAACGATCATGTACCTTTTATCAACATCGGTGTAGCTGCGATACCGTAAGAAACTGATAGACAGGCATACAGATAGGTACAGTCACGAGCAGTAATATTTATAAATATTCTTTTTTGCGGAAAAATAAATAATTATAAAGTAATAATTGTGGGTTTTAATTAATTATAATAGGCTCTTTGACTGGTTTCTGATAAACATCTCAGATTATTTAATGGTGTCTAACGAGCCCACAAAAACCTATTACTTCAAATTGCATAATGTATTTCTTTTAAAAAATAGTAATTAAAAATGTACTGTTTAAATAAGCCGCCAAAACGCTATCTTTAACAATATGGCGTCGTGACGTCACGATTCACGTAAACAAACGTTGAAACGGTCGAGATACTAGACAAAAGTCATCTGTTCATACTAAATCATGACGTCATCTTAAGTTCAGCCAATCCAGACCGTTTTCAATTACGTGGCGCCAGATTTAAAAAGATGAAGTTTTTTCGGGTTTTTTTTTATAAATAATACATTGTTTTGTAGTAAAATTAATGCAAATCGATTTTAAAAGCGATAATCTATACGAGTGTCAATAATTATGACCTTATTTTTTACATTGTCAAATAGCCTATTAATTAAAACCCACAATTATTACTTTTGGTTAATTTTATAGTAGGTACAGACGCCAGCACATTAAGTACCCGAAACTGTAAAATTTTCCCAATCAACTTTTGAAGAAATTTGACAAATTGTAGTAGCTTGATGTGCTGGCGTCTGTACCTATGGAATTTCAATGACTTTTATTGTTATTTTAATGTAACTACTACTATCGATGTATTTACGATTTATATATTTTGATTTGGTGACGTAATATATCTATTATTATTATGTTAATTACTATAACGATTGAAACTATAGAATAACACTTAAGTATATGATAATAGTATGGGTCCAAAAATACTATAATGTTCGTAGAAACATAAAATAACAATTGGCCCAAATCACTTTTAGGCTGTAGAGGTACCCTTTTCAATTTTATAATATTAGTATGAATACCTTATAATAATCAACACATATGTATTAGCACTCACTGGACGCCTGAGGCAGGACATCGCCGTCGAGGTAGACCAAGGCGAAGGTGGCGTGACGATCTAATATCATTCGCAGGGCCAACATGGCCGGAGATCGCACAAGACAGGGAAGTTTGGAAGGAAAAAGGGGAGGCCTTTGCCCAGCAGTGGGACACAAACTAGGCTAACAAAAAAAAAAATGTATTAGCATTCCTGATTAGATCACGCAGGGAAACTCCAAGCATAGCCCTCTCCATTGCCCTTTGGGTGACTTTTAGCCTTCTTGAAAGGCCCATAATTAATGAGGAGATCCGCAGGAGAACCAAGGTAACCGACATAGCCCGAAGAATTGCCAAACTTAAGTGGCAGTGGGCTGGGCACGTTGCTCGCAGAACACATGGCCGATGGGGCCGAAAGGTTCTGGAGTGGCGACCGCGTACCGGAAGACGTAGCGTTGGAAGGCCTCCCACAAGGTGGTCCGACGACCTTGTGAAGGCCGCAGGAACCCGTCGGATGCAAGAAGCACAGAACCGGTCGAAATGGAGGTGCTTGGGGGAAGCCTATGTTCAGCAGTGGACGTCTTTCGGCTGAAATGATGATGTATTAGCATGCCCTAGCATCTGCAGTTCTCTCTTTAGCCGGCTCCTACATAATCAATGTTTGTTCCAGTTCCAGTTGGGAACTTTAAAATATTACCGCGCTATGCTAAATCTTTTCTGTTTGACGACACCACTATATTATAAGTTTGGCCTGCATAATATTTTCTAATGTTTAAAGAATGAATTTCTTGATTTATTTTTATCGTCTTCGTTTTGTAATCTGATTTATGTTTTAACTGTTTTGAACATCACAATTTTTTGCATAGTGTATAGAAGGGTTTCGACTATCTGTGAGGGTCGTGTGATGCCCAGCCAGTGTAGCAAAGCGAGACTACAATCTTCTTGTTCCGTTCTTTATCGGATATATATTCATGCTCATTCATTCGTCATTCTCTTTTATGCTAATACTAGCTGCGCCCCGCGCTATCGGGATAAATAGTAGCCTATATGTTAATCCAGGGTGTGAGCTACTCCATACAAAATTTTATCAAAATTGTTCCAGCCGTTTGAGCGTGAAGAAGTAACAAACATATATACACACACACACTCACAAACTTTCGCCTTTATAATATTAGTGTGATTAATTTGTAATATGAAATGTGTGATTCTTTATAATTGTTTGTTTATTGTGCAGGCTTATATTATTTCATTATACCGTTCTTTATCACATATATTCATGCTCATTCATTCGGCATTCTCTTTTAAGCTAATAAGACTGCAATCCGTTTTACAACCGGTTGTTGTGACGCAAATTGGGTAAAGCATTTGTCTAACATTGCACAGCAGCAGTAGAGCTGATTGAACTAAAAATAAATTCTGAGAATTCACATCAAAATTAAAAGTCATTTATTTAAATTAGGCTAAGAATCAGCACTTTTTTAACGACAAATGTATTTATTTATCTACCTACATGTACCGTTACAGGATAACCCCAATGCGATAAATGCGCTTATAATAACTTAATAATTTTATACTAATATCTCGTATAACTAATTGTAAGCAATGCATTTATTGTGAATTCAGTCAGAGAACAACGGCACCCCAATTGCGTAACACATTATCAATCAAAAAATAAGTTCGTCTCACTCGCTATGAACAAAATTACATTAGACAGTCCCCAAAAAAGCTCGCTCTTCACAACTTCTTAGTGCTTTAGTTGGGAAGAAGAAGTGGTGCAACAAATCACCGCCGTCCATCAATAGAACTCATATCATATAAAAACTATTGAAATTCCACATCTTAAAAGGGTCATAAAAAATATTTAAAAAAAAACGAATATAACTAATATAATTAATTTGCCTCTAGTGTAAACGAGTCTTTAGATGTCGAACATAAAAACAATGTGTGACAATGATAACGAGTCACCGCACGGCGACCGCGTCAACGCGCCGCACGGCCGGCGGTAGACAATACAAAACTTCTAACCTTCCCTATAGTCATAATGTTAACACTACCCTTACTACCATATAATTAAGTAATATTTTGTATTTATTTCTGTACAAGTGATTTGTAATCTTTAGAAATAAATGAATTCAAACCGTCATAACAGATGATTCCGAATAATTTTCGTCAAAAAACTAGGTGCAATAAATTCAATTTTATTGCAGCAAATAAAATATTCTAATTCAGAGCTCTTCCACGCTATTGTATCGATGACATGCGCCAATAAAGTAAAATAGGTCAGCGGGCTGCGAAGCGATATGTGCATGAAACACTGTGTTCCGAGTACGGAATCCGTTTTCCAATTATCTGCTATTTTGTCCGAGCCGAGCGTTTTCGAAAGAGGAATCGTTGGCACTGTGCCACTTTTATACACGGTGTCCTATTGTGTCGGCTGTTAAAGATATAGTGTTCCTGTCAAAAGGTTTATCTGCGAATTAAAAATTGTTGGAAAAGAAGGTTTTATTGTATTTGTTAGTATCATCAACCTGCTTGCAACTTTAGTGAATAGATGCATGCATTCGTTTTTACCATAACATAAAATACTATTATAATATATAACGTTTATAATAAATAACGTTTTATGAAATTTTGACTTAACTACAAAAGCTAAGAAATCATACAAACCTTGAGCGTGAACGACTCTGAAGGTTTGCAGTAGTACGATTATTAGGAACTCGCGACCTTAGGTGTCAGTAGAGAGCCCTCAAGTTTTCGAACTGATGCCCTCAAAAGTCCTAAAACAACAAACTGGTTTTGACCAATCGATCTGCCAAGTATGATGATCATTTGTCTATCTTCATTGTTTCTTCAGCTGATATGCCTTGGAATTTTCGAACATAACATAACACCATCGCTTGTAATCCCTGAAGGATTAGGCAAAGGTCTACCTAAAGTACACCCACATTTAGCCAGTTATGTTTCACTCTCTCTTTAGGCGGTTCCTCATGTCTGAGGATCGTGGTCAGCTTCGGAGTTGCATCTGGGGCGGATGATCCGCCGCCACCGGTTTCTGTCCAGCGCATCCCTTATCATCGTGTACAATTTAGAGGACGATGATTCCTTCATCTGATTGGTCCATCGTGGTGGTACTTGTTGACAGGCCTACGCTGTCCTCCCATACCTACTGTAATTTGAAAACATTGTAAAAGCCAATTATTTTTAAAAAGAATAACCGTGGAGTTTCTTGCCGGTTCTTCTCCATAGGAAACGATCAATTGGAACCGTGCACCTTGCTTCTGACGTTTCATAAGTGCCCGTGTAGGTTTATGTGAAATAAAATATTTTGATTTTGAACGACCGCGCGATCGTTTGCTTTCGCTGTTCACAACCTCAATCAGTTTTTCCAAACTTTCATCGCCTCTGCGTACTATGTGGCCGAAATAGGAGAGAATGCGAATTCTTGACATATGGTCACCAAGCAAGTTTTTATTCGAAGCTGGGTTAAGGCATTTATGCGTATGGCAGTCCACGGTATTCTCAACATTCGCTACCAAGTCCCATCTAATAGGGAGCGAGCCTATTGCCATCAACTGGACACAAATCCAGTCTCCGGACTGCTACTGAGAAATACCACCTAGAAAACCCCAATAAAACTTTGCCCGACCCGGGAATTGCACCCAAGACTTCTTACTCAGCAGTAGCTCTTGTGACCACTCGACCAGCAAGGCAGTCTTCTACTTTTCGAACATGCCGACATCATTTACAAATTGATAAAATAATCAACTTACCATGAATGCAACTCATCGTCATGAATCTCTCTAACTCTATTCACACCCCGTAAGCGCTAACGAGCGCCATAATAAACACATATCATTAGAGGATTCACACCTGATTTCACGGAGTTCTGTAATGTATGTATTTACATAATCTAACTACCTTGATTAAGCGGTTCACGTCCACAGATCTCACACATAACGTGTAATTACGAGACAGCCATTGTTATTATGTAAGGAAATTAACTATTAGTGGTACATCGCCGGAATAATGGGATTCAATTTTGCAAATTGTCTGCTAAACAATTGACAATCATCATGGACAGTGGACAGATGGCTCAAACCGGGATTAATAATGTTAGGAAGAAGAAATCCAATCAATTGAAGCTAGCCTAACCTAGAATGCTTTTTCAAGCATGTTCGTCAATTACTTATATTTATTCAGGATTGTTTCACAGATTTTGCTTGATATTTTTATTCACCTTTAACATCGAACTTCGAATTCAGTACTGTCACACAATTCTTGTTTGTCGCACTACCATAGTGTCGAACTACTGTCGCACAATCGTTTGTCACACCAGCGTGATGTCGAGCTTCCAGTATGTCGCACAAGCGTGCTTTCGAACTATGGTGAATCGCAGTACAGTTTTGTAGCACAAACGTTAAACGCAATCCCTTTATAGAGTTCAGTACACTCAATGTTTAAGGCAAATAAAAACAGAGGCATTATAATAATTTAATATAAACTAAGGTCACAACTACTAATAAAATACTATCAACATGACTTCACACCTGTGATCCCCAAAGGGTCAGGCAGAGGTGAATCTATAGTATATCACCCACATTTTGCCTGTCACAATTAAGTCCCATGTAATAAGGGGCGAGCCTATTGCCATCAACACATATCCATACTCCGGGTTGCTACTGAGAAATTCCTGACGGAAAAATCCAATATCACTTCGCCTTACCCGGGAATCGAAGCCAGGATGCTCAGCAGTAGCGGTTCCGACCTCTAGACCAACGACATAGACGGAAAATACTACTTGTTTTTTATAAAGGAAATGGACACTAAGTAGGTATACTGATCTGTATACCTACTTAGCGTCTATTTCAAAACAGAAGACGAGTAAGCAGGGGAACGAGAAGAGAACGAGAGGTTTCAGGGGATCAGACCGGAATAACCCGTTATTTCCACATAAAGTTCTCCAGACCAAATTGCGGCCATGGCGACAAATCTTAGCGGAGACAAGCCTTCGGCGCGGAAGATATTATAGTGCACAAGTGTAAGCGCAGACAGGTGCACTCTCTCTTGCCTCACTCTCACAGTCCGATGTGGCGGCAAACCGACACGACCGGAGAAAGATCAGGCGCAGGGTCAACGGCTTAACCTGATTTCCGAGACAAAAAAAAATACCCTAGGTATATTTTTTTTTTGACACTACCATCTTCCATACTTAATAAAACGATAACTCGATGATCTAAAAAATTATTTTTTGTATAAAGACTTTATATGAATATAGCTACTTAAAAGTAGCGTTATACAATTTATAATCAGTCTCCTTCTTGGACCATTTTGAAGGTAAAAAGAAGATCTCCACAATTTCCCTTTGAAGTTATTAAAGTTTTATATTTACTGGACGTACTGCAGTTGATTGTTTCCGTGTTTCTTTGCACAGAAATGAGAACTTATTCCCGGAGTATTGTTTACTTGATATTAAATCTGAATCCGCTGTGGATTTTCTAAGTAACAGTATTATGAAGAAATGTGGCCTTGATTTCGTTCTGAACTGCGAATTTATGTTTATGTATGAGATTAGGAGGGATGGTAGAAATATTCACATTATTTCACTTAATATAAACACATTATTCATTCATTCAGAACTAATGAAATTTATTATGGATTTTTCACGAATTCACCCACACCTCCAAAGACTGGTGAATCAACCTACTCCATAATAAAATTGGTTAAAATCATGTAATTAAACATCCTTTTTCCGAGTCTTGAACCTGTGCTCGACTTATGAGTACTTGCATAAAGACGCAGTTTCTCGGTAAAAACAAGTTGAGATAAGGTGCAAGTAGAACAACCCCGCACAAAGAAACAGGTAAAACAGTTTATATTTCTTTCCAAGTTTTTAAAACATAACGCTACGCTTTGGAATGGGCAACTAGCTTCATATTTTCTGACTGACCGACTTCTTGGCAATTCAAAAGTGCTTGTAAATGGTTTAATTGAGTTTGAGTTTGATAACCTTAAAACACAACACCAAATCCTACCTTCCCCGACTCGCATAAATACATTAACCCACATTATATACCGTCCATTTGTATTATAACGTCGAGAGCCCAGCAACAATTCCCGAGAGACTAATCTGTGGCCGGATTACGCATTATTGTCGACTAGTGCGATTACCTCCCGAACTATTTCAGCGTTTGTTAGCCTCCATATAATGCCCGTAGCTGTCCACAGGACTCAGCACTGACAGGTTTATGCTTTGAGGATACCATTCATAGCCCACAGCAGTAATAACAGCTTAGAAATCAAGTGTTTTGACTGTTTGTTTGCCAAACTGTCTGCGTTCGTGCTTAATTTGCGTCGCACGAACAAAGAGACAGAACAAGCGAGACTTCATTTTTCTTTCGTACAGATATCACAAACAGAAAATAAAAATGAAATAGACAGTTATAATTTTCCTTAAGCCGAATTTCACCAAACTTTTATACATAGAATAAATATTAAATTTTTGAAAGTTTTGCCGTACTAGACCTGTCAGATGTCAATTTTATTCCACCGATAAAAGATTTCGTAAAATCTGCCCTGAGAGAGAGTGGATAAAAAATGTTTTTACTGAGAAATATCCTAAAACCTGGCAAGAGAGTTATGATTTAGTGAGTGAGTTAGAACAAACATCACTAACATCAGAAAATCGATCAATCGGTTCTAAGTTTTAACCACATGTCTGTTTGTAAGTGTGGTTCGTACCTAAAAGGTGTAGAAGGAGGATACAGTTCAAATCTTTCACGTCAAACTAAATATTCCACGCATTCTGGTTGTAGCGCGAAGTATGTAATTGACAAATCTGTTACTGTTGGCTAACCTAGTTTATTTCTCTTCCAAATTCATTCATATAAATATTTCGTCGATCTGACGTCGCCCACCCTTTATTCAAAGGGCTGTCTATTCAAGTGTAAGATTGGACTAGATTTTTGCTAAGATGCAAGGCCTCCAGATTTTGAGTAATATTTACCGTATTTAAGCTACGGTTTTCTCAAAAAGCGGTGATAACGGCTCTGTTACGGCTCTCATTAATATGATGACAGCGGCAAAGATTTAAATCGTTAGATACGCTACCGCGTCAAACGATACTCGCGTTTATGCTTCGTTTTGACATCTCTCCAACAAAAAGTCGCAGTGACTTGACTTGATTGTCATGGAAACGTTTATATGTTAAACGTTTATGTTTCCTCTTCTATGTTCTTACGTTGTTTTTTTTTGTACCTACACAGCTGCGTTACTAATAAGTAAAGTAGCATTTACCTGAAAACATCAGTAGTACATTTTGAGGTTTCCGAGTATTATATTTCATTGTAGTTTGTACAATTGACTTTGGCCTGCACTTGATAGAAGGACTCATTCCTTCAACTGTATCTTGTCACTAGACTCTTTAGGTATCACTTTCTCACAATTAATTACTTTCCTAAAACCTATTAAATAAGTTTGCACAATAAATTAGATTAAATATTGAAAGGTTAAGTTGCAATGTTTACATACAAAATTTCATATGTCATTCAGTCGAACGTCAGTTTGACAGTTTAGAGGCGACATCTGGCGGTCGCCGATTCACAGTTTTAGTTTAATCGATATTCTAACATATTGATTGCTGACCATCGAAATAATATCGTATGGAGCAATCCTTCATAATTTTCAGCTTTCAGTAAAAATTCATAATAAACTAAATAACCGAAAGCGGAAATAAAAGTAGTTTTTTCATTAAGCATAGACATATTTCTAGAAATTTTTAATCTGTGGATTGTCTTTGACATAGGGTGGCCAGAGAGGAGAACATAATCTGCGCGAATGGAGATTATGGGGTAATTAGTTAATTAGACAGGTTTTTGGGATTAGGAATTGAAAATAATTTGTTTGTTGGTCTGGATCATGAAGATTCTTATTGTTGCAGCGTTTAAACGTCACGTTGTGTGGTTGTTAGTGATTTTCAAGAATTAAGTATCTTGGTGTAGTGTTTGTCTGCAGTGATCATCGTCATCATGTGTGTATCATTTTACCTGCAATAAGGGAAATTTTATAAATGCTCCGTCTATTTCCGGCTGATCTCCATGACAGGATGACGATCAGCCTTTTTACATTGAGACGCGCTAAAGACACGACCAAATTCGGGTCCCTGTTTTATAAGGTAAGGATTTGTTGAAATAGTGTTTGGAAGTGGTCTGTGAGCCCTTCTCTGGCTGTTAAAAGGATATTGTCGTGATCCATGAATATTACTTACAGGATTATAATTGCGCACACGCAGACAACTGTCCAGCCAGTCGGCGATCACAGTCAAGTGCTTTCTTCATCAATCAACCGTGAGTATTTCACCCGCTGACTATGGATTCCTCAGTGTTAACCACGGGATTAAAATATTGTTCAAGGGAATGAGCCCAGCCACGTGGGTAACCCTCGTAGCTCCTATAGTTACTGGCTAATGTTCTAGCCTTCTAGATTTCCAAGCCCGGTCACCTCAAGGAATGTTAATTAGTTTTTTTTTATATTAGAAAATTACATTTCAAACGGTTTTTATAAGAACCAGTTATTTACTGTGGTCCGGTTTTCAATAGTGGAAACCGGTCTTCGATTTAAGGATCTTGGGTTCGACATTCGGTGTGCATCAGGAAGTATATGGTTGGACACCGTCATCGGCTCCGGGATCCGGGACCCTTATTGTCCCTGGCGCCCATTTATTATATAGTAACGTTTTATTAATAACTGCAAGGTTATGTATCTAGAACTTTTAATTTATAATAATATTCAATTTTAATTACGGAACAGTACTGGGTTTACCTCCACTCCCCACGCCCATAGCTCTTTCAACTGAAGTTTAAGCTGGCTGGCAATCATCTAAATTATTTAAATTAACCTACCTGTAGATTTCTTATATTCCAAATTTATACCCTTTTTAATATACAGTGTTTGACTTAGTGTGTTGTTTACTTTTATTTAGATACCTAACCACCTACCTAGATTGTCGTAAGAGGCCACAAATTTTAATTTGTAACAGTAATGTAATAGTAATGTATGGACACCTCTTCGCGCGACTAAGTATGGTGTGGGTAAATCTAGCAATTTAAATCTTTGGGCAGCGGGGTTTGACTTTACGGTGTCAAAAACGCTATCTAGGAAAACACACCAACTTTCTTTTTTTCTTTTTTCATTTCAGTGACATCATTCACTAGTAAATTTGCGGACGCTATGTGGGCGGTATCCACTTTTCTAGGAAACTATAGCTTTACCCGGGCTTTGACTCACCGAACTTACAAAGGGACTCACACAGGTGACAAACATGACGGTAGTCGAACTTTTTGTAAATATTGAAGTGCCATATTTACCACCGGCACCCTCACCCTAATTGCGTAACACACTATCAATATCAATCTGAATCATTTTGAAGGAATATCCTTCATTAAGCTAATCCATTGCTTCATAAGTTTGAAAAATGTGTCTTCTCAACAACGTAAACAACGCAATGAATATTGTTGAACTGTCAAAATGAAACCCATTGCTACTGATAGTGTGTTACGCAATTAGCCCGACTAATTGCGTAACTTTCAATCATAATCCGAGAGGTTTGAAACACTCGTCTATTCAACAACGTAAATAATGCACAGAACATGGTTGAACTGTAAATATGAAACCCATTGCGATTAATTTTCATTTTATGTGTGTTACGCAATTACCCCGAGGGTGCGATTTATTAGGTGCTATCTCGAATCCAATAGAAGCTCTATGAATCTATCACAGCACCGACGGCACGGCATACCTATCGGCGCGATTCTCTCGGTCGTGGATGTGGAGATTTGACTTGCACTGGTATTTTTCTTCAATAAAACCTTTTCAAGCGTGCACGTTTTTCAAAAGTGTTTTTTTACAACTAGGGAGGTGTAACTTTTTTATAATAACGATTCGTCGTTATTGGTTTAATTATCTAGTAGATACACCTATCTACTAGATAACTAGACTACAAACCAGTGTCTTACCGGTCACAATCATCTTATATGTTCCCACTGCTGGGACACAGGCCTCCTCTCTGTGAGAGGGAGTGGGCCATAGTCCACCACGCGGGCCCATTGCGGGTTGGTAGATGTCACACGTCTTCGAATTTTTGGTTCTAGGACATGCCGGTTCCGTCACGATGTTTTCCTTCACCGTTTTAATAGTACCTAAATAACTTTTTTTAAAGGATTTTTATTTTACAACTAGCTAATGCCCGCGACTTCGTTCGCGTGAAATTTCACCCTCTTAGGGGTGGAATTTCGAAAAACCCTTTCTTAGTGGATACCTACTCGTCACAAAGAACACACCCTCCAAATTTCATGTCTCTAGGACCAGCGGTTTAGGCTGTGCGTTGATATATCAGTCAGTCAGTCAGGACTTTGAATTTTATATATTATTTAGATTAACCATGTGTATTTCCTACAAAACATTAAAGTTATTTTCTCCACACCTTTCAATCAGAAACTGTTGAAATAAAGCGCTTTTCACACTACACCGCGATTTGTGTGAAAAATGTCCGCTTGTTAGCGAGGAGGGGTTATTTATAGAGGCACTAACAAGATAACCGCGGTAATGAGAAACGAAGCATCCCTTCGCACTACGCTGCAGGTTTTTTTTTATATTTTTCAATATCTCGCATAGAATTCTCGAGTTAATGGTTGCGGATAGAGATTGTCTGGTGTTTACTTAATTAAGGATGCGCTTTGTAGTGGTTGGGGCAAAAAATGTCTGCCATTTAATGTAAAAAAAAGTTTAAGATTATGGTGTATTAAATCAGACATACCGTGAGCAGTCTGCGCCACTATATAATTTCATGACTGGATTATCTTTACAGAATATTAACGATCCTCCTATGGCTCTAGTTGACTGGAGAGAAGAAGAACCTTGAAGGAAAGACACTATGATAACAAAGAATATATACAGAGACAAAGAATCCCCAAAACAGCATTCTGTAAAAATACCCGGTGTAAACTAAAAATACAGGTGGTCTTAAGTGCTACATCATTTTTGACAGTCCCTAGTCAAGGTAAAGTACGGCATAATCATACAATAATCAGCCTTATAATGTTGCTACTGCTCTGGGACACAGGCCAGAACGTGTACGGCCCGCCATTGAAATACTAGTGCTGTGAAACTCTGTGTAGTCATCGGTGATTTGAGTTTGTAACTTTTGATTAGTGTCATGGACGACGCGGAAGGGCCTAAGAGTGCACAGTGATTTAGGGCAATTACCTACCGAAGATGAGGCGTTTCACTGCGATACCTCGAAGTCGCGGTTTAGCTCGCTACCTGGATATCACCTCCATGTAAAACAAATGCAAGCTAATAGACACGCACGCGCATGCCGAAGTATACCTCACTGCGACACATCGCGGGCTGCTTGGGAGTTTAACTCGATACCTACCTCGATAAAGTATTAATTTTATATAGATTTATTCCATTAAACAACGTTGATAATAATGTAAGTTAATTAGAGACTTGATTTGGGAGACAACCCGTAGGACTATAATATTTTTTTTTTTATATCTTTATTTAAGGAGGCAAACTGTTTCTCCTTATTACAGAGCGAGCTAAACTGTGACCGCGAGGTATCGCAGTAAGCCATCTTCGGCATGTCATTACCCTGAGCTGAGTGCACAGTGATGTGAGTGCGGGTTTAGTTTACAGAATAGCAAGACTAAAAAAGCCAGTAACATCAAAACAAACAATAATTATTTGATAAAAACTAAAAAACACAAAACAAGAAAGTGCGCCCAGCTATTTGTTGTACCAGGCCAACATGCATAAAAGAAGGCTTGCGTTACACAACGCAGCGCACAGCAAATGAAACCACATTACTGTGGTGACATTCGCTTTTTATTCCTTATTTTCTTCAGTATTATTTTCTGCATAAAGCTACACGTGTTTTCTATACGTATTTACTTTAAAGTCTTGTTGTTTCTATGTCGGCTTTGTCTCTGATACTTTTGTGAAGTGAATTCCAGTTGGGTAAAGGAAGGAACACACAGGATGTTTGCTCTGTGTTTCTGAATCAACAGATGAAATTCATACGGTCGTATATGTACGGTATTGTTACAATATACGTACCGAATTTATCCCTTTTTCTCATGATATGCAATAAAATATTTTTACTTACATGCTAGTTAAGAATGTCGGTAACAACCGAGATGACGACTAATAGAGAAGTATGGAAAAAAAGACATGTTGCGCTGACTCCAAATAAATTGGCATGAGGGCAGGATAATGATGAAGCAAGTCAAGAATCTATCGGGACAATACTTATTAAAACGTATTTCGACATCTTGAAAAACGTTTTGTAGGATTTCATATAGTGATAGATTAAGCCTTACATATGCAATGCAATCATTTGCAAAGACATCACTAGCCCACCATTAAAAAAAAGTAGTTACAGAACTTTATTAAAGAAAAAAGCAATTCATAAAAGTAATCCATTTACTAGGAACCTACAAAACAAACATTATCCGTCCAGAAAACGGCTATTTAGCTCACAAAGCAACAATTTAACACATGTAAACTTTACGCGACCGTAAAATTACTTTTTATCGTCCCAAAGGCATAAAGTTGAAATTCCAATAAAATAGATTTCCAGCGATATTATGACGACGTGTATTCGTTTAATTTCGCCATTTGTGTGGAGTTTACCCACCACGAGAGGCATTATTGTAAGGGCTATACCCGCGTTTTATATGAAAAAACCAGCCATTTCTATTTCAAATTGCCACTTGTGAACGTCGCGAGCACTTGAAACCAGGGAGAAAGTTTAATATAATACAAACAAGATAGTCCAGGGCCCAACCGATTTTGAAAATTGAATTGAAGATGAATTTTTAGCAGAATGTAGTTGGTCGGAATTTTTTCTATAAATTAACACATAAACATCTATATTTTCAGTGATTTTCTTCGAAATCGAATCATTTTTATTGCAGAAAAAATAAATAACAACGAAAAAATCGGTTTATTACATAAATTTGAGGTTGTGTTGGAAATTAGTAAATACAAAATTTGTAGATATTTTAATTATCTACAACTTATACATTTAATTTTTTCCGATAGAAGGTGTGGTTTAGCCAGAAATCGTAAAAATCAGTATTCACCCCTCAAAACGACTATTTCCCTACTCCTTCCGGGGCTTTCACCAAGTTCTCTCCATTTTTTTTATTTACTTATAATTTATTATCTCAAAAATGTTTGGCCCTGGACTAAGAGGTGTTTAGTATACGTTTTGTTCATCTCCCTTTGTTTTCGTTGAAAGATTAATTCTTTCGATAAATATGACCGAATGGAAAGTCGATTTCCATTGATCTTTTGTGTTCATTGTTATTTTGGATACGGTTTGTTTGGTGACAGCGTGATAGCAGGGATTACAGGGAACCCACATTAGGTTAGATAACGCTACCCATATAAACTGCCGGGAAATTCGGAAAGAACATAATTTACTTATAATCCCAACATTTTCCTTTATTATAATAGCAGACCACTCAGTGAGTCCTTCTAGAGATCTTAGGGAATTCTTCTTTTCATTACAGAGTCAAAACCAGCTGTTCCTTACATTTATGTTCGCACAACTCGTCAAATGTGGGCAACAGCTGATTTTGTTTTCGCGATTTCAGGTTTGGTCCCATAGTAAAAGTTGTTCTTGATGAGTACAAATTACAATCTCCCATTTCGGTTTATCGCATGTTTTCACTTTCACCCAGTGTTTTTGTTTCAATGATACGAAAAGCAGGCTTCTTGAAAAAATACAGATTAATTCTTCCCGGAAAGGTTGATGTATGAAAAATTCAAGTTGATCTTTGCTTAAGCACAAAGCCCACTCACCGGCAAGTTGTATGGACGCCGCCGTGTTAAGTTAGGATGAGCACACACGGTGTCATGGAATTAAAAAAAGAATACAGATTTTACAGTAGGTACTAATTTCTTAGTGACTGCACTGATGCCCAGAGGTTTGATAAGTTTTGGTCGCTGAGATGAGATTGTGAATAGATTTTTAACGCTTTAAATACAGGAATTTGCCGTCGCTCCATGTAAAATTCTATGGTATTCAGCTGCATCACCGCCGGTTAGACTGGAAGCCGACCCTAATATAGTTGTGAAAAGTCTAGGCAGATGATGATATTATTTTTGTCACAACGAAAGTTGATGTTACAGACGTAACATCAACACCTCGGAAATTGTTCCTCAGATTTGTGCCCGGCTGCTAGCAATAGATTTATAGAGGTATGAGGAACAGGGTGTAAAGTTCACACATACTCTATAGAAAAGGGAGTATCCTCCGACCAGACGGGTGTTGTGTCTGGCGGGCAACTGCCCGATGATTCATGTCGGCCCGTTGTATAAATGCTAGTTCCAAGGTAAACTCAGCTTGCGAGATGCAGGATTTTGCGTGACGTCAGTATGACGCGCTCTTCGCATGTGGCGTTGTAGATACCGCTACAGATTGATTTTATTTTTTATCATAAATGTTTTTATCGTCACCACTTCGGAACTCTTTTAATTCAGACGTTGTGATTCCCACTTAAACATTATAAACCAGTTCTTGTGGTCAAACCTAAACATGGCAATTATTTTTTTAATGTTTCGGTCCCCTCCCCTGATGTTTTTTATCAGCCTCTGTTCTCGGTTGTTTCCGTGCCCACCCATTACAACAATCCCATAGAAAACTAAAAGAGATTTTCATTCAGTATTTCTATTATTCCGCAAAACCAAAAAAGCCACAGTGAACCATCAGCTTAAAATGTAACCCAACATAAGCGGCCGACAACAGGTGTTATGTGATAATGACTAAACAGCCTTTGAATTTGTAATGAACGCAATGAGTACGGGGTGGCGGGCGCCATGGGGCCTTTGTGACGTCACTGGCTCGCGGCACAAAATAGATAGGTGCAGAAGGTCAGCTTGAGCGAAAACGCACGCACACATAGACACGGTTCACGTACAGCAAGTTCCAGTCGCGAATGGTATTTGACCGAGCTAAGAGATTATTCAACGTCGTTAAATTTTGCCGTCTGTACATGCTATGGCTCAGTTCCTGAATTCAGACAAGTGTATATAATCGTATTCAGCAAGTTAGCCTATTAAAAAGTTACATAATTAGAATGAACTTATCGATTTCGTCCGTCTCTCTCGCACTTAAATCTGCAGATTTATTCAGTAACTAGTTTAGTGTGCTTAGTGTGTACAGAATGTAATCCGATCCAGCCTGTCCCTTGCTGCCCTCCCCCAGCGACGCGCTAAGCCGAGATCTGTACACACACACCACCACAGGGGGGCCTTAGCGAGTACTTGCTTAGATTTTAAGCCCTTAGGCCTTAATTTATTGAGGCACCCACAGGCAAGCCCTGTTAATCAGCCGACAACCTTCTAGGATGTCATATATATATATATATTTTTTATGTGTACACGTACAGAAGCTATCCTAACAAGCCTAAAAACACTACTAAATTCAGACGACCAAATTTGGCCCAGTGGAATATCCCCTTTAGACCAAGGTCTCCGTACCTACGCGTATACAAGGTCCTACTAAAATAGATGGACAAATTTTAACACAGCGCACAGTTCGTCTAACAAAAGATATCCAAGCAAAAAAACACTGATTAAAGTGATTTTATTTTGACCTAAAATAATAAATTTCCGGCACATTAGTGTATTTTCATTAGCTGATTATTCTTCTTGTAAGTATCTATGGGTTTTTCTTATACATTTTTTTACCGTCGTCCTTATTTTGGTGGTCTGAATGATTTTTAAAAGTTTGTCCACCTATTTTAATAGGATCTTATATAAGAGCATGCGCTTGTTTTCGCTCGTTGTATGAAGACGACCTTCTGTACCCATTTATTTGCTCGCAGCAAACTCGTAGCCTACTAAGGAAGTACATCAGCAACTTAATTGTGGGTAGGTAATGTACTTGGGACACACTTGATTTTTTGCTGGAGGTACTACAATGGTTTATCGATTAAATGTTGAGAATGGTATAAAAGGAGATGGAGTTTTTTATTCTCGCCTGAAATAGTGCATGAAATTGGATGAGCAAAGTGGGATCTAAGTAAATACCACCTCCTGTGTCATCTTTTTCAGAAGGATTTTTGTATGGTAGGTATATGAGGAAATATGTCAAACTTTGTAAAAAAGGGTAGGTACCTACTATAAAAAATTGTGAGTATTTAGAAGACAGAAAGCTTGGGATTGAGCTGTTTGCTCTGCTAAGCCTGGTGATAAAACCATAAAACTTGACATTTCATCATCAATAAATACTACTTTTTAGACACATTGCACACGATAAGCCACGGACCCAATGACGAAATGACGTGAATATATATATTTTTTTAGTAAAGTATTATTTTACTTTAATTATTGTGAGTATGAGGACTATGTGGGTATTCTTTTTCTTTCTCGTGTCTAAACACACTATGTCGAACGTACGCGGCTGAAGTTCGGCATGATTTCGCCTGCAATGCTATATAATAACGCAACGTAATTTCGGCATAATGTGTCATCAGTAGGTAATTCAAATAGCATTGCAGGCGTAATCATGCCGAACTTCGGCAGAGAGATAGATTGCATTCCGGGGAAGGACATAGAATAGTTTTTATCCCGATATTCCCACGGGATCGACACTTATGCGGCTGAAACCGCGGGGCGCTGCTAGTAGGAAATACCGACGTCATCTAGCTTACTTTTCTATGACGTGTAAAAGTGATTCCGGCGTCCTATTTACAGAGTAAACAATTTCTTTTCTTCCATTTCATTTCATCAGGTGAATGGCGCAGTACCTACCTTTAACTCGGTTTGATTTTTTTGCTCTTTTGGCTTAGGTTCTCTTAAATCTCATGATCTGCTAAAATAGTTGCTCCACCGAGCCTGTTGGTAGCCCTGAAAACCTTCTTTTGATAAGAAAAGAAGGTTTTAGAAGTTATTATGTTGCTAATAACTCTAAAAGCCAGCGAAGTGCAAGTGAGACTCGCACACGAACGGTTCTCTCCCACAAGGCAAAAAACGCCAAAAAAAAAACACGTTTCTTATATTCAAAATTGTTGTTATAACAGCTATAGAAATACACACCCTGTGAAAATTTCAACTGTCTACCTATTACGGTTCATGAGATACAGCCCGCTGACAGACGGATGGACGAAATGACGGACGGACCAACAGACAGAGGAGGCTTTGTACCGTTAGCACCCTTAGTATAGAAAAGTATTGACATAACTTGATCTTCTGTCTCCATAATATTCAAAGTGCGTATCGCGACTCATGTAAGAACATTATAAAGATGATGCGTGTTACATAATTTACATTATGATTAATTCTTCATGGATTATGACGTGTTAGCGACGATGTTGTTCTCATAATGATTACACGACGCGCTGCTTATTAGTGAAATGTATTCATACTTGGTTACTGTTAAGTACTTAATCTGTACTGATACTTGCTTCTGTGTTTGGTACAGATGGTATAAGTCGTCTTTTAGTCGCTCTGTACATGTCAGTGTCATGTGGCACAAGTACCTGCCTAAAGGAAAAAATTCTAAAAGTTTAAATTTGTAGTTACAAACAGTCACGCCTGCTTTGTACAAAACCCTCGGTGCGCGAGTCCGACTCGCGGTTGACTGGTTTTTTACATATAAACGTACTGTGTGCAGTCACAAAGAAAAAAATATTAAAAGGTTTTCAACCCAAGTGGGTTGCCAACCCAGTGGGTCTTTTTTCGATATAAAATATATTAGAATCATAAACAACCAGATACAAAAAATATAGTAAGTTCACCGAAAGAAAATATAGTATTAAAAGGAAAAGTCTTTAAAGACAACGTGTAAGGTATGCTACCCACAATCATTACTAACAAAAGCTTAGTTTTGTTTTTTTTTTCACTTACTATCAAATAATGCGCTTGTAATAGCCGCAAATGGTACGGATTTTGGTAAGATCAGACGGATCTGAAGGTAGTACGGTTGGCACCCCAAACTGCTGTGAGCTTTAATACCTAGAAAAGAAAAATAACTTTTTAAGAAAATCTTATTCACCACTATTAAGTTGGTTTTACAAAGTAATCTATTTACATCACAACTAAATCAATCTACTCGTAAATCATCAAAGCTAAAGTCTAAAAATAAATTCAATTCGTCAGCACGAAAATGAAGTTATAAATAAAAAGAAAGCTCAGGTACTCAGCAAAATGAGGGCATTTCAAAGTTGACGTTTCGCATATTTTAATTTACATATTTTATAATGTTGATGCGACCCAGCTCGTATGTAAATGGGTTTACCTAAATTACCACATAGAGAAAAATTTACCATAACTCATAGTGGGACAACTTTTTCCATTTCCCCTAATAGCACACACCAGCGTACTTACACCTCAAGCATACCCGTTAGAATTCAATAGTTAATAGGGCCGGACTAGATAGGGCGAAGGGTGCAATTTTGGAAGTTTCGGAACGTTAAAACAATGCTTAAAACTAGAAAATACTTGGGCGCACAAGATAAATGTTACGTTGCCGTGGGTTCATCCATTATTTGGTTTTGTTATACCTATTTTTAGGTTCATTTATCTGTATTTTAAAAATCTAGTAAACTGACATATCGATTATTGAGAACGATTATTTATGTGGCAACCACCAAGCGGTGACGGTTGACAAAGTGGTCAAGGAAGGCGCGATGCGGCAATCGATTGGTTTTGGAGCGAGCTAAGGGTCGGATAAACTAAAGTAACAGAGTCCAGAATTCTAAATAATTATTGTAGCTGCTTGATTGTACCTAGTTGTAATGATTGTTGGATTGGAGTAACTAAATAGTATATATATTTAATTATCTACCTAAGAAGTTTATTTAATTACACTATTTAACCATTTAAAATACTGATATTCAGCTAGCATCAGATTAGACTGGAAGCCAACTCCAACATAGTTGGGAAAAGGCTAGGCAGTTGATTATGGCATTTAGTTACGGTTTTCTAACGGAAAACCAATCATTCGGAATGTGAGAGGTAGACTTTCCGACTCGGATTATTATCCAAAAATGACAAAATACCTTTTGCCTTAGCCACACACTTCTAACTACACATTGCAGCTATACAGCCACAACACCTCCTTACTTTGCACCACATCTAAGTCACTAAATCCGACCCTGTATATTACTAGCAAGATGTCCTCGCCAAGGGAACAAAAACTATTTCTCGTAATATCGAATGTGCCATAAAACGCGATAGGAAAGCTATTGCTTATCTCAAAGCGTCCCGTGGGCGATTCACAGGACAATGTCACCCGACCTTGATGCCCCCAAATTATACACAGTGTTCTCTGTGTCAAGACACTGTGACGGGTTTCTTGTGATCCCACGTAGACAAGCTAGAGTTGACAACACTTGTGTAGGTTTTCAAAGGAAATGAAAATATGAAAGGTGAATGTGTCACTGCTTAACTTTGTAAACAAATTGACATTTAAAAGGAAATTCTAAGTTTGTAGCAAGTTTAAAAACATCTATCTCTACAGTACCAATTGTTTTTACATCATTTAAATTATCTATCCAAAATATTAGGGCAAATTATCAAAAAGGGAATAATCTAATGGTCCCTCTTGCAACGAAGGTCGCGGAGGATAAGACTTCACCTACTGAAAACCAATCGATGGCCGTCTTCAGAAAATTATGCAAAAGGGTTCCGAGTTCTCCATTGAAACGCACCAGTGAGCATCTAAATTGTCGCTTCCGGCACCCTTTCTTTACTTAAAACAGCACGTGACTAACATTACGCTGTCCCCTCTCAGAATAGGTTAGTAAAACTAGTTCATATAACAACCAAGCAAATTGCATCGGTAATCTATACATACAGTCAAACGCCGACCTCATCTAGTTTTTATTAAAAATAATATGATTGACGTGTAAAAGTCTGTTTAAAATGTCAAAATAACAGCTTTTTACTAAATGCATATTATTATGAAAGTATATACGGTACATAAAAAAAGAAAACAATTTTTTTTTAATTTTGTCTGTCTGTTTGTTCCGGCTAATCTCAGAAACGGCTGGACCGATTTTGATAAGATTTTCACCACGGCTTTCACTGACAGATAGCTGATGTTATAATGCGTAACTTATGCTAGCTCTTAGTTTAGAAATATAATTAGGGTTCCGTAAAAAAAAACGGAATGCACGCGAACGAAGTCGCGAGCACAGCTAGCAGTCTAATTAATCCTGAAAATACATGTATTCAAAGTGACGGGGCAACAATCACAATAAAACGTATATTCTTTACATAAAGCAATGTTGGCCATTGTAAAGATGATAAATGTGTACAAAACCTTGGTGTAAAAATATTTATGAGGACAAACGGTAGGATTACGATTGGTTAGTCTTCAAATGGTCAACTTTAGTATCAGGACAAAACACAGGGATTTACGAATAATCACACCGGTAACACCGCCTCTTTAGGCCTTTCTTTTTTGGGTTGGCTATGTTATTGATAAGCCGTTTCATGTTGTTTATGAATCTAGAGACAAAGTTCTTGTCGCGGTAACTTAAGGATCACCTCCTTCTGCGAAGCAGTCATGCTAGCGAAGGAGGTGGCGGGACGGCTCAGGGAGAGAGCCTCCCGTCCCAGCCACCGCGGGAGACGCTCCGGGCGTCGGGAGCCGCGCGACGACTCCCGGCCACCGTAGGCGCGGGCCTGCGGGCGGAGAGTAATGGGTAGCTCACCGTCCGATCAGGACCAGGCCCGTGCCGGACGGCGCGTACGTGTTCCACGCGCGCCTCAAAGAGATGTCAGCATCGAGGAGGGGCCCCATAGGGCCGAAGCCTGCCGGGTCAGCGGGATTGTCCGAAAGGGTTACCGCTGGCCCGGAACATAAAGGGCTAAGGAAGGAACACGGGTGGGTTTTAGTCAGTAAGAGTCTGACACTCCCTTCCGCTCCACCCAGAGCGGGAGATGATTTCCCATCCGCAAAAAAAAAAAAAAGGCTCCTTCAAACAGGCGCGACACGAGCGGGGTCTTTGTGTCGCGCGCGATTATATCGCGTGTCGCGCCTGTTTGTAGGAGCCTTTAATAGGGGACGGGGCCTGCGACAAATTTGAAAAATAGGTATTTGAAGAAACTATTGCCGTCGCCTTACCTCAAGCCTTCCCCCGTAGTGTGTGATACACAGACAGCTGCAGCTCAGACCGAAATTATCACAAAAAAATTGACGCGATCGACGTTTCGTATTAACCTTTTTCTTTTCGAAAACTGAGCCGATTCAATTATTTTTTACATTAACATTTAAAGAAAGAGTATGTTTAGGTTCCTGTCATTTCTTTTATGTTAAAAACTTGTCTAATTTGTCTTGTAGTCCTCTAATCACGGCGGTAAAAATAGGGCATTTTTTGTAAATTTTAGAGCTTCATATTTTCTATACTAATTAGTTGCTGAAAAAAAGAAAATGACAGGGACGTGATTACAGCAGACCTTGATTTTATGAAAAAAAAAATTGAAAAAAAGGGGAATACATTTGTATGGAGAATCGCACGCCCTGTTCCCCTTAATCCCTTCAGGTAGCCTTATTAGACAGGATTTTAGGACATTATTCATGAAAATATTATAAGACTAGCAGCGCCCCGCGGTTTCACCCGCATAAGTGTCGATCCCGTGGGAATATCGGGATAAAAAGTAGCCTATATTAATTATTTATGTATATAATAATTAATGTTAATCCAGGGTGTCAGCTACTTCCATACAAAATTTTATCAAAATTGGTCCAGCCGTTTGAGCGTGAAGAAGTAACAAACATATAAACACACCCCCACACACACAGTCACATACTTTCGCCTTTATTAGTGTGATTAAGTATGGATTCTTTTGTCATAAATAAGATTTTATTAGCTTGACTTGTGTCACTTTGTCACATCAAAACACGAATTGCTACATCGTTGGTCTATTGGTCGCAAGCGCGACCGCTAAGAATGAGATCCTGAGCTCGATTCCCGGGTCGCGTTCAAAGTGTTTTTGGGTTTTTCCATCTGAATTTCTGAGTAGCAGCCCGGAGTCTGGATTTGAGCCCGGTTGATGGCAATAGGCTCGCCCCCTGTTACTTGGGACTTAAACATAACTGGCGAAATGTGAGGGTACTATAGGTACCTACACCTCTGCTTACCTCTTCGGGAAATACAGGCGCCATGTTATACTATGTATAACTAATTTAAAAAAAACTTACATCAAGTTTATCTATAAGAAAAGTTAACAACATGCCTTGAAAAGCAACATGCTTTTTTTTCTCTTTTTTCGGATCGTGTATCTTAAACAATATTTGCATGCCGTAAGGTAAAATGTACTGGGAATCTCCACAAAATAACCATATTATATGTATACCTACATTTTTGGCAAATAAATGATTTCTATTTTCTAAAGCTCACTTCTCCGTATTACGGAGTATCGGCTAGGTTTGGGCGTCCTTGTTGCCAATTTATTTTATTTTACGAGGGCAACTTGCGATAAGTGGTGCGGCACGTGATCCGACTGATCTATGGCGTCCTCATCGACCGGTGATGTGGGACTTCATATTCTTAGGAGTTACCGGCTTACAACTTGACAAAAAAAACAACGAACTTCTAAAAAAATATTGCAATGAGAAAAATTACTTTAACTTCATAAGTCGGTGCCAGAAAACGAAAATACAAAACCAAACACACCAATTTTTTTTTTTTTTTTTTGTAAATACATTTTATATTTTTCAGGTTTCAGTTCTGGTACCTACCCCACACATATTAGTATACCACTACTTGTTATGTAAGCAACAGTGATAAAGAGTTTTATAACAAACAAACTGGAGAACTGCCCAAGCAAAGTTAACAAAATCGAAAAGAGCGGAAGGGAGTGTCAGACTCTTACTGACTAAAACCCACCCGTGTTCCTTCCTTAGCCCTTTATTTTCCGGGCCAGCGGTAACCCTTTCGGACAATCCCGCTGACCCGGCAGGCTTCGGCTCTAAGCCCTTCAATTTATGCTGACATCTCTTTGAGGCGCGCTTGGAACACGTACGCGCCGTCCGGCATGGGCCTGATCCTGATCGGACGGTGAGGTACCCATTACTCTCCGTCCGCAGGCCCAGTAACAGTGGTAACTTGCAGTATTCATCATCACTAGCCTTGCCTTGTTCCACCCTACCGTTCCACTGCTAAGTATCCCAGAAGAGTATACCAGAAGGGCAATTCTCGTAAAAGAACGTTCACAGTCTGATCTCGGTCTCAATCTGTCAAAAATACCTCTAATTACCCTACATTTTGACAAGTTTTTGACATTTGTTCGTCGCCGTTTTATTACGAGAATTGGCCTTCGGGTCTTACCCGCAATCTTTGGAAAGTCAACCATTTTGAAATAATCACCTTCTCACAAAAACGGTGTTTTATATTTAGGCCTCATAATTCAATAACAAAAATAGCTTAAGTATATTTATCAAAGAAATATCATTAATGTCAAATTTTTATGAATAGGGAGGTTAATGAGTCTTGCGAAGGTTCATAAAGGTGGACTCTGAACATTTGTACTATTTATTCTGTGTCTGAACTCTGAAGATAGGATAATCAATGAATAGTATTTATTTTGCGTGCGAATTTATATAGTAAAATGTACTCGTACATTATTAGCCTGAGTATCTATATAAAACCGAATGATAATGCGCTAACGTCCCAAGCGGCATACGTTTATTTTAAAGCGCGAATTCACGATCCGCATTGCGTCATGTGGATCGTCCACTTACCTACAGTTTATTACTAACAGTACAGTATGAATACATTTTGACCTCATTGGGCTACCAAAGTGCAGACTGCTGCCCGGAGTCTAGGTATGTGCCTGGTATGACAATAGACTGTTCCCTTATTATGTGGAAATAAAGGTTGTACAATACACATCTGCCTACCTCTTGCGGCAATAGAGGCATGATGTTTTCTGATATAAGGAAACCGTTATTTTCATTATAGGTATCATAAACGTATCCTGGAATGAAATGGAAATGTGCCTGTAATTTAACAAATAATTTTTAACATATGAATAAAAAACTTATCTTGTTGAGTTTTTGCGTGTTTGCGTGCAAAGTGTGTTTGCTCTCGTACGAATGTATAAAATTTTCTGTAACATCAATTTTAGATGTGACAAAAATAATATATTGAGCAAATGATACAAAATGTTTGCCCAATTCGTTTGCTAGTGACACGGAGCGACGAGACGCCTCGGAGGCCACTGCTAGATGCGGCACTGCCAACTCTCAACACTTTTCATACATAATAAACGTGGCACCGTTTACTCGCACTACGACACAGATGACACATTCTGCTTCTTCTTCGTGTCGCAGCATAGCATAGTCAGCCTATACTGAGGCCCTTCTTTTCCATTGGGCACTCTGGACAAGTGTCCAGGGCCCCGCGATCTTCGGGGCCCCGGCCTGCTCTCATAAAAAAACATTATTTGCAGCCGTAGTATGATTTAAAATAAATCTCTAACCCCCCAGTTATGAAATATTAGTATGTTTCTCCTATTGTCTCTTATCCACACAGGGGCCCGTGAAACTTATGTGCCCAGGGCCTCCAATAGGTTAAAGACGGCCCTGCCTATACTGTTCCCACTGCTGGGACATAGGCCTCCTCTCTGTGAAACGGAGTGGGCCATAATCCACCACACGGGCCCAGTGCGGGTTGGTAGATGTCACATGACTATGAATTTTTGGTTCTAAGACATGCCGGTTTCCTCATGATGTTTTCCTTCACCGTTTTGTAAGCAGTGGTGATGAAATAATTTAGACAAAGTAAAGCGCCTGTCTGGGTTCGAACCTACGACCTATAACTCGTAAGGCGCGGCCGTTACCACTGGGCCGCCATTCCTCTTGTTCCTGGCATGACGAAATAACCTTAGAATAATAATAGGTTCAATTACGGGCCACAACCTCCTTAACAAACATCTTTTCAACATAGGCGCCACAGACAGCCCCCTTTGCAGGGGCTGCCTTGACGCCGAGGAATCAGCCGCCCACGTCATCCTGGAATGCGAGGCCGTGGCTTCTCAACGAGCAGAAATCCTCGGAACAATGAGGTCGCTCCGCGAAGCCTGCGAAGCTCCCAGGAAGCTTCTGTGCTTTTGGGCGGAGCTAGGCTGGCTCTGTTAGCCAGAATCCCCACGCACAATGGACCGAATGAGAGTCTAAGTGCGGAAAAGGGAGTCCCATCATCATCATCATCATCCTGGCATGACGGATAATTCAATTTTGTTGGCTTTGCCAAAACTTTCCCACTTCCACGGCGTTATCAGTGGAAGCGCAGAGGTCATTTTGGCTGCATGTTTTGGGATAGGAGTTGGAGCATAGTTTGTGACACAACACAAATCCACACCCTTCTGCTGTTCCGTCGAGGTGACGGGGACTTTACGAGGTTCTACTTACACCTTCCCACTTCGGTTCGGAGACGTCTGTTTCAATGACGCATGACGAAACTGACGGTTGTGTATGGCGAAGATGACAGAAGTGGTGCGCTAAACGCAGTGTCGGCGCCACGAATTTCGTTAGTGCTGCCGTCTCTAGACACTGCAGCTGTGTTTCCCTACTCTGCCGCTAGAAACTATAAATGATCTTTAGTTTCATTGATTTAGGCTGTGCGCAGAACAGAGTCAAGACTGTCTTTCAGACGAAGTTCCTACAATACGACTGACGTAACTTGGCGAGCCTGAACATAGGCACTAAGAACTTTCGCGCATGTTCTCTCACTCGCACTCGCCTCATACCACCATTCGATTCCTAAAAAATCTTACTGCGCAGGCTTCTGCACAAAGTTCAGGCCCGCCAAGTTACGTCGGTCGTATTGTACATAGGAACGAGATTTTGTCTTGGCAATGACAATGACAGCAGTCACTGTGGCCGTTATCTGGCGGTTTGGTTTTGGTTTTACCGCTCTGCTTACATAATTTAGAACTGAAGAATCTCTGAATACTTCCAGAGATTCTACTCAAAAATAACCGTTTTGTTGCAGACAACAAAAAGAACGTTAAAAATATTTAACGAACTTTTTGTTTCCCATGAGAAGAAGCTTTTTACGCCCCCATACACACCTACAGTACGCTGAGGTAGGTGAACGAAGGGATGTGATGAAACGCTTGTAACGAAACCATAGCGCGATTCAGAAAAAGGTACAACGCCATCTATCGAACAAGGAGGTAAACATTAATTATTTTTTTTGCATCATGCTTTATTAATTAAAGTCAAAATTTCGTAAGAAAACACCTAGGCCTTCGTAAGTACCTACACACCTCTTTTTTGGGGTTCCGTAGTACCTACAAGGAACCCTTATAGTTTCGTCATGTCCGTCCGTCTGTCTGTCGGAGGTTTTGCCAAGAGACCGTTAGTACTAGAAAGCTGTAATTTTGTAGGAGTGTGTATATTAATTACACCGACAAAGTGGTAAAATAAAATTTTGGAAAATATTTTTTTTTTAGGGTAGCTCCCCTACATGTGAAGTGGGGATGAATTTTTTTTCGTCGTCTACCCCATCGTGTGGGGTATCGTTGAATAGGTCTTCTAAAAAATGACTTCGAGGTTGCTAAAATTAATTTTCGATTTAATGCTCCATTTACGAAATATTAAACTTTAAAGTGCAAATTTTTGTTCCAGTAGGGCGTCCCCCCCCCCCCTCTAAAACCTAAACTGCTGGCTTGAAAAATCTGGAAAAATTCACGATCACAGTGCATTTCATGAACTTTAAAGGAAAACTACACGGAAGACATCCCGGATATCGACCAATGCGAGATTAGGGCGGCTCTCGAGCAGCTAAAGAACAACAAGGCACCTGGGGATGACGGAATAACGACAGAGCTCCTTAAAGCGGGCGGGGCTCCAGTCCTGAAAGAGCTAGCGAGTCTCTTTAATTCCGTTATCCAAGAGGGTACAACGCCCGAGGCGTGGAGCAGAGGTGCGGTGGTTCTGTTCTTCAAAAAAGGTGATAAATCCTTGCTGAAGAACTATAGGCCCATCTCACTTCTGAGCGACGTATACAAGCTGTTCTCGAGGGTCGTCACGAACCGTCTCGCCAGGAGACTTGACGAGTTCCAGCCGCCAGAACAAGCCGGTTTTCGAAAAGGCTTCAGTACCGTAGACCACATTCATACTGTTCGACAAATTGTACAGACCGAGGAGTACAATCAGCCGCTGTGTATGTCATTTGTGGACTACGAGAAGGCCTTCGACTCCATCGAAATATGGGCAGTTCTGGCCTCTCTACAACGATGTCGAATTGACTGGCGCTACATCGAAGTGTTGAGATGTTTGTATGACGCTGCAACGATGACTGTCCAGATCCAGGATCAGAAAACCAGCCCTATCCAACTGCTCAGGGGGGTGAGACAGGGGGATGTAATATCCCCTAAATTGTTTACCAACGCTTTGGAAGACGTCTTCAAGACGCTGGACTGGACTGGACAGGGTATCAACGTGAACGGCGAGTATATCTCACATCTTGCCATGACATCGTCATAATGGCAGAGACGCTGGAACAGCTAGATCAAATGTTGCACAGTCTAAATGGAGCCTCCCGGCGGGTTGGCCTCGGCATGAATTGGAAATGGACAAGACAAAAGTCATGTACAATTCCCACGTCTTGCCGAGTCCAATCCACATCGAAGGGTCGCTTCTCGAAGTTGTGAAGGATTATGTCTACCTTAGGCCAAGTCATCCAGCTCGGTAGACACAACTTTGAGAAAGAGGCCGACAGGAGGATCCAGTTGGGTTGGGCAGCATTTGGAAAACTTCGCCAAGTCTTCTCATCGCCTATCCCGCAGTGTTTGAAGACTAAGGTCTTCAACCAGTGAGTCCTGCCCATCATGATATACTAGTGCTGAAACGTGGACACTGACGGTCGGGCTGGTCCACAAGTTCAAGGTCGCTCAGCGCGCTATGGAGCGGGCTATGCTCGGAGTCTCTTAGAAGGATAAAATCAGGAATGAAATTATCCAGAAAAGAACCGGAGTTACCGACATAGCTTACAGAGTAAGCAAACTGAAGTGGCAGTGGGCTGGCCATGTCTGTCGAAGGACCGATGGCCGGTGGAGCAGACGAGTCCTGGAGTGGAGACCGCGTATCGGCAAGCGTAGTGTGGGACGCCCCCCAGCTAGATGGACGGACGACCTAAAGAAGGTGCTGTGGCGCAGTCTGGGAGAGGCCTATGTCCAGCAGTGGACTGCGATAGGCTGAGTTGATTGATAGGAAAATTATAGCGGTTAAGATAACTTTATTAGTTTAGCAGTAATAGTCGTTGAACTTGGGTGTTGGATAATTTTGTACCAAATACAAAATCCTTAGCAATAATCCTGTAAACTGACTAAGATGAAGAAGTTGCTTGTTTATAACGGGTAAAGACTTGCATTGAAAAACAAAATATGAACTCTTTTTTTTATATCAGAATAAATAACAACAGAATCGTACTACATTGTGAATGCGGGCTACTACGGAACCTTACACTGTGCCTGGCCCGACACGCACTTGGCCAGTTTTTTTATCATTTTAGTAATCTGAACAGAAATAAAAAGGCGACTTCTAAGAGAAAATTGTCGCCAAAATTATTGCTGTCACAAGTTATCTGGGGATCGTGCAATGGGTGTGTATTTATGTTTTACCTTCTCGGATCGAAATGGAAATGTACCTACATGTAATTTCACAAATCATTTTTGACATAGGAATAAAACACTTATCTTGTCTACTTTTATTTAGCTATCGGTAGTAACATTTAATTTGCAATTTTAGGCGGCACGGTTGGCGCAGTGGTTAAGCGATTGACTGCTGCGCTGCGTGTCGCGGGTTCGATTCCCGCACGGAACAAATATTTGTATGACCTACAAGTAGTTGTTCCGGGTCTGGCTGTTTGTGTATGTGAGTTTAAATGTTTGTAAACGCACCCACAATACAGGAGAAATTCCTAGTGTGGGGCAACGTTTTAATTAAGAAAAAAAAATTTTTGATTCGAGCCCAAAATGTCTTTTCTCTCGTAGGTATGTATTAAACTTTCTGTAACATCAACTTACGTTGTGGCAAAAATAATATCGTCATCTACGTAGCCTTTTCACAACTATGTTGGGGTCGGTTTCCAGCCTAACCGGCGCGGATGCAGCAGAATACCAATATTTTACATGGAGTGACTGCCTATCTGACCTCCACAACCCAGTTACTATGTATGTATGTATTATGATTATAACATAATATTTTAATAGGGGTGTTTGGAAGGGGAATACCCAAATATTCCGAAATATTTTATTCCGAATTTCGAAGTTCCGATTTTCAAAAGTCCGAATTTCATAATACCTAAGAATTATAATGTTTAATATTAAAAATCACGAAATTTATTTTACCGAAAGTCATAAATGCGATTTGTTTGTTTTCCGATTTTAATATGTTCGAAAAATCAAATGCTCGATGGGTTCTCGGTCCGAAAAACGACATTCCGATTTTAAATTTTCCGAATAACCTGCTAAAATTAGGATTCTGATTATTATAATATTCAGTTACGTATATAAATTCAAAATCTTTATGTAACGTTTAATGTAACTTCTTATTCTTAACGATTTTAGGATGAACTAGTTTCGCCTAGGCCAAACGAGTTCTCCCTACACGCGATAGGACAAACCCTTCGGGTGACATCGGTTGCATGGTTGCGGTCGGCCGATAGGCGACGTAGGATGCAACAGCGAGCGAAGGGTACCCCGAGGTTCGGTTTGGTTAGGTTACTTTCCCCCCCGGTGGGTTCCCGCATTGTCGAGGCGGGGGGGCTCAGTAGCCGTGGCTTGGACACCCACGGTGAAGCGAAGAGGAACCCGAGGAGGGGCCGCTCGTCAGGGCTTTTGCCGACAAGCCGACGACGTAGCGGCCAACATGTAGGTTGCGGTGCCGCTTGGGCGACATCGCAACTGAGGCGGGCCACGATGTCGTACCGGAGGCATCGCGGCTGAGGGTTGGAGGCCGCGGCGGGAGAGGAGTGCCGGTATTACGGTGCGCCGCTCTCCCTACCTTCCGCGGCCTTGACGGGGTCGCCACCGTTCGATGGCGGACGCGGTGGGGCCGCAGGGGAAGAGGAGTGTTGGTATGTACTCTCCCTATCCTCTGCGGCCGAAAATTGGCAGGCGGCGGGGCCAATGACCTGACCCGTCGCAGGGGGACCAAGGGTGGCAGAGACGGGGTCGTCTGGCGCCCATGTGCTGGTTTGGTCCCTGGGGTGGTCACGGCGTGCTATGTGTTCTGGTGCGCCGGTGATGGGGAGTACTCCCCGGAGGAGGGTCCGGTGACGGACAGCCGCGGCGGGTTCACGGATGAGTGCTAACGCGTGCTCGTGTTCCCGGCATAAGCGGCAGAGGAGGACACCGTGGAGTTTTAGTGGGTTAGAGTCCCACATAACTGCACTATCTCCCCGTGGTAGTGCAGAATGCATGAGCATTTCTCCACGTAAAAAAAAAAAAAATGGTTAGGTTACTTTCCCCCCCGGTGGGTTCCCGCACTGTCGAGGCGGGGGGGCTCAGTAGCCGTGGCTTGGACAACCACGGTGAAGCGAAGAGCGAAGAGGAACCCGAGGAGGGGCCGCTTGTCAGGGCTTTTGCCGACAAGCCGACGACGTAGCGGCCAACATGTAGGTTGCGGTGCCGCTTGGGCGACATCGCAATAGAGGCGGGCCGCGATGTCGTATCGGAGGCATCGCGGCTGAGGGTTGGAGGCCGCGGCGGGAGAGGAGTGCCGGTATTACGGTGCGCCGCTCTCCCTACCTTCCGCGGCCTTGACGGGGTCGCCACCGTTCGATGGCGGACACGGTGGGGCCGCAGGGGAAGAGGAGTGTTGGTATGACGTTGGCCACTCTCCCTATCCTCTGCGGCCGAAAATTGGCAGGCAGCGGGGCCAATGACCTGACCCGTCGCAGGTGGACCAAGGGTGGCAGAGATGGGATCGGCTGGCGCCCATGTGCTGGTCTGGTCCCTGGGGTGGTCACGGCATGCTATGTGTTCTGGTGCGCCGGTGATGGGGAGTACTCCCCGGAGGAGGGTCCGGTGACGGACAGCCGCGGCGGGTTCACGGATGAGTGCTAACGCCTGCCCGTGTTCCCGACATAAGCGGCAGAGGAGGACACCGTGGAGTTTTAGTGGGTTAGAGTCCCACATAACTGCACTATCTCCCCGTGGTAGTGCAGAATGCATGAGCATTTCTCCACGTAAAAAAAAAAAAAAAAAATGGTTAGGTTACTTTAAACCCTTTACCCAGAAATAGGGGCCCCGCGAAGCGGGGCTTCGTCGACATAGGATGCAAGAGCGAGCGAAGGGTAGGTACCCCGAGGTTCGGTTTGGTTAGGTTACTTTAAACCAAAATAAAAAATATGTGTTTATTTGTCTTGCTATTCAGTTTTACAAGGCGTTTGTATTTCGGAATTCTAATTAATCTGTATTTTAATAATCGGAATTCGTATTTTTGATGTTCGGAATTATCATTGAGTCGGGACTTTTTGTTCTTCGGTCTACTGAAATTCGGTATTTTGAGAATAGTAATTATAAACGTTAGGAATATTGAAATTTCGGAATTATAAAAATAGCATGAATGATAATTCGGAGTTGTTATATTAGGAATTTTAAACCATTCGGAATTATGAAAATCGGTATTTTGAAATTCGTATTTGTGACTTTCGGAATAAAGTTTTTCGTATTTTCGTAGTGTACCCGTTTGGAAGTGTGCGTTAATTCCGGGATATGTTGTAGAGGCATATTGTTATGTTTTAACTAGCCTTCGTCCGCGTGAAATTTCACCCTCCCCCCATTCACCCTCTTAGGGGTGGAATTTTTAAAAACCCTTTCTTAGTGGATACCTACTTTTCACAAAGAACACACCCTCCAAATTTCATGTCTCTAGGACCAGCGGTTTAGGCTGTACGTTGATATATCAGACAGTCAGGACTTTGAATTTTATCTATAGACTAGCTGTGCCCCGCGGTTTCACCCGCGTTTATTTGAGGAAAAAACCTACTAAAATATATTAATTACCTAAGATTATTACTTATGTATTCTATTTTAGGTAGGTTATACCTATAGACATAGTTCCAGTCTAACCAGTGGAACTTAGTACCTACTCATGACCGGCCGCCTCGCGGAGTTATTTTAAAACTATGGTATCTTTTAAGATATTCATTGAAATCAAAACATACTATAAAGTAACATACTATAAAGCCGATCCTCTCCCATGACGGCGCCCGGTGCCGTCGCACCGCTCGCACCGCCCTAGGGCCGCTACTGTCTGGATTTGTGCGCGGTTGATAACACTAACACAATGTGAGTGTACTATAGGTACCTACACCACTGCCAAAACCGTCGTCGGAGATAAACAGATGTGACATACACATAATCAGCCTATAATGTTCCCACTGCTGGAACACAGGCCTCCTCTGTCCCTTCTTCGAGAGGAAGTGGGCTAATAATCAACCACGCGGGCCCAGTGCGGATTGGTAGATGTCACATTACTTCAAAGTTTTAGTTGTAGGACATGCCGGTTTCCTCACGATGTTTTCCTTTACCGTTTTGAGGGTAGTGGTGATAAAGTTATTTACATAAAGTAAAACGCTTACTGGGTTCGAAACTACGACCTACAACTCGTAAGTCGGGGCATTACCACTGGGTCACCACTGTTCTCTACAGGGGCGTGATGTTACATCATTATTATTTAGCTTTATTAACATGAACCAATTTATCAACTTGACAAAGAATTCTAACTTGTCCTATCCTACTAATATTATCGAAATGCGCGGGGCGCTGCTAGTATATATTATATTGTATATTATTATAATTATAATTTATTCTAATTAATATTATAAATGCGAAAGTAAGTTTGTTTGTTACCTTTTCAAGCCTAAACCACTGAACCGATCATCCTGAAATTTTGGATATACGTTGTCAGGTGTACAGAAACGGACATAGGGTACCTTTCATCCCGGAAAAAAGTGCTATTCCCGAGGAAAACAACAATAACGTTATTATGATAATAGATGGCGCCACGTGTCTTTCAAATCATGATGGAATTATATTAGTAATCACGGGATCGAGATTAATGCGGGTGAAACCGCGGGGCGCAGCTAGTTTTAAATAAAATTCAATCTTACTAGTAGCTAAGTTATTCAATTTTGAAATTCATTCTCTTTGTCACGAATCGGTTTCAGTTAAAGAAAACTGGGCATTATACCTATGCTTTTTACTTCTTCAGTTTCGGCGTGACTCTTGACTAACTTCGACTCGATCCATTATTGGTCGGACCGAAAGTTCGCCGTTCACACAAACGGCCTGACGTATCTACCCACCTAATTTGAAATTCTTATTAGCTGGCTCTCACATTTGTGAATTAGATTGTTCTCGTAGATTAGTAATTCGAAGAATAATGCTGACATTTTCTTGGGGGGGACTTTTTTTATTGTGAGATAAGCGGTTCTGGTTCGGAGTTTCTTTCTTTATAAGTACTTTGTATTCTATTGTAATGTTCTTTGCTGAGAATGCTTTCCTAATCTGCATGTACAAGTATTTAACAGATTACTGATTTATTTGCAGTTCATTCATGATAGGTTACGGTTTACATCAGTCTGCAGTTCAGAATAATCATCATTAGATTGACATTGATTAGGTACTGTAGGTACCTACCTAACTACAGTGCGGCCGACGAGATAAATAATAAATGATTTTATTTTTTATGTAGATTTGTACAAACACTTTTACACGTCAATCATGTTTTTATAAAACTAGATGAAGTCGGCGTTTCCTATCTGACTACTCTGAGAAGAAAGGCCGAAACAAACTCAGAGGTCACAGTCTCTTTTAAAGTCCAGACATAATCTTGGTCAGGTTATATGAAGACCATGTAGATCGATGTCTGAGATGGTCTTTTGAGGAAAGAACCACACAGATTGAGAGGACCTGTCCAGTCAGTGCACGCATTTGTCAGAAATCGTGCAGCTCAACTCAAGAATTAGGAGCTCAACGATTCGACGAACAATACCAAAGAAAGGACATTTGGGTAGGCCGCGTAAATTACTCAAACTGCCAGACCATGAAAAAAAAAACTAACAGAGAGGATGCGTTCTTGACACTTATCCGTTTCATACAAACGAATATGAGTTTTCCGAATTTGATGTTTATTAGTTACTAGAATGGTCGCACCGGCAGGGGGAACGCATTCTCTCGACGGCTGGACTGTAGCGTACAGACGCCAGCACATCAAGCTACTACTATCTGTCAAATGTCTTTAATAGATTTTCAAGTTTATCGCTAAAGCATACGGTTCAATGTCGATTGGGAAAATTTGACAGTGTCGGGTACCTTGATCTGCTGGCGTCTGTACCTACTCGCTTTAGTCCTTCAGTATCTACCCAAAATTTTCCTCGATATTAACCCCCGACGAAAACAGAGGGGTGTTATAAGGATCTTTGTGTCTGTCTGCGGCATCATAGCTCCGAAACGACTAAACCGATTTTGATTTTTTTTTTTTGTTTCTAAGGATTGATCGAAAGTGTTTTTAGCAGATTCAAGATAATGAATGTATGCTATTGTACAAAGGATAGGTGCTGTTAACTTCCTATTTTAATTCGCCGTCCTCGACGCGACGACGCGCGACGGCGACGCTTGGATCAAAATATTACCTACAAACTATATCCCACCAAAAACATTTTCATGTAAAATGTTGCAAAGACGAGACAAAAAGAGAGAAATACAAAATTAACAAAATATAAATAATGTTTCAACAACAATAGTGTGTGTGCCTCACGGCTGCGCCGAAAAGGTTCATTTCAGCATGAATACCAGACAGATGCTGTCTGACGCTGGTTTTCTAATGAACATTAATACGCATGTATAGTAAGGTGTATATGCTGCGTCGTTATTCAAAACACCTTGAAATGTTCTAGAGAACATTATTTTCTGGAGTAATGAAGTGTCTGGAATAGTCAGTCTTTTAAAGTAGGCGGCGCGGCGGGCACGACAATGCGATTGATCACGTGCCCAGCCCTCCTGTTGAGTGCTCAGTCGAACAATTAGAACACGCTCGGTTACGGGATTCTTTAAAATTCATCGTGAATTAAATTCTGCACGTTCAGACGAGTGTAGGGCTCTCGGTCAATTTTTACATTTAGAAATTAGAAAAAGTTTTTTTTTTGTAAAATGAGGGGTCAAAGTGTCAAGGCTTAAAATTAAAAGGAAAAAATTAGAAGGGTCATAACGATTAATTGAATTTCGGTGTTTCTGTCAAAAAAATATGACCGGGTGTGCAAACCTATGGTAATGGATGAATGGAAGTTGTGGAATGCAATTAGAGACATATTCCCCTTTATTCATAAACGTTGCTTAAAGTTAAGTAGTGGTTAGCGACTGTTTAACCATATGTTTTTGAACGTCACATCGTTTATAAATAAACCCCATTACGTGGAGAGCAGTGGTGGCCAAGTGGTAACGGCCGCGACTTACGAGTTTTAGGTCGTAGGTTCGATCCCAGACAGGCGCTTTACTTTGTGTAAATTATTTCATCACCACCGGTGAATTAAAACATCGTGAGGAAACCGGCATGTCCTAAAACCAAAAATTCGAAGACATGTGACATCTTCCAATCCATACTGGGCCCACGTGGTGGATTACGGCCCACTCCCTCTCACCGACAGGAGGCCTGTGTCCCAGCAGTGGGAACATTATAGGCTGATTATGGTTATGGTAACGTGTAGGTAGTAACGGTCGATGAAGGGAATTAGTTAGCAAGGCATTTGCTATCAATGAATGATCTCAATCTTACTTTAACTTGAAATTTCTGTAAATTAAAACAAAGCCCACGCATCAGTAATTGATTTGTTCAAAATTAAAAGCGTACGGTCCCTTGAGAGGTCATATTTCCACAGTGCCCGCAAGCAGTCATTAATTTCCCAAAAGATCGAGTAGCTAATTATAAAGGTTTATTCCTAACTGCCCCGCAAGGGATTCCATTGAAGCAGCCTGTTCCTTTTCTTACAATATTTCCTTTTTCATTTCATTTACAAATGTAATAAATTGTTCGTCCCAAGTAAACGATTGTTAGTTGAATTTGTAACCGTTATTTTTGAATATCGTTTTAATTATGTTGCGTGGAAACCTCACTTAAGAAAGTATGATCTCCTCCATTTTT